>CM052019.1:47814571-49184289 GCA_028476575.1 Platygaster robiniae | reverse complement strand
CAACTTTAGGATAACACAATATTGAAAATTCAAAAAAAGTAAAAATCGTAAAAATATAGGCCTAATGAAAAAAACTAGCAATATTTTTGATTTCGGTGAATATTGTTAAATTCATAAACGTGTTCTTATTTTCAGAATTTATTCAAAGAATGAAACTAATATTTTTGTTTATACTTTTTCATTATTTTTTTAACTTGTCATGTTTTATATTTTTGGGACTGATGATTAAATAATTTTTGTTTATTGAATTATAAATTGAGTGATTTATATATTTCCCTCTTCTAAACATTATTTCTTCAACTTTAAGATAAAATCAAACGTATATGACCATCATTTTATATTTCTAGCACATCTGTTAATGATATTGAAGAATATTATAAAAAGTTTTTTTGGATTAGGAAGATTGTTCCTTTTTTTTTTCAGCAATTGACTTTCTTTCATGTGATTCTTGGGAAAATATAAAACAAAGAATGTGTTTTTCTTGGAATTCTTGCAATCTCGCATAAAACAAAAAATAATCCATGCATATTTCTGTTGAATCATTCGTACAATATAGATCGAAATATTTTACAGAACTGCTATAGATAGCTATAATAAAAAGTTATGCTCCATAGTACTTAGAATATGCTAAATAAATCTACCTTGCGTAATTCATGCTGTAGCATACATAAAAGTCTATCAATGTTTCAGGAGTATTGCAAGTGTGAATTAAAAAATTATTGAATACATAAGTAAAGTTTTGCGTAAGATTACAAAAATGATTTCATTTACTTCATAGAAGTATCACTTTTAAAAAATTTCAATATAAGGTACATGGAACGGTTATCACGAAGTAATATTTTTTCAAAATTCAAAAAGTGTCATTTCATACGACTGTTTTTTTTTATTCATTAAAAGCTCCATCAGGTGTTATTCATTTTGTCATTCTCTGCATGAATTTTTCGAAAATCTAAAAACTCTGGTGTCCCCAGCCAACTTTTATCGTACACAATAAATACTTAAGAAACCAAACCACCTCTCTCATAAATCCCCTATATTCTCTAAAAACTCGTCTTTTTACCCACACTGTACTCCGCGAGGACATTTGAATAGGAAAGTAAATTTCGAGCGTTTGTTCTCCCCGAATTTATCTAGAATATCACGCAAGCATCTGCCGCCAACCGGACCCTGCGCTGTCCGAAAATATTCCAAAACTCGTCCAACTGGCCACTACTACCTTTTTTTATTTAATCGAAACGAAACTGGTCGCGATATTAGGCGTTGACCAGTTGAGGAACTCCTTTCATTCTCGAGCATTCAAAGCTTCACCCCTTTTTTTGAGTAGTTTTATTTTCGTGAAAGATGTTCCAAAAATGTGTCATGATTTTTTACGAATTTTAAGTACTGTGACTTGAAATGACGATTTTAACGAGGATATGATAAATGAAAATGATTTTGTTGGTAGAACTTGTTCTAGTTTTCAGTCAGTTGAAAAAATTCAATTGATGATTTAATTTTCGACCAAAAAGTTTTTAAAATAAGCTGAATCACAAAAAATTACTATGTGTATCAAAAATTGATTGCATAGAAATTTGATAGGATAAAGAAAATGCACTTTTAACATACATATTTCAATGATGGATTTGCATTTTCTGTAATCAAAGGCAAGTGAAAAACGAAAAAAAAAATATATATGAAAAAAATAAACTTCCAGAAACTACACTTTTCTACAATTTTCTTGGTCAAAAATTTTGTATTGTTGTTTCTTAGTGCAAATTGTTCACTTCTGCTAAAACTTTTGCGATAAAAAATGATGTTACAATAATTATCAAGATCTGGTGATCAATTCCCAAGCTGTTGACGGTTCTCTGCAGGTAGTCTGTCCCGGGTCAAGCCATTTCTACAATAAATTTGTAATATGACTCTGTTCAAGACAGACTACCTGCAGAGAAATGCCAATACCTGAGACACTAATGATTTTGCCTAAATCACAGCTCCTGCAATATTATATCGTTAAGTGATAAACATCTCGAAAATTGAAAAAAAATGATTGTAGGTTTCGAAAATAAATGCTAGTATTTATTTGAATGTATTCCACCTTCTCCTTTTTAAAAACTTCAAAATCTGACCCAAAACTATTTAAAAGCTGGCCCAACTTCATGCCAAAGGGAACTGGTCGCAATATCGAGCGTGGGCCAGTTCTGGGACTCCTTGTAATCCCAACCATTCATACATTTGGCCCCTTTTTCCCGACACTTTTATTTTCGTTGAAGACGAGCCCGCAAGTGGGTCAGATTTACCCTTACCCACGATGAACAGGTTTTGAGCTTCCTGAAATGCAACAAAATGTACGAGTTGACCTCTTTATACTGGTCAATCTCTCGCCTTGCTCAACTGGTTTGGGCCCTGTTTTGGTCACTCGTGGGAAAAAAAGAAGGGATGAAATGTCCAAGTCGATCGAGCTCTTGAGCGTCTTTTTTAGTTTCGCCATGATTTTCGTTCGTGTTGCTTCGTCAAATTTTTATCTCGGGTGTTAGTTTTTGAAATGTTTTTTTAAATAACGGTGATCACTCGAGGGCAAATTTTGGAAAAAGTGGATTCTAAAACCGACGTGATATAATTTTTTCATCTTTTGTTGGCGAATATTTACATTTTTCGTGGAATAACAAAGATTCTACAAAATATATTAACGTATTTTTTCATGTAAAAATGGAGAATGAGAACATTTTTCATCTACAGCGTGGGATGTGAAGTGAAAAAAAATCATAAAAGAGAGGGTCAAGTATAACCTCAAGGTTGTGATCTGTGAGAGCAAATGAATCTTAATATAATTAAAATGTCGAGGAATAGAATTGTTTTGTTTATAGATTTATTTTATTTTTATTTACAACTACGTTTTGAAAAACCGTAGGGTTTTTTCCAGTCGATTATTTTTTGACAAGTGCTTGGAGTGCATTCTAAGAAAATCCATTGATTAGAATTATTTTAAATTTCACATAAGGAAGTTAAAAGTAAATTTTTAACGTAGAAAAAAATTTTTTCTCCATAATGTTTACGTGTATTGTTTGAATGGCAGATCGTGCATTGAACTTTTGTGCAAATTTTAATAAAAATCTACTACACTCAAAAATTTTTTTCCTGACAAGCTCTTCATGATTCAAAAAATGTCTAGTATTTAGGTACAGAAAATTGTTAGTAAATAAAGGAATGTTAAGAGCTGCTATTGTGATCAAGAGTATTATTTTTTCAACTTTCATACTTCCGTTATCCCAAAAAAATAGAATGATAAGACCCATATGTTTTAAGTCCCCAAAATTATTACATAGTTAAGTTTGAAATATTATTTTTTTTTAAATCTATCTTGATTAAATGAAAACTTTTGTTCAAACGTCTCCATGATTTCAAAAGAATAATAATTATGATGATAATTTTAAAAAAATCATTACATTAACCATTCAATTGTTATGGAAATCATATTTATTCGTAAAAAATAATAATTAAAGCCATAGACAAAAAATCTAATAAAAACATTGCATAAGCGACATAAATTCGTATTTGTCTTGATACAGATTGAAGAAAATGAAGTATTTCATTATTGCACAGACATTAAAAATATGATACATGATTATAGTGATGAACACTATGAACGATTCATTGATTATGGAAGGTCATTGTAATATTCACAAAATGAATAGGCAATTAATAACTCACTCATAAACAATATTTTAAACCCCGATAAATTAAATATTGTGTTCGATATTAAGTATTCTATATTTAAATCAAAAGCATTCAGTGTCATACACGTTAAATTTTAACTTATCTCTACTCATCTTTTAAGAAACATAATTAGGGACCAATATCATTATGCTAATATTATTATGAACATTACAGAAGAATGATTTTTTAGCAAAAATATCATTCGCTATGTTCATCCAGTTTTTATATCGGTAGAATAAATACAATTTCAGGTGTAAACTAATTTTGAGGAAAGTTCGATTCTCGTAAAAGCTCTTATGCACATTCAGACAATGTCGATGCACAATTGTTTTTTACATAAAATCATTATTGTCAGATACAAATTGTACATAAATTGATAATCAGAAATTGCATATTTTTCTCTGGCACATCTTTCTGGAAGAAAACTTTACAAAACAATAGTTTACTGCAAAAGAAAACGACTGCTTTTGTCATTTTATGGTCACAAAAACTTGTTCAACTGATTGATGTTTATTCATTCGATGCATAAATACTTTTTGTATTTACTGACTGTAAGTAATGTGTAACAAATGCTCAATGTATGAGAAACTTTTGCTTGAATTACATCTAGAGATATTTTTCGATGTTGGGTTAAAAAGTTTCTAATGAATGTAAGATTTTTCCTATAAAATTATAAAAACTCCAAAGGTATTTCACAGAGTATTTAATTTTCGATAATTGCTGTAATTATACTGAGATTTTATGGAGTCCCATTTAAATGCAAAGATAAGATAATGTGCAAAATACCTATAATTATAATGACGAAAAAAATGGCGCAACATAATTTGATTATATTGTAGGATATTCTTGAAGACATGCATAATTTCAAACCAAAAAAATTCACCAATAACTGTTATTAACTTTTAATTACGAAATAACTGTGAGTGCAAAATTTTTTCAATGCATTATGTAAACCTAGCGCATAAATATTGCTTCCTGTAATAAAAATTATCGAGTCCGTAACGGTGAAGAATATTTTTTTATTTTCCAGTTAACTGATACAAGATTTGAAAAAAAATATTTCTTATACGGTTGGTATCATTTTTAATATCATATGTATTTTTTTGAAAAAAAATTCGTCTCACGTTTATAAGCAACTGTTTGAAATTAATTTTTTTTTTTCAGCAAAGTTTTGACTTAAAAATTTTTCTGCAGACATAACTTATCGTAAATTTAAGTGGGAAATACAAAACTGAAGGACACGGTCATACATTTTAAAACAACCTGAATTATTCACCAAATGGTTTAGAAAATGAATCTGAAAAACAAAATAATTTTTATGTTATTCAAATAAACAGAGCACTAATATCAAGCAGCAAGTCAACAACAATCACATATTATTGAACTAAAGTACAAAAATCCAAAGCTCCATAAGTTTATCAATTCGTTAGAAAAATCGCAATATTTGATAAAAAATAAAAACATGATTGAAATGGTACCAAATGTTGAGAAATCAAGTAGAAACATACGAAAAATTTGCACAATAATCGCAGAACTCAGGAATTCATGGAAGATGAAATTCTCAACTGAATGTTCATGTATTTACAAGGTATAAAGAATCAATTGAGAATGTGAATGAATTATCATTTGAAGAAAATTTTGAAGTAGAAATCAACAAGATTCATTGAAAAAAATCAATACGTGTTTGAATTGAAATTCAAATAAATAACCATAAATAACCTAAGTGTAACAAGAACCTTACTAAGCAAGCTTCTAATCAAAACAAGTGGCAATGTTGTATGCAAATTGAATGATAGATTAAAAAAAAGAGAAATTTTTTCAACATGAAAATTTATAAAAAGACATCACAAAACACGATGATAAATTTCTGTAGGGAAACATAATAGTAATCGAGATTACATGATTACAGCTAAATGATTGAATTGGAAAATATTCTCTAAATCTAGACAGAGTGTAAAGAAAAAAAAATCACATGAAATCCGTTATTAATGAAATCTGTATTGGACGAAAACTACGATAACTCTTTTTTGAACCTACACAGAAATTAGAACTTTTCCAGTTCTAATATCAGTTCATCCAAAAATACACGATAATTCACATTGTTATGAAAAAGGTTCATGAATTAACTTTTCATCCATTTTTTTACAAATAAAACAAATAAATTGTCCTAATATCCGAAACTGAATAACTTTGTGAAATTCATTGAATACTATTTCCATTTCCCTGGCTCAGACGCTAGAATTAATATTTTCCAAAAAAATTTTCTATTTCAATGCCTTTTAGTATTTACATATTTAGAGATTAGGAACTTCAGAGCGACGTCAAAATTTTTTTACGTACAATAAAATTTTCATTTCCATGAGGTAAAGGAAACAACTTCAAAAATGTTACAATATTTTTTGATGCAAAGCGTTGATCAATTTGAATATGTTTTGAAAAATAATAATGTCCTTCATGGCTCCATATGTAGTTTTTATAAGATTAATATCTTCTCGAAAATATTTATTTGACCCTAATGATTTTATTCATCATTATTTAGCTTTGTAGTTGGTTTTGTAGTTATTTAATTTTTTTCTTCGTATTTGTGGAATAGATTTTATAAGAAAAATAGTGACAGAAGTAATACTTTTTCTAGTAATAATGATTTTCGTGATGAAGAAGATAACTTTTGCGGGCTCGACATAGCGATTCATAATGAGGAGCCGCGCAGAGAACGTCAGGTTTTCCAAGTTTGCACCCCTTAATGAAACTCAGTCGAGGGCGGAGTCCCGCGCCAGCGGCCATGCTGCTTGCTCTGTGTCTTACCACCCTTATTTCTTGAGATGTGTCGTGTTTAGCAAAAAATAAATATCCAAACTAAAAAAACCGATTTCCTTCAAAATTTTTTCATTTCATGTTTAAAAAGACCTGCTATCATCAAAAAGCCTGAACTGTAATATTTAATTGTTTTGTCTCAACTTTAAAGTACATGGGAAGCAGACATCCTATTCTATAGCATTTTGTATTGTATTCTGACAAGGTATTACAAGTTTGTTAAACTTGCAGGTAAAATCAAAATCAAAGAAAAAAATTCCTTGTTTTGTAAATCTGATAAGAAATTAAGTTGTTCCATTTCCCCACCGAAAAAAAAGCTCCGAAATAAGTTCCCTCTCTCCCAACCCTCCAAACTTTCCACAAAATCCCAAAACCCAAAACCACCCACAAGCTGAACCCTTAATCGCTAAATTATGAATTTCCCCGTCCCACCGCACCATTTCCTCGCCGTAACGACCGGTATTAAGAAATCTCTGCGGACGCTTGGCGGTCGGCCAAGCGTTCCCCCGGAAAAACCTCGCTTTTCTTTTTTCCCGCGCTTTCGCCATCTCCAAGTCAGCCGCAAAACCCGGTTGCTTCTCCACTCGCGCTCCGATGTTCAAAGTTATAGCCCGCGGCCCTTTCATTTGTAAACGAAATTACAGAATGAGGTTGGTTAGGTGCGAGGGGAACGTGGAAAGAGGAACGAGAAACTGGCGAAGGAGACGCCGGAAAAGGAAGAGGAGCTGATCCGGGGCACGTTGTAGGTGCTGGTGACTGGCACCGTAAGTACGTCGATGCAAAGGGCGAGGGGTGTCGGGGGTGGCTCAGGGGGAGGGGGAGGGCTCTTTCTAGCAAACGGCTCAAAGGAAATTAAGGAGCATTCACTACTCGTCGAGGAGCAGCTCGAGCTACAGCATCCACAGAGAAATATCATCCAGGCAGCGCGAGAGAAAGAGGCGACAGCGCCAAGAAATTCGTACAAAGCGAAAGACGGAGCTGGCGAAACTCTTGGCAAGACGTGTCTTTCATTAACTTAGCGAGGGAAAAGTTTCTGGGTGATTTGGGGAAGGGGTTTCGTGGATTTTATCGGGGATGAGAATTGGCAATGGAGTGTCTCAATTCGAAATGAATCAAATGAGTTTCTTGAAATATTGTTATTCTCTTCAATATTTTTAGTTTTGAGTTATCGGCCTTTTTCCACTGAGCTACATAAAATCGTAGTCCGGAAGTATAAGGTGGCAAAAAAATCTTTAACCTCATATTGAAATTAAATTATGTAATCGATATATCTTAACCAGGTATGTGAGGTGGTAAATTTACGAGTGGATTACTTGTCATGATTGTCAATTACGACAAGAAAATTTTGGTCGATTTTAACCGTCAGTTTATCTTACCGATTAGAACTATTAGGATAGTCAACATTCTAACATACACAAAGATTATTTAAAAAAATGTGCAACTCGTTTAGTATCACATTTTTCTTTTTCTGTCAATTCGTTATAAAAAAGTAACAAAATTTGCTTTCACAAATAAAGAATAATTATATAATCACAACTTTCCCTTTTGAAACTAGTGATTCATAAAGAAATAAACGTATCACCTCATAAAAATGTGTTGTTGGTTAAGCATGTCAGTTTTCTACACGAAGGTAAATGTCCCGCTCAGTGCGAATTTAAGGGTTTCCGCGGTGTTTTTTGCGTGCAAAAATGTTTTTATTATAATTTACTAATAAAAGATTGCAATACGCACACAGTTCAAACTTTTGGGCACCGAATCCAATTAACAGATTGACATTAACAACCATGATTAATTCAATAATTGATATTATTTTGCGATTTTACAATAACCTATTTGTACAGATGAATTCGAACGCCAAACCTAGTTTGTACGAATCAAAAATGTCCTAGTTTTTACGAGACATGTCACATTGAAAAGTATAACCAAATTATGGATTCGTTGATTTTCACGGATTCGTACTGGAAATGCATTGAGAAATTTTGGGCGTCGACAGGATATTTTTTTGGCAGCAATCCATTTGAATAATAATTTGTTTACTTACTACTCAGCCAAAAAAAGTTTTTCACACGCAATGTTTTTAACTCTTTTTTCTCACAATAACAAAACCGCCTGTCAAAACTCAAGCTTAACAGAAAAGTGGAAAAACGCGTTCGATCGGTGGTAGATGGCAAAATGAGTCATTATTTAGCGTTAAAAGATACAAATTCGTAATTAAAAGACTATGAAACGTATATCAAAAATATACCTAATTCGCCCTAGAATGTGATTAAACTAATAATTACGTGTTATTTATTAAGATTGTCAAGTAATTTTACGTAATATTCGGTATCCGAACAAACTGGGTTCCTCGTACAAAGTGAGACATTTACCTTAATTGTAAGACAAGAGTATTGTACTGTTCACTATAAAATATTATAATTGTAGATCGGTTACGTCTACGATACTTTTTTTTATCAAATTTCTTATTTATTTTACTTTTTTTATTGAAAAAATTGTTAAATTTAGTTATCTTATGAAACGAATTCTATCAAAAAGTACAATATTTGAGACTGAACCACAATCGCAATATTTTACAGTAAGAAGCCTACAATTTTTGTCTCAAGGTATGTATATGTATAATTTTGATATACCGGAATCGCAAAACTTTTACAATTATTGAACACGACATTAATTTCTAAACATGGATATTAGGTTTCGGTTTTCAATTTGTTGTCGATGTCAACATATATATTGGGTAGCACACGCAGTAATACACTGACTTACTCATGAGTTTTTTCTGGAAAATTGAAAACAGCACTTTCCTTGTAATTTTTATCCTTATAACAAACTTATTAAAATTTAATTTCTTATAAGGTGATCTAATGAAAACTTTACTCTTGGCTAAAATTTCTTTAAAAAATGTATTTGATAAAATCTTAGGAGAAAAAAATCTCTTAAAATTTTTTCGATCAATTCTTTCTAAGAAATATCAGTTTCTTAAAAAGTTCTTATAAGGTCACTTTATGAGAAATTGAATTCTTGTAAGGTTTTTATAGAGTGTACCTTTTAATAAATAAACTTGATATAGAAAATTCTTTTTATTTTTTTAGTTTTTACTGAAAATTTCAAAATTACTAGAATTATCACATGTAAAATAACAAACTTTTTGATTTATACCTGAAACCCTGGAAATCGTTCGGTCGGTTACATCCAGACACGTTTTTTTTTCGAAATTGAGTCATGACTAATAATTACTAATTGAAAACGAGCTCTAAGAGTAAAATAAAACGAAAGTGTTTTGAAATTTGACCGTAAATGACCGTCAGAAATTACCATGACCTAACTCATTCTTTAAATGACTGGTAAACTCACATCCCTGCTCTTAACATTAAATGATCATAACCAATGGAATTTTCTTTATTATCTCACACCAACTAAAAATTTCGCACACTCAATTATCATTCAATACAATACATTCAGAAAAATTCATCATCCATCAAAATAGACTCCCAAGGCCCTTGAAGTACCTAAGACACCGCTCCGCGACCTCCGAAAACACCCTGGCAACCACCCCAAAGTCACTTCTTCCATTCCTTTCCATCCCCGAAAATTCCCGAAAGCAAGGCTCAAAACATCCCTGACACCGCCAAAGGCCGAGCCCTCCGCCTCCCACCTCCCCAGCCCTTTTGCCACGCAGCTTTTAGCCCGTACTAGCTTTTGTCTTCGCATTGATTTCTGGGGCCAACTTCGCTTCGTTGCCGGCGTCGTTAAATTATAATCGCGAAACACCCAACTAAAGTTTCAGACAAAAGCATTTCCCTCCCACTCACCACCTCGTCCCCCCCCCCCCCAACCACCCCCCTCGACCCGGCACACCGCGATTGGACTTTGCCGAAGCAAAAGGAGGCCGGATAATCCGGCTTTCTTGGGGCCCCCCACGAAAAGACTTTCTTGCACGGTTCCCGTGAATAAATGAAAGCCGCAGTCGCAAGAACAGGCGGCACCGGCATATAAATTCTCTCGCTTCGTAATTTCAAACTCAAACACCACCGCCCCTCGAACCCTCGGCTCCCGCAAGCTCTCCCGAGCTTGCAACGCTCGGGAAGAAAGAGGGATCTCCCGGAGGCTGAGATTTCGGGAGTTATTTTCAATTACCCGGGACGTATTTCACGCGGGCAATTAGGGAGGGAGGAGGTGGGGGGAGGGAGGGAGGGAAGGGGGGAAGAAAATAGTGACGATTTTGGGCTGTAGTTTACTGGTAATCCTGCGAGCTTCGGGATGCATTTGCGCGATTCGTGCACGAGTGGTGCTCTTGCGAGTTCATTATTTATGAAAACTCATAACAAGTTGGGGATTTGTCATTGTGGCTGGAAAAATTGAGAGTTTGGAAAGTTATGGTTCAAAAATTTAAGTACGTTGTTAAAATAAATGATTACAGGATGACAAATTAGAATAATTTTCAATGAGGATTTTTTTGAACATTTGATTATTTCAGTTTCCATGAAAAATTTTGATATTCCGATTTCTCATATGTCGGTTTTCTCAAGTTCACGAAAAGTCTGAATGCACAGTGGTTGTCATTTTTTTGTAACACTTCAGCTTGAAAAGAAAAAGAGAATAGTAATTATTCATGGAAACTTATAACAAGTTGAGGATTTGTCACTGCGGGGTTCAAAAATTGAAGTACAGTGTTGATAAAAATAGTTTTAGGATGACAAATTAGATAAATTTTGAATAAAGAC
Source organism: Platygaster robiniae (assembly GCA_028476575.1). NCBI lineage: Eukaryota > Metazoa > Arthropoda > Insecta > Hymenoptera > Platygastridae > Platygaster > Platygaster robiniae. The sequence continues at coordinate 49,173,058 of CM052019.1, read as the reverse complement.
GTTTTTCGTTCACATTTGATTATTTAAATTTCGAATAACAAATTTCATTCATTGATTTTAAATTTGTCGGTTCTTTCAAATTCGCGAAAAGTATAAATGTAAAGTAGTACATAGTAAAAAATTTGAAAAACGTTTGAGTTTTATAATATAAACTTTTTAAAGAAATAAGAAAGATGAGAAAATTAAAGATGATTGATATAAAAATATTATTATTTGTAAATTAGGATTGATGATGTCACAATATGAAATTTCCGAAAACTCGCACACGCAATATTTGCTTTCTGAACAATCTGCATTCTCAAGTAGAGGGATTCAAGTTTGCATGTTTGGAAGTTTCTAGAATATTGATATTGAAGCAATCGCGGGATAATGAATAATAGTACATTATGGTGCAGGTTTGAAAAGCAGTAGGTTTTGAATGACTGTGATTTTGGTTCTGGGCATACTCTGACACTATTAGATATTCGAAAAACCTATTTGTATCGCGTATGACACGTTTTCTATGATTCTTAGAATAATGAAAGTTTTTTGTCTATTCTTGTAGCTACCATAGTATTTAACGAGTGTTTTTTTATTAACAGAAAAGGCACTATTAATACTTTTTCTCCGAAGGCGTAGGAAGAATTTTTTTTTAATTTCAAATGTGGTCAGTTTTTGCACGCTGGATAGTAAAAAGTAACTGGCACATTATCAAAATTTATGCAGAACAATATATTATGCTACAAAGTGTGAAGAAATATAACAGATTTTGTCAAAATCAAAACGAAAAATATTCATTTCCCAAGTCCAAAACAGTGAATAGCGGAATTTCAGATAATCGATTTATTGGCTTTTGAATAAGTAATTTTTGTCTTACAAAGACTGCTTGAGAAAGAACTAATGACGAAACTTACGTCAAAATAGTGCAATTCAGAATATTTTTATAATAACATAAATGTTGCTGTATCAAATAATTAACCAGCAAAAACATGTTCGACTCAAAAACTGCATGTTTTCCAAGAAATCGTAAAATTAATCGGAATTACGGATATCAAGCTGTAATAATTCTTGTCTGTCGTAAAATGTACGTTAAAATCCTCGAGTTACCTGCCAATTAACATGAGGAAATTCATGAAGACCGAAAAATTTCAATGATGAAAAATGTTATGAGAGAGTAATTATGGTTTATTTCAATTCATTTATTTTGAAATATTGGTATCAACCAAAGTCAATAAAATTATTTTACTTGCTACTTGTAACTATATATGAGTTCGAAAAATAGTTATGCAACCAGACATAAATTCAAATGTCATCAACTTTTCTGAAACTCTAAAACATTTTCTAAAATTAGATTTATAGAAAACTTAAAAAAATTTTCTAAACTTATACATAGTTTTCTTATTTCAAGAAAAATTATAGAATATTCTTAAAATCTTTTTTTAATTTGATGGTGAAACATACTTTCCGTCACGAAAATTGCTGTTTTTGTAATTTGAGATAAAATAGAAAGCGTGTTTCCAGACAAGTGTATTTTGATAAATGAATTTCTCAACATGTTCAAATGAATGTCCTGAATGCACGAATAAAACAAGAAATAAAAAAAAAAAGAGAATCACTCTTTTGCTTTAGAATCTCATTGTTTAATTATCAAATTCAAACATTTTTTTTCGGTGTTTCAATTGCATCAATTAAGTACTGACATTTTGTCATGATTTCATCAGGGGCATACAGTTCAATTTAAACAGTCTAAATTACAAGAGCTATTTCAAGCCTTCAGAGACATTTTTCAAAACATGTATCCACTGACTTCGACCTTCAACTGTTCAGAATTCAAGCCCTCAAAGTAGCTCTCAACTTTGAGGTCATACTATCTAAGACATGCACCAGGGAAAAATGACCCTCATTCAACTCTCAAGCAAAGAACATATCACAACACGAAAAACTCTCAACTCATCTTTACTCAAGTACTTCAACTCCGGACCCATGAGTTTCACTCTAAACCTTTCCAGTTCCCAAGGCCACGAAAAAAAAATTATCTTCTTCTTGACAAGGCCCCAAATGACCCTCAACTTCAGAAATTCTAGCTCTTGACCAAAGAACATCTTACAACACAAAAAAACCTCAAGTACTTGACCTTTGAACCCACATTCTCAAAAATTTCTGAACTAAATTCAAGAGACTGTCTTTGAAGAAGATTTCCCATACTGTCTATTAAATTTCCCATTAAAGTTATAGACTGAATTGTAGAAAAAATAGACACTGTTTATGAAAACTATAAACCTTCTATGAAATCGAAGTGTATATTGAATATAAAGCAGACATGAAAATCATTTTACCTTCAAATAATTTTTGATTGAAAACGTGTATTCAAACTTTTTCAAAGTCAAGAGGATTTCAACATGATAAATTTACTTTAGATCAGATTTTCCTAATTTATCAATAGCTGTTTCATTAAAACAAAATATGTATATTTTATGGAATATATGTAGATTGTACAGCAAAAATTATTTTGTATTTACCCCCATCAAATTTCAAGGCCAAGAAATTTCCACATAAACGTCTCATCCTCAATAGAAACCCCAAAGCTCATCCCAGATACCCAAGACCCCTCGCCAACCCTGCCAACGAAAAAAACCACCTCGACGTAAGAAAAGCACCCAAATCCAAAAGCTCGCATTGTACGAGCTTTCGCGCACGAGGGAACCGTCTCTCGTTCTGTTTCGCTATTTGCGAGAGACATCTCGCCCCAGGGCGCGCTCGGGCTCAGCCAATGAAAGCGCGAGAGGCGAGCTTTTACGGCGTTCTTACGACAGGGGCGGCTGGATGAGTCGGGGGGGAAAAAGGGAGAGTTTAGTCGACGGCACTGCCGCCTCGTTCTTATTGTTTCCAACACCCCACCCACCCAAACCCCCTTTTAGCTACCCTCTAGTTGCGAGGCTCGCCCCTTTTCCTCGGCCAGGCGAAACCCACCCCCCCTTCGTTTCACTTCTACGTGCCACACAGGGCCCTTTCTCTCTCTCTTCCTCTCTCCCAAACCCTCAAACGTTCTCTCTCTCTCTCTCTCTCTCTTTCTCTGTGCTTAGAATTTTAATGGGGGCCAACCGGCTTAGAAATTGTCGGAGGAATTAGATTTTCCGTACGAGATTAGGCGCCTTTCTCGAGTGAAACACTGAGGGGTGAAGGGGTTGAAGCGTCGGTTGAAGGGAAGGGGAAAACCTTCCTTTCGTAAACGAATTGACGTGTATTCGGGCAAAGTTGCACGCGGGCTTTCTTCGAGAAAGGGAAAAGCCCGTTGCAGCGGCTTCCAGGTTGCTTCGCGTGCACAATTACCGGAGGGGGTTGGGGGGGTAGGTTAGGGCAAAGGGGTGGTTGGGGGAATGAAATTTCGTCTTGTGCCGCAGCGAGCGGGCAAAGTGTGCGCGAAGCCCTCCTCTCACTTCACGAGGTTCCGCTCGACCTGGAGAATTGAGTTTCGTCGCGAGAGGCAGAGAAGGTTGATAACACGCGGGGGGGAAGGGGGAGGGGGGCGGCGAGGACGCTGTAACAGTGTTATTGCCAATAATGGCATGACTAGACGCCCGTGTCGTCGGCTGATCGAGAAATTGATTTACCTGGGTTGGACGAAAAACAAGGAGAAACAATGACGATGGGGCTGGAGATGGGGATGGGGGGGGGGGGTAATAAAGATAGGGGACTGGGAGGTTTTGGATTGCTGGGAAAGATTTTGGAGTGTGAGGTTTTTTTTGTCTCAGTGGAGTTCACTTCTGACTTGGTCTATGAATTGCTTTTAATTGTGAATATTAAAGAAAAGAATTGCTATCCTGTGCATGAAGCACAAAAGAATCGAATTTTACATTGTACATGTTATACAAGATACTTTTTGGTTTAAGGGAGAAACTGAATTGAAATTTGTATCAGGAGTGAGTGAAGTGTGTTCTGGCGCAGTAGAAAATACTACTTTTTCAGTATAAAGCTGCAGTGTCTGACCTGCAAGAAAATTTCTCATGTACTACTCATACTATATATAAGTTGACTTTTAAGCCTCTATCACTAATGCTGAGCCTTATATGTATATGTGGTGTCGAGCGACAAAAGGGATCTAAGAACCAAAACCATTTAGGCTCAGTATCTGATTCGAAAGCATGAGGAAGTAAGCCAAAATATTTCTCAGTACTAAGAAACGTAACGAGTCAAGATGTTTTGAACGAACTTACCATGAAAGAAGCATTTTATAGTTTTTGTTTTGTCATCATCGACTCACCCTGAAACAAAAAAACATTCAAACGTTTTGTGCAAAATTCAAAAATTCTTGTAACGATTATACCAATGTTTGTGAAATATCGATAATCTAAAACAAGCAGAATTTCTTTTGTGAATCAAGTTAGTTTGAATAGTATCCGAAATTTATTTTTAAAGCTATAAACATTATGCATACGATAAATTGTAAATCGCAAACAATGTTTTTTATGAATTTCTCATCTTTTAAAAAAAGTTGTAATATCTTCTGAAAACTTTACTGAAATCGAATGCAAAACCCAAGTTCTTCAAAATTGAGAAGATTCTACACAAATTTCTCCATTATCAGCAGACTGGAAATGTTTTTTGAAACTCATGTGCATGATTTTGTATAGATTGTGAGTATGCGCAGCTGTGCCAAATGTATATCAGTTTGTAGATCATAATATGTAGTGATTGTTTGTGAAGCATCATAAATAAAGAATAAACTGAATTGTATGAGTCCTTGTGTAACATGGCATCCTCAAACTTCGCTTGTGGTGTGGAACGAAGGAAAATGTTATGGGGCACATTACCCATGAGTGCCAAGTTTCTCGTATCTTCGAGATCGGCTGTCTCTTTTACGTATTTTGTCGATAAAATTTTAGTCTCCGTTCTAGGTCACACATAATAATTGTGAGGCAAAACGTTATTTATTGTTAGCAGTTCAGCTTGTTTGAATATCAAATTTCAGAGTAAAAAAAAATGTTTAAATATTTTCAAGCTTTATATTGTATTTCTATCAAGCTTCCGTAATTGTATTTTTATGAATTTATTTATCATCATGTACAATATAACTTATTTTTCTTAAAAAATGGTGTGTATTATTTTAACGATATAATCATTACTATCTAAATAAAAATAATTGTGTGCCGCATTTTTGTTGTCTATAGAAGTTTCGCTTATACATAATACGACACACGAATATTCATTAATGGCTTAAAATTCCGAATAAGGGAATTCCTTCTTCGAATGGATTTGTATTCTCAATGTGTAATTATTTGTAATCATCGCCTGAAATTGTGACCTGCCTTTTATCAGTACAATGTATTTTTATTGATTTTAATAACAATTATTTTCTAAAAATTGTATATTTATTAGTGAGTGCATTTTATAAGCCGACACCACTAATGGAATAAACTCAAGTGACATTAAGTTTTACGGTTTCAGCTGTAATCACTAGCCTCGATTTTAGGATAAATTTTTGATTATAACAAATCCTATCACTTACGTTTTTCCATAATTTTCATGTGAAATTTCAAAAGTCGAAAAATGTATTTTTGAGAATATACAGTCATATTTTTTTTCTTTCTCTTTTTTTTTGGTAAGTGTCAATATGTTATAGTATGAAATTTTTTATAGAATCCTGAAGAGGACCCAATAAAGAAGCTGAGAGCTCGACATTTTACAATTATGTGTTGAAGAAGTTTTTTCTCCCTTGTCCATACACTATTAGGCTTCTTGAGATCGATTTAATGGGACATTCATTCATTTTTGGAGCGTTTTCACATAAAATTTAAAAATATATTGAATTACCTGATAATATAATCACTTCATTTCTAAACATGTTCTGAATGTAAAAATAGTGAGTGAGTAACTTCAACAGCAAACTGAAAATTAAAAATGTGGTATTTTTTAGCAAGTGGTGAAATAGAATATTTTTTAAAAAAGAAATATACTCAGGTGAAAGCTTAACGTTATTTTGTTTTAGCATTCGAAGAAGTAAGATGTCATTAATTAAATTCTCTTTATTTTTCACTTATATCGCTTTATTTGTACATAATATATTGATTCTTATAACTTATAGTTCTGTTTTTAAATTTGTGTTGTCTTGGTGCATTTTTTTCAACAATCGTGAGGTAACAATCAGATTTGTATCTAGTTCTTCCTGACTCCTGAGAGTTTCTAAAAACAAGTTTCTTTAGAACTTTATTTTTATTCTAAAAGGTTCGTTGTTTTTGTACGGTTGATTTTGAATGAAGATTTGGAACAATCGAATTCCGAAAAAAATAAAATCGAATAAGTACGCAATCACTTTCATATATGTAGTCACAGAATTCTATCCACAACAAACAAAAGGAATCATTATTTAGGAAATCCAATGTTTCTGAGATTTCTTGAAAGGTACTTATTGTACATATATGTAATGTTAACCATGTCATTTTGAAACTCTGGAATTTTTCAATTATAACAAAAACTCGCATAATTTGATAACATCTTTATCCTTATACGCATGTCTCGGTAATAACAAACTCTGAGTAAAATAGCAAATATTTCTAGAAATTGACACATCCGTACTTCATTTTGTCCTTCAGTGGAACAAATTTTCATACAAAACTGTCTCCAAGATCCCTCCTGAAAACTAAAGAAAACGCTGATCAAAGGTAAGTGTATTACAATCTCAATTTTCTCCGTCATCAAATCAGTCTCTAACTAGCAAACAGTTAATAAAAAAGCAATCCTCCGACTCCCACATTACTCCTTTCACCACCGTTTAGTAAAATCCAAGTAACATCAAATGAAAATCAACCAAATCCCAGTCAAACCCTTCCACTCCAAAACCAAGCAGTAGAAAAACCCCAAAAACGTCCTCCCTACATCCCTCCACGCTCTCAAAACCTCATAGTTTTTCCCTAACTTCCCTAAACCCCCACTCTCCCCGATCATCGACCCACCACCCCTATTTTTCCCCGAAAACCTCCGTCGTCTTGACGCGACGCGGACCATCCATCCACCCCCGAGCACCAACCCCAACGCCCGCGCAAATATCGCCTTTCATATTCCTTCGAAGGAGCGGAAAATCGTTACGGTGCCTTTTGCGCGCGCGCTGCTTAAATACACTCATATATACTTGAATATATATATATTCCAAGGGGTGTAGGGGGAGGGGGCTGCCGTCTCGCCCGGCCTGTGAAGTGGGGTTCGCGGGGTACGTAAGTAAGTAAAGTCTCGCGCCCAGGCCTGGGCTGGCTCCCACCCCAACCCCCGCGAACGAAAAATCTTGATTGCTTCAAAATAGTTTACCACCCCCGTACCCCCACCCCCACCCTCATTTCGCGCAACGGAGCGGAAACTCGCGACTCGGCGAAAGAGCTCAAGCGGGGGTTTTCGGGGGCGGCGTGTTTAAGAAACGAGGGGTGGGCAGGAAATTTCTAGAAACTTCAGGTTCTAGCAATTAACGTCAGAAATTAACGGCGGGAGCGCTTGCAGAAATTAGTCTCGGAAATTCTCGTAAAATTCCACCTCCTGCTTCTGGGGCGCACCCCCCTCCCCTTCCTATGGTGGAAGAGCCGCGGTAACTTTCCGGAAATTTTCATCAAGCCCGACAGTAATGACGTCATCAGTCAGTGGTCCTCGGGTATTGAGGGAGGGGGGAGGGGGAAGGAAGGTGGTTTTTGCAAAATTTTTTTTGACGTGTTGCTGAAATAAGGATTGAAGGGCTAACGTCATCATAGAACACTTTTTCCAGCAAGCACTTCAAATTTAGACGTCAGGAACAAAATCAGGCAAAAATTCTAACATTAAAAAGTGTCGATTCAGTGAATCGAATCGGAAGAATGAACTCCAGGTAAAATATATTTTCAAAGAGTTACAAAAGCAGGACAATTTACTTTTCCATCAATATAAATCTTATATATATATTTTTTTACCATTATTTTTCATGATATCATAGTTTCAATCTCTGCAGCCCAAGGGCGTAGGCAGAAAAAATTTTCAGGAGGGGTTTTTCCGAAAAGTATTTTTCCTTCGGGATTTCATGATTTTTTATCATTGACAATATGGTTACACGAGACCGATTTTGAAATATTTTACATTCCAGAATTTGAAAATTCTCCAACTTTTGGAATCCAGAGTTGCACATTTTTCATGTTCGTGAATAGTCGAATCAGATTTTTGTGATTTTCAATAAGTAACTGAGGTTTTAATTATTTTGACAACAAATTTTTGCATTTATACCACTCCAAGGATTATCTGATATTAAGAAGTATGGATTCCTATACAGCTTTTCAAAATTCTATGCTCTAGGAATCGAACTTCTGAAAAATTAATATATTTGAATTGATTTTTGAGCAAATTTTAACGACGAAGATAAAAGGTACATTATAAATTCAATATTATTTTCGTAATGTATCCCAGTCATCGAATTTTGTAGTATTTTATGGTATATCTATATATTTCTAAAGTTTCTCTAAATCACTTAATAGATTTTTAGAAATTAATGCTATAGTATTGAAACTTCTAACAATTTTGAGAACTCAAATTGATTTTTTATACGACAGTTTCTTTTCGATACTTTTAATCTATATTTTTTTCGGTATTTCTACAATTAAATGTATGTTTTATTGTGTATATTCTATCAATTGAATTGGATGTATTTTTATTGTTTCCTATATCAGTTTTTATAAAAATTCATAAAATTATATGTAATTAGAGTATTATTTTATAAATTATGCTTCAGGAGAGTAAGTTTCATGAATTTCTAAGAAAATTATTTCTACATGATTCTTATGTATCGAAAGATATCAAGTAAACTAGTAAGCTAGAAAACTAAAAAACTACTGAAATTTTAAAATTGTGAATAAGTGAAAAAGAAAGATAGTAAGCTTGCAAACTCGTTAACAATTAAATTAGTTATTTAGTAAACTAGTCGATTTGTCGAATTTGGAACAGTAAACTGGTAAACTTGTAAGCTAGTTAAATAAAAACTAGTTAGCTAGTGTACTAGTAAACTAGTAAAGTGGTTGACAAGTAAATTAGTAAACTAGCAAACTAGTAAGCAAGTAAACTAGTAAACTTATTTTCCACATTTTTCTAGTTAAATATACGAAACCCTGGAGGATTCCTAAGTATTTTTATAGATAACATTCACATGCACAAAATCACATCCATATAGATTTTTCAGGTTTTATATCGTTATTCTTTTTTCGTATTATTGAAGAATTTAAAAAATTTTGTTGCGTTTTCTAGAATTTTTATAGATTAATAGTATATTCAGGACTTGATGCTCTAGAATTCCAAAATTTATAGATCGTCGAGGTATTTGTCGAGATTTTTTAGAAAACAGTTTTAACATGGAATTTGATTGATATTATTCTTCTAAAGTTTCTATGAATCGAAAGATTTCAATACTTTTATATGGATTTTATATAAATTCATGAAATTATATAATTTAAGATTCAAAGTTTTGTAAATTGTTAGCATTCTCGTAGATTTCTACTTTTTTTATTACTCACTGGATTGCAACAATTTTCCTGATTTACAATATATTTTATACGTAACTCTAACTTTTAATGATTCTTACTTTTTCATTAAGTATGTGCTGCTAACATTTTCATGCGTTTTTATGTAACATATTTTTATTGTTTGTCGATGTAACTTTTTTCATTTTCACATGAAATATTCATTGATTTTATCAGAATTTCGGAAGGGGTTTGAACCCTCAAAACCCCTCTCTGCCTACGTGCCTGCTGCAACCTGATCAAATTGTCACTTTTTCAATGAGCATCAATTTCATAAAATTTTTCCACTTGAGCTTCTTGCATATACATTAGACTATACATGAACCCACGTAGCACCTTGAGGCGATTGCCGAACAATTCGAGACCGGGCTGCTGGGGTGTAGGTGGAAAGGGTGGTTTTGGGGGCAGAAGCTGCAAGGTGTGGCACGAGAAAAGGAAGAAGGAGCGGTGCAGGGTTGCTTATCTAAGAGTCCTGCTCCGCGGCCCCGAGGGCGCAATAATACAACACAACGCGGAAGAAAGGGGTGGCGTTGGGGGAGGGTTTTGGCCCCGGCGATAGCGTCCCAAGAAATGATAACGGCACTCGAGCATTCTCGAGTTATATTGCGATACTGCACTAACCTTAACGCCTACACGAGCGTCCCTTACGATTCCCTAAGGGCCAGCTGCGACGATTCTAATAACCTATAACGTCCTCGTTTCGTTCGAAACTTCGGCATCGCGATCCAGTCGGGAAAGCGATTGCGTCTTTTGTTGGATAAGAAAACAATGAAAATTGTGAAAAATTATTCACTTCGAATTCTAGTCTAATCAGATTTTCACGTTGCCAAAATAAAATTATATCTCGAACAAAACTTTTTTTTCTTTGTAAAGTCACGAAAATAGCATCATTTATTTTTTACATTTTTTTCTTTGGACTTTTCTTTGGACATGTGCAACTTTGATATAAGTACTATACGAATAATATTTTAGGCTATAAATATTTCGATACGTCGTGCATAGGGTCAGTAGACAATTGGTTGCACAAACGACCAGGAGCAGGTAAAAAAAGGAGCTTTTTAAATAGTTTGAAATATGGAATACATTTGAAAATAATAATGTTACATTTACGATACAAACGCTAATCATTCCAAAAACTTGATCGATATTGAATACTCTGCATGACTAAAAAATTGCTATAAAAAAATTCATATCTCTTTAAAAAAGTCAGTTTCTAACACTCATGATGCATGTGATAAAAGAAAAAAAAGCTTGATGATCAAATAAATCCGAAAAATTCAATTCAAATCAGCACTTCTATTTAGTTGCAATTTCCCTATGAAAAAACTCTCGAATTGACCGTAAAAACCAATGATTGTGTTAAAATAAACAATTACTACAACTTGATTTATAAAATTTAAAAATCTATAATCACCCTCTCCCACGTCCAAACAATGACCAACATCCTGATCTCCCCCGAACCTTCATCGACCCGATTAAGTCACGAACCGATTGCGGGCTCCCTAAAAAACCCACAGGAATATCGAACAGGAAAAAGGGCGATTCCCGCGGTTTTCCGCCAAATTCCCTTTTGTTTTCTGTACCAAGGCTAATTCACGAACAACTCGTTCCACCCTTGTTTCACGCCCTCTTACCCACCGACCCCACTCGCTTTATTTTCACTTCATCCCACGATTTTCCTTATTTTTCCCTACCATCCTTACCCTGGGGAGACTTTCAATCAAGGTGTTACATTCCACTTTCATTATTCCCGTATTTGACGAAAACAAATGCCGTACAACGCGGCAAGTGCAGTTTTTGCGTCCAAGGGTGGAAAGCGAAGGACGAGAAGAAGGGTTGGTAGCAGTTTGTTACGGGCCTCTCGCGGAAAATTAAAATGAGATTCACTGGCGCCGGGTCGGTAGGGTATATTTAGCACAAAAAGCCTCTAATTTTCGACGAGGGTGTAAAAAGTGGGCGTCTGGCACGCGGAATATGGACGTGACCGCTTGTTGGCTCTATAAAACACCGCTTAACTTTTTTACCTTTGACGAGGACGCTTTTAATCCCGTTAAGCTGTTTCCCGTCTTTTCCACTCTCTCGCTTTTTGCTCGGGTTTCGCGTGTTTATCTGTACAGGGAAGGAAGAGGTTTATTTTGAGATAGAGATGTACTGATAAAATCTCGTTGTAGGAATTTTCGTTGTATGAGTAATATTACGAATGATAACAATATATGTTAATAAGAATGACTCGCTACGTAATAATGTAGATATCAGTAGAATTGATCCTTGGAGCCATGTTCTAAACGAAGAAGTTCGAATTGCTTTGACATTTGCCTTTCTTTATTATTTGTTTGCTATTAGGACTCTTCTTTCTTCAAGCTTTTGACTTTACAATTCAGGTTCTCATCAGGGAACTAAATACACAATTTCTCTGTATATTACATTGATTATATATTCATAAAACCCAGGATTTACTGTGACAATAACGTAACGCGTTACATTAATTGACAAGTAACGGAAACGGGAACGAGTTAGTTTTTTTGGTTATTAATAACGAAATTATGTTATTTTACGTTACTTTTATCTGTCTCATTAGGTTTTAAGCACAATTTGTAAGTTCTTATGGAATGTTCTGAAACTAAGATATAAGTAATTTCTCACTTTCTCATTTTTGAATAACAAATTAATATTTATCATTTTTATTGTAACAGTTGTTTGATTCAATTTCTACTTTAAATTGAAATATAAGCGAATGGAAAATTAACAAAAAAATGCGGAAAATATTCAAAATACTAGATTTTAATGAGCTTCATGTTATTCAATTCTATGAAAATTCATGTGATTCTAGAAATAGAAAAATTTCAATGTCTTGAGCTTTCAACTCTGTGAACATGTGTCTATAGAAATTTATGAAAATGTAAGAAAATTTTTTGGAATCGTTAAATTCTGCGAAAAATACAAAAAATACAAAGAGCACTCTAAATCTATAAAGAAACTGTTTTCTGCAAAAACGATCAGAATACGCCTGGAATTCCGAATTTCCATTTTTATCTTAATCTAAAAATTCAGATAGATAACTTGAAAAAAAAAAACTCGAAAATTCCACAACATTCTATAAATACTTAGAAATGCAGAAAGAAAATACGAAATGGAAAATACGTGTAAATGTATAAATCATTAAAAATCTTTCGAATTCCAGAAATTCATACAGCAGCATATAAAAATAATAAACGATCCTTGAAATCAGTGATAAACTGAAGAAATACGAAAAGTACTGGTATAAGTAAAAGTTTTTTTTCTGTAAATCCTGTAAAACACAGAACATTCCGTGATCTTCAAATTCTGAAAGTCGAAATTCTTAAAACGTAGATGAATGAAAACCAGTGAAGATCAATAAAGACGTTTATTCAGTGAAGATTTAGTATTCTGGATTACATTGTGTAATTTTGGTTATTATAAATAATTTTTCGCACATAAGACGTAGTTTACATTTTCTTAAAATTGACGAAAAATTCTCAAAACTTGTTCGAGATTCATGAAAACCAGTGACAACGTCTGGAAGATAATTTACTCCCTTCCTGCAAGGAGAAGAAGTTACATTTTTTACTGCATAATAAGATGATTTCTGATTATTCCAAATTTCTAAAAAGTCGAATAATATTCACAAATTTGGAAATTGCGGGCATTATTTCATTTTTTCGTAAAATGCCTGAGAATCGTTTTTTTTTTTTTTTTTTTTATTGAATTTTCAAATCAGCAAGAACGTATTAGAAATGACAGTAAATATATATGCCTCATGTTATTCTCATGCTCTTTGATTCTCGTTTTTCATTTTCTTTCGGTCTCACCTATATAAACTGAATTACAATTCTTACAGTTTAGTTTGTACTGCGAGTTTATTTTTTCCGTTTTTCATTATTTTAAAGTTCATTTTGTTTTGGGTTCTCAAGACCGTTTTCATGCCATGTCTTTTATTGTTTCTCGAGAAAGTGTCTGATAAGCCAGTAATATGAAATCGTTTTAATTTTCAAATTCCAATACATCAGTTTGTCTTTCAGAAATCTTGATACTATTCAACTTCTTTTTGATCTCTTTAGTTATTTAAATTTTTTTGGTGAAAAACAGAAACGGATAATTTCCTCGCGTCATCAACCAAGTTAAATATCATTCGATTTTTTTGAGATGATGTATTTATTTCATGTTATTTTTGGAAAGGGCACAAGGTGCAAAGCTTGATGGCTAGGGAGGGGGAAACTGAAATTCGAGAATATTTGAAGAGTAAAGGTTCTACAATGTGACTAGAAAACCAAATAAAAAATTTAGCTTCAATTTGGATAAAAACATTAATATAAGGCATACCAAATAGTTTCTAGTATGGTTACTTATTTTTGACAAGTGTGCATTAATTTTTCCCGACTGTTGTCAACCATACCGTTTCAAGAAAATCAACAAAATATAAATTTTTGGAAACTTGAAGCATTATCCAAAATATACCATAGCTACACCACTGTACCCCAAGGAGAAGAAAGGAGGTAAAGTTAGTATTCAAAATCCCAGAAATATATCGTACGTTGGAAACGCCAGTCGCCAGACGTATAAGATTAATAGTCGAACAAATTAGAGCAAAGTTGGTGCCCGGCCGCTTTCGCGGTACTAATCCCATGCATTAAAAGTTAAGCGAGGTTGGCGCAGGCAGGCCTTACGTACCAACATGCATCGCGCTCGCTCGCGCTTTCCTGGCATTAGATTTCTGAGTTTCCCCTGAGCTTCGAGTTAAGGCAACACCAGATACGCGTTTCAACTGAAAACTACGTTAGGGCCGGCGTTCGAATTCATGTTACGCGACCGGTTCGTCCTGTCATACCGGATTTGCCGACCCTACAACACACTTTTCTAGAATGCAATCGGGCCAAAAAGGGTGACGGGTTTTCGTTTTTGAAAAGTGGACGGGCAATGAAAACGAGCTCGATACTGTTGTAGTCGTTTGATGGGACGAGCATTTTCAATTATTCAAAAGAACGTCTGCTATCATATTTTAAAAGCGTTGGAATATTATTAATTCGTGATGTGAGGTAAAAAAAATATTCAAACAAATAACTTGGAATGTGCAATTGATCTTCCATGAAATTAATTAGGTGCTCTTCATGAATTTTAGATCATGTATTTTGTGAATATAATATCAGCCAATGAATAGATCGAAACCTCTTGTCAATTTAAAGTATTGATTTCTAAGAGCGACGTTTCGTCCACAATCTTCGGATCATTATCAAGAGCATACAAAATTTATCTCGATAACGTAAAACATCACAATAACTATAAACCCAATTTTCTCTAACAATTTATATTCCCTACCATCAGCAAAAAAAAAACACATTAGAAATTACAACAGAAACATTATCTTGTAATGAAACAATTCTATTCACATTCCTATCATGTAAGACAACATAGTCCATACAAACATACTAAATATGAATTCTGTCTACCATTATAATCAAAATAAAGTATTGAGTCTTGGAAATAAAGAATTTATATTGACAATAAGTTTTTTCCTATTCATTGGCTGTTATTTAATTCACCAAATACATGATTTAGATGTACAAATAGATTGAAAAATAACTATAGTTTCTAAAGCAACAGGAATTTTTTGAAAATTTAACAAACCTCTGCAAGTGATTCTCAGATTTGCGAGTGAAATTTCAAGAATTCGTAAAATATAGTGATTGAGTAGAATGCTACATTTTGAAAGATTTAACTATTGGATGCTGTAAAACTAAAAATCTCACTTGATTTTCTAGTGAAATTCAAGAAAAAAAAGTGATCAGAAAATAAATTTTATTGAAGTAAAAAAAGTTTTACCGTAAATATATTAAAAAATATCAGCTCTATTTCCAAATTTTTCAAAAGTTTCAAATATGAAAAAAAAAAGGAAATTATGAGCTGAGAAATTTTTATTCCAAGGCTTCGATATTACATTGAGAGTCTTCAAATGTACAGGTGAACGTCTTAGAATTATATTCTTACGAATACCCAAATTGAATTTCCAAGCTCTAGTAGGAAAGAAATTTAAAATCCAAGTCTAGAAAAAAAAAAAATTTTTAACGGGACTTTGATACGTAGCAAAAATCAAATTTCAAAAATTAAACTCACAGCAGGTTTATTTGCCATCTATGCCCAGTCTCAAACATTTAACGTAAGTTTTGCACTAGTTATGAATTTTCAAACAAAATGAATAAAAAACTGCATGTGAATCTCATTTTAAACTCCATTCATTTTGTGGAACGTGTTAATCATGTCCGATTTGATTCAAACTTCACAGAAATATTTTTTTAATATCTTGATTGATCTAAAGCCCCGGAATGCCAAAAATTCCGTCATCAATTCCGTGCAACCAATTGTCTACTGAGCCATGCACACAACGTATCAAAATATTTTCCACCTAAATTATTATTTTTTTACTACTTATACGAAAGTGATATATATTGATACGTATATATTTTAAAGTAATATCATTCATTCATTTTATACTTCCAAAATCTTCGATTTTTTTTTGGATGGCAAATCTAGACCTAAAACCAATGAATCTTTCAACTCCAAAATGTAATTGGGAATATTTCAAGGAAACGGCCTTGATAAAACGAGGAGCAAGGAAGCTCGCAAACGAAAGTGCAAAACACAACATAACGTAACACAATTACGACGTAGATAGTAATATCATTCATTCATTTTATACTTCAAAAATCTTCGATTTTTTTGAGATGGCAAATCGAGACCTGCAACCAATGAATCTATCAAATCCAAAATGTTTTTGGAAACATACAAGAAAACGGCCTTGATAAAACGAGGAACAAAACAGCTCGCAAACGAAAGTGCAAAACACCACATAACACAACAAAATTACGGCATAGTACTTACTGCGTTGGGTTGGGACTTCTTTCCATTGGACCAGTACCGGTTTACAATGGTAACTGTCTCGGGAAAGAAGACAAATTTTTTGGAAGTTTTTGCACCTTCTAAGTATACTCTACACTCCGAAATAAGAACGAGAAGCGCTCTACTGAGATGCCGCTCTAGTGACGAGCACCGAACTATTTTATTTCATTTCGGATTTCGAGACTCGCGGCAGAGGTAAGTGGAGTGTACGCATTCCTCAAAAACACTCATAAACAGAAGAGTTTTTTTTAACGCTCGTTTCCTAAAATCTTACAGAATGCATTTGGTGATGAATTGAATAATAATAAATCTAATGATTTAATAATAAAGAATAATATTTAATTTTTTTTCGTTATGCATCGTAATTCGTTGAATCGCGGTTTCTAAGGGAATTTTTAGATTTCTAGTACTATGTTTTAGAGTATTTACTGCCAGAACTTTCCAATTTCACTGGTTTTCTGATTCTGTTCTGTGTGTTACGTAAAAAATTAGTAAAAAACCAGTATTTCAAAACCAAAGAATCCCAAAATAAATATTAGGTGTGACTGGTGAAATTGTTAGCTACCAATGAAGGTTTTTGGTTTTATTTTGAGATTCAAGAGTTGGAGAATATCTCGTCATTGGTTCTGCTGCTGAAATTTTAGAAGATAGTTTTCTTGTATGTTTGCAATTATTTTGTGGAGTTGAAGGATTCGTTGGTTCTAGGTCTAGATTTGCAATCTGAGCTAAATCGAAGATTTTTTCAGTAAAAAAAAAATAAATGATGTCAGAAAATATATAAATACTTATATAACAATTAAATATATATATATATATATATATATATATATATACTTATCAAAAATTCGGTCATCGTCAGAATAAATGACACCCTTAAACATATGAATCATCAAAAAATTCCTACACGTTCCACAAAAAAAAGCTTCAACCACGATCAGAAACTCGCGAATTCCCTCTCAGCCATTTCCTCCAACTCCTCATCACATCGACGTGTCCCAAACTTTCAGTTCCCGCGCTAAGGGGCTTCGCCCCCGAACCCAAGCCCTCTTTATCTTTCGTCTTTAGGCAAAGAGTCGCCCCCTCGCAAGCTCCGCAGTTAGTCGTCATCCCAGCGACTCGAGGACTCTCCCTCTGTCCTCCCCCCAACCCCTGCCGGCCTAATGCCGTACTCTTTCTCCTTCTATTTCCTTCCTCGGGCTTTCCCTCGGCTCACCAACCGAGGGAGGAAATTGTCGGAGTTTTCAAAGTCTGACGTGCAGGATATTATAAACCGGCGCGCTACTCTCTTGACTGCGAGAGAGCTGGAAGAAGAAGAAGAAGAGAGAGACCAGTGGATGGGGGTTGGGGTGGAGGGGGATGAAGGAAGCTCGGGGACGGCTCGGGGGGTGCACACGATGGCTTCGGGGGTGAACGAACGGTGGGGCAAAGAAGGCTGGAAGGAAGGCGCGCCGGCGATCTCCGTACCCGGGCAAGGCAGTGCCAGGGAAAACTACCCTGCACCTACTATTCTTCTCTACGTCGTGGATGTGTGTGTCTGTTCCTAGTAAGTATGTGTTGGTTGCTTTCCCCATTTTCCCGAGGACTGCTTCGGGAGCACGTAAGGGCTTGCTATTTCTAGGCGTCCGCTTACTGTTTCTTTCATTTCTGTGCAGGGACGACCACAGGGAATTAAAACCCGACTCGATATTCGGCGGAGGAAAACCATCTTAACACTGAGAAAAAAATGTTGTACTTGCTGCCATGTATATTGTAAAAAGTAGGTTCAATAATATTGTACTTTTTGCAATAATATTGCAGTTTTTACAATATTATTTTATTTTTCACAATGACATTTTAGTTGTTCACAATATTATCGTAAAAACTGCAACGCATATTTTACTCATTACAATAGTGTATTGTGAAACCGCTGTATTGTACTAATTACAATATGTATGCCTCTTTTTGCTACATATATTGTCAAAAGTACAACAATATTGTACTCCTTGCAATAATATTGCTGTTTTTACAATGATATTTCAGTTTTCCACAATATTATTGTAAAAACTGCAATATGTATTTTACTTATTACAATAGTGTATAGTAGAACCGCTTTATTGTAGAAATTACAATATGTATTCCTTATTTTGCTATATACATTATTAAAAGGACAATAATATTGTACTTTTCGCAAATATATTGCAGTTTTTAAAATAACATATTAGTTTTTTACAATATTATTGTAAAATCTACAATATTTATTTCACTTATTATAATAGTGCATAGTAAAAGCGCTATATTGTAAAAATTACAATATGTGTATGATACTTTTTGCTACATAATTTCAAAAAATATACAATCTGAAAATGAAAATTTTACTATACGAAGTGTTATTTTTACTAAACATTTTTTCCACGTTTCCTAAGGTCAGCCAACTGGGAACAGGTGGCTTGTGCATTTTTTTCCCACCTGCAATTTATTAACACATGCATTAAAATAGAATAGAAAAGCTGGCCATCACGTGTGAAACACATATTTTGTGATAAAGGCAGATAAAAAGACTCAGATCTACGATCCTTTTTTAAATTCTAACACTTCCTCCTCAGTGGTGTGGCGCACAAAAAAAATGCATTATTTTTTCCAACTTTTTCGAATACTGTATCATGTTACAATATGATGCAATAGGTAATAATGAAGAACCTTTGGGAGCTATTGAAAGTGATAGTGAATAATGAAAAAAAATGCAAAAGGCGAGGGGTCTTTCTTTAGAAAAAAAAAAAACTCATGTGAAATTTTTGGCATCATAGAAAAATGTAGGACATTATAATAGATAATGGATAACTATGATAAACTGTATGATATTGATTGATGATCTCGAAACTGACAAAAAATTGTGGACGAACATGGAAATGTAATGAAAATTATTTCTTATCATAAGAATCGAAGGTCACCATGGAATAAAAAATCATCTACAATTATAGCATTTAGAGGTGACTACTTAGAGAATTAATACGTTTTTTAATTATAGTAAATAAAGTATGTGAGTTGACAATGAAAAATTACTACTTACATATGTAGAATCTAAGAAGTTACAATATTTGTAAATAAAAGAAAGAGTTGAAGTGATACCAAGTGAATTTAAGAGTAATACTATTTTATGTACTTCTGACATAGACAACGCATTTCTCGTCCAGTTCGAAATTTCAAAATTCGTTTTCTAGCCCTCAGAACATAAAATATCGTACGTAAATAAAAAATGTATGTCCTAGGTACGTAATATACTAATTTATGCATACAAGTGTCACAATGCTCACAATATGAATAACTTATGATTTATAAAATGTATAGCCGAAAAATAATACAAATTCATTCGAATAAATAAATATTCGTAGAGTAGTTCAAAAATTGATATAATTCTAATTCAATATAATATTTATTCACTGTAAAATTCATATTCTACCATCATGATGCCAAAAAAGACGAAAATCATTGGACATCATAAGGAGCCATGGAAATCAACGGTGTATTATTTATAAAATCAATACGTTTTTTAATGATAGTAAATTGTATCAGTTGAGGATGAAAAATTAACATTGATGGAGAAGCTAAGAAATTACAATACTTATAAATAACAAAAGAATGAACTGAAGTGCAACGCAGTTATTTGAAGAGTAATACTATTATTTATGCATACATGTATCACGATGCTTGCGATATAAATAATAAATAATATATAAAATATACAACCATAAAATGGTAAGAATTCTTTCAAATGAATAAATAAATCTATCGTAGCTTAAAAGGTGTTATGGTTCTTAAAAAATATGATATTTATTCACCATGTGATAAATATTCCACCTTCACGATGCCAGAAAAGTTAACAAAATTTCAACCGTGTTCGCATTCCTGAAATTTCAGGCATGTGTCCAGCAGCTTGACCCGCAATGTCGCGCGAGATGTGCGAGCAGCAATCACGGCTAATGAGCCGCAATAACCCACAGTCCGAGTCGGCTTCCTTGCATTTTACGTCGGAAATGGCCGGGCCATTCGCCGCGATTTTACTGCGCCACTTGCGACAAATATTTCCCGACTGCAATATTTTCTTTATTTCTGTATTCAAAAAAGAATACTGTAAAGTCAAAGTGTTTCTTTTATTCCTACTGTTTGAGAAAATTAGGTTGTAATCAATCTATAACTGAATGAAAATAGAGTCTATGAAATCATCATATGAGAAAATAATTTGTCTACAATTTTTCTTTGAATAATATGATTTTGAGAAATTGTATTCTTAATAGTTTTATGAATTCAAAATTTTTTCCTCTTCTAACTCATTATTCATTATGTTTTTTTTTAATTTTTTCAACTCTAATTCATATGAAGTTTCTATTTCTAATAATTTAATAACATCTATGCAGCTATGATGTTGATTCCAATGATTTTGCACTGAAAAGAGCTTACCTTAGCCCTAGAAAGGGCTGACGTTAGCCCTGAAAAGGTCTGACTCTATTCCCATACATTACCAAAAAAATTACTATGACAATGATACAGTTTTGTTTGCATGACTTGATTACTTCGTGGTAATCAGTGGTTCGCAATCAATTTTTCGAAACTCTTCATTACAAGCAAAACATCCCGAAATATTTTTGTATGTATTTTGAAATTCATAATTTCCGAAATTTCAGAATGCTGCCCGATCACATTATTCCTTCATAATTGAAATCTCAAATAAGTACATGCTTCACGAGCAGAACCTTTGCAACGTCATCTAGCAACTTAATTAGTTCGTAATACCTGCACAGCGAAATTTGCGGGGAAATTTGCAGTATCATTAAGATAAAATTTTGATCACTCAGAGAAGAGGGCTTTTACAACGTACGGTATTCTGTGACCTCAAAAAGACATTATTTTTTAGCAAATCGTGATATGTTGGATATAATATTATTTTTTTGAATACTCCATGTATTACTTTTTTGTATTATCATGGGACAAAATAACGAACAAAATACAAGAAAACTTGACATGTTTCTATTGTTTAATATAATGGGTTTCAAAGAATTGATTGTGAACCACAGATTACCACGAAGAAATCAAGTCATCAAACAAAACTGTATCTTTATCATAATAATTTTTTCGAATTTATAGGGCTTAAGTCAGACCTTTTCAGGGCTAACGTCAGCCCTTTTCAGGGCTGAGATCCGCCTTTTTCAGGGAAAAATCGTTTGAATCAATATCATCGCTGCATTAATGTTATTCAACTATTTTTTTGAGCCTTCAATTATTAGGTACAGAAGCTTGAGATTATTTGGAGTTGGTATAAAAAAAAAAAATTATGAACAATGAGTTAGGAAAGGAAAAAGTTTCGAGCACATGAAACTATTGAGAAAAGAATTTCTTGAAGTGAAATTATTCAAAGGAAAATTCAAATAAATATTCAAAGGGAACAGTTAATTCATTCTGAAAATTTTCTCAGTAAATATTAACTACATTCTGTCCAGTTATACAATCTAAATTTTTTAGTATTGCAGAAGAGGGATATATGAACATGATCATAATAATTTTGAAAAATTTTAGAAAGTTTTAGGGACAATTTAAACAAATAAACCAACAAAAAAAAATTTTTTACCATTCTCAACAGTGCTATCATTTTTTATTTTCTGAATTACAGTATATGATTTTTCATTCGATCATTAAGTTTCATAAAATGAAATGAAACGTTGATGCATACATTTCGAAATTTTTCTAAAAACGTTTATTCAACAACATCGATTATTTAATTTGCGTATACGCACGATATTCACCGCATGCGAATTCCGGTACCGTATCGGAAAATTCGATTATGGCGTTGAGAGTATCTAACGAAAATTTTCATCAAAGATGCCTCCGCTCGTTCACACTGACTTAATTCAATTTTTCGTTAACAAAATTCAATTACTTCCAGTAAATTGGTGATTTACAAAGAAAATAATATGCCACAGTGTCATTGATTTTTTATATTTTTGACTTTTACATAAAATGAATCTGTAAAACTCTTGAGATCTATAGATTAAACTGTAGAAAAATTTTCAGTTCCAAAGTAATGCACTGTCTATTTCTAAAACCTGCAATTCCATCTCAAAGTCCCTATCTCCCAGTCCTACTTCTCAAATTTTTTCTCAATCCACAAGCGATATCCCCTGTTAAAACATTCATAAAGCATTCCACATTTCTCTCGAATAACGCCTTTTCAAGCTATCTCGACCCTCGTTATACGTCCGATTTATGAAGCCGTTAACTTTCCCGATAAAAACGTCATTTCACATTCCTCCGGTTCATTGCTGTTTCGGCAACTTTTGAATTTTTCACGCGTTTCGCGAAAAACAACGTCGTAGTTTCGTTGCTTATGAAATATGTCCGCCGGGATTGAATCAACACAGACGATTCGGCGAGGTCGAGATCATTTTAAATATTTAGACGAGGCGTTCCTGAGGGAGAAGGAGCTGCTGCCACTCTTTGCCTAGGATGGTAAGGAGTTTCAAAAGAGGGTGAGTTTGAGGGGGTAGGAAGGGGGATCGGGGGTGGGTTTGGCAGACTCATCCAAGTTGCCAACTTTTGCCCGTATTAGGTTTTGTATATATATTAGCTCATTTACCCAAGGAATACATGTTCATGAATTGTGCACAGTCTTGGAAGGGAAATTTTCTATATTTTGAGGGTTCATTCAGATAAAAAAAAATGTCTTTGTACTGTCGAAGAATGAAAAAAATTTGTCTAACCTCCTACCATTTTCTTCGTATTTTCCATATAACTGCATGCAAAATATCGTCTAAGATTGCTATCAACAACAAATTGACGACGTACGAAAATCTGGAGATGAATGCGGAGAATTATAACGGGGGTGGAAAGTGGGGCGGGAGTGGAAAGGACGGAGGCAGTAGCTTATGAATATTCATTTCTCGCGGGTTTCTTATAAGAGCCGGGGGTGGCTGGGGGTCGAGATAAGGGGGCAAAAGGGGGTGGGGGGTGCCGTTTGAGAACACGACATAAGGGGATGTAATTTTAAGCAGCAGAGTGGGAGATCTGGATCGATGCCGGGACCACGCCCCCTCCATCTTACATCCTACCCCTCTGCTTTTCCTTTGCTTTTCCGCCTCTTCGCTTCCTTCGACCCAGGCACCACGTCGAGCTTTGCCGGAAAATCGAAAGACCGCCTTTCCCGACCCGGCAAAAATGGAAAAGCCCGAGGAGCTTGAAACCCTGCTACTTTTCCGAATTTCAGCTCCATCGATTCGTTCTCTAGTCTTTGAAGAGCAGTAGTGTAGAAAGAGAGACTTCTTTTATTGAATTGTAGGTTAAGGAATAAAAGATGGGAAATTTTTTAGACGGATTAAGTTTGTTATTATTACCAAAATTTTTTCCTTTTCTCACGCATTGTTCATAATGTTTTTTTTATTTCAACTCTAATTTCTTTTAAGCTTCTGTATCTAATGATTGAAGACTGTAAAAAATAATTGAATAACATTTATGCAACGATGATGTTGATTTGAACGATTTTGCCCTGAAAAGGGCTGATCCTGGCCCTGAAAAGGGCTGACGTTTGCCCTGAAGAGGTATGACTTAAGTCCCATAAATTCAATAAAAATTATTATGACAATGAGATAGTTTCGCTTGTATTTTGAAATACATAATTTCCAAAATTTCAGAATAATGTCCGATCACATTATTCCTTCATAATTGCAATCTTAAATAAGTTTTCCAAATTTCAGCTACATAGATTCGTTTTCCAGTCTTTGAAGATCAGTAGTATATAAAAGACGACTTTTTAATTGGATTGTAGGTAAAGGAATAAAAGATGGCTAAATTTTTATAAGGATTACGTTTGTTATCATACTTGAAACACTTTGGTCAATTTTGATAGTGTATGGGGATTGAGGTCAGGCATCATAACATTCTCAATAATTATTGTTTTTTTGTATATTTTCCAAATTTAACTATCGTGGGATGGCTCTGCATAAATAATCAATGAGAAAGATATTGATTAGAATATTTTTTTTCGAACTTTGCATTTTTTCTTTGATAATGTTTTAGTAAAGCTTATTTAATATACATACATATTGGAAATCCTGTTATCCTTAACGCCTCAATGTAAAAAGAGCAATAATTTTCTGATAATCATTTGCAACGTTAAGGTTAACATTAAAGATAATAATATGCTATACATACATCTCGCTTCAGAGACAGCGAAAAATTCTGAAATTCTGACTGTTTGTAGTTTGACTCTCGCGTGATGTCTGAAAAAATTTTCGAAAAAAACTTAAGGTTTGAAGATAGTTAAAAAAAATTTTAAGTATGTAAAGTGATTTTTTTGCATTTTCAAAGAGACATAAAAAATTCATTTATTCATGCATGACTTTCCATTTTTTTACAATTTGTCGAAAATTTTTTCAGTCTAATGAATTCAGACAATCCTTCGATTTACCTTCACCATATTTTAGAATCACAAAGATCTTACATTTAAGATTTTTTAAAGAAAATATTTGAAACTATGAAAAATGTTTAAAATAGTGTCATAGGATGAGAACGAAATTAACAGAGGTTTTGCATAGAAAACTTTAATTAACCTATTATCTTGGATTGCAAATGTTTTAGCGTGACTTTTTCTATATTTCAAAATTTTTCTTTTACATTCTTGGTTTCAAAAATTTTCCAACAGTAGGTGATTAAAATTGAAGAAATATTCAGAATAAAATTTCATCAGTTTTATGATTTCCGAAACGTTCATTTTAGAGAAACTTATAGAACATGAACTTTTTTGAACATTAAATATTTCTCTTTATTAGTTATAAAATAAAGTTAGTAACATCAATGGAAACCTTACGACAGCTTTTGAAACAATTTATAAATTTTCTATGAATAGTAAGAAATCGGAGGATTACTGGAAAGTCTTGATAAATTGAATCCAATAGTTAACTTTTGCCTAGAAATCATGAAATGATGAAATTTTCAATATTCGAAATACTTTGAAAAATGGATTGATATACTTCGTTAAATTTTTAAGATTTTTTGGATTTTTAATAATCAAACAACTGTTCGTAGTCATGCTAAATTTGCCATTATAATTTCTTTCTTACCTATATTATGTATCTTTAATTTTGAAATTCGCTGTTTCATTTCTCAGTACAATAAATATCAATGGTTCAAGCAACTGCAAATTTTTTCCGAAATTATAAGTAATAAGTATATACCTACGTGAAAATCGTGTGATAATTCGCGTATAGCTTAAAAAATTTTCATTAATGATTTTCATTATGTGCTGCACATTATTTCGTTAAATTCAAATCGATTAACATGAATTTTAACATCCTTTAAGCAAATAAAAATTCCTTACATCCAATCACTATTTTTTTCATCTGCAACATTGTGCATAAAAATTGAAAAAAAGTATTTGCAATCTTTCCTTTCTCACTTTGTGGATTTTTTTTATGTATCATATTTTTTACAAAAGAAAATAACATTACAAGAACAATAATATTGAAAAACTAACATTTTCTGAAATTATGTGTATCTTACAAAACAAACACGAGATATTCAATGGATTCATTACAGAAACATTGAAATAAGTGACTTATTCAAGAAAAATAAAAAAATAATCCATTGAACACCCATCTTCAATGATTGAGGGGCCCCAATTTTTATAAAAATTTTTTCTTGAGATTTCGTTAACAAATATGTTAGTTTTTCTATACAAGTAAGGAATATTCACGTTCTATTATGATAAAATTCCATCCATTCTTGAATAGCGTCAAATTACTGAAGTACGAAAAAATTGCAATAATAACATAGACAAATAACTTCCCATAAAAAATATCAAAATAACGACAGTTTTTTCCAATAGTGCAGTGATTCTACACTCATTAGACAATACACTGTATTCATACAAATGAAATAAAAACATCAAAATACTTTCATCATCGAACTCCATTACATTTTCAACTTCCTGAATTCATAATTCATCCGCATATGGCACAAACTAAAAAGCCCGGGAAATCTAATCGAGTTACCGAGGAAATTCTAATGCAAGCTGAGCCATCAATCCCGGGAAAACTTGAACGCGAGCGTTGTCTCAATAATAAATCAGTCTTAATTAATCTACAAATGCGGCGCCTTACTTTGTTAAAGTAAAGCTCAACTTTGTTCCACGGGGGTTGGGGGAGGGTGTGGAGACCCGGTCGCTTTTCAAAGATCTGACAAAGCAGATTCGCCGATGCCTGTATTGTCAGGACGAACGACAAAGTTAAATGCACAGTAACAATCTTGTAAGAAGAGGAAAGGAAGCCGAGAATTAGGATTATTTCATGTCAATATATATTGACATCTTTTGTCTTAGACAAAAGAATGAAGGTAGTTAATTTACATTAGTTTGTATAACTCTTTGTTAAATGTATCAATATAATATTTATATAATATAATAATTATGCAATAAAAAAACATACTAAGATAGTTTTAATATTATCGTAAAGAAATTTTTTCCCAGGAAATTGCAATATAAAAATTAAAGATAGTCATTTTCCAACGACGAGGGGGAATTTTATGACGAGAGGGGGGGGGGGGCAAATATTCGAGGGATCAGGAATTCGGTGCTTTGACATAGGATCGAATCGCGGGGAAACTGTGGCCGAAGTATGCGTCATTTGATGCTAATAGCCGTACTCGATTATAGTACTTCCCAGCGTGACGAAATTCCCGCGAGATTTTAACGACCTGCGAGCCGATTGAATCACTCTATGCTATAGTGGAATTCGCCTACTTGAACATTGAACAATTTTTCCAGTCACTTCAATGAAGAGTTTCTGTGTTGTTCTATGTGGCAGAAAATATATTCAGAAGAAGAGCACTTGATTTGGTATGACCAACAAGAGGATCCTTAATTTTAATATTTTTTCAAGTCTCCAAATTGTTGATTACGAATATTTCGTTTGGCAAAACAAATTACTCATTTGGAGACTCGAGATATTTGGGTCTGTGAATCGAATGCTGAGTGTTTCGTTCAGAAAAACGAAATATATATTGGAGGTACTCTTGAGACTCGAACTCTTGTTATCCATTCCTAGAAATGAAGTATCTAAATCAGAGATCACCAGCGACTGAAGGAGACTTTTGAAGACTTGTCAAAAAATTTGTATTCTTTTGGAGACTTACTGTTACCTTTTTTCACAACTTTGTATAATCTTGGAGACTCGAAGTCACTTTTTTCAAGTTTTCAGGGACTAGTTGATACTTATTTTGAGACTTGAGATACGCTTCGAGTCTGAAATAATAATCTGATTTTTTATTCCGGGATTGAACAAAATTATGTATCATTTTATACCAACGACTTTTGTTGAAATAAATGAAAATTTCGTAGAATATTTAACCTAGTTCTACGTTGTGTTTTCCTATAAAATTATCTGTCATACTTGAGAAAAATATGATTTTTTTTTTTCAAAGTTCTGCCTGAGAAAAAAGTCATCGTCTAAGCTGCGATCCAACCCAATACCTCTTCTTTGATAAAATTTTGAATGGTCTACAATCCAAAATGATTTTAAATTCATATAGTATCGTATAAAAATGAAAATAATGAGGTCCCTCTCACTCGAATTATTTTTAATATAAAATTTTTCTATCTATGTTATAGATATTAATTTTTTCGGTGTAACTGCCAGATATAAAACAATACTTGGAAATTGTAGACTGAGTTAGATGTTCCTCTGAAAACAGAGATAATATAGATAATATTAGATAATAATAAGAAATATAAACAATAAATGGTGATAGTATTACCAGAAAGCATTTTGCGAACTCTCAAAAATTTTTGTTACATAAAAATTAATTTTTTGAAAACTAAAACCGAACGTGCCATTGAAAGTATGATTGTAAGTAAAAAAGCAAATTCATAAAATGTCTTCCTATTTTAGGTATTTCATTAAAACCTCGTCGTGCAATGTTTTTCCTGAACTTCCAGCAACAAATAAGCACTGGTAAAAATATTATAAAAAAAAAAGTTTTAACAATTCGTAACGGTAGTTTGAAAATATAAAAGAGCATCTTATCATCAAAGAAATAGTGAGCCAGACAAACATGATTAATTTTACGACTATCGAGAAACATTAGTAATTATTTTGTGATATGAGAATATTCACAACATTTCATATTTCATATTTTTCAGGGAAAATTTTAGTGACAATGAAATAAGGTAAAACTTCTTCTCAACATGTTTTATATCGTAGAAATAGCAAAAATCTTCCGAAATTTCATTAATGATTCCCACTTAATCATCAACATGTATTTATGATAAATAGCTTAAATTGCTCTTCAATATTTTTTTGAATCATTTTAGTTTTTTAGGTGAAAATTGTTGAAATAACATACTTAAGAATTGTATAAAACAATAATTTTGATTCCTCATGATATAATTGTATGATGATTTAAACTGTATGAAAATTCTAATCTTTGAAAAATAACTTACGGAGACAACACGTAACGCCAGCTATTTTTCAAAGCACAGACCCGAATCTACCCCAGACTTTAGTTACAGGCAGCGAGCAGGATTTCCATGAGCTTTACCATGGGAGACGTACTCGTCCTGCGGGTAAGCAATCGATGCAAGCATCCATAAAAAAAGACGTTATTTTCACTCATCACTATATAAAATTACAAAAACTTTTTTATTCAAGATAATTTAAGAATTCAATTGATTTCAAAAAGTGTTAGAAAAAAATTAACCATTAATTTATGTATATGATAATGCTAACTGACTAAGAAATAAGAATTTTGAAAACGCGGAAAATCATGAGCAATAATTTCGTAAAAAATCCTTCAACAATAATAATAAAGAAGAAAATGAATTACTTTTATTGGAAAAATAAAAATATTATTTTTATTGTCCACAAAATTTTCGTTAAATTCAGTAACACCTTTTAATTATTTACAACTTTACATTTATAAATGATTATTGTTTTCAATAAATTTATTGATATACCTCAAGTTCATTTTAATATTGAGCTAATGATGAATCATAAGTAAATAATATGAGTAACAAACACATTTTCTGATTTTTACTTGCAAAAGGTTCTTATCTTGCAATAAATTCAATAACAAAGTTTTGTTTGATTTTAAAATTGATTTCAATCAGATTTTTAAACAATTTCGATGGAGAATGACAAAAAATTGTACTGACTTAGGGCAGTAATGATACTAATTTAGTCTACCACTGAACAGTACGTTTATGTTATAAAATCGATTTTTTTCGAATAATTTGAATTGAATTCAATACACACAGAGAATCTATTTCTAGAATCCTCGGTTCACTGTTTTTCTTGTGATTATCTAGTATTTGCTTTTATAAGAATTTTGAAAAATTTAAATAATCTTATTTTCAATGAAAGTAATAAAAGGTGCTTCTAATTATGTGGATGATTTTTGTTAGAGTTTTTTTTTTTTTTTTTTTTTTTCAAGATATCTTAGGTGGAAATTTGGTAAGATGTTTCATTTATTTTCGAAGATCGCTCACGTCACGAAAATTATAAACTTGTTTTTTATTTCTAAAACTCGCAGTTGCCATATTACATGTACGAAAAAAAAATGGCGTATATATGCAATATTTTCTGCTAATTTATATTTAAATATTTTTTTCCAATACACTTAAAAAACAAAAAAATGGTGAATATATGCGACCGTTTTCTGTGTGGTGTGTGGTTTTGCTTTTTTCCAAATGAATATATCCCAGTCTTGTGAAAGACAAATACACATCACATTTTACCATTTACGTGAGAATTTTTGAGATTCATGAGAATGTGTTATCTTTATGCTTTTTTAAATGATCGAAAATTATTCTCATCACTGTAGTAAAAATAAGAAATTTCTAACAGAACGTAATTATCCTAAGAAATTTATCTACAGTTCTAAATTGCTAACCAAATTAACTACACTTTTGAATAGAAAAAATTTTGAAAGATCCATGAATATAATTTTGAGCAATTTATATTTGCATAAGTTAATGTTATTTATTATATTTTCACAAAAATTTGAAATTTCAACAACGCTATCTGTATTTATTTCTGTTAAAAAGAAAATATCTTTTAATCTTTGTACATTGAAAATTCCGAAAAAATCGAATGGATATTATACGGATTATCATATAAGAATGACAAATTATTTAAAATTTTTATAAATATCTTTAGTTCAAGGATACCGCATGCAACCTGAAAATATTGGACAATGTATTATAATACTCCTATCATTCAATAATCTCAAACTTTAGGTAAATGTCGTACATTTTTTAAAAAGTGTGAACCTGTATCAACTAAAAATGCTAAACGAAAATTCTGTAATACTTTCTTTCACCTACGAATATCATCTATTTTAATTTTATTCGAGTTTGGCGAGTACTTTCAGATTTCATCATTAAAATACTATATTTCGTAACAGGCACGGATGTGCGAATTTCCCCGTTTCGCCAAATTCGCACATCCGTGTCTGTTAAGAACGATATTTTATGTACCGAGGGCATAGAAAACGCGTTTAGAGATCTCGAGCTGGCATAGAAACGCGTTTTCTATGCCAGAGGTACATAAAATATACTTTATGCATGTAAGCTTTTATAAATGATACAATAAAAATTCACTTATCTTTTACAAAACGCGACGACTAACAACTTGAAATGATTGATGATAACGTGATTCTAATTTGCCTCGACTGAGTAAATGAGATTTTATATCGTTTGATACAACACCAAAGGTTTTTGCTCGCGGTTGAATCGCGCAACAGGGAATATTCACCGAAACCCGCTATTCATCATTCGGACACGTGCTTTGAAATTTCTTGCTTTACACTTTGCGCACTTGCCCGGCAATCTGTCAGATGCCCGTTTACTGTCAGCCGAAGATACCCCGCTTTTCAAAGCTTATGAAATACGTTTTTCCAAAAAGAATGCCAGCATTGCCTGAAAGCGAATTTTCAGCTTTTACACTTTGCATGGATACTATTTCATCTTGCAACTACGCAGTACAAGTGGAAAGCGAAATTCCACAACTTTGAGTTATTTCGAGATCCGATGTGTCGAACCGAAACAATGCAGAAAATGCAATGTTAAGTTGTAAGAGTTAATAAATGCAATATTTTTTTGTTAACTGAAAACAGAAAAATTCTAACCTTACCTTGACATTGGAAACATAAATACGTTGTTGAGTAACTCAAATAAAAAAAAAAGAACAATATCCCTTACATCACTACAAATCAAAAACATTTTTCCTATCAAAAAACCTAACAGGGTTCTTACAAAAAAGTTATTTCTCCATTGTCTGAAAAATATTCTATATCACTGGACTTGAAAATTTTTTATATTGTTACACCAGAACCACCCCCAGAAACCCTACTGAAACACCATCTTGAAGGCTTTTCTTGAGCAGGAGGAGCTTCCTGGGAAGCTTCATCCTTGAATTTCTCCCGCGGCAAGTAATACGTGGAATACGAGGATGAAGTATAACGGTTCGCAGCCGCAGGCAGTCCTTAGGAACGTAATTAATATTTATCTCGCCACCCGCCCAGGAGGGGTGGATGGAAGGAAGAGAGTGCAGCAGTGGTCGGGTCGATGCCACCCCGTGACCCGTCGAAAATCCCGGCGCGCTCCTTGTAAAATCTAATATGCGCGATCTCGGCTGATCTCAGGAGTTTGCCGACCCCCTCCCCCGTCGCCCCCAACCCCCAAAATCCCCACCTCCTCCACAAACTAGACAGGAATTTCCCCGAATATTCGTAATCAGCCATCGCTATGGCGAAAGGATTTGCTGGCGGATCACTTTTCGCTCTGGCGAAGGGAAGTGAAGGGTTTTTGGGAGTTACATAGTGTATGTATTACGAGATTTTGAAAATAAGAAAACGTAGGTGATTGATCGGAGAAGGTGATGAATTGTGATAAGGAAAGTTAGAGGTGATGGAAAAACATGGCAATAAGTTGAACCTTATGACCGGAAATTCTGAGAACAAAGAGTATACAAAATCTTGATTAACCAAAATACCATCAGAGTCAAGTAAACAGATATGAACATAACATATGGCATTTATCAATGTAATATATTATCCGGCATAATCCAGTACAAAGCCACGTATTTCCATAGTAAATTCAGCAAGGCGAGTTGTAAGTAAATGCATTTCTATGACGTGTCTCAACAAAACTCGTAGCCCTTCGCGTACGGTATATTGATTCATTTTGAAAGGAACAATCTTGCAATTGTTGATAAGTAAAAACGCCAGTAAGTATTTTAAATAAAATAGTAGCATCCCTCATGTCCCTATTCGATCGAAGTACACAAACATCTGTCATCTTCGAAATCTCAGTGTAATCGTGAGTCACAGTTGGATTTGTGATTCTTACTTTGCAAGCTGCAAATGATAAGAATTTATGTTAAACTCTTTCAATCTTTTTAACCCAAAAATCAGCTGATGGTGACCAAATCGTCAAACGATACATAAGCTTAGGAACAATCAACGATTTATATAGCCGTGTTATAGTGTGCAACGATTGAAATTCCTGAGTCTCTTTTTTTAAAAAATCCAACATTTAAAAGAACTCTTCAGTAATAAATTCCTATTGAGGTGCAAAAGTTAGCTTATCATCGATAATGATGTCTAAATCTCTCACTTGTGTGATTCTATTAATTGCTGTCCTATTAATTTAATATTGAAAGGTGTACTTCTTACAACTTCTTGAAATTGACATTATATTTATAACATTTTTCCACATTTATTGAAAGATTATTCATACCGCAGTAAACTGTTAAAGAATTAATGTCCTATTGTAACATGTGAGCATTAGGTTCATTCCTTATGAATCGCCAGAGTTTACAATCATCAGCAGGTAATTGAATAGAGGGTGCCTAAAAACCGTTTATATATCGGTAATGAATATTAGGAAAAGTAACGGTCCCAAATGAGATCCCAGATGTAACAGAAACCGTAAAAGATTTAAAATTCTTGTACTTACAACCTGACTTCTATGTAACTCATAAACCATTTGATCGGAACGTCTTTGATGCCTATTAGACTTATTTTAAATATTATATTGTCAATATTAACAATTTAATGAAAGATTATTTATATCACAGTACACTGATGAAGAATTAATGTCCTCTTGTAACATGTGAGCATCAAGTTCATTCCTTATGAATCGCCAGAATTTACAATCATCGGCATATAATTGAAAAAGATAATACCTAAAAACCGGTAATATATCGGTAATAAATATTAGGAAAAGTGACGGTCCCCAATGAGATCCCTATAATACTCCAGATGTAACAGAAATCGTAAAGGATTTATATTTTCTGAACTTAACGTGGATTCAATTTCTAAGGTAACTCATGAACCATTTAATAGGAACGTCTTTGATGCCTGTTTGACTTATTTTAAATATTAGATTGTCAATATCAACACTGTCGAATGTTTTGGCAACGTCCATATATATGATATCAACTTGTTTTTCTTTTTCAAGAGATTTATACAATTCATTGGTATACATGTGTAATTCTTTAAAAAAACTTACGTCTCTTGGTGCCAAAGACATTTAATTTAAGTCTTAGATTGTAAGGTATTGAAAAAAAAATTTGTTTTGTTCTATCTTCGGAGCTGATCGTCATGTTCTGAATTGAAATATTTCTTAAAAGATATCATTTTCATTAATTTAATACGTCAAATTTTTTAAGTAGATCTCATTGTCAGACAACTTATACAAACATCTTCTGGCCATCATCCTTTTCACATGAAAAATTGACGTATCAAGTACACACTGATATTTTGACATAATTAACACCTTTTGACCTATGATGAAAAAAATCTTTTTGAATCTTTTAAAATCAGCCTTCAACTAAGAAATGGTCACATCCTAGAAAAGAATGCTAAGCCTGTGTCCTAAAGCTTGAATGAATATAAATTTTCATAACTTATGATTCAACTATCAAAATTATTAATTTTTAACTCCAAAAAAAAAAAAATTAATAAAAAAATTGTGTTTTAACCAATCCTGTTCCGAAATCACGGTTAGCATAGGTGAAACGTGGACCGGCACCTGCAAGAAGGAGCCCCGGAAGACGGTGCAAGAGAGAAAGTAAACGAGCGAAAACGAGACGATTCACGCGCGCAGGCCCAAGAAAATGAGCGTCGTTTGGAGGGAGGAAGAACGCCGATGAGAAGAAGCAAAGAGAAGAGAACGACGGAAGAGCCCGGTGTTTTCCCGCTCTTTCCCTCTCGTGGGCGGCGTCAAGACGTTGCCTTGCTACCAATCGGCGCCGGCGCTTCCGACGCTCTCTCGTCAGGATTCGTCCTGAGCTTTCTTAGCGCCGACCCACGCGGAAAAACCGAGCAAAAGCTCCGTGACTGCGGCTCAAGCCATTGGCCCGCCCGACTTTTCTTTATTTTTCCAGCCTGATGGGCTGCGCCCGCCGAAAACACCGCCGAGAAATCGATAAGTTACGTCTCGCGGTTGCCTATACCTCCGTGATATAATGTCTATTTCATCCCCGGAGACGGAGCTTTTTTGGCTCAACGCAAGAAGGACGGACAGCAGCTTTTCGTGGCTTCCGGGGAGAATTTCCGAATCGGACCGTGGCAGATATAGGGTCCGAGGATTCGTCTTTGAAGCAGCCTACGTAATTAGAGACGATGAGAGCTTGTTGCTTATGTGTACTTTAGCAAAGGGATAATTTGTTGTGCCGTGTAACCTTTCGTCCTTACAATCAATGAGGGAAAAGGTAGTAGATGTTACTTTGTTTGCGGATGGGGTGTACGAACGTGGAACGAAAGATTCTAGAAATTTGACGGGTGGAGAAGATGATTGAAGTACAATTGGGCAGATAAGGTTCTTGTTGAGAGTGTTAAATCAATTGTAAATGTGACCTTTGCGCCTTTTCTTCATTTACTGATGAAATCATCGAATGTAGCAATGGTGACTCATGAATGTACTGAACAACACCTAACCCAAACTGTCCAGGAAAACGTGGCAGATGGAAAAACCGAAGACAAAGGACACATACAAATGTAAGAACTTCCTAACTTAGAAGAACTTTTTGTAAAATCCTTCAGAACCTGGAATTATGTGACCATCACTGTAAATCAAGATTGATGAAGAGACATAATGACTACATCAACTAGGAAATACTCAATATATACATACTACAAACAATAGATATTTCATCTATCAGTCATTTGTAACAGACGATCTTATAGGCTCTGAGTGCCAATGTGTATTGTATACTGAAACAATTTTGTAATGAGTTTTATTAACAAAGACGAATGTTCATGTACATGATTGTGATACAATTTGACGATAGTCCTTTTTTGACTCAGATTTTTTGTACGTTGGCTTGTATTTTATTGGATAGATTGATGACGATTCTGATGAGGACCTGATAGGAGTCAAAATATTGATCAATGCTGTGAAACGTAAATGAAATGAATATGAAAAAAATTTTACTATTTGCTCCGATTGATAATTTTTCCATTACGTCTTACTTACACAAAGATAAAAATACGGCGTGTTGAAAAGTTATAAGATGTTACAAAAATACTCAATAGATTCAATTTTAATGTGTCATGTGCTTTAAGAACAGACTAATGAACTGTTACTTTTTAAACTTCTCAATTCAGCAAGCAAACCGCGCTGCATTTGACCCTCTACTTTTTCTTCATAAAAATTCATATTATCATCCAAATGTTATCTTATATTCACAATGCATATAATATAGTTTTCTACTTTTTTCCAGTCTTTTTGTTTAATTATACACATTCTTTATTCTTTCGTACTTTGCTTTTTTTCGTACGTTCATTGACCTTCAAAAAAACTGAATTTTTAAAAAATAATTATTAGACGGTTGTTGTTAGTATGCAATTTTTTTTATTGAATATTTTACTACGCACTGTCTTTTCATGAACCGCTTCATGAAATTTTCATGAACCACTTCGAATAACTGCTTTTTTATGAATTTGTTATTTTTGTTAAATACTTATTATTTAATATTGCATATCATACATCAACTTTTATTGAAATCACAGTCTTTGCAAGCATGTTAGATTGTATGCGATGTTCATTATACGAGTCGATCATTAATTAAAATTCATTATAATAATACTTCAATGTGAACAATAACCATTGGCTCTACGATTGTTATTAGTGCCATTGGAACTAATAACTTTTTTTTTCTCTTCGTAAACTGACATACTCTGTAAAAAGTAACATACGTATAAAGTACAATATATGTATGTAGTACAAAGACGACGTACCTAAAAAATTGAGCTTATTTTGTTGACAGTCTGATGGAGTTTTTCATTGTAGTAGTTTTAGATAGGTTTCACTTTTATTATTATTTTTATACATGTAAAAATGACAATATGAGTATCATATAAGAAAAGATAATATATTTATTATTATGTTTTTATTATCAACGAAAAACAAACAATGAGATTTTTAGAATGTAAAATAATCATTGTAAAAACATATGTTTTTAACAATCTTAAAAGATATTCATAAAAATTTTTTATTCAGAATAAATATATTCGGAACGAGTAAAAATTTTATTACGTAACAGTATAAAATGAAAAATACATAAAAAGTGTAATCAATTTTTGTAACAAGTGTATCTGTCATGGATACCTATGATTGATTGTATAACTATCGTCATTATGTATGATTCTCAAGTATCTAGAAAACAGTTATTCTACTTTAGAAATATAATATACTTTAGTCAAATATTATAAGAAGAGAAAAAATTATTGTACTTATTCAAAAAATTACAATTACGTTTCTCTACAATCCTACAAATTTTCAGCAAACAAAATGAGTTAGCATTGTTGCTATTCTGTACGATAATAATGGTAATTTCCAAAAAGACTCATCTCAGTCCAGTTCCCTCTATTCCATAAAAACATCGAACTTATGTCGAGTCTTTTTATTCGTCCGATTAGTCAATCTATGATTGAAAAAAAGGTTACGTTCCTTTTGTATTTCAATCGTTCATTCCTTGAGAAAAAAACTTACCTTTAACTTGCTTATTTGTTAATTTTTACCTCAAACTATATTTTTAAAATCTATACCTAAATGATTAGAAAAAATTGTTAAAGAATACAAAAATATTAGACTCTGTTATGTTTATATGAATATCTTTGTTATTTCTAAGCTGTCAGCTGCCACTTTTATTACTTACGTTATACACACCAGTTTCAATGTACTGACTCGAATTCGCAATTTTCATTAAATTTTCAATTTTGAGTAAATTATTATGCCCTTTCAAAACATCCATGTTTTCTAAGACGTTTTCATTTAGAATTGAAATTCTACTCCTCATCAGCCAACTTAACTTTTTTATTGGCCGATCACATTACGCATAAAATATCAACACTACTTTGAAGTGCTCAAACCGACATTAACTTTATAAATATCGATCAACAAGCCATCATTTTACTGGCCCGAAAAATGTAGTAGGTCAAGGTACTCACAATAAAATGAATCGTGGACAGATTTGATCTCTCAATCTTGAACTTACCTGAATCAAACAAAAAAATTAAACATAAAATTTGTCATAGGAAGAACATTTTCGCATAACATTTAATGCTACATTTCCTTAAAATTAAATGACACAAAAATGTCAATACTTATAACACAAATTTCGCAGATTGAGATCTATGTAGCATAGCAAAACGACAGCACTGAGTGAATATATTCCTGAATGTGCTGAGTCCGTACTGTTTTACGAGGCAAGTTAATTTCTGAGTTTACATTGGAGACCTTTGAGAGAGTTTGCGTCAAGACCTTAACTTCCTTCACAAACTTGAACTTTGTTGAGAATGTTTTTAATTAACGCTGAAGACGCAGAAAATTATTAGCTGTTAAAGAATCCTTTCAAATTTCGCTAAAGTTGCTACTGATACTTTACGTCTTCTCATGTAAACTGAAATAGACATGTTTTTATAAAAATAATAATGAAAAATAATTCAACTCCAGTGATTCCCTTACACAAATATATCTCCAATTAATCATACGTAAAAATGCCTACATAATTGCTCTAAAACTAAAAAAACGCGACTATATTAACAACTATACAATCACAGTGAGCTTGTAAAAATTTTCAAAATGATTTTCCGACAAAATCTAGCTTACCCTACAGCTCTTCATCTTTAACTGTATTACATACAGTGCAAATGCCTACAACCTTTTATCAGTAAACACCAAATAGGAAATTCTCCACCCTCATTTAACCAATTCCTTTCTTCACTCCAAGTTCCAAAACTCTAGAAATTAAAATCAAAACTTTATGCATCGACCCTCGAATTTTCGCAGTGGCGAAGTGTCAAGTCGGTCGCGAAGCATTAACGTCAATTTCCATCCGAGCTCGCGGAAACTTGGTTCCCGTCCAAGTTTCACATAAGACGTTGCTGCAATGCTCGTATTATTAATGTAGCCAGACACGTGAACGCGATGGGGTTGGAAGAGGGCAAGAGAAAATAAGGGGGGTGAAGTTGGGCGAGGGTGGTTGGGGTGGATGGGGGTGGGTTGCGCAGCGTCGCATTCGGGAACCAAACTGCGCCCGCTTGGATAGTCCTTTAGTCTCACTAAATTGTCTTAGGGGCGTTTCTCCCGAGACGGTCTTAAAATGGAAGCACATATTCGCAAGCTCGTTCAAGTAAATGCGATTAGACTACACGTCGAGTCGAACAAGTTTTGGGAGCAAGACTATTACCGTAATTAACTACGAGTATGAAGAGAAAACATTGTACCTCTGTAATTACACCCCCGGGGGCACTGGATGTAACGTACTTAGGGATTCTTTTTTTGAAGAATATGATGAGTTTCGTGCGTTAAGGATTCGAAGTATGTTTGGTGTTGGTACGTGAATTTAGAGTAAGGGCATACAAATAAGTATTTAAATAAAATACTTCTTATATTATGATGATTGATTATTTTTTATTATTTTTGTAAAAGCGACAAGTTTTTTTTTAGTATCTTGCGTGCAGCAAGTTACCTACAATTTGTTTTACTAGAAACGATATTGTTATGTTTGTTTGCTTTCGCGAAAAAAGGAGACAAAATCGTCTTCACACAATTCATCAGAAAATGTACTATTTTACCTACTTTTAAATAAGAATCGATGACTTTGAATAGTCAGAGAATTTGGGAACCGGCATTTCCATCGTAAAGTGTACCATGAAAAAATTCGATAATAACTAAACATCTCTACTCCTGGGATTTTGATCTTTCAATCATTTAAAATCTGTCGTTATTTCAATTTGTTGTATTAGATCTCTAAAATCAAAAACCTGTCAGAATAATTCTTTTGATTTGTGATCTAACAAAATTATTTTCGTCATATTTGTAAAATTTATTGTAACGTTGAAAATCTGTACAGATCGACAACGTATGATCAAAATTTTGAAATAATGAAAAAAATAGCATAATTTTCAATTTTTTTAATTTTCAGACTTGAGATGAAAATTCAGAAGTTGTCAGAAATGAAATTTTCACTATTGTATCGCATTTCAACAGTTTTTTACTGTGAATACTTCTTTTAT
Organism: Platygaster robiniae; assembly: GCA_028476575.1. Taxonomy (NCBI): domain Eukaryota; kingdom Metazoa; phylum Arthropoda; class Insecta; order Hymenoptera; family Platygastridae; genus Platygaster; species Platygaster robiniae. The sequence continues at coordinate 49,133,111 of CM052019.1, read as the reverse complement.
AACATGATTTTCAATCGGTAAATATAGGAAATGTTTATTAAGTAATACTCGAATTTTTCACAGAATATCAATGAATTACGTTTCACTATTTATTTATAGGAAATCTTCTCATCTGCAATTCATTACACATCTTATACACATAATATAAGGTATGGGAAATATATATTATATTACAAAAACAGAGAGTGCAAGCACTCGTCCTAGGAATTGTGTAATCATTGTACAAAGATTTTTTCAGTTTTTATGATGTTATGCCATTTAGTTCGATTTTGAATGAATAGAGGTCATTTGGTGAATTTAATTTCAAGAAAACTCATTATTAAAAAAAATACATGTTACTATAATAATGATAATAATAATTATAATGGTAATAATAATGATAATGATAATAATAATAATAATAATAATAATAATAATAATAACAATAATAAACATAATAATAATAATAATAATAATAATAATAATAATAATAATAATAATAATAATTATTATTATTATTATTATTATTATTATTATTATTATTATTATTATTATTATAATAATAATATTTTTATTATCACATTCAGGTATGATAAATACAAAGTGATTACGAAATTATTTAATATCAATAAATAGTTTTGATCCATCAATACATTTCGATTTATCAGCAGACATAAAATATCAATAAACATGTTTGATTCTTTTCTAAAGCAACATCAAGATGGTGAACTTTTTATTCAAACATTATTTTATTTGTAAATAAAATATTTAGATAATCTGATTATTATTTATTTAAGGTTTTCATTGTTTTCAACAATGAATTTTTCATACTTCCAAAATATAAAACCAATTCGGTCAGTTAGTAATTAATTGAAGTAAATAAATAAATTAATTAATTTCGAAATCAGTGTGAGCCAGATTGGATTTTATCTTTGCTATAAATTCAAAATTATTGTACGAAAGGAATTGATTGTATTAATAAATATGAAATTATTAAATTTACTTATTGACATTAAGATAAACTACGTCTGTATAGAATTTCGTTACATAAAATTTTGTTATACAGAAAATTGAAAATTTAGTTTTGTCTTATACACAAAAAATTAAATATTGAATTATGTTCGATACAATATTGAATATTCGATTTAACTATATGAACTTTTAATGCATTTTGTTATAGAAAATTGATGCTTCAAGTTTTAATAAGTTTGTTTGAGTGTTGAAATATACAAAGTTGATTTTAGTACGAGGTTTTACTTTTATTAATTAATACTTGAAAATAACTTTTTTTTTTATGTGGATATACTTATATATTCTATTTTGGTTGTTTACGTTTGTTTTTTCAACATAAAAATTTATCATTAGAAACTGAAGATTCAGATAATAGAGACTTCGAAACTACAGATTTTGATTAAACTTTGAGTTAGAGATGAAATCCTTTCAGGGCACTAAAAATTTAGACACGACAAGTTTTGATTTCACTCTAAGGTAGAGATGAAATTTTCCCTACGATACTACGTTTTTGCACACTACGTAATTTTTATTTCACTCAGGCGTGAAGATAAAATTTTTTAAGGACAATACAGACTTGGATACTACACACTTAAATCTCTTCGTCCAACTTTCTCCAAATGGCTTTATTTTCCTGGGTGAAAGTTTTTCTTTTTGAATAAAGTTTACTTCTAATTGTAAGTTCTAGGACAGAAATGTAATTAATATTGTATACTTCAACACAGGACCCACATTCGACGTTCAAAAAAGGTCACTTTAGTCCCTACTCTGAGACCACAGAAGCATGACTTTTATCAAAATTTTGAAAAAAAGAAAAAAATAATGTCGACTTTGGCAGTTCTGCGATTGTTTTTGTAATTTTAACTATGAACGTATGGATGACTTAATTTATATGTTCTGAATGTATAGGCTTTTAGATTTAAAAATTTTCTGCAACTCAGGAATAAAAATTGTTTGTGTTATTGAAGTTCAACATAGAATTATATGTCACCCAAAATAAAGAAACTCAACAAAAAAGAGATACAAACTTGTTTGATTAAGGTATAGGCTAAAGTGACAAGTGTATGTACTAACGTAAAATCACCTCTTTGCCTTATTGTTAGTATGGAACCCAGTGTTCTTCGTTTGTTTACAATACTGTCAATGTTGAAATGGAACGAATATTTATCGATTCATCATAAAAAATTATACTTCATTTAAACATATATAGCTCATAGATTATACCCTCTGGTTTTCTAATGTTTAAACCGATTAAATGGTTTTCGCGATCATTGGAAATCTTTTGTCTAATCAAATAAGTGGTTACTTCTAAAATTTCAGTGAAGTCCACTTAAGTTTCAGTGAAATCTACTTATATAGACATCTTCTGATTACAAAAAGCACTTATTCAAATCTAGAGAACAACCGTGACAAATGAAACCTCTGAAGTACACCTCTTTAAATCTCGTAACCTTGCATCATTATCATACGAACAGCTTCGAAAATTCTCATGGAACTCCGGTCCTGACATACTTGTTTCTGGCAATTCGAGTTTTCTCGCCTTCCTCTCTCTCTCTCTCACGGCGTCAACAATGAGCCCGAGAAGCGCGAGGTTCAAGGTGTACCCATTCTGGGACATCGCGCGCCCGCCCGATGGTGGGAGTTCGATAGTTACTTGACCGGTGGTCAACGCTGGGAAAGTGGTCAACTGCCGTGCGCAACCGAGCAATTGTCATCGATCCTTTGGCCTACAACTCCCCATTGAGGAAGCACCCGTTCCTGACCAGCTCCTACTTGCGGCCAATCTAGTTTCGATATTCTTGTACGGGCTATTTATTCCCGCGTTTCCCACAAACGCGCCGCTTCCACGAGCGGGATTCACGACGGATAAACTTGTTGACGAAGGCATTACCTGCCTTCCACATTCCGGTTCCGTTCATCGATACATATCGCGTTTCGTCTTTCGGAGGTCTCGGATTTAGGGTGATCAAGACGTCAGCATATCGGAAAATGAGCAGCCCCTAATGCATTTTTTTAAAATTTTCATATATCTTTTTTTTGGCGGATGACTGAAAACAAATGAAATTTTTTACCGTGATTTGTGCCGAAATTATTTTTAAAGACAAAGCCAGGTTTTATATGTATGTGTACAACTACCATCTTTAGGAAAACTATAAAAGATGTACATCGAAACAAAAATTTATATTATGTTATTTATATTACAATATAATCACCTTCAGGGCAATTACATGAAAAAAAAAACATGACATAAAAACTGTTTGTCGAGATCATAACAATTTTCGATGTACATATCTTACTTACAAGATGAGGAACGAAAAAGAATCAATTATTTGTGTGAGTCGTTTCGACATCTAGCCTAGAATTAAAAAATGTATGTAGAGACTGAATACTTGGCTTTGTTAATAAAATGCAATATCTTAAAGATTACGATTAAAATAACTTTCTTTCTTTTTCTTGTCATTGCCTTCGAATGAGCACATTTTAAAATTGATTCTTCAACAGAAGGAGATTTTTTATTAAACCTTTATTTTATTGTATTGTATACGGGAGGTTCGATGTAAAATATTTTTTAATTTTCAAGTAAAAAGATTGGTCAGTTTTGCATGAGTGCAGTTCAAAAAAATTACCTCGTCATTGACATTCAATTATGCCATCTGAAACAGCAATACTGTAATGACTAATTTTTTTGAAATCACTAAAAATAGTAGAAAATACCTTTTGATTTCTAGCTATCATGGTACATAGCAAAATATTCTACTGATTTTCATATAATTTTCAAAAGTAATGATAGGAATAAAGAAATTTTAAAAAAATAATTTAGAATATTTCTAAGTAACAATGTTTTGAGGATCAGTTTTGTCCAAACCCATAGGGTTTAAAATAATATTCGGATTACTTTGAATATTGAATTTATTCTAGTAATATCAATTTGTTATAAGTATTTTGTTCAAAACATCAAAAAATAGATGGCAGGTTTTATTTCAACACCGAATTTTTCAGAGCATGAAAACTAATGCATAAGTCGAGCTAAAAAAATTGTAAAATTTTTTTCTTTCACTTACGAATATATCAGTTTGTAAGAGAAGTTGTATGAAATGAAATGTACGTCAGGTATGAAAAACTTGCGTTGAAAATTTCTAAAATACATCACGTAGTAATAAATAAACATCAAAACTCTAATAAAATAATCCAAAAAGGTTAAAGCAACCCTCAATGATTATTTAATCTATACATGTAATTTTTCGTTCATGGGTCCATTGGTTTTCTATTTTATTGCTCAAATTCTGATAGGCCTAAGATTTCGTCAGAGAAAAATTAATTTTATTTTAGAAATGATGAAAAATAACAGAATTTTTACTTTCTAAAAGGTATCAAAAATGGAAAAATTTTTAGGTTGTAAGCGAAACATGCCATTGCAAAAAAAAATAACTTCATTTTTTTTTCGTTCTTTTTCATAGGTTTTTGATAATAATATAGTTTGTAATAATTGTAATACATTTTTCAACCTGAGGAAATCACTCCATCCAGTAGGGAAATCAGTTTTGAGCGAAGTAATCAAAATTCTTCGAGCAAAACTATTGATGATGATTAAAAAACTTATTCAATACAAACTTGATGAAACTCTTATTAAAATGAAGTAGTTGTACACTTTTTTATCAAACGATTGAATTTCTTTCCGAGGAAGATTGTAATAAAAAACAATTTTTTTTTTCGAAAACAAGAAACTTATTCCTGAAAATAAAATAGTTGCTTCAAAAACACAGCTTGGAATTAAATCTTGTATCTCAAAAGAAAGCCCAAAATCATAATCTACCGATCTAGAAAAAAAATTTGTCAGTGACTAAGTTACCTATAATTCACAAAATTCGCGTACCTCATAAAAAGTCCCAATTCGCAGAGCATAATATTAAAAGATGGATATTACTATGATCTTATAAAAAATCATCATGTCCGAACTGTCAAAAAACTCCCCCAGATATTATACAGAATGTTCCAAATTCCCTTGTTACAAATATCAAAGATTCTTAAAAAAGATCTGAGATATTTTTTCCTTTACCGTTTTTCACAAAACTCAAAATCAAAGAAGATTTTCGAGTAAGAAGTTGAAAAAATCTGATTGGTTACAACTTTTAACTCGAATATCACTTTTAATTTTGAGTTTTGACTTTTCGACTTGAAAAAATTTGGAGAAAATTTTAGTAAAGTTTAGTCCGTGGTATCTATCCACACTTGTCAACACAATGCGTTTATTGGCTAGATTTCAAACTCGGACATCTTTTTTGATTCTGAGTTTTGTTAAAAAATGGCAAAGGAAAAATTATCTTAGATTCTTGCAAGGAATCTGCAATTTTTTTGTATATGTGAATTTGAGACGCCTGTATAATGATAAATTCTCATAAATTTACATGGTTGGATATCAAAACCATCAAATGGCCTTTTTTAAGGCATATCATAAGCCTTGAAAAAATTGTCATTTTCGTTATATTTGATTAATTGTGCTTTTCTTCATTATAATTCTCAAATCTGAACCGGCAGAAACTTTTCACAAATTAACTGTGGGTAGTCTCGACAGAAACAAATAAACAGAGAATCTTGTTATTTACACCACTGTGTTGTTAAAAAATTTTTGTCGTTATCCAGCAGTTTACTTACATTGGAATCGGCAGAGATTGTTTACAAATTTCTTTTAGGTAGTTTAACATGGTCGATTGATAACTTTTGAAGTCAACGTGACGGTCGATAAGATATTTTTGACGGCTTTCAACACGTTTATCTATCTTCTTTGATTGAGAAAAGTCAAAAAATTTCAAATAAATAGCACTCTGAATGATTTTCAAAACATCGTTTTATTAAGTTTTAAAACAATTTGTGAAAAAAATACATTAGATGACGAGGGTCTAAATGAAACCAGTTCATATTACTTGTTTGGCACTTTTGAAAGATTTCGTTCGGCGCTTAAAAAAAAAAATGTCACGACTTTGATGCTTATGATACGCTCCGCTATACATAAAAGTTCTCAAACACATTGCCCACAAAGCTGCATAAGATCTTTCCAAAACCTGCACATTTCAGCATCAAGCCTGATTACCACCTTCAGAAAAAAAACCCTATACATTGAAAAACGATTCCCAAAAACACATCATCCATCAAAATTCCCTCCCAAACCACCTCTTCCCCCAACATCCGAAAAACCCTACAAGCCTCGCCTCGCAACCCAGGAACCCATGCCCCGAAACCAATTACCAAGTCGAGTGTCAGGATTGATCACGTCTCCGTTCTCTGCAAGTTCCCTGACAGGCCCGCACCTACTCGAGACTGACACTCCTGAGGGGAGGTTCTGAAACTCGTTTTCCAAGTAAACCCGCGTGCACATGTACATCGCTACCGTAAGGGGGCTGCTGGGGCAAGGGGGTGGCTGTGGAAACTCCCGTCTCGCGCATTTTCCTTGATTGCGTCTCGAAGCGGCGCACATATTTATGCAGATCGATGCTTTCGTGGGAACACGTCTTACGGCGACAGCTTCTTCCAGGGTGGTTGATGGCTGCCTGGAAGACGTCGGGGGTTGGGGCTGCACCAGCCCCTCGTGTTTCTCATTTCGCGTCGCGTTATATACGTCGTCTGCCGCGCCATTCCTCCTCGTTAGGAACCCAAGAGCGAACACGCGGAGACGAGTCGAAGACGAGGGCGGAAATGAGGAGGGCGCTCTTTGCTTTTCTCATACATACATTAACGTTGCTTGTCAGCCAAAGACGAGAACCGAGAGACTTAAGATATAAGCTTCGAACCGTTGGGGGGTGGGTTGGGGTAGGCGGGGGCTTTGCCAGCGTACATAGTATATGGTAAGATTCCCTTTTCCCTTTTGCCCCCTCGTTTGTCGCCGCCCTCTTTTTGGGGTCGCTGTTCGACCCCGCTTGCGAGCTTTCGCTGTCTTCCTTTGGGTTATGGGGTGCGCGTTTCGCCCGAAAATGGCCGCGACTGGTGAGGCGGAGTACCAAGAAAGTCGATAAGACGCCCGATGCAGCTCCTGGAGCGTAATAAGATGCGTGGGGTGCTTTTGTTCGCGGGGTTTATTGCTTCGTGGGTGGGGGTGGCGCGGGATTTTGGGGTAGGAGGGTGGTGTGGAGTGTGATATTTACTTTTGGAGATGGTCGGTTGGGCTGGAATATCAGGAAGAAAGATGTGCATATGGGATGGAGATGTAGTACAAATGGGTTATTATTGCACTGTCGGTTTTAGCGAAGACGGGGTTTGCATTCATAAAATATTTTACTAGATTGCACCTGAAGATCTTATGTACGTTGCTTTTTGAACTTGGAATCAAAGAAACACGTTTATGAGTAATAGTTATAACAGAACATGTTTGTTTTGGTAATGAACAAAAAATTATTCTACAAAAATCGATCATCAGGAGCCGAAAAAATAACACTTGGGGAATAGTCACAGTCACCCAATTAAATTGTCCGAGCTTTCGGTCGCTTCATTGGACCCTCATCAGGAACTACAATAATTTTTCCAAAATCAAAATCTTAAACAACTCATAATCATCAATTAAACTACTTACAATTTTTGACTGTTACATACATCCTTTAGTCGGACATTACAATTATTTATTATTATCAAGAGGTAATGATATCAAAACATTCACAATCTCCATCTCGTATGACAACTCAGAATGAAGAAAATCTATCAAAATACGTCTATTTATATATAGAGAACGAATCGATAAGAACTATATCACGTCATCAAGGAATCCATCATATACCGAACATAAAAACTTTGTGTCCTCCTGTCTATTGATAATATTCTTTGTTCCTTTAATAAAAACAATTTTCGATATAGATCTCTTTTTGAACTTTGTTTCTTTGTCCAAAATTACAACATTATCCTAATCAAATCCATAATTCTTCTCGATTCCATGTTCTGTTAAAACCGGATGATTCTCTGTCAATTTCCTTATATCATTTTCATGTTCTTTGACTCTAATATATAAACATATAATTGAGCGATTTTTTTAACAAATATATGGCAAAAATTTCATTGATCCTTCATGTCAGTTAGTAATATAAAAGTTACAACTTTTATTACTTTAAAATTTGGAAAAGTCGATCCTAATTTTTGAAAAATGTGAAGTACGATTTCGTGCATGGAATTCTAGAGTATCGAAAATTTCTCATCAGACATTCGTTACATAATACCTTATGCCAACCAGTTTTAAATGATTTTGACTTTAACTTTTTGGACGTCATCTTAATTTCGAGTTCAAGTAAAAATACGGAGAAAAGCATTCTTGATTACTATAGTTTTTATTTTCATAAAATTTACAATAACGAGTCTTGCATGTACAAGACGCTGCAAGATTGATAGTTTCAACAGTTTTTTACAATATTAAAAATAAATCGCTTAATACAGAAAGAGCTGAAAATTTTTTTTAACACGAAAAATATATTGAACCAAATATGTAATCTTGTTTGTGTGACAGTAGAATTTTGAAAGTATTTAATCATTTTCAAGAAAGTACATTTTTTCTGGAATCTACGTTCGCATTCCAAAGTACTAAATTTATTATTCGAATGTTCTTACATCTTTGAATTTTCAGTAAAATAATTCAATTTTGGTACTTTAAATTATCAGAAAGACGAATTTTTCAACTCATTAGAACTAATAATTCTTTCAAGTCCTAATTCAAGAAAATATTTATTGTAAAACATTCAACAGTGTGAAAAACTCAGAATTTAAGATTGGAAAGATATAAGATGTAATGGATATATATCACAAGTTTTTTGATTCTGCGAATAACTTGATTTTATTGAACTGCAAATGTAGCGTGATTTATTGACATTAATAGGTAATCAATACTTTTATAATTTTTAGATATATCTCAAGTCTCTGAAATCTACTAGTATGTAAAGATACATTCCCAAGTCTAGATTGGAGGTTCATGTTAATTGAAGGAATTCGTACAATTTGGACAAAAAAATTTTTAATATCGAAATATGGTTGACTAAAACTCACAAAAAATTTCCAATTGGATGCTGCTGAACCATTGATTTTTGATTTCTAGCGAAAAAATGAAAAAATAGAATGTTTTGATCATCTGTGATTAGAAAATTTAATTTTTTATTCTTGAGTAACTGTGTCAATTTTTTCACAATTTCACGCACTATTAAATGCGAAGTTATTACATGTGCTCTTTCATCTTTTATTTATTCATACATGTTGATTCTTCGAATGTCCAAGACAACTTTAGTCAACTTAAAAGTTTTGTGTTGAATTCGCAAATTGGTATTATAGAATTGGAAAAATTGTTGAAATTGAAATCGAATTAAATAAAAAAAAAAATCAAATAATGGACAATGTCTTGAAAACTATATTCTGTTCTTAGAAAATATTTAGAACTTTTTCCTCTCTTAATAAAAAGTATCTTTTTTTACTGTCGAAAAATAACTGCTGTGAGTCCAATATAAAGCAATAATATGTATTTGAAAACCGCCAAGTGAACAAAACATATCAAGTCCGGAAAATGCATAATAGACTTTAATAACTGCAAAATTTTTTTCAAGTCTACAAAATTCTAGGAATTATCTGCAGAATCGATGTAAGCTTTTCATGTTATCAGAAATTTAAAAAAAAAAAAACCTCAAAAAGTAAATAGCATAAAGTTTCCTGTACCGATAATTTCTGTTTTTTCTCATTATTTCCCTTTTCCTCAAAATTCTTAAATTACCTTAGTAGCGTGAATTTCGAATTTTTATTTGAAATTCGGTACATTACAATAGGCGAAATTTGATAGCTGAATGTTTTTATACTTGAACAAAAGGTTTATCTATCTTATAAAATTTTTCTCTAGACGTAACAGAAAACTGCCTTGGAAAAACTCATGACAATTTTTTTTTATTATCTAAAACCCTTAAAGCACATCCTAGTTGCAAAAAAACTGTTTCATTTATTATATGTCTCTGGAAACAAATTTTAATAAAAATTCATATGTACAGACAAACTACAAGTGAAGCATTCAAAATGTACAGAACAAAAAAATACTTCACAATATCAGCGAATCCTGTCATTTAAATGAAATTCTACCAGGCCAACACTTTTTGTCTAAATATTATGTTACTCATTTTACTCTTCACAAGTAAAAAAAGTGAAACTCTTAAAAAGAAGCAACTTTCTTTACCTCCCATTCAATTCCCTATTCTCGTTCCTTCCCTTTATTTCTTGACAAACGAGAAAGTCACTTAAGCCTCCTTTTTTCCATTCCTTCAAGTGAACAAGTCTTTTTAAATCTAGTTACTTAAAAGGGTTTCGGGAAAGTGGTTTGTTCGGGGCGAGGGTTGATTGGGTTATTCGTACTCGTTTACGTTTTAGGGTCGTTTTATACGTGGTTTGAGGAAGCCAGTTTTTTCCGGCGCGTGGGAATCACGGGAAAAAAGGGCGGAGAAAAAAAGAACTCGTTGTACCCGGCATCGATGTCTCTGATTTGGTACGAAAAAAGTCGCAAAGTGATGAAACAGAAATCCTGAAGATAAGCCAGGAAATAAAACCTAATGCAAGGCAAAATACTGTACATTAAAAAAACGAAATAATTGAGATTAGAAAATTAGAAAATATTTTTATGCCGATTTTTCATTAAATAGATCATCTATCAATGTATGGAGATTATGTATTTTTATAAAATTTGTAGATATAATTATAATTTCTGTGATATGATTCTTATCATAATGATGATTATAATTATCAGTTTATATCATAGTTGCTTCTGTCATTGTTATAAGTTATATTATTTTTTTCAAATTTTTTTTTATTGAAACAGTAGGATAAATAAGTATAATGAATTTGCATTTCACTTAATAAATTAATGAATGAAAAAACTGCTTCAACTTTTAAAAAAAAATTTTACGATTCTAAATATACATCGCAAAAAAATCACCCCCTTCAAACAGAGAATTGTTCAGCGATAGTTCCAAAACTTTCATCACCGAAAAAAGAAAATAGATAAAATAATCTCAAATGGCTGAACAATCGAGCTAAGAGGGAACCCCGAAATCATCCCCACAATACGAAACTTGATTTATCAAAGACAAGTGTACAAAGTCATTATCCCAAGTCATTAGTGGGCTCGAAACTTGACTGGGAATTATGGGGCGTCCCCGCAAGTTTTCGTCCGTTAAACGCTTCGCCAATTGCGCGAGACTGCACACGTCCATTATTGCGCCTCCAGCGCAAAGTCGATATATAATATTGTGTAATTCGAAAAGTTTCATCCCGAAACTTGGGAAATGTTTGATATATAATTTTGGCCGTCGGGCTGGTTGAGTGGGGAGGGGGTGTTCCAGGGGGGAAGGGGCAGAAGTCGCCCCAAGCGACTCATGCAGTACGTCGCCGTCATATAATTAATTATCTAAATTGAAGCGCGCTCTGTCTTGGCCCCGAAATTGTCAAAGGAGCCGAAAGGCTCAGGGTCCCCCATGGGAAAGCGCTCCAGACGACTTGAAACTTTGCAAAATAGAACTTAGCGCAAGTTTCGCAGATGGGGAATTATTCCGGTGAAACTTGAAATACTGACACACGATTTCTTCGGGATATAAAATCGGAGTATCATTTTCGTCCGAAAGAGTATCCCAAGTCCCAAAAAAGAGACTTTGAGTCTGCGTGATGATAAAAAGTTGTGAAAAAGGTCTTCCAAAATCTCTTGCAATAGCTAGTATTCTCTGATTCAGAAACTTTTCAATGGATATATTGGTAATACCGAGCCAAAAATCAAAACACCAGGTTTGTTGCGTTTTGAAATTATGTATTATTCTCTTTTTTCTAGAAGAAATAGAATAATAGATAGTAGTAGATAGATCGATAGTAGAAAAAGAAAACAATAAATCATTTCAAAACACAACACATCTGGAGTTTTGATTTTTGGTTCGGATTTACCAATATATCCATTGGAATATCACACTTCACCGAGCATCGAGTAACGAATCAGAAATTTTTTTTCGTAATAAACAATATGAGTATCATTTGAGTCTCAAGAGAATCTTGAGTATTCTATTTTAAAACACCTGTAGAATTGGATCAAATGCATAAATGGGTGTTTTTAAAGCCTTGTGACAGTAAAAAATTATAAAAACTATGGTACATTTATGCAATAAAACATATTGTACACCATTTATTGTTACTTATGACATTAATAAAGAAATCTCTAGTTTTCATTACTCTTATAGAATCACTAATAACATCGTCAGATTCCTTACAAATTTATTTTATTTTGTGTAGTCAATTAGTCATTGTTTTTTTTTTTTTTTAAGTACATAGTCAGTACTTTTTGAAATAACTTTTGAAAATAATTAGAAATATTTATCTTTACAAAGTATTTATAAATACTTTCTAATAGGGGTGGATACAGAAAAATGTTTGGGGGGGAGTTTAAAATATTCATGTACAATACATTTATTCCTTGTATGTTTATCATAATGACCTATTATTATCTATCAGCTGAATATAATTTTTAATGTTGATAATATTGTATCATTAATATGCGTGACAATGTTTCATTTCAATTTTTAGATGAAATTTAAAGAATTTTTAAAATTTTAGAAAATTTGAAAAAAAAATTTGAGGTTCGATAAATTTAAATACAATTTAAAAAGTTGTAGCTGTTTTGTATCATGTTCAAAATTTTGAAAATTTCTATAACTTGAAAAAGATTGAAATCTATAAAGATTGTCAATGATTCCAAAAACTCTTCCAAAAATTCCAAAAATTCTATATCCATCTTCCAAATATACGTGAAAATTAATTTTACACTTTCAATAAAAAAACTGGAAAAGCTAAAAAGTACTGAAAATTACAAAATATCCTAATGAGTTACACAAATTTTCACAAAGTTTGTAAAGTTTTGAACGGTAACTGTTTGTATTACGCTTGAAATTCCCGAGATTATTAAAAACTCAAAGAACTTGTTAAATTCAAAAAATATTGTCATAACAAAATGGTTAATATAAACTCCAAAAAATCAACCATTTCAGCAAATATTTACAAATTTGATGAACCGTGTTCATCATTATATTTTTCCAGAATATATGTATGACCATGTTTTTTTCATTTTTCAATAAAATCAAGAAAAAAAATTAGATAAATTTAAAAAAAATCCGTAATGCTTCCAAAATCTGTTATTTCATTTTTAATGATGAATATTTTGAAAAATCAAAAACACCAAAGATTCCAGCCTTCGTCAAAAATTCTAGATAATTCAAAAAATTTGTAGATTCTAGAAAATAGTCAGAAATAAGGCAGGAAGTAAAAAATTTTAAAAATTTCTTAGAACTCCAGAAACATAGTAACATTTTTAAAATTTTTTTTAAAAAACATGCCTTTCTACTGAGAAATTCCATGATTTTATAAATTTTCATGACCATCTAGAATTCTAACAGATACCAATACATTTTGTCAATTGCGAAAAATTTCCCATGCATCATTCATTTCGGGAATCGCTATTTGATTTAGTTTGGCTCCGTATATCGAAAAAAAGAAAAATAAGTGATTCAATTATTTTCGACACAATGTTGATTCAAGGTGTAATATTTTCGCAGAAAATGACTGTTCAAAAAAGCTGCAATCACCTTCCAACTGTGCATATATTTATTGTGGTACTCGTGTTTTATCGTTCTAATTTCGTGCAGAGAACGATCATAACATTCATAAGTATTTTAATTTAATCAATATGAATATTCTACAGATCAAGAACCACGATAATTATAATATCATTGAAACCATACTGGAAGAGATTATAAATTTCTTGCGATCACACGAAACGATCGCATTGTATTTTGTTAGTACAAAAAATACGTTCTTCGATTAAATAATACTTAACTAACGGATCAGCTTAGCATCGGATGTCTTCGTTTATTTCATTTACGTACGTGAGTGAAAAAAGTACACCTTATGCACATCAATAGTTGAAATAGCAGGGAATTAGTTATAACAAATGCAATAATATGAACAAATTGTGAAAACATGTCGGAACATTATATACTATAATAAAAATTATGAATTAAGATATAATTATTTAATATAATACTATACAATGCAGTAGTACCATTCAATAAATAAATTCAATATAAAGTCTTTCAAACCATAAAATAACATAATTTATTATTATTTTGAATATAAATTGTTAAATATCGCATATAAAAAAATCTGACATTCATATTGTATCCCATACCCTTTAATGTTATTTTTATATAAAAATAATTCCAATATCGTGATCCTTTTTTCAGACGTGGGAAAAGAAACGCAAAAACTTGAAACAAACTCGTATCCGAATCTCGTCGGGCCAAGGATCGACTTGCCCGGTGAGGACAATTTGATCCACGACAGCAACAGCAGGTTGCCCGAGATACGCAAACTGGAACCTGTGGGAATTTCTCGCCGCGTGCCCTATAGTTATACGAGCGTGCAAATAGCCGCGGAAAGTGAATCTGTTTACGTGACCAGTCAGCCGACACCAACAGGTCTCGCACAAAATCGACAGATTAAACGGACTTCAGTTGTGACTCGCGACCCCGACCGAATAGTGCTTTTTATTTCCAAGTTTAAGAAAGTGCAAGTGTGGTTTTTCAAAAAATGAATTCGCGAAATCTGTGTGCAATTCTTGTGATATAAAGTGTTGGTGTCTAAGTTCTTGGATTTTTCTTGAAGATTTAACCTCCAAGGTTTTCAAATATTCATATAAGTAACAAATAAAAACTTTCTCAAAATTTATGAATGATTCTGTCAATGTTATGGTTTTTCGGGAAGTAGAAAAAGAAATGATAGGAAAAGTATCTGAAAGTAAAATTTTGTAGAAGATATTTCTATATTTTGAAATTGCAGTTCATATAGTAGGCAATCATTTTTTGTTAAATTTCATTCGACTAATTAAAAGTTATAATAATTATCTGGCGCGAAGGCAGAGAGGGGTTTTGGGGGTTCAAATTCCTCCCGAAATTCTGATGAAATCAATCAATATTTCATGTAAAATTGAAAGAAGTTACATCGAGAAACAATAAAAATATTAGTTACAAATAAATGCATGAACACGTTAGTAATATATATTTATAGTAAAAAAGGAAAAACTATCGAAACGTAGGATTACTTAGAAAATAAAAATCAGAAAAATTATTGCAACCCAGTGAATAATCAAGAAAAATGAAAATCTACGAAAATACTGAAAATTCACAAAACTTTGAATCCTAGATCATCAAATTATAGAAATCTATGTAAAATACATATTACAGTAATTAAATTCTTCCAATTCATACAAACTCTGAAAGAATACTGAAATCAACTGAATTCTATGAAAAAACTGTTTTCTGAAAAATCTAGAAGAAATGCCTTTATGATTTCTAAATTTTGGGATTCTAGAACATCTAACTCGAAATATACTATGTATAAGTCTATAAATATTCGAGAAAACGCAGCAAAAACATTTGAAAAATTCAAAAATATAAAAAAAAGAATAACAATTTGAAATATGAAAAATCTATATAAATGTGATTTTATCATTGATTCTTGAATTTACTGATTATAGATCAAAATTCTCATTTTAAAGCATCGAGTTTTTTAAATCTCTGTAGCAATCTACAAAAATTAAAGTAATCTATAAAAATACTTAAAAATACTCCAGGGTTTCGTGTATTATATTAGAAAGATGTGAACAATGAGTTTACTAATTTACGAGCTTACTGGAATAATAATTTACTCGTTTACTGGCTTACTAGCTAACTAGTTCACTAGCTTACTTGATTACTAATTTAGTTGTTAACTATTTTATTAGCTTCCTAGTTTCTAAGTTCACTAGCTTCTTTGTTTACTAGTTAACTATATTTCTTTTTCACTTGTTTACCCAGGATAAAAAATCAGAGTATCCTTTAGTCTCAAGAGTGTTTAGAGTATCCAAATTGATCATTAAGAGTATTCCGTTTGGCAAAACGGAATACTCATTCGGAGACTGTTGGAGACTCGAGTCTCCGAATTGAATACTCGAGTCTTCAACAGTCTCCAAATGAGTATTCCGTTTGACAAAATGGAATACTCAAGATACTCTTGAGACTCAAACGATACTCTTGTTGCTGCTTTCAAGAAATAGAGTATTCAAATCGGAGATCAAAGGTGACTGTAGGAGACTTTTGGAGATTCGTGAAAAAATTAGTTTACTCTCGGAGACTCACAGTCACCTTTTTATAAAATTTTGTATACTCTCGGAGACTCCTTCGATACTCTTGGATACTCTTGGAGACTCGATGATACTGATTCCGAGACTCAAGATACTCTTGGAGACTGAAACGATACTCTCATTTTTTATCCCGGGTACTATTTTACTATTTCAAGATTTTATAAGTTTATTAGTTTACTAGCTTACTTGTTCACTAGCTGAGTAGTTTACTAGCTTACTAGTTTACAAGAAATCTTTAAATACATAAAAAATATGTGGAAATAAATGTCTTAATTTATTGAACTATCTATAAATATTTTTAGAAGACTACAGTTGTATAAAATTTCTGAAATTATTATAGAAATTCATATAGAGAACAATAAAAATACATCCAATTCAATTGATACAATTCACACAATTGAACAAACTTTTAACTGAAGAAATACTGAAAAATTTGGAATAAATGTATTGAAAATATTTATAAAAGAAACTGTCTTAAAAATCAATTCAAATCATCAAAATCGTTGAAAGTTTCATTGAACTATATTACAAATTTCTGAAAATCTATTGAGCGATCTATTGAAATATTAGAAATATACAAAAATACCAGAAAAAACTACAAAATTTTATGAATAATATACCATACGAAAATAATATAAATTTATAATGTACTTTTGATCTGTGTGGTTTTTAGAAGTTTGATTCATAGAGCATCGAGTTTAAGAAAGCTTTGTAGAAACCAATATTAAATATTATCGGATACTCTTTCAAGTGGTATAAATACAAAAAGTATTAGTAAAAAAAATTGAAACCTCAGTTACTAATTGAAAATCACAAAAATCGAATTCCTCTATTTCCAAACATGAAAAATCTGCAACTTTCGATTCCGGAAGTTGTGCAACTTTCAAATTCCGAAATGTAAAATATTTAAAAATTGCTATCTTGTAACCATATTGTCAAAGATGAAAAATTACCAAATCCCGAAGGAAGAATAGTTTTCAGAAAAAACCCCTCCCGATAATTTTTTCTGCCTACGCACCTGATAATTACACATTTTCTCGCACTTTTTTCCGAAGGAGATAATGCCTCAGGCGTGAAAGAGTCCCGGCATGATAAAGAGAGGGACGAAGGTGGGGGAGGGCTTTTAATTGTTTCGTGCTTAGCTCGCGGTCGGGATCGCTGACCGAGGAGGATTCGCGGAGTCGGACAAAGGCGAGGGGGAAGGGGTGGGCGGGAGGGGGTGTAGAAAACCGGAAGTAAGCGAGAGAAAAGCTCCGGCCGCGATATAAACATACGTGGAGCGGCCCGTTTAAAAAGCGCTTAAGCACGCACCGCCGGCATAACGAGGGTTGCGCCGAGTGAAAATTTAGCGTAAAAACCTCGGCTATTGCAGCGTGGGGCGAAAAGTGAATTAACGGGTATTACGCGAGCCGCTTGTGCGAATTATACCGACACCACAGGAAAAATCACATCGAATTAACTTTCATTACTAGGGATACCCAGTTCTTTAAGAATTCATTTTTTAGGTTGGAATGGTAGAATGAAGATGGAAAATGAGGATAAAATGTAAAGTCGATGTTTTCTCGAAGTTCTTCCCAAGGAATATTAGAAAAACTTTTACAGAACAAAATGTTTTTGAACACATTACTTGATATTGATGGAATGCAAATTGAATAGACTAATATACATTAGTGATCCAGGTATGAAAATAAAATGGAGCATCATATAAAAGTGAATATACAAATATTTCGAATTTAATTTTTTCGTGAATGAAAATTGAAAATACAGTTGGTATTTTTTTTTTTCAAAGTAACTTCTTATTTTAGCTTGTCCTGAAAATCAGTGTTCAAGAAATCGAAAATAAAATCATTGGAAGTTCAACTGTTTTTATGAAGATCTAGAATGTTCAAAGAAAAATATTTTGACAGATTTACATCTTCAAATTTCTAACCTTAAAATCCTAAAAAAGTATTTCCTATGATTACTTTATGCAAAGAAAATAAACGATCCATTTTGAATAAACATCTTACTTCATCCTGCCCTTCAAGTCTCATCTCAAGATTCGAATCAAGGAACAATTAATTTCGTGCAGTTTGCCGAACGTATGGAAATGTCTTACGAACGTATATAAGGCTAAGATGTGTTTGTGTGGTGAAGTATACAGGTACCAGGCGGCTGCTGGATGCCAGGCAATATAAATTCAAATCAGCCTCTGTTTTCTCGCTCAACAAACTCGAAGGAAATTCCAACAGAATCTTAGCCCTTAAGGGAATGCGGAACTTCGAAGCATTCCTAATTCCGAAATTTCGAGGCTTTAGGTATATTCAAGCGAAGTTCCATGATAAAAATTTAATGGAAGTTGTTCGGCGATGGAAAAATATCTCAGGAAACTGAAGTTTGATTTTTTTTTTAAAATAGTGAGAATTTTTCTATACACAGATTTTGCATCGTCATGGCTAATAGGAAGAACAACATTTATATATTTATTTATAGATTTGTAAATTATTTGAGTTTCAATTAGGCATTAGTAGGCATTTCGATGTTTTTAACTAAAAGTGACAATTTGCTTGAGTTGTAACAATTTTTGATATAGAACACATTTTTTGAATCTGCTAGACAGTAAGACAAATTCTGCAACTTAAACAACTAAAATTTTTGAAATGATTGATTCTCATAAGTAGTGATTAATATCTATAATATTTATCTAGTCGAAAATATGAATATTGTGAATGATAAAATAAATTCCAGAATCACGAAGGCGACAAATAATTAATCAAAAATATGATATACCTTTCAGAATTTTATGGTTCGCAGAAAATAATACGTTGAAATAATAAAAATTTAGAAAGTAGAGAAAGAAACGAAAAAAAAACACAGTATGAACTGAAAAGTTTTTGTATACAGTCTCAGTAGAAATTTCAGAAATGATTGCAGGTCTTCAAAAACTGTCTAGAATATGAATAATTCCTAAAGAACTTTTTTTGTGTCAGCTTTTTCACGAATTCCCGAACTTTTTTTGATGTTTTTTAAGCATCGATATTTTACCTCTAAATCTTTTCCGATCTCAAGAATGAATGAGTAAAAATTTAAAATACCTTCTTCTCATAATAATTGAAACTTTTTCCTTTAGGTTTCCTTTCACCCGAAATTAAACAAAAATGGTCTGCATTTTCCGTAGTAAGTTTTGTTTCTGCTTATTTTGCATTATTAAACATTTCACTTTTTTTAACAAAATTAAAATTGAAGAGTTCAAAGTATGTATAATACTTCGTATTTTCAAACAAATTTATTTCAAATCGTAAAATCCAAATAAATATGTACGTAATGATTTTCGATTGACTCATTAATTTTTTTTCTATGATGAGAATTAAGAAATTTTTTTAACAGCGACTTTTTTAATATTTTCTTGTTTGAATAAATAAATTTTTAGTCAGCCTTTTCCTCTAAAACCTCTGATTTGAAAAATGCTTCTCTACCTCGATTTGTCTTTAGCGACGCCTCAAGCGAATTCATTAAAAAGTGTTTTTTTCTTTATGTTTAACTGTCTGTAAGTTTATACTTTAAAATACTCAAATAAACGCTTTTTGAGGCAAACCATATAAAATATTTAAACTTTTTACAAACTCGTTTTCAGATTATGAAATATTAATACAAATGAAATACTTTCATTACTTTTTCGATAGCTTGAAGCCTGTCCGTTGATAATCAAGAAGTTGACTGATAAGTAAATAAGAAATTGTTCCCGGAAAAACATAACATAGTTTTTTTTAGCATTTGAGTGTCTGGCCATATTTCTTATTTGGTTCTCTTCAAGCAACATTCACAATCAATCATATGAATACAATTGTTTTTGCTCTCCTCATTCATCCACGAATAATCAAGCTTTAAATTAATAAAAAAACAATTTGTAACCAAATAAATCATCAATCCAATAAGTTACTTTATCCGTTATCTAATTTATTTTGTAAAAAGTGATAATATGTTGAACATCTAAAGAAATGTTGCCATCACTCAATTCAAACATTCAAAATCATTCTTCACCCTTTCCAACGTCATTAAAAATATTTGCACTCGAAAAATTATCCTCTCATCCTTAAAAAAACTTTGTTCTCTATTCTACTTTGGTCAAAACTATTTTCCTAAAACTCCCTCTCACACCCAAACTTCTTCCTTAAAACACAAAACATTTTTCTCCCCCAATTCCTCTACCAATACACCTAAAATCGAGCCAATGTCGTCGGCGTTTTCCACCGTAGAAGTTTCGGAAAGACGAAAGCCCTGTATAATGCCAAGGGCGATTTCCATAATCTTGGAAGGTGCTTAGGGGGCCGAGAAAGCGCGGTCGAAGCACCCTTATAATATAATAATATACGGCAGAGAAGGTTCGTTGCTCATACAGGGGTGATGGGGGAGAGGGGGGGGGGGTTATAACTAGCACGTAGTAGGCGGCAGGGGGCGAGGAGGTAAATTCAGAACGACCTGGTAGCTCTTGTAAAGAAGGGTGGCGCGGATGATGCAAAATGGCCGCCCACGTTAATGCCCTCTTAATATTTAGGGATCTTGCACGTCTAGGCTTCCTCCGCCGGCGGAATCTCCTTTCGGAAAATCCACTTTGGCGTTCTATTAAGATCGAGGATCCCCGGGAAAGGTGTTTTTCGAGCCAGCTTATTCACACGGTGAAAAATCAGGTTTTGAGAATGAGATAAAATTATATTGATAGATTTTAGAAGTCCTTCAGTAGAATTAAAATTTTTATCATCTTTGAATAATGCATTTCAAAAATCTGCAGGTTCTTAGATCATGAATTGTGGTTACTCAAGAAGGTAATAATTTTTGTTTAAAGTACAAATTAGTGATTTGAATGATGATCATGAGAAATATATATATATATAATTTTTATAAGATCTTCTCGAGAATAATGTGATAATGATTTCAAGCATAAAATAAATTATTAAGGAGTATATGAAGATATGGAAGAAGTATAACTTAAAATTTTTTTGTTTACTAGATTTTTTGTTTTACTAGATTTTTGCCAGGCCAAGAGGGCAATCTTGCAGAAATTCTAAAAAAAATTCATCATCAGAAATTTATTGAAATGGCGTTACATAAAATAAAATTTGAACTCTGATATGTAGATAGAAAATGAAGAATCTATGTATTATCTAATGTTTAATGGAAGAATATTCTATAAAATATATTTGCATACTCGTCATTGTCTCCTGCCACAACCTTCAGTTTCGGTAAAAAAACTACTCTACACTCATCGAGAAGGTAACATTCACGTTGAAAAATAGTCACAAATTTTTGTTACTGCCAAGATTTTATTACAAAGTAAGCGAAAATTTGCTACTGACTGCATATTCTTATAAAATGCTGATTGAAGAAGATTCTAATATAAAATATGTTGGTTTAAATTTTGATGTGATCGGAAAAAGAGGGGAAATTTCTGGTCACAATATCGTATTTGAATCCTCTTGTTCAAATCTCAGCAATGACCTGAAGGAACATTTCTAGACGAGACCCTGATGTACATAACAATACTATTATAATTTTGAGTTCCACGCTATTATGATTATAATGAAAATGACTGAATCTTTAATTAATGAACAGTTATGAATCAATATATTCAACACTTTCGATAGGTCATAGCTGAACGAAGAAAAAGCTTCTACATGAGACAAAATGTTTTTCGTTCGAATAATTGCATTAAATGATAATCAAATACGAATAAAAAAAATATTTACCTCCATCACAAATTTTTTTTGTGTTTCCTAAATGTCATGAATCTTCAACAAAGCGCTACTCGAAGAAAGGAGTGAACTCTTTATTAGGTTTATAAAAATGATTTTTCTGTAAAAAATTCATCGTGTTAAAATAGATTCCAAGTATATGCACGTTAACCTTTACATATTTCATAAAAGTTTACCACGTATGTATATGGAAATCTCGATCTATTGGATGATACAAAAAGTAAAAGCAATGTAAAAAAGAACTTTTCTCACGACTGAAGAAGACAAAAATTTTTATTCTCTGATTATAATCTCAAAAAGCATCTCCCATAATTTTTTCACAATATTATCACAGTACTGCAAAACTGATTTAATCGATGGACTAATTTTTTATGTTATCTTTATGATGACATAAAAAAACGCAGCAGTTAAAAAAAGCACACTTTTCACACGATGTGAGAAGATATAAATAATTTTTCATTTTTACCTGTCTTGAAATGGCAACTTTGACTGATCTGTATAATTCTGGCTCAACAAATCACACAGTCAAAAAAAATTTGTGAATTCTCCATAAAAGTATTGAAAGTTTTTAACTCGTATTCTGTATAAGATTTTCTCCATAAATGGATATGGAAATATTTTCCATGCTCTTTGGGAATTCTTAGATAAATATATAAATTTTTCCATAATTTATGGAAGAATTTCTATAGCGTATTAGAATTTTCTAGATCTATTTATACGAAAAATCATATACAAAATAAGGCAAAAAAACTTCCAAAACTTTTATAGAAAACTGACCAACCTGTGTAACCAGCGCATCCAATTGGGTCAGGTTTTCACTTTGATTTTTGAAGATTTTGAAATTCCAAGTGAGAAATTCATTTATTATCATAATTATCATCAGTTATTCAAATAATCTTTACCTATTCAAAAATAAGCAATGACGAATGCATGCATCTTTGACACTATTGACAGCAGGCCTCGGAACTTTGAATCTCGAGGGGCAGCCCCCACCATTGTCCACCATCATTCTTTCTCACTCTCTAAGAGTTGAAAGAGTGAGAGACAGTGATGGTGGGGGTTGCCCCTCGAGATTCAAAGTTCCGAGGCCTGATTGACAGTTTGACATTAAATGTTACTTCGTTCGACTCCAGCAATTTTAAAAAGATTTTCACAATTCACAGATACTATGACAGTTTGATAGCTCATAAGAATTCATTAGGTTATTTTCATTATTTACTGTTTAAATAAATTTAATTTACAGTAGCGTCTGATACAATTTACACTTTAAAGGAAATTTTGACAGTTAAAATAGTTTCGTGACAGTTTGTCAATAAAATAAGAAGTTTTGGTAATTTAAAGGGTTCAACTATTTTGACAGTTTTTACCGCTCGAACTGTTTTTTGATACTTGCAACATTTTGGTCATCTATGACACTCAAACTTTTGATATTAGTTTTAAAAGATATAATGCTATCTATAGCAGTTAAACAGTTTCTACTGCTAAAATATGTACGATTTAAATGGTATTGACAATTTTTGAAGTTTGGGTATTTTTTCAATAACTCAGAAAATTTTGGCAGTTTTTCAAGTTGATCAAGGTAAAGTCTTTCAACCTGTCATTGATTATTTAACTGACGAAACTTCAGATAGTATGAATACTGTCACAACTGCTGAATTAATTTCAAAATTATCTGAATTTGCTAGAAAAAATAAAATCGATTTGCTTACTTTTCGAAGGAAATCTTCTTTCTATTAAAGTTCTTCTATTATAGTTACGCAAAATACATACATTTTCACTTGCAAAAAACTGTACAAAAACTAAAATTTTTTAGGAAATCATAGAAAAATCACCTTGTACTTAACAAGATGCGTAGAACAGTCGCCCTCATTTCCCTCATGCACTGTCAAAAAAAAAATTAAAAATTCAAACTTTGCTTCTAGACTTTCTCTTTATATCGTGTTTGAAATTTCATAGAAACGTATATGAAAAGGATTTCAAAAAATTTAGATCTAATTTATTGTTTTTATATTCGATATAATATGAGCATTAATGATTGAAATTAATAAAATACTGAAATTATTAATTTCAATATTTTTTATTCTTACCAAATATTTTAAGACACTACATGTTAGATAATTTGAAATTTTCTTTTGCATGTTATCAAATATACAATATAATTTTTGTTACACAACTTACATTCCACACATTATTAATTTTTTGTTTCAATCAAATAGCTGTTGACAAATTAGGGGAAATCTGCTCCAAAAAAATTTATTATGTCCAAATCCACTCGGATTTGAAAAAAGTTGAATACACTTTTCAAATGAGAAATCATTTGAAAGTAAAATGATTTTATTTCCTGCTTTATATTAAATAAACACTTCGATTTCATAGAAAGTTTATGATTTCCATAGTTGCGTCCATAATTTTCATACAAAGTTTATTAGACAGTATAGGAAATCTGCTTTGAAAACAGTATCTTAAATCAAATAGAAAAATTTCTGATAGTGTGTTACCACTCAAAACGCGATACATTTGAAAATGATTCCGCACAATATCATTCTATTACTCAAAAGTTATATGATATTAGCAATATTAAAAATCAAAATATTCCTACAACCCTCAATTCTCACATAACAAAACTTCCTAAACATTAGTAAAACGTATTTGAAAATAATTCAATCAAAATCAACTTTTCGATAGAATTACCTACACTCCTACCTCGCAAGGAGGGTAAGGAACTCGGGAAACGGTCGAAGCGAAAGGGGGGCGAAACGGAGCCGAAGGGCTGGAAAAGGAAAAAGGTCCGGGGTCCGGGCCGCCGCAGAATCTAAGGTAGATTATATTATTTCCCCGCCTAGCTCCGCTGGGTTGCTTCCAGTCCTTTCCGCCATTTTGTGAATGTTAAATCATTTATTGATCCAAGAAGGTGCGCCCCTCGAACCCCCCCCCCCCCCCCCCGCTCTCAGGCCGCCACGACTCTACAATACTCTCTCCCCCGCGACGTCTAAAACGAGCTTTCGGGCGGGGGTGGGTTTGCGCGGTGCGATCCTTATTCCGCGGGGCGAATTTATATATCCACCCACCCCGAAAGGACGAGCGAGCGAGCTCGTTTTCCCTTCCTTCTCCTTTGCCCTTCTTCGACCCCCCCCCCCCACCCACCTAACCCCGAAAGCTCTTTGCCTATTCCTACGAAACGTACGGAGCGAATTTACGGCCTCGCGGGGTTGCGAAATTTCCCCTCTTTTGGTTTTACTAGTGAGGGGCGGACATGGGGGTTGAGGATTTTTGGTCTCAGATTTTTCGTCTATTTTTTCAAAAAATCGAAAATTTGATTATGGCCTTATCCACCAGAGAAATGAAGTGTGAAAATTTTATTAATTGAAGTATGACGAATAGCAACCGTTGGTTTTTTGATTGTGATGAAGAGAAATTTTGACCACGGTTAATTATGACTTGGTTCTCCTCTATCGCGTTTTTTTGAAGAAATGAAGAATTTATTATTGATCCCGATGAGGACTCAATTAGAGTCGAAATATTGATCAGCATGGAATAAATAAATGTTTTTCTACAACACTAGCTCTGAGCGATCAGATTTTTCTGTTTTTTGCCGAAGAAGTTAAACAGAGCATATAGATAATGGTATTGGTTAAAATTTTATTAGTAATAAAAATGTTGATTTAGAATAAGGAAAGATAATATTCAAATAAATTTTATGTTATATGAATATGAAACGTAGATACACTGAGAGAAAAGGTAGTCTAGGTTTGACTGAAATTGGGACTGATTAACTAAAAAAAATCAGGCATTAATGAGCCTACTAGAAAGATGTTAAGTTGGACTTAATCAATTTAGTCATTTACTTTGTGTCGGAATAACTAAATGATTTATTCGATTAAATGTAAAAATTCAAAATTCTTACGCAAATGATACTGACTGAACAAATTAATTTGATCACATCTCAAAGTGTATGTCAAAAGAGAAAACAACAAAAAAACAAAAATGGCAGATTCTTAGAGTGATTTTTCAGATGTAGAAATTCAGACTCAACCCACAGGAAGGGAAAGAATTTGAATAATAATTCATTTTCTTTGTAATGTACATGATAAACTTTCAAACATTTGATAAAAAGTTATAAAATTTTTAGATCGAAAAGTAACCTCGTATTCCAAGGCATTAGACAATTTCATATAAAATATAGGAAGAGTCGAATGTTTTGAATGATTAAAAGCATTCAGAAAATTTCGAAAACTTAAAAAACCGAAAAAAAATCTTTTTAGGATTATTAGTAACTATTCGAAATTCCCTAAAAGTCGAATAACATTAATAAATTATGCAGATTGTGGACATTATTACGTTTCTTGGTAATATGCATGAAATTCATTTTTATTTTAAATTTAAATCCGCAAAATTTAAAGTACATATTGAAAATGACAGAAATTATGAACAACTGGGAAAATTTTATGAATTTAAAAAAACATTAAGGTTATTCAAGTTCATGTGAGTTATTACAAGGTCAAAAATTCATAAAATTCCAAATATTTTTATAAATGTCAATAATTTTGAGGATTCAAAAAATACAGAGAACTCCTGAAAAAGTCGATACATTTTTCAAATAATTGTCAGAATCAGCTTTATTTGAAAATTATAAAAAGAAAAAATCATTTAATTCGAAAAAAACTTGAATACTTCCTGATATTTTCGAAATATTGAAAATTTATAACAATTTGAAAAAAATTGACTAAATTTATGAAATTTCTTTACGATTCTAGTATATTTTGAGAGTCGTAAATATTCCGAATTCGTTCGTTATTATCGATGAGTGATTGATTCACAGATTTTTCTAAAATACACATGATAATGTTCATGATGAATATAAAAAATTTGTGGAATTCAAGATGATGTTTCTAATAGAAACAATAGAATTTTTCGATATTGTTATCATCGCTAGACCTTTCCAAACAAAAATGAATACTTGACGAAGATGAAAGTTTTGTGATTCATGGGTTTTTCGATTTAAAAATCATCAGTTCATATTTTTTTCACTTAAACGATAGTGTTGACGAAGAACTTTTAAACAGAGACTAGCATTCATTTCCAGTAGTTAAGAAATAGAATTTTTAATTTTCAATCTAATAATTTTGTACTATGACAATTTTTGTTTTTTTCGAACAGGAAATATTTCTGAAACATTCTCCAGGCTATATTTGGTGATTTTGACGAAATATGTTCAGGATTTAAAGAATCTTTAAGTCCTTTTCATATAGCTATAGAAAAGAAAATAGTCTCAGGATCGATATTCTTGTTGATGTTGGTGATATGAAAATTTGAAGAAGTTTATGGAATAACATTTCGACCTAGTGAAAAACTTTAAAATGTTATTTAGCAGATTTAAAAAAAAACAGACGGATGGAAGTATATGAGTTAATGTAGTGAATTGATGAAATTTTAATAAAATATTGATTTTCAAGAATAATAATCGGTAGAAAAGGTGAAAATGTAGCAATGTTCACGAATAAAGAAAATTTACTAATAATTCGCAGTCATTTGCATATAACGTCAGGAGAAGTAGTGAAATTCGTCACTAAAATCGTATATGTTTATCCATAATCTGTTATTTTCAAGTTTCTCAAACACACCCAAATGATTGATCGAGAAATTATGCAAACCATTCGAATCAAGTTATTTTTAGATTGGAAAATTAAATATCCACAAACTTTTTCATTTGTAACTTTAAAATAACAAGTTCTTCAGAGTTTTAAGTCAACTTTGCAAAATAAAAAAAAATTCAACTTTTCGATCAGAAATTCGAATCTGAAATCCCTACGTCAGGAATCTCGAATAATTCATTTGCGTTTTTCATTTATTCCTTATGCTTCACTTCTCGAAAATCTCAATTTTTCCTTCATAAGTCCTAACAAAACCCTAAAAATAAATAATCACCAGGTTAAAAATTATAATTCCGAGATTCGGTATCCGAGCAGGAAGAGATTAGGGCAATCATACATTTTCGTATTTTCGTCCGTCGAGCTGAATAACAATTACGCGGCCACGGAGAAAGGGCTTTAGAGGAAGGGGGTCGACCGGATCTTCCTCATGCAAGATTCTTGCGAAGCCACGGACGCATTTCCTTTTTTCCCTTTTAATCTCATTTTTCCCTCCCGGCGTAAAACGAGAAATGCGCGGCCAAACCGAGCGTACGTTGTAATCTCTAATCAAATTCCGCAGTTTATCACGTTTCGTTAAATCCTGCGAGGATC
The DNA here is from genome assembly GCA_028476575.1 of Platygaster robiniae. Classification (NCBI taxonomy): domain Eukaryota; kingdom Metazoa; phylum Arthropoda; class Insecta; order Hymenoptera; family Platygastridae; genus Platygaster; species Platygaster robiniae. Next base: position 49,104,945 of record CM052019.1, on the reverse strand, counting down.
GCGCAAATGAAAATGGATTATTTTGCATGACGAAGGGGTGAAGTTTATTCATTTCCAGATGTTTGCAAAAATTGGGTGACAACGTCAAAGCTATCGCCAATTTCAGAGTTTAGTTTTAGAGAGAGGAAATTATAATATAAGGTTGATTAGGAAAGAATTTAAATTTTTAATCTTTGGTGATGAAGTATTTATGACTACGAGACCCAGAAGTGTATGTATATATATTTATTATTTTATTCATAGAACAATAAAAACCATTCAAAATAAATCTACGCTAAACCTATTTAAATGCATTTTCTGTTTGCATTTATTAATTTATTTCTTCACTTCATAAAAACATCTCCAAAAGTTCAGTAATCGTTTCAAAAAGTACAAAACATCCCCAATGTTTCACTTAGTAATTATTCAACACCTTTCTTTTAATTGTTTCTGAACGAAATCACGTACGACAAAAAGAAAGGTGGGGACTCCAGCGTGAAAGCGCAAGCTCCTTTCAGAAAAAAGGCTTTTTTCCGCGCAGAATCGTAAAAATCTCTCCTGAATGGTGACCGAAACAACGGCAAGGGTTGCGAAAAATAAGGGCAAGGTCAGTGCGTGTCGAGACGCGCAAAAATCCACGTTAATGGCATACGTTTTTCCTGAAGACTCCAAAGAAAATTAATTTTGAAGTTGAAAAAATATTTTCCAAGTGTTTAATTTAAAAGGCGTGGAAAAATACCGTTCTGGACACGTGGAACGGTGAAAATTGGGAAAACGCCCGGTCGCAATTACCCAACTATCTGCGCAGGAATTCCAGACTTTCAGTGGTTATGGCTACGACGCGAAATCTCAGCAGCTGTTGAAATTTCTGGGATGGACATAGCGCCCAATGCCACCGGGTTCCCGCATTCCATTCGATCAACAACAAACAAATCGCGAACTCGTCCCATTCGGAGCTTTTAACCCCTTCAGAGTTTTGGAACGGAATGATTTTTGAAATCACTTGAAAACGACTTGAGAAACGATGATTCGAAATGGGTAGTAGGCATTTAAACTGTTAATAAGGTATTACACAAGTTAAAAGAACTCCTCTGTAAAAATTATTTCGAATGGAGAAACATTATGATCATAAAAAAAGTTACGATTTAAAAGCAGAATGGCAAAATTACAATATCGGTCAGGTATATTATGTTAAACAATAAAAAATTGTGAATAAAAGTGTATTTCTTTATGGAGCAACAATACGAAATTATATATTTATGTCGAAATTGTCTGATTTCGTAACTTTATCAGAAGTCTGGATAAATACTTAAATTTTTTCTGGTTGTTTTTAAGAAACTAATGTCAAATAGCTGAATGTATGACGCAAAAAGCAAGAAGGAATTTTCCAAACGAGTCTCATTTATGAATTGTTATCATGTTTAAATTTGGGAATTTCCTGTTTCGTCAGACATGATTGATATGTTATCACCCTTTTGAAGTTAAAAAATTTGCCTGTTTTCAAGTAACACAATGACATGGCATTATGCTATAAAAGAGTGAATAATGGTATTATCATCTGAAAAGTAATTATCTTGAAAGAGAATAAAATTTCTAAATTCATATTCTTACATATTTATTTTACTTTATAGTTTATATTCTTTGTATCTAGATACCAAAAATATTTATTTATGCAATTATATTCTTTTCTGTTTCTTGAATTCCGTTAAGTTTATAATACCTTCAAATGTTTTCAGAGCTTTGAATAGAGTCTTTTACAAAATCGCTGTTACGTTGTAACTCTTAAACTTTGAAGGCATTTTTAAAACTCCTTCAAGATGTCGTCAAATTGTATAGCTCTTTTTTCAAGAACTGTATCAACTGTATTGCAACAAACTGTGACACTTTTAACGCCTCTTGAACTTTGATGGAATTTTTAACGTTTGTAGCAGATACTGATACAGATACTGAAAATGATACATTGTGATTTTGTTAGGTTATGTTGTAACTCTTAGACTTTGAAGGCATTTGGAGAATGCGTTCATGATCTCTTCTGATTTATAGTTCTTTTTTCAAAAACTGTGACACTTTTAAAGTCTCTTAAACTTTGAAGGCATTTTTAACGTTTGTAGCAGATACTGATGATTATTTTAAGAATATATCAAATTTTTCCGGAATTCTCTGTACTTTTTGAAGTCTCAAAATTATTGACAAGAAGAATTTAAAAAATTTTTGAACTATTAACTGACTTTAACTTGTATGACCTTAATGTTTGTTGAAATTTATAAAATTTTCGAAGCTGTTCATATTTCCTGTCATTTTCATTATGTACTTGAAATTTTTCGGATTTAAATTTAAAATAAAAATGAATTCCATGCATATTATCAAGAAACGTAATGATGTCTTCAATCTACATAATTTATGAATCTTTTTTGACTTATAGAAATTTTTAATCGTTACTAATAATTCTAAAAAGATTAGTTATCGGTTTTTCAAGTTTTCGAAATCTTCTGAATGGCTTTAATCATATACATAAAACATTCGTCTCTCTTGGAATTTCATATCAATTTGTCTAAAAAATTAGAATACGAGGTTAATTTTCGATCAAACAATTTCATAACTTGTTATCAAATATAAGAAATTTTGTTATGTACATTACAAAGAAAATTAATTATTATTCAAATTCTTTCCCTTTCTGTGGGTTGAGTCTGAATTTCTACATCCGAAAAATCACTTTCAGAATCTGGCATTTTTGTTTTTTTGTTGTTTTCTCTTTTGACATACACTTTGAGATGTGATCAAATTAATTTGTTTAGTCAGTATCATTTGCGTAAGAATTTTGAATTTTTACATTTAATCGACTAAATCATTTAATTCTTCCGACACAAAGTAAATGACTAAATTGATTTAGTCAAACTCAACATATTTCTAGCAGTTTCATATATGCCTGATTTTTTTCAGTTAATCAGTCCCAATTTCAGTCCAACCTACACTATCTTTTCTCTTAGTGTACGTTTCATATTTACCTACTATTCCTTAATATCGAATCAACATTTTTATGACTAACAAAATCTTCACAATTAATTTCTCTAGTTAATAAGCCCAGTATCAAAAACTCCCGAAGAAAAGAAAGTGAATGGCGACGAAAAAAGGTACACGAAGGAAAAAAGAAGCCATGTGTTTCTAAGCAGGGCTAATCCAAAATGGCGTCCCCCACCCCCGAGCAATTCGGAACCCCATCAGTAGCAGGAGCCCCGGGTTGCTACTTCGGGGGTGGCTTGGGTGGGGCCTGGCAAAGTATGGCGCTCTCGCTTCCTCCCCGTGCTACCTTTCTCGCTCTCTCCCTTCATCTCAGAACTTGGCCAAATTGAAATCCCGAATTTTCCCGGGGAAGCTCTCGCGACGGCTTATCTCCAAGTTGGAGCTTTACACAGATAATTCTTGTTCGCCGGCTGGCTACGGAAGTCTATATATTCGGCGTACCTTCGGATTTCATACAGCCTCCCTCATTCGAAATTCACTGTATAGACACCGCGCCGTAGAAATACTCCCGTCAATTTCCATTCGCGGCTGTTAACGCGTTCTCGGCATATCGATTTTCGATCGGCGACGAATCTACGAATACTTCTGCTGGTTCGAGGTTTTTTGGTAGTAGACGAAATTATGAACGTCACGAATTGAAATAGTTGTGGCATATTTTGAATGTTGTTAGAAATTTCCTAACTACATGTATGAAAATTTGTACAGTTTTCTGTCACCCATGCTTGGCTTTTGAGGGATAGAAATATTCTCAAATTCAAAAAGTCATTCACAACAGAGGAGTAGAGATAGTTCTACTTCATTGTTTATTTTTTGTTTCCTGTAGGTCATTGAATCGTAAAGTAATATTTATAGATTAAATATTTTCTAAAATTTGGATTACTTTTTAGGGCTAATTTCAGCCATCTTATCATCTTCTTAATCATTATTATTTTTCTTATTATTTTGAGCAGTTATTTACGGCATTGATGAAAAAAATTTTATTTTAATACTTCGGAAAATGCCGGATCACGTTTTAGAGTAAGTTGTACAACGAAATTCGTATGAAAAAATTTGGTTGAAAAAAAACGTGAAAAATTAATCTAGGATTCTAGATGACTATTCTGTGTGCTTATTATGATTTTAAAATATTCGATCACACTTTACAGAAAAAACTCATTTGAAAATTGAGTATATTATGTAATCAAAATGCATTTTCAGATGATTTTTGTACAATCTCTGCAGATCATATCAAAATGTCAAAATGTAATGTCTCTTAAGTAACCAATCACTGTTTAATGTATAAATTTGTAAATTGCAAAAAATATCTTAATAGGCACGTTTTCTGAAACATAAATGATTACTTTTTTTGAAAAATTCTAAATTTTCAATACCTAGATTCTTCATTGTCTTCATTTACATATACTTGAACTCAATGAACACTGAAGACGAAAAGCACTTAAAATTTAAACTCTTGACTCTTTGCTTTGCAGATTTATAAATATTAGGTCCAACTTCTTTGAATTTTAAAACGTGTGTTTTTTTCTCAGTTTTTTAAACTTGCTAAACCTTAAACCTTCAAAATGTTGTTATTTCAAAACTCAGTACTATAGCCATTCCTAGCAGTTTTAAACTTTTCCTTCATTTTTTTCTCAGGCAGATGGTTTCTTTTTTGTTCAGAAAAAAAATTTTTCACTATTTTCTTATTTTTCACCCATAGGAAAATTTTTTTTACAGTTTAAACAGTATCTCAAGAAAAATATCCTGAAATTGCAGTTTTTTGTGTCTCAAATTGTGATTAAGTGATAAATTCAGTGTGTTTCAAAAATTATTTTTTTAGAAACTTAGAACAGTTGAGTGTTTCTTCGCTAGCGCCCTCGTAAAGTTCAGTTCAGAAGGAGCTTGCACCCTTATATCGATTAACGAAATATCCCAGATTCCTCTGAAATTCGCTTTGTGCACTCGAGATGCCGCTTGAAAAATTTTACCACTTGTCAAAAAATGTTGAAACTTGAAACAGTTACAAAATTTATGCATAGAAATTACTTTCTCTACTATATATTTCAAGAAAAAGAAAGTCCTTTTTTTGCTAACCAAAAATTTAATGTGTATCATAGAGCCTCGAAAAAATGTTATCAAGTGCTGCATTGTGATAAAAGTAAAATTTCATGAAAAATGTTCTGCACAAAGAAAATTCGATTCAATGATTTGAAAACATAAACGCCAAAATTATTCTGAACTCATGAAAAAAGAAAATGTTAGAAAAAAAGTTTAGTTTTCGAAATTTTTCAGTCAAAATTTAATTGCTTGGAATTTTTATACAAGTTATTCTTTACATACTGACAAAATTGACTTCTATTGTTCATTATACTTCTAATTTAACATCCTGACATAGAAGTCAATGAAAATTATTATATATAATTATGTTTTTATATTGTAGGTAATTTCAATAGAATTTAATTTCAAGATCACCATAAAAAATATTATTTACGATGGATTATATCACAACTATGATGGATACATATTTATATTCGGTGATAATCGACAAATATATGAAACACTCCAATAAATTATCATCACTTATTTAAAATCAAAATTTTATTTGACATATTACAATCTTGTAATATTATGATATCATCGTTAAAAATATAACTACATTGGATATTAACAGTATATTATCATACTTTTAAATATAGTCTCTTAAGAATATAAGAATGTAATTATGAAATAACAATATTATGCACTACAGATATTTTATTTTTAAAACTAAAAACGTAGTGTCATTCCATGAAATTCTAAGAAAATTAATCGTACCTAGTGATGATTTTTTTGAACAAAACTTAAAAAAATATGTAGTACACACAATTTTTTGTTTCGAAAATTGTGGAGAAAGAAATCTGTAAGAATTAAAAAATTCTTACTCTAAAACTGTGATACAAAGAACTTCAATACAAATGTTATATAACATTCAAATTATTATGAATAATTTAATACTCATTCAATTAATGAACAAAAAATAATGAGCCACTCTAGAATTTTTTTTCGAATACTTTTCTAAACGCGTATTAGGGAATTCGGAAGAGAGATTGGGTCGATTCAGGGGAAAGGGGTGAAAACCGAAGCGGAAGAGAAGCAAAAGGAAGTTCAGGAAATGGTCTTTCCCGGGAGCAGCTTGGACGTAAGAGGGTCCGAACCCGAGAAAACCCTTCAGTTTCCCCTCAGGGATATGGCACACTCACTCGCTGTTTTTATGAATTTCTAATTAAGGGACCTTTTCGAGGGATCCTCGAGCCATTACGCCCCGCAAAGGTTGAACTCGTGCATTACGCATTTATTGCGTCCAGCTACGATTTTCCACGCATTTTCTGCTAAGAACAACCATATAGCTTGTACCTTATAATTTAACGCACCTTGAGTCATGTTTGACAAATGATTTATATCATTACACAGTCGTAAAGCACTGCTTGAGTTTGAACTGATGAACTTACAGACAGGATCCCGTTTAAAAATTTTGGCCATTATGAATCATTTTTTGGAAATAAAACGTAGTTCCCTAAAATTCACAAAAAATCTTGGAAACTTGTTCGAGATTTATGGAACCAATGATAACATCTGGAAGAAAAATTACTACCTTCCCATAGAAAAATTTATCAATTTTGTGCAAAAACTTGATAATATTTCATAAAGTATTTTGAAAAGTCGATTGTTATGACTAAAGAAATCAAGTAGTTTCGACTTGATCATGGTTATGTGCTTATTAAATGAATTTGTGAAATCCGAACTTGCATTAGTCTTTTTTGACGGCTCATTTAAAATGTTAAATATTTCAATAATGTGTTAAAAAATATTCAATAATAATACATTTTTAATAAATAAAGCATTTTTCAATTGTAACATGAAGTGGCTACCGATTTGTTACGTGATTTTTTGAGTATCACGAAAAAATTGTTCAATAAATTAGAATTACACGCCGAGAACCAAATAGAAAAATTTATTCATCTGAGCTTCGAAATAATCATCTATCGAAATACTTCAGAAATTTCGAACTTACGATTTTATCTCATTCTGGAAATTCAAACAGGTATATTTAAATAAAATCGAAAATTCCACAACAGTCTCAGTAATACAGAAAGAAAATACGTAGAGAAAAATACGTGTAAGTATACCATATAAAACATTGAAAATATTTCAAATTCCAAATATTCATGCATTAATATGTAACAATGATGAACAATCCTTAAAATCAAAGAATTTTTTGGAAAATCTTGTAAAAAACGGAAAATTTCAATATGTTCAGATTTTAAAGTTCGAAATTCTTCAAACGCATACATTAATTTATACAGGAAAAAATACTAGGAAATTCTGCAACATTCTATCATCCTGAAAAAAAAGAATATTTCAAAAAATACTGAACAATCCTTCAGATCGTAAAAAAATTGAAAAATTATCAAGAAAATGAAAGGAAATGAAAACATTAATAGACATTACTTGTTGAAAAATCCTCTCAAACACAAATAATTTAATGAACTTTAAATTCCATAGCATGAAATTCTTAAAATCCAGGTGTTTATGTACAGAAAAATAGTACAAACTTATAAAAATACTATAAAATCCTGCACAATTTTATATATACTGAATAATACCGAAAAATTCGAAAATTCTGAAAATCTGGGTAGGTTTCAAGATTCTCTCAAAAATCTATTAAATTTTCGAATATTTCCTTATGGCTCATATTGAATCAAATGTCATGTTCATAAATTTAGTGAACTTGAAAAAAATATAAAAATTTGAACAAGCTGACTGATTCTTTTTCAGGGTGAAAAAGTACGGATCAACATTTTTTTAAATCTGAAATAAACGACTTCTATAGAACAAAATTACAACTACGTTGATATTTTTTTTTATAGCCTTAGTTTTTTGATGTCTAATTATTTACATTCAAATTATTCCAAAAGTAACGGCAACGAGTTACTGCTTCTTTTTAAGTAACGGTAACGTAACGAATTCCTTTTTAACTTTTATAATGGTAACGTAACGCGTTACATTTTTCAGTAACTTTCCACACCCTGCTCAATAGTCATCATGAAAAATGCACGCGTGAGGCAAATTGTATCAAAAAAAAAATTGTTTAGATAAAGCGTGTAAATTAGAATCATATTATACAAAACAAATACTATGTATTTTTTGAGTGACAATTTTTCGAAGCTATTTTATCGCAATTATTGAGTCTAGTAATTTTCCTTTTCGCCCGAATGTGAGTTGTTACAACGTGAGTGATTTTTGAAATATGTATCAGCAGGAAATTTGCCATGTGTTATTCTTTTTTGAATTATTTAAAAACTACGCCGAAAATCGTAGGATCGTTATTATTTTTTTTTTATTTTCTTGAGAAATTTTCCCATTTTCATAATTTTCATAAAAAGTTCAAAAAATAATATTTAGAAAATTTCCACATTGCATCAGTTTTTTTTTAACCTGACTTTTTTTTGAAAAAACAAATGCGTATAATAAACAATGCACAATATCGATCTTTTTAGAATTATTGTTTTTAAAATTAACTTACAAGAAACAAGTCAAAATAAATAACTTGTTACGATTTTCAAACTGATCGCATTTCACCATGCATAAATAATTTTTTTCCTCCAGTCAACCCAATTTTATTGCACTTTTATTGAGTAGAATAAATATAAAACAGAAAATTCTTTGCAAAAATTAATATTAAATCATGAACCTTTCCTATATTCCCCACTGAAGGTGTGCCAGAGTGTAGTAAAAGCTGCTTCACCAAAAGGTAACTTGCCAACGATCAAAAAGCACGAAGTAAGCTTATCAAGAACTCCATATACTCAACCAACGTAGTCTGATACACACACGCACCTCATTCAGTTTGCAAAGTACGCAAGAACACGCGACTTCTTCACTCTGACTGCATTCTTTTTTTTTACAATGATTCGATTCAAGTTTATCATTTTAATTTCTTTACAAATATTTGTTTCTTCGTTCACCTACGTCTCATGTATAGAAGGTACGTTTTCTGATAACACAAATAATTTGAAATCACCTTCGTTTCTTTCTCAAAAATATATTTTCAGTAATCTTCAGTAATTTATTTCATTCATGATTATCATCTCTGTAAACTTTTGTTTTTATTATTATCAGGTTGTGTGGACTTCATGATATGCATTTAAATCACGTTTTGTTCCTTAATTTGAATTTTGTGGCTGTTGTTTGAATCTCTTCATTTTTGTTCCCAAAACGTTTTATTTTTATGTTGATGCACTCAGTAATACCAAGAAAAGTTTTTCAAAACTGTTTTCAGATAAACGCTTTTGGCGGGATTCAGCTGAAAGTGAAATTGAAGAAGCTTTAGCCTATCAATGGGTAACAGAGCCTGCAAGGAACGTCATCATTTTCGTCGGCGATGGCATGAGCCAGGATACTATAGCGGCCAGCCGAATCTACCGTGCCGGTGAAGATAGTTACCTGGCATGGGAAAAGTTTCCCCACGTTGGATTGCTTAAAGTATTCAAAATATTTTGTCTTATATAAACCCAGTAAAAATTTCAAACCATTCAGACGTTCATATTGTGTTTCAAAGATGATAAAAATTTCAAATAATTATTTTTAAATAAATTATCACTACAGCAATGTAACAAGTACGATATACTTTATTATTAAAATTTAGTTCCATTAAGCACGAATATTTTTTATATTATTTCACATTAACATCATAAAATTCTTGGTTTTGTCATAATAAATTTAGTAAACTTTCAGCAGAAACTCTTTGTAAGTTTTGAAAACTCGCGTGCTTCGTCAAAGATAACAAAAACAAGTAATTTAATTCGAAAAACTCGTATCAAACTTGGTAGAATACAGGAAGTAACTTTAGAAAAATGATTATTGGTTTAGAGGTACATAAATAATCTAAAATTTAGCTGCAGTTAGATAATAATTTGAAAAATTGTAGTTCGTCAATTTTATATGTTTTCTTACTTTTTCGTAATTATTTATTGACGAATATCGCTTCGATTGGGAAATATTCACGTGTGACCCTGTTCGCGCAATCGATAGCAATGACAAAGTTTGAGTATAAAGTTGCGGGTATAGTTCTTGGGTTATAGAGTTTACGAAGGAAGTTGAAGAGCAAGGTAGAAACATCGAATAATATAATTTCTTTTATCAAGTTTATCAAAACAGTCGTAACAATGGAGATCAATAGGGATTTTTTAAAAGGTTTTCAAAGTAGTATATGACGCCAGATACATTTTTTTTGCATTGAACAGGAAGACAAAAAAAGATGATGAGTAATAGTTTTTTTATGCAAGTTTTCCGAAATTTCCGTAAACTAAAAGTGCACTGAATTAAAGAGAAAAAACTTTATGAAATGGATTCATAGTTTTTCAATTTTATCGTTAAGGTTTTTGACATCTTTGAAAATTTGAATTTCGATGAACGAAAAATTTTTAGAATCAATAAGTCTTTACCTTATTGTAGCATTTTTAGTTTTAAGTAAAACATTAACGTTTTTGTATGAAAATTAATGAACTGTAGACAATCCATTTTTTGGACTAGTGAATGTTGGATTCTAAAAAAATATAATCAAAGATCTTAGTACACAAAAATTATTTCGATTCACGACAAGCCCGATTCTACTGCATTCGACTAATTTTAAAGATAGCTTGTATGTGCCTCATTTTTGGAAATATATTTTTGAAAGACGTACAACACCAACAAAAAAGTGCCCGATTCGGCGTCAACGGCAACAGCACTATTTAGCGGGGTAAAAACGAATAATGCAGTCGTGGGGTTGGACGCAAATGTTAAACGCGGTGATTGCGATGCTAGCCAAGACCCCGAGAATCAGGTCAAGTCCATCATAAGTTGGGCCCAAAAAGCTGATAAAGACACTGGTAAGATTGTCAAAATATTGTAAATTTCTTGACCCTATAGTACATTCAAAATTAAATTAAACAGAAATGTCAAAAAAAATTTTTATACTCATTGTATTCTGAATTTTTTATCAGCATATTTGATAGTTGAATAGTCAATGATTTTCAAGCTACTCTAGAACTGGAAAAATATTTCAAAAGTAGATATTTATTAATAAATAAAAAGTTTTTTTTTTTCGAAAAAAACCTGAGCACATACAAATGTTTCCTCATTAATTTCTCGAGATCTCATAACATTCAATACTCAAGATACCTCATGCTATGATTTCTGAGTCAAAAAAGTTTGCTTCAAATTAGTAAAAAATTGTTTCGAATTTCATCAGTTGTTTTCCAATCAAATCATTCAAAACCTTTCAACAATTGTCAATTTTTCGCTTTTTCATTTACTTTGTGTTTTAAGAGCAATAAATTATTAGTGATAATCTTTATGTTTTCTTTTTCTAACGAAAAATGAATTTTTTATTCCCCTTCAAGTAGCATTCTACAAACGTGGTCGCATAATAATAACATCATCGTGTATGATCGTGTATAGGTCGTAACGATGTTCGAATACCTGAGGTAAATGTTCTAGTAATGGAAGAGACTTGAGAAAAGCAGCAACAGATCATAAATAATTAGTCGAAGTCTATTGATTACATTTATATTTCATTAAAACTCAACTTTACTAGCTAGAAGTTCAAACCACCTATTTTCTGTGCCTCAGATTGCTTCTAAACTTATTTCTGAATTTAAAGAGTCAATTACTATTATTCATAAAATTTATTGTTAAGGGTATTTAGAGAACTAACCTGTTTGAAGTAAATTTTAAAACTGCTGAAGGCCTGAATGGAAATTTTCTGACTTTCTGATAAGTTACATCATATATATTGCAATTCAATTTTTCCTGTATAACAATTCTCGAGCAAGAAACAAAAAACTTTTATTATTTCAGAATTCTCTAATTTGATTCTGGATGTTACTTTATCATAGATATTCAGTATTTCGATGTAAAATTTTTTATCGTCGATCGCAAATTACGATACCTCGGCAGTTTCTTCGAAATTTACCGATTCTAGAGATAATGGTTGATTCTATCTTCTTTAGAGGAATCCCATCCACAAAAAGTTGACTATCTCTGTTATCTCTACATTATTGATGTAATTATTGTGCATACAAAAAAAAACTTCAATCCTGCCTACTTTTCATATAATTTTTGCCGAAAAATTGCAAAAAAAATATTTATAACTGTATTGAATGATAGATTCGTTATCACCTGTGAAACAAAGACGAAGGAATGGAACTCTCCCAAATTCAATCTTTTTGAAATAAGCCTTGAAAGTTAATACAAAATTTATATCATTTCATACTGCATCAATCCTAATTTTATCTTACTAATTATTTGAATAAACGAGAATGTCGAAAACAATTAAAAAATGTCGAAAGAACGTACATATTTTCATATTTTTGCAAAATAATGTACTCGCAATCAGACTTTTTTTTGCTTAACACAAAAATTCACATTAACCTCTCTTCTTTTCGCAATTCATTTAATTTTAAAATAATTTTTGAAATTGATGGAAGACATTATAATAATATTTGGAAAAATTAGTACTAGATGTAAATAATTATATTATCAAGTGAGTTCCAAGCAACAAGACGTGGGTCGAGTGTTATGATACTAATAATTAATAGGCTTTGTAACGACCACGAGGGTCACGCACGCGACCCCAGCGCCACTTTACGCGCACTGCCCCGACCGAAGTTGGGAATGCGAGGCCAAGATGAAGCCAGAGGCGAAACAGTGTAAAGACATTGCTCGTCAACTCGTCGAAGATGAACCAGGAAAAAATATCAAGGTTTTTATAAAACACTCAAATTACTTTCAAAACATTCAATTTTTCATTCATCTAACGAGACAAAAATCTTGAAATCCAGTCAGATTTTGACCCTGTTACAAAATTAAACATTCGCAACATGAAATTTTGAATAATTATATTCCTAACACTCTGAGTCAGAAAATTATAAATTTCTAAAAAAATTCTCAGTATCAATTTGCGTTTTTTGATTCAAAAAATGCATGGAAATAATTTTCAAAATTCTTTTTACATTCATTTATGGTATAAGTAGTGCTAACTAGGCCACACCAATAGTCACTTTAAACCATGAATTCCTAGCTCTACTTAACAGAATTTTTGATACATCCACGTACTTTGGATTACATCAATGTTATAAAAAACTATACTTAAAATGCCACAGACTGAACAAATTTATTTCTACGAATTCGATGTGATTTGTGTGCCATAAGAATACTTTCATTCAAATACGACTTTTCACATGTTATAGTTTTTATTTTTCTTCAAGGGGTTATATGCCATTTTGTGCGGACGAATTGAGGATGGTTTGGAGTATCTTTTAATGTAAATAGCCATAATGCTGTCACAAAAGTTATAGTTTTCCAATAGTATTTGTTCACTTGAAAAACTATAACTTTGGTGTCAGAACATTATTTCTACATACTTTAAAAGATACTCCAAACCATCCTCAATTCGTCCGCACAAAAAGGTATATAACCCCTCAATTTAAGATTTCACAGAATTTTCTGGCATTTTTCGTTAAGTCAATGAACTTCTGATATAATTACAATTGTGAAAAAATATTTTTTTTACACGTTTTATATCTCTACTGGACAAGTTTCAATTATATTTTTCATAAAAATCCGAGAAATTGAAGTATGTTCCAAAATTAATTATGCTTTAGGTTCAAACAGCGGAATTTTCTTACAATATTCTTCAACCTAAATTTTTTGAATTTATTTTATTTAAACTTATTTTTAAGACACTTGGACCACTGGTTTTAAAACTTATTTCAGAATCAGCAGACTCTCTTTTTGTTAGATTCTTTGTTTTTCGAATTTAAATAAAAATATAATATAAGAATATATACCTTAGAATAAATAATTATCCTCAAAATTACAAAAACTTTACCTTATTTGTGAATGTACATTTTTTGCACAGTTTCTGAAATTCCGATATATTAAAAAAAAGTTATAATTAAAAAAAAAATAAAGAAAATATTTGATATTAAAGTATGACTTTTGTTATCCCCATCAGACCAATTCATTTTAGAGACCTTAAAAACTTATCCAATAATAATAATTTATTTTCTAAATTTGACAACCTTCGCTACTTGTGGAACATTGACTGCATTGGAGTATCTGGCTCCTTATTTCGAATATTTTATCATTGACAGGTAGAAAAAAAATAGATGAAAATTTTCTCAAGGGTAATTAAAGTTTTCTTCTTTTTACTGCTAAGTCGTATTCATATGTTTTTCCAATCTTCATTCATTGCCATCGACAAAGTGAAGGTTGCATGCAATAATTCCAATGTTAAAAGAGTTTGAGAATGTTGAAGGATACAATTCGAACTCAATAAATAGCTGATGACTTTCTAACAACTTCACATCGATTTTCGCACAATTAAGTTTTGATACTTAAGTAGAAAATATTCACAGAATAAGTAAAAATTTTAAGATACTTCCATCAGTCTTGGACTTCATGATAATTCATTTTGAAAAAAGATTTAAACAATAGAGAAAATTGGTGAATGAACTGAAATCTGTAGTTCTTAAATTTTGAACCTTCGTGTGCAAAATTTTCACCGAGTATTTTCCAGATTAAAATAAACAACTTTTTTCAGGTAAATAATTCGCATGAAGGGTAATACGTACAAATTTAAAAATTATGTATGATCAGCAAAATATTATATTCAACTCATTTTAAAAAATCCCATACAATTATTACCTACAAAGTTCATCTAGAAATTTGTACTGATGGACACAATATCCATTTTTGAAGTGCAACAAAACCATCAAGAACTGATTTTTTAATTAACTCTAATTGATACAAGTTGTAGAAATAAAAATCATGCATTTTCAATATGGATACTGCATCCATTTGTAATAATAAATCACTATCTAGTTTTGTTTATTACTCCCTCAAAATTGCAAAACTAATTCTTATTTCGCACAAGGTGATATTGGGAGGTGGAAGACAAGTCTTACAATCGGATGTCAAAGGGACTGAAACTGACCCAATCGACACATGGGCCTGCTACAGCCGGGACGGCCGAGATTTGATTGCCGATTGGAAAAAAGATAAACGGGAACGGAATGTCTCCCACGCCTTCGTACAAACAAAAGGCGAGCTCGGTAAAGTCGATCCGACAAAGACCAACTTTTTGCTCGGAATTTTCGCAAACGGTCACATGAGCATGGACTATGCAAGGGACAATTCGAGCAAGGGTCAACCAAGTCTAGAGGAAATGACCATGGCAGCCCTCAAAATTTTACGACGCTCGAAACGTGGTTTTGTTTTAGTGGTAATTAACGAAATAATATTTTTTCCCCCCAATTAACACATATATTTTTCGACTTATAATTTTAATTTCATTCAGGTTCACTGAAGAATCACGTATTTCTTTAAAAGCCCATTGTATTATTATGACAATAGTTAAAATTGAAGTATATTTTGCAAGAATAAGACGTTGAAATAATAGAAAAAATATAACTGGGGAATAGCCGTGCCTGAATGCTAAATTTTAACCATAAATTCAGCTATGCAAATGACCATTTTCCGGAATGACTGTTAGACAAGTATTCACCTTATATCAAAACTTCATTTTCCAGTTTTCTTTAAAAGTACAATAGTGTATCAAAAGAGTCGAAAGAGGGACCTGAAAAAATTCGGAAAAGGGTCTCTAAATTACACGTCAATATTATGACCGATCAATCTCAAAAATTCGACCATCTCATCACGCTCTGAGTAGTCTTCATAATTCATTTTAATAGACCGGATCCTTCGCTAAAAATCAAACCATTTTCCATTTTGGCAGCTGCTCGAATTTTCTTTCCAAAACCTATTTCCGCTATAGTTATTTCGGTATCAGCTTGTTCTTTTTGTAATTCTTTCAAAGGGCTGTAAAGGGCATTGCACTGCTCGATTGATAATGTGCAGGTTGAAGGGGGAATGATCGATTTTGCTCATCACCGAGGTCACGCAGCTCAAGCACTGCTGGAAACAGTGCGCCTCTCGGACGCTGTCAACATGACACTTCGCACAATTGACACTACCAAAACCCTCATCATCGTGACCAGTGACCACACGCATTCAATGTCTTTCAATGGGTATCCCGAGCGTAACTCATCGATTTTAGGTAATTTGAGTCAAGGGGTGGTTTTCGTTTGAATTATAAGGAATGATCAGAGTCAATGGATTTAGAGGAATTCGATAGTAGGAATGAAAATTTATATTACAGTTAAGTTGTATAAATAAGAGAAAATTCCTCCGAGTGCCTCCAGTAAAAATTGATTTTTAAGAATTTCGGACTCAATATTATTTTTTTCTGAAACTTCAGAATTAGTGAAAAAACTTGGCAGAGGGTTTATATTCATGTCTAGGAGAACACTAGCCAAAAATAGCTATTCAATTTCTACAATTCATCCATTAAAATTCCAAATGATTAGTAATAAACTGAAACAGAAAAAATATTTCCATTCGTGATATAAGAATAATTTGCAATGCTAGTAACTTTAAGTTTACTTTGATCTTAAGAGGAAATATCAACATTTTTTTTACCTACCTCACATAAAATTTTCTCTCATAATGGTAATCTACTTAGGAATTTATTTATGAAAAAAGTGATAAACGCAATTGATAATATTATCTTCTTTACAACTTTTATTAATTGATTTGCAATTTATCACATTTTTGACTGTATTATTATACGTATGAAATTGAAAATTTTACATAAGTTTGATTCTTTTGGCATAATCAGCACTTTAAACGATTTTATGAGTTTTAGAAGAGTTGTTGTTTTGTTGAAAAGTTGTCGATAGTTACAACAGTTTTCAGTTTGATTAACCTGATAACAGAATAATCTGATCATAGATTTTGATTAGATTAACTGTTTAAATTGTTGAAATAGCCAAAAACAATCTAAATCATACGAAGGTTAAAAACTGTAAAAAGATGATTCAACTTTTAAAACTGTCGGAGACTAGGCGAAATTTTCAAAATTGTTATGTTTCATATAACTTTTAGAAATTCTCTAAAACATAGAAAAAACTGATATAAATCGTAAAAACTGTTACAAATGTTTGAACTTTCAAAATTGTGAGGAAATTTCTTAACTTCTACAAATTTCTAGAACTATCCTTGTTCGTCATTTATGATTTGGTAATTTTCTGAGGAAAAAAGACCCTATTCCATTTAAATACACCAAGTCAAAGACAACTGAAAAATTTCTGAATCAGATAATTTTATTTTCCTCTTGTTCTGACAACTTTGAAAAGTTAATTTTTGCGATAACAATGAAGAGTTTTGAAATCACGAGAAATACATAGTTTTCCAACATGATTAACTTACACTTTTGAAATAACCCTAGTAATTTTGAACCTCATACAAACCTTATAAGAAAATAGAATTTCTTATAAGAATGTATACTTGGTAGAATTTTTTAAGAAAAAAAAACTTATACAATTTTTCGATCAATTCTATATAAGAAATTTCAGTTTCTTATAAGGTTTTCATAAGGTCACCTTATATGAAATTGAATTTTTATGTAAGGTTTTTATAAGGATTAAAATTACAAGTTAAAAACTCATTTCTCCAAACAATCATTTTTTACCTGAACAAAAGGCTCACTTTTTCTTCCTAAAATAAGTAAAATATAAAACATGACAAAAAATTTGAAAAAATAGACACTGGTCTTAAAAATTCATATTGATTAAGATTAATCAAGTCTAATGAAGGATAAAAAAAAGCTAATCTTCTTCATCCCTGACAAAAATATCCAACTTTTTAAAAATTAACGCATTATATTCTAAAAATAAAGATCCAATTTCTGTCATTATTTATAATAATGTTCCCCAACCTTTCGTTGTCGGTCGCGGCATCGCAGCACATTGATGGATGGTGGAGCACGAGACCGACGAATGGTTGTCTGCACTTTCAACTTCACACTTGCAATCCACACTTCACTACACTTAACACACACGAAAATCTAGAAAAAAAAAAAAGAATCGAAATTCCTAATAGTAGGTTTTGAATCAAAGATTTTTCAAAGAAAGAAAAAAAAAAGAAATTTCAAAATTATTCAACACAACGTAGTTAGATTTTCAAATACAACGTTAAATACAAAGAATAATAGTATTGAAATACTGAAAATAAATTTTAAATAACTCGACGTATTGATATTAGTTTTTTAACAATTTTGAAAAACGAGGAAAAGAGATCTAGAGCTATCACTTATTCTAGAAAAATCTTCGATGATTACCCTCATCATCAAAGCAAAACTGAAAAGTTCACCAAATTTTCACCAAAATAAATAAGTAAACCAATAACCGTGACGATTATTTCCTGCAGAAATTACTGCCTAAAATTTCAAATATGATTGATGTAATCGATTCCTGAACTCATTTTATTACTGAAAAAAAAAATATTGTCGACATTTTTCATTCCAATACAACAATTTGTTGTTAATTTTTCAGGACTGGCCCAAAAGTCTCGATACGACCAAAAATATTACACCGTATTGTCCTACAGCACTGGGGGACCTAACAACATGGCGTACATGGTGAACGAAAAAAATGAATCAGTTCGAAGAGACCCTTCTAAAGAGGATACTACAAGTTTCACCTACAGCCAACAAGCAGCAATTATCACAGACGAGGCTTATCATGGTGGTGGGGATGTCAGCGTTTATGCCATGGGTATAAAAATTATTCTATTAAACCAAAAACTTGTTTTTGAACAGATTTTCAAACTTCAGGTAACAAAAAAATAATCCTGTTCGAACACATGAAAGTTATATCAAAATATTTCATAAATTCTAATTTTTGTAGATAATCTTAGCCCAACAGTTATAATGCGAATTTTTTCCCGAATGAAAAAATGTTCGAAGCAAACAATATTAAAATTTTTCTAGCCAAAGTATGGATATTTTGGATTGAAAATGTTTAAATTATTAAATTTTCAGTGACAAAAATTTTTATAAAAATTATTCTATATTGAAAAAAAAAATATCACAAGACATTCTATTTCCTGAACTAAACCATAATTGTTTTTTTTTCTTAGTCTCTATCTTATACAAAAAACAAAAAATACATCATTTGATCCTCTTCTTTATTGTCTCAAGCAGAAACGAAACATGAAAAAAATGTAAAACGGGTAATTTTTCCAACAGGTCCTTTCGCGCACCTGTTTCATTCAACGCACGAACAAAATTACGTGGCCCAGGTTATCGCGTACGCAGCGCAAATAGGCCCTTACAGAAACACAGGTAAAGATTCGAAACCCAAAAAAAAGTGGTACTTCACGGGAGTCATCGCCGTCGTTTGTTCGCTTTACTTTTCTCTCATGTTTCGGCATTGATTCGGTAAATTCACTCAAAACAAACGCACCTTGGAGAATGTGGAAAATTTTTTGATTCTCTATGCACAAAACTTGTTCATATAAATTTCACAGCATCGAAATGACTAATTTTATAAATAATCAGCATTTTTTGAAAAAAAAAAAAAAAAAAAAAAAAATTGCAAAAAATTCATCACTAACGTAGACTACAAAAAAGTATTTTTGAAATCAGCACGTCATCGTTTTTAGGAAAAACAAAACTACTGAAAAATTCAGTACCTACAAGCCTAACCAAATTTGTATAAAAATTCTTTAATGCCCTAGAAATCAGATTCTAAATTCCTAAACATCACAAAATGGACTGGTAGAAATTCAAACTGTACGGAAAACCTTTTCACTAAAACTTCCGATTTGAAATCAACAATTTGTTCATTTTCCACATTCTAGTCTCAAAATTAAGCTAAAACTAAAATTCTAAACCATCCACAGAAAACATCACCAATCATACCAACGAAGAAGGCCGTCAACAGTGAGATCGATACGAGATGTACTTTTTCCACACTGATGCATAACTTCGTTGCACATTCAAACAGCGCAAAATTATTTATGTACAGTAACAACAACGTGATTGCTCAGTCTTAAATGCCGCATAAAAAACACTCGAAACAACAATTCTCTCGCGCCATGGATCAACATCTGAGAGGTCTATTTTGTAATACGCCGAAATTAAACGCCAAACTATATAAATTGTCTTGCACTTATTCCCCACGTTTTGAAAGTTCACGGTGAAGAATTTCAGTTGATTTTCCGCTTCGTGCTGTCCTTTGTTTTTCCTGTTGTCTGCGGGCTATGGGAGAGGACAGTCCCGGAAATAAAACCGAGGCAGGCCAATGCGGAAATGAGAAAGATAAAACCTGGCGTGTATTTTCCAAAAGTCATGAGACAACAGAGTCCTATAACCTGTAATTCATTGTTTTGTAGTCTAAATTTTTTTCAAGCAGGAAAAAAGCGGAAGCGTCGAGGAAAAATACAAGCCTAGGATTGGAATACCAGGAACCTCAATGCATGAAATTAAGCGTTGGATGCAGAAAAAAAGCAAGAAATCGGAATTTTTTTATAACCAATTTAAATACTGGTGGCGTTGATTTGCAAAATAGCAACATTTTGTTTTAAAAAAATTATGCGTAAGTTATAGGACAGGGTGACCAATTATCCAAAATGTTGCTGTGGAATACCAGTTTTTCAACTTGAAATGCATAAAAATTTATGACATCAGAAAATTCTACATTTTTCTAATTTTGAAAGTTAAGAATCTAAACTGAATTCTGGAAAAACAGAAATAATTGTCCAATTCGAGAAATGTCTAAAATAAAACTAAGAAACATGGTTTGAAAAATACAAGGTTTTAAATAGTAAAGCAAATTTTGAAGGACTATTTGAAATTAAAAAATTTTTAAATAGATACTACAAGCAAGAAAAATTGGACTTCTTGTACAGAAAATATTTTATACTTTAGAAAGTCGAATGAAAATTTTAAAATAATTTAGATTTTACTTACCTATTAAAACTTTGAGTTTACATTATCTCATTTCTAAGATATCTAAATAATAAAATGAAAAAATGTGTGGACAACAATTCCAACATTGTCTAAATACTGTAATTTTAAGCTTTTGAGACAGGCAATATGAAATTGAAAAATTTAAATCAAGTTTTCGTCAAATTTGAAAGACACCAAGTGATTTTAAAAATTGAAATTTTCATGTTTCCAAAATCAAAACATAATTAATTTAATTACAGAATCAGTTTTGAAAAATACTCTCAATTTAAAACACTACAAATAATATCCAGAAATTAAAAATTTTTCCTAGTTTTAAATTTGAAATCAAAACAGTTACTTAAAAAAATTCGATTATTCCATTCAAAAAATTTGTTCGAAAAATCATATATTAAGTTTGGAAGCAATATATAACTCATAATAATAATCAAATGCTGTTATGTAATAAAAAGTAATACATCAAAATAGAATATAATTTTACGTTTAACAAATTATAATAATTAAATAAGACATGACTTCTAAATCAAGAAAATATTTCTGACACATTTACAGTCCAAAATTATAAATACGAAATCCTATTAGTTAGAAAGTTCAAGTTTACAATTATTTTAAAATATAGTGTCCTGTTTAAAAAGATATTACACACATATTTGCAATACATTTTGGAACAAGTGGCGATCTCTAATTTTCTAACTCTGGCTATTTGGTCACCCTACCACAAAACAAAAACCAAATTACCTCAAATGCGAGTATCACAGGCACCATGTAAATCACGACCAACATCATAAAATGTGTTTCTCTCCTGTTTTTATCACGACTCTTGTCACTAGCCCTATCGGCGATGAGCCTGGATTGTCTTTGAAGAGAAAAACTCGGTGTCAATATTTTATCATCATGAGTTTTGTCATTTCTTGCACCAGGCCTTCTGGTGACGTCTTTGTTTTTTTCTTTGGCCTCAAAACTCAAGCTCTGGTTTATGCAAAACTGGAGTTTGGCATAAATAATGGCGATGTGTTGGACTACACTTTTCAAAAGGTTGATGTACATGCTGACTTTGCTGGCCAGCGGGTGATTTTTCGAGTTCCCATCAGGACTCAATATTTGTGGGAAAAGATTCAAGTTTTGACAACAGTCTCGAATTCTTTTCATGGAGGCTTGGCCAAACAGCGAGGGCTGTTTTTCTCCGTCTGTAAAAAATTATAAATCATTAGCTTTTACATTATTCTACTTTTTCTTAAACATACTCCTGAGTTAAAGAAAAACTTTGTTGACATTGACAATTTTTCTAAATAAAAAGTTGAAAAATCAAATTGCATCTCCTTTTTCCAACTAACGCTATTTCCAGTTCTATCAATACACAAAAATTCACCTTTGAACATATCTGAGAGTCGCCTGACCAGGGTCGGCTTTTTCATTGTGTCCATTTTTTGTTTCTCTCAGGTTCCGGTATTCGAGCGGTGTTACAGTTCAGGACTTGGAATTAGCTTCCTTCTCTACTAAAAAACAGAGAAAACAAAAATGTAATATTAGCATCTTCCACTCTCAGCTTTCTTCGACAATAAAACGTTTCAACATAGAAAACAAGCACGCCCGAACAACGCTTGGATTTTATCGAGACCTCCGACCTGATTGATGTCCAATAAGCGTTTTTACAAAAAAACAAAAAAAAAAAGCGTCACAGCCCGATAACTTTTTCGACCTGAGATTGAACGAGCGCAATTATTACTTCGATTGGCTGCAAATCGCACTTTTTTCATGAAATTTTCTTTGGCAAATTCTTACAGAAATGTTAATGGACAGAACAAGAAAAATATTGAATATTATTTTTTTTTGGATTGATTGATTTTGGGAGTTATGGAGTGGAATTTAATTGTTTTTTGTGTGTGTATATCTTATCCAGAAGTTATACACGCAAAATGTATAATTGCGTGATAGGGAGAATGATGAAACTGCGGATGCTGAGTATCGAAAATAAAATCGATTAATAAAAAATGTACACTCAAATTTTTGTTGGCTTCTGGTTTTCGAAAAAATTCAATTGAGACGATTCAATTCAATATGTCATGTGTAAACGTAAAGTTTGTTTGAAATGCGACAACATATCAAACAGTTTCAATAAAAAAATTTTGTTTTTTAATTTTTTCCAATTCAATTGAAATTAACAAGCAAAAAAAAACAATTGTCATAATGAAAACTTGATTATAAGGTACTGGAATCATTGAAAATTGTTTTTTTTTTTCACATTTAATTGTTTGTAAATAAATTCAAGATTAAGTCTCAACTGTTCATTATCACTTATGAAAGTGCTATAAAAGCTTTACTATATTAATGTAAATGAAATCTATGAATTAAAACGTTTTTCTTTTTGATAACACATACTTCTCTATGGTTAATTTTTTACTCTCAATTGAAAAACTGCCTTTTTCTACAAAAAGTTCATAATATTCGAACTTTCAATAACTCTGGACGAAAACAAATAATGTTTGTTTTTTCTTGTATCTTGTTTGAAATTACAAATGCGCAAAATGTTCAATCGAAAGATAACAAGAATGATGAAATCGCAGATGCACCTTAAAATCAAGATCAGAGAACAATTTTTCGAAGAAGGTTTTTAATTGTAAATAAACTTTTTTTCATTCTGAATTTATAAATATTTTTTTTAATTCTTGAAATTATCTTTAGATTTTTTTTTCCTTACATTTACTTATGACTTTTAAGGATACCTTATTATTTCTGAATATTGTTTTCTTGAACAAAAAATGAAACATTTTTTTTTTAAGATGAAAACACCGTTACAGTCGTGAGAAAGAAAGTACTAGGTGTTAATTATGTTGTTAAAATAGGTGCTAATTCGTTTTCGTCCGTTTCACTTATTAACTTCTCGGACAAAAAATGAGAAATTTTCGGGAATAAAAGTTTAAACAGTTAAGTAAACAATATATAAAGTTATGAAAAAATTTTGAAAATTTTGCAGAGAAAGTTCAAACAGCTTGGAAGAATTTTTGAACTATTCGATATTAAAAGTTATTTTCACGTGTCTGTATTTCTTATTCCAACAGTTTAAAACTTTTTCACTATAATTACAGTTTTTTTAAAATTTGCAATTATATTATAAGTAACACTTTCAAGTTAGAAAATAATTATAATAGAAGTATCAGTAAGTGACAAATTTTTTGTAATAAAATTTTTCATACAGTATGAATTCACAAAATTAAGTCATTTCGAATTTATAGACAAATTTGAAGTATTAATTACAGACTTGTTATCTTGTCCATTTATTCGAAAAAAATTTTTTTGCATTATAAATTCAATGTATGTCATTTTAATTGTGGTAAAAATAATTCAGAAAAAAACAATAGTTTTTCTTTTCAAAAATTCTGAGGTAAATTAATTTTGCTTTCAATAATATATCGTACTCGATATTTCATACATTTTTATTTCATTTCTCAGGATATTATAATCATAATTTAAAAATTTATAAAATGGACAAAAAAAAAAAAAAAGTAGAAAATTTTTAAACCAGACAAGGGTTTCAACGATAAAACGATTTGCTTCAAATTGTGATAGTTAAATACTACGGTCAACTGTGATTTGTTTGATCAATTCCAATTTGTGAGAACCTATTTTTGGAACTAAAAAAAATGTTTGATCTTGAAGTATTTTATTCTATTTTTATATTATTATTCAGTGCACAAAAAGTACCGCTGATGCAATTATAAATTGTATAACGTCAAACGGTTGTAAAAATACCAGCTTTGCATCGCTAAAAAATTATGTAATAATTGGATATTCATCTTTCAAATGAATCATCCTCGGTAGTCAAAAAATTTAGCATGGAC
The DNA here is from genome assembly GCA_028476575.1 of Platygaster robiniae. NCBI lineage: Eukaryota > Metazoa > Arthropoda > Insecta > Hymenoptera > Platygastridae > Platygaster > Platygaster robiniae. Next base: position 49,080,237 of record CM052019.1, on the reverse strand, counting down.
TTTTGAAAAAAAATGTGTTACAAAAATGTTCAAATTATGGATGAAAGTTATATAATTGAGGAACATAATTTTATATTGGATAATTATTAAACACAAAAATTTCAATCTGCATATTAAAGGAAACAAAATTATCTTGATTAAATAATTACACGATTTTGTGACTAACATATGGGAAAAAAAGGATTTTAAATAAAATATTGTAACAATTTAGAAAATATTTTATATCTCGAAATTCATTGATTATTTTATATTTCTGTGTAATAAGTGCGAAATGAAAATATGATATGTAAAAACTATGAAATATCATTTTTTTCATATTCAACTTCAATCAACTTTTTTTTTACATTTATCGTTCAGGAAAAGTATTTCTTCTTGTACGTATTTTAATTGCAACAATTATTAAGACTCCACAGAATCATTTGATTTAATGAGAAGCGGAAAAAAAATGATCATTTGTTATTGCAAATCTACGTAATGATGAAGTAAAAAAAATTTTGTTTTATAGTTATATTAAACTTTCCTTAAAAATGATGATTTTTGAGTGTCATTCTGCTCAGTATTTGAACAATGAGTATATGCTTGGAAAAAAAAATCGAAGCACGTATTTAGGATACATGTAAAATGAATGTTATGGAATTTTAAAATAATGGAATAATGAATATACAATGTCATATTTAGATGATCAAAAAGGCAAATTCAATTTATAAAATGACTATACATGGTTAGTCAAAAAAATTGATAAATGCGAAAAGTGCAAATACAATTATTTTCTATAAATTCATTTATAGAAATAATAAAAGAAATAGAAAATAATGAATTTAATAAATATAGATAGCAGAATGTGATAAACTTTTCATATGTGATAAAATTTGAAAACAAAAAAATTACTCTGCAAATTTTCAAAATCATCATTTAAAAAAAAATAAGCATTCTTTATTTTCATTTTTTGTAAAAACAATATATGTATAATTGTAAACTCCAATTCATCACTTTAAAAAACACGTTTTTCATTTTCAAAATCGATATCCAAAACAAAACATATTACCCAATATTAACCCAATTTTGACCCAATTGTACCCAACTTCCAGAATATTCCCTACCAAAAGTACATATGTACATCTATTTCTAAGATCCGAAAAATTATCACTCCGTTTTCCCAATTTTCAAGCGTGAAAATAAAACAAAAAAAAGAAAACTCACCCTCTGTTCTCGTACCGGGTAACGATTTCATTTGCCAGCGGCTTTGTTATTGTTTACATATGATACTGTCGCAATTCTTCGAGTCACTTAAACTGTACTTCCATCCAGCGACAAGAGATTTACTCGATAATCCAATTATTCGTTCGTTGACATAGGCGTAATGGCAAGCGAGCGATTATTCAAGCAGAATGCGTCCTGAGTTTTTCTGCTTCGTCTTGTCTGGTCTGGTCTCGTCGTGACTAAACTGAACGGAACTGAACCGACTGAACTACTGCAAGCGATGGATTGAACGCGAATGTTTACTGTTCTCCCGGCTTGGTTGAGTCGTCAAGTGAGTTCTCTGCAGGAGTAGAGGATTGTTCCGACAATAATACTCGATAATACACTGAAAAAACGCGGCGCACGACTTTCCGGACTCTCAAAATTACACATCGGAATATTCAGAATCTCGATGTTTTCGTTTTTTCCAGTGTTCCAGTGTTTTCTAGGCGAGGATGCGCGCTGACCGACGCGTTTTCGTTCGGTCTGCGCAGATGACCGTTATTTTTTGAATCTCAACCGTTTTTCCGTTTCGCGTGCGCAGAGAAAAAGGGGTGTTTTTTGAAAACTATTGTATAGTTTTGCACAAAAGATATTCGTTTGTTGATAGTATTTTCTACTAGAAACTTAAATTGCCCTGTTTGAGAGTGTAAAATTCTAGGGGTTTCAGTTCAAACGTTTGAAATATAATTTTATTACGGCAATTCAGAAATTGATGAAATTCAAATACTGATCAGCGTTTGGAAGTAACGCGTGACTCTAAAACGTTACATTTTTTACTTTAACAATAACAGAACACGTTACATTAATTAACAAGTAACGATAACAGGAACGAGTTACTTTTTTTCGGTAACAAGTAACGAAAATCCCGTTATTTCTTTCACGTTACTGCTATCAGTCTCTTCAATTTCTTAGAAGAATTAGTAACTTTTTAAGAATATTCTGTATTAACTGAGATACGAGTAATCTTGAAGTTCCTCTTCTTCGAATAAAAAATTCTATATTTGAAATTTCCAATAAAACAGGGTGAAATATTAGCGATCGATGTACAAATATCGACAAAGAATGGGCTTTTTGGCTTTTTTATTAGGTATTTCACAATTCCAAGCATTCAATTATAGAAATTCACATGAAAATACATCACAAATTTTCAAAGCTACTTATCCTGCTAGAGAAGCTTAAGCAATTTAATGAATACAAAAAAAATACGAATATTACTAAAAAAACCGAATTTTATTTAATTTCTTATAAATTCTTTTACGTTCTTCAAAAACTTATGTAATTCTAGGAATCAAGAAACTTGAATTTCTGGAGCATTGAGTTTTGAAAATATGTACGTATATCGTGCATAAAAGTAATGGAGAAATTTTCAAAGTTTCAAAGTCTATAACAAATTTTTAAAATGTTAAAGGTGATATAAATCTAGAAAGAAACTGTTTTATGTAAAATCGATCGATATAATTCAAATGTTTGAAACTTTAATTCTAGAAATTCGAAAAAAAATATGTTTTAGAAACCATCAAATTCTAGTAGCAAACCTAAAAAGAATATAATATATTATATGTATAGAAAAATACAAGTAAATCTACACTGTAAGAAAAAAATATGGGAATTTCCTATACCACGGTACTGCAAATTTACTTTTCTTTCATGTTTCAAATACTTGAATAGGAAAATTTCATTAAAATATGGAATATTAGTCTGAATAAACTGAAAAATTCCAACTGCGTATCGTCAAATTATATTAGAATTATAGAAAAATTTCATCACAAGGTAATGGTCAAAGACATTCGTATCGGTACAGTAAAATTACAAAAAATTTTTTTAGACACTAGATTTTATTAAACAGTCAGATTCTGACGATTGTTTCAAAAATGTATTAACTTTTGCAGGAATTGTCTGTATTTTTTGAATTCTCAAAATTATTAAGTATAATGAAAATATGTGGAATTTTATAAATTTTTGAACTTACAATAACTCACATGAACTTGTAGAACCCAAATGTTTTTTGAAATTAATAAAATTTTCCAAGTTGTTCATATTTCGTGTCATTTTCAATATGTACTTGAAATTTTTCGGATTTAAATTTAAAATAAAAATGAATTTCATGCATATTACCAAGAAACGTAATAATGTCCGCAATCTGCATAATTTATGAATGTTATTCGACTTTTTAGAAATTTTGAATAGTTAGTAATAATCATAAAAAGATTTATTTCCGGTTTTTAAACTTTTTGAAATCTTCTGAATGCCTTTAATGAAACAAAACATTCGACTCTTTCGGAATTTTATATGAATTTGTCTAACGCATTGGAATACGAGGTCCATTTTCGATCCAACAATTTTATAATTTTTTATCAAATATTAAAAATTTTATCATGTGCATTACATGGAATACACGAAAAAATTTTTCTCTTATTATATTTTGAGTTGTTTTGGAGATACAAATTTTGTAATCAAGGCTTACAAAACAGCAACTAATAATAGTATTTTGAAAAATATTTACATGGTAAAATGAGTTACTTGAAGACTATAAAAAAATATTTTGTTCAAAATTCTATGATGTAATGGAATTTTTGTGACAAACCTGACAGAGTTTGGCTCAATGCGAATTTTCCAAGTTGCTGTTTTAAGAATGAAGAGGAAATTGAAATCAAATGTTATTATTTAAACCTTTACATTTTGCTTTCAAAAAACTTGGAACTACAATTTATGTTGAAGAATTAGAGAAATTGAGTATCGAAAAATGATTATTACATTTAGTTAGAAATTCTTTGGTTGGTATTTCAAATTAAAAATACAGATTCTTTTTATAGAAATTCCTGGTGTTTCTGAATATCACGATACACAATACAATTTGTCAAAAATTTATAAATTTTGTGTCGTTATTTTTTACGAACGATAATTGACTTTCATGGTTCGCTTTATGTCATTATCTGCCCCATGTATGTTCATGAAAGAAATATTTTTCCCTTGTTTACAAACCCGTATATGCGCATCGTGCTCGATGTATCAGGTTTTGACCAATTTGACAAAGGACATAGAAACGTGATTGGCTGATCGAGATTATTTTTCCGAGAACTGGGAAACTGGTTGTTATACCAACGTATCTTATTTTGGCGCGAAATACTGCTTTTTTGCACTTTTTCTGTGTCTGTCGACGATCGCAAGCAGCTCGCGAGAACGTCTGAGTCACGCGAAGGATACGTGATTTTCGACTCCATTTACAGAAGCATCGATGAAAAAATTCCCAAAGAAGATAGTGAAAAAAAAAATGTTCTATCATGACTTTCGTTAATTAATTGGGGAATTGATAAGATAAAACACGTCGTATAGTTGAAAAAGTGAATAAAAAAACTGGGAATTCTTTAAGAACTTCATGAGTCATGGAAATTTTTTAAAATGTAGGAAAATTTCAACAGTGATAATGGGAATATTCATTGTTTAACTTTGACAAAAGAGTTTTTAAAACTTATCTGATTTTAATATTGCGAAAAAAAACTGAAATAAAGTGCATTTAGGGCCTACTCATAATAAACATATATTTTGGATTAAGGATTGGTTATATTTTCTTTGTTCGTGAAAATTTTGAATTAATCGAAGAACGTGATCAAGAATTACTAATTAGGTTTTGACTTTCCTGTTCTTTTGAAATTGGATCTTCTACGCATGGAAGATTGAAGAAGGAAAATTTTCAATGATTTCATGTTGAGAAACGTTGCACTACAATTTTGGATTGATAATTCTACTTTTTTCAGGCGCCAAAATACATCTCTCAAGCTACACATTATAATAGCATATTATCAGTGAGGGTTTGTTCCGCTTCAGACCAACGAAATGTCGAGACTCGAGATTCGCGAGCGCAAAACTGGGCAAAGAAACAGAACGGCCTTGCAACTCGTTCCCTTTTAGTCTGACTTTTTGTAACTCACTTTTTTTGTTTTACCCACAAAAAGTTGTTCGATCATGGAAAACAGAGAATTTCAGAATGATGATTTTCAGGTTCCATATATTTATTATTATTAAGATTCAAAGTAAGTGTTTTTGTAACATTTTTTTAGACAAACAATGACATTTGAAAAGTTCATTAGATTTGAGATAACTTATTTTGAAAATGCTTCAGTTAGTTTATTTTTGTATAATTACATTATTACTACACTGAGAAAAGAATCTTTTACTTTCTGCCGTATATATTATTGTACTTTTTACGATAGTATTGCAATTTTTACAATATCGTTGTAGTTTTTACAATAATGTAGCAAAATCTGCAATATTTATTCTACTTATTACAATATTATACAGTAAAACCGCTATTAATGTACAAATCACAATATCTATGCCAGTTTTTACTGTATAATTTCGGAAATTTCAAAATCTTAAAATGCATATTTCACTATACAGACTGTAATTTTTACCATACATGGCGAAAAAAAATGAACTACATCACTTTTATCCATCTTTTTCGAAAACTTCATCATATTACAATATGATGCACTAGAAACCTAGAAAGTATACAAAAATATTGCAAAAAGAACCTAGACAGATATGCACACTGAAAAAGCTGTATGGAATTTTCAATAATCTGGATTAATAGGAATTACCTTATGATATTGCAAAAATACAAGAAGTATCGTAGAAAACGAAATATGTAGAGGAGTTTTTACAACAAAATATATCTATAACTACATTATCATTAGACAATATTTACAATATGTTATGTGAAAAATTGATATAGTATCTAGCAAAAAGTACACCATGTCAGAGTGATTCCCGTTTACTGTACAGTACTGTAATAATTACTTTATTTTTTCTCAGTGTATGTTAAATTACAGTTATTAATTTTTCGAATTTTACACCATAAAAAAACATTGAAAATTTTTTTATCAAAATAAGAGGAAAATGTCTTTCATTTATTCTAGCAATTTTTGATTTCCAAATGAATCTTTTTTTCACTATACGAAAAATTTGAAATCATATGAATACTTACAATTTTTCAATATCAAATATACTGATTTTGAATTTTTTGTGATTTGCGACTGTTGTTCATAGTAAAATTCATTAATACCATTTAATTTCTGAAATCAATCATAATGTAATTGTTTACACAAAAATCGTTGTTGAGTTTTAAAAAATTGACACAATAGGCGGGCATTCGTAAAAATTTCGTAACTTTTTAAATGATCATACCTGAAAATAAATTATTCATCACATCAATTTTTAATAAAAAATTGAGTTCAGAATAATTTCGAAAAATTCTTGTACTACTTTAAAATACCTCTAATGAAAAAAGTCTCGTATTTCTCAATAAAATACTTTCTCTTCGTCAAAATCTCATTCTGGTCAAAAACGATTAATTATAGCACTTTTAACTCCAAATCCACTTTTTTCTCGTTATGGTTAATTTTTCGAGACTCCAGACGCGACGTTATCTGATACTGCGGAAATTCGAGTTAAAATAGAATACAGTAAACACTTGACTTTTTGTGTACTCTTCAATAATGAAGTTCAAACTTCAGATTGACGTAATAATTTTAATTCTGCGATGATCAGATTTCGATCAAGGCTCTGGGTGACTTTTTCAATTAATTATCTTCCCGCCGGAAATAGATGAATTTTCGAAAAATTGGATAGATAACTGGAGAAACGAAGAAACACATAAAAATTATCAATACGGTCATAAATAGATTAGGGCTATCAAAATTGTCTCGCGATAGCATTCTGCAGCAGCGAGTCGTGCACTTTTCGACTTTGCGCTCGATTTCGTCCGAAAAAAGACATTATGTATTTTCAAGCGTTTGATAGTTAAATTTTTCATTATCTAAATGTATTTCAATAACGGACATTTCTCAGCAAAGTTAAATTATCAGAGAAATGAGGGGACAAAATGTTTGTTTCATTAAAAAAAGTTTCAATCATTGCTTGATTTTTTGAAAGATATGAAAATTTTTAAATTGTTTTTCAAATACAGAAAAAGCTCTCGAAAATTCGCTGTGACAGAAGGTTGCAAGTTCATGGAAATTTTCTGTCTCGATGATTGACGTGAAAATAATAATCGGTTCCTGATCCGAGATTTTCATTTTTCCGAGTCGGCAATTTCTGAGCATTTTCCGCGTTATGCAACTCCGAGTTTGCAATAAATTGTGAACGCGATCGTAGACGTCGTCGCATCAAAAGAATTTAATCGTTACACTTGTCATACACGTGATGTCTGTTTACGATAACCACGGAGAAAAAAAATGATGTAGTACAAGTACCCTGATAACACATGTCGCGCATAGCACGTACGCCATTCAAGTTTCTGGGTTTAAAGTCTTCGTCATCTCGAGATTTCAACAACCCTTGTGGAAATTTTTGTCTGCAACATCCTGTCACGTATCTCTTGCAATTCAAGAAATGATACGTGCCATTTTTATGGTGATGATTGATTTTTTTGTTCGATAAGATTCAATAGAATTAGTAACTTTTTGCTATAATTAATTAAGGGGTAAAGTGGTTTTGAATGAAAAAATCCCTTAGATTCAAAAAAAGATAAGTTATTTCTTTGACTTGGGCAAATTTATATATCAATTATGAAAATTTCATGTAATTATTATCGATAGTTCATATCGTTTTAAAAATATTTGTAAAATACTTGGAACGATGAGAAATTTTGATAATAGAAATTGGGTTTAGTTAAGCTTAACAGTTACGAGAATCTAGATTCTTGTAATTGATTGAGGTAAGGAATAAAAAATAAAGATACGTAATCTCATTTATCATTTATTTAATCGATTATTATCTTATTTTGAGCGTTTTTCAAGTCTATATTTAGAATCTGTGAGTACGTGTTTCTAATATTTCAAAAAATACGAATATACTCTTATAATTCAAATTTCAGAATTATGAATTGTATTATACGTACGAAATTTCACGATTTATATGTTTGAGGTTTGATACTTGAGATTTTTCAGCGTGAAATTCTTAAAAAAATAAATTTAATAGTATAAGATCCAGGATTTTAAACAGGACAATAAATATATGGTTTGAATAATAAGAAAATTTAGACTAGGAGAATCTTAATATTACGTTTCAACGTTATTCATTTGTAAATAAATAATTTCTCTTTTGCATGATTCTAAATATACTATTTCAGACCTTAAATCTTATTGTGTGGTAGAGAAATAAATAATTGTGGACTCGAAATCAGAGAATCAAGGATTCTGGAATAGAGAAACAGAGGAAAAAATCTTAGAATCTGAACTTTTGCACACCTCATTTTACAATGTAGTTTTGCAATTTTGATCCAGAAAATAATAATTTGAGTATCTTATTTCGTACAGAAAACAATCCTAGAATTGTTATAACTGTGAATTTTCATAATTATTTTTAATTGCAAATAACAGAAGTTGAAAAGTCTAAAATATAATATAATGAAACTCTGATGACAAAAACAAAAGTTTATGATATGATAAATTGTAAAATATCAAATTTCACAAATAAATGTAGTAAAATTGGAAAATAGAGAATTTTAGAAGTTGAAATCTTAAGATATAGAATTTGAAGGGTCTTTATTAAACATCTAATTTATTAGAAATTTTTAATCTGTATCAAAATTCTTCAAATGCTGACCTGATTGTTTTTATCGAGCATAATATCTAGATACATTGTGCTACCTTTTTTAAAAATGGACTTTCTAAAATTACTAGAATTGTTCAGTAACAGTTATATTCGTAAATGATACTAATTTCGAAATGTTTCTTTTTTCCAACAATCAGAAGAATGCATACACATCAATTAAGTGAAAGAAACAGTCTTCAATCGTAACAAAATCCAAAACCAAGTATAATAACAAAATATAAATAAAATATTCAAAACTTGTTTTTTTATTTGTTCTGAAAAAAACAGCTTATGAAACACTCGATATATTTCAAGATAATTTTCACCAACGTCTCACCAAATTCGATTACAGCATTATTTTCAATCATTCAAAACTACCAAAATAAAAATGTTTTTGTCCCTAGGTCAGTTTTTATCTCAAAAACCGTATGCTCAGTACATTCTCATGATAGCTGGTTTATATCTCAAGGAAATCATAGGAGTCATCAAAAAATTCTCGTCAACATATATTCCCCCTTTTTTCAGTGTTTCTTCATACATAATGAATCATTGAAATGCATGACAAATTGCAAATCGCAGGAAAATAGTAAACTGTACAAAACAGAAAATTTTTATCATTCTCGATCCAAAGCCATAGCAAAACAATGAGTATCCAATTTCTTACGATTAATCTGGAAAATGTGATAAGGCGCCAGACATTGCAGGTGATTTTCACGTGGGATCGTTATTTTGACACATGGCATAAGGACGTCATCAAATGTTTCTTTTCTTGAAAGTACAATATCTTTATGCAAATTCGAAAAGGCTTCTCTATTCCAGCAGTTTTTGGCTGAATCATCATATATTGAAAAGCTTTTTTTAAGCATATGTAAATATTATAAATTCAATGTCAAGCTGGTTTCAATTTCACGTGCCAAATTTTTATCTTCATGTTCGAAATTGCATAAATAGTATGAATATATATCAGAGGCAATTTTTCAATAAAAACAACGTACCAACAAATCTTGCTATAAATAATTTTAATGTTTACTTCTCCAAAGCAAAATCACAGCTACATAAGGTGTCATTTAATAATCGTTTCGATATAATTAATAATAATGTTCGTAATCGGTAAGCATAAACGTGTAGTAATTATGATAAGTCCATACAAATAAAAATAATAGAATAATCGTATAATAATCGAATAATAATAATAAAAATCGCCGTAATCGTAGATGAAAGATTACAAATTGTAATAGATAAAGGTCGTGTAGTAGTTCATCTTTCATACAGTCGTACGGTGTAATTATGAATTATTTGTAATACTAACGATCGACGATATTTTTATCATTCGAATACTATTTACTCGGGTTATATTCTATATAAAACATATATATATATAATTCACGTGGGTCGTATGTATAATATATATATATTTATATATCGTCTCTCTGTCGTGTCTCTTTCTCTCTCTTTTATTTTCCATTAAGGATTGTAATCACAATCAGTTCTTCTAAATATACATGAGATATAGCACACTCAGGAACTTTCTCTCTCTTTCTCGTGTTGGGAAAAAATCGCGATATCTACGCAAACTACGCTATCCTACACGGTCATGAATGTATTTTTTTTTTACACAAAAACGCGCACATTCATTCGTGGCTACGGGTAATAAATATATTACACAAATATCATCTTCCACTCGAACTGCGTGTCAAGAATCGAGGTTACAGTGTAGAACTCGGTGTTCCTTTATGGCACTCGTATGGCTGGGGGTTGTTCTTTTTACAGTCTCGCCTTTCTAGGGTTGGTATTTTTTTTTTTTCAAATTTTCATTTTTTGAGTGACTATTGTACTTCAAAAATCGTTATTGTTTTCATTAAGGCACTATTTATTGTGTTCTACAAACGTTTTTTTGAGATTCCAATCAAGGCACTGGCAGCTATTTTAAATTGATAAAAAGATTCTAAAGGCACGTTTTTTCGTTGTTTTGAGAGGGAGGTTTGGAAAATAGAAGAAAATATAAATTAAATTTAGAATGTTTGTTGTATTTAATTTAATTTTTTACCTCCCTTCTTTATGTACGTCCCTGAACAATCAAAATCACGTGTATGGAAAAAATTTCCTATGTCAGTCAGTTATCTAATACCTAATAAAATTTGGGGACAAAAAAGCTTCGAAAGGCGAGATTTCAGTTTTTGTTTGCAAGACACAACAATTTGTTGTTGTCGTCTTTGACGTGGACCATTGAGCACACTATTCGCAATTATTTATGTAGGAATTAGTGATTCGTCGTCTTGGAGACGTTTGATATTATTTAACAAATTAATTATATACCCGAACGAATGTCGAAAATCTCCTCAGTGATTAGATACTAATGTACAATGGTCGAGAATCTCGTTAGCTCCAGCTCCGTCTTACCTAACGCTGGAAAATACTGTGTTTAGTGATTTTCGTCATTCGTTCGTAACAATGAGTCTTTTTTTCTTTTTCTTCGAAATTTATAACTAAGAGGGGTGACTATGATCGAGGAAAGTAACGCTCGAATCTGAGTATGACTAAATTTAATGGAGATTGGGGAGAGAAGGGAAAAATGAAAAATCACTTGTCGTTGCCCTCATCAAACTGACTCCCAAAGAGTACTTTTCAGAAAGAAAAACGTTAAAATTTGAAAGTTCACAAATCGAGAAAATAATTTAGTTTCAAAACCATGCAAATAAATTTAAATTATTTCTTTCTATACCTTGGAAAATATAAACAATTTGAAACTTATTCGACTAGGACAAAGGAAAATGACTTTCCACTGAACACATTTTAAGGGAAAAATTTTCTACGTTTGGAACAAAAAGAAAATTTTGATAAAGTAGTTTTATCCGTCCATGTGTCGATACTTATGCGCTGACATTTGAGCGAGCCCTAAGACTGCGTACTGGCATTGCAAACAACTGGAAAAAATACAGGAAATATTAAATAATGCGAATATTTGCAATAGAAAAGTATTTACTTACTGGTAGTGAGTGCTTTTTCCAGAATGCTGACACTGGACAGCTCCACAAGGTTGAGACAAAGTGAATTTTGTAAAACCAGCTGCTGCGATGCTGTCGAGTTTTGCATGTTGGCGTCTGTGAGCTACCACCTGGAAAATTTCATATTTGTACATTTCAACATTTCTTAGTTTCTTAAATGATTCTCAAAAAATTTTTTTCGTGATTAGAATTTTTGTAGAGTTTATTAAATTGTATAATTAGATCAGTGATATAACGTTTCAAAAATGTCTATTTATTCGTGAGAATATGCGTAATATGTTTTTTCGTTTTGTGTTTTAATGGAAAAGCATAATATTTGGTATTTGCATAAAAATCTGATCGAGAAGTTTGGACTCTCAATGATAAATAGTTTTAATAAAAAGGCTATTATACCAACGAAGAAAAATGATCAATAAGGTGTTTTTTTTTCTTTTATCTAACTTTGGTGTCTATTCAGGGGCCTAGGCAGAAAAAAATTTCGGGAGCGGTTTTTCTAAAAAATATTTTTTCTTCGGGATTTCATAATTTTTAATCTTTGACAATGTGTTACAAGAAAGCGATTTTGAAATATTTTACATTTCGGGATTTACAAGTTATACAACTTTCGGAATCCAGAGTTTTACATTTTCCATGTTCGAAAATAATGGAATTCGATATTTGTAACTATTAATTAGGAACTGCGGTTTCAATTTTTTTTAATGATACTTTTTGTATTTATACGACTTAAAGATAATCTGATACTAAGTAATATTGGTTTTTATAAAGCTTTCTAAAATTCGATGCTCTAGGAATCAAACTTCTAAAAAATTTATATATTTGAATTTATTTTTTAGCAAATTTTAACCGCGCAGATGAAAGGTACATTAAAAATTTATATAGTTATTATGTATTGAAAGATTTTTAGTCAACTAGATGGCTAGTGAACTTGTAAACGAGTAACCGAGTAAACTAGTAAACTACTGAAATTTCAAATTTTAAAATAGTAAACAAGTGAAAAAGTTAAATAGTAAACTAGCAAATTCGTTTACAAGTAAATTCGTTAACTAGTAAACTAGTTAAATAAAAAACTAGTAAGCTTGTAAACTAGTTAGCTAGCAAACTAGTAACCTTATTTTTAACATTTTTTTTTATTATACATATAATATACGAAACCATAGAGGATTTCTAATTGTAAGTAATTTTATAGACTACTTGTATTTTTGTAGATTGCTACAGAGATTTAAGAAACTTGACGCTTTAAAATGCGAATTTTGATCTATTCTCAGTCATTTAATAAATTAATGATAAAATCACATCCATATAGATTTTTCATGTTCAATATCGTAATTTTTTTTCGCACTTTTTGAATATTTGCAAGATTTTGTTTCGTTTTCCAGAACTTTTGAAGACTTATAGTAAATTTATAATTTAATGCTCTGAAATCCCAAAATTTATAGGTCGTAGAAGCATTTGTCGAGATTTTACAAAAACAGTTTTTTCGTAGAGTTGAATTAAATTTATTATGCTTTTCGAGTTTATATGAATCGAAAGATTTTGAATACTTTTGTATGAATTTTATATAGATTCCTAGAATTTGATGATCTAAGATCAAAGTTTTGTAAATTTTTAGTATTTTCGTAGATATTTATTATTCTTGATTATTCTCTGGGTTGCAAAAACTTTTCTGATTCATATTTTCTACGTAATCCTACGTTTTAATAATTTTTCTTTTTTTATCAAATACATGCTGCTAACGTTTTCATGCATTTATTTGTTACTCATATTTTTATCGTTTATCGATGTTACTTTTTTTAATTTTACATGAAATTCTGATTGAGTTTATCAGAATTTCGGGAGAGGTTTGAACCCCCAAAACCCCTCTCTACCTACGCACCTGGTCTAATATATTTAAAATTTAGAATTGTAGAATACGAATTCTCATTACTTTTTAATGAAAAATCTACTCCAAATTTTAGTTAGTAGGAATCTCAAGTAAGTCTTCTGAGTCGTCTTAAAATTTAAGGAAACATTAGGGAAAAGAATTTTATTCGTGAGATTCAATCACCTGCAGTTTATTAAAATTTTTATTATTAAGTCCCAAAAAAAATAAGCAATTTTTCGTACCTTGTTGGTATCCGTGCACACAAAATCGCATTTGAGGCAATGGAAATGACTGGCTTTGTTTTGCATGTTGCCAAGGGTAGTTGTGTAAGCGCATTGGGGCCTCCCACAGGGAACATTTGCTCTGAATTGAACGAAAGAGTCTCCCATGAGAGTATCGAGTCGCTCGTGTCTCGCCGTGTGCTGTACAAATCGCGTTTTGTCGCAAAAACTATATCTGTAAGTAATAAATCCAAAATAAATGAATTAGCTTTTATTTTTCCTCGTTCACTGTGTCCTAACAATCATGAATCACTGTTTGAAATATAAATGTTTCTTTAATAATGCGACCGATTTCACTAAAATGTTTCAAAATTATTTTACAGCACATTGAAAAAACATTCGTAATTGATTGATCAATGAATAAAGCTTCTCTAACATATCAAAAGATACAAATCAAGATACTTACCCGCAGTCTTGACGCATGCAATGAAAATGAGTCTGATGCTCACGATATCCACAGTGGGGGTACCTAAAGAACAAAAAAACCTTGTTATTACACTTTGAACGAACAACTACAAACTATAAAATATATCTGACATCCTTCATTTCTGAAAATAGAACCTTGCCAAAACAAAAACAATTGCAAACTATTCCATATTTGACACATCTGACGTTCATCTTCTCCCTTTCACAAATTCATTCCAAAATATCTTCATTCCATCTCACCTGCAATCTTCATTGAACCGGAACCTCACATATCCTTCCGGTACCGGTTCGTCCTTCAGCATCCTCATCGAATGATGCAGCCTCTGCTTCTTGGCCTCACTAGACGCAGGATCTGGCGGCGAAAGTGACCTCTTGCTCAAATTCAAATTCGCCGCGAGCGACGCCAAAGGATTCTCATCCCTGCCCAAAAAACCACCTGGCGCCGTCGGGTGCAAACCAGGAGCAAACAGAAGACCTGGCGCCCCAGCATACATATTTCCATGCTGCAAAAACGGAGGTAGATTCATCAACGCGATCTGCTGGTTCATCGCTGCCATCATCGCCGGACTAGGAAAATGGAAGGAATGGCCCAGCTCCAGATCAAAATTCTGTTGCGGTGGTTGCTGTTGCTGTGGCTGTTGTTGTTGTTGCTGCTGCAAATGGCCGTTCTCCGGATTGTTCTCCAATTGCTGAAGAACCTCTTCACGGCCATTATCTGTGGGCTCGCGTTTGATCTTGACACATGGTTCCATTTTAACCTCTTTCATCGGAATTTGCTGTTGCTGTTGCACCAAACTCTGCTGCAGCTGACGTTGCATCTGGGTTTGGAAGCTTTGGATATTCTGGGCCATACGGACATCTGACAGAGCAACGTGCTTTTGGGACAGTTGAGTCAAGTAGTCTTGTTGCTGTTGTTGTTGCTGTTGTTGTTGCTGGGAAGAAGGGGGTATCATTTCGTGTTGCTGCTGTTGTTGCTGACTGAGTATGGCGCCGGTGGAGTGTTTGGCGATATGGGCGACGAGACGGTCCAGCTCGGAGAAGGCTTGATTGCAAGCGTTGCAGTGGTAATGGTTTTTTCTTTTGAGCTTGCAGAAGGGCCTGCTGCAGCTTTGTTCGGGACCGTAGAGCGTGTGCAGGGAGGTCGAGCTTGTAGATGGCAATGTCGTGACCGGTTCTGGAAACGTGCAATGACAGCAGGGTTACGACTTGGGTCTTGGGTGGTCGCGAGGACGAGCAAAAACACCGAAAAACTAGAGCAATGATAGATGCCAAACTCTTGAGACAGAGGATGAAGATAGACGAGATATTTTTAGAGTGAGAGTGAGACAGGGTTGTTCATCACAGAGTATTGGCTTCGTTTTCAGTTATTGATGTGGTTTTTTACGCTCAATACTAATGGAATACGGAAAGAAACGAAAAAGCGCGAAAAAGTGGCCGTGAAGACGAACCTTGGTGCAGGGGAGCTCGCATGGATAGCATGGTGCCCGCGGGGAGGGTAGGTTCGCTGGGCGGACCGCTGACCGGGTAATAGGTGCCTGCAGCCCTCACCACTAACAACAATCAACCAAACGACCAACACTTCAAATACGTACGATACCCGCTATGATACAACACAAAACCACACACCGCGCATTCACTCCAAAAACGCTTCGATCGTCTACCCTGCAGCAAAAAGTCGAATCTCAACTACCAAAACATGCACTTGAGGTGTACCTGGATAAGGCACTTTTTGCTGCACGGCTCGCAAATCTAAGTAATGCATGCATTTCTCGGTCCACTCAGATTTACAAGGGAAAAAAACAACGGTTCTACTCGGGCCTGAGTTTTTTTCACAAGTCTGAAGAGGGAAAGGGAAAAACTCATAGAATCCCATCAAATTTAGTATTGGGTTCGAACCAGTCCTGAGTAGAATTGCTGTTTTTTCGGACCATTTTATAACACACTCCATTCCGACTTACCCGTTGTTCTTCCAGCAGCGTCAGGGCTCAAAATTTCGGTTTCCTTGTCCTCTTTGTCTTCCATGATCAGACCTTCGTCGAGTTTTTCGATCAAGTCAGCTGCGTTTTTTACTTGGATACGAGGCTTCACATCTTGCATCATCGCTGTAGATGTCGTCGTTGTCGAGGTTAGTAAACTCGTGCAAGAAGGCATATCTTGATGCGCGAGCTGTTGGTCTCCAGCGTGCTGTTTTTCATGAAGTGCCATCGTAGAGTAGCGTACTATTACAAAAAAGAATTTTCGATTTAGAAGTCCTCTCGTCCATCATTATAGCAATTCCTATACCAATTCTAAGCTACTTACCAAAACTGTACCCACAATTCGGCCTCGTGCAATGAAAGTGCCGGTTTACTCGATTGCTGTGACAAGCCGGTAACCTGCAATCGATAGTCTTGTCAAAGAACGCGAAACCGGGAAGAATTTCCACATTGTCGTGAAAGTCCTTGCTATGCATAAGAAGGTAATCCGATCGCTGGGTCGAAAAGTAGCACCTAGGCTGAGAACAGTGATGATGCCTGGACGCTCTCAAAGGACACGCAACCTCTGGACAACTGTCAGGATTATACGTCGCGAAGCCCTCCCCTGCACTACCCTCATCTTCGTCAACCTGCAACTGTTGATTCCCCAAGGAAGTTGGAAGAGAAGAAGCGGTAATAGAAGAAGAAGCAGCAACCGGAGCAGGCTTGGGAAGCTTGAAGCTCGTGAAAATAGCCTGAGGGGAGTCATGGGTGTGATGGGAGTCCCCACCACCTCCGGACCAGATCTCAATGACCCTATTCTTAGGAGGCCTCCCCCTCTTCCTCCTGAACATAGCGTCGATATTCGTCAAATGCGCCAAGGTCACATTATCAGGAAGAGCGTGGGAAGAACAGCTGAGATCCAGCTGCTGGCGACTGTATTCGTGAATCTTGTAGTGCTGAAGGCGCCTGAAAGGCTTGTCACTCGCCAAGATAACTTCACGACAGTTTTCCCAGAGGCAGTGGTAGTGCTTGTCTTTGTCGGAGTAGGGGCAGCTTTCGTCGCAATTGCCTTCCTCGAAGTAAGCATCGGTCACGCGTTCCTGGGTCTCGTGTTCCCGCAGGTGTTCCCTGGCTTCACGTGGGTCTCGCAATGCGGCACCACAGCGTTCCACTGCACAGTGGTGGTGCTCTTTGCCAGTGTTGCATGGACAGTCAGCTGGTGCAGGGACCAAATAGGCTAGTTCTGAAGCAGATAGACGGTCTGGTTCCCTGGAACAGCCACTGCTGTTGCTACTGCCACTGCTTGCAGCTGCAGTCGAGCTGGGTGCGGTCAAATCCATGGCGAGCTCACTTGCGCTTTGGTACGAGTCGTCCATCGAGTAGTAAGATGGCGAATTGCGGTCATCGTTGTCCGTTGAGCCGCCACCGTTCAGGCTTGCATGCGGTCCAAGACCAGCTTCATCCAGCCAACTTCCTGCCCGTGCGGCCGCAGATGCGGCTGAGGAAGAGCCGCTCTTGTACTTTCTGTAAGCTAGTTCCGTGTCATTCCGCTCATGTTTGCGCTTGTGAGAGTACAATTGGCCGGAAGAATGGAGAACGTAGCTGCACTGCGGTCTTATGCAGTGAATGTGGTTTATGGAGCCGGAGAACTTGCAGTGTTCGTAAGGGCAGATCTCGTTTTTCATGAACTTTTTGAAACCGTCGCGGGTTAGTTGTTCGTCTTTTATGTGGTAGGATTTGTGTTTGTCTGAAAGCAAATGAAGGGTTTCATCAATGCTCTGTCAGAACGTTTTATGAAGCTGAGCCTATCTGAAATAGATTCTTACCCATATCAGCCTTGTTCTTGAAAGTATACCGACACCCGGATCTTCTGCAATGGAAATGCGTGGTTCTTTGTCCCACGAATTGGCAATACTCGGTGGAGCAACTTTCGGTAGCGCGAAAACGTTGGAAGCCTTCCTGGATGATTGCCGAATCTTTTCTGTGATAATTCGCGTGCATTTGGACGTCGGACGTCGATATGTAGACTTTGTCGCAATTCTCGTGAACACAATGGTAATGAGTTTGTTTGCGGTTGTGGGGACAAGAACGGGACGGGTGTCTTTCTGAGCAATCGTCCGTAGGCGAGTAGCGCATGAAGCCATGCTGCAAGGACTCGTCCCTTTTTTTGTGCCATTTGAAGTGTCGGATCATTTCTTCTTTTTTTACGAAAACCCGACCGCTGCAGTCTAGACAGTGGAAGTGCTCCCTGCAACCTGAATCAGGACAGATCGATGTTATGATGATCGTCGTAACATCATTGTAGCATCTTATGACTATTGATTTACTTGTGATACAAGAAACGTAATGTTCGGGGAAATGAGAGAAGTTCTTCGTTATTTTGTAATGATTTGAGTAGATATCTTCTGACCATCACTTTATCTTTGTTTTTAAATGATAATGGTAGGATTATTCACCAATCGTTGAACAACTGGTGAATCATTGGAATTGATGATTTGTAGTTGTAGGGACATCTTTTACATTGTAATACATTTATAATATGTTATGGCAAATAGTTTATTAGGTTATAAAATACCTAATTCTTTGCAGTAGGCACTTCCACATTCTTGGCCACTCGTGTAACGTCGTACATATCGTGAATAATCGATTTGTGGCATCGAGGGTTTCGTTGCTCCGATCAAACTGTCTGTTACTGGTGACATACTCTGTCTCAACAAAGCTGGAACAAAAAAATTTTTGTTGACGATTAGTTTTTTATCTAAGATACGATTTATAAACTATAAAAATATATTTAGGTTACAAGTTTTAACCTATCAGATTTGTAAGATTTTATGCTCAAATATCGTCTTTGATTATGAGTAGTGTCAAAAGTGGAAGAGGGCATTTCGACTCACTGTCAGAAAAGTATGAAGAAGATTTGGGTTGAGTTTAGTCCCACTTGTTGAGAGAGCGTATTTATTTTTTTTAATTTCAGGCCTAAATAACTTTTTTGATTTCGATTTCTTCTAAAAAAAGCAAAGAGAAAATCGTTTTAGAATTTCATGAGGAATCCATGGTTTTCGGTTGATACGGTGACTTTCGGACACCGTGTATACATTTAAAAGTAAAATCGAAGTAAGTATCAATCGCGATTCGCTTAAAAATAATTTTCTAGAAAGAAGTCTTATGTTTGAGATTCCTTAAACTGCAAAAAGTAATTATACTCCAAAATATTGCACTTCATTGTAAATCTATGATTCGATCATGTGATTTCGCAAAATTAAAACTCCCTAGATACAAATTTTTTTATCTTTCGAATTCATCGGTTTCAATTAGGTGATTATTGAAATTATAAAGTTTTGAAAATAATTTTACTATTCATTGTTTTTCGTAAAGGGCTATAATGTTTACATAGGAATGCGATGGGTAGCTTTGGGTTATATTAAAATAATTTTTCTTGTTCAAACTCCACTTCTTATTCTACTACTTTTGTTTATTTTCATACGTGAAAAGTATTTGGAAAAAGCACATGATTTCTAAAAAATATTGAAGAGTCTTACAGAAAAAGTCAAAAACTTGATTTAAACATGATTTTGTCAAAATTGGAACCTTAATTTCGGAAAAATTATGTTTTTAACATATTTGAGAACCTTGATCATTTTTTTGATTTATTGAAAATTTTTTCAACCACAGTTTATCTCTTGATAAGAATTTGACTCAAACTAACAATTTTTTAAATATTTCTAGCGGCAGAATGGATATTTCGTAGCTTTTCTGTTAAAAATCGTAAATATGAAGTTATCTTGTTGAACGATAACTATTGAATAGCTAAAAATATTCTAGAATTTTTAAAGAACGTTAGCTTTCATAAAACCTAATTATTCATTCTTATCAAAGTAACCGAGGCATTTTGGATTCTGCAATTTGTCGTTTATCTCTGTGCAGTACAAATTTATACAATCAGGATCACAGAGGCCTCTATTCAAAGTTTAAACAACCTGACTTATAAAATAATTTTGTTTAAAGTGAATTCTAAAAAATATGAAAAATGTTCGAAATTTCTCATCTAAAAACGATAGAAAAATATTTTTCCAAGATGCATGAAATACAAAAGTGAATCCAAAATGCTCAATTTCGTAGCATCATTGGATAAGCAACTGATAAAATTCGAGTTTCAAAACTTCGCGTTCTCTTCTGTATCGGCTACCACTGCTTCTGAGAAATTCTCGCTCACTTCCAGGAATCACAACTGATGGCGCTTAAATGTTTCTTAATAATTTTTCAGTACAAAACTTGAAATAAAATCTAAAAATAAGAAGAAAAAAATAATAGAATCTAAATACAGAACCTTCTAATAGCATGAAAATAAATTTTTAACACATTTCAAACGTTTAAATTAAAAATAAGAACATAATTATATTGCAGGATGGTGGAAAAAAAGAAATCATTACTTTAAGTCTCATTACTGGAGCATACTTTTCATTTTCTGACTGTTTGCACTTTTCTCTTCACTGCTTAGTAAGCAATTTGAATTCTATTGTGAATTCTTTATCGATGTGTCAGCGTAAATGTCAAATACGATTGCGTCAACAATGGTGATTTCTCCAAACATGAATCAGGCATTTTCATCAACAAAAATCTTCATATTGATCTCAAGATAAAAAGCAATAGAAAACTAAAGATTGCAGACAACTCAAAATAGTTTATAGAATGTCATTCAAAATTCAAGTACATATCTAAAATAAAACTCTTAAATACGGAAATCGCATTTTACAAAAATAATGTATACTGCAGTTAACATGAAATTCCTCAATGAAATTTTATTCTCCAGTAAAAAAAACAAGCTATAAGTGCACGCCCATGTCCCTGTTCCTCATTTTTATCAACTGTCAAACTGAGATCATTTTGAGTTTCACATCATTATTCGATACCGCCACATCAATCATTACACTGAAAACGATCGCTTTTTGCGAACGTTCCATTATTAGAGACGCAGAAGAAAAGCGCGTTAAATCGAAGTTTATCGAAGAGCGATTCGTCACGAGATGCAACAACCGCGGCCGGAGCTTTTTTAAGCGCCCGGCGAGGTAATTGGCGAGCATTTTTTAATATTTCTTTTCAATAGTGAAACGCAATCAAAACGATTATACGAGTCGCAGAATCATTCGAGCGATAGCTCGAGTGCGTATTGTTTCACGACAACAAAATGGTTTTCTTAACGCTGCATAGCGATCGTGGTCTACTTCCATCGTAAATCTTCGACTTTTCCGAAGGCGTAATTTATCGCCAACTTGTACAGGAATCGTATAAAAACATCGCCTGACCGTCGGAAAAAATTAACTTGGACTATTAAAAGTTTTTAATTGGAATAAACAATGGTAGGTTCAGTGGTGGATCACCTTGGCAGTTTTTGGAGCCCTCTCCTTTCCTTTTTTTTTGTCAGTTTCTTGACATGAAATCAAGGTTCGACTCTTGATTTTTGGGTATTTATGCAATTCTAATAGTTTTTTTTTAGAAAAAAAAATTATTGAACTGCAGGATGAATGTTTTTTGCGATTCGATTATGAATATGAAGGTTACACTCACGAAAACAAATGAGTATGACTTCGCGGGCGTCGGAAGAAACCGCAAGAAAGCGAGGGAACTTTGTGCAGAGGGGCAGGGGGGAGGGAACTTGCTCTCGTTTTAGCCGAAGATTTTTCAGCACACGCGGAATACCTACGAGGCCAAGTTTACTCCCTCAGTGTCTTTTCTCTTCCAAGAAATTCGCTCTTAAAAGCTCCTCCATAAAACATGTGCTCGCGAAATTTTCGCGCATATCGCTCGAGTGCGTCCAATCCACATGAATTTATAAGAATTTACGAGTGTCGACCTCTAAAATCTGCGAAATTCTTCACTTTTTACATAAGTAAACAAGAGTTTTATTTGAATTTTTAATGAATGTTTGTAAAAACAAATTATTTTCAAACTACTCTAGAATTTGAAGTGCATTTGGTCCATGAAATATGACCAGGGACTGACTTAGAAAATATAAAATGAGTAAATAAATATACTCAATAGTGATTATAAGGTATAAAGAATGTTTATCATTTAGGATTAAATTTTTGTTTTATTTATGTGAGCTACTTTCAAAATAATTAGAATATTGTAACTGTGTACAAAATTATACATCGATCCCCCAAATTTTGGATGTGCTTTTAGAAGAAAAAATTTAAAAAAAATTTCTACATTTCAAATCTTGGCTTCAAACTAAATGCCTCAATTTTATGTAAAATTATACATGTAAATGATAAATACTTATTGAAAGTCATCCATGTGAAATCAAACTCAGACCTAATCCTTTCAAGATGACAAATACTGAAAAGGGCATAATTGTTTTTTTTTATTATTATTTTCATTCATTTAAAAATTTTAATTATTTCAAGCAAATAAATACAAGTTGATTCCAAATTCATAAAAACTGTTGTGTTTTATTAGAATTTCACATTTAATTTTGAAATATTGTCGATGTTTATTGGATCTAAGTGTTTTTAAACTCGTGCAGTTCTTAAGAAACTTAGTTATGAATTATATCCATTCGTTTTTATAAGAAGTTTTATACAAACAATTGGAATAAATAAAAAAATAATCTAATAAAAATGCAAGTACATCGAGAATTATTAGATTTTTGAAAAATTGGATGTTAATCAATAAACTTATTTCAAATGCGTATAAATAAAAAAAAATACCTGAATCAATTGGAATGTTTCAATATTTTAAAAAAGTATGCTTAATCTAAGTATTTTTGTATAATATTCTTAGCGATCCAATATACTAGATTATAAAAATATTATGAAACCAATATATAACATGCACGATATTTTTGTGAATATAAATCCCATTTTGATTCGTTACACGTCCCATTAAATAACAAATTACATGAATCAATATCTTTTTTTTATCTATCTTCTACTGCAATATTTCAATATTTTTTTCGTCTAATATATCAAACAATATAAAAAATTGCAGTTCTTCACTATAAGAATCATAAATAAAAAAGTATTGATTTCTCTATCCACAGTTTCATCGACACTCGAAACCTCAAACATATAACAACCTTGTGCCTAATTTGTCAACCCTCGATTTCATTGGACTCATCAATGTCAAATAAATAATGTAAATCGATAAAAAAAAAGCATCACATTATGTTGCTCTGATGAATTACAATCATCAAACAGAAATATATAATAGAAATAAGAAATACGCAAAATATAAATATATCGTGTATTTTTTTGATGTTTTATACGTTAATAAAAATATGTACAAAATGTTCACCTGTAAAAAATATCAATGTAATAAATCAGGACAATAAATGATGTTATTCAATTATATTATTATTCAAGTAAATAATAGATCTCAAATAAAATAAATTATTGTCTATTACTGTTCTATATAATTATATATTTCTTATATGAAAAATAAATTATGTATATCATAAAAAAAAGGTATCACATTATTTTCCTCTGATGAATTACAATCATCAAACAGAAATATATAATAGAAATAAGAAATACACAAAATATGAATATATCATGCATTTGATATTCTATACGTTAAAAAAATACGTACGAAATGTGTACCCGTAAAAAATATCAATGTAATAAATCAGAACAATACATGATGTTATCCAATTATATTATTATTCGAGTAATTAATAGATTTCAAACAAAATAAATTATTGTACAGGACTGTTCTTTATAATTATATATTATATTCTTTATATGAAAAACTTTCTATTAAATTAGTCAAAGAATCATCGACACTGGGAACTCCAAACAAATCACTTGACCACTTTCGATTCCATTCTTCCCATTGAATTCAAATAAAAAAAATCAACATGAAACAAGGGCTCCTCTCGATATAACTTAGATATATTATTTTATGTATTAATATATGAAAAAAGGGCACCACTTGATATTATTTATGTCACATATATACTTTAGTAAACATATTGATGTTCACTATCTACATAAATATAAATGTTTCGTACTTTTATATTATACCACAGTATATCAACATTTTTTATGCATTATCTCACCCTCTCATACATTCCCTTTTATATGTTCATACGTTAGAATTCCAGCTAATCAAACAATTCAATATTTCTCAGTTCTCCAGTAAAACAATCAATAATAAACCATCCATTCCTTTCTGAAACGTTTCATTGACACTCGAAACCTCAAACAAATCACAACCGTGTACCCTAATTTGTCAACTCTCGATTTCATTGGTTTCATCGATGTCAAATAAAGGAAATCAATATAAAAAAAGGGAACCACCTGATGTTACTTATCGCTGCCTCCTCCCCTTCATTGTGACCCGGAAATAAAGAGAGTCGTTTTTTATTCAATCGACCGAATGTAAAGTAACGCCCTGCAGCGATGAGTCACAATTGCTCCCATTTATCGGGTTGCGCGGCTCAAAAGCACGTAGCTCATTTGACTCTCGTGTTGATTTAAAGAGCGGGGCTTTGAATTCTCACGAATCTCGAATTCACCGTTTGCGAGGATACTTGGGTGCATGCATGGACGTTGTTTCTCGCGTGTCTAAATGGATTTTTTTATAACATAGTCGATCGTGAGCATCATTCGTTACTTTGATCGTTGCTGAACTTCGACCGGACGTTCATTTTTAGAGTCGATGTTGTTAATGAATATCTTTGAAGTTCATTAAGAAATCTGTGAAATTTCAACAATATTGTCATTTCATAAGAAAATTTGGAAAGAAAAGTTTTTTATTCAAAATTAAGAAATTTTTTTTGATGATCTGAATTGAATATATTTTTTTCGACCCAATGCTAATGGTCAATTGTATATTTTATTTTCACTATTGACATTAATTGACAATTACTTTTAATAAATGATTTGAATCAATTTTACATGTTTTTCTGAGAAACTGCATAAAAGCTTTCTACGAAAATGATAATTTTATATAAATATATGAAATTTATATACACAAATATTATTTATTCATTGAAGAACACTTTTAATATCGAAAATTGGAGGAATAAATTCTATTTTAAGCATGAAAATAGAAAAAGTCTCTTAGAAATCATAAGGTTTCAAAAATGCAATGAAACGGGTATACTAGCTACATATATTTCACGCCGGCTCATTTTGTTTTGAATTTTTTTTATTAGAAAAAATGTGCTCTCTGTCTATTTTATCACAATGAAGTTTCTAACCTTACTCAGTACAAAAATGAAAATTTTTCAAATTTTTCATTTCTTTTTCGACGTTTTCACATTAGGCTGTCTTTATTTTCAATTTTCTAACGAATGCTATTTCGAATTTTTTTTTTTTGGTACTCACTGCCTTACAAAAAATAATAATTATTGAAATAAAAATAACAGGGATTTGAATTAAGTGCGCTATGAATTTTAAAATGAGAAAATAGAAAAACTTAAATATTCATTATTTAATTTGGTTTAGAACGATCCAAAATCGTAAAAAATAAACGTGGAGTTCAAGATTTTTTCGGCTTAATAAATAAATATGCTTTATCATGATTATGTTTCTGAATTCCTTTGCTTTTTGTTTAATATTCCTAAAATTCAAAGACCTCTAATGTACCGAAATACTAAAAGATATGAAAAACTAATGTCATTAGAAGACAATTAGTACTTAAAATCGATGCCAAATTTATTTTCCAAAAAATCGATTAGAATACGACAAATTTTTCGACGTAATCCTAGAGCATCAAATTATAGGAATCTAAATAGCAATATATAAAGATGCTAAGAATCTATGGAAGAAGATTAGAAAATAACAAAACATCTGATTAATGCAAAAAATACGAGAAAAACTTTTAAAAGAAGCAGGCTTCCATTAAATTATAATCATGCATATGCATGATGGTTTTCATTGTCTTGGATTTTGAATAATTCACTACACTTTCAAAATATTGAAATTTTTTAGGAAAAACTGGCAATAGAAAATCATTAAAATAGTTTAAACTAATATAGGTTGATTTTCAAAATTGTAGTGCAATAATTGAAATAAAAATAATAACCGCAGTAACATAAATTATTAGTATTTAAACTATCAATATAATATCCATTATCAAATAATAAAAATGATTATATTCTCATTGACGTTATTAAAAAAAATAATAATAATATATCCTTGTAATTAATAATAATGATGTAATGATTACAGTAGCGAACGCAGAGAGGGGGTTTTAGATTTTAAAAATCTCTATAAAAATTTGAAAAATAAATGCCAAAAATTACAATTATTAACAGTAGATAAACAATTTTACACAACTGGAAATTGAATTTCCTAATTCAAATGCGCAATTTTAACTGTAGAATCAGAAAGATTGAACAGTGTCAACTTTTAAATTCTTACAAGTATGTACCTATGTGAAAAAATTTAATAAAATCAAACTCTCAAATGATTAGTTTCAATAGCTAAAACTTTAGGTGAGAAAGAAAATATTAACTTCAAATTTTTCATGTTTAAACACTGAGAAAATGAAAAAATTACACATGAGTATTAGCAATAGTTAATATTCCATATTTAAGAACTCAAATAATATACTGTAATTTTTGAAAGACGGATTTTTAAATAACAGTTGATTGTAATAAGAAATAAGGGAGAGTTTTGAAATTGAAGAAAAAAAACAAGTAAACAAAGAAACAAAAGAAATAAAGATATTTTTCAATTCGAAAGATTTACTGTTTTCGACCTTGCATTTTTTCAACGATTTGATGTTAGTCTTGGAGATGAGGAACTTATAAGTAAAAAATAAAAAATAGACAAATTAAGACTTTAATTAAAAAAGTAAGCTTATTATTCAAAATCCAGAACACGAAAAACAGAAACGTGGAAAATGTAAAAGATGTGCTATTTGAGATAGTTAAAGTTCATTGTATTTTACCGCTCATTTTGAAAATGAAAAAATTGAATGATAAGCATTTTTTACTATAGAATGATATTTGTATAGTTTTAATCAAACCACGACCAAATTAACTAAAACAATATGATACGTAGAAAACGGAAGACTGAGATTTATAACTTTTTAAATGAAATAATTCTTGTTGAATTTGCAAGGCTTTCATTAGTCTAGATAAGTTGCGCAATAATAATGTTGAAACTAAAAAAATTTTTCTCTACAGAATAGTTACTTTTTTCAGTTAGGAGTTCGAAAAATAAAATAGCTTGAACTTTTTAATTTTGCTAAATCTATATGAATTCTATCAGAAGAAATTGTTCGTCATCAATTTAGACGCATGAAAAATTAGAAAAATTTAAATTTATCAATAAAAATGTATCGAAACTCAACGCGGCCAACCCTAGAATCTAAAACAAAATCAAAATTATCAAAATACAATAAAATTAAAGACACAAAATTAGGGATTTCTCATAAATTGTGATGATTAAAATATTCCAAATATTTTCTGAAAAACCCCTCCTGAAAATTTTTGCTGGATTTGTCCCTGAACTTCTATCTGAAATACACTCTGACATCAGATGTTCATCCCCCTTTCCATCCCTACCATATCCCATACTGAACTCCCAAACCAAGAAATAATCACAGGAACAAAGCAAAAACAAAAATCACGAAATCCGGCAAAGTAGGCAAATAAAGGAGTCGGGATTTGCGTCGGAGCGAGCACGATAAATAATAAAGGAACCGCGGGGGGAACAATGGGGGAGTTGCGAGCTTTCGCCAGCTTGGAAGCGTGGAATTTGCGCAACGCGGGACACATTCGTCATTCTCCGAACAAAAAGTACTCGTTATTCATAAGTCGAAAGCTGTCAGTATCGATGAATACAAATTATC
Organism: Platygaster robiniae; assembly: GCA_028476575.1. NCBI lineage: Eukaryota > Metazoa > Arthropoda > Insecta > Hymenoptera > Platygastridae > Platygaster > Platygaster robiniae. Next base: position 49,052,066 of record CM052019.1, on the reverse strand, counting down.
GTCGACGATTTTATTAGCTCGGGCCGCGGTGGCGGGTTTCACGTACGAACCCGAGAATACCTACGTGACGAACGTCGCGTTTTCCATTTGCGCAATTTTCGGTTATTCCAACCAAAAAACACCAGCTCGAAAATTTCGAAAAAGCCATTACGTATTCTCACAATAAAATAATCTTGAAAAAGGCTTTTATGACTTCCCACTTGAAAAATCATTGCCCTAAATTTCCATCCAAGCAGTACAAAAATCCAGATCAAAAAGGGTTAGCCCAGAATAAAACATTTCCCATGCTCCACGATTACCCACTCGAGGATTACAAGCCCCGCGCTTATTAAATTAAATCACACCTGCCGCTCCTCGAAACGAAGCCATTTTTCCGGAAACAATGTTGTGACAAGGGCCCGTTGGGCCCTCTCAAAACGGTTCAATGGACTCCAAAAACCGCCGCCACCGAGAAACCCTTTGGGTCCTCGCGATCTCAATCGTCCCGGTGAAGTTGGGTAATTAATACCGTAAATTATGCCCAAAATAATTGTCCGAATCGGGGGGAATTCCTCGCCCCTCGACATTAAAAAAGGTGGGGGGAGGGGGCGGGAAGATGGAAAGAGCGAATGCGTTGTAAAGGGTTATTCAGCATCGGATTATAAATGATAAAAAAAAGGAGGTCTGTGAAACCCGCGCGGGGCCTTTTCAGAATCGGCTTTTTAAAAAATTTAAACCCCCTCGGTTTTTTTTCTCTCCTGACGTGAGTTTTTAAGAAGGCCGAATAAAGGGTTCCCGGTTGAATGCGAGCCAGGAGCTGTTAAGGGCAGGGCACCGAAGGGGGGGCACGCACAAAACCCACTGCTTTCGTGCATCGTGTCCGGGCTTTCTCGTATTTTTTAAGATTTGCTCTTTAAGCCGCGTCACGTTTTTCGTATTCTCGTTTTAAATTAAAAGTCCCCTCGTCTCCCACTACTCCTCATTTGTCGCTGCACCCTTCAAATTTTTAGTGTTCCATGATGCAAGAGTTTAGAAATCAGACGATTTGCAGCTATGAAACATTATCATTCAATTTATTTAAAAAAAAACCAATGCCTGCACTTGAAGGTATTCCCAATTTTTTCCATCCACACTCTATCGTGCAAAAAAATTTCTCCCCTAATCGAAATTCGCCGGAATGGTTCTTTTGTAAATGGGAAAGCTGGGAGCGTTCGATGTTTGATTTGCGCCAACAATAACAACGCCATTAGGCGAGGCAACGTTCAATTTACCATATTTATGAGCTACAAAACGGAGAGTGTATATCTCTCTAATAAGATGGATCTGTCAGAAATCTGTCTGCGAGGGAACGTTGCGCAACGTTTGGCAGCGTTATGATTTGAGTCGCACACTATGTGTACGAACATCCGTATTTAGATATGTGTGGGGCGTGGAATAAAACTACGTTTCGCCAACGACTGTCGAAGCTTTTTTGGGAACAAAAAGCTCGAAAGGGAAACGTCATTTCAAGTTTTTTTTTTTTCGGAAGTAATGTTACATGTTGCTGTAATTCGAAGATTGGAATGTTTCGAAAATGTTTTTTCTTTATGAATATCCTGCTTTTTGCCAATTGCACTATAAAAACATGAAAAAGATCATTGAAAATTTGAAAAAGTACTGAAATCCTTTGCCTAAAATTATACAAAAACTTCTGTGAGCAAATGTAACAAAAAAAAAAAAAAAAAAAAATCACTCTCCCTCTTCCAAATACGTGATATTTAATAAACGTAACTTCATAATTAACGTGTAATTCTCCCATTATTAGTTACAATTCATAGTTTAATCATTGCATTGATCATTCAGAGCAAAGAGTACATTGATAATTTTTTCTATTTGTAAATTTGGCTTCTTCATTAAAAGCTATTCAGCAACTATAGCAACAATCAAATCACAAAAATATGATCTACAATTAAAAGTTTTTTTACATCAAAATCAGTAAAAACTCTACGATCAAAATAAATGAAATCACAAAATCACATGTTTGGTAGATCAATGTTTTTTTTTCACTTTTAGATAAAATGTTTTTCTACGGTAAAAATATTATTTTAACAAAATATTGAAAGACCATTCAAAATAAAGATGAAAGACTTGATTGTTTTAAATTTTCATTTGATTGATAGAAACATGTTTTCTAAATCAAAGGTAATTAGAGAACAAGATGGATTTAAATTTGATTGGTTTATTACAGCAACTTTATCTAAACATTATGTGTTTTTAAAATCGAAAAATCAATTACATTAGAAAAAAGCAGGTAATTCAAATATTGTCAATAAATTTTTTCTATAACCTGACAGCGAATCTGAAGATAAGAGTTTCTAAAAATGGCATGACGTGCAAGTGAAAACAAACTATCCGCTAGAATTTATTGGGAAAAATGTTGAGATTAGAATGAGAATGATTAATTTTGGCAGAATCAAGAACAAGAGTTAAGGAAATAAAAAAAATTCAGTCTGTTTAACTGTATATTTGAAACTTTCATGAAGAATTTACTGATATATTTGAAAAAAAAAAAAAAAAAAAAAAAATACATAATTTATAGGGAGCATAAAAAGCAAATAATATATTAAAAGAAATAGTAAGCAGATGTAAAAATGAATTATGTAATGAAGATTAAAAAGATTGCTATACACTGATTTTACTGTACACTGTAAGAAATTTTTGTATTGATTTGGATAAACTTGTGTTGGAAGGTTTTTACATAAACGCATGTTTATTTTAATAAGCGGTGTTCTTCAAATTCAATTAACCTTTCTGAATATCAATAAACCAGTTTGCGGATTTTAATCAACTTGTACTCAGAATATTTATTTAGAACATTACATATGTAATTTTATCTTATCTTATTACAACCCAATTATATTACATGATCTCCGAGGAATCGCTTTTTTTCGAAATTGAAAACGAAAATGGAGCGTAATCTGATTTAGAAAATAACATAACACACTTAGTAGTTACTTTAATTACGATATTTTTGATTCATTTAAATTATATTACTTTTATTACGAAATTTTCGTATTTTAATCTTTATTGTCCGATAATATGTCTATGGATGATATTCGTAAATGTAACAGTATCACTAAATATTAGTTACATTCAAAAAAAGAGACCTAATTGCAATTTGGAAAAAAGTGAAAAGGAAGTCTTTATCCTACTTCATATGTAAGAAGTAACATTTTGAACAATATCGATTAAATAATTCATATCGATTAAATTACAAAAAAATATGAAAAAATATGTTGTGCTCTTGTTTTTTGATAGCTTATTTAGCACCTAAATAGGGCTTCACAAAAAAACTGCAATCTAGAATCTGAAAGTTAATCATTCTTCCTTTTCATAGTGTGGATAAAAAGACGACCTTGCCAGTCAATAATATTTATTATGTTAAAAGCACTACTTTTCAGACAACCATTTCATGTCCCTTATAAAGTGTCTAAGCAAATTACAAAGATTGTTAATGAATATGAAATCACTATAATATGAATATCTAATAGATAATCAAAATTACCAGAATCACATTAATAGATGTTAAATATAAATTATTTCAGTCCCATCTCTCATTTAAAGTAAAAACTCAGTTATAATATAACATTGAGTCAAGAGAGGTAGAGTTCAGAGAGTCAGTACATATGTCTTTTTGCAAGAGGACTCACTACATTTGATTTTACATACAGTGCTAGCTATTTTCAAAGAATCAAGTTGATCTTCACCTTTCTTAATAATGTGATTCATTTTATTGGATATTTTATCAACAACTGTCATATTACACTTCGCAAAAGTCCTCTGAAGAACAGCAGTGAATTCCTCATTGAATGGTAGAGGTAAAAACACTCTTTCAATAGAAACTAAATCAACCTTCCCATCCCTAACATTTTCAGCATTATTCATTAAAAATCAACCCTCATCGAAATTTCTCTGTTCATCAATTATGATCTGTCAGAAAGACGAATTCATCCACACTTTGAATTGAATAAATGCCAGTGAAGAACCATCGTTAACAATTCTTCCTCTTACTCTGAATGATCAGACCATAAAAGTCAACCTCCCTCAAAATCTACTCTCCCCTACACAAAACCCCACTGCCGGAAAATCCGGAAAAATGGCCATAACCCGAACCACCTCGAAGGTTTTTCAATTAAAAACCCCCGGCTCACCCACACCGCTTTTGCGGAGGAGGCCGGAGGATCCGCGAAAGGCATTCATTACGAGAATGCGGCTGCTCGCGAGCTATCGGGCGCTATTACCTGGTAGTCGTTAAATCAAACTCGAAAGACAGCGCGAGGGCAAGAAAAAGAGCGAGAGGGACGAGAATAATGGCGGCCAACTATGACGAGGGCGTCCTCTTCTGGAAGGGGGGAAGGGAGTACCAGAGGGTTGCTATAAATTTCGTTGTCGGGCTTTCTTTGCGCCCGGAGCCGTTTCGCGATACACATGGCAGAGAGAGAAAAAGTTAAATAGGCAGTATTGAAAAGAAAGAGAGAAACGAGATAAGCGATTCCGCGTTCATAGATCTCTGGAGATCGCGGATATGCGGCCGCCCGGCCAATCGTGAACACCCGGGAATGGCTCGCTAATTATAATGAGCTGTTGGCCGCGAATGGCAGAACGTGGCGTGGCCGGGCATAACGACGTTTATTCGTGCCGTGATTCCCTACAGCAACAACGACGCCGTCGATATGCGCTCGAACCTTTGAAAATACAGGGTTTGTCTGTATCATTGGGGGGCAGGTTCGATCTATCGCGTATTTCGTGGAGTTGGTTGCGTTTGGAAGGTGGTTTGGGGTCCACGTGGGTTTCTGACCTCGAAATTGAAGGGTGGGTTTTGGCGGGATAGAGGTGATCTTGTGGAAATGAGAATATGAATATAGAAGCTGGGTTTTTGGAGATAAAGAAGACGATTTTTGAAAAATCAAGTTGATTCCTCGGAGCTACGAGTTGTCCTCATAAAAGAAAAAAGTCCACTGATTTACTCAATCATTCTTCTATATTTCGGCCATCAATCGGGCCATCATAAGGGAAACAGTTGTGAATGAAAACGAAATCATCACTGTTGAACAATACATTTCTTTCCAGTGATTCCCCAAAAACATGGAAACGTCAACTCGTTGACTCGTAATATGCACTCGATTAATGAATGCGCATGCACGATAAGCAATATACAATCTGTCATTTCTTTTTTAAACATTCTAAATCGTACAACGAAATACTCTTCAAGTCGTGATTAACGACTAATTATTGTCGATTAGGATTGTTGAAGGGGGTCTTCCCGTATAAAATGCTATATCTTATGGTAATTTTAAAAAATTAATTTTACTTAATCTATGAATGATTCCAGAACATGAATTTTCAAGAAGTTTTTGTTCGTTGTGGAATTTTTGATACCTTTTTTTGTATTTCTAATAAATTCATTGAATTGACCTCAATTTGTCTTTGACCACGCTCGGGTCAAAAAGTATAGGTTACATGGGATGAACTATTTCTAACCTCCAAGTCATCTGCAGCAAAAAAGTGTAAAATATTTTTCATTTGATATATCCTTGGCTATCGTCTGACATAAATTTTTTAGGAAATTCGCATATTTATTTTGATATATTTGAAGATAAGAAATGATTTTCTTTTTATTTTGTTGTTCTTGTGATGCCTGTAAAAATTGATTAATTCAAGACAATCAAAAAAGCTTGTGCCAATTTATATACGTAGCTGAATAGCTAAATTTTTACTGATAATAAAAAAAGTAAATTAGACTTTATAAGGATAAAGGCTGTCCTGAAAACGTTTGACCTGGCGAGCTTACACTTTTTTGACCTGTGTAGAACAAGTCAATTTGGTAAATTCATAAAAAAGTATGGAAAATTCATAAATTAACCTACATTTTCCAACAAACGATGTCCTAAAATCATTCATAGATTTTTTTTGATCGATTTTTCTGGAATAGTAATGAAATATAGCTTCTGACATGAGAAGACCTTCTTTGGGTATAATTTGTTAAGGGGAATCAAAAATGGTTTATTGTTTTTTTTAAATTGTGTTTTTGAAAGACAAAATAAAATGTGACAAACTTTTGGAGTGAAAATTATGTTGATTTCTTAAAAATTTAGAAAAATAGTTATTATAATGCAAAAAAGTTGTTTTTTTAAAAAAAGAGGAAGGGTAAATGCCTGTTTATGCTATTAGGAAAAGAATTTGAATGATAAAAATACAATATTTCTTGAAAATAAAAGGTGCCCTTAAAAAGATTACTCTACTTTCACAGGCAACTTTCTGTTTTCAATGCATGAACATTAAAATTTAAAACAACTAAGAAATAAATCCTGACATATTGAATCAACTCAATTCATGAAAAATTCTATCATTAACATGACTAGGGAATATTGTAAAGCTATTTCATAACCGCTCAAAAATTTCAATCTTCTTGAGTCCAACGTGGATTCCTAACCTCAAATTGTGCACTTTGCTTGAATAGTTGTAAAAATGTGAATAAATGGCAATATTCTCCTAAAAGTCTGTCACTATTGCAGACTGCAGGTCTATTGGGTATTATTCTTCTAAAATATTGTGTTTTCATACAAATTACGTACAAACTACGCAATGCAAAATTACTTAAGTTGGCATTGATAACTTAGTAAACTGGTGTATAAGAAAAGAACTTCCAACCAATGCAGCAAAATGTAGAATAATATTTTTTTTGTATGTCAAGCTCTCCTCGTCTATAAAATTACTATATTACACACTACAACTCTTTCTGGAGCTGAAGAAATCACTGATGAAGGTGTAATTTACAGCGCTGTGTTAAATTTTCAACTTTTGTCAGACAAATGGTCATCAAAGCATGCTTAACTTTCGGATTCATTTATAGATTGGCACCTGTCTTGTCTGATTCTTACACCTTCCACAGACTGAACGTTTCCTTTGTCAGAGCTACCCTAAAATATGCGTCAGTAATATGGAACAGTATGCTAAATGATAGAATTTCTTCAACATGCATTTTTGCGGAACATTACTTTAATGGTTCAGGATCTGATTTACAGATTCAACCTTGAATATACATAATTTGAAGGTAAATTGAACATCCTAATTCTGAGATTCAGACCAGATCTGACTAATGTTGTTCCTTTGATTCAGATCACTGAAAGTTTATTATTTATCCTGATAAGTTTTTGTCTTCAGTAGGTCTTCGTGCAGCAATTCGTTCACTGCAAAACAATCCTTTACTTTTTTCTGTGTCTGATTCAAGATTTTCCTTCTTATTGGCAAAGAACGAAGGTTTAGCCAGAGTAGTTTTCAGAGGCAATGCTGTATATAAAAATGTTGATTGCTTTTCCAACTCCATTGCTTCAATTAAATTTATTCCTCCTTTTTATGTATTTGTTCTTTGTTCCCAATGACTCATTTTTGCCATGTTCATGTACAGTTGCATATATTTTATAGTGTAATGGGTCCATCCCCTGTCTTCAAAAAATAATCAAAGTTGCCTCAGTCCCTTCGAATCCCCCAAACTCATATGAAACCAATTCCACCGATTTCATTGTACATATTCCAGAATAAATTTCCTTTCTCATTTCCCAAAAGCTCTCTCCAAACTCTCGAAATCTCACACCCGACGGAGCACAAAAGTGTCCAATAGCCACGTGCGATTACGATTGCTGCTGCTTAATTAATGTGTCGCCGAAGCCCCACGTTTTTATCCTAATCACTGCCATGCTTTTTTCAACCCCCTCCCCGTCTCCAGGGGTGAGCGGACCCCTTAAAAATAAACAGAATCCGAACCCTTTCGAAACAAAATTCGGGGGAGGGGGCGGCCGCGTCTTTGTTCGCGCAACTTTTTCATCCGGAAGCGTATCGCGGCACGGATCGACGAGCCGCTGTCAAAACAGAAATTCGACGCCGAAAACGAGCGGGAGAGAGACGTTTTTATCGGGCAATTTTTCCTTCGATCGGTTTTGCGCCCGCGACAGATGCGTTTTTTCGGAATAAGACGGGGTTGCAATCGGCTTATTTCAAGGGCAGCGCGGATTGTAAAGTTTCAAAGAGCGAGTGGGCGAGTGCAGCAGGGGTGACGGTCATAACGAAACAGCTTTGTAATCGGGTTCCGGGTCGAAAAAAGAGTTTATCGAACGCAATGGCTGGGGAATATAGAAAATTTTCGGCGGGGCTTTGGTTGTTTTTCTTTTTCATCAGTACAATGTATTTTTTTCTCCTTTTTTTGCAAATGAAAACAAAACAAAACAATTTTACTACCTCTTCTACGTTTTGATTTTAACGAACTTGTCTCATCATGTACGAAAGGATAGAATATTTTGAGTGCGCGAAAGCGAAAGAATTCGCGATCCTCTCTTTGGGTCGCATTTATATGTATAAACTGCTCGGCATCCCGGTGCCGGAATGAATGCGAGTACGCTCGAGAAGAGAAGGAGCAAATCGGCCCAATCATAGATCTATTTTTCACCGGCCATTGGCAGCTCAGCTTCATTTCGAAAGACCGAACCGCGATCTTTCGCCGTCTGCGCGATCGGATTTAGAATATTTTTTAAATTTCTGCGATTCCGCTCGCATGATTTGGCACGAAACTACCTGCGACACCGCTCGAACAATCGAGCTTCTTCCCTTTTTTCCCTTTTTGTCAAGTGCGAATAACACTGCTCTCTCAAAGAGGAACGCGACGCCAGAAAAGAAGAGAAGTTCGCAGAAAAACAAGAAAAAAGGTGTAGATCAAGCAGGGAAATTATTTTGTTTGAAGAGGAGTTCAGGACTAGAATTCAAACAAAAAAATGTGGAATGTGATTTGAAATCTATGCTTCTGAAAAAAATTCAAATTGAACTTCATCCACATATTTTAAAGCACATTTTATATTATATCAAACAATCTTTTTTCTCTGAATTCAATAGCAGTCATAGCATTGATTTAGGTCTAAAATTTAAAAGTGTCGAAAGCAAGTGACGACTTGTCCCCAAACTCCGTCCTCGTTGATTTTCATCCCAAACGACAATGGCCAAGAACGCCGGAAATGATTGCGCGTCCCCGGCCATTTGCCAGCGCACTTTTCACGATAAATTATTTATTTATAGGATCGAAAAAATGCATTCGAGATCTAGGCTGACTTGTGGCAATGACAAAGAATTTTCCGTTATTTTTACATCCCGTTACGTCAGATCCAATCACGTGCTATTTATACTACCTACCCGAATTTCTTTCAAAACTGCATTCCGAAGATTCAACCTCACTTTCAGAGCCAGAAAATTATAAAAACAGTGGGAATTTAGGGAAAAATTTACGTTTCAAGGTTCAAAAAAAAAAAATTAGTTTATTATTTCCAGGCGTGTAGGCAGAGGGGGGTTTTGTAGGTTCAAACCCTTCCCGAGATTCTGATAAAATCAATCAATATTTAATGTAAGAATGAAAAAAGTTACATCGATAAACTAGAGCAAATATCAGTTACGAAAAAATGCATGAAAACGTTAGCAGTATATATTTTATAAAAAGAAACAATTATCAAAACGTAGGATTACTTAGAAAATATGAACCAAAAAAATTGTTGCAACCCAGTGAATAATCAAGAAAAATGAAAATCTACGAGAACGCTAAAAATTTACAAAACTTCGAATCTGATATCATCAAATTCTAGAAATCTATATAAAATCCATATAAAAATATTAAAAATCTTTCGATTCTTACAAACTCTGAAAGAAGAATCAAATCAATTAAATTCTATGAAAAAAACTGCTTTCTGAAAAATCTCACCAAATGCCTCTATCTATAAATTTAGAAGTTCTAGAGCATAAAATTATAAATATAGTATTCATTTATGAAAAATCTAGACAACGCAACAAAATCTATTAAATATTTCAAAAAAAACGAAAAAAGAATAATGATATGAAACATGTAAAATCTATATGAAAGTGATTCTATTATTCATTCTTGAAATTACTGATAATAGATCGAAATTCGCATTTGAAAGCATCAAGTTTTTTAAATCTCTGTAGAAATTTACTAAAATATAAGAAATATATTAAAATCCTTAGAAATCCTCCAGAGTTTCGTAGATTACACTTCAGAAATGTGAAAAATAAGTTTACTAGTTTACTTGCTCACCAGTTTACTAGTTTACTAATTTAGTTAGTTTACTAATTAGTTTACCAGTTTACTATTTATTTCAGTAGCTTACTTATTTACTGCTTTAGTCTTACTAGTTTACTAGATATCTTTCAATACATAAAAATCATGTAGAAATAATTTTCTTTGAAATTTATGAAACTTTCTGTCCTGGAGCATAATTGTCAAAATTGTACTATATTTATATACAATTTTAGACATTATTCCAGAAATCCATATAGAAAACAATAAAATTACATCCAATTCAGTTGATACAATTTACACAATTGAACATACTTTCAACTGTAGAAATACTGAATAAATATAAAACAGTATTGAAAGTCTCCATAAAAGAAACTGTCGTCTGAAAAATCAATTTTTATTCTCAAAATCGTTGAAATTTCTAAGACTATTTCATCAATTTCTAAAAATGTATTGAGTGATCTATGGAAATATGAGAAATATATAAAAATAGCCGAAAATACATCCAAATTTGATGAATAATATACCATAAGAAAATGATCTAAATTGATAATGCACATTTTATTTGTGTGGTTAAAATTTGCAAAAAAATGACTTCACATACATAAATTTTTAGAAGTTTGATTCCTAAAGCATCGAATTTTAAAAAGCTTTATAAAAACCATTATGACTTGATATCAAATAATCTTTAAGTCGTATAAATACAAAAAGTATCATTTAAAAAAATTGAAACCTCAGTTACTAATTGAAAGTCACGAAAATCGAATCCTATTATTTACGAACATGAAAAATGTGCAACTCTGGATTCCAAAAGTTGTATAACTTTCAAATTCCGAAATGTAAAATATTTCAAAATCGCTCTATTGTAACCATATCGTCAAAGATGGAACATTATGAAATCCCGAAGGAAAAATATTTTCCAGAAAAACCTCGCCCCTGATTATTCCACGTTCATTTTTCTTCTTTCAAAATTCGGGACCAGAAATAAATCCAAAAGATTCAAAAAAACCAAAGCCCACCACAAAAAAGTACAAACATTCATTTTTCTATAAGTACATATGCGAGAAAAAAAATGCTTTTCGATTCTCGCAGTGAATCAGCGTCTTTGGCTTCAAGAAAAAGAAGATACAAAGCCCAAAAGTCTTGTTCCTCCTTTTTTTCACGATATCATATTAACGCCACGTTTTGAGAAACACGTGTGAACGCGTCGGGGGATGTTTTTTTTTTTGTTCACGTCGCAAGAAAAGGAAAGGAAAGGCAAGGAATACACCCCTTTCGCGAGCACAAAGCCATCTGTTCTTGCTCGTCGCCACTGCGTTTTTCCAGTCTTTGCCGCAATGACTCGTACTCATTTTTTTCCGTTTTTTGCTTTTGGGTGGAAAAAGAGAGGCCACCAAAACCCGCCAAAAATACATATCCACGCAGCATCCGGTTTGTTGACTATTTCCGGAGCGCAATTCCAAGCCCCTTCCCCCACTCCGCTTATTTCATTTGTCACGAAAATTGGGTATAACAAATGGTGGATGAACAGAAATCGAAATAACGAAAAGTTATTTCTTATATATAGTAGAGCATGTCATGTTCTTGAAAACATAATTTTTCAGACGAACCTAATTACGTCCTCTGCCTCCAGCTACTTTTCCACACAAGTCAAGTAATATACTATTTCTCTCGTCATCAAATGAAAAAGTCCTCGTCATTTTATTTTCCTGCGTTTCTCACATATATCGAGCAGATTACTCGCTCCAAAATGAAACGTCTGTTACGAAGTCGCGGCGGCAGAAAAGCAAGGGCAAAAAATCGAGACGAAGACGAAGGAGAGGAAGAAGACTAACTCCGTTTCCATCATTCTGCATTCTCGCGCATTATTGCTTTTCTACCCCCCTCCCTTCTCCTACCTCTTTTTTTTTGAAGTCATAACGTACCGTGGAACGTTTAACTCGATGCGAATCTCAAGACTCTGGAACTAGCTCTTTGGCAATTCGAGTTAGCGCTCGCGGCTCTTCGAGGGGTCCTTTTTTCGTCCTTTTTCGTCATTTTTCTCTTTCTGTTCTTCATTCCATTTTATGGCTTTTGCAACCCCCCCCCCCCCACCTTCTTTCCACTCTACCTACCAGCCGAAAAAAGCACCATGAGATTTCATTATCCTAACCTATTCTTTGACTCTTCTTTCTATACAGTCAGAAAAAAGGGTTTCGTTAATTGCGACGTGACTGGTTCGGTGGTTGAACGTAATTTGGGGATGAAATGGAGAGGGATGAGGGGATGGTTTTTTTTTGGATTAGAAATAATTTTGGGGAGATTAGGTTGAGATGGAGTAGTTTTTTGGAGGTGCTGGGGTATGGTGTTGAGGGGATTATGGAAAGTTGAAGGTGATGGACTTTGTTATGGTGGGTAGTGCTACTTGCATAGAAAATTCTGAATTGGTAAAATGTCCAAAAATAGGTATAAGAAATGCATGAATTTGTAAATTGTAGTTTCATCGACGTTTTAAACTTTTGAAACTCACAAATTTATTTAAATGGCCTATCATTCTAGATTTTCAGTGGAAACTTTTTGATTTTTCAAGTTTGAAGGATATCATGCAGTTCCTTTAATTTCAGCATTTTAAAATTTATATAATCTACGGAATCGACGTGCATTTTATGAAATTATACAAATTGTGAATTCTTCAGAATCATTGACAATCTTCAAAATTTCAAATTTTCTCTATTTAAAAAAAAATCATTTAACTTGAAACGTAATAGACAATCCAATTCTTAGCAATTCATGTAAATTTGTCTAACTCATGCAATATTACCCTTTATTTTTTAATACCTTGCCAGAATTCCAAATTTTTATTAGAAAAAAAGTTTAGTAATGCATATTTTGAGAAATATGATGAACGCAATTAACAAAATAATAAACATATTCAAAAATTCCACAAATATTTAGATTTTTCTAGAATTATTAACTGTTTTTAGAATTTACAATGTGTTATGATTTTCCGAAATCGTCGAAATTTTTGGCATCATACCAATTATCAAAAACTGCCACAATAATTGACGAAAATTTGTGCAGCTCGTAAAGATTTCTTTTGATAATTTAAAACTCTTCAAATTTTTTAGATTTTTCATGAAAATTCTAAAAAACACCATCATGTATATTCCGAAGAAATAATTAATATGTATGACAATAAGCACGATAAAAATAATTATGAAAAATTTTTTTGATCTCTTCTGATTTTTAGAATCTTTCGGAGTCATTGACAGTCTTCAAAGTTTCAAATTTTCTCTGTTTTCATGAAAACTTTTTAACTTCGAACGTAATAGACGATCAAATTTTAGCAATTTATGTAAATTTTCCCAACTGATATAATATTTCCTTTTATTTTTTAATACTTTCCGAACATTCCAAATTATTAAAAAAAGAAAAAATGTTTAATTATGCGTATTTCGAAAAAATACAATTCACAAAATAATAACCATATTCTGAAATTCTAAAAAATTTTCGATTTTTCTGAGATTATTGACAGTTTTGAGAATTTCCGAAATGTTAAAATTTTCCGAAATCGTCAAAAATTTTGACAATATACCAAATATCAAAAACTTCCGCAAAAATAAACAAAAATTTGTGCAACTCTTAAAGATTTTTACTAATTTTTTAAAAATTCTTCAAATTTTGTCAATTTTCTTTAAAAATGTCAAACAACAACATCATATATATCTTGAAAAAAAAAAATATGTATATATCTACTGCAAAAAAAAACTTTGATCTTCAAATTCTGACTCGAAATCTAAAAAAATCAGAAATAGAACATGAAATTCGTGTCAAGAATTGTCACATAATCATAACATCTACGTAAATTACAAAAACTGAACGAAATGCATTATAAATCTTTTGAAATTTCTGTATATTTCGGTACATTGACTTACCCGATGTCAAAATCGAAAAATTTTTCTGACACCATTGTGTGCAGATCTTATTATTCTACGTTATTAATAACCACTGTGTTCAAAAATTTTGAATTTCTAGTTCTAATTTAATAGCTTGTATAAAAAAATATTTATCAAAAGTAAAAAAAGAGAAACAATACAAATTATCCCAAATTATTGCGTTCTCGTTTGTAAAATTGACAAAATGCTCCTGAATTTTCGGAAATTTCTGAGAACCAAAATATCCATCATAATCATGGCCACTAAATATATTTTTTGCATAATAGATATTTAAATAAATATTTTGGCTGTAAGCGTCGATAAATGATAATCATATTTGTTTTACATATTTCGTCAATATTCCAGTTTTTGGAAAATATTTCTGAAACTTTCGCCTTCGAATATAAATGAGTCTGGCGATTCGACAGATGAATGTAATTTGGTTCTGCTTTTATTTTTTTTCTTTTAATTTTGACAGAAATTTCAGGGAAAAAAATGTTTCATGCATTTAATGAAAATTTCATCAAGCAAATTTTTTTTGTTGGGATGAGTAAGGTTTTTGTTAGCCTTATAAATTGCTATTTTGGTACAAGAATCATGTGTTTTGAGCTAATTAAAATATTCCTTGTATCAATAAAAAAATTTTCTTCCATATATAGGCGATGAAATTTTCATTTGATGCATGGGACATTTTTTCCCGTGTTGTACAAAATTAGAATCCCGATCAACACGCAATGCTGAAAATTAAAGAAAGTTCTTAAAATTTTATCAAACGAGTTGTGGCTACATTTCCTAAATAAATGATCCTTAATGATCGACGAAGATCATTTTTTTTTTTTTGGAAATTTTTTTCAGTATGTTATATTATTTTGTAATTAACAAAAAAATTAAAGTGTACAATGGTTCGTTTAGTTGAAGTATCCATGGAATTGTAGTAATAATGAGTAAATATAAATTCACTATAAAAAAATTTTGTAAATTTCTCATAACGTAGTATAGTAAATTTCCTGTACCTCAAAATTTACTATAACATATTAGAATTTTTTCCTCGACGATAAGACTTTTACTACTCTTTTCATGAATTCTTTCTGTGTGTGGTATATGAAAGATAAACGTTGTAATTTTACTATGGAACAATATTATTTTTACCTTCTCGCTGTACTGAAAAGATCTTACCCAAGTTCAAAACATTTTTCATTAATTATTTTAACTACACTGTCAAAAGTTGGTAAATTTTCCCATGACGGGTATAGTAAATTTTCGAAAATCTGCATTTTTCTATACTTCATTCGACACTTTTCTACGACCATTACTTATCTACTATATTTTGCTTATGCATTCTTTCAATGTCTCGTAAAGTAAAAATGAATATATCAATTTGACTACAGAACGATAGAAAATTTTGACTATTCCTGAGTACAAGAAAAAATTCTCATGCCCTGTTTTATAACCACTATTGAAGATATTCCATACTCGAATGAGGTAAAAATACTGTACTGAAGTATGGTAATTACTATTTATATAGGTACAGTAAAGCTACTATAAACTGGTATGGGAAAATTACTAACTCTGGAATGGGTTAATTGCTTCCAATACCGGTATGGGAAAAATACCATAAATTTTTTTTACAGTGCATTCAACATCTTTCATAGATACTTATGCCTTTTTTTCGTAAATATATTCGATTGCCCTGATCATAATTGTTACCAAAACTTGGAAAATCACCTTCTAATTAACACCAACGACGTCCATATCCCACCTTGTAAAGAACGCCAAGGTCACCAGACGCTGAGCCAGAAAAAAAAGGGCCATCGAAACATCCCTTTTTTACTCCCGGCGCACGCCCGGCATTCGGCGCGCACTCAATTTTCCAATTAACGAGCCCGACCGCGGGAACACGAATTCCACTTGCAACTTTCATTGGCCGATAATCGCTGGAATCCATATTTCTTGCATGCCGGCCGTTTATATTTCTCGGGCCGCGGCTCGACGAATTGGAAATCGGAGCTCCCAGACACAATGGCACTCTGGTAAAAAGCTCGGGCGCCGAAACCGCGCCGGATTCGAAATTTTATATTCGAAATTTATTATCGCCCGGCTTCGTTTCGCGGCCCCCTCGCACTAATTTATCGTTCCTCAACTTTTTATTAATTTCGGCCACTCGAGCATCCCGCCGTCGAGATACCCCTACCTTTTTTTGCTCTTTTTCGCATTTTTCTTCCCAGATTCGACGCGCAACAACGAACTCGAAGAAAGGCTCGCAGGATTTTTTGTAAAAAGATTTTCGCATCTGGATCTTGGATGCAGGAGATATGGTTTGAAATTCCTATTCCTGAGATGAAAATGAAGAAACCCAAAATCTGAATTCAAGTGCCCAAAAAAATGTCATATTTTGTATTTGTAGGCAAAGAAAGTTCCACCAATTTTCGCCATTCCTTCTTGAAATTTTCTACTTTCCCTCATTGTTTTTCTAAGAGGATTCAGTGGTGATAACGCGAGCGACGAGATGTTTAGCGCGCGCGAACAAACGTACTCGACGCCCACTCTGGCCCTCTCTTTCCTTCTCGAGTGTTTGACAAATTGTGCCTTCAAACACAGCTCTGCAAGCTCTATTCGACCGTAAATCGCTTCCAAACGTGGGCTCTTTTGTTTTTTGGCTCTTGAGGCTTGTCGCCGGCGCAGGTAAGAAGAGGGGAAGGAGTGGGAAAAAGAAAGAGAAAGAGAGAGACAGAGAGGGACGCAGGTGCCCCGAGTAATTAACGAAGAAGGGACCACTGCCAGAGAAATTGACCTTTTTTCCAGAGGCTGCTACATAGCTAATTAATGGGAAGCGACTCCGGGGGACAAAAAAAAACTTTTTTCTCACACCCTTGGAAAGTGTTTTCGACCCTTGTGAAACTATGGAAAATGAGTAACTGGTTGACAGAAATTGATTGGAATGGTTTTTGATTATGTTTTTCTGATTGAGGATGATGAGTTTTATAAAGTAGGCAGTTGAAAACAATTTCATTTAATGTTTATTGTCATTTTTGGATTTTGGTACAACCTAAAAAAGTTGTATACTAAATCACAAAATTCCTTAGTCACGAAATTTCTAAATCACATCACAAAATTCTGAATTACAAAATGTATATCCCAAGTCACGAAATCCCTTAGCGATTTTTCTAGGTGGATAGTAATGACTTAATTATTTGGGGGAGGGGGAGCGAAAGAGTAATATTGTATTTCATCGAAATACTCATAGTACTGTTATTACATTTTTAAATAAAAAACTGAGGAACTTGAAAAACATTAAAAAGTACTATTGAATTAAAATTCCTATTGAATCGGACAGATTATTTTTGAAACTGTCAATAATTTCCGAAAATTTGCGAAATTCGTAGAATTTCAGGTCATATGAAATTATTTTGTTGAATTTTTTTTTTTCTAAATATTTACCATGTTTTTTTTTTTAGAATTTTTAACGAAAATTTGAAATACTTGAAAAGTACTCAAAAATCATAAGGAATCTTTGTAAGGTAGACAAATTTTTATAAAATTTGGAAAATTTAAGCAGTTAGTACCATGTTAGGAATCTCGCTAATTTCGAAAAATCAGAACACAATGGAAATTATAGAAAATAGCAATGATTTTAAAAAAATCAAAACTTTCGTAGAATTTCAGAAAATCATAATAATTATAAATAAATAAGGAATAAAATATGCATTATCATATTTTTAACATTTTCAACAAAAATTCGGAATATTTTAAAAAAATATAAAAATGACTAAAAAATTTAAAGAGTTTGGCCATTTTTCTAAACTTTTGAAAGTGTTAAATAGTTGGTTTGATGTTATTGGAAACTCCAAAAATTTTAAAGAATCATAACACATCGGAAATGTCAAAAACTGTTAATAAATTCATCCTTAAAAAATCGAAATTTTCGTAAAATCCATGAAACATGAATCATTTTTGAAACTATGCTCATTATTAAAAGGTATTTTGACGGAATAGATAGGTATATGGAAAAAATTTTTTTTAATTCTTTTATGAAAATTTGCAGCACCTAAAAAGCATTCAGGAATTAAAAAATTTGCAGCACTTAAAAAGCATTCAAAAACTAAGAGGAATCTTCATAAAATTATAAAAATTCAAATAGTCTGCATAACGTTTAAAATTTTGAAAGTTTTTTGAACCAGAAAACATTTTCGATTCTTGAGATTGCCGACAATTCGGAAAATTATAGAAATCAGTAGAATTTAAATAAATTTCAATGAATTTTGTTTATCGTGCTTATTGTCAAACTTTAATAATTGTGAAAATATTGTAAACTCGAGTTATTAATAATCAACCAGTTATTTTTCTAATCATTGAAAAAATTATATGTGAATGCTATTTCACTCATGATAATTTCAATACGATTATCTAAAATTCATAAACATGTGACAAAATAAAAAACTTTATGATATGTATGTTCCAAGAATGAGCGATAAATATATGAAAATCATTTTAGAATGTTTCTTTCGGTACAGAGCATACAAAATTTTTGAGCGATTTTTTCGTTTTTTGGTTTGTAATTCAAAATTTTCAATTTGAGAATCCTAAAGAACTAAGAACTATCTTTCGAGAACACTGCCTTATTTTATGGTAGATAAATTACAAATGCTCATGAAAAATCTGTAATTTTCATGAATTTTTGAAAACTTTGACACAAAATATCAACTTCTCTTCTTTGATAAAATAAATAAAAATAAATGCTTTTATCCTAGTTTGGTAGAATTTTCAGTAAACTATCAGAGTTTTTTGAACATTTGCAATGATGAATGAAAAGTTATTCACAAATTTAAAAATACATGATTATTATTTTTGTCAAAAAATAGTTTGATTCTTTTTTGCTTTTGATAAAATGCAAAACTATATGGCACATTTGTAGTTTGTAGATTGATGAATCATTTGGATAAAATTTGAAAATTTATAGTTAGAGAAAATCAAAAATAACTTGCTATAGTTATGGAATTCTTCAAAAAATTTCGAATCAGAAAAAGAAGACGTTATAAATTTAAAGTTACCATTTGCTTTTTACATTCTTTCTTGCTCAATCATAGTCATTTGATTATCAAAAAATAATTCCGCAAAAAAAATGTATATGTATTCGCAATACATTCATTCTCCCAACTGCGTATATTTGCCAAGAACGGTTCCAATATTTACTGATGAGTTGCAAATCTCAACTCCACGAGCAGGAAATTCTTTGTTTTTCCTGAACAATCATAAACCCGCTTGCGAATCATTTATTCACAATATCATTCTCCATAATTTCTCATTTATTTCATCGAAAACAGATTCATCATCCCACTCCTCAATTTTTCCTTTGACCGCCCTGATGACAATACCTCTTTGAAAAAAACGCGAAACAAGATAAAAATAAAGAAAAAAACTGAAGACCACAGCAGAGAAAGAGAAAAAACATGTATTGTCGATTTTATTTGGCCTCTTTGAAAGCGCGCGGAACGGCAAATATTTTACGGGCAAGAAAAATAATGATTTCAAGAACGAGTCCTTACATCTTTCTCGTCGTTGCAGGGCTTTCTTAATACACCGTACGCCCACGTCCGCACCTGTGTGTGGTATTCAAATTTACAGGCACGAAAAAAAGAAGGCTACCACTCGGGGAATCATTAGGAGATCAAAGATGGCCTGCACATATTCTGCACCGATTTTTATTCTGCAACCCAACCCCCTTACCCTTCCTTTATCCCATCCCCTCCATCCGAAACTTCGCCATGTACGCATTCTTCCTTAATAATTACCTTTGTTTTCGAGCAATACATCATCCTTTCGCGCTTTACCTAAAACGTGTAATTTCGCAACCTTTCCTCAGTCACTCACGCTTTTGCTGTGTAATTATCACACTTTTTTTCATCTACGATTGTTTGACTGGGAAAAAAATGGAGGAAATTGGAGGGAAAAGAGGGGAAATTTTAGTTAGTGAGTTTTCCTGGCTTCGTTTGAAATTGAAGGAGTCATAAATTAAGTACTTTATTTTGATCGAAATTTTTTTCGATTAATAGGGGCCTTGATCTAATAAATATGTAGTTTATTGAAAAACTGTACTAAAAAATGTTTTAAAAGTGCATTTTTCGAGAATTTCGATTATTTTATGAATTTCGGAAAAAGGTTGTGAGTAAACTGATTGATATTGTATAATAGAAGAAAAAATGGAATCTGTATTAATCATTTACGTGAGGAAACAAGAGTGTATGGAAATAAACATTTTTTTGCAGTTTTGGTTATTTTCATAGAAAAAAAAAAAACAAAGTTGGTGATTCTTGTTTATGCCTCAAACTCCATGAATGAATTTCACTTAGAGAAACGTGGTTCTTTAAACTGTCAAATTTTTTTGGAATAATATAAAATTTTCAACTCGTATTATTTTCCTTCAAAATTATAACATCCAAAAAACAAATGATTCAAAAGAATGCAGTTCTGAGAATGAAAATAAAATAATATCGAAGTTTTCTAATATTTTTAAAAAAATTGAAGGAAATTAATAGGTTTTTTGGGCATCAAAATTTTTTCAAATTCATTACGTGAAAAAAAAATTTATTATAATGAATTAAGGATTCCAAAAACTTTTTCCGATCCATAAAAATTTTCAAAAAATGCTTATACAACGAGTTTTTCGAATTCGTGAATGAAATTCTGTTTCTGTATAAAAATTGCACAGGAAATTTTTCAAATTTTTTCTATATCTTCGGAAAATCTGATTCACTTCTTATGCCATTACATTTATGTCTTCCAGAAATATAGTTTTCTTACATATTTTAGACTGCAAAAAAATAAGACTTTTATAATTACTTCAATTATGCTTTTTTATACTGTGCTTTTACTTTGTAGAATTTAAAAAAATTGAAATTTCTATTTTTCTTCGGAAAAACATTAACAAGTATCTTCATTCTTACAAGTTTGGACAAAAAAGTTGAAGATTAGATCTGAAACGCTGTTTCTTCAAAACATTACAATGCCAAGAGTTATCACTTTCACCAAATTGGCATACGTTCAAACAATAAATTTTAATGATCAAGTGATTTTTATTCATTAAAAAATTTGCAGAATTTAATTTCACTACTTCAGATTGAGAGAAACGTAATTACCAAAATAATGTCGAAGTTTCTGCAAAGAACAATTCATTTTTGGGAAATATTCTATAATAAAATTATTTGCAAAGTAAAGAATATAATAAAGTAGAGAATAAAAATAAATTAAATAAATAGTACAGAACATCGAAGTTTAATAATTTTATCATATAGAAAATGAAAGAAAATAAATGCTATGTACTTTCGTTTTGTCACCAAAATGTTTCGAAATTCATTCCGTCACAAACAATCGATGATAATTGATTAAGCATTCTGCAAACGGTTTCTCAATTGTGATAAAAGTGATTTTTATTCATAAAAAAATTTGCAGAGTTTTATTTCACAACTTCAACTTGAGAGAAACGTGATTTTTTAAAATAATGTCAAAGTTTCTGCGAATGATATAAATTTTCCGGAAAACATTCTGGAAAGAAATTACATAAAAAGATGCAGTTTCCAAAATAAAAAATACATACAGAATATCGAAGTATTATAATTTCATTATATAGAAAACTAAAGAAAATGAATAGTACTTTCGATTTGTCATTAAAATTTTTCGAAGTTCATTTCGTCACAAGCAATCGATGATATTTAGTTAAGCATTCCGCTAACGTTTTCTTAATGAAAATAATGTTAGAAAAATGCTTTTTCAGTTTTACATTTTTTTCATGAAATTAATCACGCTTTTCGAATTAGTCGAAATTATCAATTATTAATTTTTATTTTGTAGGAAAACTTTACAGGGAATTCCCGGAATTCCCTTTGTATCTGGAAAAAAGAATTTCTTTTTTATAAAATTCAATTACCTTGTTATAACTCAATCCTATTACTTCTGACTTTTTGACAATAAGATTTTTTACATTTTTCTGACCAAAAAGAGGAAAAAAAGAGAATTCTTCGAATATCATCTTTATTTCATTTTGATAGTTTGTGAAATTTTTTTTCTTTCTACTTTTTTTTTTCTTTCAGAAAGAAACATCAATTAGTTTGCATATAGTTAACTAGTATCTGGGTTTCCAGTATTTTTGACGAAGCTATGTAAGATTCAGTCCAAAAAACTGTTCCTTTAAAACGTCACATTCCCCGAAATTTATAAATTTAACCAAACTGACATACCCTCAAATATACTCGAATTTGAATATAAATTCAAAAAAATTCTTCAAATGCATTGTATTCAAACCTTCACGTCCTGAAACTTTTTCTTAAAACAACGAAACTGATATCAATCACAATTAGAAATCCCATGTCATCTATCTACTAACTCACACATAACCCTCCTAAAAATTCTCAAAATTTCCCCTTCTTTTACCCAAAACTTCAAAAAAATCGAGAGAACAAGAAAAAAGGAAGACACCGATCCCGAAGGAAAAGAGAAAGGTGCGTGGGGAGCTCCGTCAAAACCTCGACAAGAAGCACCAGCGACCGCTCTAATTGGCCACTTTGTCCATTTATTCGATTTATTTAAATTATGGGACAATTGACAGTAGGCATTCTATTTTTTAAATCTCCCCGGGCAGCGGGCTGATTGGGCGAGATTGGCGTGAGACACAGGCCCCACAGATTCCCCAGTTGCGGGCTTAATCAGCTCTGATTGCCATCCTCTTGCTCTCTCTCTCTCCCCAACTCTCCTTTCCATGCCCATTCACTTTTTTCCCTTTATTTCCCATTTTTCCTCCCCCACCCCTCTCCACTTAACCGATTCCGATAATTCAGATTCACCCTTTACGAGACCAACAATGGCAATTGCCGAGATTATGATTCAGATTCGTCGATTGACTTCTTTCTCGGTCCCGTTCGCGGATCTCTCTCTTTTTTTAAACCAACTTTTTTTATCGTTCCCCGTCGCTCTCCCCCTCGTTCCATTCATTCCCTCGTCGTGTTTCGCGAGAAGGAAAAAAATACAGTGAAAAGGAACGAGAGAAGGAGAGCAAGAGAGAGAAAGAGAAAGAGATGGAGAGCTCTTTCTTTCGCTGTATGGCAATGTATCAAAGCCACCCCCTCCCCCTCCCCCCCGCGCACTTTGGACCCGCGGGCACTCATCCCATTTCCTTGATAATTCCCATAATGCTGTGGGCGGATATTCCAATAAAGGGGGAAGGATCCCCCGGACCGAAACGCTGAAAGTTGGCGAGACGACTTGATAAGTGCGCGTCGCGGATTTAGGTTGACGATTATTTGTTTTGTAAAGCATGGAAAGAAGAATTTTTGGGGTTGGGATGGATTTATGGGGTTACAGGTGGGAAATGGAGTAGAAAAGTTGATTTTGGAGAGAGTTCGATGAATAGTAGGTTGTGCTGCGAGTGAAGAAAAAGGGTTGGGTGTCCTGGGGTTTTTTTTTTGGTTTGATTTTCATGATTTAAGATTCTGTTGTGAGTGAGGGATAGAATTTGTTTTTCTAAGAGTTCGCGAAATTTTATGGGAGAATTTTTAATTGTCTGGGAAGCGATATGTTTTGTTTTTGAATATTTTGACTCACCGGAAATTTTTGGGTCGGATGATTCAACTTTCATGGCTGCGAGGCTTGCTATCGTTGGTGGTACCTGAAAAGAAAAAAAATCATATTTGAAATTGAAGCTCGGTGTTGATTAAATGAAAAAATAATAATAAGCACGTCAACTTTTGAACTGGAGAAAATAAATTTTTTAAGAACTTTTTTTGATCGAATCAATATCTTCTGATTTTGAAATGTTCTAGAAAAAAAATTCTGGGAGTTGAAGTTAATGAATTTTCTGAAATTTCTGAAAAAGTTCAGTAAACGGATCCCTACAAAAAAAATAGTGAATATAATTCTAGAATTGGGGATGCTACTTTTTTTAGTAAGCAGTAAATAAAATTTGTTTAACTTCTGGAAGGGGGTTTACATTATTTTATTTTTGTTTGAAACATACTAGAATATATTTTCGTTGTTGAATGTTTCATTAAAATATAACAAATATAAGGTATTTCAAAAAACTACGAAAAATCTGAGGCTTCAGACGAATTTAATCGAAATTTAAAAGTTTTGAATGGCTAATGTTTGAAAGACATGAAGTTTTAAAAAACACGAAAAAATATAAAATTGCGAGATTGCTGATTATCATCAAAAACACTTCAATTTCGTAGCATCCTAGAAAATGTTTATTGAGGTCAAAGATTCTGTACTATATTTTTTTTTTCAAAATATTCATAACGTTTTTCTTTATAAAAAAAATTGAAATCTAGAAGAGCATTAAAAATCACAGAAAATTATAATGAATAGCTTATGATTAAATTTAAAAAGATGTTATGTTTCGTGACACTTTTGATATTTCAGAAATTCGGTCAAATACGAAAAGATTAAAATCACAAGAAATTGTTAATGATTCTCAAAAATTAAAGAACATTTGAAAAATTTCAGAAAATAATAGATTAAAATTCGAAGGTTATATTTTTATTCATATTTTTCTAGAATATACATGATAATATTTTATAAATCAAATAATTATAAAGGAAAAACTAGAGAAGCATGGAAAATTACAAAAAATCTCAATAAAATAAACGAATAAAAAAAATCTAAATAGTTCTCACTAGTTTGTGTATGTGTCATGATCGAAATTTTAAGGATTGAGAAAAATTAAAAAATATGAAAAATCTTGAAGATGATAGAACAAAAAAGTTTTATGAAATTCATAAAATTGCAGAAAAAGTTCTGAAACTTTGTAGGTTCAGGGAAATATCTAAAAATCCATCAAATTTCAGAAATTAATGATAAAATTCAAAGGTTGTATTTTTCAACATGATTTTTTAGAATATACATGATAATATTGTATAAATCTAATAATTTCAATTTGAAAAACTTCAGAGGCATGGAAAATTAAAAAAAATCTCAATGAAATGAAAGGATTAAAAAAACGAGAAACCTAAAAAGTTCTGATTAGTTTGTGTTTCTATGATGTTCGAAATTTCAAGGATTGAAAAAAATTATAAAACGTGGGAAATGCTAAAGATTATAGTATCAAACAGTAAGATAAAATTTGTGAAATTGCAGAAAACGTTCTCAAATTTCGTATCTATCAAATTACAGGCATTTGACAACATCAATACATTTTTTCAGAATCAAAAAGTGTTTCATCTTACAAAGATTGCTAGTAATTCTGAAAATTTGGAGCAAATGTTTAATTAAAGAATATCCTTAGTAAACTTGAAATTTTTAAGTTTTTGTTAAAACATGTAAGCCGTGTAAGTTTATGCAGAAATTTATAAAAATTTCGAAAATACATAAGTTAACCTAATTTTCCAAAATTTTCTAAGGAAGACTTATACGTTTTTTTGTTGTAAAAGGCAAAAAATTTTTATGTCAGGCCAAAAAACTTATGTCTGCCTTGTAAAATTGTGGAAACGTATAAAATTTTATACAACCAGCTTATAATTTTTCGAAATGTTTGTAAGTTTTTTCATAAATTTCTACAGAAATGTGATAGCTTATAATATGTTATAAAAAAACTTTTGAATTCTAAAATATTAAGTTCACTGGGATTCAAATACATTTTATAAACAGTGAACATTAGCGACGTTTTGGAAAACTACAATTTGTAATTTTCTGCTTCATTTTGTAGTATTTTTGAGTATTTTACCCATCCATAATTCTCAAGTGAGTGTCAACAATTACTACATTTTCAGCTGCCCCTAAAAAAACCTTTCTCGTATTATATTCTATTTTTATTCTTAAAAAAAAGCTCTTAATTATTGGAAGAAATTACATTCAATCTATCATTCAGAAAGCCATAAGTTACATATTAGAATTTGATTAAACTCTTACTCCACTAAAGAAAATCAACGTAGAATCGATAAAAATTTCATACATTCTGAACTCATTCACAAAACATCCAACCACAATAATTCCACAAAATCACATCATTTCTAAACATTTTCAATGATTTCTAATTCAATTTCATTAATGTAATCACGACTGATCCCATCAGACCCCGCGAAACATCGCCGTCACAGCGGTGCCGTTTATTGGGAAATTTGAAATTCAAGAAGCTCGATTAGAATAATGAGCGCCTTTAATTATCACTAATCAAGAAGCAGACAACGGCCTTTTTTCCGGTTTCTCGAGAAAACCCCGGATTTAATTCAACGTAGACGAAAAGTTTGAATAAAACATCGACATGTAGAATCGTGAAATCCGGCTTGAATCAATTTCGATGTCTTTTTTTTACCCTTCGTAGACTTGAAAATAGCAGACATGGAAAATATGCACAAAAATTTGTGAGTCAATGTTTCCGTGGAAGTTGGATGAAAAATTTTAATTGTTATTTTGCAAAATAATAGACATCTTGGATATGATACTTTGTTCTGTAAAAAATTGTTGGATTTTATTTTTCCTGACTTGGAGTCAAATCAAAATAGGAGATTATTTTTAAATTATCTTATTAAATTCTGCAACTTCTGCCTGTTAATAAAATGCCAGAAAATAATCCAAAAACGTTCCAAAGAACGAAAAATAAGCACAAACCTGATGTGGCAACGACTGACATGATAATTTCGTCAAAGAGACTGGAAACTAGGGCTTCGGAAATCATACAGTACCCATTCGAATAATTTCAAGAACAGCCTCGGGGCTTCCCGAAGGCTTCCTCATTTGCACATGCCCTTTTCCGTACTTTTTGCCTTGTTTTTCTTTATCCGAAATACACAGATAACGCGCAAATTTGCAATTCGCGACGCCGCCTGAGTTTTTCATTCATTAATCCCGATCGGCGGAGCGCAGGAAGTCGTCGGAATATTCGATGCCGCCATTGTACTTGCTCGAGGCAAGGTCACTGATCCGCCGATCTTGCACATTCGACTCGGAGCAAAACTCATGCAAATTCGTGATTATCTACCATATTTGAAAAGGTTTTCCAAGAATTTTTTATGCTATGGAAGATAAAAAATTGAATATAAAGAAAAATGAAAACAGAAGTTGGTAATTATTATGTGGGGGAACAATAAACATAAAAATGGTTTTAAAAGGTTTTAATTCGGGAGAAAATATTAGGTCGAAGAAGATGAAAAATAAAAATAATAAATAAAAACAGTATATTAATAATTTGAATTAAAATAGAAGGATATTCAAATTCATCTGACTGTACCTATTTTTCATAGAAAATCCTTTTTTTGATTGAATATCAAAATGTATAAAAATGTAAAAGTTAAAAATTACAACAAAAAGATATTTCTTTTTGCCTGAACTTTCTGTAGTACTAAATCAAAAAGTTATCATGCAAAAAGCGACATCACATTTTTTCGAAACAGGCATGATGTTTTTGTAATTTTTTAGATAGGAATCTGAAGAACAGAAGAAAAATGCTAAAACACGAAAATAATTTTTTATACGAGATTCAGTATATTTTGAAGTTTGTAATATGGTTGAAATATGGAAAATTTCAAAACATTGAAAAAATTTTAGACTAACCAATAGGCTTTTTAGATTTTGTTCATTGCGATGTTTTTACGGAATGAGAAAGATGTTTTTTTTTTTTTTTTTCATTTTTAATCAAAATCTGAGAAGTCTAAAAAGTATTCAAAAATTATGAAAAATTCTAATGACTCGAACAAATTTTTATAGCATTTGGACAGTTTTGAATGTATAGTATTGACCTGGAAATGTCAAGAAAGTTGGAAAATTAAAAAACATTTAAAATTCTGAACATTGTCAACAACTTGAAAAATTCCGAAAAATTTTAACAACAGAAAATGCTCATGGACCTTGTAGATTATGTTCAGTATGATATTTTTTCGAAATATTGATCATAATTTTTCTTTCATTCTTAAAAAATCGGTAAACTCAAACAGTAATAAAAATTTGAGAAAATCTTTACACGTTAATAGTATATTTTAAATATGCCTTAAATATGTTTGAAATTTTAAAATTTTCGAAAAATACAAAAATGTCAAAAACTTCAAATACTGTCAATCATACCTAAGAATTTTGACTATTTGTAAAATTTTAGCAAAAGGTTACAAACTAAGAATTTGTTCATCATCATATTTCTTTGAAATAAGAAAGCATTATTCAAAATAGTTTTTTATATTTTAATGTCTGAGGAACCTAGAGTGTATTTCAAATTACGAAAAATTTTTGTGTGTCGGACAAATTTTTTCAAAAGTTGAAAACTTTTAAATAGTTTTTATTATGCTTAAAATTTCGAAAATTTCTAAAAATCCAGAAATATCATAATTTTCGAAGATTTTAAATCATAGGTACTAAATTATTCGTAAATTTTGTAGAATTTCAGAAAATGATAAAAAACCTTAGGATTTTGTTTATCATTATATCTTCGGGATAACTATTGAATAAAAAATCTGGGAACCGGAAAAATTACTAAAAATGACAAAAGACCTTTGTGTATTAGAAATAATTATTTGAAATTTGGAAATTTTCAAATAGTTTTTAGCATGTTTCTAATTTTAATTAAAAAGCATGTACATCAATAAAAGTCATCATTAGTACTGAGAAATTTTGGAAGTAAATGGAATTTCAGGAAATGTTCGTAAACTTTCTATACTATGTTCATCATACTGCTTCAAAAAGTACGTTATGTTTTTTATTTTTTAATACAGATTTAAAAAATTAAAAAGTGTCAAACAAACACGGAAAATCTTTTCATGGGTTCGGTTAATTTTAATAAAATTCAAAAGATAGTAAATAAGTGAAATTGTGTGTTTTTTATATGGAAATTCAATCTCTTTTCTTCGATTTCCCAGTCGAATTTTATTTGTTTAGTTTACAAATTCATCGACGTCCGACTTTTGGTTTGAGTCCTTCTCAAGACCTATTTACAATCAATAATTTCCATTTTACAAACCATTACAACGTATTTTTTATATGTTACAAAAATAAAGAAAAACGATTGAAAATT
This sequence comes from Platygaster robiniae, assembly GCA_028476575.1. Classification (NCBI taxonomy): domain Eukaryota; kingdom Metazoa; phylum Arthropoda; class Insecta; order Hymenoptera; family Platygastridae; genus Platygaster; species Platygaster robiniae. The sequence goes on along the minus strand of CM052019.1, from coordinate 49,023,085 downwards.
CTAGACTTGCAAAGACACCAGGAAACTTTTTCCAACTCTTCGGAACATTTTCATAAATTTTTCGTACTATAGCTTCAAACCATAAAACACCATTATCAAAACCCTTCTTTCGATACATTTATCGAGGAAATACCTCATTGGGACCTAATTCTCTTTTTCCGGGGCGGTTTCGTTGCAGAGAACGTCGTCCAAGGAATTTCGAGAAATCAGGTCCAGTCTCCGCTTTTTGCCGAAAATCCCTATAATTCTTCATGTGACGATAAATTTCGCGGTCGGGCCCGAAATCGGATCGGCGCTGTAATGATTTTGCCGGGAACCCGGATTTCGCGATCACTCGTAATTCGCCGCGCGGGATTTTATTTGCCTCCCAAGGGACCCCAGCTTCTCGGAAGTATTGGGTCCGCCGATATATATTTTGGGCCCGATCCCGTGTAATTCGGTAAAAACAGGAGCGTTCGTTTGGGCCTTGGCAAAAAGTGACGTCTCTGTTTCCACCGTATTGGGACGTAAAACCAAGTGTCACTTCTTGCAACATTTCCAATTATTCGGTGCATCTTCAGGGGATGTCGAGGAACGAGTCTGATTCCGCAAGTTTTTTTTCGGGTGCAGAAATCATCTGCGGTTTCGATTTGAGTTTATTTTGATACTGGTACTTTCATAACCAAATATGGTATTTTTCATGTGTCTTGAGACCTGCATTGAATGATAGATACTTTACTGGAAAAACTAATGTATTGTTGATAATAATGATGAATAAAGTAAACTTTTGTTGGCATATCAAGTTTATACTTGATTACTAAAAATAAGCTATTTCAAATTTATTCAGGAAATAGGCCACAGTATATAATGATTGAAAAGGAACGGTCAGAAATAAAAGGATTACACATAATAAGTTCTGGATCTGTATCATGAAAATTAAGAATATCAGAATCAAAAAAATGTGTAATTTTTTTTATTTTGGGTAGGTACATTTTGTTGAAATTGACGTTATGGCTTCAATCAAAATTTCTAATGTATCAACATAAATTCATTTGCTGTATGAATTATTTTGACATAATATTCCTTCTCTTAAAATTTGAAGACATTTGAAGCATCTGTTCGAAAATTAAATTAAACTTATCAAACCAAATATGGCACTTATATGGTATTAAGTCCAATAATCTGAACAAACCAGTTTTTCATATATAGTTGCATAGTGGTGAAGTTTGGAAATAATTATTTTACAGTTTCATATATCTGAAACTGTAAAAAATAAATAAATCTATATGAAATATAATACTTTTGGCAGTAACAGTCGAATTTTAGAATTTTATATCCATAATTCAATATTACGGAATCCTATATCACTGTCAAAAAAAATTTTAAATTTAAAATATCTTTTTTTGATTTTCTCTTAAAATCGTGTTTGAAATTTCATCGACACGAATATGGAAAGGATGTCAAAGAAATTTATATCAAATTTATTGTTTTCATATTAGATATATAAATTTTAATATTTCTGTTTGTTATTAATAATTTTATTTTAAGACACTACATGTTTGGATGATGAAAAATATCTTTTGCATATTATCAAATATACAATATAATTTTTGTTGTACAATTTATGTTCCATACAATACTGATTTTTTGTTTCGGTCGAATAGCTGTTGGTGAATTAGGGAAAATCTGCTCAAAAAGAATTTATTGTGTCGAAATCCACTTGAATTTAAATAAGTTTGATTACACATTTTCAATGAGGAATCAATCAAAGGTAAAATGATTTTAATGTCTGCTTTGTATTAAATAAATACTTCAATTTCATATAAAGCTTATAACTTTCATTGACAATGTCTATTATTTTCATGATTGCGTCCATAACTTAAATAGAAAATTCAATAGCCAGTATGGGAAATCTGATTCAAAGACAGTCTCTTAAATTTGATAGAGAAATTTCTGAAAGTGGTACTAGGATTTAGATTTTCAGAATACCGTCTACTTCATATTCAGTTTCCTGTCTTCAATAGTTCGAAATTCTAACAATGTGTTTTAGGTCCTATCACATTTATGTTCTGAATAAACAGTAGAAATTGAAATCCTCAAAATTGTATGTTCTATAGTTAGTAAATTTACAATAATATGTTACAAAATGAACAATTTTGGAAACCAAAATTGTTGAGTTTTATGTAGTACGATGATAAATCTTGCAATCCTAAACTCTTCAATTCATAATAAATAAAGTCTTCACTCTTAAAGTAAAGTATCTGAAATACTTTATTGTAAAATTCTTATTTCTATGATTTCCATGAAAAATTTTGAACTATGGAAATCGAAAATTGAATTTACATACATTTTGAAATTCGGAATTCCTAACTATCAGCAAAAATGTGAAGTTATAATATTTTCTAGAATCAAAAATTTCATAAATACATGTTAAGCAATATCTCTCGAGAATTCAAAAAAGTAAAAATAAAAATATATAATCTCTTCTGCATGAATTTTTAGAATTAAACAAAGTACAATAAAAAATTTCATCATTCTATATCAGAAATTTGTACAATTCAAGATATAAGTGGTTTTTAACTTTGAATGATTGAATGTGAAAAAGTGTAATTAAAAATTCCAGAATTTTAGACGCTATGATTGAAAATTTTATAGTTTAAAATTCCTTTCTCTGTTTCATTCATAGAAAAAATTATTTCATCGCTGTATATTTTGGAATTATTTGTGAAAGTTCCTGTTCAGGATTTTAAAACCTTATAATAATTTGTAAACGTGTAATCTTGAATTCTCTAACTTCATACCATAGACTTTGGAACTCTGGACATTCTTTGCTCCAAAATGCACGATTATTTTACTCTTTCTTTTTTTAAATTGACAACCATAAGATTCCATCATTAAAAATACTTGTGCTTGATATCCGATAGTGCAAGATTTCTGTTTCAAAAAAGGTAATTAAGTTTTTGTAACAAAAATCGATCGTTTGAATATTGTAAAATGCTGAAAAAATGGTAAAAGCACAAAAAATTCGTTTTTTAAATAAAAAAGTTTTCTCTTACGAAGAAGGATCCAGTAATAAAAACTGTTAGAAATAATTCGTCAAACATCCTATTTACATAAAAAATTGTAGAAATGTAAAAACGAAAAAGTAATAAAGTAAATATTTAGAGTCAAAAAGTTACCATGTAGAAGCATAAAAATGTGTAAAAATTTTTAATTATAAAAATGAGCTTCGTGGCTCATTTTTATGATCGACAATCTTATCGATCTTATCGATGAAAATTTCGATAATTGATGTTTATGTAACTACGCTAAGAAAAAAATCTTGTACTTTCTGCCGTTTGTATTGTTAAAAGTACAATATTATTTTACTTTTTACAATAATATTCCAATTTTTACAATACCATTGTTTTTACAATAATATTGTAAAATCTGCAATATTTATTTTACTTATACAATATTATACAGTAACACCGCTATTAATGTACAAATTACAATGTCTATGCCAGTTTTTACTGTACAATTTCAGAAAATTCAAAATCTTAAAATGCAAATTCCACTATACTAACTGTAATTTTTACCATACATGGCGAAAAAAATGAACTACATCACTTTTATCCAGTTTTTTCGAAAACTGTATCATATTACAATATGATACACTAGAAACCTAGAAAATATATAAATATATTGCAAAAAGAACCTATACAGATCTGCATTTTGAAAAAGCTGTATGGAATTTTCAATAATCTGGATTAATAGGAATTACAATATGATATTGCAAGAATACAAGAAGTATATGTAGTAGAAAACGAAATATTTCGAGGAGTTTTTACGACAAAATATATCTATAACTACAATATCATTCGACAATATTTAAAATATAAATTACAAAAATTGCTACATTATTTAGCAAAAAGTACAGTATGTAAGAGTGATTCCCGTTTACTATACAGTATTGTAATAATTACTATATTTTTTTCTCAGTGTACATACTTCACGAGAAACTTAATAAAATCTTGTGGGTGAATTTCACCTAGTATGACCATCTAGGTGTAAGAATATTTAGGTGACTTACCGAAACCTAAAGTTCGACTTATGAAATTGTATAAGAATTTTAAAAGCGTTCATGATATTAATACATAAGAAATACGTACTTACAGCACTTTTTGAGCATAAAAAGAAGACTCTGTAAATATTTTGAAGAATTTTTTTTCTACTCGATATTGCTTAAACGGTTCACAATAATATCCCATCCCATCCCATAATTATACTAAATGTTACAAATGAGCCTGCATCAGCAATCGTCGATTATTGAATTCATTTACATTTTTTGTCAAAAGTACCCTACACTGAGAAAAAAAAAACTTCGAGTTTTGACTGTCCGATTCTGTAATTTTTCCGTTAATAGGTACGTAAAGTTTTCAGTTTTAAAAGAAAAAAATTCATTAGAAAATGGAAATTATCCCTCTCAATACCGATAGATCCATACGAAACTGAAAAATTTCCTTTTACTCTAACAGAAAAATTTAATTTTTATTTACAGTTTATTGTTCAATCCACTTTTATATTCTCTTATAAAATAACTATCCTGTTTTTATCTACATATTTCATTTACCACGTAAACAAAATAATTTCCTCCCACTGCAATATTTTCGTGGGCCCACAAATGAGCTTTACAAACCCAGCACTGGAAGATATTGCCTGGTCATTAGACACCCGGAGACCTCCAATTTCCTCGGCTCTCGCGATAAATCGCGCCGCGCAACCCGGGGTTATCGTCAAACGGGGCCCGATCGCGATCGCTCTTGTTCGCGTTATCGTCGAATCGAAGGATTCCCATTGGAAAACAACAAAGCCCTCGATTCCCTGCCCCCTGCCCCAACCACCCCCTTTTTCTCTATTCCACGGTTCTTCCACGAGGCGCACTTGAGGGAATAAATAAAAAAAAGCCACGCACACACGCGCGCATAATGCATATTTATATATCGCATGCTCGCAAGGAGAGATTCCAAAGTCGAATCCCATAAGCGGTGAATTGAAATTATTCCGGGGATTTTTGTCGTGTCGTTTACATTATTTTCGCCTTTGAATATTAATGGGCATATGCTCTCCGGCGTTATGGCATAAGAAGTAACAACGGCGTGTATAATACTCGGCTCTTAACGTTATTCTATTGTTTGCAAATCAGCTCTATTGTTTTCTCATATGCCTCTATGCGCTCTTCACCCCTCGCTGGTTCCTCCTCCTTTTCTTAGGCCCCCTCGACCTCCTCGTCTTCGACTCGTTTCTCTCTCGTTCGGGGGCCCCTCCCTGTCGTACTTCCTTCTTTCTTTCTTTCTCTCCTTCTTTCTTTCTTTCTTTCGTTTCGAGCATAACGCCGGGGATTATAGATATTCGCAATGTACGATTCGTGCACTCCTTTTCTTATAGTTTCTTGGCTCGTTGCGAGATGCACTTTCGCTCTCGGTTCCAGGACCATCTATTGTGTTTCAGTAGAGGCCAAACGTGGAAATCGATGTCGAGGAATGCTTAGAAATTACGTAGGTTGTTTTTATTGGGGGGGGGGGGTTGGGGGGGTTGATACCCCTCTCGAAATTTGGATGAAATTAATATTTATTGAAGAATGATGCAAATTATAACAGTAAACGAGGAAAATTCACATTCAAAAGAATAGTGCAGGGAAAATGAAATAAGTAAAAAAATCATAACCAGGGCAACTGAAAATATTTATGAAAAAAAGCAAAATATTCATTTATTATTACTGAAATTCCATGGATACTTCAATTAAATGAACCATTGTTCACTTTGAACTTTTTATTGATTACAATATAATATTACTTACTGAAAAAGATTTCCAAATATAAAAATCTTCGTCTATCATCAAGTATCATTTATTTAGGATAGCCAACACTCGTTTGATAAAATTTGAAAAACTTTCTGTCATTTTGGAAAACAAGGGGAAAAATGTTTCATGCATCCAATGAAAAGTTTATTACTCATATATCAAACACAATTTTTTTATTGTTACAAGGAATATTTTCGTCAGCTCAAAACACATGATTCTTGTACCAAAATAACAAGTTATAAGGCTAACAAAAACCTTACTTACCCCAATGAAAAAAATTTGCTTGATATAGGGACAATGGAATTTTTATTGGATGCATGGAAGAATTTTTTCGTGAAATTTCTGTCAAGATTAAAAAAAAAAACTAAAACGAAACTACATTCATTTTTTACTTTTCGTCTGTCGAATCACGAGATTCATTCGTATTCGAGGGCACAAGAGTTAGAAAAATTTTCCAAAAACTGAAATATTGACGAAATATGTATGATAAATATGATATTTATTTATCGACGCTTAGAGCCAAAAATTTTTTTTTAACATTTTTTTATTTAGAAAAATATTTTTGGTTGCCCTGATCATAACAAATGTACATAATCAAGTCTTAAGAAAAAAACTAGTGGTTTCATGTGTGTACTCAAAGTTAACAATATTCAGGACTCTCAAGTATGCTCACATGAAAATTTCAATTATTTTGTCTCCAGAAGAATTTTTTCATAAACAAAATTCCAATCATGAATAATGTTTTGTGAGAATAACCCAGTGAACAAAATTTCAAAAATTGTTCTTGTATCAAAACTTGTGGTGAATATATATATATATGATTAAATATCGATATTTTCAGTTTTGCTGGGTATTTAAAAGTTTAGCACTTTTTTCTCTTAACATCTTTAATGTTATTATATTTAGCAGAAAAAATGATGAATGAATCAATTATGTTAATGTTTTAGTATGTTATAAAAACTTACTTTCCCATTTTCTGAATTTTTATCAATACTCTTAGACATGTTAAAAAATACAAGAAGATTCGCAAAAATTTAAACAAAATTTCTCAATTATAGAGAATATTCTATAATACTCTAAATGATCTAAAGTACACAAAAATTTTTCTTTGCTAGTTCTTTTGAAGACTTCCCTGTTTCTATGAAAAAAAGTTTTGAGGTTTATGTAAGTTGTGTAAATTACGAAAAATTTCATTTATTTTTGTAATAAGTGAAAAAATTTACCGACGCTAAAACATTTTGGAGAAACGTTTCTAAATTCTTAATGGTCAATCAAAGTCCATAAAAAAAAAGATAATTAACATGAAATAACTTTTTTCTTGTTTTTATTCTACTGAATGTCACTCAAACAATGGAAAATTTGTCAAAAGAACAAAAAGAAAGTGAAAAAAAATATCTAGGATGATGAAAGAAAATATATAATCAAAATTTCCTAAGGTTATATAAAACCCTTAAAACTGAATGAGATGGTTTTAATAAACTTTTTACAGTGAACTAAGAACTATTTCACATGATGAATATTTGGGATAAAAAATTTAATCAAGATTTGAAAAAATGGAGGATGATAAATTTGTCAACGTCGGCCGGCAAATTGAAGGAGAACGCGAGAACAATGCGAGATCTCGAAAATGGTGTGCGACAATCAAGTGGGCAGCGAATTTACATGTATCGGAGCGGTCTTTGATTTATGCGTCGCGCGCACAATAGTTTCCACTCCTTTATGTACGAGCGCGAAAACTCACCCTCGCGACTTGAATAAAAAATAAACCATCTTCTTGAACCTTCTGTTCAGATTTCAAAACAAGAATACACAAGCCTAGTTTACTCTGCAAATATGATCAAGTTTATCGGGAGTTTATTAAACACAAGCAAACGTTAATTTCGAAAATACTGAGAATAAGAGAATAAAAAGAAAGGGACAAATTTCCTGAATTGTGAATGTATAAATAAACAATAAAATTGGTTCCGACGTGATTGCAAATTCTGAAGTTTTGAAAAATTAGTAGGTTTTTCTAGATTTGAAAGTTTTTATCGAAGGAAATGACTACATTAAAGGTTCATCATGTATAATGAAAAAAACTATTATTCTCAAATTACTCATGTTAAATGATACTAAAAGAATAAAACATAATGGGTAATTATACAAAACTGGATTCTTGAGATAGGAAAACAAATATTTGAAAAATATCTAAATTCATCGCAAATATTGAGGAACTCGTATATTTTTAAATTTTTTGAAGTTTTGGTTGTAAATCATTATATTTTTACCGATTTTCGCGAAGTTAAAAAATAAAAAAAAAAGTTTTTTCGCCAAACTTCTGAATATTGAATCTTTCAGTAACATAATTGCATTCCCAAACTGTCAAATAGTAGAAACTGTTGAATAAAGCGTTGCAGAAAATCTGTCAAAACTGCAGAAAACTATCACGAATGATTCAAACTTTAACAAAATGTTGAAGTACTATTAAGATATTGATAAATTGTATACAACATTTATACAAACTGTAAAGAATTTATTTGAGGAAAAATAATAATATGAAAGTTATTATAAAATTGACAAAAATGCTTTGATAATCATAATTTCGAAAAATCGCCAAAACTGATAAGAATATACGATTCCTTATAAGAACTTCAATTTTTTCAACTACTGCAAACTATGAAATGGCTGTAATTGTTAAGTATATTACCTTCAAAACTTTTTCAAAATCTAAAAATTGAGAAAATAGATAACATCATCAACAATTATTTATTCTAGTCAAGGCTGTTCGTGAATTTTCACTTCTTCGAATAGTGTTGAAAAAACTGTATAATCTGTTCAAAACTTTTTTGGAAAACTGTTCACAAGTACAAATAGTTAATTTTTAAATTTAAATAAAATTCTGGAAATTTTGTCAGGCCCTTACAAATCTAAAATATCATAATTTCCAAAAACTGCCAGAATGATTAGAAATATACTATTTTAAATAAAACTTTCAAGAGTCTTGAACTATTACAAAAAGCTAAACACTGAAAAAAAGTGATGAAAAAAATATCATCTTCAAAATACTCATGTTAAAAGATATCAAAAGAATCTAATATAAAGGCTTATTCTACAAAACTAGATTCTTGAGATAGGAAAAAATTATTTAAAAAATTACCATTAGTCACAAATTCTGTAAAACTTGTACATTTTTCAATTTTTTCAAGTTTTGGCCGTATATAATTCTATTTTCACCGATGTTAACGGAGTTGAAATATTAAAAAAAAAAATTTTTGTTTCCCCAAACTTCTGAATGTCAAATCTTTTATATACATTAATAAAATCACAAACTGTCACAAAGTCGAAACTGTTAAACAAATTGTTAAGGAAAATCTATCAAAACTGCAGAAAACTATTACAAATAATTCAAACTTGAAAAAACTGTTGAAGTCCTATTGTGATATTGATAATTTTCATACAACAACTATGTGAACTGTAAAAAAATGTGTTTAAAAAAATAATATAATTATAAGAGTTGTAAGAAATTAACTAACATGTTTTGATAATCATATTCCAAAAAATTTCCAAAACTGATAAGAATATACGATTCCTTATAAGAATTTAAATTTTTTTAACCACTGCAAACTGTGAAATAACCGGAATGTAAATTATATTATCTTCGAAACTGTTTCACCTTTTTTAAATCTGAAAAATGAGAAAAAATATAACATTTTTAAAATATATGTATTCTACTCAAGGATGTTTGCGAATTTTCACTTTTTCGAAAAGTGATGAAAAACTGTATAACATGTTTAAAACGATGTTTACATGTATACTATTTTTGAGAACTGTTAAAAAAATTGAAACAGTTAATTTTTTCGATGAAAATAAAATTCTGAATATTTTTCAAGGTACTAAAACTCGAAAATATGATAATTTTAAAACATGGCCAAAATAATTTGAAATGTACAATTTTAAATAATACCTTCAAGTGACTTGAACTATTACAAAAAGTTGTGAAAAACTATTTAACCTTCAAAACTGTTTCAACTTTTTTTAAATCTTAAAACTGCGAAAATAGATTACATTTTCAATAATTATTTATTCTAGTCAAGGCTGTTTGCGAATTTTCACTTCTTCGAATAGTGTTAAAAATAGCGTATAACCCATTGAAAACTATTTTGACATTTATGCTACTTTGGAGAATTGTGAAAAAACTTTGAAAAGTTAATTTTGTCAATAAAAATAAAATTACGAATATTTTTTGAGGCTTCACAACTCTAAAATATCATAATTTCCAAAAATGGCCAAAATGATTAAAAATTTTCCATTTTCAATCATTTTTTCAAGTGTCTTGAACTATTACAAAAATTTAAGCACTAAAAACTGTACAAAAAACTGTTAAACTTTCAAAGCTGTTTTAAATCCATTGAACTTTGAGAATGAGTAAAATGTACATATTTTCATTTATTATTTAATACAACCAAGGATGTCATGAACTCGCACTCAAGCAATAATGTTAAAATACATTACTATCAAAACTGTTCCAAACTGTAATGACGACGATAATTTTTATAAAAAATTTTGGAAAAATGTGAAAATCTTAGGTTAGTTATGGTAAATATAAATGAAAATTTCTATAAACTGTAAAAAATATCTCAAGCATCAAGGAAAAAATGCCGAAACTGATAAAAATCTATGATTTGGATAACTCTTGCTGTACAATCATCGTAACTACTAAAAACTGTAAAACTGTAAAAATTTTATTAAGCTTTTTAAGTTACAAAACTGTTGCAAATGACATGAACTTGAAAAACCAACAAAAATCTAAAGATGGTTGATTCCTGTCGAGGATATTACAAACTTTCACTGTGTCAATACCATAAAAAAAAACTGTCAAGATTGTACAAAGAACTGTCGAAAAATTCCATACTATCATTAAAAATCCGTCAATAACTGTTAAACAACCTTAAAAACTCTATTTCAAAAAATCAAAATACTTCATCAAAATTCTCGAAACCAACAAAATGTCCAAAATTCAATTCCTGCCAACTGTCATGCGGCCCTCTTTTCCCTGAGTTTTCTTCCTTTATTCAATAACAACTTCCCAGAATAAAAAAAATTTGTCCAACTCTTTTTCTTTCATTTTCATGAAGACATACAGTAAAGTGTCTCACATCCCTAAAAAATTTGCTAAAAGGTAATGCCCCAACAATTCCCAAGATTCTGAAAATCAAACACTTAATTCAATTTCATATAGAAAAAACTTCAAAAACTCACCCTCGAGTCATCCTGTTGATCTTCGCGACGTACTCCTCCATGTTGCTGGTGCAGCAAGACGTTGCTCATGTGAACTTGAAGATTTTGCTGCAACAACTGCGCCAGTTGGGGGTTTTGCGTGAGAATGCTGGGATTTTGCTGGAGTAGTTGGGCCAGGGCAGGATTTTGAACGAGAATCTGGCCCAGGGCTGAACTCGAGAGGGCCACGTGGTGTTGGGGGTGTTGCAGAAGGGGTGCTTGTCGAGGGGGACTTTGGGGTGTTCGGGGTGGAGTCGGTGGACTCGCTGGTGCTGCTCCCAAGGACGAATCTTTGTCTTCCTTTCTTTTAGGTTTGGTTCCTGCAAACAAAAACGAAACCTTTCCTAAATACTCAATTCCTCATTTTTTCTTATCAAGAATAAACCAAGATTCCGAAATTATGCACCTGAATATTGTTTTACAATGATAAAAGTGTCATGAAAAATTGAATTTGGAAAAACAGACATGATATCATAAAATCATTATAATAAAAAAGTCCAAATTTAAGCAGCAGCAGATCATCAATCATGTATATTAATATTGATTCTTCCGAAACAAAGGGTTACGGTACAAGTCGTAGCCGAGGACTGTGCAAACTACTGCATCTTTTCTAATTTTTTACAACCGTCAGTTTTTTATCCTCGGACACTTTCATCATCCTTCCCCTTCCTAGCCAGCTTCCCTCGTCACCAGCACATGCATCTTAGACATCCCGAGTAGAAAGGGAATAGATAAAAGTATAAAAAAAGGGGGAAAAAAAGGATCGTACTTTTTGGCCTCGCGCATGTTGATCCGGGAATTACGCGGGTCCATGTGAAAAACGCCGGGGTCGTGGCGGAACGAGGTTACCTGCGACGATCAAAACCGAGAAAGACAGAAAAAAGACGGGGAAGAGGGGCCTCTTTTGGGCCGACTGGCCCTTGGGGCAAAAAAAGGAATACAATACAAAAGGTGAATCGACTCGAAATACGAAAGGGGGAAAGGTTAAGGTTGGCTGGCGTCGCCGTTGCGACGACCCCCAAGACGGCCTAGACGCCCAGACGTAACGTAACCCCTTGAATCCCATTCTTTTGTGAAAGAACGTGATTTTTTTGCGGAAGGAGGGGAGTTTTGGAGTTTTAGTAGATAAAAGGGGAGATTATAAAGTCTTGGAAGTTTTTGGAATTTGTGAAAAAGGGTTGCGTAGTTTTACGAGCGAATTTCGTTCAATGGGTTTTTTTCAAATGTTGTTTTTTGAATAAGTTATTTACATTTTTGTGTCAGAGGATTTCATGGATGTGCAAAAAAAATGTTGAGAGTGTTGGTAGAGTGTTGAAGAAAAAGAATTTATTTTCACGAAATAAGTGATAGCATCTACAAACTTCTATATTGAAAAAAAGGAGTACTTGGAATATTATTCATTTGATACGTTCTTGGATATTAAGCCATTCATTTTTTTTTGGTGATATTTAAAATGATGGAAATTCTTTTACATCCAAAAACTTACTTTTAGGATGAACCTGAAGTTTCTTATATTTAAAATTAAACGAAAATGAAAAATGTATGCATTCTTTGATTTTTTATAATGTTAGGACGAATATATTTATAATGTGTGACGAATATTTTGTTGGGGAGCGTCAAGTTTGTTGTTACGATCGAAAAATGTTCAAAAGCAGCTGGAAATATTTTTCCTCCATCATTAACTTATAAATTTTTTTCATTCAATTTTAAACGTTTGAATTTCAGGCACATTTTTTAAGTAAAATAACGTAATTTTTATTTACGGAAGGATAGGAGTTTTTAAGTTTTAGTGGATAAAAGGGGAGATAAAAAGTCTTGGAAGTTTTTCGAATTTGTGAAAAAGTGTTGCGTAGTTTTATGAGTGAATTTCGTTTAATTGACGATGGGTTTTTTTTGGAATGCTGTTGATAAAATGAGTTATTTATAATTTTGTGTTAGATGGTTTCATAAATTTGTAAAAAAAATGTGAAGAGAGTTGGTAGAGTATTGGATAAAAATAATTGATTTTTACAAAATAAGTAAGAGCATTTATAAATGTTTACATTGAAAAAAAGGAGTGCCTGGAATATTATATATTTTTTTCTAGACATTAATAATGATAAAAGTTCTACAACATGGAGAAACCCATTTTCAGTTCCAATAACGTGATTTTTTTGAGAAAAAAATATGATTTTCGCACTTTAACGAGATAAGTGGGTGAATTTTAAAACCTTGGAAATTACTTGATTGTCAGAAAAGATGTTTTGCAATTGTATACATGCATTTTTTTTATAGAAAAATGAATTTCTTAGTTTGTTGTTTTTGGAACAAGTTTTTTCCAGCTTTATTTTTAAGAAATACGAAAAATGTGACAATGAAATCGAAAACTTTGTAAATCCGGAACTTTCGATTATTATTTTTCTAAAAATCTCAAACCTATTCAAAACTTTATTTTCAAAAAAGAGTATCGAAAATTATCTTCAGAAAGAATTTTTTTCATTTTATCAAATTATTTAATTCAAGTTGTATAACAAACGTAAGAGCTTATGAAATATTTTTTTACTTGGAAAAACTCATTAATTCATAGAGGACGTAGTTTTTTCAATGGGGTGGGAGTTTCAAAGTTTAAGAAGATGAAAAAGGCGTTGAAAAATTATCCAATGGATTCGAAATTTAGGAAATTTTTTATTTATTATAAAGGAAAATGTTGAAAATGATAATGTTATTGTTTTTGGAGTTTGAATGCCTGAAAAAAATTATTATCTTCGAAAACGAAAAAACTTAAGTAAAATGTTTCTGCAATATGTTAGAACTTTCTAATCAATGCCCTAAGATTCATGAAAACAAGTATCTTGAAAATTGATTTATTCAGATGTATTTTGGGAAATATAGTTTAATTTAAATATATTATGAAAAATGAGTAGAGTTGGTGAAATGAAGGTATTTCAATTTTTATATTCTCTTATCCTATGAAAAAATATCATTTTTTTAGAGGAAAAGGAATTTTATAGGTTTTAAAACTTTCAAGATGCGAATAAAAATAGAAAATTATTTTATTATTCTCGAAAAAAAGTTCAAAGTATTTTAGAAACATTTGTTTACATACAAAGTAGGCTATTGTACCTACATATAAAAGTGCTCCCAAATGAATATGAATCTGTTTCTGATAATTTGAACAAATTCGCTTTTTTTACCGTCGAAAAAATGGAACTTAAATGTAGAAATTTCCTTCGTATTTGTGACAACTATTTTAAACTTAAATATATAGAATAACAAATACATACCTGGAACTGAATTGACTGAATGCATTTCTGATATATTCGATAAGAAGATTACATTGAAACATATTTGAATTGTTCCATTACAACGGTCATCTTGCTACGTATTAAAATTTTTATTAATAATAAAGCATTATTTCTTTCAAGCTTTTGGAATTTATTATGACCTCTTCAGGAAAGAAGAACACATTGAAGGAAAGAATGCTTTATTATTGATAAGAATTTTGGCTCGAAAATGAAATGATCGTTGGAATAGAACAATTGAAAGAATTATGAAGCGATTAATGACGATTGATAAATATTACTAAAAAATTCCTTCTTTGGGTGCATAATTTGGTCTAAAAGCAAGTTTTTTTTTAAAAAAGGGAGTGAGTTGTTTAGAATTTTTATTGAAAGAATGTAATAAAAGAATTTGATATTTTTAGAATTTATGAAAATATGGTTGTATGAACGAATTTTGTGTGATGAAAGTTCAAATACTCACCTTAATGTTACTTTTAAGGATTCAATGATTCTTTTGTAATAAATGATACAACAGTTAAAATGAAAACTTTCAAAATTCTGAAATCAATGTAAATTGAATACGAAGTGTTTACTTCAGAGGAATTTAAAAATTTTTCAGCACTTTTTTTTCAAAAAACTATTACCTAAAACCAATTTTTCGAATTTACTTTTCGATTGAACTTTCTTCAATTTTCATCAAAATTATCATGAGTCATGAAGATCGGAGAAAAATTCACAAATATATCCATATCTCTCACTGAGAATTCAGGGAAATATTGTCTCTATGAATCTAAATTGCAACGTTTCTACCATGATCAATATATATTCATCATTCAAAGTGAGCAGTGACATTCAAAACATAATTCACCAATATTTTTTTTTCAGATAAAAAAACCATTCATCGAATTCCCAGTCAAGTGTTTATTATTCAAATTTCGTTGTCGACGTTTCGGTCCATTTTAGACCCTTTTCAAGACCTATTATTTGACAATTCATTTAATGGGATTTATTCCTATCTATTACAAGTTGATTTAGTTGACTGACTTTGTAATAGATAGGAATAAATCCCATTAAATGAATTGTCAAATAATAGGTCTTGAAAAGGGTCTAAAATGGACCGAAACGTCGACAACGAAACTTGAATAATAAACACTTAACTGGGGATTCGATGGATGTTTTTTTTTATCTGAAACATTTCATACCCAGTGACAAAAGAGAAGATTGAAACAATTTTTTTTTTTATTCGTGAGGCACAAACATAAGAAAAAATAACGACCTCGCTCCTACTTTTTCAATATTACGATACCATTTTCATAAAAACCATGCAGTAGTAAAATCAACATTGCCTTTATCCAAAATCTCCATTCAAAAGTATCGAATTCAAGTGAAAACGAGTTGATTTTTTTTTCTACCTTCGCCACGTTTTCGCTGCACTTCGCGAAGCTAATACGGTGCGGCAGATGTACCTGTTAGCGATTACGCAACTTTATAATACCAGGACGTCTCAATTTCACGAGTTCCGAAAAAGCTACCCTCGCGCTCCACTTTTTTCCGTGTTTTTTCAGCAATTTTTTTGCGCCCCATCGCTCATCGAGCCATTGTGTTCTTTTTTTCCCGTTTCTTGGCGCCGCGCGATTCCCTCACGCTGTCACACCCTCCATTGGGGTGGTCGGGGTCTGCGGCGAGTCCCAAAATAGGGCGAAAAGTGGGTCTTTTTACGCGCTAAACGCAGTAAATTAACCCCGCGTCCGCGTTTTCGTCGACGGTGAGCAAAGTGAAAAAAAAATATAGCGTGTTTCTCATTCCCGGGCCTTCGCTTCTTCTTTCGGACGGCTGCAATATACGCGGGATCATAAAAATGCGAGATGATTTAAAAGCGTTGTAATAGCTCGCACCGAGCGAGGGTCGCTTTCATCGGGAACAAAAGGAAATTATCAATTTTCGCGATGCCATATACTGACGTTCATTTCGACAAAACGGCCGGAACGGGTTTTTGGGCGGGAAACTCGTGCATTTTGAGTGATATTTGGGGTTTACTTATTAGGAGCCCAATTGGATTTACTTACTGAGGAGAACAGATTTTATTTGAGGGTGGTTCATTGGAATTTATTCTCTAAGAGAAATACTATTAGTGCTGTGAATTGTTGAAATTCCTAATTGGTTTGGTCAAAAAATCTGCTACTGAAAGTCATCGAATTAAACTTATCGAATAGAGCTTTTGAGTGATATATTCGGTGGAAAATTAACTACTGCATAAGATTATAAGAATGCATTGATGAAACCAGGAAAATCTAATTTTTCGTTAACAATTGATTGACTTTTTCTTTTATTGTAAAATTAATTGTGCAGTGGTCAAAAATAATTGCTGTAATCAGCTTTTGTACTCATCCATTTCAAATAGAAAATATGTATATTATACATCATGTGATTCACTTACCATTTCAAATTATGTTAATTTCACCTCATGATTGAAGTTTCAATTTTTAAAGAAATATAAAAAGCATAATTTGGCCCACGTCAGTAATTTCAGAGCAAAAAAAAAACATTGTATTCCTAATTTCAAGTAGATAAGTTGTTAAAATTGTTTTAATAAATACTATACCAATTTCACAAGAACAATGGCAGGGATATATTTCAACTCTCATTTACTCATTCGTTAAAACTCACAGATTTATATGACTTCATACTATCTATAGGTTAAGTTGGAAATTGAACTAAGTCAAGCAAAACAAATTTTTTATCTACCAAAGGTGGCTAGTTGAATTTTAGAATAAATACATTGTATTTTTAATTTCAAGTACATTGGGTAACAAATTATTGATATAAGTATTATACCAATTTAACAAGAACAATAGTTGAAAATATTTTCAACTTTCATTTACTCAGTCATTAAAACTTACAGGTTTGGAAACCTTGGTAATTTATACTATCTTTGAAATTGGTTTGAAATAAAACTAATTTTCAATACAAGTTGCATCTTATAATCAAAATTGAGAAGCAAACATATACTTAAAAATGGAAATAGTAGAAAATAATAATAATTTTTACCATTTGAAGAGTGAAACTAGAAGTTCAATGCATTCAAGAACAAATTTGTTATCTACCAAACGTGACTCCTTGAATTGTAGAATAAATACATTGTGTTTCTAATTTTAAGACCATTAGTTGAAAAATTTTTTTAATAAATAATATACCAATTTACCAAGGACAATAGTAGAAATTATTTTCAACTCCCATTTTCCAAGTCATTAAAACTTACAGATTTATATAACTTTATAATTTATACTATCTATGAATTTAGTTAGAAATCGTATTAGTTCTAAAAATAAGTTGCAGCTCATAATCAACATTAAGTAGCATACATACATATAAAATGAAAATAGTAGAGTTCTAGGATTTGGTTATTCAATGAACTACCCTTTTTTCCGCAAATTATTGTTCAACTTAACTTTTATAATAATTATTTACTAGAAAATATATATGTAAGGAGTCAAAACAACGATTTCCCAAAATATTTGTCAAAATTGAACAATATTAGAATTTTCTGAAGAAAAAGTTTATTAAGAGCTAAGATTTTTTTCCGGCCACTTTCTTCATTGCATACAGTATGGTCAAAAGTTCAGCTGTTTCTTAGGAAATCAGTATAATATGGATATGACATACACATAAAAAACACTGGCTTGAAAACTTCACAGATATTACTAAAATGAATAGATAATTGCTATGTATGAAAGAAAGACGTAATCTCGTTTTTTTCGAAATTAATTCAATCCCTGAATAAATAAATATCTAATATTGTACGAACTACAATATATAATGTATAAGTAAAAATAAATTTTCATTATTATATACTATAAAGAAAAATAAAAGAACATTTAACGAATGTAAAATAAAAAAAATATTAGAATATGAAAGAAAACTAAAAATTTCTCCTCGACTGTGTTAATTTTTCTCCAAAAACTGAAATTATTATACGTTCAAGCTCGTTCATATTATACTAGTAAAAATAATGATGCCGCAAAAAATATTACTCAATTTCGACAACTCAAAAACTTTTTATAAAAAAAAATTGAACAACTTAACATTTTTCTCTGACGCTTCCACTGTTAATTACAGCAAAATAAAGGTAAAGCTTATTCTCCATCAATAAGAAAAGCTTTGACATCTTGACGATCGAAAATATTCATGTAAGAAAAGACGATGGGATGATTTATGAAAAATTGTTATGAAATCTTTGGATAAAAGTTTTTTCTATCCCATGAAAATGTGAACTTTCGGATAAAAAATTTTATACATTTCTTTTATTTGATTTTTGCAGAAATTCTGGGGATTTTGAGCATTATAAATTATTTTTAAGGTTTTTCAATACTATCTATTTTTTTTTTTTTTCGAAAATTATTGAAAATCTCTTTTTTTTACTACAATCAGAGTCTGTGTTAAGAAATTTTTTATATATTTTATCTTGTTTTGTACATATTTTTCAAGCAACTCAAAGTCAAAAATGAATAATTATAACTACAAGGAATCATTGCTGATGATTATAAAAACTGGTAACTTCAAACAAAATTTAATTACGTAGATACATACGTATTTGAGAATCTATGAATAAAGGTTTTCATTTTCAAAAACGTTTCAAAAATTTGCTTTCAAATATAAAAAGTTCTCTAAAATTAAAATTATCATCATCGAGTATGATTCCATTTGAAGTTCTGAAATTGAGATTATCTAAAAAATGTGACTCGAAATAAAAAATGAAAACTATTGCACAAATTTTTATGAAATTCAATGATTTAGATTACAGAGTTTTAAAAAGTAAGTGGGTCAGAATTTCTCAAATGGATCACCCGAATTGGATGAAACTTCAACTCTACTTTGAATTGATTTTTTACGATAGTGTTTAACATTTCTCACATAAATAAAGTGATTCCGTTAAAAAAATTTTTTTGTTTATAATATTAACAATCAAAAAAAGCACTTGCTTGCACATCAATTAAATATAATAATTCCTAAAATACCGTCCACGAATAAATAAAAATCCTCTATCAATTTTTTTTTTTTTTAAATCCAATTCCTTCACAAAAAATTCGAGAAAAAAACCCATACTCACGTAAAACCCTAAAAAATCGCCCCCATAAAACGCAAGTAACCCAGGAATTCCCCTGAAAATAATCCAATACCTCTCCCCGATCGCGCTCATTTTTCTCCAAAAACTGAGATATGCGCGCGAGCTCGCGCATACGTATAAAGGCTTCATCATTCGGCCATGGCAATTAACATGTAAACGTTACATTCCGAGGGCTCGCCGAGATCTCAAAAGTACCGCGAGTGTGAAATATGAAGTATTTGGCTTATGCGACGCGGTATAAAATCGCGGGGGCCGCCGAAACGAGGGGCGTGTTACCGATCGCTCACGGCCATGTAATTCCGCCGCGGACACGAGTCGCGCTTTTCGGAGAAAAATTTCTCCGAAGGAAACCAAGAGATAAAAAAACGCGGAATAAAAAACGAAATCACGCACGCACGATATCTTGTATCGCATAAACGGGAACTCCATCCCTAAATCGGGGCCATTTTTTCTCGAGTCATGCTCCGGAGGAGCCGGCCCAGCGGGGCCCCTCTTGTTTCATTCCCATTTTTCGACTTTCGACTTTTTCCCCGATTATTCTTTCTCTCCGCCGGCTCCTCAATTTATCACCGGCGATTCCCGAATCGAGAGACGCGATGATTATGTTTTCGTTTTATTATTATCCGTGTTTGGCAGAATTCGGAGCCAAGGACCCGTTTTTTCGGGCTTTCGGTGAAAAATCGTCGATAACGGGGATTGATGGTTTTTCGTTCGGTTCGGGGTCATTCATCAACGGGTGAAGTTTACAATTTTTGGGGTGAGGGTTTTTGGGGGGAACGGATTTTTGGGAAAGTTGGGGGAGGGCGCGAGATGAGAGTACTTGTGAGGATTTTTTTTTGATATGGGGAAGGATTCAATGTTTTTTTGGGTTTTCGATGTTTTGACGTTTTTTAATAGAGAATATGCAATGTGACATGATACTTGCCGATTTTGAGCAATTATATAATCTTTTGGAATGTTACGATTAGAGTTTAGGTGAAAATTAAACTTCTCAATGTTGACGATTAAGAAAATAAAAATAATAATGATAGCCCATTTTACGTAATACGTCCTGTTAACCCATAGAAATTTTCAAGTGTTGAGTGACGTTTGAATTTCTCAATTTTAATAACTATGATTATTCAATTTGTCGAATTCAAGCTCAAAACCTTGGAGAATAGTATCAATAAGACTACAAAATAGTAATGATTTTTGAAATTTTTTCTAAAAGTCATCGAAAGTGTATTCCAAGACTTCAAAATTTGGGAAATATAAAGATTAATATGAAATTTAAGTTTCAAAAAAGATTAGTGTATAGTGTGCATGAAATTCCAAACGTCCAAAATTAAACAAAAAAAGGAAGAAAGATGTGTATTCGGGAAAAAAAATTTCCTAATGCTATCATGGATTTTTTTGTCTAAACAATAAACTTTATGCTTACCAAAAAAATATTTTACACAATCACCCACGTGATGAGAAATCGAAAATTCATTCAATTTTCCTTTTGTTTAATTTTAAACGATTGAAATTTCGGATACATAGTGTATAGTCAATATCGGAAAAAACGATGTTGTTTTTTTACTCTTTAAATATGTTTTAATTTGAAAAAAGAATAAATTATTTTGTTAGCAAAATTTCGAAAAAGTTCTCACTGATGAGGCCATTAAAAATTTTTTAACTTAGAATCGTATATAAAGATGTATCATATTTGAAAATCTTATGCTTATTTCTTGAGTTTCCGTACATGAAAAACTGATGTTATAAAATACGTTTTTCCAAAAGTTTCAGGAATGTGGAGACTGCAGAAATTACACCAAGATAAATTCTTGACTGCAAAAAAATTATTTCAGAAATAAGATTATTATACAACAATAATAATTAGCTTACTAATAAACTTGCAATTTATCAGTTTCTAAAACTATAATTTTACGAAAATCTAAAATTCGCAATAAAATTTCATAATCTATGATCTCGCATAAGAGAAATTTCGTTGTTTATTCCTAGCTTTTTGAATTGAAAATGAAAGCTTCTTGATGTTATCCGGTTATTCAAAGATCCTTTTCGACCAATTCATAAAAATTCAGACATGACTTTCCAAAGTTTATGAAATAAAATTTTTTATATCTTGTTTAAGGATTTAGGATATTTATATACTAACACTTGAATTTTTTCACTTTGATTGAAGAAATTTGATTTCAAACATTGTTCAATATCCTGGTGCTTTGAAAAGATAAATTGTTTGATCCTAATGTCAAGAATAGTCAAAGTAAAGTTATAAACTGTAATAAAAATTCCAAATTTTTTCTGCAATATTTATGACGACAGCGAAAATTTATGACAATAACCAATTACTCAGAAAATTCGTTTATACAATAATCACAATTTTAGCATATTTCAATGCATAATTTTCTTTTTTTTCAATCGATCTATACGTTCCAAAGTTCAATAAGAACCATGTAATTTAGTAAAACATTCTAAAATTCAACTAATATATTGCCTTTGCTAGAAAAAATGCCAAAATTCCAACACTTTTAAGGGGTTATATACCTTTTTGTGCAGAAAAACTGGGGATGGTTTGCAGTAACTTTTAAGGTATGTAGCAATAATGCTATGTCCAAAAAGTTATAGTTTTTAATGGTGTATTGTTCACTTGAAAAAAAAATTTGTTACCATGATGCAAGTCAAACAAGTCAAGTTAAATCAGAAAATCCAAAAAATTTGATTAGTCTAGGAATATATCTAGTTCTTAAATGATCGCTTTTTTATAGAAAAGTTTTTATTTTCCAGATAAAAATTTTTTAATAAAATTTTTAGAACTCAAAAGACTGAAATCTTGGGAAAAACGTTCTTGCATACAGAAAAAACGTAATATTTCTTTTTCAATTGTTCAAGAACTGATACATTCCTAGAATAATGAAATTTTTCGGATTTTATAATTGAATTTGAACTGTTTAACTTGCATCGTGATCACCACAAGCCTCTTCAAAAAAAAAGTTGTTTCGGGGAAAGGGCCATAGACTCCGCAAACTGTTGATATTTTTTTATAAACAAATACTGGTTTTTTCAACTAGACAATGCACTATCAAAAAAAATAACTTCAGTGTCATAGCATCATTACCACATACTTTACAAGATACTCCAAACCATCCTCAATTTGTCCGCACAAAAACGTATATAACCCCTTCAAAAACCAAACCTAGACACAAAAGCAAAACAAAATCATAAATCCCGAATAACCGTCACATGTTTAAACTTAGAAATTGCAACAATATTTCCACAAACTCAGAAAAACACATATTTACCCGTCACAATCAGGCCCCATCAATCCCTAAACGCTCACTTCAATCAACCAAAAATCTGCTCAAATTACACACTCCCCCCTTCCTCTCACCCTTCAAATAAGTAAATACCTCGTTCATCTCGCGAAAAAGGAAGAAACGAAAGAAAAAAAAAAGTACCTGATCCCCAGTCGAGAGGCTGCGGAGCAAAAAAAACGCGCTTCCCATCAGGTTTTTCCGAGACAGTGGCGCAAAAAAAAGGGAAGAAAGGGAAAAAAAATCGCGTGAAGAAGCACGTAACCCTAGGGTCACGGGGTGAATACCGTTTTACCGACTATTAACTCACTTTTACCCTATTCCTGTCGACGTTCGAGGAGCCCTTTTTTCCCGGATTTTTTTCTCTCGCTCCCCGTGTTTTGCGAGCTGTTTTTTCACGCGGCCCTTTTGGGGTACCTGCGATTTCTCGAGGGAAGAAGGGCCACGCTCGATTTAACCCCTGAGAAAAATCGCTCGGGTTAACCGATTTCCTTGCAAATTTTGAAATCGGAGCCTCGCCGCGACCCGTTTAAAGATTTAAGTACCTTGTAAAAATGCCTCCAGTGTCATCTTTCGAGGGGTTAAGCCTCGCGCGCGTAATCACATCCCCATTTGCCACAAATCTTTGGGAATTAATCTTCACGGGCGTTACGGTTACTGCTGATATTCGACACGATCACGAATCGTGGAGATATAAAATGGGAAGGAAGTAAATCTTTTCCAAAATATTTTTAAAGTTATTTTCTATGTAGAAACTAATATATTTTTAATAAGGCGAAATACGATTATTTTATGAAGTCGTTGTTTGGGCTGTTTAACTATAATAGTTATTTTCTCGCCCGTGATTCTAAATATCTAATAAAAACATTTTGCCTTCAATTTTTCTATAATATAATTTGTATTCTACATGTACCTGAAGTTCAAACGTTGAAAATTAAACGAGAAGAAGAATTGAACGATTTTTTAAATTTTTCATGGGCAGGATTAGGTAAAATATTCAATTAGTGAGGATAAAGTTTGTTGTTTCAACTGAAATATCCTTGAAAGCAACAAGAAAAATTTTTGTTATCAAATACTTGCGACACACGAAACATTTAAATTATTATATTTCTATAACGAGATTTTAAAGTTTTGAACTTACATTCTACTTAAAGCATTTGTCAAATTCACCCGGAAACTCAGTAACTTTGATAATTTTTTCTGCAGATTTTTCGACTATAAAAATCGGCGATTTCTTCTCATTTTATATTTATTTCTTGTTTTTTTTTTTTTTTTTTTTTATTTTAAAAGAAATGAATGTTCAAAACAAGTTGTTTTCATAAAAGCGGATCGTTACTACGTATAAAGTAATGTTTAGCTATAAATTTTTCAAATTACATTTTCCGAAATACTCGTTGTATATTATAATGATATGGTTTTTTTCTCCCTAATTGTATCAGTAATGTTTGATTACATTCAATAGATTCTCACCAATAACATTTGCCATTTCGTTAATTAAATATTGATATAAAAATAAATAAATTTAGACTATGAATTTTTCTTATTCGGATTATTTTCTTTTTCTGTTTAAACACTATTTTATATAAATCAGCCATAATCCCAAAGTTCTGCACATTGAAAAATTCACATTAAATTTCGTTGAATCCAGGAACTAATATTAATATCAGGGGCGTAGACAGAAAAAATTTTCGGGAGGGGTTTTTCTGGAAAATATTTTTCCTTAAGGATTTCATAATTTTTCATCTTTGACAATATGGTTACAAGAGAGTGATTTTGAAATATTTTGCGTTTCGGAATTCAGAAGTTATACAACTTTTGGAGTTCGGAGTTCCATTTTTTTCATGTTCGTAAATTATGGAATTTGATTTTAGTGATTTTGAATTATTAACTAAAGTTTCAATTTTTTTTGCTAATACTTTTTGTATTTATACCACATTCAGGATTATCTGATATCAAAAGTAATATGGGTTTATATAAAGCTTTCTAAAATTCGATGCTCTACGAATCAAACTGCTGAAAAATTTATGAATTTGAATTGACATTTGAGCAAATTTTAACATACAGATAAAAGGTATATCATAAATTTATATCATTCTCGTATAGTATATTATTCATAAAATTTTGTAGTATTTTCTGGTATTTTTATATTATTTCTAATATTTCTATGGATGGCTCAATAGATTTTACGGAGTTAATGCTATAGGATTAAAACTTCTAACGATATTAAAAATTCAAATTGATTTTTCTGGCGACAGTTTTTTTTATGAAGATTTTTGATACTCTTATTCTTTTTTTTTTAGTATTTCTGCATATAAAAGCATGTTTAATTGTGTAAATTCTATCGATTGCATTAGTTGTAATTTTATTGTTTTTTAAATGAATTTCTGGAATAATTTATAAAATTACATACAATTATAGTATTATTTTAATAATTATGCTCCAGGACAGGAAGTTTTATAGATTTCGAAGAAAGTTTTTTCTACATGATATTTATGTTTTGAAATATATCTAGTTAACCAGTAAATTGTAAAATGGTAAACAAGTGTCAAAGAAAAATAGTAAGCTTGCAAACTCTTTCAAAAGTAAATTAGTCAGCAAGGAAACTAGTAAACTAGTAAATTGATAAGAAAGTAAACGAGTAACTTCATTTTTCACATTTTCCTATTATAATATACGAAATTCTGGAGTCTATAAATTACTTTGATTTTTTTGAAGAGATTTAAAAAACTCTAGGCTTAAAAATGCGAATTTCGATATATTCTTATTAATTTCAAGAAGTAATGATACAATCACATTCGTATTGATGTTTCATATTGTATATCGTTATCTTTTTTCCGTATTTTTGAAAAATTAAATATATTTTGTTGCGTTTTCTAGAATTTTTAGAGATTTCTAGTATATTTAGGATTTGATGCTCTAGAATCCCAAAATTTATAGATCGCATTTGTCAAGATTTTTCCGAAAATAGTTGTATCATAGAATTTCATTGATGTTTTCTTTTAGAGTTTGTAATAATCGAAAGATTTCCAATACTTTTACATGAATTCTCTAAAGATTCATGGAATTTGATTACCTAGGATTAAAAGTTTCGTAAATTTTTTGCGTTTTCGTAGATTTATATTTTTTCATGATTATTCACTGGGTTGCAACAAATTTCTGACTTATATTTTCTACGTAATCCTACGTTTTGATAATTCTTACTTTTCCATTATCTATATGTACACTGCTATCGTTTTGATGCATTTTTTTGTAACTCATATTTTTATTGTTTATTGATGTAACTTTTCCTACTCTTACGTGAAATATTATTGATTTTATCAGAATTTCGGGAGGGGTTTGAACCCCCAAAATTCCCCTCTGCCTACGCGCCTGATTGATATTCTTCGTATAAAAAAGAACTAATCTAAAAATTTCTTTGTTATTAAACCTCTCAAAAATTCTGCCCTTATACTCCCACTTGTGTTTCGATTAAGAAGGCCCAAAAAGTACAAACCCAATATATTTATCTCATGCATGATTCTTCGCGATTCATGCCCACGAACGCAAATTTGGCCGAAAATCTCGGTAGCCACCGCGTATTCGGGGACCTCGGATTTCCGGCATTAATTCGACATTATGCGATATTCAAATGGACCCCCCGGAATTTTTCGCCTAACGAGCTCTCCCTTTTTCCCTTTTCGATCCTCCTTCGTCCAGTTCCTTCGTCCCCTTTTGTCGCCCAACAATTGAACGAAACGGCCTTCGGTTTTCTCCTCGTGTTTTAACCGGCAAATTTCATTACGGAGCACGCTCATTAGCGACTGTCGACGCTCGAGAAAGAACTCACCAAACGAAGAAAGGAAGAGCGGAACAGAAAGGCAAAAGAAAAAAATCCTCCGTAGACAAGTGATGTATTTCTCGTAATCTCTCGCGCGCGAAAATGACGGCTTTGCATGAAAAATAGCGATCGGCGGGATAAAGTCGAGCGCAGGAGCCTCTTTGTTCGTGCCATTTCATTTTTCGAACGCGCGAGATAATTAATCTTGCGAGCAGGGCATAAAAGGGTTTTCGGGTTCGGACGAGAAAAAATGAGCCATAAGCGCTTGTACAATGTACCGTCTTTTTTATTTCCAACTAGGTTCCCTGTTTTTTCACTCCCCCGCGGATTCTTTTATCATCCTTTTTTTGGAATCCGCGTCAATGGGAAATCGCTTTTGGAACAAAAGGGCCAGCTCTGGTGATTTTCCATGGGCTTGTGTCGGTGGATCTCGACTTCTTTGGGGGGCCCTTTATTATTTGTTTGCTTGTCCTTCTAGAAAATTTGAGTATATTTGGAAATTCACAAACGTCCTGATAAAGCTCTTCTCTGACAATTTCTCAGCGATAAGATCGAATTTCGATTCTCGGGTATTCCGTTTCCGAAGTGAGGCACTTGTTGCTCGGTTGACAAAGACGTACGCATTTTGAGGGAGCGCGCTCATTGCGAGGGCGTGCGAGATAAAGGGCGCCAGAAGGGTCATTTTTAACACCCAACAGAAGTCGAGACACCCGAGAGATGCCGAGAACCCGCCGATATTATCCCGTGAAAAATCGCTGACCGTTCCCCCTTTATTCCGAGCGTGATTTCCCATTGACTCGGATTCCCAAAAAAGGCGAAACATAGGAACGAAGATACATAAAATGAATTTGGAATCTACAAGAAATTTTTCATGTATTCTCTTGAATAATGAATGATCTCACAATTTTTGTTACAAATGACTGGCATTACTTTGAAGATTGAGGAAGTATAAACTTTCTTAACGACAGTTAAAATCGTTTTCGAAAATTCCTTACTACTACTGAAAACTATTTGTTTAATTATTATTTTTATTTTTGGAATCTCCACAAAATTGCAAAACTGTTTAGCATGAGAATTCTGTACATATTACTCTCAGATATTTCTTTAATAAATTTAAGAGACTGTCTTTGAAGCGGATTTCTTTTACTGTCTATTAAATTTTCGTTTAAAGTGATGGACGCAAGTATGAAAAAAATAGACACCGTCTATGAAAATTATAAACCTTCTATGAAATCGAAGTTTTTATTTAGTATAAAGCAAACATTTATATCATTCAACCTACAAATGATTTCTCATTGAAAATGTGTATTCAAACTTTTGTAAATTTGAGTGGATTTCGACATAATAAAATTTTTTGGAGCAGATTTTTTCTAATTTATCAGCAGCTATTTCATTGAAATAAAAAATTTATATTTCATGGAATATAAGTTGTATAACAAAAATTATGAATGATAAAAAATATTCAAATAATATATATAGATGAACACAATACATTTAATATAAATTTCTTTGAAATTCTTTTCATATACTTGCCCATGAAATTTCAAACACGATTTTAAAATAAAGTCTAAAAAAGAAGTTTGAAATTTCAAATTTTTTGACGGTGTAAATTACCTAACTCTTACTACGCTCGATATTAAGAATGTTTTAAACATGTACGGTTAATAATAATTATAAACTTCAAATGGTGAATGTAATAAATTATTTTTGTTACTTATAGAGTATTTTTCATGAGTTTATTCAATGTTATGAAAAGTTAATCCTAATGATTTGATGATAAATTGATGAAATTCTAATGACTAATTCAATGACAGAAATAAAGGAAAAGTGTTACTCTTGTTTATTCACATGCATAGATGTTTGTTCTCCAATCGACCTAAAAATTTTGTCATACTGACACTATCTTCAATAGTTTGACTGAATATTTAGTAACATACGAACCTTATACAGTTTTTACTCATATTTACTAAAAATTGAGTCAAATCATTAAAAATACAGTCGATATGACAAAATATTTAGGTAGATTGGAGAAAAAACTTTCTTAAGTTTGTATTTGACTAAAGATTTATCTGAGTGTATGTGACTAAATATTTAGTCAATTTCAGTTAGCCTTTCTCTGCGTGTAACGATCTCATTTCTATTCGAATTTTGTTTTATCGTTTGCATTCTAAAAACTACTCAAGTGAGAGTAATTGTTAGAACTACGTATTGAACTTGGCAATACTGTTAAATTGCCGAAACTATTTTAAGTGTTGCTAACTTTGAGCAATCGTTGATAACCATCGAAAACGTTAAAAACTGTTCGAACTTTAAAAAAATTGTAAAAAAATGTTAAGACTATAAAAACACTCAATTCGTTTTAAAAAATTTGTTGATCAATATAGAAATACTAACGTAAAGAAATTTAAAATTGTTTCTGAACTCGAACTAAAACTAAGAAGACCCTACTTTTAACCTAAATTCTAAGAGCTATGAATAATCTTGAATTCAAATGTATGTACTTAAAGTTTTTAACGTTTGAATTTAAACAAAACAAAAAAAAATTAATTTTTTGATTATTTATCAAGGTGGGAAGTGTGACAAATATTTTTTTTGGAAGCATCAAGTATGTTACGTTCAAAAAGTGTTCAAAAGCAATTAGAAATTTTTTTTCTCCTACCGTAATATAAATAATTGAAATGCAGTTTTAGAGTTGAAGTGTCAAATTTTAACTACTGTAAAAACTATCCATTCGTTAAATCAGTGCAAGATCGTCAAAAATAAGTATTTAAAAAAGGTTGTAAAAAGAATTATGTCAATGAAAACCGAAAAATGTATTTACGTATCCAGATAATTTATTTGGTTTCAACTTGAAAAATCATGTACAAACTCTGGATTGGATAAAAATTATCTAACAACTGTATTTAAAATAATTACCCCTGAGAATAAACTGCAAAAGTTTACAGTTAAATTACCGTATATGACCTACAACGAGTATTAACTCTTTGGTCATAAATTGTTAATTTTGATAAATTTTTGACTATTTTTCCCATTTGACGACACTAATTTGTCCAACTGGATAAAAAGTTATTCAGTTTTAGCAAATAATTATAATACAAGAGAAAAATTTTACAAATACATATTCCCTTTGACGTGAAATTTAAATTATTGTTCATATAAAATAATCTGGTGAAGGATTAGAGTGTTAGTCTTTTTTCAGATTTATTACGTATGACAAAAAGATTATTGATCAATTTTTCAACATTGTTAAACAATCGTCTTGCTCTTGATCAAAAATAGAAGAAAGTGAGAAGAACACTTATGTTCATATTTTTTCATTGAACTCATCGTCTCAGATTAAGCTAGGTGACGATGATTAGTGAAAAATAAGCTTCATTATAGTGACTCTTCAACAGCCATAACTTCTAAATTGCGAAAATTGCTCGGCAAATATGGATATTCAGAGGGGAATAAAAAAATTGACGGCGTTAGTAGCAATTCAAGGACAAAAATGAGGAAAGAATAAAAAAAAGATTGGAAGCTCTGATTTTTAAAAGCTACATAAAATGTGGAAATCATGTTATTTCTTCGTATAAATTTTATATCTTTGAATAATTTTTTTAAAGCATTTTCTTGTTACAAATACTTTCAAAGAAATATCGAAATAAAAATAAAATTCTAAAATCATTTCCTTTGACTTAAATGATCTCCCGGAGCAAAATTCACGAATTCCTCTTTCTTTTTGTTAAAATTCTTTATTCTTTCATTCGAGCTTTCGGCCTACAAGTTTTTTGGCCCTTTTCAAGAAATTCTGAGGAGGTCCAAAAAAACTTGTAGGCAAAAAGCTCGAATGAAAGAAAAGAATTTCAACAAAAAGAAAGAGGAATTCGTGAATTTTACTCCGGGAGATCATTTAAGTCAAAGGAAAGGATTTCAGAAGAGAGAAAGCAGAGCGGTTTGAGTTTATTATCATGGAAAACTAAAATTTTCAGTAGGATACAGTATATTATTTATATTTGAAAAATTTTCTAAATTTTTTTTTCATATAGTAACGTTTGACTACAAATAGTTATTATATCGAAATAAAAAAAATTCTACATGAAATACATTTCCACCACGAAATTCTACGAAACGTATGAACTAACTTATCAGAATGGAAAAAAATTGCAGAACACTTCTAGATTTTTAGAATTCAACCAAATCTTTCCTTCGTTCTCACTGATTTCACAATTCTTGTATCAAAAATTCAAAAAAACAAATAAAGCAATGTCTTACACATGAAACAAATTTGCAAATCATAGTCCCTCTATTTTTCACACTCCAAAATTGATGATCATACCTCGACCGTTTCTTTTATTCACCATGTAACTCGAAAAATTCCGAGTCCTGTAATTCTCTTGTTTCGCGAGTCAATTTTTCATTTGCGTATGAGCACGATAAAAAATGGGAGACCTTGTCAGTCTCCTCCGAAAACCAGAAAGTCGACTCGTTCAAATTAATCACGGATGACCAATCCATCAGGAGGCATTCTGACTCTTTTTTCATTATTTTCTTTCGCCTTCCAATCCGTCTTTCCTTCTCTTCCACTTGAAATTGAACGCCGGAACCCTCTCTTTTTATTTCTCCCGTCTCGTTTATTTGATTGTAAGAATTGCGTTAAGCGAGAGAGGGAGCGAGGGGATAACAATCTAACACAACATTTGTCCGAATTTGACCCTCATTCTCCTTTCTTATCTCCCTCCTTTTTTTACCCCCTGAGAGAGCTTTGTTCCGCGGCTCGCGTATCTTTCGCTTTTTTCCGTTCGAGTAGAGCAAGGGGTACGTAAGGGATCGACCTTTTGAGACGTTTTGCCAGTACAGGCAAAAAATCCGTACATTTTTCAAAAAGTTTTATAATATCTTATTTTGTCATATTCCAACCAGTTCAATAAAATTGGTCCAATTCAATAGAATGAATGTATTTATCAAGACTTCTTTTTGGGTCTTACAATATACTGACTACAAAAATACTTTTCGACAACGGACAATTCTTTCGGAGTATCTCAGGGTATGTGTCTGACTGGCTCTGGTTGATTATCGTAACGCGAGTTTTTATATCATCTTAACGACGCAATAGATAAAACCGCAGAATCTATCTTGAAACTGAAAATAGTATATTTATTCAATTTTACGCATCATGAAGTCCTTCAGAGTTTTCAAACACAACAATTTTTATCTTGTCAACAATACCACGATTTGTAATTAGGTCTTCCAAATGAATTAATAACTCGGAAAGATAAAGTAAAATAAATACATAGTGAAATATGATAATCCAACAATATTTACATGCGATCATCAAGCGATTTACAATATAGTAGAACTTCTCTATTACAGGAATATGACATTACATATATTCGCCGTAGATACAAAAAATTACAATCGTACAAAATGATTTGCTCCACGGGCGTAGGCAGAAAAAATTTTGGGAGGGGTTTTTCTGTAACATATTTTTCCTTCGGGATTCCATAATTTATAACTGTAACAATAGATTACAAGAGAGTGATTTTTAAAAATTTTACATTTTGAAATTTAAAAGTTATACAACTTTTTGACTCCAGATTTGTACATTTTTCACGTTCGTAAATAATGGAATTCGATTTTTGTGACTTTCAATTAGTACCCGAGGTTTCAATTTTTTTCATTTTCCAGCATTTTCTAGTATTTTTATATATTTCAAATATTTATATGATCTCTTAATAAATTTGAAGAATATGATGTTATAGTATTAAAACTTCCAACAATTTTGAGGATTCATATTGTTTATTCAGACGACAGTTTCTTATTAAGAAGATTTTCGATGCTTGTATTCCATATTTTTTTAGTATTTCTACAATTGAAAGTATGTTTGATTATATAAATGTTATACATTGAATTGGATGTATTTTCATTGTTTTCTTTATGCATTTCCAGAATAATATCTAAAATTATAGGTATATAATTTTTGTATCATATTGGTAAATATACTCCAGAACAGAAGGTTTTATACATTTCTAGGAGAATGATATCTACATTATTTTTATTATTGAAAGATTTCTAGTAAACTAGTAAGCTAGTAAACTAGCAAGCTAGTATTTCTACTAAACTAGTAAACTACTGAAATTGTGAAATAGTAAAATAGTGAACAAGTGAAAAAGTCAAACAGTTAACTAGTAAACTTTTCAAATATGTAATAACTAGTAAGCTAGTAAGCTACTTAAAAAAACTAGTTAGTTAATAAACTAGTAATTTAGTAGGCTAGTAAATTAGTAAGCTACTAAACTTGTTAAGGAATAAAGTAGTAAACTAGTAAACTGTTAAGCAAGTAAACAACTCCACTTATTTTTCACATTTTTTTTGTATTATACATATAATATAAGAAACCGTGGAGGATTTCTAAGTATTTTTATGGACTCCTTACATTTTAGTAGATTTCAACAGAGATTTAAAAAACTTGATGCTTTCAAATGCGAATTTCGATCTATTCTCAGTAATTTCAACAAATAATGATAAAATAACATTAACAAAGGTTTTTCATGTTTTACATCGTTATTCTATTTCCCTAATTTTCAAATATTTAAAAGATTTTGTTGCATTTTCTGAAATTTTTATAGTTTGATAGTTTATCTAGAATTTGATGCTCTAGAATCCCAAAATTTATAGATCGTAGAGACATTTGTCGAGATTTTTTGGAAAACAGTTTTTTCATAGAATTCAATAAATTTCATTACTCTTATAAAGTTTGGATGAATCGAAAAATTTTCAATACTTTTATATGAATGTATTATAAAGATTTATAGAATTTGATGATCTAAGATTCAAACTTTAGTAAATTTTTTGCATTTTCGTAGATTTTT
The DNA here is from genome assembly GCA_028476575.1 of Platygaster robiniae. Lineage (NCBI taxonomy): Eukaryota > Metazoa > Arthropoda > Insecta > Hymenoptera > Platygastridae > Platygaster > Platygaster robiniae. The sequence continues at coordinate 48,989,662 of CM052019.1, read as the reverse complement.
AGTTTTTTCTATTATTCACTGGATTGCAACAATTTTTCTGACTAATATTTTCTACGTCATTCTACGTTTTCATAATTTTGACCTTTTTGTCAAATATGTACTGCTAAAGTTTTCATGGATTTATTTGTAACTTATACTTTTATTGTTTCTTGATGTACCTTTTTTTTCAATTTTACACGAAATATTGATTGATTTTATCAGAATTTCGGGAGGGGTTTGAACCCCCAAAACTCCCCTCTGCCTACGCACATGATTTGCTCCAATGATTCGAATAACTATTACCACTATAACAGCAATCTATTTGCAAAAGAAAAATAAATCTTGCAAAAAAATAGAGTCATTACAATGATAAATAGATATACAACAATTTTATTCATGGTTATAGTATTGAAAAAGTTTCTGAGCTATTATGTAAACAATAATTGTTTGAAATTATATATTTTCATGATTATTCAGTTCAAAATTACCTGTAGTTCATTTTATTTTATCTTTGATAATTCAATTTGCTATCAATCAGTCAAATCAGACTCATTCAAGACAGGACACCAAATTTTAAGAAATAACGGGAAAAAAATTCTCTATATACTTCCTTTTTTATGAAAAATGTATACTTTACTCGAAAAAAAACTTGACTAATCAAGCAATGAAATCATCACATCGACAAAACTTTAAAAGTTCATTAATGTAAATCGCGTTCGTGGCTTTTATACGCATTCGGCCGAGTGCATTGAACCCCGATGAATAGATCGATTGAGTCGAGCGATTTGCCCTGAGCAAGCCAGATGTAATATTTTTACCAAGCCGGGTCATTTAAAAGAAAAAAAAAAAAAAAAACGAAAATTCGCGGATGCCAATGATTTCTGTACCGCAAAAAGAAACGCGTCTCGAGAGCCTCGAGAGTTCTCGAATTCGTCGTCGAAAATTTGACTTGTGAAATGGATCAAAATTCCTTAGTCAAGAGAAAAAAAAGGCTGAAAAAAGATAAAACCGAGGATTGGGCATTTCTGAAACACTCGTTTGGTTTAAGTGGTTTTTTAGAACCCTCGAGTTTCGGCGTATTTACGCACAGTCGCTCTTTGTGATTTTGGTTGAAAAAGTTGGGCGAGAAATTGAGTCTCATATTTTATACCTAAAGAAATTTTTGAGTGAAGTATAATTTTGAGGAACAATAGTTCTATTTGTGAGTCATTTTGTAGCCTGACTCAGTTATACTTGAGCTGTTTGGAAAAAAAATTCTGAATTTTTTTAGAAGTTGTAACATGTCAAGTACTTGCAGTTATCATTTTTATTCAGAATGTTTCTGAAATTCTTCCAATTTTTTAAATTTTCCTAGGAATTTTTGAATCTGGCAGCTAAATCGTGAGTTCAAGGATGATTTCTGGATATGTCAATAATTCTAAATCTATCTTACAATAATAAGACTAAGAGTCACTTTATGTTTTTAATTTTTACGAAAACCTTAATAGGTTTGAGAATATTTGAGAAAGTATGTATGGGTGCTTAGATTGAAAAAAAAAAAAAACGATATAATTCTTATACTCTCTCGGAAATTTACAATTTTAGATTATTTTCGTAACAATTTTTTGTCATACTTTTCGAGAATCCGAACATTTGAAACATGGAAAGATTCTAAAATGTTTGATTAATGACTTTTTTTAAGCTGTTCGCAAAAACGTATGTAAAAGTTTTGTGATACAGAATCGTCTGTTTTTCGATTTAAATATCTCTTGGATTTGACATGTTACTTCGAAAATTTCGATCAAATACATAAAAATGAGGTTTGGAGGAATCCATTTGAAATTATAGAAAATTTAAGTGAAAAAAATTATTTAACAATGCTTGAATACCCTGAAATATGTTTTGTAGTATGTGCCTATTCAGATATAGAAAATTAAATATCAATTATCTCAGACTTTTTTTTATTATTGACATCACTCACAAAACTTTTTGAAGATTCTGATTTCCAAAAAACATGAATTCGGAAGTTTTTCGGATATTCCTCATTGTTTAAAAAATTCACGATATTCATTAGATTTTCAATGACTTTAGTATAATTTCTAGAAATACATAATACAAATAATTGATACATAAACGTCAGTTGTTCAATTTCATTATCTCTCGGATTTGAAATAAAAAAAAAGGAATTCTTGTGTTAATACAGAAAATTCAAGTGAAAAAATTAAATAACAATGCTTCAATTCCCTAAAAAAATGTTTTGTAGTATGTGCCTATTCAGACAGAAAATTGAATATCAGTTACCTTAGATTTTATTTTTTAATAACGATATCCCTCACAACATTTTCGAAGATGCTGGTTTCCAAAAAACATATGAATTCAAAAGTTTTTCGAATATTCCTTCTTATTTAGAAAATTTATACTATTCGCTGAATTTTCATTGATATTAGTATCATTTCTGAAAATAGAAAACATGAATAACATAATTTCTGCTCCAAGAATCTGATTTCTTAAAATAATAGAAAATTTTATCTCAGGAACAATAATTAATTCAATTGTACTTGAACCTATTATTTTTACTGTATATCAAAAAATACTGAGCATGGCTTCACTATAAAATATGAAATTCTTCGATTGTAATTTTTAGGTAATTTTTCACTTTCCTCTTTCTGACCTAAGTTCCAGTTTTAATAGTACAAAAATTGGAATATTATTTACTAATTTATAGCATACATTTAAATTTAAAATTTTGAGTAAACTTGAACTGAACGTTTTGAAAAAATTCTATGAATCTAGTATCAATTTCCAAAAATGAACTAAAGAAATTTAACGTTTACAAAACTCATCTCAGAGTCCATTGAAGACGACTCTAAATCAATTTCGAGGCAATCAACTTTGACCTTCGACGCGTGCAATAATCGACTACGCATTCCTCAAGAAAACTCTTGCAAAAGAAGAAAGGGGAGACAGGAAAAAAGAGAAAAGAGACAGTGGACAAAAGAAAATATTTCACGTCATGTTAAGCTCAACCAAAAAATGTTCACTCTCACGTAAAATCATTTTTAATACTATTTAATTCGCAGAATGACGTTTTCAATGTCTCAAAATTTTTTGCAGTTTATAAAATCGTAGAAATATATCAGAGTAAGTCAAAAAGTTCGAAAAGATAGATAATCGTTCAGAAAAAGTCTTCGATTGTAAAAAGAAACAAAAATTTTCAGACGAAGGTAATTATTGAGCTTGCACAATAATTGCAACATGTTATTTCCAAAAATACATGAATCATCCATCCACCCTCATCAGAAAATTTTCGAACGAGAAAATATTTGTTGCAAATATCAGATGTCCATTTTAAAATCTGCAACGAAATGATCCAAATCACAAATAAATTTTCATGATAACCACTTACAAAATAACAATCACTCAACAATTAAAAAAGAAAAAAATTCTGGAATCACTCAACTAAATTTTCTGAAATATTACAAAGTTTTCTTCTCTAACTCCTTAATTTGCACCCCCCCCCCCCTCATTTCACTTCCCCGTTTTTCTAGCTCGGCATATATCTTATTTATTTTACCCGTCAGCCGCTGACACTTGGACATTCGTTTAAATTTAGAATTCAATGGGATCCTTTTACCGAGCGTCCTTTCGTTCGTGCCTCGACGTATTTCCTCGCTGGGCAACGATTATTTGTTTAATTTCTGCCTCGCGTCGGTCTTCTTCTCCCTTTATTCCCACTTTTTTCATTCGCAATTTTTTTCTTCGCTTTTAATTCTTCCCCATCTCATCAAGATAATCCATGCATCGGAGGCATGAATCGTCAAATTCTAAAAATTTTCGAGCACCAGTGCGTTGGATGCACGTGCAGTTGCAGATTTAATTTTGTAAATGTGAATATTGAATAAGTTTAATATAATTTTGGACATATAATTATGTTACATTGTTGAATTTTTATGCATTGAAATTATTGACGATGAATTTTAAATCCTTGTTTTTTGTTTAACATAAAAATAGCAATGAAAATTCCCCAATAATTATCTTCTGATGTATTCCCCTTGTAAAAAGAAATGCAAAAAGTGATTCGAAAAAAATTCCCACGAGCGAAGTGAATGCCGAAATCTCGATAACGCGATTAGAAAGCACGCCCGGGGCGAGATTCTACCTGTTGAGCTTTTTTTCCCTCTTCCTCCACCTCCTCCGTTTCCGCTCGTCGCCCACGAGGAAAAGCTCTCTTTTTCCTCCCTCATTCGACGCACGTTCAAAGTGGTTGTCGTTTGGAGGAACTTGGATCCCTACGCGAAAGGGGAAATTCCGCGGTGACGTTTGTTTCCGGGTCAATTGACGTCGTTTTTGTCGCTCAATTAAGGCCCGCGTGACTCAGAATACGCGCGGATGTATCGCATTAGTCGCGTTTGTATATTTTCCCCCGTCAAAAAAACTACGCTCGTTTTGACTGGCACGTCACATCTGTCGATCCACGGATTTGTTTGATATATATTTTGAAGAAAAAAGCTCGCCAGGACCGTTGAGAGATTCAGACATTTTTGTTTATGCGAGTACGGGTTGTGAAGACGTAACAAACTTTTTTGTAAATGTTATACTTTGCTTGGGAACGAATTTAATTTATGGGAGTTCTTTGGATTTTGGAATTCTAGGAGTTTTTTTGTAGAAAGAGTATTTAATTGGTGGATAAATGGTTTGTAAGTTGGAGTTCTTTAAGGATGATTTATTTGTTTATTTTTACAATGTTATGTTCAACAAGGTAATACCCAATTATAGGAAAACCAAGAAATCGAAATAATTATATATGCAGGTGCACTTAACAATGAGAATTATAAACATAGTTTAATTCAAAGTTTATTTAATTTAAAGAGTAATTCAAGAGAAATTCAACTAGCATAAAAGTCCAAAAAAAGAAGAATTAGAATCATAAATAATGAATAAATAAAAAATAAGAAAGAATAAGAATAATAAAATCATTTTATTTTTTCGCGAATGAAAAAAATTTCTTTAGTAGAACTTTCAATTCTCGCCATTTGACTAGAGTTAGTGGATTTATTTCAAGTTCTTATTTTCAATTTTAGAACACACTTTTGGTTGACATCATTTTTCCTAGCATTTTTTAAACCATGAATAAATTTTATTAATGATATAGAAACGACTTGGACGTAAGTTTAATTCTATAACTCCATTTGCAATTCAAAAAATGTGTCTTACAATCAACATTTGAAAAATTTCTCCTACTTTTTTCTCTGCTATTTTTTTCATGTTGAAATATCGTCCAAAGAAACGTAGTTGTTGAAATTTGGGAACACTCAATTTTTGAAATTACGTAACCCCGATACAAAATTACAAATAAATCATGTTTTGTTCTTTTTAACATTAGATCTTTCCAAGATGAAATGATTTGTCAATGTTTTACGATTTTGAAAGCTGTTATTTAGAAATTCGTGATTCTATTAATTCGAAAGTTAAAAAATTTTTCTCATTCATATACAATGAACACATCATGATATGATTATAGATATGAATAAATTGAATTTCCTCAATTTAATTTTTTTTTTAAATCATTCTTGCTGATTATTAAATTCGTAAATTTACATGTTGACATTCGGAGTTGTGAAATTTTTTAATGCGTGAGTTCACGAATGTCACGATCGGAATTTGCGATCGCCAAATTTTGAAATGACCGAATTCTCGGATTCAATGCTACGTTCTTCGAATTCCCGAGCTTGCAATATTTTGATTTTTAGAGGTGTAGTGTGGATGATGTCTTGCGATACGTTATTTTGTAATTTTTACATTTTAAGATGTTAATGTACAATTTTCTTTCTTTTTTTATTAAAATAATCGACAAGTTTCTTTTTTTTTATTTACTTCTTCGAGGATTTCAATGAAAAACTATATAAATTATCGATTTATCTATTTCTTTTTTTTTTTTGTTACCAACTAACAAGAAGTACTATTTAAATTGTCAATTTAAAATTTTCGAATAATTTCAACGATTTTAAGTTTGAGCAAATTAGAAATACGAATTTATTTATCTTCTTCAATCTTGAACATGAAATTTTGAAGATTTTAAACTTATAATCACTAGTTTTTAGTTTTTAATAATAGACAAGTTAGTAACTAGTTTGAATTAAGAATAATTTTTGTTATCTACTTATTTTGACTCTTCTACATTGAAGGTACTTCAAAATTCATGTTACTAATTTCTACTCTTTTCATGCATCTGGAAGCCAAATTTTTCTTCTTGGTGTTTCATTTTTCCTTATTCAGTATATATTTCCTTATTTAGTAATGTTCCTCATTTTCTTTATTTATATATAATTTATACATATTTTATATAATATTTCCTTATTCAAATATGTATTCGATATTCAATGCTTCCTTATTCAATATTTTTTCAATATTTATCATGATATATTGAATATATCAATGTATATTAAATATTTCCTTATTCAAATATATATTCAAAAATATATTTAAATATATAATATTTTTTATTCAGTATATATAAACAGCTTCAAAATCTATTGAACAAATCTTTCACATAATTTTTTTACCTATATGATAATTATTTAGATTTCGTTTACTTCGAATCAGTCATTAAAGTATTCATATATCTTAGACTAACGAAAGTCATATTTTTAGTAATTTTTAAACACAAATGCTACATCAAATATAAGAGTTTAAATTCATATTCATGCATTTATTAACAACATTATGTAATTTTTCTAATTTCAATCATAAAATTACCTATCCAACATGCATAATAAAAATTTATTTATTTCTCCATTTGCAAAAAACTCATATGACAACTTTGTGTCACAAACCTTGAAATGGCAATTCCCTGAACAAACACTTGATATTATGATCATTTCAGGCAAAATAAAGAAACCTCAATCAATCAACACACACTGTCAAAAAAAATTTGAAATTTCAAACATCTTTTATAGACTTTCTCTTAAAATCGTGTTTGAAATTCCATGGACACGTATATGAAAGGATTTTAAAGAAATTTATATCAAATTTATTGTTTTCATATTAGATATATTAATTTCAATATTTTTATTTATTTTATTTTAAGACACTACATGTTTGAATATTATAAAATATCTTTTGCATATTATCCAATATACAATATAATTTTTGTTACACTTATATTCTATACAATATAAATTTTTTGTTCCGGTCGAATAGCTGTTGGTGAATTAGGGAAAATCTGCTCAAAAAAATTTATTATGTCGAAATGCACTTGAATTTGAAAAAGTTTGAGTACACATTTTCGATGAGAAATTATTTGAAGGTAAAATAATTTTAATGTCTGCTTTATATTATATAAATACTTTCATTTCCTAAAAGGTTTATAATTTTCATAGATAGTGTATATTTTTTTCATAGTTGCGTCCATAGCTTTAATAGAAAATTTAATAGACAGAATCGGAAATCCCCTTCACAGACAGTCTCAGAAATTTCTGAGGTTGCAACAAAAACCAATCCAAATTTTCAACTACCTAACTCCTAATAAACTATATATTCACCACTCCCAAAATCTTCCTTCTTTTCTCACCCCTTCCCCTCTCTCCTCGCAAAAAATTGCCCAAGTCACACATAACGAAAAAAAAAGTTTTTTCTTCACCCAAGAATATATCATATTCTACTGCACCCACAATCAACGACGTAATCTCTTTACCTCTCGCTCGCGCGTGGAATCTTACTCGTGAATCTCCCCCACAATCTCGCATCTCGGAAGTTTTGAGAAATGACGAGTCATCAACTCCGTGACATTCGAAAAAGAGGCCTCGTTTTTTCGAAAATTGATATTTTTCTGGGTACAGCCCCTAATAGAAAGTGGATTTTCATGGACGCGTAACGTCAAAATGTCCGAAAAGCGTGAAAAAACTTCGACTTCGAAATGACGCAAATCGGGACCTTATAATATCGCGCCCGATTTGGGAATTAATGTTCCTATACGCTTCTGTTGGAATCATTAATCATCTTAAGCAAAGGTGGAAGAGGGAGAATCCGGAGTAAAAAATGAAGAAAAAAAGGGCGCTTTTGCCGTCTCGCGGTTGAAAAGAAAAACCCATGGAATAGTCACACGGTATAAAACGAGCAACCTGCAGACGGACATTCATCATATTTTATTTATTTTCTTTTCAAAAACATGTAATATCCTAAGGGTAAAAAAATAAGAAATGGCGTCATCGTGCGTTCATGGGCACTTTTCGAAGATTCCAGAATAAATTGATGACAGTTTCATGCAGTATGTAAATGAGACAAACCTTGCGAAGTCGAGGTCGATTGCGAACCTGACGAAGGATTGAGGAGGTTTGGCAGAAGTTGCCCACTAACGGATTTTGACAGATCGCCGCTGGCGAAGCCATAAATCGCCAGGAGTTCTTGCATGGTGGACTCGGCGTATTCCGAGACGCCCAGGCCTGAACCTGGGGCTCTTTCCGGGCACCTTTCATCGCCCTCAACCTCGAACTGGCCCTCTTGTTCTGGCTCTTGATCCCCCAACTGACACTCCACTTCCAGCTCCATGGCAGCGCAACCACTTTTTTCCGAAAACTCTGACGTGGGGCTCGTCACCTGGGGAAAGTTATTTCGCCAGGTGAGATGCAAGGGTTTTTTACTGTGCCATGGAGGGCAATAAAAAATTCAATGAAATGAGAGGGATCTTAAAGACTCAAAGTTTATGTGAATTTTTGAAGTAACAAGGAGGGAGGTATGTAGATAAATTTATTTTTATTGTTTAAGAACAGTGTACTGAAATTGCAATTTTTGAACCTTTTATCGTATAAGTGAAATCATCGGTATTTTGCAAAAATATTTATTAATTAAATATTAAATATGATATGTAATATATTATATGAATTTAATTAATTAAAACGAAATAGAACTAAATTTAAAATAAAAATGTACCTGAAGATCCAAACGTTTAAAATTAAGCGAAACAAAAAATTTAACTAATTTTCGATTTCTCGTAACGTTAAGGATTGTGTTAAATATTTTGGTGGTGAACATGAAGTTTATTATTGAGACCAAAAAGTCTATTAAAGCATCAGAAAATTGTTTTTCTTGAATACACGTCTTTTTTTCCTTTTTCGTTTAATTTTAAACGTTTGGAATTTCATGCACATGAATGGAAAATTGCGAGCACTAGAAATTTTTCAAAATTTTTGCAGGTTTCAAATTAGAAATAATGCAGAATTTTTCAGTGTTTAAAGACTGTTTCAAGTTTTCACAGAAAATAAAAAACGAGGAACTTTATAGTAGAATGTCTTGATATTTCAAAAAAATAGGGTTGAACTAAAAAATATACATACATGTAAAATTCATGTTAAAGTAGAGAAATGAAACTATTTTCGAAGAAACTAACTCGAAGAATTTATCGAGGAATTCCTTATGATTTAAAATTAAAACTTTTTTAGAACTGCAAAAATTTGTTTTGTTATTCATGATTCAATGAAGTATCATAATAATTATAAACGTCCACTTAAAATATCAGAATGGAAAGTAACTTTAATAAAAATAAAAGAATTTGGAGCACTAGAAATTTTTCAAAATATTTGTAGCTTTAAAATTAGAAATAATGTACATACTTTACACCAGAATGTCTCGATATTTCAAAAAATGGTGTTAAACTATAAAAAATACATACATATAAAATTCTTGATGAAGTAGAAAAAGAAAACTTTTTTCAAGAAACTATTCTTATTAATTATTTTGAAACTGGTGTAAGTTGTTTTCTCACTCATGATTCAATGAAATCTCACAATCATAAATGACCTCAAAAACTACATGTGTGATCATAAAAGTTAATTGAAAAAAAAAAAAAGAATTTATGACCATTTGAAGAAAACTTCAACATCACTGAAATTGTTGAGAAATAGAAACATTGTCAGAAAGTTAATGTGAAATCTCAAAAGTCATAAAAAAGAAAGCAAAAATTTTTCTTAAGCCGAAAGAATCTCTGATACTTCTTCAAGTTCAAATTCATAACAAAATTGAACAGTTTTTCTGGTCGGACAAAATTCAACTCTCGGATATCTAAAAAGTGAATCAAAATCTTCAAGAATTTTCCAGTAAAAATTTTTGTAAAATTTTGTGAATTTTCTTGAAAATGGCCATAGATCGCAAATTAAAACTTATATCTAGTAATTGAAGAAATATCAAAAATCTCGCAAAAGTCTCAGATTCTAACGGAAAATTCGGCAAAAAAAATCTTAGTAGAATATTCACGAAAATTTTGAAAAATGATGAAACTCTAAAAACATATTTGAATATCGTAAAAATTATTTCAGATGAGACAAAAAGAGTAAGTCATCAAAAGGTTACAAAAAATACATTAGAGTTACAAAAAAATGTGATGAATTTCCTTCGACTATTCAAATACTTTGATAATAACCTACGGTCATAAAAAAATTTGAATATATTATGTAATTACAAAAGTATAAAAACTGACTCATTTAAAATTCTTCTAGCACAGCAAAAATTCGTTTTGAAGTTGAGGTTAAATCTTGACACTGTTTTTATTCTATTATTCTCTAACATGAAAAAAAAACGTCGAATTGTTGAATTGTCGAAATAATAAATGAAACGACTTTTCATGATTAGTTCTGAAAAATAGAATTTTTTACTATCTCATAAATATTTATATTTATATAATTGTGGATTCTCCAGGTAAGTGATTCTGGAATATTTCGTCAATTTTTTTAAAATAACATAAGTTTTGAAAAAAATTCTTCTTTTTGAGGCATTTTGGTCAGACAATTTTGTTTTTCACTCATATCATGGCCAAATGAATCGATTTCACATCATACTACAATAATAACAAGGAACAGAAATTTTTCTTCGAAATGAAGTTGCAGTATATTATGCTATAATGAATTTTCAAAAAATTGACCTACTGCTTTGATCATGAAAGAAACTTACAAAAAAAATCATTCTGTTGTACTTATGATGTAGTACTATAGTAATTCTAGAAAATCAAAGAAATTAATAAATTTTTGAAGCAAACTCTGACGAAAAAATGTACCGGATCTATTATGATCCTATGAACGATGTTTGAATAATTAAAATCACCTCAAAGTAACTAATTTTTTTTTACGTTTCCCTAAAATAATGCTCTTTCATTCCCCGCATCAAAATGTTCATGCCAAACCCGTGGTCGCATAATTTTAAAAGCTTTTTTTTCTCGACGTACGTAAGACTTCGAAAGATATACCCAGAGAGTCTTTTAACTCCCAGAAACACCTGTCACCTGTCGAGAAGTTGACGAGAAATAAAAACATGAATTTTCGTTACCTCAATTCTGAAATCGTACGTTCTAACGTTCGATCGAGATAGGAGTCAATAACCAATTAATGCAAAAAAAAAAAAATTATCTATTTTGGGTGATTCAGAAGTCGAATATCAAACCCCAACCATGAAAAAAATTGTACTTGCAAAAGTTAAATAAATGTTGATCGTTTCATCCAGAGAAAAGAAAAAAAAGTCGAAAATTCAATTGCATACTGTAGAAAAAATGTCTGACCAAACATTCCACTTTCAGTTCCTTTTCAGTTTCAAATCTAAAATCGACTAACCTCGTTACTAGGAGAGTAGAGCTTTTCAGATCTGAGCTGCTCGATGATGAACTTGTGCCTGAAAGAATCAGAACTATCTTCATCTGAGGAGGGTGGCCTCGTTGAAAGATCCATTGGACTAGTCTCATTGTTATTTAGCCTCCTCTGTTGCTGTTGCTGCTGTTGTTGCTGTTGCTGCTGCTTCTGTTGAGGCTGTCTTTGATGGTCCTCGAGGACACTCGGTGGCAGGAGGAGCTTTCGCTCGAATTCGAGGACCTCGGAGGTGCTCCTGGAGGACGAGGTCATAAGGTCTTCAGGCCTGTTGTGGTCCTCGTCCTCGTCCTCATCTTCATCCTCGTCTTCGTCGCGCTCGGATTCCCCTCGCTCGGAATCGTCCGAAACCTCGGCCATTCGGCTGTTTATGGGCTTAAAGTTTTTGCGCTTGTTACGCGGTTTCTGGATGTTCGCGAGCTGCAGCTGCGCCTGGGCCTCGAATTGGGCAACGCCGTCTTGCTCCGCGCCACGCCGCGACGATGCGTAGTTGTACACGCTTTCCGCGAGCATTTCCGCTGAAAAAAAAATCATTCTTGAAAAATAAACGCTTTTCTTTGAAGGAAAATGAGGGAAGAATTTAGATACAGGAATAAGAGATGACAATGTATGAATGAACGTATTTTGAAACATTTTGTTTGTCCATTTAGATTGTATTATCGATTTGCCGAATTTCATATTCAATAAGGAAAACTAATGTAGGAGTAAATCAATTCATCATTGTTTTAAAATACCCAAAATGGATTTGCAACATGTCGATACAGGGGCGTAGGCAGAAGAAATTTTCAGAAGGGGTTTTTTGAAACATATTTTTCCTTCGGGATTTCATATTTTTTCATCTTTAACAATATGGTTACGAGAAAGCGATTTTGAAATATTTTATACTTCGGTATTTAAAAGTTGTACAACTTTTGGAATACAGAGTTGCACATTTTTCATGTTCGTGTATAATGGAATTTTATTTTTGTGATTTTGAATTAGTAACTGAAGTTTCAATTTTTTTTACTAATAATTTTTGTAAATTTAAAACACTTTAAGGATTGTCTGATATTCACTTATGTGGGTTTCTAAAAGAACTTTTTGGAATTCGACGCTCTAGGAATCAAACTTCTAAAAAGTTTATGTATTTGAATTGATTTTTGAGAAAATTTAAACTATGCAGATGAAAGGTACATCTCATAAATTTAAATGATTTTGTATGGTATATTATTCATGCAACTTTGTAGTATTTTCTGGTATTTTTATATATTTCTGATATTTCTATGGATGGCTCAAAATATTTTTATAAATCGATGCTATTGTATCGAAACTTTCAACGATTTTAAGAATTTAAATTGATTTCCAGACGACAGTTTCTTTAATGAAGATTTTCAATACTTTCATTTAATATTTTCTTAATATTTCAACAATTAAAAGTATGCTTATTGGTATAAATTGTATCAATGAAATTAGATGTATTTTTATCGTTTTCTATTTGAATTTCCAGAATAATTTCCAAAACCATATACAGTAATAGTATTATTTTAATAATTATTCCTCAGGACAGACCAATTTATCAATTTCCAAGAAAATTGTTTCTACATTATTTTTATGTGTTGGAAGATTTTAGTAAACTAGTCAGCTAGTAAACTAGTAAACTTATTTTTCGCATTTTTTTAGTATAATTTACGAACTAAAAACTAGAAGATTTCTAAGTATTTTTCTAGAATACTTATATATTTGTAGATCGCTTCAAAGAAATAAACAACTCGATGCTTTGAAATGCGAATTTTAATCTATTACCAGTAATTTCAAGAATTAATGATAAAATCACATTCATATAGATTTTTCATGTTATACATCGTTATTCTTTTTTCGTATTCTTGAAATATTTAAAAGCTTTTGTTGCGTTTTCTACAATTTTTATGGGTTTGTAGTATATTTAGAATTTGATGCTCTAGAATCCCAAAATTTATAGATCGTAGAGGCGTTAGTCGAGATTTTTCAGAAAACAGTTTTATGATAGATTTCAATTAATTTCATTATTTTTTAAAAGTTTGTATGAATCAAAAGATTTTTAATACTTTCATATGGTTTTTATATCGATTTTTAGAATTGGATGATGTAAGATTCAACGGTTTTCGAATTTTCAGCATTTTCGTAGATTTTTATTTTTTTCATCAATCACTGGGTTGCAACAATTTTTTTGATTCATATTTTCTACGTCATCCAACGTTTTGATGATTTTTACTTTTTCATTACATTCATACTGCTAACGTTTTCATGCAGTTTTTTGTAACTCATAATTGTTATTGTTTATCGATGTAACTTTTTTAATTTCTACATGAAATATTGATTGATTTTATTAGAATTTCGGGAGGGGTTTGAATTCCCAAAACCCTCCTCTGCCTACGTAACTGTGATATTCTACTTTTCGAAAATAGATCTGAACGATTATTTATCCTGGATAGTTTTTTTTGCGACAGTGGAAAAATTTTGTAATAATTTACCAGGATAAGGGAATGTTCTACATGAAAGCGATCAATGAAATCGCTTGCATTCATTTTGGGGTCGTTCTAGAACGCCAACCCCCAAGGAAAAGTGACTCAATAACACGGACTTACTCGGACCGTAGGGGCTGGTCACGGCAGACATCTCGAAGCTCGCCAGGCCTCGTTCAGTACACCCTCCTAAAACATACACACGATTTCGCATATGAAAACGAGTACAAACGTGCTATAAAACATTGACTTGGCAGAAATATAATTAGCATTTGTGTCAAAGAAAACATATTGGAAGTTGGAGAAAAATTGTTGATTTATGTTAATTCATAGATGATGTAGAATCTGGTTAAAAATGTAACCATTCAACAGAATTTTTTTTTGGAAAGTGAGGAATTTGGAAAAAATTGTCAGAATTTCGTGAAACCAAGAATTAAAATCAACTGAAATAAGTTAATTGCAAGGAAATATGAAGCAAAAAAAATTATTTTCATTATTATTATTATTTGATAATTATGAACTTATATATACTTAAAAAGCCATAATTTTCCTACTAATTGAAATATGAATCTCCATTTCACAAAATTCTTCATTTCAGCCAACTTTTTCACTACTTTTTTAACAAAATTTCACTCTTGAAATGCGATTTGTTGATAAAATTCAGTCTGGACATCGACAAAACTCGATTTATGAAATCCGCGAGAGCGAAATCGGAGTTGACTCGACGAGGGTGCAGCGCGTAATTTATTCAAGAACCGCCCCGCGGCCGTTGGTAGGGGCAAAAGAGGGCGGACGCCGTAGGTACGCGCTCTCGCAACAGATGTTAATTATCCCTTCTGGAGGCTCTGAGAGCGCCGCAAAAACGCGCGAATATCGTGTACACGCTGCGCTATCGCTGCCCCCGTTTGTCCCCTCGCGGAGCGTTCATTGCATCTTCGCGATCCTGTGTGATTGGTCGCTCGCGCCGCCGCATTCGAAGACCGCATTCCGATAAATCGCGACTTACACGTTCATTTCAATCATTTATCAACGAAAAGTCTTCCTGTGTTCAATTGTTTATGAAAATACGTGGTACTTTTTATTGCATTTCATTGTGCAGAAATTAGGATATGATCTTCTCAAGCGAATTCGATTAGAACACACTGTTAAAAAAAATTTAGTAAATTTCCTATGAAAGTATTGGAAGTTTTTAACCTCTTTCTGTTTGGGATTTTTCCACTAAATAGATCTGGGAAATTTTCCATGCACTGAGAATAAATCTTGTACTTTCTGCCGTATATATTGTAAAAAGTGCAATATTATTGTACTTTTTAGAATAATATTGCAATTTTTACAATATCATTGTAGTTTTTACAATAATATTGTAAAATCTGCAATATTTATTTTACTTACTACAATATTACACAGTGAAACTGCTGTTCATGTACAAATTACATGTATGCCAGTTTTTACTGTATAATTTCGGAAAATTTTAAATCTTAAAATGCAAATTTCACTATAGAAACTGTGATTTCTACCATACATGGCGAAAAAAATTAACTACATTACTTTTATCTAGCTTTTTCGAAAACTGTATCATAATACAATATGATGCACTAGAAACCTAGAAAGAATACAAAAATATTGCAAAAAGAACCTATACAGATATGCACACTGAAAAAGCTGTATGGAATTTTCAATAATCTGGATTAATAGGGATTACCATATGATATTGCAAAAATACAAGAAGTATAGTAGAAAACGAAATACGTAGAGGAGTTTTTACAACAAAATATATCTATAATTACAATATCATTTGACAATATGTTATTTCAAAAATTGCTATATTATCTAGCAAAAAGTAAAATATGTCAGAATGATTCCCGTTCACTAAACAGTATTGTAATAATTACTATATTTTTTTCTCAGGGTGGAGATTCTTCTATACATCTAGAAAAATTTCTATAATTTGTGGGAAATTCCCTATAGAAGATGGAAAATTTTCTACATCTATGTATGGGAAAAATCCCACAAACAATATGAGTTTACAACTTTGAATACTTTTATGGAAAATTTTACTAACCTTTTTGAACAGTGCACTGCTGTATAGAAATCATTGGCATATCAATTTTTTTTTTTTTAAATATTACTGAAGAAATTATTAATTGAGAGTACATAGAATGATGAAAAGAAATTTTTTACGACTTTGAAAAAAAGTCCTTTGATATTTTAACATTCAAGGCATAATTTTCGAAAGGTAGGTTTGTCAAGTTTAATAGTATTTATTTTGCAAAACGTATGAAAGATAATTGAAAAATTTTGCATGCTGAAAGGAAGGAAAAATATCTATCTAAAAATTCAGGAAATTCATTTGAAATAATCTATTATTTATTTATTATTGCATCATTACTGTAAACTTACCTGAAGTTCCAAACGGAAAAAATTTATAAGTTAATATATGAGAAAATAACTTTGACATCTGCTTTTGAACATATATGAACAGTTATCATTGTCAGTCTACAATTTTGTATTCTCCAAATTATCGCAAAAAAACTCCTAAAATACAGTAACAGATTATTGACTAGAAAAGTCAGTAATTTATTCCACCAAACATCAACATTGTTATTGAAAATATAATCAAAAATGTTTTTATCCATGAAAACATTTGATAAGTTGCAACAAATTTATTTATTCTCACTTGTTTACAAGTGGATAAGGAGGGGAGCAGTTTTCTGCAATTGCGACATCTATAAATATTTATTCCCAAAAGTAAAAACTTTTTTGACGACAGTTTCCATTTGCAACGCTCGCGAATTCGAATTCGAGAAAATCAACTTGATCTCGAAAGAAGAGCACAGCGCAAACTCAAGTCGCATGCAAGGCCTAATTTAATAAACGTCCGGTAATAATCGAATGTATGTCGTTACCTAAACGAACGCGAACGAGGTCTGCGGCGACTCTTTACGACGCTGAGAGAAAACACGTTCTCGAGCAATATCGATGACGCGCAATCAATGATAACGAGCTATGAAAATTATGGCCGAATCACAAGATGACCAGGGAAAAGGAGAAATTCGCATTCGAATAAAGTACCAGCGATTTACGATTTTGTTAATTGAATAAAATTGTTTTTCCTTCAGATAGCACATCCAAGAAAGGTTCTTTGAAATCATTTGTGCTTTCTGAGAAAACAAAAAGATAGATTTTGTGGTGTTAAATTGCGCTGATTCAGTTTGTCCGCGCTTTTAGAGCCTTTTCGTGAAAAAACAAAGAAATCATGTAAATGCAAATAGACTGTGAAGTGAGAATTTCTTTTTTTCATTATCGCCAATACTCGTGAATTCGCGCGTTCGTTGCTTTGAAGCTATCGAAAAACGAGGGACTGCGGCGGAAAAAGAGTACATGGGCCCCGAAATGTCCCGAGATTGGGCCGCGATAGCAAGATCGATCGGTTCGTCTCGCCGATAAAAATCCCGGCGAAAAGGAGAAAAACGCGAGGCAAAGGCGTAGTTATGAGGGCTGTTTTTGAAGAATGAACATTCCAGTGAAAGGTTTTGTCGATAAGTTTCAAACAGGGAATTTGTTTGATAGTTATTCTAACGTTTATCATTTACTTTTCATAAATTGGAACAACCTTCAACTTCATCCTAGTCAAACAAACATATCAAAATCTTATAAAAAGTCCGAATTCCTCATCATCTCTTTTTCAACCCCTAACTAAATTCCCCAAAAAGCAGGGTGTGAAAGTAACGCGTTACTCTAAAACGTTACGGTTGTTACTGTAACGATAACATAACACGTTACATTAATTAGCAAGTAACGATAACGGGAATGAGTCACTTTTTTTTGGTAACGAGTAACTAGAATCCCGTTATTTTACGTTATTTTTATATGTCTCATTAAGTTTTTGGCACGATTTCGAACTTTTTAAGGAATGTTGTAAAACTAATATATCCGTAATATTAAACTCCTTTATTTTTGAATAAAAATTCTTTATTGAAAATTTTTAATAAAACAATGTGGGGTATTAGTAATTTGTCTGTAAATATTGACAAAGAATATGCTTTTTTACTTTTTATCAAAAACTTTCACAATTTAAAGCGCTGAATCTAAGAAATTCGCGTAAAAATATATAAAAATACTTAAAATTTATAGATCTCAAAATCTATAGGAAGATCTGTGAGATTTAAAGATTCTGCCTGAATATCTAATAGAATATAGTAAATACAAAAAAAAAATTGGAAAAAAAAATACGGAAATTGCTCGAAGTACTATGTACCTGAAGTTCCAAACGTCTAAATTAAACAAAAATAAAAAATGTATGAAATTTTCGATTTTTTATGATTGTAGGTAGTATTGAGAATATGTATTTTTTTTTAAAGTATCAAAATTGTTGTTCCGATCAAAAAGTGTTTAAAACGACTAGAAAATTTTTTTCTCCTGTATTAACTTTAAAATATTTATCGTTCAATTTCAAACGTTTGAAATTTCAGGCACATCGAAATATTAGATATTATTTAGTTTCATGCTATTTGATTCTTTAACAATTTATGTAATTCAAGAAAACAAAAAACTTCAGATTTCTCGAGCATAGAATTATAAAAATATATGTTTATAGAAGTCGATAACAAGATAAGAAAATTTTTCAAATCGTATAACTCTGTGAAAAATACAAAAAATATTGAGGGCACTCTAAATCTATAAGAAAACTGTTTTCTGCAAAATCGATCAAAATATACTTCAGGAATTTCGAACTTTCTATTTTATCGCATTTTGGAAATTCAAAGAGGTATCTTTAAAAAAAACTCAAAAATTCCAGAACATTCTATAAATAGAAATACGTAAAGAAAAATACATGTGAATATATAAAAAATTGAAAATCTTTCGAATTTAAGAAATTTATACAGCAATATATAAAAATAAACGACCCTTGAAATCATAGAAAAACTGGAGAAATATGAAAAGTACAAGAATAAGTAAAAATCGATCGAGACACTGTTTTCTGGAAAATCCTGTGAAACACGGAAAATTTCATTACATTCAAATTTTACAATTCGAAATTCTCGAAATGTGTGTGTCAATTTAAACTATAAAAAAAATTCTAAAATTATGTAAAAATACCAGGAAATTCTGCAACACTTTATCATCTTGGTAAATACGAATAGTTTCAGAAATACTGAACGATTCTTAACATCGTAGAAAAATTGAAAAAGAATTAAAAAAATCATGAGAAATGAAAATCTTTATAGACAATTTTCGCTGAAAAATCCTCTCAAATACAACTAATTTCATGAACTTTGAACTCTAGAGCATGAAATTCTTAAAATCTATGTATAAATGTACAGAAAAATAGTATAAATTTAAAGAAATACTTTAAAATCCTCCAACATTTTAACATACTGAAAAATACAAGAAATCTGAGAATATGGGTAGGTATTATGATTCTCTCAAAAATCTATAAAATTTTCGAATGTTGTGGCTAACATTGAATCAAATGTAATATTCAGATATTTTGTAAGCTTGAAACAATATAAAAATATGAAAAAGCTGATTGATTTTTTTTTTCAGGGTGAAAAAGAACGGATTAAAATTTTTATTATATCTGGAATAAACAATTTCTATATTAGAACAAAACTACGACTACGTTGATATTTTTTTTTCAGCTTTATTTTTTCGATATCTCGTTATTTACATTCAAATTATTCTAAAAAGTTACGGGACGTTACTTATTTTAAGTCATAACGGTAACGAGTTACTATTTCTTTTCTAGTAACGGTAACGTTATGCGTTATCGTAATGCGTTACATTTTTTTAAGTAACTTTCCAAACCCTGGTTTAATCATAAGTTACGAACAGGGAATTTGTAAGATAGTTATTTTAGCGTCCATAATTGACGTTTCATAAATTCTTAGCGACTACCAATTCACTTCGAATAAAAAAAAAACCACTATAACAACCTTCAACTTCATGTTCTTCAAAAAAACATACAAAAATACTATAAAAAGTCCAAATCCCCATCCTCTCTTTTCCAACCTCCCACAAAATTCCTAAAAAAGTCCCAGATCTGACTTTTCAAATTGCCACCGCACTTAACAATCAACGACAAAACGAAATCCAAAAAATCCCCTCGAATTCGCCTTCCGACCAGGTTCTCTACTCAGCCTAAACCGATTAACCTTGGAACCGTTTTGGGGCTATTTAGCATCCATCGATCGGGCGCGTTGTTCTTGAATTTTCATACGTCGCAAACGGAAATTGGAGTGGCGAGACGAGCGGGTCAGAAATGAGACGGAAAAGGACGAGTGGCTCGCGATAAGTTTAATATATTTTAAGTCGTCAAGGCGAATTTGAATAATCCCTCAGCGGTATTCGAGCGAGACACTCCAGAAGCCACGAGGGCCGAGCATCACATTCGAGCATATTCTTCGAGTGTTTGACGTACGAACGTGTTACTCCGCCGCACAACTTTTTTTTACCTCCCTCCCCTTCGTTCTGGCTTTGAGCAATGTCGAGTGCTTCTGCAGCAATTTCCTTTTTTTTTTGTTTGCCCTCCCCCCCTTCTCTTAAGCCATCCCTCGCTCTTTTCTTAGGCGCGAAAATAACTTTAATGTTTTCATTGCTTCCTGATTCCTTTTATTTTTTTTCATCCTCGAGAGCCAGAGTTGGGATGAGCAGAAGGAAAAATTCTGGGATAGGGAAAGAATATATTTGTTTGAGGTTTTAATTCAAACTTACTCTTAATATATTCATTATTTTATTTCATTATCACTCAATATTGAGTATAGCCTGGAGGGGCAGCAAAAATTTTTCCATTAACCAGAAAAAAAATACACCAGGATATAAAAAATGAATGAAATGAGAAAAGACGGAAAAAATTAGATAGCAGTACACGCGAAGGGAGAGTGTGTTCGTAAGATATGGTGTGAAACACGAGAGCCCGAGATTAAAGAATGAAAAACACGGAATCCCGAGAAATGGCTCGAGTCATAATAATATTCGTAATTTCGAGTACACTTTCGCGTGCGGAAGCATAAAATCTGTCATTTTTTATTATCGCGCTAATGCCGATCTTGCGCCTTATTTCGCCTTTCTGAATTATCGCGCAATTCGTTTTAATTCCTCGCGTGTTTTCGTCCAACAGTATGAAAAAAGGCTTTTGAGAGCTCATTTTTCATCTGTAATCGCGAACCATGATTCGAAAATTCCAATAGGTTAAAGCACTTTTTTGGAATAAAAAAGTAAAAACCAACAGATGACAAATTTTTGAAGTGTCTGACTGTAAAAATACAAAAATTATAATTGTAATTTAAAAACTCGGTCAAATTTTTCCGAATCTATCATTTACATATATTTTAGTATTCTTTTTGAGAAATGCAAAAGAAAAAGATGAAGTTTCTAATTTGATGTCCATGATTAATGATATGGATGATGTGTTTAGAAAAAATATATTTTCGAAGTATGCAGTGAAAAATTTTTTAATGAGCAATACAAACTTTGATTTCGAATTCGCACATAACACGAAACTTTTGAATAAGATTTTAAGATGTAGTAAGAAAGAGTAAAAAAAAGGTTTCTTAACGCTTTTGGAGAAACCGAAAATTTTCGAGGTCGGCGGGCACTTTCTGGCCGCAACCATATTTAGGTCTAAATAGTTGGTGGCACGCTAATTACATCTAACTAGATTAGTAAGTCGTTGAGCGCTCTATTTTTAACGCGGCTTCGAACGCGCCCTGCTTCGCAAAAAGAAAGAATGGGAACGATCTCTTCAAGAGTTTTCGCAATGGAGCCAGGGTATCGCAGGGTTTTGGCGGAAAAAATATCGACACGATAAACCAATGTACACAGATTTTGTTTGATTTTTTCGGTAATATTCAACTGCTTTTTGTAACTATAAGTTACTGAACTGTAAAAGAAGAAGAAATAATATCAGGATGTGGAATTTTTTTGTAATGAAGGACATTGTTGAAAAATTATTGTATTTAAGAGAAGGTGGAAGAATTTGAGAAGCAATTTTTGGAATAGAGCTTTATGCTCGAGTTTCAAAATTTTTGAAAATTTAGCACATGGTATCAACCTTTCCTGTAGAAACCTGAAAATTGCTGAAGTTTTTATAGAGTAAGAGAGATAATTAAGAAATTAGTGTTGTTTCTTAAAATTTTGAAGTAATTTTGTTCGCATCAATTTAATATTTTCTGTTTGAAATGGAAAAATTCTAAGGAACGATTATAATTATTTAGAAAAAACTTGTTTTGGTGTCTTTTTTACGAATTTGCAGTATTTTCATAGAGGAATTTAATACATTTCAAATATGAAATATATATGAAAGATTCTTCCAGTACAAAAAAGTTGATTGATATACCAAACATAACAAACTCTTTTTTCTATTGAGGTAAAAGAAATAGAATTCCTACCTTTTATCTATAAAAAAAATTTTTTTTTGTAATGACGCACATTTTCGAAAAATTATTGTATTTCAAACAAGGTGAAAGAGTTAGAGCAATTTTTTAAATAAAGCTTCATGTTCGGGTTTAAGAATTTTTTAGAAATTTAGCACATGGTATCAAATTTTCCTGTAGAAACCTGAAAATTGCTGAATTTTTTACAGAGTAAGAAAGAAAATTGAAAAATTAGTGTTGCATCTTAAAATTTTGGAGTATTTTTTTTTGCAATAATTTTATAGTGTCTGTTTGATGTGAAACAATTCTTAGAAATGGGTGTAATTGATTAAAAAACTTTTTTTGGTGTCTTTTTTACGAATTTGCAGTATTTTCATGGACAAAAAAGTATGTGTTAAAAATTCTTCTATTACAAAAAAGTAGTTGATTGAATTATCAAAGATAACATACTTTTCTATACTGAGCTAAAAGAAACAAAATTTCTCGCTTTTATCCACAAAATGAGGAATTTTCTTGTAATGACGTACATTGTTGAAAATATCTTGAATTTTTAACAAGTTAAAAAAATTTGATAAACAATTTTTCAATAGAGCTTCATGCTTGAGTTTTGATAATTTTGGAAAATTTACCACATGATATCAAATTTTCCTGTAGAAACCTGACAATTTGTTCGCATCAATTTAATATTTTCAGTTTGATGCAAAAATATTCGGAAAAGTTATTGTAATATTTTTTTAATTACTTTTTTAAGAATTTGTAGTGTTTTCATGGTCGAAACAAACGGTGAAAGAAACTGAATTTTTATCTTTTATCCACAAAATTGGAAATTTTTTTGTAATGACTCACTTTGTTAAAAAATTCTTGTATTTTGAACAAGGTAAAAGAATTTTAAAAGCAATTTTTGAATAGAGCCTAAGGCTCGAGTTTTAAAATTTTTGAAAATTCAGCATATCATATCAAATTTTCCTGTAGAAACCTAAAAATTTGGTTCGTATCAGTTTAATATTTTCTGTTTGATGTTAAAACATTCGGAAAAATGATTGCAATTATTTTTATAATAACTTGTTATGGTGTCTTTCTTACAAATTCGCAGTATGCTCACGGAAAAAACTCTATATTTAAAAATTCTATTAGTACAAAAAAGTTAAACGAATAAATAAAAAAAACATACTTTTTTATATTGGGGTCAAAGAAACGCAATGTCTAGCTTTTATCCACAAAATAAGGAATTTTTTTGTAATGAAGCATATTGTTAAAAAATTCCTGTATTTTGAAGAAAGTGGAAGAATTTGAAAAGAAATTTTTCAAATATGTAGAGCTTTTTTCTCAAGTTTAAAAAGTTTTGAAAATCAAGCAGATGGTATCAAATTTTCCTGTAGAAACCTAAAAATAGCGGAGATTTTATGGAGTAGGAAAGAAAATTTAGAAATTAGTATTGTTTGGTCAAAATCTTGGAGTAATTTATTTTGCATTAATCTAATATTTTCTGTTTAATAGAAAAGGATTCCGAAAAATAAGTGTGATTATTTTTAAAAAACTTGTTTTGGTGTCTTTTTTACGAATTCTCCGTGTTTTCATAGACGACATAGTATACTTAGAAAATTCTTCTAGTGCAAAAGAGTTGATTGAATTATCAAACATAATAAATTTTTTTACACTGAGGTAAAAGAAACGGAATTTTCAGCTTTTATCTGCAAAATAAGGTATAAGATTGTTGAGGATCCGAGGATTTAATTTAGAACCCTTCAATTATAATAATGCCAACTTACAACGAATCAAAAATAGAATTTAAATAATTTTAGGTTTCTTCTACTTGCAGTTCTGTTTTCTTGACTTATTGTCAAAAAAATTTGTTTTCTCAAAAATAATTCTTCCTCTTCCACAATTTATCTAACTGCAATAAAATTCTTTAAATACTCAACCTAAAACTTTTCGAATTACAAACTTCTAAAATAAAAAAAACATCGATTCTCGACCCCAGAAACCCCCCGCAAGTCATCGTTTTTCCTCGATCTTTTTTCCGTCCTCACCTTTAATTTTCACGCAGGAAAAACATTTTCCCGACAAAATGCATGCTCGAGACGGCCGTCGCTCGCGCACAGGACGGACAATAAAGTTTATAAGCGTGTTCCTCGACTTAATTACGCCTCGAGGTCGGGCCGTCATTTGCATAGGAAAAAACCGGCAAGAAAAAAAAAGCGTCGGAAAGGTCCGCGAAAACAATCGCGCGGTCACGATTGATTGGCGGGAGAAAAACGAGGAGGAGGTGAAAAAAAAGGGGCGAAGAAACGAGGAGCGTAATGACAGAGCCGCGAAAGATCGACGCGGGTACAAATTGGAGGCGAAGCGAAACAAGTTGTAGGATAAATAGGCTCTCGGGATCGCCCCGTGAAAATCGAGCGTCGAACTCGACTTCGTGCGTTGACAAACCGACGTGCTGACTGCTATAAATCTCGATCGAGCTTTTTTTTCCTCCTCGATTACGTATTCCAACTCTCAATTCACTTCTGTTTATTCTCACAAAATAGTGGCATTTAGTTCACGTATACATTTTTCTATGGGGTCGTTCGATCTTAAATCATTAAGATGATTCAGGCGGGGTCGTTTTTTCATTTTTTTAAAACATATCTATGAAAATCAAGGAAATAATGATCTTCTTTTACATGAATCATCATTTTACACAACATAGTTGTTTTGAAGTAATTTTTAGAATATTTGGTAGAAAGTTGATTTTTTCAATTCTTAATATAGTTCAATAATATAACCAAAAATTGCCTAATTTTCAGAATTTTTTTTATAGGTAAACTTTCATCTAGATAAAAAAAGATCTAGGCATTATCTTCTAGCAACAAATTTTTCAATTGTGATTTTCGAAAAAAAATATCTGATTTTAAAGTTTTGACATTATATCAGTTTTGTATTTAAATTTTTGTTCAATGTGGCTGATTAAACAAAATTCAGTACAAATCTATATTATTTGAAATTTCTTGCTTGGAAATTACGATATAATGGAGTCAAAGTGGTTTTTTTGCAGATATTTTCATTCTTTATTGTTTTGGAATCGTAGACTTAAAAAAAAAGATTTCGTCCTCTGTAGCTTTTGGTAAAGTTTCTGAAAATAGATTTTCTATTTTGGAAAAAAATGTTGTGAGTTTATAAGTTGTGAAATTATCTTTTATATTCTAAATTTCCGACTCACAGGTTTCTTTACTGTGTGAGTTTTTAATACTTATTTTATTTGTAAGTTATTTGTTAGTTGTTCGTTAATCATCTTGTGATTTTTTCCATCGATATCTTTATATTTTCGAATAAACAAAAAATATTTCCTTGCATCTTGAACACTAAAAGCATATATCTGTAGCAACATAACATTGTTTAAGAAATATAAGTTCAGCACAAAATTATTGCTCAAAAAGAAAATTAGATTTATGCAGTAAAATTTCATTTATAGCTTTCTAAATTTTTCAGTTATCTTCAAAAACAAACAAATTAATTATCAATAAAACTTTTTCAAACAATGATGCAACATGATAACTTTTAGGTCAAAAACTTGTAAACTTTTTGATTTGATAATTTAGGAATTTTTGGAAATTTTTTTAATTTTTCCAATTTTCTCATTTTTGTCCATTTGCTCGTAAATTTCTACTGATAATCTTACAAGAAAATTTTGTTCTTTTATTCCCAAAGAACAAAATTTCGCTAGTTTATATTCATAATTCATGTAAATTAATGAATTTTCTTGTTGATGATCAATGAAGGAAAAAACTGATGCAACTATGAAATATTTCGATTAAAAATTTTTGCATTCTTTTTTGTTGCAAGCATGTAGCTGAAGAGTAAATTTCGTTTGAAGATTAGAGTTTGAATTATTTTCCTGCTGAGATCAAACTTTATATACCTCTGAAATAAAAATAATCATACAACCAAACAGTTTTAGGCTTACAATGAAATAAAAAATCATAAAAAAATTTACGTGTAGAAATGAAAGAAAATTAGCTTTATAGCCAATATGAACATATTTTGGAAATTCTCTACTACTAAAAAACTAAACATCAAGCGAAGAGAAAAAATACGTATCTTCTCTCTCAGTTCGAAATAGTAAAATTTTTCTAAATTCAATTTGGGGGTCAGAGATAGTCAAAGATCTAATAAATTAGTAGAATTCCCCAACTGACTAAAAAAATAGTTGAATTCTACTAAATTATATATTATATCTACCTAGATGTAAAAAATTTCTTGTAAAAAACATTGTTAAAAGTTTGATGTTTTAAGGAATAAATGTTTTAACAAATGTCTAAAGATGTCTACTATTATTGTTCGATTTTTTACTATAAAACCATAATGAATAAGTAGCATTTATATGCTATTTGTATAATCAATAATTACAGTAGTAAATATTTTAATATTATATACAGGAACTATTTGCTAAAACATTTTTTTTCATTCGTTTAACTATACTTATCTTTTAGTCATAATGCACCAATAAGACTAGTCAAAACCTACTTACTGTAGTAGTGGATTTCTACTAAAGTTCAACGATAGTTATTCACTTTTTTCTTCAGTAAAATATTACTAATTTCATCAGTAAGTTATAACACTAATTCAATTAGTAGATTTTTACTGAAACTTTAGTCGCTCCCTTTTCACTTTTTCAATCAGTGAAGCTCTACTATAAATTTCTAGTTTTTTACCCATTCAAACTGAGAGAGCCAAAGATTTTAATTAAAATGTTTAAAAAAATTCTAAAGCAAAATAAGGACCTACTTTCATCACCAGTATTATTCAAAATAAAATAACATTCTGACGTTCAAAAAATCATAAAAATTTCCAACTTCAAATGACAGCAACTTGTAAAAAAATATGTGCCTGAAGTTCCAAACGTTAAAAAATCAAACGAAAAAAATTTTTCTAGCTAATCGTACCATCAAACTTCATCCTACTCAGAAAAATATTTTCACACTTCCTATCATGATAAAAAAATCGAATAGTTCATATATTTTATATTTTCGTTTCATTTTAAACGTTTGGAACCTCGGGTACATAAGAAAATTAATATGTTAATTATAAAATTCCTTTCGACAGTCATAATAAATTGATAAAACTCCACGAAAAACTTACACTACACTTCGGCACCACAAAAAGCGTTGCTGGGGCCAGAATCACCCTCCCCCCTTTATCGTCCTTGCTACTTTCGATCCTGACCCTTCTGCTGCAACTTTCCTCTCCTCTTTCCTACTCGGCTTATTTGCATACGAGCATAATAGCACGAAGCGAGTACCCTTTACTATTAATTTTACAAAATTATTCAGCCCATTCGACGCTGCAGCCGTCTTTCCCCAATTTCCTTCCCCCTCTTATAAACCTCGCGCGTGTATTGGAGCACCGATCTCGATCCTCCTTTTTTTCCGACTTCAACTGCTATTTGAATAACGGATTTTCAAAATCTCGTTTTACGCTGGATCGCAGGGGATGCAAACACGTGCATTTTTTTTATTCTTCCATTTATAAGTCTTGTCATTGTCAAGGGATTTTGTACTATGGTGAATAATTTTCTTCTTCTCAAAATAAATTCTTTTTTTTCTTCTTACAATTTTCAACTCTGTAAATCTAACAAAATTACAACTTCTTATGTTGAAATTTCCAGTGTACTCTTTGATGATAATTCGCGAATATTTTTTTTACAAAAACATTCTATGGAAGTAAATCTTAAGGGACTGAAAATGCCGTTTCGTCGAGCGACGAACATTAATACGGATATTTTTCTGAATATAAACCACTACCACACCTTCGGATTCAATAACACATCCGCACAGCCTCTCGCAACGGAGCAAACAAAAGTGGGAGGGATATAAGTCCGGTAATTGTTACCTCGGTCTCGGCAATAATTTAAGGCGCTCGTAAAAACATGAAATATGCTGTCGATGGGCCTGACGTATTTATCCCGGCGAGAAGAATCGCCGGGCTCAAAAAAGCATCCACCCGAGGAAAACGATAAAAATTCGAGGCAATGACATGTACAAGCATCAATTAAGCCGAGCGCGTAGCGCTTAATTATGCCCGGCTCGTTTCGAAAACGCATCCGAGATTTCAATTCATTATCGTCCCAATTATTATCGGAATCACCGCTTTGCATTTGAAAAAGTGCAATGAAAAAAAAAGCTCGTGATCTGGGGGTCTGTGAGCTTGTGCCTTTGATTTTTAGGGAATGATTTTTGGAGAGTGTCAAAAGAAGTTTCACTAGTTATGGGGTGAGGTTTTTGAAAAATTGGCAGGGATAGTGGAAAATATTCATTTGGTTGTATTGGTTCATTTTTTCGAGTAAATTGAGTATGTGTTCATAATTGGTTGAATTATATTTTTCAATATTGCCATTAGATAACATTAATTTTTTACTTTATTACGTTTTTACTACTCTTATTCTTTTTTTATTTATTGATGTAATAATTTTGAGCATTTTTTTATTACATTTTCCGATAAATTTCAGAACTCTTAATCACACGGAGCAAATATTACCAGGAAAAAATTATAGAAGGATTTTATGGCACCTTTCGATAATATTATTTTCGTTTTCAAATTGAAAGTTGAACGGCGTTGTTTAAATTCTTTTAAATTATAATTTTTTTTTTTTTAATTATTTTCATACTATTCTATACTATTTCATGAAAAACTTTATGATTGTGTGGAGATAATATTCTGTTGTTTGGAGCATTTTTGTTTTTGTAGTTTTAGGACCATGAATTTGAAAACTGTAAAAATTATGACTCTTATTGCAAAAATTTTGAATCATTCAAATTTTAGTTTTTTCGATTTTACTGAAAAAATTCTATATTTCGGAGTTTCAGAGAAATGTTCAGAAATCAAATTATACATTTGGCTATAAACGTTTTTTGGGTTTCGATGCTTAAAAATAGAGTTCTTAGAATCTTTATTTTGTAGTAAAAGATTATGCAACATTTTTAGTTATAATAATAAAAAATATAAACATCTTCACTACTATGTTTGATGAATAATCAGAAAGTTATTTCTATTAGTTTGATGAATATTGTAATGAGCACCCGATAATCGAGGATTCTAAAATTTGTAAATTTGTTGTACAATACAATGTTTTGAAATACAGTCGAATACCTAGAATAGAATAGTAAAGAGAATAATTTATCCTTGAATCAAGAACATGACATTTTCTTAAATTTTTGAAGACTATTGAATTTAACAATTATGCAATCTGAAATATATTTAACTAATTTTTAATCCTAGACATAGGACTTCAGAATTCTAGATAACCATATCTTTGAAATATGAAATCTGATAATTATAAAGCCTTTTATCTAGGAGTTAAAAATTCTAAAATTAAAAATGAGTAAATTCATTGTTTCATAGTAGTAAATCCTTCAAAAGACTATTAAAATATGTATTTATTCACAAAAAAAAAAAAATGTTTTTGATCATGACAAAAAAAAATTTAATTTATACAAATATTGGAAATCGTCAAATAATATTTCAAATTTTCAAAAACATTTTCTAGAAGAACTTAACAATATCTCCATTTGGGTACTGTGGGAACTCCAAATGCTACAACGTAAATTTTGAAAAACTTAAATTTCAAAATAATTTTTGAAATCATTCGATTCTTGAGTAATTTATTTTTTCTGAAGCTCGCTACATTGAAACTTCTTGGAAATTCTCAAATTATTGAAACAATTCAATGAAAATTGATTCTTTTTTTTTTTCTAATACGTATCACGGTTTTTTCTTGTGCTCACAAAAAACCTCATTTTATAACCTGAAATGTTTGAAAATTATGTCGATTCAGAAAAAAATTATTTTAATTATAGTAACCTTACATAAAAGATTCTTCAAATTTTTTAAACATTATAGAAACTGAAGTAGGTATTTGAAATTATTTAAAAAAACTTTGCTAACATCATGATCATGAGAGTCGATCACGTTTGACAATCTGAGTGAGCTATTATTTAAAAAAAAATCAAATTCTAAGCTATACAAATGATCCACTTGAACAGAGACCGATCTTCGTCAATTTAAAATCAGCCTTGAAAATTTCAAAATAACCCGCATAAAATTTTACTTAAATGGAGTACGACGTAGAACTATAAGTATATGAAAAAAATGTTAAAAATTCTAAAAATAACTTCTTAAGATGTTCGAATATCACCTACAATCTCACTCAGTTTATAAAAACAATTCAAAATCCACACCAACAAATCTACACCAAAACTTCCAAAACAATGCGCCAAAATCCAAGAAACCCTCGTAATCAGGGTCAGAGCGATAATAATTCTTCGGGGCCCGAGATCGAAATTTATCTCGGGGTAAAGAAGATTACCGATCGGCGAAAACCGACAAAAAAACGTTGAAAAAGGGGGAGGAAGAGGGAATGATGAAAAACGAGCGAACGGAATTGCATAAATTTAACGAAAATTCGAGGAGACGTACGGGGAAAAGGAGCGGGCCCCGCTTGTCCCGAGTTCGGCGGACTGAAAATGTACGCCGGGGCCCGGGCAAAATAAGAACGCGAAAAAATAAGGAGGGAAAAAAAGCGAAAAATGGAAGAGGGTTTGGCGGAGGAGCATAAGCGGACGAGCTTGGATAAAACGACCTAAGGGAATTCCACGAAATTCAGAAAAATCCCCTGAGCGGGCGGGCCTTGCCATAATGAGATAAAGTTCCGTGGCTCGATTAACATGCAGTGGATCGGAGAAACGAGGCAGAAAAAGTCGGTGATTTTGGTATGGTTTTTAGAAATCAGCGATTTTGAAAGTGTTATGTTTGATTAGAAAACAAATTCCTACAACAAAATGCAGAGAAAAAATAAAAATTGTCAATAAATGCAGAATTTTATACAGAAATTTGATATAAACCTAGAAGTTTTCTAAAACTATATTTTTTTGCAGTTCTTCATTATTTCTATAATTTCCAGATTTTTGCAGGTCTTTCAATCAATTTTTTAGAATTGTTTTCTCGTTTATTTTTTCTGCATTATTATCCTCATAAGTCATTATTGTAATTGGAATATTACTAAACATATACATACTAAAAATCTACTATGTTTTCCATTTTTTTCGAAGATACACAATCAGTGACTGAACGGATCCTATATTCTGAGCAACCGATCGATCACGATTTGAAAAATATCAGCTTGGCTGAATTGATTTGTGGATGGAAAAAGCTTGTTTCTAGTAAAACAAGATCAAGAAGTACAATTTTGGGGCCTTAAAATCAGGTTCTATATTCTTTTTTCAACGTGAGAGTATGCTAAGTGCTTTTTTATTCAAAGAGTATCGGAAAAAGATTTGTAGGAACATGATAAGCAATATCTGCTGTTATGCTGTTTTGAAAAATTTGAAGTTTTTTATAGCTATCTTAACAGAAAATCACGATTATTATGTAGGCATTGTGCATGATTCGAAATTATTTTTCAGGAATATCTTACATTTCTTAGAACTCAAGTATATAAAAAACTATCTGGCTATTTCAGATAATATTTTGCACTCTTCCATTGCACAAAGTATGGTTCCAAAATGAAGTAAAAAATCAAAAAGCTTCTTCTAATCGTCATAAAAATACAGAGATGTGATAAAATATAACGGAAATTTTTAGTGAACATCTAAAAATTCGAAGATTATAACAGATTATTTTTTTTTATTTCAGAATTATTTTTAGATATTTATTATTGCTGATAATTTTAACTGTAAATCTATTCAATTAAAAACATAGAAACTCAGAATGATTTCAAAAAAAATTATTGTTCTTCTGGCAATGTTTTCTATTCTATTCATTTTTGCCAATCAAGCAGCATTTTTCAAATTTTCTATTGAATGTTCATAAATATTTCTTGCATCAACTAAATACAACTCCAACTGTAAAACAAAATGAACAAAATTTTTCTCATCATAGTGCTACATTATTGATAAACAGAATCCCATTTTAAAAATTGAAGATGATTTCAACCTCAAAACTATGTTTTTAAATTTTCCAAACGTTCGGAAAAATGCATGATTTTAGAGAATATTCATTATTCGAGATCACTTATAATATTCTAAAGAATTTACTTTCAATGTTTTAAACAATTTTTCGTATTCTAGTATTTAAGCAAATATTTTCTATAAATAGTTTCGCATTATCCAGCGATGATTTTACTAGGTTTTCCAATTTTCATGTGTAAAATTTTCCTAGGTGTCAAAATAACAGAATGCTATGTTTTTTCTCGAAACTTAAAGTTTTGCAAGATGCACTAAGTAACATTCATTGTAAAAAATCTATTTTTTTTTTATTAGAGTATTTTATGTTATTCCCTTTTTTTATTGTTAATTGTTCGCTTTTTTAAATAATTTTTCAAAACTTTAACAATATTTTCTCGTTAATGGAAGTTTTATTACTGGGTAAATTTTCAATAACAGTTCTAGTTTCTCATTTCCCAGTAAAAAATGTTTATTTATATTTTAGAATTTGTCGACATTTCAGCTCTTAGTTTGAGCCCTTATCAAGACCTGTACAATAACATGTGCAACCTTACAATGCAAAAATAATTCATTTACAATTTCAAACTCAATATCAATTATAACTTACGTCTTCGGAATTGTATGGATAACAATTACTGTATCGAAGCATCTTTTTTTTTATTTCTTATTTTTTCAATATTTTCTCTTCCTGTAATGTTATGTCCTGTAAAATGGTATTTCATCGTCCGAGACATTTAATTATAGTTAATGCTCATATTTTCCGAATATTTTCCGTTTGTATTTCAAGATTGTTAACCATTTTTTCCACGATTTCTTTTTTCTAACAAACCTTTTTTCATAAATATTTTTTTTGTCTTAAAATTGTTTAGAAAGACGGGGAAATTTTTCACTTTTTGCTGGCAAATAGTAACAATATTTTGTTCTAAAATTAAGTTTTTCACATTTATAACCACATAAATGATGAACCAAATTCCTCCACGAAAATTGAATTCCAAATTGTCTTTTGTAAGCCGTCATATTATTTATATCTGGAATATAATTATATTCAGTTCTGAAATTAAGGTTTTTAAATTGTTAAGAAAGGTGAAAATAAATGACTGCAATATTCTTAGCTGTAAATATGAATGAAGAAAAAAATTGACGTATGTATTTCTTGACGCGGGGTATAAGTGAAAAAAACTGGGGAAACAAAATTAGAGTATGTATAGTTTCAGTCTCCAAGAGTATCCGAGAGGATCTAAGGAGTCTCCTAAAGTAAACAACTTTTTTTTCTGAATCTCTAAAAGTCTCCTGAAGCCACCCTTGATCTCCAATTTGAATACTCTATTTCTTGAAAGCAATAACAAGAGTATTGTTTGAGTCTTAAGAGTATCTTGAGTATTCTATTTTTCCAAACGAAATAATCATAATAATCAATTTAAAGACTCAAAATACTCTTAAGACTAAGATACTCGGATTTTTTATCTCAGGAATGAACAGTAGAAAAAAAATCCAGTGTAAAGAAAGACATGCACTGAGAAAAAAATCTTGTACTTTCTGCCGTATACACCGCCGTATTGTACTTTTTACAAAAATAGTGCAACTTTTACAATATCATTGTAGTTTTTACAATAATATTGTAAAATCTGCAATATTTAGTTTACTTATTACAATATTATACAGTAAAATCGCTATTAATGTACGAATTACAATATGTATGCCAGTTTTTACTGTATAATTTCGAGAAATTTAAAATCTTAAAAAGCAAATTCCACTATAGAAACTGTGATTTCTACCATACATGGCGAAAAAAATGAGCTACGTTACTTTTATCCAGCTTTTTCAAAAACTGTATCATATCACAATATGATGCACTGAAAATCTAGAAAGTATACAAAAATATTGCAAAAAGAACCTATATAGATCTGCATACTGAAAAAGCTATATGGAATTTTCAACAATCTGGATTACTAGGAATTACAATATGATATTGCAAAAATACAAGAAGTATAGTAGAAAACTAAATATATATAGGAGTTTTTACAACAAAATATATCTATTACTACAACATCATTTGACAATATGTACAATATATTATTTCAAAAATGTATACATTATCTAGCAAAAAGTACAATATTTCAGAGTGCTTCCCGTTTACTATACAGTATTGTAATAATTACCATATTTCTTTCTCAGTGTGGAAAAAATGAAATGAAAATTACACACTGGTAAAAACGTCCACCAGTACATTCCAAAAATGATATTCCCATTTTGTCGAAAATAATCGTAACCTGAATGCTTGAAAGCTCCAACGACCCCAGTGTGGTGAATCTCGCGCCAAATGCATGTCGAGGGAACAGTGAGGAACAGCAGAAGCGGAGGCAACGCGAATGATAAATGAACCCCTCTTAACCGCGAGCTCTCATATCGAGCGCTATTAACATAGTGCCGGATAAAGTAACGGATTTAAAAGAAATCCAATATAAAAGCCGAGAGAATTCCATCAGAGATGTTATCCATCGGAGTTCTCTCGCTCGTCGACTCGAGGAGACTCCATTAATCACACCAGATCTCGGCTCGAACTCCTTTCCCCTTATTTTCATGACTTTTTTATTCGTCCTTTTAACTCGTCCTCCCCCTACTCGCCCTTTACCCCCCGTCACTCATCGCTCATTTGTTTTGTACTAGACGCGGATTATTAACCGAGACGAATTCCAAGACACCGAGAAGAAATTGCGGGATTCGTGGGAAGTGAGGATCGTGCATGAAATATGTGCATTTTTGATGGAATTCGAAGATTTTTTATGCGAGAATTTGATGATTTTGTGTATGAAGGTTTGTTATATTATTTGAAGGAATTGACTATCTCATTATATTTATATTTTATGTACCTATTGGATTTCCAGTTATAAGTTTAATCTTATCAATATATATATATATATATTATCAATATTAAGCAGGATTCGGAAAGTAACTTGAAAAAATGTAAAACGTTACCTTATAGTTACAAAGTGGAAAAAAGTATTTCGTTACGTTATCGTTTCTTGAAAATAAATAGTAACTCGTTGCCGTTACCATTTAAAAAAAGTAACGTCCTGTTACTTTCACGCTACTTTTTGGAATAATTTGCATGTAAATAACAAGACATCAAAAAACTAAGGTTAAAAAAAACAATATCAACTTACTCGTGATATTGTACTCGGAAAAAAAACTAATCAGCTTGTTCAAATTTTTATATTTTTTTCAAGTTCACAAAATTTGTGAGTATGACATTTGATACGATGTTAGCCACAAGGAATCATCCGCAAAATTAATAGATTTTTGAGAGAATCTTATTACCTACCCTGATTTTCAGAATTTTTGAATTTCTGTATTTTTCATTATATATTAAATGTTGCAGCATTTTCTAATATTTTTCTAAATTTGTATTCTTTTTCTGTACATTAATACATAGATTTCAAGAA
Organism: Platygaster robiniae; assembly: GCA_028476575.1. Classification (NCBI taxonomy): domain Eukaryota; kingdom Metazoa; phylum Arthropoda; class Insecta; order Hymenoptera; family Platygastridae; genus Platygaster; species Platygaster robiniae. The sequence continues at coordinate 48,953,805 of CM052019.1, read as the reverse complement.
TTTCATGCTCTAGAATTCAAAGTACAATAAATTAATTTGTATTTTTGACGATTTTTGAGCAAAAAGTGTCTATGAAGATTTTCATTTCCTTTGATTTTTTTGATACTTTTTTATTTTTTCTGCCATTCGAAAGATTGTTCAGTAGTTCTGAATACTATCTATTCGTATTTTTCGGGAGGATAGAATGTTGCGGAATTTCCTAGTGTTTTACATATTTTTGTTATTTTTATGATATAAATTGTTTTATAAATTTCGAGAATTCCGAACACTAGAATTTGAAAATAATGAAATTTTTCGTGTTTTACAAGATTTTTCAAAAAACAGTGTGTCGATAGATTTTTTACTTATACCAGTATTTTTCGTACTTCTTCATTTTTTTTATGATTTCAAGGATCGTTCATTATTTTTAAATATTACTACATGAATTTCCGGAATTCGAAGGATTTTCAATATTTCATACATTTTCACGTATGTTCGTCTTATTTTCTTTCTGTATTTCTGAGTACTTATAGAAGGTTGTGTGATTTTTGAGTTTCTTTAAAGACATCCCTTTGAATTTCTAAAATGAGAAAAAATTGAAAGTTCAAAATTTCTCAAGTATTCCGATCGATTTTGCAGAAAACAGTTTCTTTTTAAATTAAGATTGCCCGTAGTATTTTTTGTATTTTTCACAGAGTAATACGATTTGAAAAATTTTCTCATCTTTTGATAGACTTATATAAACGTTTTTTTTAGAATTGAGAGCCTGAGAAATTGAAGTTTCTTGATTCCTGGAATTACATAAATTTTTAAAACATCAAAAAACATGAAACTTATTACTAGTTAGTTTTTCGAGTATTTTTCGTATTTTTTTTTTTTTTTTTTTTTGTTGCATTTATTATATTACATATGATTTTTCAGCAGGATTTCCAGATCTTACAGATCCTGCTATAAATTTTGAGATCTACATATTTTAAGTATTTTTATATATTTTCGTGCTAATTTCTAAAATTTGATGCTTTAAATAGTGAAAGTTTCTAAAAAAAAAGTAAAAAAGCATATGCTTCGTCAATATTTTTACACAAATCACCAATACTTCACATTGTTCCAATAAAAATTATCAATATACACGGAGTTTCTTAGACAAAAATGAGGAAGTTAAAAATTACTTATATCTAAGTTTCAGAACATTACTTCAAAAGTCACAAATTATGCTAAAATCTTAATAAGACAGATTGAAGTAACGTCAAACAAAGGGATTTTCGTTACTCGTTACCAAAAAAAAGTGACTTTTCTTTTATCGTTACTTGTTGATCAACGTAACGCGTTCCTTCCAAACCCTGATATTAATAAATTCCATTACAGTTCATAGAGATCAAAAAATTCGAGTATAAATACCATTTTCTTTGTGCAACGTATTGTAATACATACCCAGCCGAATCATAATCGCGACAGGAAAAAGGGCGTGAGTTTTTTACGAAAATTTGATAAAGCGACCAAACGAGATCGTCTGGATGCGAAGGGTTTCTGGAGGAGCGACCGGATTTCAGTAGTGGCGGATGGTCCCGAAAACAGGCTCGCGCGGAATGACGAATCGTTTCTATTAAAATACTTTTTCGACGGGGAATACAAAATGGGCAATATGGCAGAACCGTGGACGGATTTATTTTGCATATTTTCAATCTGGATTAAGAGGTATAGTCCGAACGAAAATTTCTCGTTGCGCAAGTTTGCGCCAAAATCCTCGTTTCAACCAACAAGATTTCATCGCATGGCGTTGCAATTTTTTTATATTTGGGAATTGGTAGACAGAAAAAGAAAAAAATTAAGATTCTGACTAATATATATTTCTAATTTCAGTAATTCTATGCAGAACTTTCTAAACAATCCACAAAACTTGTAACAATTTTGACCTCCAACAATTCTGACAGCTCGTCTTCCGTAATTGGCGATCCGGTACAGTACACATTTTCCATACCACGATGTACCGATAATTTATTTGAAAAACGTGCAACGCACGTGCCCCACCTTCGCAATATCGGCGTCGATGTATATTCTGGGTTTCGCGCCTTTTTCGTATGCCCATTGTCTCTATCCCGTCTTTGATCGCCTTTTTTAGTGCTCGCGACGTTTGCGCCTGCACCGGAACTCGGTTATTGCTTTTGCGGAAATCGTGATTGCCTTTCTTGAAGCATCACGCGCGCGCGACTCGTCTCTTTTACGTATTCCCCGCGCGTTTCGCGGCCAACTCGTTTGGGAAAAGGAAGCGGAACCGAGCAAACGCGTGGTTCTGCATAGGATTTATGTATTTCACCGATATAGGTCGATGGTGAAAAAAAACTGAGTTTTATAGGTGTGTGGGAGTTTTACAAGTGAAATATTGAGTGAATATTTTGTGGAAAGTTAGTCAGAGGATTTCTATTTATTGTGGAAATTTTGATACTCAATGTCATGTAGAATTTTGGAATCAGGAAGCATGAAATGTGAAAAATGAAAATAGAACAAAAAATCGAATTGTAAAGAGTTTGAATTGACAAATTGTGAAATTTTTATTTTCTTTGGGGCTGTCTGGAAGTTAAGCACTGAGAAAAAAATCTTGTACTTCTGCCGTATATATTGTAAAAAGTACGACAATATTTCAATTTTTACAATATCATTGTAGTTTCTACAATAATATTGTAGAATCTGCAATATTTATTTTACTTATTACAATATTCTACAGTAAAACCGCTATTAATGTACGAATCACAATATGTATGCCAGTTTTTACTGTATAATTTCGAAAAATTTGAAATCTTAAAATGAAAATTTCACTATAGAAACTGTAATTTTTATCATACATGGCGAAAAAAATGAGCTACGTTACTTTTATCCAGCTTTTTCAAAAACTGTATCATAACACAATATGATGCACTGAAAACCTAGAAAGTATACAAAAATATTGCAAAAAGAAGCTATACAGATCTGCATACTGGAAAGCTGCATGAAAATTTTTAAAATCTGTACAAATAGGAATTACCATATGATATTACAAAAATACAAGAAGTATATGTAGTAGAAAACGAACTATGTAGAGGAGTTTTTACAACAAGATATACCGATAACTACAATATCATTTGACAATATCTACAATATGTTATTTCAAAAACTGATATATTATCTAGCAAAAAATACAATATGCCAGAGGGATTCCCGTTTACAATACAGTATTGTAATAATTACTATATTTCTTTCTCAGTGAGTAAAGATTTTGATTGGGGGAGGGGGTCTAGCTTGATGTGACAATTTGTGACACTGGATGGGGGATAGACTAGAACGTTAAGTGACAAATTTGAAATATTTTAGTGCGCCTTTGATGGGAATGAAATATAAAAATTTTTTTCATTCCAAAAAGGCTGTGTAATTAAAATCAAGAAAATAGTCTAATACAAAAATTATTATATTTCGTAACAAGTATATAATATTTATCTCAATTTCTAAAAATTCAATTTTGTCATCCTCCAATAGAAAAAACTCAGGAATACTCAATGAAATTTGAAAGTTGCAATATTTTCAATTACATTAATCACTATGGTTTTGCATTTTTGAATTATATTTCAACTATTTCGAAAATGAATACTTTTTTACTTAAACTCGGAGTACATGTTTCTGACTTCTGAGGGTTACACGAAGAATTTTGAAATTATTGTCGATGATTTGGTGTCATAAATAGAAAAATAAGAACTAAATTTTGTAGATTTGTTCTGTCAAACATCATCTTGTAACAGTTATAGTTGAAATTTCAATTAGATAGTTATAACATTATACACTTCTTTAAAACTGTATAATTATGTTGAATTTTTCAATCACGACTTGAAGTAATTACTTTATCACAAATTTTGAAAAAATTGAAAAAAAAAAAAAAAGAAAAATACCAGCAAGATTCAAACATATTGGTAGATTCAAACCTAAGTTTCAGTAATTCAATTGAGGATTGAAGAAATCGAACGAAAAATCTATAAAAGATTAACTAAATTAAAAATGTATAGTTATATTAAACTTTCTGCTCGTCCGAAATGTGAAGTCATTGAATTCTAAATTACGTAGATGAAAACAACATTTCAAAAAGTTACGAATATTTAAAAAACATTATCATGAGTTTTCGCTTCTGAACCGAAATTTCAAGGAATTTCATTCTGAATCGCAAAATCACAAGACAAAATGCAAAATTATTAACCAAATTCGGAATCTGCAGTAACTTCATACCTTTCAACCGAAATAATTTTGGCTTGAACTTGAAATAAATTTCCATCCATATTTAAATTCGCGAAATATTACACAAAATTTGAAAGTAACGAACAAAATATATCATCTTTTCAAAATTTCCACCTTTTAACTTAAACTTTTCGTATGTACATTAGTTGGTTCTGAACCCAGAAACAGAAGCAAAAAAGTAAAAACGATCAAGAAAATTCGAAACTTGAAGTAATTTTATAATATTTAGCCAAAAATTTTAGTTGATTGATTGCCTTTACTTAATATAGGTTAGAGAAATGACAAAACAGTTGAAAATATTTAAAATTTGTCGTATTTCCTATTTTTGTGGTACAAAAACTTAAGGATTTTTGATTATAACCTCCAAAAAATTCAGGTACGGAGCAAAATGAAAAAAAATTGAAATATTATCGCATTTTTCCTATAAATTCGATCAATCATATTCTAGATTAGAAAAATGAGACAAAGTCGGACAAAATTTTCGAAAATATTGAAAATTTGTATACCTTTTCAGGTTCTAGATCAAAACTTGAATATGTTCTCAAATCTGAATTTCCAAAATATAACAAAGTTATAAATGCAATAGTTCATCAAGTAATTATTAATGGATCCCCTAGTAATCATGTATTTAAAAAATTCAAATAGTAACAAAAAACTGTCAACCTAGGTCCAAACTGGAAAATTTTGCAGTCAAAACAATAACGTACTATTATTTCTGAAACTTGGTACCATTTTTTTCCGGAATTACAATTATTTCATTTCAGTAAATTCAAAATTCTTTTTTAAGCCCTTTCCTGAAAATTGCTGCTTGCGTCGACATAATTTTATTCAATCGCGAAAGTTTTACGGAAACATTGTTTTCGATACAGTAAAAATCTTTCTATATTTTGTGTTCTTCATGCTTTTGTAGAATACAAAAAATTGCTGTAAATATTCATATTTTTTTTTAAGACTGCGTTAAGTTCAAATCCGTGTCATAATTTGTGACAAAGAGGGGAGGGGGGTTAAAATCCTGAATATTACGTTACGTAATATACGAACAGCCTTAATTTCATTAAGTTTAAGATTTGAAGAAGTAGAAACGAAACTTAAAAAGTATAATCAATGAATATTTACTATATTCAAGTAAAATCTATAAAAAAACATTTTTAGAAAAATTAGCCTTACAGTAAAAACTTTCACCATAAAATCAAAATGGAGTAGAAAAAATTCGTGAATTTAAGTATTATATCTTTGAATCATATTGTTAAAAAATTCGCCTATTCAAACAAACTATCTTACTATTTGAGGTTATTGAAAATCTGGATTAACTGGTTCTCTGAATCTTGTTCTGTATCTCCTGTCATAATACAAAATAACAAGCAACTGTTCAAATTAAGTGAATATAAAAGTTTGCATAAAATCACGTGACACTCTTTTTCCACCAAGTTCACCATTATAACAACTTCAACTTAACGCGAAATCGGTTGAACCATTGCGAAATAAAATTTACTTCGAAGCCATTGTGTCACCTTATTTTTGAGTGAATAGCCCCTCAGGGAGTCGCGTTGTTCAGAGCGAATTGTTCGGTATCAGACGAAAATCGTGGCATTGTTCGAACAAGAATCTAGCCTGGACAACAATTACTCGGCGCTATCTCTCGCCATTCCCCGAACTCTTTCTTGCAGAACATTTCGACACCGCGGATACTGGAGCTGTTGCACTCGATCAAAGCCCACGTGTCTTGCGTATTGTCCGATCAACAAAATTCTTTTGATTTTTTTTCTCGATTATGGAAAACGTGAAACATGAAATTCCTCCAGATCTAGATTAAAATATCAATCAATTTGAAATAAAGATTGAATTTTGATCAATTTGCATTTAAAATGACAATCATTCAATTCTGATGTAAGAAAGTGTATCCTCAATTACCGTATCAATTTGATAAAAAGATAAATTGAAAGACGTAATTGCTGAATTTTTTTTATTTTGATAAATTGATGTAATCGTTCATTGTCATTGAAAATCTTTCATTTAATCTGTTTGACATGCAAACGAAGACAAAGTTTTGATACACTTTGACGAATTGGTCAATAATCTTGGGGAAACTGGTCCCGCAGCATGCTCCAGGAGCAGGATCAGCAGACAATGACTCGGGTTTATCGGCTCCTCGGCCGGCGCAACACACCCACGCACATGCTATTATGATTTATTTGCGCCCGCGAGATGCCTGGCTTTTGAGAAACTCGCTCCCGCGCGACTAATAGGATTTTATCTCGCCAGAACCCCGGACGAATATTATATTTGAAACAAACGCGAGATTTATGGCGATACCCACAATTCCCACATTTCCAAACCCATTTTTTTCCCCTTAACGAACGCATAGAAGAAACCGTTTCGTTCATTCACAGTGATTGTGCGAATTCTGAGGTACATGAATTTTATGATTAAAGAATTATAGCGCAAGAAATAATTTGGTTTTTTCTGCATGAAATGTGAAAACTTCGACTATCATTCTGATTCACACGACTGTGACAGGTCATCACGTGTAATTCGAATGTGAGTCGCATCGAGTTGCCATGTGTATCACGCGTAATTCTAATTTTTTCACATCCTATGGCAGGGGCGTAGGCAGAAAAAATTTTCGGGAGGGGTTCTTCTGAAAAATATTTCTCTTTCGAGATTTTATAATTTTCAACCTTTAACAATACGTTACAAAAGAGTAATTATGATATATTTGACATTTTGGAATTTAAAAGTTATACGAATTATTGAATCCAAAGTTGTAAATTTTTCATATTCATAAATAATGAAATTTGATTTTTATGATTTTCAATTAGTAATTAAAGTTTTAACTTTTTTACTTATACTTTTTGTATTCATCCCACTTTAAGAATTATCCGATATCAAGTAATATGGGTTTTTATAGAGCTTCCTAAAATTTGATGCTCTAGGAATCAAACTTCTAAAAAATTAATATATATTTGAATTAATTTTAAAGCTTATTCTAACCACACAGATAAAAGGTTCATTATTAATTTATATTATTTTCGTATGGTATATTATTCATCAAATTGTGTATTATTTTCTGGTATTTTTATATTTTTCTCGTATTTATATGGTTCACTCAATAAATTTATAGTAATTGATGCCATAGTATTTAAACTTTCAACGATTTGGAGAATTTAAATTGATTTTACAGGCGAAAATTTCTTTTATGAATAGATTCAACACTTTTACTCTATAATTTTTTAGTATTCCTACATTAAAAGTATGTTCTACTGTATGAATTGTATAAATTGGATAGAATGTATTTTTATTGTTTTCTATATGAATTTCTAGAATAATTTCTAAAATTATATATAATCATAGTATTGTATTGATAAATATATGTTCCAGGACAGTAAGATTTATAAATTTCTAAGAAAATTACATCTTTATAATTTATTGAAAGATTTTTAGTAAACTAGGAAGCTAGTAAAGAAGTTTACTGGTAAGCTAGTAAACTAGGAAGCTAGTAAAGAAGTTTACTGGTAAGCTAGTAAACTTGTAAGCTAGTAAACTATTAAGCAAGTAAAAGAGTGAACTAGCTAACTAGCAAGTTAGTAAACTCCTAAATTAGTAATCGAGGAATATTCTAAACTCTTAAACTACTGAAATTGTAGAATGGTAAAATAGTAAACAAGTAAAAAAGTAAAACAGTTAATTAACAAACTTATTCATGAGTAAATTAGTTAATTAGTAAACTAGTTATCTTGTCGAATTTTTAATAGTAAACTGGTAAACTAGTAAGCTATAGTTGAATTAAAAAGGTAGTATACTAGTAATTCAGTAAGCTAGTGATGTAGTAGACTCGTTAACAAGAGCATTACACTCTAAAAAATATTTCTGATAATTTTACTGTACTGATACGAAAGTCATTAACCATTACCTTGTGGTGAAATTTTACTGTAATTTTTCTATACACAGCTGGAAGTTTCCTGTATATTAATACTAATATTCAATATTTTAATGGGATTTTCCTATTTAATTATGTGAAAAATGAAAGAATAGTAAATTTGCAGTACGATGGGATAGGAAATTTTCGTATTCTTTTTACAGTGTAGTAAAATATTAAACTGGTTAGCAAGTAAACTAGTGAGATAGTTACCTAGTAAACAAGTAAGCTAGTAAACTAGTTAGCTATTAAACTAGAAAACTTATTCTTACATTTTTCTTGCATAATATATGAAACTCTGGAAGATTTCTAAGTATTATCAAAGATTACTCATATTTTTGTAGATTGCTAAGAGTTTTCAAAATTCGATGTTTTAAAATGCGCATTTCGATATATTCTCAGTAGTTTCAAGTATGAATGATAAAATTACATTCATATAGATTCTTTGTGTTGAATATCTGTTTCCTTTTTTCGTATTTTTGGAATATTTTAAAGATTATGTTACGTTTTCTAGAATTTTTCATGATTTATGGTATATCAGAGTTTGATGCTCTAGAATTTTAAGATTTGTAGATCGTAGAGGTATTTGTCGAGATTTTTCAAAAAACAGTTTTTCCATTAGAATTAAATTTATTTCATTATTCTTGTAGAGTTTGTATGAATCGAAAGATTTTCAGTATTTTCTATGAATTTTACAGAGATTTCTATAATTTGATATTTTAACATTTAAAGTTTTGTAAATTTTTAGCATTTTTGTAAATATACATTTTTCTTGATTATCACTGGGTTACAACAAGTTTTCTGATTCATATTTTATACATTATCCTACGTTTTTATAATTTTTCCTTTTTTTTTTTATATAAACTGCTAACTTTGTCATGCATTTTTATAACTTATATTTTTATTGTTTATCGATGTAACTTTTTTCATTTTTACATGAAATATTGGTTGATTCCATCAGAATTTTGGGAGGGGTTTGAACCCCCAAAACCACCCTCTGCTTACGCGCCTGTCGCATGGCGATGTGAAAAAAGTGTATTATGTTTTATTGAAAATTTCCGTAGGCAGTATTCCAATAAAGTACATAAATCGAGGTTCAAGTGTATTTTTATCCCTTGTGACCTCGACCCTTGAAAATAACCGCTCCCGCGCGACTAATAGGATTTTATCTGGCCAGAACCTCGTACGAATATAATATTTGAAACAAATGCAAGATTTATGGCGATACCGACAATTCTCGCTCGGTTTTGCGACTCGCCATATTTTTGTATCCGGCGAGCTTTGGGCTCGTGTCGTGCCAGAATTGACCTTTCGGCCGAACCAGTTTCTCTCCCTTTATATCCGCGCGCATTCAGCGACCATGACAATACGTTCGTTCCTTCGAGAACGCCTTTTTTTGCGCATATTTGCGAAAGCCCGCGAGATAAATAGTCGCGGGCTTTGATCAATGGCCCTCGCTTTCGGTAGGTTCAAAAAATTTTCGCGTCGCGGGAAAATTTCGACACCGCTTCTTTGTATCCTTAGGGGATCATAATTAATTGCTGGGTCCGAGGTGGCTAATGTCGGTGATTATCTGGGACTAATAATGACGTGTTTTTTCGGATTACTCTCATTTATTGTCTTTTGGGATTTCGAGATTTATGGTTTATCGTTAAGGGTGTTTTAGGGAATTGTTTGTTGATGAGGGAACGCAATTTTTTTAAAGACAGCCGTAGAATAGAAAATTTATGTACCATTTGGATTAGAATTAAGAATGAGGTGTTTTCTAATTTATGATGTTTTCAAACAGGAAAATTGATAATTGTGAATTTTTTATAAGAAATACAAAATACATAGTTTATAAAATATGTAGTGCTGTACGAAATCTTCAGATTTTTTTTTTTTTCTTATATTAAGTGGCGGAACACGATTGAATAAATATTCATTGAAAACATTAAAAAACTTATGACATTTATTAAAATAACTAAAACTATTATAATGTTCATACACTGAAAAAAAAATCTAGTTTTTTATATACATACAGTATTGTAATGAGTACTAATGATATTGTAAATTTTCAAATTGCATTTATGCAGGCTTTACAATATTATGACAGATTTACAATATAATTGCGAATTTTGTCATTTTCATTCTTCTCATTACAATATTGTATTGTTCAAATTATCATACTGAAGAAATTCCAATTCGTTTGGCATTTTTTACTAGATAATTTCTAAATATTCAAAATCTACGGAATAACAATAGTACTATATGAATTGTTATTTTTACTTTACTAGTACACAGGTATTTAAAACCCTGTATAGTAAATCGTCTAATAAAATATTTTACCTTATATATCATTCAATTTTCAGCTCGTATGAAACGATATTTAATGTACTATGAGAAAATATTTACTTGTAAATATATGCTTTGCTAAAATTCATATCATATTGTAATTCAACAATAAATTCTCGACTTTTTTCATTATTGTTTCTAGTACAATATGATATATTAAAAGCATCACAAAAATATAGCAAAGAGAGAATGTACCTTAAGTGCCAGACGTTTAAAATTAAACGAAGAGAAAAATGGATGAATTTTTAATTTTTCTCTTTGGCAGAATTGAGTCATATTTTTTTTAGTTAGCATAGAGTTTCTTGTTGCAACCGAAATATCCTTCAAAGCAACAAGAACAGTTTTTTTTATTATATACTTGTCTTTTTTCATTCTTCGTTTAAAATTAAACGTTTTAAACTTCATGCATATAAAAAGAGATAATATACACACATCTGAATGCTGGCAAAACTTAATGGCATTTTCCGAAATCGTAATTAGTAAGAATTACAATATGATCTTGCAAAAAGTACAAAAAAAGTATAGTACAAAACGACATACCTGTGGGAGTTTTTATAACAAAATATATTTACTAATACAATCTCATTTGACATTATGTAAAAATTTTATGCTATAGAAAAAACTGCTATAAATATTAAGCAAAAAGCACAATATTTGAGACTTTTTCCACCCTACAATACAGCATTGTAATAATTGAAAATTTTATTTTAGTGCAGCATATTTACGAGGCCTCCTTGACAATCTATATGTCAAAATTAATCTTGGACATATATGCCTGAATATAAATTATCTTCTGAAACCCTTTGTATGAAAAAAAAACCTTTCACAACGATATTTTAAATATAAATTACTAATACACAGAAAATGATATGAACAACCTAATAATTCGAATACAAACAAAATTTCAATCGCCTCAATTCAATTATTTACATAGTTTCAAAATACAAGTTTTTTACCATCGCATTTCGTAATTTAGATACACATAATGAATAATAGGAACAACTTTTTATTAAATGACTTTCTTTTTTAATTTTAAATAACAAAAAATTAAGTTAGAACACGCAAAATAACGAGTTTAAAACCAAAAATTACGCAAAATTCACAAGTTCGAAGTTTCGAATTCAGTGGATCATGTTACTAAACTCATCAAAAATGTATGCCTACACTGCACAAATATAAAAAAAAAAAAACGAAATATTAAGTAGTAAGTCTCATTTTTCAGGCTCATACCACGAGCAGAAACTCAAATTTTTGAAAGCTTAAAAAATATGTAAGACAGTAATTGAAACACTAAAAAAATCTAAGGGAATGTATATTTTATTTTTACGTGGAACAAAAATGAAACGAGTGTACACATGTTACGAAAAATCGAATTTATGAGCAAAATTATAAAAAGAGTTGAAATTTTTTTTACTGACATTTAGGAAAAAAAAACTATAATGAATTAGAAATATTTGCAAATTTATAAGCAAAATTGTGTTTCATTAACAGTAAATAAATATTTGAGTTTTTTTTTTTAGTTTTTTTGTTTATCTACTGCAAAATGAAAAAAAAAAATCATAGAAATCGAGTCTGAGTGAAAAAATATCCCAAAAATTGGAATAATTCAATTTTCAAAAATTTTCCAATAACATCACATTTTAAACTAACAGAAACTTTTAGATCATTTTACCAAATACTCAACTTTCCACAAACCGTTATTTCCCCATTTACGCCCTATATTTACTCTTCGAATTTTACTTAACCCTATCCAAATAATTTCTGAAATTCCTCAAATCATAAGAATAACGAAAACAAATCAACAACCCAATAATTGATTAAAAAAAAAAAATCTTTCCACCATGACGAAACTTCAGTTCAGAAATTTTCAAAATAACCAATTTTCTGTAGCAAATGTATTTTCATACTATGGGAAGAAAATTTCCATATAATTATACAATTAAAATTGAAACAGCGATTGTGTTATCATTTGGAAGGTCATTATGAATCGATGATTTTTGATTATTTCGGAATTTAAATACCCATGAATAAACCGATTTTTTTAACAATTTTCAACTTCTTTGAAAAAAAATAAAATAAAAAATAATAAAATAAGATGTAAAGATAAAAACCAATTTTCCATATCCAGCCACGTCACAGTTATTCATCGCCTTTGGACGCCACAAAAAATTGCAAAAGAAAAAAAACCCATCGGGGTGGGGACGAAGATGATAATTCCATGTGATTACGCTCGAGTTTTTGTCGGATCCAGCGACAATCAGCGAGTCATTCGCGTTAGCAATCGTTATTGAGCGTATTTTCGATCGTCGGAAATCATCGGGAATTTGCATTTCTCAAAGGTCGCTGTTTTTTTCGGCCAAGTCACGCTCCCTGGGACGTTTTTCGAAATGTTTAAATCGCGGGCGAAGGTGGAAACGTAGTGAAAGGAACGAGAACTCGTAAAGGCTAATTTTAATTGGAATTATTGATGAGCGTTTGACGATTATTTATGTATTCTATTTTTCACGGCTGCAGAAACACCTTTTTTTCGAGGCCGCGTGATTAAACGCGCTGGGCCTTATCCGCCGCGGAGTTAATTGTTCGGCTACAGCCGGAAGTCGACTTCCCGCCGCGGGCGCCTAATCTCTCCCCCTTTTTTCCCCGTTCGCGCTCGACGTGAAATGTATTGCTTTTTCTTCCGTTTTAAGATGTTTTGGGAATTTCGGGAATTTCGCCATGGCTGAGGCGTGGGAAAAATAAAGTGATTTTAATTTAGAACTTCGTAAGATAATTTAACTTGCCCTGAAGAAATAGGTTTTGAAAAATATTCTGACGAGTTTTTGAAAATTGTAGGTGGTGTTGAATAATTTCTGATGCTTCGAGATACATTTAAAATTTGTATTCATTTAATATTTCAAAAATATGTAATATTTGAAATATATTTCATATAGAAGCAATATTAGGAATATATATTTGATTTTGGTAGTATGTTTGGAAGAGAATCATTATTTATTATTTATTTATGGAAGAACTTATTCAAAAGATCTTTGGGATATTCTGGAAGCGTGAGAAAATGTAGCTTCTGATATTTGATACCATTCGGGAAACTTTGAAATGTTTCGAGATAACATGTCAAACATGTTTCGAATTTGAAACATGTGTAAGATGTCATAGAATTTTTTCAAAAACATGAATGGGTTCTCCAATAGTCTAGGAAAATATTAAACTTTTATTTGAAGTTCGACCTAGCTTGTCTACTTTTCCCAAGATGATTGAATAACTTTTTTTTCTAATTTAGGAAAATTTTGTATAGTGTTTTGAAACTTGGATATGTTTCAAAGTTGATATTGCATGTTTTGACATGGAAGCATGAAAAACAAATTTTTGATTTCCTAAGAAAATTGTACAAGTTTAAATGGTCGATAAGTAGGATGAAAATTTTCTTAAATTCAAAGAAACAATGTAAATATGTATAAATATTCATTATGATCTGGGTGAGTGTAAAAAATGAATTGGAAGTTTAGGAACATGAGATTTTAAAATCTTCCATACTTATTTTAGAGCTTATTTTGTGAACGTTGTCGATGTTTTTTTAAAGTTTCAAGAATTCAAAAAAAAAGCTTGCAATGGTAAAAGGTAGAAAAGAATGTAGATTTCTGTATTTTGTAGTTTTTGGGCGATGTGTTATGAAAAACCTGTTGAATATGTTCAAGAAAAAAAAAAAAAAAATGGGATGACGAAGAATTGTTTTCAATTATTGGTTCAATTATTTACTATGAGGAATTCTTTTCAATCATTTTAAATTATTCTCAAAACATCCCAAAAAATTGTATGCCCATTCTCGAAATTTTATACTGTTCAGTATCCTTCAGAGTATGTATGTTTTTAATTTATTTTCAGTCTTTGCTTTTGGCAAAATATTTATATAAATTTACGTTACATAATTTCAAAAAGTGACTTCTAATGTTTCTCAGGGTTCAGGAATTATTTCCGAAAACTTTTCGAGTGCAAAGATTTGAGATACTGTTTTGTTCATCAAAAAAACTAATATACATATTGATTTGATGATAATCCTTACACTTTGATGGCTTTTTTTCCACTATGTAAATGCAAACAATATCGAGAAATTCAATCACATAATTTTTCAGCAACTATGATTGTAATTCAATTCAACTTATACATACCTATTTCAATTGGAATTTTTATTTGAGTTGAATGTGTGTGAAAAACCTTTTTGTTGATAACTTTAAAATATGCTTTGTTTATGTGTTCTTCTACATTGATGGTCAAAAATATAATCAATAGACAATGTTCTAAACGACTCAAAAAAGTGTTTTTACAATCGTTTTCAAAACTGTTTAAATCAGAGTAAAATAGAAATTTCGTTGCTTGCATGAACACGATTTTCTGAGGTTTTCTGGAGAGATACTGTTATTTTTGAAAATTTTAAATTCAATAGAGAAAAATTTTAATTCAAAGAAAAATTTTTAAAATGCTTTCAGATGAAGATTAATCAGATACTTAACGTTCAGGTACTAAATTTCAATAAATTTTAATAAATTTTCATCATTTCGCCAAACGATAATATATATAGAATATAAATATATTTTCATATTTACAAAAAGTAAATTTCGAAAAGTCGTTCTCAATGTGAAAAAAATATATAAATAAATCGATTCTTCGACGTCATCATTTTATAATATCTTACTTAATAAATTGTAAGTATGTTTGAATTTAAAAGAAGTGTGTAATTAAAACCTCTAATATTCAAAGTCAACTCAATACTTTCATTTTTTTGTAATTTCGATTTTGCAATACAAAGATGATACTATTGATTTTAACTCAGAAGAATCAACTTATCTGAACCAATTTCACCAAGAAACTATCTCGTAAAATTTATTCTACATATTATGAAGAAAATACACATATATTTTTACATAGTTGAAAAAATATATGCATAAAATTTTGACTAAATACACTTAGATAATTTACATTTTCGATCTTTAAAAATATTTTATGATTATATACTTCATACTTATAACTATATATAATTATAATACACTCTGTTAAAAAATTTTCGGTAAATTTTCTTTAAAAGTATTAGAAGTTTTACCGATTTTATATGGGAAACTTTTTCCCATAAAGAGATTTAAAAAATTTTTCATACACGATGAGAATTCTTTCAAAAATATAGATAATTTACCAACCTCTTATCAACAGTCTTTTTTGAATAATTTATTTTTTCTTGAATTCATGTTATTTGAAATAATTGTTTGATAAATTTTATGTACAATATTTTTGAATCCAATAAGCTATTTTATTTCAATAAAATTATTTTATATTTTTTTTGTATCTATACGAGGAAATTTCTATATACCTTTTGTTATAATATAATACACCGAGAGAAAAGCTTTCGTCAAAACAACTAAAATTTAGTCGACATGAATAACCTGTAGTAGTAGGCTATGAGCCTAAAGTTACGTTTAAAATTGAAACGAAAAAAATTTATAATTCAATATGAGGAAAAAAATAACTCTAGCTGCCTTTGAGCACTTTTTTATCGTAACAACAAACTTGATGCTCCCAAAAAAATGTTCGTCACAGTTCCCATCATGATAAAAAATTCAAAAATCCATATATTTTTAAATTCGTTTAATTTTAAACGTTTGGAACTTCAGGTACATCAGATTTTGCATATTGCTTAGGTTTCATCAGATTTAAAAATGTTGATTTTTCATAGCTCCCTAATTTAGCGAATTTCGTAATTTTTTGAAAGCCGAAAATTTCTCGTCATTTTGAAATCCAACCAACTAAAGAAATTTTAAAATAATCGATCGTTTTTAAAAGCTACTATAACTCAATTTTTCAAGAATTTTTTCGAAAGTGTTCAAAATTCGTTCACCAACATTATGAGTGTAATAAATTTCTGAGAAACTGTAAAAACTGTATACATATATATCTACAAAGATGTTTCTACATTAGTACATTAGTAGGCTCATATATGACTTGAAATTGTAGTCGCTCTATATAAAATGTCCATAAATAAGACAATGCTATTTCTTTTAACTATTCTCATGTTTAGTCGAAATAACTAAAATATCTTTCACTGCACAAAAAATTTCTAATCATATACAATGCTACTAAACTTTATTCATTTTATCTAAATTTTAGTTACTTCGACGAAAGCTTTTCTCTCAGTGTATATTTTATATCTGAAATATACACAGAAAATACAGTAAAAACCAACCCCAATCTCAATTATTCTCTCATCGACACCCTCTCAAACTACCCCAAGCACCACCTTCCGCTGAGGCCCCCCTGTCGGTCCCGGGAAACTCGAAGAAATAATCGTACCAGGTCCCGTGTACACGTCGCTCCGTGGATTTCCTCTCGTCGCGGAATCGCCAGTTTGTCGCGATGCAACGAACGAACGCGCCGAGGTAATTTATCGTCACGAAGACACAGAGTGCGCGATCGAAGAGAAGGTGGAGAACGAACGAGGAGTAAGGCCAACGACCGACGAGCCACCAATTGTTTTTTTCGCGGCACGCGCTCCGCGTCGCCATTGTCGTCTTCTTCTTTCATTTGCATCGTTCACGTAACTCGAGCCTCCACCTCCCTTCTTTTTTCTTTCTTTTTCACTACTTTCCTTTCGCGATTTTTTGATTATCTTGCATCACTTTCCTCGGCCAACCCCGCTCCTACACCCTGCCCCCTTGCTACACCTACCACCGTCTTCGATAATGACGAAGCAAGCAACTTTTGCACGAGAGGCCGATGACCGCGATCGATACACACGAGCTTGCAACCCCCCTATGATTTCGTAATCGTGATTTTCAAAGCAACGACTCCGGTTAGAAGTCCCAAAAATTAGCATTTGTGGAGGCGATTTTGGGAATTTTTCAGAGCGGAGTATGATTTTTTAAGCTAATTTTGTGAATTGAGGATCTGGAGAACTTAAATTGATAGTATTAGGTTAGGTTTGGAGGTTACTGATATGAATTATAAGTTGGGTTTCGTCGTGGGCTTATTGGTTACTTCCCCACAAACTGACTCACTAATGAAATTACTGAATGACTTATTAGTTCAATTATGTTTAAAGACCCTTCGAATATCTACACATAATTGACTTACTTACTGAGTTACTTATTAGTGGAATTAGTCTGTGATTCAGTCATTTAGTCGCTGGTTTGTTGGAAAATATTAATAACTGTTGAATTACTCACTTATCTCGTAAATTTACAAGAGCTTGCAACCCCCCTGTGATTTCGTAATCGTGATTTTCAAAGCAACGACCCACGGTAAAAGTCCCAAAAATTAGCATTTGTGAAGGAGATCTTTGGAATTTTTTAGGGAAAAGTATGATTTTTTAAGCTTATTTTGTAAATTAAGGATCTGGAGAACCACTACTTCAATTCATAGAATTAGATTAGATTATTAGATTTCTGATATGAGTGTCTAGTTCGATTTACTCTTGGGCTTATTGGTTACACTCAAAGAATATTTATATAGTACGATTAAATAAATTTATTTTGTCAACCGTGTTTTAGTAAATTTGACTAAATTTTTCTGTATCCTGTATATGGTAGAGATATTCAGAGCAACCAAGCCAATATAGTAAAAATAACTGATAAATATGGTTTTTTTTCCTTGATCTGTAGAATAAATATTATTCATTCAACAAAATTGTTTCTTATATACAACTTTAGCGTTTTGGAAAAATTGCTGTATATTATTAATTACCCAACAAAATCTTTAGTTAGTTTCGTTTGAATAATTTTCGGGGATGAAAAATTGTTCTTTGATACAACTAAAATATTATGAATATTATAGCTGAAAAATCAAAAATATAAATACAAGTAATATAGAACTAAAAGAAAATATAGTGCCTGACTTAAAAGTGACTGAATTGAAAGTTGCGACTATTATACTCGCATTTTTTTCAGATATTATAAAAAGTATTCGATCATATTAAAGACCTATTACGGCAGAATAAACGCTTTTTCTCAGAGCAACTTCATTGAACGTGGAATGAACAATTCTTCCATGTTGAATATTAATGGAAAAATTAGTTAAACTTACCATAGACTTATATTAGAATGAGAAAACTTCTCTTTAAAAAGGAATAAACAAATAGTCTTTTATCAATACTGCAGTAAGTTGAAGTAGAAACGACAGTACCTTTTACTTCGATGTAAATGAATGATTTTGTCACTTTAACGTGATACATTTTTGAAACGAGCGAAGATCTTTCTTCTAAACTAACTATTATACATTCGAGACGAAAAAATACTACATCTGAGCTGACTAAACAATTTAGTTAATCGTACTACATAGATTTTACTGAAGAAATTTAGTCAAATTGGAAAAAAATTTCAGTAGGTTGGTATGTGACGAAACTAATTTTGTCAGGTGAAAAAAATTGAATTTTTTTCTAAGTGTACTTTCTCACAAACTGACTAACTAATTTCTTACTAAATGAGGTATTAGTTCAATTATGTGCAAAGACACTCCGAATAAATACAAATGATTGACTCACTTGGTTACTGAGTTACTGAGTGGAATTAGTCTGTGATTTAGTCGTTTAGTTGCTGATTTGTTGGAAAGTATTAGTTACTGTTGAATTACTTACTGAGTCATTACCTTGTAAATTTACTGATCGACTCATGTATTGAATTATGTGCAAAGATATTTTGAAACTTAACAACTAAATGACTCAATTATTAAGCTGTTAAATGTCAAACTCTTATTTCAACTCACTGTTTAGCACAGCAAGTAACTGAATTTTTACTTTTCACAGTGATACTCTAATTTATCGAGCGATCAAGAAAAAATTTGAAGTTGTTTCACTAGCTTATAAGTAAAATAATTTTCTTTTTGAGTCTTTGAGTGAATGAATCAGGACCTCAGCTTCAAGTTCACTGATTGATCAACTTACAACTACACTTACTAACTCTCTGTGGCATAAATTACTTCAAAGATTTACAAACCTACTATCTGACTCGACAACTAACTTATTAAGGTACTCAGTTTTTGAGTACTAAATCACTAACTTTCTGTGGTAGAAAAGTGAGTTACTGATAGAGTGAGCTACTCAGATATACAATACTATTACCCTCTCTCTTTTCCCTGTACAATTTTTTAAACGTTCTTGATAAAATGTCCAGTTTCAAGTTCTTGAGTCACTTTCTTAAGTTGAACAATCCAAAAATTACTGGGAAATCAATTTACTAAATATTTTTGTAACTTTACTGACAAACTAAATTATAAACAGAATTCTGAACCTGCTGATTCAATGATTTACTTAAAAACTTGAACACTGTGTCACTCATGTACAGAATGACTCACTGGGTTAATAAGCAAGTTGGGAGTTTCTTTACTAACTTGGGAAAAAAACAGTTTACAAAGCCAGTTTAGACTTGCAGGAAGCGTACTTACTGAGTTGCTAATTGAACTGTGTATAGGAGTAGAGTTCTTCATGAAATTATTTTGTGCTAAAGAAAGAGTGTTCCATCTACAAGAATATAATACTATAAAATTCAAAAATTTGTGAACAGACTCACACTACGTCAATTTCATTGCTGTATCAAAAAATAAGTTTTCAGTACACTGACTAACAAGCTTTTTACCAAAGTTACTTACTGACTCTCTATGATGTTTAATTTGAAAATAATAACTCAGCAACTCATTTGATCACTTTTTTTCAGTAATTGAAGATTTATGTTCAGAATTACATAAGTTTTCGATTATGACTTATTACTTTATTTTGTTGAATATATTTTAAAATAAATAAATACAGTACTGCTAACTTAGTTTTCGATTCGACATACAAATGACTTTTAAAATGACTCACATTTTCTTCTAAAGTTACTTGCTAAGTAACCTTGTAATTGAGTGATTTTGAACCTTCACCCTCCCCTAGTTATTTTGATCCTTATAAAAACTTCATAAGAAACGCGAATTTCCTATATAGAATTGAACAAACAAATTTTGTAAAGTTTTTTTTTTATATAAAATTTCATCAAATTCATTCTTATAAGAAATTTCATATTCCTATAAGGTATTTGTAAGGTTTAAAATTATTAGGGTTATCTGAAAAGAAATTCACCACCTTAGTTATGGACTGACTGCTGATTTATTCACCTAATAAATCATTGTAAGCTTCAATAATAAACTTTTTTCATCGCTTTTAATTTCTGAATTCACAGTCTTCTGCCTTAAATGTTGTACATTAGATAAATTCAATCATTTTTCTAAACTTTATTTTATCTATTTCATTTCTATAATTTTAATAATCCCTAAAGATTAAATCATCAATAATCATTAAATCATACCCGCGATTCCTATCAATCACTAACCAAGGTTTGATTGACAGTATAATAAACCACATAATATAGAAACAAATTTATAATGCCCCAAATCAAAATCACCAAAAAAACAAAAAAATGAAAAACAAAACATATCTACCAACCTGACTCCATCACAAAAAAATCATTTCAAACCTGCCGAAGCCCACGTACGAACCAAAATAAAAACCTTCAACCCCGCGAGCTTTTGTGCTTTTTTTGCACCGCCGCAATGAAGTCTCTCGAGTCTCGTTTATTTTTCGGTTTCGCGCGCGACGAATTTTCAATAAAAGCGCGTACATTATTCGCGCCATGCGGCTATTATGATCCCCCTCCCCCCTCGGGTGAGAAGTAAGGGAGGGGTGGCGGAATATGGGACCGGTTTTCCATGTTTCCATACCGGCTCGGGCGAGTGGTCGCGCGTTTCAATCACCCCGCGTCAACTCGTCCCGGGCCGCGCGAGCGAGCGCGTGTCGCACGAGTTTGACCGTTATTCAAGAATTAATTCATAATTAGAGCGGCCCACCTATGGGGAGCCTAACCCACATTCCTCCACGGCATGCACTTCTCCCTCTTTCCCATTGTATCCGCTTTCACAGCGAATATCGCGTGTGCGCGTTGAGGCTGTTTTACACTGGAAACTCGATTTAAGGAATGCGTGGTGTTTCAGGGAATCGGGGGCAATTGTGATAGAATATTGGAGAGCTTAGAATTTTTGTGAATTTTTGTGTATTATTGATGGAGTACATTGTTGGGTAGAATTTTAAAATATTTTTGTCATTTTGGGAAATATGAATGAAATTTCAAGGAGTAGTGAAGTTGATTTCCCTGATTCTTGAAACTTGAGATGTTTCAAGATTGTTTTAAGATGATTATGTGTTATTATAAAATTTCATGAAAGTTCAAATCAACGCAAATCTAAACAGTAAATGATTGGCCCAAAAATTAATTGTTCTTCTTAGTTAAGAAACCTATAAAAAAATTAATTTATTACATTTAAGAGACTCATAGGCCTACAAATATTGAATGTTTTTTACGTGGTACTTATTGCTTACATATCAGGGCCTTGGAGTTGCAGATGAAACTTTTTTAATTTTGTTGAATTACTCAAAATACTACTAAAGGTAATTTTTTTTTGTGAATTTTCTCGGAGATACATTTGAATGGATGTTTTTCATGATGTAACAGATTTTTACGAATCGTTGGAAATTGAAGAAATGGAGAAAATTGGCTAACAGTAAGATGATTTTCTATAATTTCGTTTTTTTACGTAATTGATACAGCTTTTGGAATCACTTACAAATATTGTGTTATTTTTCAAGATTCCCAACTGAGAACTTGGTAATCAGGTGTGAATTTCAATTTCGAAACTTCTGAAGACGCTTGTAAATTTTGAGGTGTATTTGTTGATCATCAGGTGATTCGTGATTTTAAAATTTTAGTAACGTAGTAAAGTATAAAAATCATATCTAAATGAATAAATGAACATAAAAATGGACATCAAACTTAAAGCTTGTTTCGATATTTGGAAGATTACTTAACATTATCACATGACTATAGAAGGATTTTTCAATCCTATGAAAAATATTTAACAACTGTGGGAAATTTTTGATCAATCGAAGTCATTCATGTTTCTGAAATCCGACTGATATTTTAGAGCATAAGATTTTGTTTCTGATACTTTGGCAGGTTTGATAACATGGCAATTCAGAACAACAAATTTTTGATTTTTCGGATAAAGACACAGTAATCTTATCGAATTCATAAAAACCATCGAGATCTTATTCAAACGCTTATAGAAATTCAAAAACCTTTGAATATTTGCGGTTTAATGATGTTCTTTGAGGCTGCATGAAAGAGGTTAGAAAAAATGAAAATCTTTTTCTCATCCCTGTTATGATTAATCATTATTATAAAAACTTTGAAAGTTCTGTAACAGTATAATTTAAATTTTCGAATTTTAGTTTCACATCAAAGAAAAATTGTTCCATGAAACCACGATTATCAAAAAGGAAAATCAAATAGTTATGAATTTTTAGGTATATTTCGAACCTTTAAAGATGTTATAGAAAATATATTAAAACCACTGAAAAATGTGCCGAAATTCCTGAAAACAGACATAAATATTTCGAATCCTTTCAGACTGTGCAAATTAATCATATGATTAAAATTTCACTGTCAGAGGAAACCTGCAGGAGGTTGGAACCTAGTCAGTTTTTTACGATACTTATTTAATTCGAGAATCTCTAAAAATGTTTTGAAATTCGTTATTATGGATAGTTGTTATTTTCATCATTTCATTTTTTACAATAACTTTGTCCACTTAATCGTTCTAAGAAAAAGAAACATGAGTAACAAATTGTAATTATGTAAAAATGAGCGAATTTTAGTAAATCATATAAATTATTACCTAAAGTTTAAAACGTTTAAAATTAAAGGAAAATAAAAAATATATGAATTTCATCATGATGGGAAGTGTGACGAAGATTTTTTTTGGTAGCATCAAGTTTGTTGTTACGATCCAAAAGTGTTCAAAAGCAGCTAGAAAAATTTTGTTCTCGTATATTAACTTATACATTTTTTTCGTTTAATTTTAAACCTTTCAGGCACATTCATTACTTGACATAATCATGAAAAACAATGTTGAAAAATAAAAATTTTTTATTTTATTATGACTATTTTTTATCATTTTTTTTAATAAAATGTCAGTTTGGGAGGTTTGAACCAAAATTGTACGGTAGTTTGGGATCTAATAAATGAAAAAAAACTTTAGTTTTAAAAGGAAATCACATTTATACATATACCTTTAGTTCCAAACATAAAAATTTAAATGAAAAGAAAAATTTATTGAATTTTCGAATTCTTAATCACGTCGAGGATTGTGTATAGTATTTTGTTGTTGAGCAGAAAGTTTATTGTTTAGACCAAAGAGTTCTTGAAAACATCAGGAAATTTTTGTTCATTTTATTTCAAACGTTTAGAATTTCATGCACATTTTATATACATGAATTAATGTGATTATTATTATCAATTCGAGCTTCCATCGATAATCTCAGTTGTTCCAAATCCAATCAAGTCAACGCATAGTTCTTTTGAGTTTTCGTTTTGCTAAAACTTTTTTTAACAATCGTATGCAAAAATGAAGTTTTTGCCAAATGCATATGTTCTTTAATGATTTTTAGGTGTGCTGTTTATGGCGTCAGATTTCAAAAATTTATTTTCCCAGTTTTTTTTTTCATTATAAATGACTTTCTTTGGAATAATAGTGGCACCATGCCTAAAAAACAAAATATTTGTCATCTACAGAATAAGTACATAAAAAAATATTGTATAACTATGATATTGAAAAACAAGATAAAAACTTCCTTTTATAATGATATTGTATAATGTTTAATTTTTGCTGTAACGTCATTTAATATAATAAAAAGTCAAATCAACATTCTCATATTAGGTACAAACTCCCGACACTATGTCCAAACTTCCCTTTTTATGGTAGGTTTAATTGTGAACCTACTCCTACAGTTTTAGTGAAGCACAATAAGTTATGTAATTCCTACTAATAAAAATCAACGAACATTGATAAACCTTCCATTAAGTATAATGAAGTCATTTTATACCACATTCCTGCATTTTTTATTATTTAGCAACAATTAGAGCTGTTTTTATGCAAGTAGGTTTTATGCAGTTTCCCCTACATATTGAAATATTCGATTATGATTGAATAAAATATACTATTCTTTCTAATTTTAATCTAAATGAAAGACAGGTTCCCAAAATAAACAGCAAATCATCCAGGATAATAATTCATATCATTCTAAAAAAATTACTGAAAATCAATATGTTACTCGAAGAAAGTCAACAAAACTTGTACTGTTTCAGATACAAATATTCCACTGTAAAATACTGCATCAACTAATAAATATCAAAACACTAAAATTTCAAAATCAGAGTTTCATAAAAAAAATGTGATTCAATACTCATGTATTTTCAGGGACCACGTATGCAGTATTCATACCAACCAAATTTTCAAGATATTTTCAAGATATTCCAGAAAACAGACACAAACCTCTCAAAAAATATTCTAAAATCACCTCCTAACATTCCAAAACCTTCCACTATACCCGAATTCTCCATCATCCCAAAATCCAAGTACCATATAGCAAAGTACACATCCCTGTACATCGTATGAATGAAGAGGGCCCGTATCGCGGCGCGTGTATAAAATCAAATATGCGTGCGTGCGTGTCTCGATACGTGCCCCGCGATCCCTTAGCGGGTGTTCTTTCCAATTTAAAGCGGTGACTATGCAGCCTCTCTCTCACTCTCGTTCTCGCCATTTGCGCGTTTATACAAAGGGCTCACCAGTCCTTACCCTTCTCCGCCATTTCTCATTCTTCCCTTCGGCGAGAATAGTAGTATAACCAAAGAAGGACGTAAGAAGAGCCAAATCCTATTCGTTAGGCTTAACGATAACGACCAGTTATTAACTCACGATAATTATCGATTTTAATTATCGACGTGAATCGCCATTAAGCAGCGGACCGAGTCGTTCCGGGGGGAAAAAAGAAAAACCTCGAAGAGTGGTTGAAGACGACTCTGGTGCCCCCCCCCCCCCCCGCCCCTCGGTTAGTTGATGCATCATGGAACATTTTTATGATCCGAACGCGATCTTGGAATTATATGGCCCCTCACGAATTATGGCTGGTGTGACATCAATCAGTGGATTATTTACAGCCTTTTGCAGATTTTTTTGTGGGCAATCAGTTTGGTGATTTATACTGGAAAATATGGGGAGATGATGGGTTTTGGATGCAGTGAACTTCGAACTTGAATTTTTGATGGAGAAAAGGGAAACATTTTTTTTGTGAGTTGTTTTTGAGATTTTTGACTTGAAGGAATATGTGGTGTTATGGAGGTAAAAGATGAGAGTGTGATTGTGGAAGGATTTTTGAGTTATTATATTATATGGGAACGTCGAAGCTGCGGTTTCACCGAATCAGCGAGGCAAGATCATAATATAGATCCTTCAGCTTCGGCTCGTATATCATTGGCGCTGGTCAATGTTCTCCGTCTCTTTCCGTCTTTTGAAGCCTTGCCAAGAGAGTCAGCGAATTTTTAATCGGGCACTAAGATGGGCATTAATGGAGACAAGACACGAAGGGGGAAGTAAAAGGATGATTTTTTTTTAATTGTGAGGAAAGTGTTTGGGATCGAGATGAGGTTTTTCTTTGTTTACTGGGATTTCAAAATGATTTCAAAGAATTTGTATATTTTTTTAGACAGTCTGTGAACTAAAAAACACGTTCAAAAAATATATTGGTTCAATAAATATTTTTGTTTCATTCAACTGCTCGGATTTTTGAAATATATAAGAAATTTCGAAGTATTAATGTTTTGCACTATTTTTTTTTAATATAACATTGCTAGTAATTTAAAGAAGTTTTCTTGAAAATTTACAATTGCCTCATTTTTAAATCTGATATATGTATTTTTAAATGTTTTTAGAGTTCACAGTGCAGCCACTATACACGAAAAAAAACATTTCATTCGTCCAATGGAAATTTGATTGTCCATGTATCAAGGGAATTTTTTTCAATGGGATTAGTAACGTTTTTGTAGGCTCGACCACGTGTTATTTTGGAACAATAATTTTATGCTAATGAAATTTCCATTGGATGAATGAAACATTTTTTTTCGTGTAAGATTTGACGGAATTATCAGACGCTAAATGATTAAAAAAAATATTTTTTTGTTTTTTTTTACCTCTGAAATTCCATGCATTGATTTTTAGAAAGTATGAGAAGTTTTTTTTTCAAATATTAGATAATACAAAGGGAAAACAATATTTTGAATAAGACTTCAGTATTTTTGTACATTACAAATTTAAAAGTTCAGATTTTATGATATGCTTAAAGGTTTTTTGAACAGTTAGTAATGCAATCTTAAAAAAAGGAAATCATGAAGAAATTTTTGATCATGTGAAGTTTTTAAGAATATTCATACTATGTTTATATTCGAAACTTCGTATCATATTAAGAAATTAGGGAACCATTTTTTCTTTTTCAGATTCTTTTTGAAGTATGTAAAACTTTACTGTATATTTCGAGAATACTAGTGAACAAAAAACTTCAAAGTTATTGTGCTACGTTTTTTTAGTAGAAGATTAAAATATATTTTCAATGAAACTACAAATACATGAGAAAATTAAATATTATAATATATATAATATTTAATTATATATATTATAATATATATAATTATATATAGTATATATATAAATAATATATAATATATAAAAATTAATAATCTTAAACATTTTTTTTAAGACTTCTCATTAAATTTTTTCACAGTACAAAAAGCAAGCACTTAATCTAAATGAGCTGATAAAAACTTGAGAAAGTTTTAAAACACATCAACACTACATTGAAGAAAATTGTAAAAATTTTTTTTTAATTTTTGCAAAAATATACTATTGTAGGCGATTTCAAAAGTTTTTCAGGCGATAAGAAAATGTGACTATCACTTTTTTTTTATATTTTTACAGTAAAGAATTCATCTGCTACAAAAAGATGTATAAGACTTTGATAATTGAGAAAGAAAATTTTCACATTTCCTCTACTTTACGTTCGTAAAGAATTTCACAACCTTCTCAGAACTTTCGATGGCGTTCTTTAAAAGTTTCTAAAATCCTAAACATGATGTCAAATTCACAGAAAAATATTTTTTTCTCGTCAGAATTTCGTAGGTTGATCAAATAATTTTTTTTCTCTCCCAGAAAATATGGAAAATCCATCCCTATTTATAAATTTCTCAACTTACGAAATATTTACCTGAAACAACTCCGAATTCTCCAAAATAAGGACAAAATTTCCATAAAATCCAACTTATATCAGAAATTTCCAGAATAACTGATCGCCAAATTACTGATTTGGCAACACTGGCACTGGGATTTTTGTTTTATCGTTTCCCTCGGAGGCATCGCGAAACGAATGGAAGAAAGGAGAAAAGAGAGGCGAAAAAGTTTGCCTGATGTACGACTCGGGAGAAGCGCGTGAAAAAAATCCCATAAAGCAGTAAAAAAGCACGGGGTCTTTGGGCCGGCGGCGGGTCGCAAGGGGTCAAAGAGGGGGGAGGGGGTCCATGGGGCCCAAAGGAATTTCTCTTATGACGAGCCACGACGCATGATTTTTCGTTCCCCCTTTGTCTCGTCGTTCCCCGTCGTTTTTAAGACGCGTTTGTTCCAAATCTAATTTCCCATAAGGGGCCCCCGAGCTTAATGAAACACCGCGCGATTTTTACTTGCTGCTTCGTCATGGGGTTTTTGTTCCATTTTCCGAAACTTTTGAAAGTTTGATGATTAATTTTTTTGACTTATTTTATGGAATATTTGCGTATTCTAAGATTATTTATTTAATTTATGTATTACTTACTTCATAATTAATTTCATGTTCGGCAGATCATAAATTTAAACGAAAAAAGAAGTATTTCATTATTTCCACTTCTTTAAAAAAGCTGAAAAAATTGTTCTATCAGATTTATGTATTTTTTCTCCATTTTTCAGGGTAAAATGATCAAAAAGAAAACAGTGGCCACGGGCCTACATTATTTTGGCCAAAAGGAGCTCACGAGTTTCATTATCCCGAGAATTGATACGTTTATAGCCAGGCGAAGCGCGTAGGAAGGAGCGAACCTGAAAATAAATGTCTTCGTGCAAACATCCAATTCACATCGCGAAAACACAAGACGGTATCGCGTGATTCGCTGTAAATTTTCCACGTTTTGACTGGCAGCGACGACGTAAATTTCGAAGTAATGTCAATAAAAGTTGCGGTATCTCGTTAGGTCCCTATTTCAACTCACTAAAAAAAGAAAGAAACTGGAGAAAAATGAAAAAGATTGACCTTAGTGGAGTATTTTTGTAATATTTATATCCTGAAATTTATCATGTTGGATAAAGATGAACTTGTTTGAAAATTGATTTTAAAGTAAATTGAATTTGGAACGCTATAATTAAAACTATGGGAAAAGCAAGAAGAGAAATTTGAAAATTCAAAAACTCTTTGAAAAATTCAGTTTGATCGAATTTTCATCAAATTTTTTTTGTAGCTATAGTATTATGCAGGTACAGAAACGAAGGAATTTCCTCGCTTGAAAAAAAGAGGCTCGTTTCATCGTGCCGCCGTGATTATCCAGATAACGCTTAACACGTGATATTACTCGAGGAAAGCGCGCGTTTAAACGGTAAACATTGGTATTGCGGTTTATTAGATTAGTGGCAAGAGGAAGGGAAAAAGACTAGTAGCAAACGTAGCCAATTCACGATTTCTCAAATACTGATAAACGCCGTGGGCAAACAATCATTTTTTAGGCGATAGAGTGTTCAAAATGAAAATTCTTAAACTTCTGAAATTCAAGCTCAATAAATAAAATTCATAATAATAAAAGAAATTTCATAAAAACAGTGAAATTTTTGAAAAGGGAAATAAATTTGTCAAACCGTCATTATGAACTTATTTGCTAGAAACAGGAATTTCTTGATTTATTTATTCCTTTGAAACTTTTTTTTTCGATTTTTATAAGTTCGAAATCAAATACAGTTTCTCGTATTGCGTTTTTAAGTTCTAGATTTATTTTCGTATTATTGTACCCAAAGTAATTCATTAAAACATGGAATTTCAATAAAAAATGAGAATTTAAAAAAAAATACAACGAGACACTTTTCACGTGCGTTTGCAGAAAAAAAAACCTTTTTGGAAGAACAGATCAATCACAAATTGATATGGAAATTCTGGCTGAGGCTTTCGAGAAAAATGATAATTTTGTAATCCATGGCTCAAATTTCTCTAATTCTTTTCTTAATTTGACTTGAAATCTTTAAAAATCTTCTATTCAAATTACCATCCACAGATCAAGATTTCAAACGTCACGGGCAATCAACTGTCTTTCTATCTTTTTCTCTTAAACCATCTGCTTTCAATCTGTCAACTTTTTTTTCACTGTCAAAACACAGAAAGAGAAAATGTTATAATTACGAAAAATTCCGTCGAAAAATTACGTGTAGAGAGAGAGACGGTTAATGGTAATAAAAAAAATTAATAAGTGGGTAAATAAATAAAAGAAGCAAACAAACAAATTATTCAAAATTGGTGCACCTATTATTCTCATATATATGCATATTTTAGAAATTTGGGAAAAAACCTTTTTATTTTTCTGAATTAAGGTTTCCTGAAACTTTTTTCTCAGGAAATGATACAAGTCGTTGAATTTTTATTATTATATCAGGAGTCTTTGAATTATGATTTTCTGTATTTCTTTAGATCGAGTACATACATCAATTCTATGAAGGAAGATTTTGATAATCTAAGTGCCACTTCACTCATTTCCATTTTTTTTTCAATCCTGGAATGTAATATTTTTATTTTACAATGGCAAATTTCATGTTGTTCATAATACATACAAAGACTATCTGAAAGCTAAAAAATATTTGTACAAATTTTTAGAAATTGTAATTCATTTGAAGTCAAAATGATAAAAATACATATTATTCACAGTAAAAAAATATGTACTCCTAATCTCTTATTTGATATGTAGTACAAATCATGAACTCACTCAATACAAATTTTACTATTCATACACTGAAAAAAACTAATTGATGGCCGGATAAAATAAAGGTGTAAGATATTTTTTTGGTTCCCGGAACAAAAAATTCATTACATATTTATAAATTTTAAATACTGCAACAGAAATTTGGTTACTGGAACCAAAAAGTCCAGTTGGGCCTACAATAATTAAGTCACTTTGTTTTACAACCCAAGTTCTTTTATGGATGTAAATATCTCGCAAAAACATTTTTTTATTTTCCTTAAACAAAATGTATGAATCTCAAGAATGTAAAAAAATAATGTGATTGTAAAAATAAAGGAAATTTTTTCGCATATGCAAAAATACTAACAATAAAATTGGTATCATTTATTTTTATGCTCATTATAACTATATCAATATGTGCTGCACTGTCAAAAAGAATTTGAAATTTCAAACATTTTTCATAGACTATCATTTGAAATCGTATTTGAAATTTCATGGACACGTATATAAAGGGATTTCCAAAAAATAGTTATATAAAACTTATTGTTTCCATATTTGATATACTGAAAATAATATTTTTTATTATTATTAAGGAGTTATATACCTTTTTGTGCGGACGAATTGAGGATGGTTTGGAATATTTTTTAAAGTATGCAGCAATAATGTTGACATCAAAGTTATTGTTTTTTAATAGTGTATTGTCCACTTGAAAAAACAAGTATTTGTTTAAAAAAAAATATCAACAATCGGCGGAGTTATGGCCCTTTCCCCGAAACAACTTTTTTTTTGAAGAGGCTTGCGTTGACTACGATACAAGTCAAACAGGTCAAGTTAAATTAGAAAATCCAAAAAATTTTATTAGTATAGGAATGTATCTAGTTCTTGAACGATTGAAAAAATGAAAATTACGTTTTTTCTGTATGGAATAACGCTTTCCCCGAGATTTCCATTTTTTGAGCTCTGAAAATTTTATTAAAAAATTCTTATTTGCAAAACGAAAACTTTTCTATAAAAAAGCGATCGTTCAAGAACTAGATACATCCCTAGAATAATGAAATTTTTCGGATTTTTGGATTTAACTTGATTTGTTCGACTTGCATCGTGGTCACAGCAGGCCTCTTCAAAAAAAAGTTGCTTCGGGGAAAGAGCAATAATTCCGCCAATTGTTGATATTTTTTTATGAACAATAAGCTGTTTTTTCAAGAGGAGAATACACTATTAAAAAACAATAACTTTGGTTTCATAACATTATTGTTACATACCTTGAAAGTTACTCTAAACAATCTTCAATTGGTCCGAACAAAAAACTATATAACCCCTTAAATGAATTTTGAGAGACTTCATTTAAAAATTTGTTTATAAAATTCATTGTATTTTGATGTAATGACGTGAATGATTTCATGTCAATGATTGTAATGTCTGTTATAAACATCTTATCAACACTTCGATTAAAAAAAAAAGTTTATCATTTGCACAGACAGTGTCTTTTTTTTCATATATGTGTCCATAATATTAATAGAGAGTTTAATAGTCAGCATAGGAAATCTGCTTCAAAGACAAACTTTGAAATTCAATTGAAATATTTTTGACAGTGTGTGACCAAACATCAGGTAAGTACAAACACATAATATGTGTCTGAAAAAAAAAAATATTTCAGTCACCATCTATTGAATTGGTTTCATAAATCTAAAATATGGCTGTACATTCTATAGGTTCACTTATATCTTTCTATTTTTCAATGTACCTGAAGTTCCAAACGTTTAAAACTAAGTGAAAATAGAAATCGAATGATTTTCTAATTTTTCTAATGGACAGGATTAAGTTAACTATTTTGTTAATGAG
Source organism: Platygaster robiniae (assembly GCA_028476575.1). NCBI lineage: Eukaryota > Metazoa > Arthropoda > Insecta > Hymenoptera > Platygastridae > Platygaster > Platygaster robiniae. Next base: position 48,921,570 of record CM052019.1, on the reverse strand, counting down.
CAGAAAGTTTGTTCTTTTAACCGAAATATCCTTGAAAGCAACAGGATTAACTATTTTTCTCAAATACTTGTCTTTTCTCATTTTTCGTTTGATTTTAAACGTTTGGAACTTGACACACATATTTTTCAATATTTCTGAAAATCATACCTTATTTGTTTTGTAGGAACACAGGATAATTCTGTAAAAATTTGAAGGAAATCCGGAGAAAGGGGGGATAGCGCCGCATAATGTTAATTAAAAAACAACGCAAAAGGGTGAAAATTGCGATACGAGAATTCGGGGCCCGTGATTTATCGAGACGTCAGTCGACCCCGCGAGCCGGGTCGGGCAAAAAGCATTATCGACAAGCCCGATTAGACGCGTTGGATTCCAGAAGGATTCCAGCCGGGAGAAGGAACGATGAGAAATGATGCATGGAATGAGTATCCGGACGTGTCGACATTTTTCGCATCGGGCCCCGCAAAACATTCGCTCAAGGATCAAAGTCACCAAGTCGAACTCTCCCGCGGACGGAGGAAGAAACTTTGAAAGATGGTCTATTGACACAAATCGCCCGGCCGGTCATTAAATCAGCCCTATACCTCGCGATCCTCCTTTTGCACGACACTAAAAACACTTGCTCATTTCGCCGGCGCCCCTTTTTCATTTGCAATAATTATCATGCGAGTTATGTTGTTCTTCTTTTTTGGCAAAGGGCTGGAATTCGCCATACGGAATTTCGGGAAATCGCCTCGGCTGCGACTCGGGTAGGAAAGTTGGGAAGAGGTTTGGGAGGTTTTTTTTGGGTGGAAATCGAAAGTGACTTGTGAGGAAATTTTGATGGGATTAAAGAGCATTATGTGAACTATTTTCATGAAGGGAAATTTTTGTTTTTAGGTGGTTTTATTTTTCAGGTTGTGTGTTTTTTTGCGTGCAAATTTCTGAATAAGAATTATATTGAAATCGAAAAAAGACGTGTTTTATTAGCTTGAATTCCATTTGTTTCGTGGGAGAAAATTTTTTAAATATTAGCAGAAAATCGATTTTCAATTTTCTCAAACCTTGATTTTTTTGTATTATTTGAGACCGTGGCTTTAAATATGTGCCTGAAGTTCCTAACGTGTGAAATTAAACGAAAAAAATTTACCAGCTAATATGAGACAAAAAAATTTTCTAGCTTCTTTTGAACATTTTTTGATAATAACACCAAATTTCATGTTCCTCAAGAAAATATTCGTCACACTTTTTATCAAGATAAAAAATCAAAAAATCAATATATTTTCATTTTCGATGAATTTTTAACGTTTGGAACTTCAAGTACATGCTTCAAATTGCTTCATTGTTAGAATTGTTTATTATTTTTGGGTGTTTTATTACAGCAAGAAAAAAAAACAAATTTTTAATTTCTGCGGAAACTTAAAATTTTTCAACATGGAAATATTCACGATATATCAGCTTTTTTAAGATAATTTTCTTTCCGAAAGACAGAAAAAAATATGTATGAAAATAATTTCCATCAGGCAAAATTCATTGTTTTTGAACTACGATTTTTCGAAGTAAAAATGACATTTTCGTAGATATTTGCATATTTAATTTTTTGACATTCCATAATTCAATAAAAATGGTTTAATAACGAAATTTTGAATCTAGGATTTACTTTGGTTGAAAAAAAATTTCGAACTGTATAAATTATAAAACTCTGTCATGTTATGTAGAGAAAAAAAGAAACCCAAATTTCTAAATTTAAAAATTTTAACTAATGAGTGCTTTCATTATTAGAAACATTATGTTCATTGCAAGTGTAAAACTTTGAAACTTTTTGAATATGTGTAGTAATATTTTGAACTATTAATACAATACTGTCATATAAAATGTGATTTCGTCCTCTTTTTTTCAAATTTTCAACGGCTTAAATAATTTCATAACAAATATTACAGTCATATTCATTACTAATAAGTGATATCGACTTTGAAAAATGTCTCGATAGAAGAACCAAACGTTGGAAAATAAACAGGATTTTAAGAAATTGTCCGTTTTTGGCTGTTAATAAATTATTTCTACGTCAAAAATATAAATAGAATATGTTCCTAAGTGAAGAATACTATTTTCAGCATAATTTTTAAAGAAAAATAATTCTAACCTCAGCACAATGTTTAAAAAGAAAAAATAACATGATAAATCGACGTCTGGAATACTCGAATAATATTGTTAAACATTCATAGTAATTAAAAATTTTGCATAAAAAAACTCACGCAATATAACAAAATTCGAAATTATAAATATTTTATTTTTTTAACGATATTCAAAACAACTGAAAAATTTTTATTCAGCTTTAAGATTTTTTTGTTCGAAAGTACACTCATACTGATAATTTGTACAAACACTCTAACTTTTTCAATTTTTTTGGTTATATTATCCGTTTCAAAGAAAATAATGCAATATGATTCTGCAAATAAGCGCTAAACTTCGAATAATTCTAGCTCCTAAATAACAAATTTTAGCTCACAGAGATAGATACTGGAAGTTTTTAATGTAAATTACTTGTTTTTTTTTATTATTTTTTTTTTTTTAAGTGAAAAAACTGATGCACATTCGTAATAAGAATTAAATAAACAATTGCTTTTTATGAAAAATGGGGCTTGAAATTTTATTCTGTGAGAATGAAACTCGACGTTCGAATTTAAAAAAAAATGATGAAAATTATACAATTTCCGAACTAAAAATATAAATGTGGAAGTCCAGACTTTTCAGACGATGTTTCCAAAATTCTCTATGATGAAGCAACTGGAATTTGAGCGTATAAAAAAAAGTACGTGTCTTGTTGATTTCGATTGAAAATCTATAAAACAATCTACTTTCATGATTTGGACGACTTTGTATGAAAAATCTTATTTCGATAATCTAAAACTCGTCTTTTGAATCATCTCCTTATACATCCACTACAATTTTCATCATTATCTACCAAAATCACAAAAAATTCGTATTCTCCATCTCCATTCCCTCCGACCAATTTCCTCTCATCCCCAACGAACACACAATCCCATCGTCAAAACCCCATAGTCATCGCCGATCATTCGATTTCCAAAAATACACCTCTCTAAATTTCAATAAAAATTACAATATCCAAGTTTCTTTCGTAATTCCACGCAACGGGTCGCAAGTATTTCCTAAACAAACCGAAAACGTAAAACGCTCACTCACGATTCATCAAAAATTTTTGAGGGAAAAGGCATGATGCAAAAGCCCCGTAATCCGAGGGACACGTATAAACTATCAAAAACGGCCCTGACGAAAGAAATGGGAACCATCGGCGTAAAAAAGTCATATAAATACCATTCGTGTCGGAAATAAAAGAGCCGAGGGTTATCGCATTTTACGGCAATTTTTTCTCTCGAAGCTCAAACGGAACATTGAATTAACGAGTTTGCGATTGAAAACGTGCTATTTATTGACGAAAACTTTTATTGGAACATAATTTTCATAATTTTGCCGCGAGCTTTACGCTAATTGAACGCGCAATTTACGATATGAGGTGTTTTCTAATGATTGTGTATTTATGTAACAGGGTTTATTGAAAATCTGGTTTCGCGAGGTTCGCAGTGATTTTTCAGGGTAAAAATTGGAAATGGTGAAAAGTTTACTTTTTTTTCCTGAGCAGTTGATAACCTATTTGTTCATAGAAATTATAATGGGCGTCGCAAAGATTGGACGTCAAAGAAATTGTTTTGATATGAATTATTCTGACTTTCGTCAGAAGGGGTATGAAAGGAAAGTTGAATTTTCCAAGACTTTTCTTTTAGTAAATTTTATTGAATTGATTTAAGGTTGAGACTCAAGAAAAAGGTTTTGAAATAACACCAGTTTATCATTTTTCCAAAATAACATTTTTTTAACATATTTGTTCATCAAAATTTTAGTGGGCGTCACAAAGATTGGACTTGAAAGAAATCGTTTTAAGTCGAATTAGTGTGACTTTTGAAAGAATGGCTATCAAAAAAAAAGTTGAATTTTCCAAGACTTTTCTTCCAGTTCATTTTATTGAATTAATTCAAGTTTGATACTCAAGAAAAAGGCTTTGAAATGACACAATTTTATCATTTTTCGAAAATAACAGCAGACATTGTTGATGCAATATTTTGCTACGCATATTTTGTCAAATTTATGAGTAAAGATTGAAGTGAATTTCAAATTATAAATTTGTTCCCAAAGTTAGAAATTTTCAGAACATTGCAAATTGGAAAAGATGCTTGTATTTTGTTATTCTTTAAAGCATGGATTTAATAATTATTTAGAGTTATAATTGTTAGTCAAAACTTTTTGTGTTATGCATCTACAAAATTGAAAGGCTCAACTTGAGAAAAATTGCCTATTCGACAACTGTATATCGATAAAATTCTTCTATAAAAATTATAATTCTTGATTTTATTGAATCTAAAAGCTAGAATTTTGTCGTTCGTACATTAACACTCTAAATCAACAATGCTGACACTCCAAACAAGTTGAAATTGAAAAACCAATTTTCGCCAAGGGAGAAATCGAATTACCCTTTTCGAAAATGCAAAACCTAGTACGTTACATTATTTTTCATCAACTCAAAACCAAATCTACCCTCATAAAAAATACCTCCATTCCCCCAACTTCCCACATCTACACAAAAAATTTTCCCATTTTCCCTCTCGGAAAATCCACGTAACTCATCCCATTACGCAATCCTTGATTTTCGTACCTCGTTCAACCAGTATTCACATCCTCGGATTTTCCGCTGCCATCCCAAAATTCCCACTTCCGGAAAACTTCAACTTCCGCACCAATCACTCAATCATGCGATAACGGCCATTTTCCGACGCGGCACAAGAACCGGAAAATTCGATCACTGTGACGATTTTTCGCACTTCAACACCCCGACATCCGATTTTCTCGATCTTACGTCGATCGGCGAGGATATTTCTATTGTCGCGAGTCGACGTCCCCGTGTCAAAGTCGGAAACGAGGTTCCAGTGTATGGGACGTCGTCGGAAAATTGGCGGAAAACTGCGGTAAGTGGTTAACGAAATCTTTTTCCGGTCGGCGCGCGTGATCGGAATCGGGGGTGACGATTCAGGGCTGCCTCCGCGACTGCGGCCGCCGGCACAAACGCGCCATCGACGCCGCGAACCTAATCGAGGGAAGGGGTACGTGAAAGAACGAGGGGCGAGGGGGGGGGGGGAGGGGGCGCCCCTCGAACTCGCGGCCTTTTATTCGCGCCGTTCACGGTTTTGCGAAAAGGGGATTTTTGAATTGAAGACGCCCCCTTTTTTTCGGAGGGGCAGGGAGGGGGGTAGGGGTCGCCTGGGAGGGGCAGGAGGGGGTAAGGCAGTGGTACTTGGGAGTCAGATGTTCGGAATGTAAGATTATTGCATTTTCGGGGAAGAGTTGTATGGAGACATAATTTGGGATGGAATTTTAGAGGTTTTGATGATGGGTTTTTTGGTATTGTTTGGTGGAAATTGGTATGGGAGACGTGAAGTTATTTTCTTCAAATAGGGATGTTTGGGAAATGAGGTTTGAAGTATGAAGGTTTTTTATGACCAATGGAAGACTGGATTGGTTTTAGTAGAGTTTGAAAAATGGTTGATGATTAATTTGACGATTTTTTGAAGGTTACTATGGAAAGTCGAGAGTTTCGTATTCGAAATTTTGAACATTTTTACCAGAAGGTAGCATGAGGTGTATAATTCATGAATTCGACTTTTTTCAAGTATTGAATGAAGAATGCTGAAATTTTGAGTTTAAGAAGATGCGTACATGTATCAATAAACGAATGGGGGAAGATGGTGAATTCTTGTAAATGAGTAATAAAAATAAATTACTTTTAGAAAACCCTACATTTATTTTGAATCATTATTGATAATATAAAACTTTTACTGATGACAAATTCCGGTTATATGTAAGTAATAATAAGCAAATTTTTACATGTTCATAACTCTAAATCTTTCTTCGTTTCTGCTATTTAATTAATTGCATCGACAATGTTGACTATAATGAAAACAAGAATTTATTCATTGGACAAAATTAAAATGAGTTAAATTTCTCTCTGTAAAATTATTATAAGAATGAAAATCTTCTGTATGGACTTATACTTTTTTAACAAAATAGAAAGAATGTGAATATCATCAACTTTTTATTTGTACGAATATTCAAATGTTCCGATGAACAAATGCACTACTTTATGAATGATGAGAAGAAATTTCCAATTCTTAAGATATTCGAAAAATCTTTGAAACTCTTTTGAACTCAATTTTGAAATCTATTCGAAAAATATAATTCTATTTGTACATCGACGTTATGGTGTATAAATTTTCATGTCAATGGGGAAAATTGAAAAATTCTGAATAATTTTCGTGAACTTTAAAGCCGTTTTTTATACAGGGTGCGCCATTTCTTATGTCGGTATTGTAACATTGAATAACTTAAACATTTGACAACCGATTTACTTGACTTCACTTGTTTTGGAAACGTCAATTCAGTACAATTTCAACCATGTATCGCTTCACACCAAAAGAACGCGCTGAAATAGTTACTTTGTACATTGAAAATAGTCGTTCAGTTGTGTTAACTCAACGAGCATATCGTCGAAAATATCTTGGCAAACAGGCACCATCTGACAACACTATTCGTCGTTTGGTGTCGAATTTTTGTGACCACGGGACAGTGAAAGATCGCGAACAACCCGTTCATCAACGACCAAGACGTTCAAATGAACTGATTGAAGCTGTCAGAGAGAGCGTTGCCCAAAACCCAAAAGTTTCATATCGTCACCGCGCTCAGCATCTCGGCATCAGTGGAACCACTCTACGGCGCATTTTGAAAGATGATTTGCATTTGTTTCCGTACAAAATGCAATTAACACAAAGAATATTGCCTACAGATCATCCACGTCGCTTGGAATATGGACAAACAATCGCTCGAATAGTTGATACTGAACCTGATTTTTGGAAGCGAATTTTAATGACCGACGAGGCACATTTCAAACTTTCTGGAGGCGTTAATAAGCAAAATTGCCGCATTTGGGGAACGCAGAATCCACACGAGATCCATGAAACGCCATTGCATGACCAAAAAGTTACTGTTTGGGCCGGCGTTTGCGCCAAAACCATCATTGGTCCTTATTTTTTCAAAGAGAACCAAACGATCGATGGAAACCGATATCGGTGGATGTTGGCTCACTATGTCTGCCCACAAATGCGTGAAAAAGGTCTTGAAGATTACTGGTTTCAACAAGATGGTGCGACCTGCCACACTGCGAATCAAACAATCCAGTTTCTGCAACGAAAATTCCCTGGACGTCTGATGTCAAAAAGAGGCGACATTGAATGGCCACCCAGATCTCCAGATTTGACCCCTCCAGACTTCTTTTTGTGGGGTTATTTGAAAAGTAAAGTGTACGCCAGCAAGCCGCAGACCATTGAAGAGCTTAAGGAAAATATTCGTGCCGAAATCATTGCTATACCACCCGAGATGCTCGAAAAGGTAATGGAAAACGCCGCAAAAAGGGCATATTTTGCTGTGAACAATAAGGGCGGCCACTTGATTGATGTTGTGTTCAAAAACTAGTCTAAATAAATTGTAAAGGACCAAACTAAATAAAAATACCTCATTTACAGAAATCGGTTGTTTTTTTTTCAAGTTATTCAATGTTTACATGCCGACATAAGAAATGGCGCACCCTGTAATATATGAAAAAATTTTTCTGTCCCTATTTATTAATCTCAATAATTTTCTATATTTTAAGTATATTCCAGCACCTGATCATTTTTACTATAAGTAAATTTTGCCCTTTTCTAAATTTGAAATGAACCTGAAAATATTGAAAAAATTTCCAGGAAACTTGTTTACACTTAGAATATATACAATAAGATTCAAAAAATTAGGTCAATTTAAACTTTTAACTATCGCAACTAGCAAGGAAAACAGAATACGTTCGAAACATTGTATATGAACGAATTTACTAAAAATATTCTTTTGAGATTCATTCAAGTTTTAAAGTTTTCATGGAATTTTTCGAGAAAATACTTAAGAAAATTTCCTATATATACAAAAATTTTCAATAGTCATTTGTTGTAGAAACCCCTCAAAGCTTCTGAAATTTCTAATGAATTCGTATTTTACATATAGGTCCTTTAGACCCAAAATTTTTCAAAACTCTTTCGTTATTAAAACAGTTTCAGAAACAGTTTCAATAAATTAGAATCGGATGAAAAAAAAAACTATTGAAATATTTTTAAAAACAAAATTCGTCAGGAGCTTGTTTAGTATATTTGACAACTCGGTAAATGTATGATAATTACCTGAAACAAAATGAAGTGTACTCCAGATTTGAAATTGCTAAATGGTAGATATTAATTTTATCGATTGTAGCGGAACATTTTAAAAGTACGTAAATTTAATAAAAATTTAGATTTTTTCAACGAGCTTTAACGTTTTAAAAAAAATAATATAAACTTTTAACATAATAATTTTTAGGCAAAATAAATCCAATCCAAATATTTACTTCTCAACAGTTAATATTCACACAGTGGAATGACTAAAATAAACTCACAAAACGTTTCAAGAAATTTTTGTTGATTGAAACAAAATTCGTTATCTATTAAATATTGTCAAAAATGAAAGTATTTACAAAAATTATTTTTAAAACCAAATAGGAACAAAAGCTGGATTCAATTTTCTTCCATATCAATTTTTGAGCGAGGATCTCTAGTCCGTCATAGAAGATACATATTCATGTTTTCGAAAAATTTCAAAATATGTATGTAATTTTACAAATCAGATGAGATTTTAAACAATGATATATATATAAGATTGTAAATCGAATTCACATATTTAATAAAATATGATAGGTAATGTTTAACGAGTAATGGTGGTCTTGGAAAATTTGTACAAAATGTCGTTTAGTTCAAAACTGATAGTTAATGCTAACTTTTTATTTCAACAGAATCTAAAAAATTCTACATGTTTGGACGAAAAATGACTTAGAAATGAATATCCAAATATTTTAAATTCTGGATTTGTTTATTGCTAAACCAAACGGTTAAGAAACTTAACCTTATAAAAACTAAAATCTTGCAATCTTGATTTTATGAGGTAAAATTATTGCATTCAGCTCCTTCAAAACTGGCACAGTGATGATTGTGAATTTTTTCAAAAATGTTACTTTCAAATTGTCAAAGTGCATTTTTGCGATCCATTTTTTGTCAATTGGAATATCGATCTCATGGATCTTGAAAACACAAGTTCAATTACATATAAGTTTGAATACCTTTCTTTGTTATTTGTTCTTCACTCAACAAATTTTACGAGAAATATTTGATTTTTTTAAACTGTAACTATCCGGTTTTTCAAAAAAAAAAAAAAAGCTTGTAAGAATCATTGTTGAAAAAAAAAGTATTTATCATTTGAAGTAGCTTAGATATATCTTATCTTTCAAGTACGAAAACCACAAAGTGTCAAGTAATCGTTCCATAAGTAATCACCATATCTAATATCAAAAATTCGAACCAAAATTCACAACTGTATTATACAAAAAAGTAATTCCCTTCTTTTTCAATCCCAAAATGTCATTATTCTGATGTCAGATGAATGAAAACACTATTTCATTTCATGTAGGAAAATTTTTTTCGTTCATCTAGTTTCCTTGATGACTCGATTTGCGAACCGAATAAAATAGAAAAAGACGCCCCCTCCACCGATGCCGCCCTTTGTCGGCGCGCGCTTTTCGCGACACTTCAGAGCTCCCTACTCCCATGTTGCGGATGCCCCCTCCTCAAGTGAAATTTTCCCCTACGCGGAGTGAGTACCGCCTCGCTCATGTTTTTACTCCCGCGATGTTTCCAACGTTCCAACTACCGTGGCGGTGTGCACCACGTGCTTTCTGCGTTTATCTCTTTTTCTTCGCCGCCACAGCCGCGCGCGATCGCGCCGCTTCCCTGATTCGACATCGACTGACTAGACAAGCATAATTATAGTCACTTTTCCAAGACATATTCTTCAGTGATCACTAGTTGCATGGAGATATTAGATTGTTGAATATTTCACCTGATTTTTATGAATAATTACTATTAACCCTTTGCAGCACGGTGGGTAGACGTATATCCCACCTCGAATACTACCATTTTTATCAGTTTTCAAGTGCTCGTGACTCGACTTTTATGATTTTAAATTTAAATTGACTATATTTACATGTTGAGTCTTGAGAATTTTGACTTTGTTATCTAATGTTGTTCATTAATTTGTCAATATCAATAAACAAATACTGAAAAAAGTCACTTTTTGCAAAGAAAATTCATTATCTTGGAAAGTTTTCAACGGATCAATTTGAAAATTTATTATTACATGTTTTCAATGTCGCTGATTAAGAATTTGTGATAGATTTTCAAAACTCAAAATGGCGGATCCAATATGGCGGACTGAATTAGTTAAACTTATTCATAGCTGTATGAAAATTGGTATACAGGGGTTTACAGGGTCGCTGATTACGATTTTAATACCAGAATTTCAAAATTCAAAACGATAGATTCAATATGATGGACATAATAACTATGCTATAAGTATTATTACCAAATTTTTTGTTGTTCAAGAAAAAAAAATTTTTCCTAGTTCATGACAACAATACGTACCGCTCTAAGCCGAACCCGGAGACACGAACGAGGACGTAGCGGCTATCGTCTCAATTTTTTTTTTTTTATTTTTTTTTTTTCATTTTTGGAATTCTTTTTTTTTTATTTATTTTATATTATGTTGTATAATGCTCTATATAATAATTGTAATTTATATAATATTATGTATTTTCTGCTGAATCTTCGTAAGGTCTAAGCATAAATTTTCTGCTTTATGTCCGAATGAAAAAAAAAAGAAAGGGCCCACCCATCGCAGCATTGTCAATAAGCTTTGACATTATCATCCGGTCTGAAAAGCATCATTAGGCAGATACGAAAATGATAGCGTGACTTCAAGAATTTGTCTAGAATTCTTGTCTAGGCTTATTTATCCAATAAGCCGTGTTCACCGATTCTTTCACGTTGATGGGTCGAGCAATGTGATTTACGGTCAGATTTTCAGACAGAAGCGTAAAACCAGTTTGAAAACCTTTAGTTGTTGAGTATCGAGTTTTCCGGAAATACGTCCAATGCATACCTCTACGTTAGAGCTTCCATTCCATTCATGCTGATGCCAGCAAACGCGGACGCAAGACGTGGAACATCAGAAACTGGTAATCTTTGGGCAAATGCATATCGCAAAATATTGTTTCTATTCTTTGTCTCAAATGCCGGAAAGAGTAGAACTAACGGAACTTGCAAGTGATGCAGAATCTGCTAATGGACTTTGTGATTCATCGGATGATGAAAATTTTACAAACAAAGGCACAATTGTACTACAAAATGATTCTGATGATGACTTTTCTGAAAATGAAAATGAAGCAGAACATTCAGTAGAAGAAGTGTGGACTAGTCGAGGGAAAAAAAAATGGGATTCACCATTTACGAAAGATCATGGGCCAAATATTCCCGACAGTGCTACATCTCCATCTGAAATTTTTTTCCGTCTTTTCCTGATGACTTGTTGGATTGTATCCTTCAACAAACTTATCTGTATATTCAACAAAAAAAAAGTGGCGAATCCATCACAAAACATGAATTAACTACTTTCATAGCTATCAATATTTTGATAGGAGTGAAAAAGTCCCCTTCGTACCGTGATTACTGGTCATCAGATCCGAAACTAAACGATTCATTTATAAGTCCACTGATGACGGTCAATCGTTTTGGATTCATATTCAATAATTTACACATTGCGGATAATAGTAAAGAACCAAAGAAAGGTGAGCCAAATTATGATAAACTCTATAAGTTGCGACCCCTATTGACAAGACTTGGTGAAACGTTCAAGAACTGCTGGAAACCAAGCAAATATCAGTCTATAGACGTGTCCATGATCAAATTCAAGGGTCAAAGTCGTTTAAAACAGTACATGCCGGCAAAACCAATCAAGCGAGGGTATAAGTGTTGGGTACGTGCAGACGAATCAAGCTATGTATGCGAATTTCAAGTTTACACCGGCAAGACAGAAAATTCTGAAAAATAATTGGGTGCAAAAGTAAAGGAGCTTACACGCGAACTTGTTGGTGGAAATCACCATGTGTATTTTGACAACTTTTTCACTGGCGTTGACCTCATGATTTCATTAAAAAAAACCAGATTTTCGCATGTGGTACAGTGCGTTCGAACCGTGCAAGATTACCTAAAGACACAATACTTGACAAGAAAATGAAACATGGACAACACGAATTCCAAACTTCAAACACTGGCATTCGTTGGATCAAATGGATGGACAAGAAAGCTGTGTACTTTCTATCTAACTATCACGATCCACGCGATGTCACTTCCGTGAATCGAAGACAAACAGATGGATCTCTAATAGAAGTAAGCTGTCTACTAGTATGTTCTGACTATAACAAGCACATGGGTTATGTTGACAATGCTGATCGTTTGCTATCAACATATAAGATTGATCGAAAATCAAAAAAAATGGTGGCTCAGGATATGCTGGAATTTTGTCGATCTGTCGTTGGCTAATGCCTTCATCATATATTCAGTCAGAGACCATGGAACTGCTTCTTTATCGCTAAAAAATTTCAGATTGCGCATAGTACATGAAATCGTTGGACAAAATATACCCAAAAAAAAGGAAGGTACCGCCAGTCTACAGTAGTCGGCCACCACAAACCTCAAGTGCCTCTTGAAAAGAGACGTTCTCAATCGTCTCACATGCCGGTCTATGGTAGACATTTTAGACGATGTGCTTTGTGCAGCACAAAAGCCAATGAAAAAAGAAGTGAATGGATGTGTAACGTTTGCGACGTACCATTATGTTTGTCAAAAACGAGAAATTGCTTTGCGAGCTACCACACTTAGAGTAGTAACTCTACACTAATGAAGTGAAATACGGTCAAGATTTACAGAAGATCATGTTTGTTAAAAGAAAGTTATAAATAATTCAGAAACTTGACTAATCATGCAAAAATTTGGAAAAAAAGGTAAAATGAAAAAAAATTCCAAAAATCAAAAAAAAAATAACAAAAAAAAAAAAAAATTGAGACGATAGCCGCCTCGTCCTCGTTCGTGTCTCCGGGTTCGGCTTAGAGCGGTACGTATTGTTGTCATGAACTAGGAAAAATTTTTTTTTCTTGAACAACAAAAAATTTGGTAATAATACTTATAGCATAGTTATTATGTCTATCATATTGAATCTATCGTTTTGAATTTTGAAATTCTGGTATTAAAATCGTAATCAGCGACCCCGAAAACCCCTGCATACTTATTTTCATAATAATATGAATAAGTTTAACTAATTCTGTCCACCATCTTGGATCCGCCATTTTGAATTTCGACAATCTGATATCAAATTCGGGATCAGCGACCCCGAAAACCCTTAACGCGACTATTTTCATGAAAAAATAATTATCTGAAAAATGTATGCTTCATAGGGTTGAATTGGTTTGACATTTTCTTTTTTTTAAATTCTATGAGATACATATAATTTTCGACTGCTGGTCGGCCGTTTGCGAATTCCTTGTCTGACTGAGATTGCAAGTTAAGAATTAATGACAAAAATTTATAAAAATTGAGAAACTGACTTTTCCAGACTTATGTTGGTCTCAAAATAATTCTGCAGCTCAAGTTTGACTAGTTTTCTGTTTTCTGAGTTTTAAATAGTATCAGATATTGATAACTTCAGATCGCTAACCGGCCGTTCGTAAATTTCAGGTCTCACTGAGATGCAAACTTGAAAAGTATCGACAACAATCCATCAGAATAAAAATACTGATTTTTTCAGACTTTTCATTTGTCCGAGAGAATTCTGCAGCACTAATTAAATGAAGAATAACCCGGGATAAAAAATCGGAGTATCCTTCAGTCTTAAGAGTATTTTGAGTCTCCAAATTGATTATTAAGAATATTCCGTTTGGCAAAACGGAATACTCATTCGGAGACTGTTGGAGACTCGAGTCTCCGAATTGAATACTCGAGTCTTCAACAGTCTCCAAATGAGTATTCCGTTTGACAAAATGAAATACTCAAGATACTCTTGAGACTCAAACGATACTCTTGTTGTTGCTTTCAAGAAATAGAGTTTTCAAATCGGAGATCAAAGGTGACTGAAGGAGACTTTTGAAGATTTGTGAAAAAAATTAGTTCACTCTCGGAGACTTACAGTCACCTTTTTATTAAATTTGTTATACTCTCGGAGACTCCTTTGAGCCTCTTGGATACTCTAGGAGACTCGAAGATATTGGGAAGAAGAATATTGGGGGAGATGTAAATCTATAAATAAATTGTTTTCTGCAAAATCGATCGAAATACTTCAGGAATTTTGAACCTTCAATCTTATCTCATTCTGAAATTCAAAGAGATGTTTTTAAAAAAACTTGAAAATTTCACACAATTTTATTAATACTTAGAAATGCAGAAAAAAATGTGTAATGAAAAATACCTGTCAATATATGAAACATTGAAAATCTTTCGAATTCTAGAAATTTATACAGAAATTTGTAAAAAAAATGGACGATCATCGCAATCATAGAAAAACTGAAAAATTACTAAAAGTACTGGAATATTATGTAAAAATTTATCGAGACCCTGTTTTCTGGAAAATCCTGTAGAACACGGAAAATTTTATTATGTTCAAGTTCTAGAGTCCGAAATTCTTGAAATGTAGAGAACAATTTACATTGTAAAAATACTAAAATTATGTAAAAATAATAGTAAATTCTGCAATAATCTATCATCCTAAAAAATATAAATAGTTTCAGAAATACTGAACAATCCTTCAAATCGTAGAAAAATTGAAACAGTATCAAAAAATCCTAGGAAATGAAAATTTTCATAGATATATTTGCTTAAAAATCTTTTCGATTACAAATAATTTCCTGAACTTTGAATTCCAGAGCATGAAATTCTTGAAATCTTTGTAACAATTTACAGAAAAAAAGTGCAAATTTATAAAAATACTAAAAAATCCCGCAACATTATATATACTGAAAAATTCAAAATAATCCAAAAATTCTGAAAATCTGAGTAGGTGTTGCGATTCAGAAATTTTGAGAACTTGACAAAAATATAAAAATTTCAACAAGCTGATTGATTTATTTTTCGGGGTGGATGTGCGGATAAATTTTTTTTCATCATACCTGACATAAACAATTTCTATAGAACAAAACCACGAGTACGTTGCTATTTTTTTAGCCTTATTGTTTCGATGTCTTGTTATTTACATTCAAATCATTCGAAAAAGTAACGTGAAAACAAGGTGACGTTACTTTTTTGAAATTCTAACGGCAACGAGTTACTATTTCTTTTCAAGTAACGGTAACGTAACGTGTTACATATCTTGAGGTAACTTTTCAAGCCCTGTTTTATATATTATATTAAAACAACCAATCTTGCATATTATATTACCTTTTCATACACCATTTCTTACTTTTCATCCATGACCAATAATTCCAGTAAATTTCTTTCATATTCATACATATTTCAAAAAAGTTTTAATCCAAACGATTCGTGGCTTGAAAACGCTATTATAAGTACACATCTTGCACAAAAAATTATGCAAATTGGTGCGAGTTCATAAGCACGACCAAATTTGCATGAATTTTGCTCCGCATATGCTCTGTCATAGCTTCTTTTCCTGTTCACGAGAGCGCAGCTTTCGTTTGCGGAACCCTTTCTCCGCATGATTTGTGTCGCTACATTTTCGCGACTTTGCTGCAAAAAGGCGATTTATGGCTTGCAGCAGTTATACTCTGAATTCACGTTTCGAGAAGGCTTAAAAGAAGTGCTAATTACTGTATACCTCGAAATACCGAGAAAAATACCGAGAAATTATGGCGAAGAAAAAAAATGTGTAGTTCTTTTCAGGTTTTTGGAGGTCAGAAAATACACTAAACCTCAAGTATTCGTATGTAAGTGATTTCGTTACAAATTAAGGAAGTAACGAAACGCGAAAAATATATAATTCAAGTCCATCAAGAATTCATTCATTTAAAAACGATTTGAAGATAAATAACCGTAATTTTATAAATTTTTACAGCATATTTTTGAAATTCTATAAAAAAATATCGATATTTTACAGTCACATACATATGAACACACAAATTGTTTTTTTCTACCTCTGCAACCAAAATATGAAACTAAATTGTTTCTAACTTAAAATTCGATACCATACAGGCCAATCCAAAATAATAACATCTTCATTGTTTTTCTTCTTATCAACCGATTTCTCCCCTCCTTGTGACATAAACTGTCAAAACACTTCGAAACTCTCTCACACTTGGATCCAATCCGAAGTTGTCAATATTTCTAAAGGCCAAGACCCAAAGAAAAAAATATCGAAAAAGCCCTGAAATTCTCCATTATCCGGATCGTAACCCCTTCTAAATTTCAATTGTCTTTATCCGCACCAAATCTCAGGGCCCAAGTTTTTCAAGCATAAGGAGAGAAAGGGTTCGCTCGGGTCTATTCCGTTTCCTGCTAATAAGAATCCCGGTGACGTGACGCAAGTACCGTACGCTTCGTAGTGCGGCGTCCTATGGGGTGGCCAGGTAAATTGGGAAAAAGTAGAATGTGGGAAAAAGCTCGACCCGTTAGATTCTCAGTGCGAAAGGGTTGAAAGATGCCGAAAATGGGTCAGATTAGGGCCCTTTACCGTTTCCTCAAAGGCCCTTTAGGGAGAGATGGAGAGAGAAGGTATCGCCTTTCGTTTTTTCGCCCTTTTTTTTGGCAATCACATCAAGATGCGAGGGGAGCTATTAAAATTGAAGAGAGAGGCCGCACTGTTCGTAATTAAATATTTGCGTTGGGTTCAGCATTGTAACGAGCCTCACTGTCGTACCCTAGTGCGTTTTTTGCAGTATGTATTAAACTCAGATTTTCATTCGTACCAACGGAAATTATGTCAATTTTAGCATATTTAATATGGTGCACGCTACGCGCACCTGCATTTATTTAAGTTATTTGCATTTGCTACGAATACATAATTGCAAACAAGTACATAGTAAACAGACAAATTTGTTTCTAGTATCGTATTTTGCTTTTGTTTCTTCCACTGAACTCACGACAAAACAGGAGATTAAAAAAGGACATGAATAATATGGTTGATGTGGTAATAAATTTTATAGAGTCAGGTTATGTAAAATAAAAAATTTTACATTGACAGAATAGATTATTTTAATATTTTAGGTGAACTTTGGATAAAATTGATATTACAAGTGACCAATCAGAACATTTTATTTGTCAACGCGACTTAATATTTTTTCATTGTATATCATTTTTTTTTCGTTAGGACGTTGCTCTATGATATTCTTGTAATTTGTTTTCTAAATCATACGTTTAGAGTCAAGAAATGTTTTTTAGGTTTTGGTTTCATTCATTGAAGAAAGGATTTTTTACTTTCGAAAGATATGTTGGTTTTTGGATGAAATTCCAATTAATGACTTTTATAATATCATGAATAATATTTTTCGAATAATAACCACTTAAAAATGCAGTAAAGTATGAAAAAACCATTTAGCCAATATAAAATAAACCATGGTGGGACCAATGCATTTTGTAAATTTTCGTACTAGCACTATTCGTAAATGTTCTTCTCGCACTTCAAAAGTAGTACAGAGTAATCATCTAGAGTGCGAAAACGCTGAAAAATTCGTCTCCTTTCCTGAGACAGTTACCATTGTAAACCGGTACTGATCCAATGGAAAGGAGTCCCTATCCAACGCAGTAAGTAATAAATTGTAATCTTGTTATGCTATGTTGTGTTTGTTATTTAAAGAACAAAGAACATGTACGAATAGTGCTAGTACGAACATTTACGAAATGCATTGATCCTACCATGGTTCATTTTTATTTGGCTAAATGGTTTTTTTTATACTTTACTGCATTTTTAGGTGGTTATTATTCGAAAAATATATTTCACGGTATTAGAAAAGTCATAAACTACAATGTTATTCCAAAATTCAACTAATCATTTGAAAGTAACAAAGCTTTTCTGAAATGAATGAAACAAATACTCAAAAAACATTTTTTGATAAAAAACGCATGGTTTGGAAAACCAATTACGATTATTATCTATGAGAAAAATTTCTATTTGGTTTTCTCTTTGTGCCTCACAATTCATAGTCAATTGTGTCACATTCCACCCAGTAGAAACACTGCAATTCATCAGAGAAAATATGTTCATATTTTTTGATATAGGACAGCAATTTTAGGCGGTTATTATTAGAAAAATTTTATTTATGATATTATAAAAGTCATGAATTGGAATTTTATTCAAAAACTAACATATCTTTCAAAAGTAACAAATCCTTTCTTGAATGAATGAAACCAAAACCTAGAAAACATTTTTTGATTCAAAATGTATGATTTAGATAACAAATTACAAGAATATCATAGCTCAACGTCCTAACAAAAAAAAAAAATAAATAAATAAACAATAAAAAAATATTAAGTCGCGTTGACAAATGAAAAATTCTGATTGGTCACTTGTAATTTTTATTTTACATACCCTGTCTCTATAACATTTATTATGATCAATCATTTTATTCATGTCCTTTTTGAATCTCTTGTTTGGTCGTGAGTTCAGTGGAAAAAACAAAAGCATCAAATATTCATTAGAGATAAAATACGGCATTGGAAATAAATTTGCCTGCTCACTATGTACTTGCTTACAATTATTCGTTACAAGCTTAAATAAGGTAAAAAAATGCAGGTGCTTGTAGCGTGCACCATTTTTAATATACTGAAATTGACATTAATTTTCCTTTCTCTCAAATATTTATAGCTCCCATCGCATCTCGGTGTGATTGCCCAAAAAAGTTTTTTTTTCATAAAAATGGCTACTTTTCAACATGAAATTTTTACACTTGCATTTTTTCGACATTTTGTAACTTTTAGGGAGGGTGCGTTTTTTGATTTTTAAAAATAACCCAAGTAAGATCGTCCCTTATCTCCATCGGCCATTGGAAATAAATGATTACAACCCTGATAAGAGAGAAATGTATGAAGAAAGGGAATAAAAAATACACAGTATCTGCGGGGGGAAAAGGGTTCTCGATGAAGGAGCAGATGCGAGAGAAAAGTAGTGTGTGCGAAGGCAACTATTAGATGAAGGAACAGGCCAAGCTTCAACAGCAACTGTCAGAGGGGTGATTTAAAAAAGGCGAAAAAAGAGGAAGAGAAAAATATGTGGTATTTTCGTTTTCAGGTAGCCAGAAAACCCACAGGTCCCTAAAAAGCCCGGTAAGAAATGGGAAAGAGAAGAAATGAAAGTGGGGGGAAATATATTTCACAGGACGAAAATTACGTCTGTCGACAAAGCGGCGCCAGTCGTCGATCGGGGTAATATAGCATTGTGTCCTGCAATATTTCACCGCGATTTATTTCATATACTGGAAGTCCTGCATTTTTTTTTTCTTATTACATCATTGGCGAAAACTCAGAGCAGAAATTGACGTTGAAAGAAATTTTTTATTTAAAGAAAAACAAATGAGTGTGAGTTGTCATACTATATTAACAGTTATTCTAATTGTGGGAAGACAACAGCTTATTCCTTTGACAGGAAAAATGGCCTTTAATTTTCCATGTTCGTGCAAATTCCACCAGGATTAGTAGAAACAAAATATAACACATTAAAATTGTCGCCCTATTCCTCGACCAAAAGAAGCGCCACGTTCGCGAACTGACGAATCAATGTCGCATGAAACAAGTAGAACAACCAAAGTGTCAAAATAGTGTCGCTGCGGCGATCAAGAGGACCAGCGAAGATTAGCTTTTGCGGATCGTTGACTCGCATTAATACAGAGGGAACGAGTGAAAGGCCGAGAACAAATCCGAGCTGCGGAGCTGTTTAAAAATATACCGAGCAGCCCTTCCAATAGAAATATGAATTTCTTTATCTCCAGCTCGGGCCATATGGCACGTAGATTCACATCCTCCGTGGCTCGCACAGAAGCACGAAGAGCCAAAAAACGCGAGAAAAAGCGAGCTTCCTTCCTTGGTCCTCTTTTTTTTGTCGTCTTTCGTTTCCTTCTCGCGCGCGTGTATTTTCGGAGTCAAATATCCGGATTCTGTCGCGAGTCCTCGAGCGCCAGGTAAAGGGTTGACAACCCTTCGTTTCCGCATCTACATTCTTTTCGCGTGAGAGTTTTTTTTCATTCGTCGCAGCTGCGGTGTCTACGACTAATGTAACGTTTTTTTTGCTCGTTCATATTGTTACGTGGTGGTTAATGATAGCCGGGAAGAAAGTTGCAAGAATTCGGGGAATGCGGAAGGATTTGCGAGGGTTTTCTGGGGGTGCCGTTTGGATTGATGAGATTGGGGGTTGAAGGAAAAAATTAAAAAAACTTTTAGACCAAGTTAGATTAAACATCTGTATGGAAATCTATAATATCATTGTAAATGATCCCAATATTATCTGATAAATATGAAAAATATGAAAAATATGCAAAATTTCACCAATATTATGAATCAAAAAAATTGTTGAAACACTAAGAATCTATAACATTTCAAAATTTATTGTATTAAATTTTCGGAATTTTGCATAGCGATCCATCGAAATATTAGAAATGAAGAAGAATACTGGAAAATAGTACGAAATTTCAAAAATGCTGAAAAATATTAATAAGGCTAGTAATAATAAGAATATCTAGAATATTTAAATTCCGTAGAGATATTATGTTCGCAAATATTTTTTTAAATGATGAAAATTCACGAAAGTTTAAATTATAAGGAATGCAATTCTGAAAATCTATACAAATAATTTGAATGAAATTCGTTATTATTTAAAGGAATCTGTAAAATTCTTGAAATCTATGGAGATTACTGCTTTCTAAAAAATTTATTGAAATACTAGCAAACTATAAAATTTTCGATTCTGCAGTATCAAATTCTGGAAATATAAATTGAAATTTTTTAAGGTATAAAAAATCTATAAGAAACCTATAAAACCACAGTCAATTTAAAATACTAGCTTATAAAAAAATGAAAGATACTGAAAACACAAGAAACCTACGAAATACTGTGTTTTGAAAAATCGTTTGGAATAATAAGAATTTACAACAGGTTGAAATTTAAGGCATCAAA
This sequence comes from Platygaster robiniae, assembly GCA_028476575.1. Classification (NCBI taxonomy): domain Eukaryota; kingdom Metazoa; phylum Arthropoda; class Insecta; order Hymenoptera; family Platygastridae; genus Platygaster; species Platygaster robiniae. Next base: position 48,900,424 of record CM052019.1, on the reverse strand, counting down.
TTCTTGAAATTGATGTGGCAAACTATACAAATACTAGAAATTTAGAAGTGTACAAGAAAATACCATGAAATTTTATAGTCACCGAAAAATATAAAAAAGACTAAAAGTAATTGGAAACTCCAAAATACTAAAATTCTATGCAATGATGATTCTCTAAACATTTATTAAATTTTTAATCCTAAAGTATCCAAATCTGAAAATCTACATATAAACCATTGAAATACAAGAAAATCGAAAAAAATTTATGATTTCGAAAAAAATACCGAATGAACAATAAGTTTTTGAAACATGTGAAATTCCTGGAATCTATGAAGACACTGTGTTCTGAAAAATTTATTGAAACACTAAAAATTTCTGTAAGTTTAAGCTTCGAAAGTATTAGATTAAGCAAATCTATAAAGTCCTAGTAAATTTTGGTAATTCTTGCTAATACATACAAAAAATACTACATACACGAAAAATGTCATTTTAATTTTTTAATTCTTTTTAAGAAAAAATTTTTTGAAAGGTATACTAAGAGTTTTGAGAACGTTCGTTTAATCTTCGGAAATTGGGAATGAGAATGTATCGGATTTTTTACCTCTAAGAAAACTTTGATGTAGAAAAATGAGAAAAAAAATTTTTTCTCATTCGCACAGTATCTGAGGAAAATTTTTAATATTTTTTTTCCGCTTTTTACTCTAAGTGCATTTGATCAATGATATTTTCTTTACCTAAAAAGTGAAGTTCAGAGCCAAAATCTTTGAATTTTGAAGAAATGTTTAAAAACTTTATAAAATTTTGAAAGCTATAGATACGATCAAGCACTCTAATTACCTTTGGTCCAAGATAAATAATTGAGTTTTTATAAAGCATCAAATTACTTGAAATAATCTACTCACATGTAATTCGAAAAATCATAATTTACAAAAAACAAAATTTTGTACCTAAATTGATCCTTAAAATTGTCCAGATTTAATACTAATCGAAATTGAAGCAGTACCTATATTTTTAGTATGAAAGAAATTCGATATTTTGTATACTTTATATATGATTATAAAAAAAACTATCATAAGTATACTAAATTTTATAATTTTCTCTCCAAGAATGAACCTGTATCTGTTAACAGAATAATGATCTCAACAATTGAGTCACTTTTGGCGCAATTATAGCATTTATAATAAATTAAGCCTAAAATTACTGAACAATTGGCACTTTGAGTTTGAAAAATCGTAACTCTCAAACAACGAATTTTTGCTTGTAAAGGCTACTACATAATTTTGTATATATGTACGATGAAATTTTGCGTGGTTATGGTTGCAGTTGTCGATTGTTAGAATATTTTCCAACCTTTAATTCATCCTGAAAACAGCACATCAAATTATTGAAAAAAAAAAATAAACTGAATTCATTTTTTCTGTCGAGTATAAAAAAAATTTTTAATCGATTGAGCAGTCAGGTTCTGTAAAAATCAACCAAAATGTAAAGTAATTAAATTGTGGTCCGCTACAGCGTACAGCACAATCTTCCCCGTTCCAGGATTATTCAGTAAATATAAATAAATTCTGAAATATACACATAAAAAGTCTTTTTTCTAAAACTCTTTAAAAAAAAATGTGAGCTACTCATTGAATTCAGTTCTAAAATAGATATGTATTTTTATTTTTTTTCTGAAATTAAAACTTGTGACTTGATTCAAAATCTTTATTCCCATGTATACAAAACTCAAATTCTAAAGTAAATCATTCTCTTTCGTAAATCACATATATTTTCATACCTGCTATATTTTTTGTAGTCAATCATTGCTTTCATATTATTTAAAAATTTCTGATTTTAATAAGAAATAAACCAGGGTATTTAAAACAAAAATTCCGGAATTTCCGCGAATTTTAGGGGAACCACCCCCTTGGAAAAAAAGTCAAAAGGTCACGGGTCATTTTCGATTGTCGCCAAGATACCTGGCGTGAATCGTGCCCTTCCTTGCAGTTCAGAGTCCCGATCTACGTCTCTCGCTTGGCAAAAGAGGATTTACTGGGACGACAATTCCGAGCTGATCAAGCGGGAGCTGCAGGCTGCCCTCGTGTGGGTGCGAGAGCTCCGGGCCGGATTTAATCTCATATACCTGTTTTGCGGGGCAAGAAAAGGCGCATACGCGGAGAGCACAACGCGTACGCCCCCATATGACACTGCACGCACTGCGCTAAAATATTCAGTGGCTCTTCCAGTGCACATTTTTGCGCACATTCGTGTACGAGTGCAAACTGGCGTGTTAACATAGATAGGTTTCAGAGAAGTTAATCTATGCTTTTCTCATCGTCAGATATCGCATCACATGTTGTTAATAATAAAGCTGAAGGTAAATATAAGGGTCTGGAAAGTTACCTAAAAAATTCAACGGGTTACGTTACTGTTACTTGAAAAGAAATAGTAACTCGTTGCCGTTACCAGTTAAAAAAAGTAACGTCCCATTACTTTCACGTTACTTTTTAGGATAATTTGAATGTAAATAACAAGGCATTGATAAACTAAGGCTAAAACAAACAAAATCAACGTTTTTTTCTAGAGAAATTGTTAATTTCAGATATAATAAAAAATGTCCATACGTACTGTTTCACCCTGCAAAAAAATCAATAAGCTTGTTGAAATTTTTCTATTTTATTCAAGTTCACAATATTTCTGGATAACACATTTGATTCAATGTTAGCCATAAGAAAATATTCGAAAATATAATAGATTTTCAGGAGAACCTTTGATACCTACCCAGATTTTCAGAATTTTTTAATTTTTCGTATTTTTTAGTACGTACAAAATGATGCAGGATTTTGTGGTATTTTCAAAAATTTGTACTATTTTTCTGTATATTGATATACAGATTTCACGAATTTTCTGCTCTAGAATTCAAAGTTAGTAAAATTATTTGTATTTGAGAGGATTCATCAGATAATAGTGTCAATGATGATTTCAATTTTTTGATACTTTTTCAATTTTTCTACGATTCGAAAGATTGTTCAGTATTTTTGAAACTATTCTTATCTTTCAGGATGATAGAATGTTGCGGAATTTCCTGGTATTTTTCCATAATTTAAGGATTTTTATAATATGAATTGTTATATATATTTCAAGAATATCGAACTCCAGAATTCGAACATAATAAAATTTTCCGTGTTTTACAGGATTTTCCAGAAAACAGTGTCTCGATAGATTTTTAACTATTACAAGTACTCTTTATATTTCTTAAATTTTTCTATGATTACAACGATCGTCCATTATTTTTACATATTGCTGTAGGAATTTCTGGAATTTGAAAGATTTTCAATGTTTTATATATTTACAGGTATTTTTCATTACATATTTTCTTTCTGTATTTCTAAGTATTTATAAAATGTTGTGGAATTTTCAAGTTTTTTCAAAGATACCTCTTTGAATTTCCAGAAAGAGATGAAATTTAAAGTTCCAAATATCTCAAGTATTTGGATTGATTTTTCAGAAAACAGTTTCTTTATAGATTCAGAGTGCCCTCAATATTTTTTGTACATATTTCACACAGATTTATACGAGTTGAAAAATTTTCTTATCTTTTTATAGACTTCTCTAAACATATATTTTCATAATTCGAAGCTCGAGAAATTGAAGTTTACCGATTCCTGCAAGTACACCAATTTTTAAAGAATGAAAAAACATGGAATTGATTAAAATCTAGTATTTTTCGTATTTTTTATATATTTTTTTTTGTATTCATAACCCTAGGAATTTGGATTTTTATGAAGTTTTATAAAACTTCTGATAAAAATTATGATAATAATTATATTAATAATAATTTATTGATGTTTGTAAAATTTACAATATTCGTGTACATAAAATAAATCATATTATGTTTAGAAAACAATATTTCTGTGTACAGCTTATAAAATTCCAGTATTTTTCCTGAAATTCTGCTTTTTATAAAGTCCCTGTATAAAAAGAGCAATTTTTTTTTTATATATAAGTTTTTATAGAGTCACTTTAAAAATTTTATCAAATCTTTATATATTGGATTTCATAATCTACTTGATGAAGATTCTGTCCGTCGATAAAGATTTTCCAAAATTTTTCTGAAGCGATTTCATAAAAACTAAAAAAACTTCATAAAACATTGCTTTTTTTATCGAGTCACTTCCAAACAGTAAGTGAAATTTTATAAGAAATTCCAAAATTCTATAAGGACTTTTAGAAAAACTTTATAAAAACCAAATTACTAGGGTATATTTCATAAGATTTTCCAGCAGGATCTCTAAATCTTACAGCTTTTGCTATAGATTTTAAGATCTATAGGTTTGAGGTATTTTTATATATTTTTATGCAAATTTCCAAAATTCGATGTTTCGAATTGTGGAAGTTTCTAATAGAAAGTGAAGAAACATATTCTTCGTCAATATTTTTACACAAATTACCAGAACTCCACATTGCTACATCAAAAATTATTAATATAGAATTTCTTATTTAAAAATGAGGAAGTTAAAAATTACTTATATCTCAGTTTTAGAACATTTTTTACAAAGTTACAAATTGTGCTAAAAACTTAATAAGACAGATAAAAGTAAGGTAAAATAACGGGATTTTCGTTACTCGTTACCGAAAAAAATTGACTCGTTTTTGTTATCGTTACTTATTACCTAAAGTAACGCGTTACGTTATCGATAAATTAAAAAATGTAACATTTTAGAGTAACGCGTTACTTGCAAACTCTGGTAAATATACTGTTTTTTGGACACTCCAAATAATGACATATGACAGTATTTTACTGTAAGTCATACAATCTATCATAGTTACAAATATGGTAGAAATTTTTTTAATGCAGCTCATTCCAGCTACTTTAATTATTAACTACAGCAAAGTCAAAATGCTAATGGCAATACCAAGTAGTACAAATTTATACTACATATCACAGTTACCAGAATCAACCCAAATTCGTTGTTTTCAACTTCCCTCTCGTTTCTTGGACTATAATTCTTTTTTCTTTTCTTCAACCACCACCATATCTACAGCAAAACTATTTCACCCAACTTATCCGGAGATATGACAACTACGCTACTGCTTTGCATTTAGCGCGTTTCGCGTTTGTGTTGGCCAACTGGTTCTTTCTCGATATTGGTGCGCTCGTATATCAAAACCAGTAGTATAGCCGCTGCACCCCCGGCTTGTTGTCCACCTCCCCCCCTCCCCCGCCACCCGCGAGCCCCACTATTTCGCGAGTTGGCGCATTCCCCGCGCGTAAATAAGTAGGTGGTGGGTGTACTCGCGAGTATGTACCTCATTTTTGCAGACTGCGTGTACCTCGAGTCGAGGTACATAGTCTAGTAAGTCGTTCCATTTAAGTGAGCGCATGGAATTAAGTAACGAGGCGCTGTCTTTCAGCGCCACATCCGCCTCCGACCTTCGTCTTCCGCCGCCCCCTTCCACCCCCGACCATCGCGGTTTCCTCTGATCTTTCGATTATGTCGCTGAAAAGCTCACTCGCGTGGCTGCCGTTTTTCGGCATTTTGGTCTTTGAGGTTTTTCGAGAGGGTGCTGAGAGACGAGGTTGAGAATCATGGGGAAAAAACACTTTGCCGGTGATAATTTATGGATCTTCGACGTTGTAGCGAGGTTTTAGAGTATGGGGTCATTTGTTGTTGTATGGAGTAAGTGACATGAGAGGTGTTACTTCAAGATAACGTATTAATCAGGGCGTGATTTTGAATGGTGATGGGCGAATGTTTCCTGGGCAGGTTTTTGGGTGTCTTTTGGGTTTGTTGGAGGGAATTGGGACGATTATTTTTCTGAGGGGGGGGGGGGGTTTAACAAAATTAGATGAGGGTTGATTGTTCGATGGGGTGCAATTGCGGAAGTTCCGATATGGTTGGATTCTCAAATTTTTACATAGGAATTCATAGATTATTGAAACGTTTCATAAGAACTTTAGAAATTACAGAAAAAACGTTAGGATTTTATTTCAAAACCTTACCTTACATTAATTAAACTTGAGAATAAAATATTTTTCAAAAGTGGAAGGTACAAATTATACAGTTTAAAGAAACTTTTTATTCAAACATAGAGTGAGTGTGAGGGTATGTAAAGAATAAGCCTCCTAGACCATTCAGAAGAATATAAAATATTTGAAAGTTGAAGATATACTCTTTCAGTAGACTTCTTGCTTTTTATTGTTATATCAATCAATTCTCATACAATTAATTCATATGAGTTAATAAAACTTCATTTTACAGTGTTAATTTCATTAAAAATTATATTTCACCTAATATAATCTTATTGTTCTTTTCGTTTATCCAATAATGTCTGAAACAATTTCGTAATTGTTAAAGATAATATTGAATAAATGAAATAAACAATAAGATCATTATATGTTCTGAATAAATTTAAGTATGAATATATGACACCTAATTACAAAAATAAATTTTTCATACCTAAATAAATTTAGGTATGAATAATGACACGGAATTTCATTTTTTTGTTTTTGTTTTTTCAAAACAAGTATTTGAAAAAAAAAAAGTATGAACAATCGGCGGAGTCATGGCCCTTTCCCCGAAACAACTTTTTTTTTTGAAAAGGCTTGCGGGGACCACGATGCAAGTCGAATGGGTCAAGTTGAATAAAAAATTTCATTATTCTAGGAATGTACCTAGTTCTTGAAAGATTGGAAAAATGGATATTACGTTTTTTCTGTATGCAAGATCGTTTTCCCCAAGAAGTCGATTTTCGGAGCTCTGGAAATTTAATTAAAAATTTTTATCTGCAAAATAAAAACTTTTATTTGAATAAGCGATCGTTCCATAACTAGATAATTTATTCCTAGACTCATAAAACTTTTTACATTTTCTGACTTGACTTGTTCGACTTGCATCGTGGTCACCGCAAGCTTCTTCAAAAAAAAAGTTGTTTCGGGAAAAGGGCCGTAACTCCGCCAATTATTGATATTTTTTTAAGAAAAAATACTTGTTTTTTCAAGTGAACAATACAGTATTTCGAAACTATAACTTTTTTGACATAGCATTATTGCTACATATCTTAAAAGTTACTCCAACTATCCTTAATTTTCCCGCACAAAAAGATATAATACCCCTTAATTCGAGTAAAAATTAGACGCTTATGAATTTTGTTCCTTTTTTACGATTTCTGGTTTCTTCGTAATTTTTTAAGACAAACTTGAAACTGTAAGAACTGCAATAAAATATGTAAAATTTTTTAAGTGTCAGAATTTCTGATTTTAATCATTACTACAGTCTGCCGTCTGCAACATTGTAGAATAAATTCCGTTAACCATAATATTAATCGAGGTATTTATATTCGAGCATTCATGACGACATTGATAATAATAATAATAATGATAATAATAATAATAATGATAATAACAACAACAACAACAACGACAACAACAACAACAACAACAACAATAATAATAATAATCAGGTTTTTTCGTGAATAATTATATTTTCTCTATTTTTAAAACTTTTGACCATTCTTTTTTGGTCCTTCTCAAGAATCTAGCCTAGAAAAATACATGAGAAAATGAATAAATAATAGAGCATTTAACTAATCGACTATTTTGTTCATTTACTCGACCTGCAGAAAAATCTGTAAAAAAGTTACCTATAAATGTAGAACTCTGAAACCTACAAACTGACACATCTTAAATCTAAATATTACCAAAATTAGGGACGAAAAAATGAAATTTGAAAAAATTATCAGAATTCTACACAACACAAAAAATTATTCGACTTAAAATATATTTGAATTTTTCGAAGTTCTTTAACTTTAGTAATGTTTCTATAGTGATTAATAAATTTGACTTTCACAGATTTTTTGAAGTACGCATCGCTACATAACCATCGGAATAATTAACTTATTTCAAAACAAAAATGTTATTCTAGACCACTCTTTAATTTTTTTCTCTCTCGTCAAATTTTTACTCTTTCTCATAATATTAAAAACCTTAGACAACTCACTCTTGTATAAAATTTGAGAAATTCATAAAATGTGTACAAATTTCCCTTCACTTTCCCAATCTTTTACATCGACCAATCATACACAATCATCCTACCATATGGATTATTCACTTTCTGCGGTCCAAAAATATCTTTATGGACCATCGATAAATTTTTTTTCCACTTCTAAATTTTTTAATAATTATACAATAAAATGATTGAGGAAGTGAAAAAGAAAAACAGTTAAATAAATTCATGTAAACAGAAAGGTGAAAAAAACAAACAGAACATAAGAAATATCTAAGAATGATCTTCATTCTGTGAAAATTAGAAAATCTGACTCATGAAAAATTGAGCAAGTACTGAATCCTAGATACAAAGCAATTATTTCATCGACCACTATTCCTATTTAAGAAGAACATCCATTCAAATAATTCACCGGAATACAAAAATATACGTATCCTGTGATAATCAATTCATCATTTTATTTTCTCGATACCTGAATTCCCTCTTATAAAATAAGGTAAATCAGAACAGCAGCAGCCACGAAAAAACATGATTTTCTTCCTCCCGACTTTGCGAAACCAAATTTAACTACAAAATTTTGTCAAATAAATTCATCGTTGCCTTCCCTACATATTCAAATACCATCCTTGACCACCAAATATTTTTGTTTTCTTTCCCCGATTTCCGGGTTCTCCTTGATAATTAGATAATTAGACCTAAAACAGTAATGACTGTTGAGTGAAAAATGGCGATAAACGCGGCACAGGGTAATTGGTTCGTTTGTTCGACAGAGCTCATAGGAGTGTTGGTTGATGGGAAAGCGAGGCTAGAGTCGAAACCTGGAGGCGTGGGAAACGACAGGATGTCGGGAGAAGAACGAGATCGCGCCTCCGAGTCGCAGTATCGGTCTGTATCGACTGTATCGATTGTTTGCATGCTCGTACTATCTCGTTTCTTCGTTTTCTACGGGACACATAATACCCCGATTCGCAACAACGGCCAACAACATGATACACCTCCACCAATTTTTTTTCCCCACAATATACTCATTCTGAAGAGATAGAAAGGCAAAAATAATTGAATTTGTGAATGAACGTCACAAAATCATTAAAGGTACAAAAAAAAATCTGCAATCGTTTCAGTTCTCACACAAAAAACAATAATCATGTTACCTTTATCTAAAATTTTCATATGATTGAAGGAAGATCAAGTTCTTCTTGTTTCTATTCAACTGTAAAAATGACAAAATTTTGCATAAGTATGGTAAACGCGGGGATCAAAGTTCCGGAGACGAATCAATGAACGTCTAAGAATTTTTCGGTACGGAATGAAAAATGCCCGCGGAATATCAATCGCGGTGTAACTGTAATGACGACGTTGGCGCGTGACAAGTTTTCATTATCGCTGCATTTCCGGTCAACTTTTGCATCGAAAATATTCCCCTTTTCCAATTCTGGCTTCTCGATCGCAAGAATGGCATTTCTCCATTCAATTTCGAGCCTCGCAGCCGAGAGGAAACGCACGAAAATCCGTGCTTTCAGGAATACAAATTTCAAGTATACGTGAGAGTCGTTGGTTCTTCACTATTTTTGAAAAGGAAGTGACCTCATTAACACGAATTTTTACATTTGTGTCATGCACAACAAAAATTCCATAAAACGTATTTATCCATGATTTACACACCAGGAAATTTTTTTTCCGAATCGAAACGTCTTCTTCGACTCAGAGGCCTTTAAAAATAGACAACCCCGTAAAGACTGTCATCGCGGGGTCTGAAAAAATCCCATAAATATATGAGGTGAGTGTATATCATAGCTCGATTTCCCCTAATTTCTTTGGCAATTTTTTGCCCGACGCCAACGGCGTTTCTTATAACTCGACCACTGTGAAATTCGGCTTTCACACGTAGTCGTAGCTTTTTTTGCTTTTCGAGGTTAATTGGGTCCTCGAGTTTTTTCACATTGGGCTCAGCCCCTGTGAAATCGATATCGAGAGTCGAACGCTGTCAAAATATTACTTGATATTACTTTATCAAGGGAATTTACGGAGTTTTTTTTTGCTCGTGATGATAAGAATATTATGGTATAGGGTTTCTGTGTCAGAAATTGTAAAAAAGTTTATGAATGAGATGTCTCTGGATTTTACGATACTTGAATTTCTAAATCAGGAACGAAATTTCATGAACTCCAGAGGTCATGATTATCATTATAAATAAAGTAACGATCAATATTTTATAGTAAATTATGCCATCTTGTTACTTAAATTAGAAAAAATAAACTTCAGGGCGACAATTTTAAACAATCTATTGTTCGTTTTCTGGGAATTCCTCGACGTGCGAGTAAAAGGATAGCAGGGGAACGAAATATCCGAGGAATGTGCAAATGTCATAAAATCCTTCGCCGGGACTATGTTAGACACGCTGTTTTCGTTATCGCGGAATTAATAACGAGCGTTGTTCTCGTAGTTACAATACAACACGCGCATACGCGACGACGGGGACTTTCACTCGGCGTCGAATCGAGCTTGGAACCTCGGCATAGGTATTAACGGCTCAATTTCACAGCGGGACACATACACACTTCGCCCCGATTGCCATGGGACACTTCCTTCCGATCAGGTGCCATACCCATCCATATTTCACGATCCTGTCTTTTTTCTAACAATTGGGAAACGTTTGCACCAATTTTTTTATGAGTAAAACGTTAACTTGATTGTTTACCTAAGGTCAAGTACTGTGGATGGTGAGAACTTTTTTTTATTTTGAATTAGACGGAATTTTATCATTTTAAATTCTAGCCTTCCTTTCGATAGCTTTAATAGTACATTTCTAGTCAGCAAGTCTAGTATAAGGTGATTGATTTTATTAGTAGTTTCTTCCAGGATGAAAAATCTCTTTCAGTTTCAAGAGTATTTTGAGTCTCCGAATTGAACACTCCAGTTTCCAATGGTCTCCAAATGAGTATTCCGTTTGGCAAAATGAAATACCTAAGATACTCTTGAGACTCAAACCAACTCAAACGATACTCTTGTTGTTGCTTTCAAGAATTAGAGTATTCAAATTGGAGATCAAAGGCGACTGTATGAGACTTTTGGAAATTCGGAAAAAAAATTTGTTTACTCTCGGAGACCCGCAGTCATATATTTTTCAAACTTTGTATGTATTCTCTCGGAGACTTCTTCGATACTCATGGAGACTCGATGAAACTGATTTTGAGACTCAAGAAACTCTTGGAGACTGAAACGATACTCAGATTTTTTATCCTGGGCTTTGACATGGAAAATTATTATCACATAATAGATAGTAGTAAAAGAAAGAAGATCATGTGGAATTCTTTTCCTATTTTGAAATTACCATGCCTTTTTATCACAAAAACGATTCGAAGTTATTTGAATCTTTAAAATAAATTATTTGAAATGTAACTCAATTTAAAACTGATAAGTTAAGCGTACATTGTAGAAGTTGTGCAAAATTTTCTGTAAAATTCGAGTTAACTTACGTGGTAAAATAAATAATGCAATAGTATACAAATTTTACAGTCACTTTTATAGCTAAGGATGAGTCACTACTAGGTTTTAGTACTATTATACTTAGCTGTATTGCAAAAAAATTCATCATTAGTATAATAAAGATTTCATTTATAAAATCACTTCATTCTATTTATTGATTTTTTCTGGTTTTATCAATAGTTTTTTTTTATCATCAATAAATGAATATGAAAACGATAAATTAAAATTCAAAAAATTATGATACATGGTCATTATTTTTTTCTTGAAAAGGGCCCAATTTAAGGCCGAAAGCTAGATTTGAATGAAAAATGCTTTAAATAAATACTTCAAATTTGGAGGAAAAATTGATCGGAGTTATCATTTTACAAAGAGTTGAAAATAATGAAATAATAATAAAGAATAACGAAAGTATGTGATATATTAAGTTCTTATCATATGATCGTAAACTATATATGTGAGCCGATCCGAGAAAAGGGACCTGCTATCCAAAAAGCAAATTTCACAGGACGGGCGATTGAATGAACCAAAATAGACAACGGAAAGAGGATAAAAGATTTTTAAAAATTCATAGCTTGCAAAAAAATCAAAGTTCGTAGATTCTGATTGCACATAATTGGAGATTGGATTAAAAACTTATAGTCACTCATAATCGGAAAAACGATTTTTTGGATACTAGGTCCCTTTTCTCGGATCGCCTCACATACCATATTTATAAAATTATCGATACAGTGAATGATAATATTACTGCAGTCAAATGCTTTGCTGGAATTCTTCTTTTCTTTGAAAAAATATTTGACGAAAATTTTTTTAATGGGCTAGGCATATTAACGAAAAAACTAATATAAACAAGTAACATAATATATTCATACTTTTTTAACTCAAGTTAGTTAAAAATTTGAAAAATCTTCTGTGTACTATGCTTCATTTTGGTCAATAGCTTCCTACCGACTGACAACTTAGGGCTATATTGACATTAAAAAAAAAAAGATTTATATAAAAAGAAAATTAAAATTATATTCTACAAAAACAGAAAATATCTGCTTATTTCAATAACAGATTTTATATCTGAAAAAGTATTTATTAACAGGACAATCAAATACTTTCATTCAGAATCGTGGAGAGATTTTGAAATACTTATTACAAAAGAAGAAAACATATTTTTAAACCTCCGTTAGATAAAAATTGTTTTAAGAATATCATTCTGTTAAATTCAGTATGAAATTTTGAATCATCCTCTTAGGATTTGAGAGGTTATATACACTTGTTCTCGAGGAAAAGAATGCCTTTTTATAAGTTTGTTTTAGAAAAAAAACAGAATTTTGTTTGCAAAACTTATTGCCTATTTATTTATCAATGCCCAAAGGCATGTAAGAAATTTTATCAGAATGAAATCTCTATAATTAGGTGCACTACAGCAATTGTGCCAAAATCTGATGTTTTTTTTTTGCGGTGAGCACAGTTTCTCGAAAACCATTTATCTGAAAAATCTGAATTTTGTAAAGCTTTTTTATAATCATAACAGCTTCTGCGTGAACGAAGGATTTCAAATTTGAAGTAAAACTTTTTCTTCTTGCAGCAAAAACCGAAAGCGCAGACGTTAGAAAATCAAACATTTTAGGAAAATGACCACTTTTTTCGTGAAAATACCAATTCAGCAAAATCCTCGGTTCACGCGGAGCTTGAAGTTATGAACTAGAGGTTTTTTTTTTGTATTACAGATAAACAGTCCCTTATTTATCATTCTCACTGCGCACCGTGTCAGAAAAATTATGTTGTGGCACAATGGTCGCTACAACCTTAATTACGAAAATTATTTACTGAAAAAATTCATAAATTACCTTGTGACGTGAATACATAAGTAGGCTTTGAGTTTTAACAGAAAAATTGTATTGTTTTTCTAGAAAAAAGTCGTGAAAAAGCTCTTAATTTCTCGTGCGCAAGTATATCTGTATAAATCAAAACGCAAATATTCGTAGTAAATATTTCTTCTATGTTGCCCTCTCAAATTGAATGTTCCCATCTCAAATCACTCCAAAATACAAATTCTAGAATTGTAAAATACTTTTTTTAAGGATTGTTAAAGGACAAATAAGTGCAATCAGGTATCCATATTTTGTCATCAATGTACTGAAATGGGACTTCAGCAGGATTACAAAATGCATGACGATCTCCTAATCAACTGTTTCATTCAATTCCCTCAAAATAAGCTCAAAATGCTCCCTAAATTTTCCGATTCAAACTATCTAAATGTCTTCAGAAGTCCTCAGGACTGCTCAGGGCGATGGAAAAAATGGCGTCCCGGGCGCTCCACATTCCCGTCCAATAAGCCAAAGGCGAACGAAAAAAGTGACGCCAGAATTCCTCAATTCATTACGGTTCGGGGCCCCGAAAGAAGAAGTTGACGAATAAAAGCTGGTTAATGACGAGTTAACACACGTACGAGGCTCTACACGTGCGCCGATGGCATGTGCAAGCCGCGACTCTCGGCTCTCGCAGCAGCAGCAACAGCAACGGCGTCCGTCCCTGGGCAAGGAATTCATCAGCCAAAGGTTGGCAAACTCGCACAACCATAAAACCAAGTGATTTACGCCGACGCTTTATGGGTCTCGGCCAGACGCTCGACTTTACGAATTTTTCAACGATTCTCCCCGTTCGATCCTCGAGAGCCGGCCAAACGAACCAACTGCATTCTACTCGACGATGCCGCTTTTTGTTTATTAACCAAGCGCGAGCGTTTTCATCGCCAACGGCTTCCCCCCTCCCCCAAAGAGCCCTTACATTGCCCCCACGCCCTTCATGTTGGTCGCTTTATATCTCTCTTATTATTACATCAATTCGCAAAGAAGCCGCTTTTTCCCACCCAAGTTGATTTGGCGACGAGTGAGACGAGATCTTTTGATTTTGTTTGAGTGGATTTTCACTCGGAAGGAAGTGGAAATTGTGAGGAATGAATATTATGAATGTTCGTATCTCGAAAACACAATAGTTGTACAAATTATTTATCCCTACAAGCACTGAAAAAAAAATCTTGTACTTTCTGCCGTACGTATTGTAAAAAGTACAATATTATTGTACTTTTTAGAATAATACTGCAATTTTTAGAATGTCAGTGTAGTTTTTGCAATAGTATTGTAAAATCTGCAATATTTATTTTTCTTATTACAATATTATACAGTAAAACCGCTTTTAATGTACAAATTACAATATGAATGCCAGTTTTCACTGTATAATTTCGGAAAAGTTAAAATCTTGAAATGCAAATTTTACTTTACAAATTGTTATTTTTACCATACATGGCGAAATAAATGAACTATATTACTTTTATCCAGCTTTTTCGTAAACATTATCATATTACAATATGATGCACTAGAAACCTAGAAAGTATACAAAAATATTGCAAAAAGAACCTATACACATCTGAACACTGAAAAAGCTGTATGGAATTTTCGATAATCTGGATTAATAGGAATTACAATATGATATTGCAAAAAGTACAAGAAGTATAGTAGAAAACGGAAGATGTAAAGTAGTTTTCACAACAAAATATATCTATAACTACAATATCATTTGACAGTATTTACAATATGTTATTTCAAAAATTGATATGTATATTATCTAGCAAAAGGTACAATATGTCAGATAAATTCCCGTTTACTATACAGTATTGTAATAATTACTATTTTTTTTTCTCAGTGATAAAAGTTCAGAAACAATCATTTCACGGAATACTATGCGAGTGGTTGTGTTTACATACAGATAAATACATAACTGCCTTGTTTATTCGACGAAACGATGTGTAATAAACCATGTAACTCATATGTCTTGAATGAAGAACTATAATCAATCGAAAAAAAAAAAATGTGGGGAATAAGTTTGATTAGAATTTGGAGTATCTTAAGGTGGGCTGTCAACAAAATTTGAAATTTCAAACTTCTTTTATAGACTTTCTCTTAAAATCGTGTTTGAAATTTTTTGGACACGTATATGAAAAGTACATCAAAGAAATTCATATCAAAGTTATTGTTTTTATGTAAAATTTATGTTCATTTCTATTTTTTTTATTACTCATAATTTCATGTTCAGACACTGCATTTTTTAATGTTTTGAAATATATTTTGCATATTATCAAATATGCAATATATTTTTTGTTATACAATTGATATTCCATGCAACATAGATTTTTCGTTCTAATCATATAGCTGTTGATAAATTAGAGAAAATCTGCTTCAAAAAAATTTATAATTTCAAACATTTTTTATATACTTCTTCTGAAAATTATGTTTGAAATTTCATGGACACATACATGAAAAGGATTTCAAAGAAATTTACATGAAATTTATTGTTTTTATATTAGATACATTAATTTCAATATTTTTTATTATTTTTAATTTCAATTTAAGCCACTATATGTTTGGATATTTTCAAATATCTTTCGCAAATTATTAAACATACAATATAATTCTTGTTATACAATTTATATTTCATACGATATAAGTTTTCGTTTCAATCAAATAGCTGTTGATAAATGAGGGAAAATCTGCTCCACAAAATTCATTATGTCTAAATCAACTCGAATTAAAAAAGTTTAAGTACACATTTTCATTGAGAAATCATTGAAAAGTGAAATCATTTTAATGTCTGCTTTATATTAAATAAATACTTTGATTTATTAGAAGGTTTATAATTTTCATAGAGAGTGTCAAATTTTTTCCGTCCATAACTTTAATAGATAATTTAATGGACGGTATGGGAAATGTGCTTTAAAGACAGTCTCTTAAATTTAGTAGAGAAATTTCAGAGAGTGTGCATGTAAAAATGGTGCCTAAAAAAAGAATGGGAACTAGCAATTTTTTTTATTTTTCTAAATAGTTTCTATTGGCGAAAATTATAGAAATTTAAAGTAGGGATGTAACTTTTTACCGTTTAGGCACTATAATACCTTAACAATAAAAAGTTACAGTTTTAAAGTAGGTTTAGCTAAAGATTAAAAAAAATAGTTAGCTCTGATTAGTTTTTTCAGAAAGATACACGTCAATATTGATTTTCTACTTTCCTTATTTTTAAGAATGACTTGTCACATGTCACCCAATTAAGTGTGAATATTATATAGAGGTATTTCTTTAAAATCATGCTATTATTCATTAAAAATTCACACTTTTCATTTCTTGAGATATGAACACTTCATCTTTTATGCAATCAAACTTGTCACAGAATTTCATAAAATATGTAGTAATCACATTGATTCATACATTTATCTTTTTTATGTACATAATAATATATGAAATTATTTTCTCAATGAACATACTACTGCGTATTTATAATTAGTGACAAAACATTAGAATAATCAATCAAAAGTTATAAAATTAACTCATGTAATGATTTAAAAAAAAAAAATTTTAAATGTAAGGGATATGTATACTAAACTTTCATGCTTTCGCATAGAAAACAAACCTACTATTTTTCGGGTTTCTGAACTCGAAAAACCACTCTTACTTCATTATCAGTAGAAATTTTAGAAAAATTTTCAACTGTAATTGTTTTTAAACAATCCCTTGAAATTTTATCATCTTTTTTTATATGATTTTAGAACTTATAATTTTGAAATGGCTGAAGCATACGAGCTGTGGTTCACATTTTTTTTATATACACTCAGATGTATTGAACTGAGAAAGTTTTAAGTTATGATAATTGTTCAATAGGTTTTTTTTGTTATAAAAATTTTTTCTAGGTTATATTAAGCAAAAACATTTAAATAAGTCAATTGTTTTCGTAATCCATCAATTTTTTAAAAAGCAGCTCAAAATCATACTCTTTTCATTTTAATCCTTTATTCAACAAATTATCTGTTGTACTCTAGAGATTACCTTGTTAAAATATTCACAACACAATCTGTGAGAAATTGACAAATTAAATTTGACAACAGAGAGTCTATTAAACAACAAACGATTTGTCGAATTTGACAGATACATTTGTCAAAAGTTCAGATTATCAAGTGAAAATTTTCAAAAAATTGCAATATGTTGAGATTAAACAGATTTAAATTAAGAGAGTTTCACGAATTGAATGTGATTGTCATGAATATATATCTTAAACCATTTTTTTTATTGTTGTCAGAGATTTTCATTGCTGAAGTTCAAATACTATAATTTTTCAATCAACCGTTGGCAAGCAATAAAATTATGAAAGTCTGCCAACTTGCATTTTTTCATTTTCTGCAGAAAGTTAATTTGATTCAATTTCGATATTACCTTTTATCAAAGTTTCAAAACTTGTAAGTACGTAAAATTCAATTTAAACATAAAAAATCTTTATATCATAATAGGCAAAACAGAAAATCAATTTTTTCTTGTTAAGTGAAACAAAAATTACGTCCGATAATAAAGTAATTAATTGTTTTACATGATAAAAAAAAATGTATATGGATATAAAATGAAGGATGTTGAGAAACGGACAAATTTAGGTCTCTTATTTTTGAGCTTATATTTTATATTTTCAATCAAAATTATATTTGAAGTTGAAAAAAAGGATATTCCACGATTTTCAGCTGTGATACCTTCAAATCTATGTTTCATGATATCAACCTTACAAGAACATCAAAGTAATGCACATCCTCACTTGAATTTTATAAATAAAAATATGAAAGTTCCAAAATACGA
Organism: Platygaster robiniae; assembly: GCA_028476575.1. Classification (NCBI taxonomy): domain Eukaryota; kingdom Metazoa; phylum Arthropoda; class Insecta; order Hymenoptera; family Platygastridae; genus Platygaster; species Platygaster robiniae. Next base: position 48,882,318 of record CM052019.1, on the reverse strand, counting down.
AAATACATCATTCAAGAAACGCCTAAAAGGACGCGTCATTCAGAATATTTTTCAAATTCATATATTATAAATTATAGCAAATCAAAAACATCCATTCATAAATCAAAAGAAAAATAGTGGATCTCATGCTCCCTCATTGTTCAAACAATGAACCTCGCTAATTTCCTCCCAAGACTATAAATCCCTACGAAACCCATTTTTGCTCAACCAAATCTCCAGCCTTTCAACCACTATGTGCTTCAGGAATCCAAGGGTCACATTCTCATTCCTCGTTTGCTATTTGAAATATATCGAATAAAAATGTGACGCGGTTGAAATGCTATACGCTGTGTTTACGAAGGCCCGGAATGGCTTCAGTCACAATCGACGCGTTTATGCGTACATAAATATTTAATTCGTCTTTTTTTTCCTACACGCGGCGCGCTATCGTCAATCGGGACGTAAAACCGACTTGTGTTTCGTTTCGCTTCGCGCGGTGTCATGTTTTTCCCTTCTTTTCGTTTCAAAACTTCCGTTGTATCAAATGATATTTCTGAGTAAATAATCTCGCTCGAGATTATTCCCTCGAAAAAATCATTTTTGCACAAAACTGATGTCGCTTTATAAAAAAGAAACGTATTTTGTCTGAAACGAGAAAGGATTCGTTTCCTACATTTCCTGAATAAGCAGTACTTGAAATTCAGTTTTTTTGCAATATCAATGTGTCAAAGAAGAAGAATTTACACTCTCTGACACTCTTCGCTACGTAGCGCGACGAAGCGCGACGCAGCGCGACACCGCAAATTGATTGCAATCATTTCACACAATGACGTGAATAAATGCGATTTATTCATGTCTGTGAAACTAATGTGACATTGCCAATTTCCGAATTGAAAATGCTTTCAGTTACGAAACCGGCGATGTAAGTTCGAAAAAAATTGTAGCGTTTTTTGGGCGATTAGGGAGAAGTGTCGCCAGCAGCGAGCGGCGTTTTCTGGTTCCGCCCAAACGACGTTCCGATTATACAGATATTCAAATGAGCCAGCTTCTGCTCGCAACAGTTACGTATCATCGAATTATTCTAATTTTCGGGCGCAAAAGCGACTAGACCGCGCGTCTTTGGCAAACAGCTTTCTCGCCCTCTCGTTCCTTTAAGCGCCGACTCGGGTCGTACATTACACCCCATGGAGGCGTTTAGGGGTGTCGTCCGTGGAGCTTTTTTTCCCTTTCGGGGGTGCGCGTCTGCGCTCTACACCCCCGAAAGACCCTCGACTTTTCCCATTCGCGGAAATCGCGATTGGTGACTTTCTTGGGGGCGGAAAGCTGCGACTCTCGAATAAGGTTGATGGGGTTGTTCCAGACCAGAGGGGTGGATTTCAGCAAGTATAGAAATTTATAAATGATATTCAAGATGTTCTCAAGGTCAGAGAAGAATATACAAGCTTTCATTTTGCGTTTTATTATATTTTGAGTTATTTATGGAGTAAAAGAGTGAAATCTCGTAAACGCAAAACGCATTGCACACGTTTGAGTTTTGGTCACCGTCGTCTTGGTCGATTCTCAGTCAAGTCCTTCTGCGGTTTGAAACACGATCGGCCTGAGAGTGTTCCATCATACGTGTCTATAAAACACGCCCGTATACGGCCAAGGAGCATCAAAGATGCGCGCTTTTGTGTATATGTACATGCACGTGCACACGTAGACGCGAAATACACGGGTACGAAAAATATGTATACCTGCAACCCCGAACCCTCGGACTGGTTCTCGCTCTAAAACCAATCGGAAGACGGTAATTAATTATTGTCCCGCGAATTCGGCTTTGTGCCCGGCAACTGCGGGGTCGTTTATATTCCGGGCTTTGACGTGAAATACCAGTGTTGGAGGTTTTGTGGATTTTGATGAAGTAGTTTGGAAATTCATGGGAGTTTACTGCCTTTGCAAATGTTGCACTCTAAATTGTTATAGGAAGGGTGGAAGGTTTGAAAAACTATATAATTATGTACCTAATAAATTTCATGCAGTAATGTTGGCTAGGGGAGTTCAAATGTTTTAATTTTCTAAGACATTTGGTGTAGAAAAAAAGTGCGATTAATTATGAATTGTTTTTCGACCACCTGCTCAGATAAAAAAATGGGTCTATCTATGAACGTAATAATGAGATTGTCACTGACCATATCACTGTTTTTTTCAAATCATACAAATGAAAAATAAATGTAGCTTTATTATCTACGTTTTTTTTCCCATTTTTCACTAAAAATCGGTATACTTCAAGATTTCGTGATTTCGGATTTCGTTATCGAATTTGAAGCAACCTCGATTCAATAGACTAAATTTTTTCCAATCTCCACATTCATTCAGAGAATCTTCGAAGTGAAAGTGTCTTTTTCGCAATTTTTTCAAATTAAACTAAATTTTTAACATCTGATCGTAAGTGTTAAATGAACTGCTGTTAAATTGTTATAAACATGAATAAAATATGTGCTTTTAATTTTCAGGTAAGAAAAATCCATACGTGTATTTTCTTGTTCTTTTTTTTTTTCGAAAAATGAAACACCAACATATCAAAACTCTGTTTATTAAATTCATATAAAATTAGGCATTTAGAAATGTTTCACATTTTACAACACATCTGAATCTCTGCCAGTCAGCCAATAAATAAACGAAATTTTTTTTTAATTATTAGATAGAATGGAACTCATTGGGGTTTCTTTTAATCAAGACATGCAGGAAATATATGAAAATTTCTTTTTTATATCAAAATGACCAATCATGACAAAATTTTTACTCTTTTTTAAAAGTTACGCAAAAAAACATACAGTACTAGAAATATTTACTCAAAAATTAGTTTGATAATTACTTGATATCTATTAGAAATTTTATTAAGTTTTGAAAATTCACAAAGAAGAATTTCTGAAATCAGTTGACTTTCTGCAAAAAGATGAAGATTTACAAAAACCTTTTATAAAAGTTAGGTTACTTGAAATTTGACAAAGGAATAAAAAATTGCAAATTCAGTAAAGGAGCTGATTTAGGGTCAAAACTTAAATAAACATATGTTTGTAAATTATAAACTGTGTGTTTATAAAGTTGTAAATAAATAGGTGATATGGTCAGTGACAACTTCATTATTTCTTAGTTTAAGAAACTAACCTCAAACTTAATTCAAACTTAATTCAGAAATTTAAACTTTAAAAAATTAAGTACTTTCTGACATATGTATAGTCATAAATACTAGAGTATATTAAGTTTTACAATATTCTTACAGCGTTTGCAATATTTTTGCCAATTTTTTCATGTATATTATACTTGTTACAATATCCTACAGAAAAATTGTTATATTGTATAAATTACATGATGATACACAAGAGACAACACAAAAGTATAACAGAAAAAACTGTACAGGTCTGAGCACTGGAAAAATTTTATGGCATTTTCTGAAATCTGGTTAGTAGGAATTACAATATGATATTGCAAAAATTACGAAGTAAGTATTAACTGATATAAAAATGCAAGATTAAAAAAAAACTTCATTATGGTTCTGGTAGAATGTCTGACAAAATTTTGCATTTGTTTGACTGCAGATACAAATATATTCATTTCTCGTCCAACAAACAGCAAAGATTTAGAATAAGTGCAGATGACTTTTCACAGCAAATCATGTAATATGAAGGTGACCAGAATAAAAGTAAAAATTATTGTTAATAAATGATACTGAATCTAACTTATTACATTTAGTTATAACTTAATCATTTATATATATTCCAACTGTTAAATTTTATCGGATAAATATTTCAACAGAAGGAAAATCTAGAGCAGTAGTGCGTACGGGAAAAGAAAGAAAAAATTCGGTAAGGTGAAAAAGAAGAATGAGGAGCAGAAAAAGTAAGACTTTCATAAAATTTCGAGATATGGATAGTGTAGGGCAGGCACTAAAATTGCAGTCCAAGTTTTTTTTTCCAAAATCTTTCAGCTTGGAGAAGGTGGAGACTGTTATGATCCCTTCTCCAAACAAAGTAGAAAGGCAATGACGAAATTTTGGAGAAGTTGGAGCATCTCCATTATGGAGATACTCCATTATAATGGAGATATTATATATACATTTACTTTATATTGACAAAAACTGCTATAAATATATAGCCAAACGTCTAGTTCCATAGTACAACACAATATTGTAATAATCGCTATACTTTTTTCTCAGAACTTTGAGTACCAAATTGTCAAACTCAAAGTTCCCTCCCCTCTTCAATTTCCTCCTAACCAAAATTTGCAGACTGACTATCCAAAGTGAAACAAAATAAAGAAGAAAAAAGCAAAAAATGGCAATCGTGCATGTAAACAAGTTTGCGCGCATTCGTCCCGAGTACAAATTACTACACACAATCTACAAGATCGGGGCGCTCCGCAAAGAAAGAGCCTTGTCCATAAGCGATCCTATATAAGATTTGCTCACGGCAAATACGCCGCCGCCGAAGATTTTCGAGGTTGCATCGATCGTGACTCGAACCGTCTGCGGAGTCCGATCACGACGCTCGTTCGTGATATACTTGCTTAATTTTTTATACGTACACAACAATTGTTGTCGACTCGTCTTGAGCGGCAATTTTTCAAACCCCGGCAAAGAGCTGCCGCTGCAATTATTATTATCGATTCACGAACCACGCGGGACGCGACTTCCGTCATTGTCTCTTTTACGGCGCGAAACGCCTCCGACCACTGTCAAAGTTAAATGACCCCGAAGACCGAGAATTCTCCTCATTATTGGTTTTTCGGAAGGATGGGTTTTGAATCGCGAAACATTGTGTGTAAATGAAGTGTCATGATGAAACGTTCTGGCTAAAGAGAGTTGAATGTGATTAGAAGCTATGGGCAATCATGCATTATTGGAAATGATGGCAGTAAGTTAGAAAATTAACCAAGTCACAAATTTTACAATAACTTTACAATAATTTTCGCAAAACAATTTTAGGCAGGAAATTTAAATTTCCAAATTCGAACTAATGATGATAAGATGTTTATGTAGCATGTATGTAACTGTCTATGAAATTGGGATGTCAGTAAACTTATGAAAGAATATTTCAAAAGAATAAGAAATCGAATCCATATCCAGTCATTCGAAGTGACTAGAATTTTTGAATTTCGGAAATTATAGATATTGTGGGATATAAGCATTTGGTCGTGTATTAAACATGAAAACCAATGTTAACTCATGTTTGGTCGTCTATACCAGCCAAACCAATTGAAATTCGTGACTCACAAATTAACCAAGGAACAAAAATGAATGATTGTGAACTTGCAGTGGTGTCGACATAAATAAACAAATTTTCAGTGCTTGCGAATTTTGGATATTGGCAGATTCAAAGTACAAATTTTTGAATTTGTAAACAGTGTAATTATTGTAATATATCGGGAACGTCGCAAACAATAATTTAAGCCTCGAAAATAGGCGAATCTGGCAAACAATCTGAATTAAATGAAGTTAAGTAGGAAACTAAAAAAAAATTCGGACAAATTAGTGACAAAGCTGGAAAAATACATAGACAGTAAAGTGGGTTCGTTTTCCCTCGATAATAATTATGACCACGTCAATGGAAGAGAACACGGGAACGTGAAAAAGCTACGTGAATTCGGATTGTGAACTATGCAAAAAAAAAAACGTCAAATGATAATGATCAACTTTGTTGTAGCGTAGGCATTAAATTTTTTTAATATTGTTAAGAAATATGATTAATATGTATACTTTTTTTAATATTTTATTCATGAATGTGAGTTCATTCATATTAAAATTTCATATTAGTAATTTTTTAACTCATTGCACATTATATTGAGATTCCAATATAACAGTTGTAATAATTATTACACTTGTTACACCTATTACAGAATATTTCCAAGAATATAAAATAAACCGTAATAAAATGCAAGAAAATGGAAAAATATACTTAAACACAACCAAATCATATTTGAAAAAAAATCAAAGACAAATCAAAAACAAAAAATCAAAGAAAATGAAAACAGAATATAATCAAGTACGTACCTGCGAAATAAAACTATCAATTTTCTTACTCACATCCTACCCATTCTAATCACGCGAAAAATCAAACCACCAAGAAAATTGTCCCCAATCAAATGAATAAATTATAATCCAGCTCTCCTAAAAAAAAACCGCCCCAGGCACGGAAACTGCATTTCTCTCTCAATCCCTGCAAACATCCGCTGTTACTCGGCAAAAAACGATATTGAGGAATCGTTATAATTACGATGATTATAATACGGGGCGTAATTACACACTTATCACTTGGAAATTCATTAAAAACGAGTTCGAAAATCTCAATTAGGGAGAATAAATTTCAATTAACGTCGGGGCAACATTATCTTCGGGCTCCGCTATATTATAACGTACGGGCGCACGCACACCGGTGAATCCTCGAAGTGTTTGTAAAAAAAAACCTGCCGTTATCGCGTGGCCTGAATCTCGCGGAAGCACGATTCCCAATTCCTCGAGGTTTTTCCAAATCCATATATTACCCCGCAACGTGTTATCAGAGTCGCGCTTTCTCGAGGCCGTTATCGATCGCGGAAGTGTCGTGGCGGAGGCGATAAAGAAGATGCTCAAATAACCCGCATGACTGCATAATTCCCCGCTGAATTTGCCGTTCGAATTCGCCCCAACGCGTATAGATAAATTTCGATAAAACTGGAATCCAGCCGGTCAACGCTTGTTTCGCGTCCTCCGCGGTCGGGGGTTTCTACGCCTGGAAATCGTGCGATCGCAGGACTTTTGCGGGGTTTTTCGAGCTCCTTTTTGTGCGACAAATGTTTGTACGAGGAAGTGTACGGGAATCGAATAGTAAGGCTACTTAACTGGAGAGTTGTTGGAGAAAAATATTCGGTTTTATACTAGATATCAGTGAAATACAGAGATTGCGTCTCTAAAAGTCAGATTTTGAGTGACTATATTGCTGCAAATATTTTAAGTGGCTGAAATCATGTATGATTATCTGAAATGTGAAATACTAAGGAAAGTAGAGGCTATAATTTATCATGATTTACAAAAAAAATTTTTTCATATTTCTTTTGTAATTAATTTTCAAATATATCTTTTCAATTTTCTAAAAAAAAGAGAAAAATGTTAAAACTTTATAACTTGTGTTAAGTGAAAAAAATTACATTCATTACAACTGTAATGTTTCAAATAACATTATGTATGTATTTTTTTTCACAAGTAACAAGATTCGTTATTATACTAAAAATAGACTTTTGAGTATGTAGAATCATTTTTGACTATGACAAAAAAATCTCAATTGTAATATCATGAAAATTCGGATACCCTTCATTTTACTGAATAAAAAACCATCATAGAACTTAATGAGAATAGGAAGAATAATCAAAATTAATAAATAAATAGAAACAATCAAAATATTAGTGAACAAATTATGAAAAAAAAACATAAAGGATAGTATAAAATTAAATATGAGAAATGATAAAAAAATGTATTTGTCTCTTCATTAGAATTTTAGTTAATTTTTTTACTGATGAAAAAATGTAGTCGTGAAAATAACGAATGCCTTACCAGATTCTGAGGTACTATAATAAATATAAATGGTAGATATTCTGGAGTTTGTAAAATTACTTTTATAGATCTTTTCAAATGAAAAAAAATCATATCTATATACTGAAAAAAGTTGAACAAATAATTTTAACGGATATATTACAACATGAAAATTATATAAAAAAATTCGACAAACACAAAAGTCACGTAAAAAATCTCATTAAATATTAATTATTGATGTATTCAAAGTTTTATGTTTATGGTGGATTTGAAAGAAGTGAAAACATCATATAACAAAAATACAAGTAGCGTTTAGAAATAACTAATGCCCTGAAGTAAAAAAATTGAAAAAATCGTAAACACATTTCGTAGCTTTGAGGCATCATGCAAATATTTCATCAAAAAAATAAAATATACGTAGCACAAGATGTAGAAATTTCAAAAACATATAACTTTGTGTATACAAAAATTGTAGTTTTTGCAATTTGACTGTCGATTGATTCCAGTATTTCCTTTTTGCATATTTGAAGACAATATTTGTAGACCAAAGAACGAAACATTTATTGGCATCAATGAAAAAAAAAATAAAAAAAAAAAATAAAAACAATTGTTAAATGAATACTTCGTTTATGAGACATTAATTCCATAAGATAATAATCCTTGAATAAAATAATGAAAAAGAATTATGAATAAATGTAAAATATTGAAAAGTAATAAATGATGAAAAATAAAAAAAAAATGAAACCATCAGAAAAAATTTTAGAAAAAAAGTTCTATGGCAATATATAGATATGGAATCCTTCGAAATTTTCTTTTCATAATAAAAATAATATCTTTATGGTTTCTTTATAATAATAATAATATTTTTATTATATTATAATAGATAGAAGAACCAATAACTTGAAAGACTGTGAGATGTTATTGAAAGTGTGATTTTTTGGGATCTTAAATTGTTCGTGAATCAATTTTTTTTATCCAATGTTACAGATTTTTTTTTATTCTCTGAATGTAGTTTGATGAATAATAGCTACAGTGGTTTGAAAACCTAAAACAAATAATAAAATGATTTACGGTAGAAATAAAAGTCACGTTTGAAATTTCAATCAATTTTCAATTTGAGAAGCACAAAGACAAAGTTGTATGATAATATTAATGAAAAGTTATGAACCATGTACTGAAGTTATCAATTGTAAAGTTGAGTAAAAAAAATGATAAGAATTGATTAATTTTTTACAAATTAGCAATCAAAAATAAATTCGTGGCATTCAAATTGAACATAAATTTCATGTAACAAAAACGCAAATAACGCTCATAAGTACTTTATGTCTTGCAATAAAATTATATAAAAAATTGCAAACATAGTTCGTAGCTTTGAGGCCTCAATATTTCAAGAAATTAAATATACGTGACAAAAACTGTGGTTTTTGCAATTTGACTAACGATCGATTCAAGTATTTCCTTTTTCTATATTTGTTGACAATATCACTAAAAAATCGAAAAATTTACTAACATCAATGAAAAATAAAAAAAGAAAAGAAACATTTGCCAAATGAATACTTCAAAGTTACGAACACTTCATTTAGAAACAAGCAAGATAAAGAATCCAAAATGTATCAAAACCAGGCAAAATCAAGATTTTGCAGAATGATCCAGTTAGACTTATCATGTAGATCAGAATCGTAAATAACTCAAACGAGATTGCAAAATTATTGATCATCTAACTGGGTAAAAGCCCTATATTAACTTCACAGACATGTAAAAACGACTTAATTCAAGCGAGCAAGTTTGATAGACTCACGTACAACATGACAAATGAAATATAATTTAAAAAAAGTAATATATGGGTTGAATAAAAATAATTCCCTACATATTTGAAATTGCTGTAAAATAGTATGTAGGAATATATGTAAAAATATTTATGTTTTCATACACCAAGTAAAGATTACAAAACATGTTTCATCAGTCCAGAGCATAGATATCTAGTCATCTTGTCGGGAATAATGTAGTGTAATACACATTAATTTCTGTTCTTCATATACATATCATGAATTCTATAATGTATAACTAGATAAATTCAATATTTCAAAAAGAATCATAAACTGAGGTTCTCGAAAACTACCTCCCATTCGTTCACTCAACCCTTTGAACTTCCCACATAAATTCGAGAGCTCTCATATCCCCTTGTAACGCAAAAATTACCCTCCATACAGAGTAAATTCCAATATCCTTATTAGGCCTCGGCGCGCGGGTCAAACAAATCATGGAAATTACACGTTAATTTCCAGATAACAAGCATAAATGTGAAGCATACCCATAACATACAACGTTCGGCGAGCGCGTTATTATTCAGTCGGGCATGGAATGGGCCAAAGTATGTGAAAGAAAAGTCGGGTACAAAGTGTCGCCTGCCATATTAAAGTTACACGCAACTCCGGAGCAATACATCGTAGCAGATCTCGACTTGAGTCTTTGTCCTTTGTTCGCGAGGGAAAGCTTTGTTTCCAATCGCGACTCGTTTTTGCGCAACTCGATTTGCTCTCGTACTTGCACTCGAAAAAAATTCGAAAAATCGGGACTCGCTTCAAAACCCACTCTCTAAATACGAATTCGTTGGAATCAAGTGAAAAATTTGCAACAAAAAAATTCTCAGACACTTGGTCATACGTTCTTTAAGTTACAAATATCTTATGAGACGTTCACAACTTTTTCATTTGTAATGATGCTGAATTACATACAACTTCGATTATCCTTCCTTCAAATACTTTCTATTCCTGTTCATTTCTCATCTGGAATGCCAGCCATTATCATCGAACAACAGACGTTTTTCCAAGTCCGAGATCGCTCCGAAAAGATGACACAATAGCGAGCAATTCGCTCGATTAGCCAGCGATTACGAGTCCGAGTTGGCCCCGATTAATCGACAGCGGAATCGAGCGGCTTTATTCGCTTCTTTGCATTTTAATAGGAGTGGAATTCTGGTGGCCTGCGTGATTTTATCGTGGCATAGTCGAAACCGGTATAGGGAGGTCGCCTTCAATCCGGCAGCGATTAATAACTGAGACGAGAGGGAGCGAGAGGGACAGTCGGTTCGAGCGAGAGGGAATGACTGCAGCTTGGAGAATCGTCGACCTCGTAAATTTCGCGTATCGCGAAACCATTTTTCACGCTACTAGTCTCGATCCCGTTCCACGCGATCCGCGGGCCGTTATTTTGGCGGAAAACATCGTGTTTGTCACCAGAATTTTGAGTAGTATGAATTTTAAAGAATCATTCTTCGAGACAAGGAACCTTTACATTGGTATTGCATCAACAGCATTACTACTTAATCTGAAGAAATTAAAAATCAAATTCAATAAAGTGAATTTTTCAACACTCAATTGAATTATTTAAAATATAGAATATGAATCCACTGTCAACGAAAATTTGTGATTTTAAACATCTTTTATAGACTTTCTCTTAAAAACGTGTTTGAAATTTCATGGACACGTACATGAAAAGGATTTTAAATAAGTGTATATCAAATTGTTTGTTTTCATATAAGATATATTAGTCTTAATATTTTTTTATTATTATTGATTTTTTTTTAAGGCACTACATGTTTTAATATTTAAAATATCTTTTGCGTTTTATCAAATATGCAATATAAATTTGTTGTTTCAATCAAATAGCTGTTGATAAATAAGGGAAGATCTGCTCCAAAAAAATTTATAATGTCGAGATCCACTTGAATTTAAATAAGTTTGAAGACACATTTTCAATGAGAAATCATTTAAAGGTAAAATGATGTTAATGTCTGCTTTATATCAAATAACTACTTCGATTTCATAGATGGTTTATTATTTTCATAGACAGTGTCTTTTTTTAACATAGTTGCATCCATAACCTAAATGAAAAATTTAATAGACAGTATAGAAAATCTGCTTCTTAAATTATTAGAGCATTTTCTGAGAGTGAACATTTATACATACATACCATATTGAATGTATTGAATATTTTATGTTATATACGTTATATACTGAATATAAATATGCATTATATGCTCATAACAAAAATAAATTGTAAACATATAAAACAATTTTATCATATTCTTGAATATATAAAATATACATAAATAATCGGACGAATTATTCATAAGCATCCAAAGTATTCAAAATTGAACAAAATTAAATAACTACAATAATGTGATTCTCTAAATAGTGAATATTATGATAAAATTCAAAATAATTACATCCTCATACCTGCCCATTTTTAGAATAATTGGAAAAAAGTGTATGTAAACATTTAAAATGTAGATGATATGGTTCTCCGATTTTTTTCTTCCTGATTTGTTTTTCAGAATAACCTTCACGTGAAACATAATTTACAACAAAATTCATATTTTAAAATTATTTGTCTTGAATACTCTCCTACTGTACAAGAACTATTTTTGAAAAAATCCTAATGCCTTATTGCATTTTCTTGAGTACCATTCACACAATTTATTATTTTTCTGTAACTCCAAATTTTTCAGATTTGGAAGTTGACACTAAGTGAATTTTTACTGATTCAGCAAACATTAATATAGAGATGGCTTTGTTAAAAAAATTTTATGATACACGCACAACTGCAAGTTTTTAAAGTGTTTTTGAAACTTCGAATTAATTTCGAAGAGAAATGAAGCTCATCTGAAATTTCTGGGAAAATATATGTAAATTGATGTATTTATACAATAGAAATAAGAAATAATAATAATAAATAGCGAATATAGAAATAAAAAGAAAAATATAATAAATAAATTAATTGAATATGTAACTAGAAATTTCTATTTGAAAAAATATAGCAATCATAAAGTTAATAAGATTAATTGTAGCAAATCGTCATTGGTAAGAGAATATTCAACAAAAGTTTAAAAAATGGTACATTACACGAAAATTTTCTAGTCTACTAACGAAAAAAGTTAGTGAAATTAAATTAAGAAAAAAATCCTCGTAAAAATGAAAATTGAATTAAAAAAAAAAAAAAAAAATTGCAAGGATATCTGATCTCAGGAAAATGATCATTCGCGAAAAAAGATTCGGAAAATTCGACGTCAAAAAAATGATTGTTCGGAAAATGGGATTTTAAAAAAACGACCTATCAAAAAAGGAATCGAGAATTTTATTTTTCAAAAAAATGATAATTCGGAACATAAGATTCGAATAATTAGATTTCAGAGAAATAGTTACAAAAAATATTTAATTCAGGGAAATGTACGGTAATTTATAAATGTTGACAAGTAAAAGTTCTCTTAAAAGCTTGAAATTATCATAAATATAGAAGTTTTTCGAATGTATGTGTATTGTTTTGAAATTTTTTGAGGACAATTGTTTATCCCTTTTTTTGAAAACTTGAATGTCAAGAAGTAAAAATTTATATTTGAATCTAAGTATTGTTTGTTTTTTATACTTGTCATTCCATCGGTCGCATAAATTTCAAAAAAAAATCTAAAAAACCATTTATTGCAATATTTTATCAAATTCATGCACTGAGAAACAATTTCAACGATATTTTATTTTACAACAAACAAATAACACTTTCTACATCGCAATAATCAAGTATTGAATTATCGAAAAATGCAGCCGCATAAAAGAAAAAAAAATTGTTAGGTTTTGTGTTTTTTTTTTACGTCATCAACATGAATTTACGAATATGTCTTGACAACTACTTAAATGACTAAATATTTAGTCACATACGAACCTAATAAAGTTTTTACTGAATATCTACGAAAATATTTAGTCAAATTCTTGAAAATATAGTTGAAAATTTTTAAGTCGATTGGAGAAAAAACTTTTTCAGATTCGTATTTGACTGCAGATTTTTCTGAGTGTACGATTTTCACGATCTAATAACGTAGTCCATCAACTTTTCTTCAAAATATAAAATTGTAACCTTGGCAGTTCAAAATGCTTGTCATCCGTTATAAATTTTTAAAATATAACCTCTACAGTAAAATACTGTCATGTTAATCTTTATTTAAACTTTCGAAGAAACAGTATATTATGTTTCAGCTCTGTTATGAACATTTTTCCTGTTACAGTTAAAGAAAACTTTGCAAATGTGACGATGTTAGCCTTTTTTCCGGACAAGTTGACACTGCAAAAAAAAATGAAAAACCCATTGACGCCATTTTTACCCTCCTTCCTCCCTTCCAAATCTAAATTTTTTTCGAGAACGTTAGTCTTAAATTGAAGAAATACAGCGAAAACAACAACTTATAAATCAAAAGATAATATGAGAAATCATAAACGACCATATGCAGGAATTTTTAATCGTTCGGTAAAAGAAGGACGAAGAAAAAAAATCGGAGCGAGGAACATCTGCTCGCACGCCTCGAGTAATCATAATCATGCATGCGCGAGGTTTACACTTACGTTGCATAACTCATGTATCTACAAATCTCGGGAGCGCGGAGCAGATAATATCGATAAAGCCGGCGCGGCGGATTTTTCGAATTCCTGGTGTGGTAGGGTCTTGTCGCAAGTCGCATGGGTGCGGTGAAGGAGCTTCCACTACACTCGAGTGCTTTCATTCATGGAGAAACAGCGCTCAAGAGAAAGTTGCACTGCAAAATTTCCCGTACTTTCGTTCATTAGTCATTAAAAAATGTATATTATTCAAATTTTAGTGTAAACAAACAGAATTTTGAACATACTAACTCTGAAGAATTGAACTAAAAATTGTGAGATGAACCTAATCATTATCTATTTGAATTAATTTATTCATGATTTATTTAGACATTTATTTTGAAAAAAACCTCTATTCAACTCCTCCTGAGAAATAATTGAGTAAAATTTCCTCCATCGAAATAAATTTCTCTTATTAGAAGCACCGTTTTACATCGAGCGAAATAACTTGCAATCAATGACTGCGTAGCCCCGCACTTCGTTTCCCGCTCCGTCATCGAGCGAGCGCGATAAACAATTAAAAAGATGAAAATGCAGATTCGGTCCAGCATGTCTCACGTTTCAACAATGGTACATTTTCGAGTCGTGATTTCTCGTTGCTCATTATCTATTCAAGGAATATTCTCCGCGGTTGTAAACGTGTAGAAAATCAGGCTTAGGCGAAGGAAAATAAAAGCACCAACACGATTAACGAGTGTCACACGTCACATACCATGTAGGACAATAAGGGAGACGACGAAAAATGCCGGCCGCGAGACAAAGATAGGGACACTGGGCTGTTACGTTATACGTTTTCATGCATTCCTGGCCTGCCATTCGCGGATTTCTCCTTTCCAGCTTATCGTCATTGGCTTGGAAATTATGGAAATATTCTTGCACTCGTCTAACTTTATCTTAAATCTTTTTATCTTAAAATATATGTCACAGTTTTTGTTATTATCTGGAAGATTTACAGAAATTCAAGCAAGATATCAAAATTATTTCAAAATGTGAAAAAATGATTTAAGCTTGCAAGCTCCGGAATGATTGGAAAAGTGCAGTAAAAATTTCGTTTAATTCTGCCACTTGTCAATGATGGTATCAAGATATGTTGCTCTGATATATTATAATCAGGGGCGTAGGCAGAAAAAAATTTCGTGAGAGGTTTCTCTGATAAATATTTTTCTGTCGGGATATCATAATTTTTAATCTTTGGCAATATTGTTACAAGAGAGCGATTTCGAAATATTTTACATTTCCGAATCTGAAGAATACTCAACTCTTAGAATCCCAAGTTGCATATTTTTCATGTTCCGAAATAATGAAATTCGATTTTTGTGATTTTCAAATAGTAACTGAGGTTTCGAATTTATTTTACTTGTAATTTTTTTATTTATACCACTTTAAGGATTATCTGATATTAAGTTATGTGGGTTTCTATAGAGCTTTCTGAAATTCTATGCTCTAGGAACTAAACTTCTAGAAAATTAATATATTTGAATTGATTTTTCAGCAAATTTTAACCACACGGATGATGAAAGGTACATCATAAATTTATAATATTTTCGTATGATATATTATTTATCAAATTTGGAAGTATTTCCTGGTATTTTTATATATAAATTTCTAATATTTCTATGGATCGCTCAATAGATTTTTAGAAATTGATGCTACTATCTTGGAACTGTCAACGATTTTGAGAATAAAATTGATTTTTCAGACGACAGTTTCTTTTATGAAGATATTTAATAATTTTATTCCGTATTTTTTTAGTATTTCTACAATTTCATGAATGTTTAATTGTATTTCTTGTATAAATTGAATTGGATGCATTTTCATTGTTCTCTATACGAATTTATAAAATAATTTCTGAAATATATTATCATGGTACATATAATAATAAATATGATCCAGGACAGAAGGTTGTATGTATTTCTAAGGAAATCATATCTACATCATTTTTATGAATTCAAAGATTTCTAGTAAAGAAGTAAGCTAGTAAACTATTAAGCTAGAAAAGGAGTAAACCAGAAAACTTTTAGGCTTGTCAACTACTGAACTAGTTAACAAGTAAACTAGTGAACTAGTAAACTACTGAAATTATAAAATAGTGAAATAGTAAATAAGTGAAAAGGTAAAATAGTAAACTATGAAACTCGTCAACAAAAAAATGAGATAATTAGTAAACTAGTAAATTTGTCAATTTTGTAATAGTAAATTAGTAAACTACTAAGCTAGTGAACCAGTAAGCGAGTTAAATGGAAAACTAGTAAGCTAGTTGAATAAAAAACTAGTAAGCTATAGTAAACTAGTAATCTAGTAAGCTAGTGAATAAGTAAACTAGTAAGCTAGTGAACTAATAAAGTAGTAAACTCGTTAACAAGTTAATCAGTTAACTAGTAAACTGTTAAGCAAGTAAACTAGTGAACTATAAAACTGGTTAGCTAGTAAACTAGTGAGCTGGTAAACCAGTGAACAAGTTAAGTAGTTAACTAATCAGCTAGTAAACTAGTGAAGTAGTAAGCTAGTTAACAAATAAGCCAGTAAACTAGTTAGCTAGAAAAGGAGTAAACTAGCAAACTAGTAAGCTAGTAAACCACTTAACTAGTAAACAAGCAATCTAGTAAACTAGTAAACTACTGAAATTATAAAATAGTAAAATAGTAAACAAGTGAAAAAGTAAAATAGTGAACTTCCAAACTCGTTAACAAGTAAATTAGTTAATTAGTAAACTAGTAAATTTGTCAAATTTGTAATCGTAAACTGGTAAACTACTAAGCTAGTAAACTAGTAAGCTGGTTGAATAAAAAACTAGTAAGCTTGTTAACTCGTGAATCAGTAAACTAGTAAACTGGTAAGCAAGTAAATTAGTAATCTTTTAAACTGGTAAGCTAGTAAACTAGTGAGCTAGTACACTAGTAAACGAGTAAATTATTGAGCTAGTAAACTGATAAGCTAGTAAACTACTAAACTTATTTTTCACATTTTTCTAGTATAATATACAAAATTCTAGAGGATTTTTAAGTATTTTTAAAGATTACTTATATTTTTGTAGATTTCTACAGCGATTAAAAAAACTCGATGCTTTCAAATGTTAATTTCGATCTATTCTCAGTGATTTCAAGAATTAATGATGTCACATCACATTTACATAGATTTTTATGTTTTATACCGTTATTCTTTTTTCGTGTTTCTGAAATATTTAATAAATTTCGTTGCATTTTTTAGAATTTTTATAGATTTATAGTATATTCAGAACTTGATGCTCTTAAATCCCGCAGTTGGTAGATCGTAAAGGCATTTGTCAAGATTTTACAGAAAACAGTTTTTTCATAGAATTCAATTCACTTCATTATTCTTTTAGAGTTTGTATGAATCGAAAGACTCTCATTACGTTTATATTAATTTTATATAGATTTCTAGAATTTAATGATCTAAGATTAAAAATTTTGTAAATTTTTACTATTTTTGTAGATTTTCATTTTTTTCATTATTCACTGGGTTGGAACATTTTTTCTGATTCATTTTTCTGTGTAATCCTACGTTTTGATAATTTTTCCTTTTTATTCGATACATACTGCTAACATTTTCATGCATTTTTTTTGTAACTTATATTTGTAATGTTTATCGATGTAATTTTTTTCATCCTTACATGAAACATTGATTGATTTTATCAGAATTTCGGGAGGGGTTTGGACCCCCAAAATCCCTCTCTGCCTACACACCTGATTAAAATTGATCACTCTATTTTCTTCGCGACTAATCCAACGACCGAAAAGTCCTCTAAAACCAATTTGAAAAATGTTCTTCAGTAGAAAAGAAAAAAAATTTAAATGGAAGTTACTCAGTTTTCGTATCAGCTTTCTTTAATTGAAACCGTCCCGGCTCGTTCCGTTTTTGCTGTGAGTCGTTAAACGGAAATGTAATTGGAAAAATGTGTGTTTTCATGCGTTCTCGCGCGTCCGACAAAACACGCGATGATGGCTGCATTCCGCGGTGCATGTGTGTCATTCGCGACGTGATTCGCTTGCTTATCGATCTATCGCTGTGACTTATTCGCGGATGGCGCGATTTTTGCAATACCGAAAGTCTATTTTCAATGTCGACGCTGTTTCTCTCGGTAGAAAATGGAAAAAGTTTCGTTGGAAGTGGAAGAATGGAGAATTTTTCGTACTTTGGAGTGAGCAAAAAGTTTAGAAATCCGATGTTACACTATTGTAAAAACTCTGGATTGTAAAGATTAGTTTATTTTTCGATTTCAAATCAGAGATATTTCAACATATATGAATAAAATAAAAAATACGAAAGAAAAAATCAATAAAAACCAAGAAAAATTTAGGAATCGTTTTATTCAATAGTGCAGTAACTGTAAACATGAAAATTTATATCTTACTTTCAAACAATTGGAAATATTGTGATTTTAGAAGATGAAGAACTCAAATTCCATCCTAATCAAAGAAAAATTCTCGATCTTTATTTGAATGCTCATATTAAAAATGAAACAACAGGTTTTTCAAATATAGAACAAATCGATTAAGAAAAATTCTAAGTAAGTCTCAATCATTTTTGACTGTGGAAGGGGCTTACGTCCCCTCAAGCCTTTGTTGTCAGTGTATCGATCAAACTGTCACTCCGCGAGTCCAGCTCGCGCGTGGACGTTATAATACGCTCCGCACGCGTTCCAACATCTCGCGTTGCATCGTCGTGGAAATCAAAGCGCACATTGGTCATTCACTCTACAGACAACTCTGCTTATCATGCGCCTCGTGCGCCCTTTTTTTCTCCCGAGCGCACGTCCGTCTTAAAGAAAGTACACAATGTGAAAGAAAAAAATCATTTCCGTGGACAGGGACGGCTGCAAAAAAGTTGGTACCTGATGAGAGTTATGTTTTGAGTCTGGAAAAATTGCATTTGATGTTCAACGTGCTTAAAAGCAGCAGGTTAATATAAAACATGATCAAATTTTTTGCTTATCTCAGCAGTTTTTGAGATTCCTAATAAAATGTAAGATACAATCATTTTGGCACTTTTTTAATCATTTTATACACACAGTCTGTTTCTACGACTCAGAAAAGTATGGTGCCAATATGACGCAAAAATCTTGTTCTGTCTACTCAATCAGATTTTTTCCATTCAATGCTTAAGTCAAAAAGTGAATAATTCTAGAAAAATATTATCTAGGGCCAACCTAATCTGAGCAGTAGTTTTCTAAAAAAGACTCATGAAATTCATAAATTTTTTTTTCATGTCTTTTAAGAAAATTTCGATGTACGTATGTTTCTGGAAATTGACAGATAATTTGATGACTTTCAAAAATGTGTAAGCGTTTTATAGAAAATAAATACTGTTTGCAATCGCTTTGGCTTGTAAAATTTTTGTACATTAATGTGAAATCTTTGAAAATTGACATAATTTTGTCTACTGATTTCAAACTCGAAAGAAATGCCCAACGAAGACTCAGAACTTCGAAACGTACTATATAAATTCAAAACTACCTAAAAGAAATTCATAAGAAATCTCTGCAAGTTTCAATTTAAGATCAATAACAACGAATAAATAAAACTTTTTATTTGTGATTTTTTTATATTTTTTTATGTTCTAATTAATTTCTTTATATACTTTCTAATCAAAAACCTGTGTTACGTATAGTTAGACGTTGAGATCATTAATCAAGAAAATCATAAGATTCTCTATTCTCCATTCCTTCTAGCTTGTATTTCTTGTCTGGCACTTTTGGTACTTTCAATTTAGTGCTTCTGAACGATTTTTTTGGCGCTTATGATATGCCCCACACTGAAAAAAAATACGGAAATTACTTATATCATGGTACTGCAAATTCACTATTCTTTCATGTTTCACATACTTGAATAGGAAAATTTCATTAAAACATGGAATATTAGTATAAATAAACATGGAAAATACCAACTATATATAGTCAAATTATAGTAAAATTATAGTAAAATTTCACCAGAAGTTAATGGCGAATGACTTTCGTATCGGTACAGTGAAATTACCACTAATTTTGTTTTAGAGTGCAAACAAGGCCATTTGGCACTATTGATATCCACCACAGAAATTAATATCATAAATTCAAACTATCGAATTGGAGAAAAAGATGATTGTATTTTATGATGACAATTCAAGATTTATTAGGCCTCAAAAAACGGAAGCTTTTGCATAATATAGAAATATTGAACTTGATATTCCTTATTTTTCAATAGCCCCAGATTTCATACTTTCAACATCGAATTTTTCAAAATTGACCAATTATATTTTTAAAAGTGTCAATCAGTTCACAAAGTTGAAAAATTTTGAAAAATCATTTCGAATAATTTATAAAATGTAATGTTTTTTTATTTAGGAATCATCAATTTTGAACTTTAAAATAATTTCAATTTTTGAAAAACATTGAAACTATTACAAAGCTGTGAAAGTAATTATATTTTATTCAACTGTATTGACTGTTAAAAATAGTTGTGTTATTGATGATTCCTATAAATATATGAATATATTATATACACAATTTAAATTGAATAATGAAGGTCACTTTGACATACTATTGTCAGTTGCAAATAAGATTATAAATATTTTTATATTGTTTATATTATATTTTCATGTGTAATGAAAAAACCTTTGTAAATAGTTTCTGAAGAGAACCTAATTCGGGTTGAAATAGAGAGGATATACTTTTTAATTTTCAATAAAGATCATTAGGACAAAAAAATATAACACTTGGGGAAAAGTCACACACAGAGAAAAATCGAGTCAGTTGCTTCAACTGCATTTTTTCAGTTAGGACACGATTTTGTTGACGTTACGGAAATTTTCGTTTACTCCAACTGAAAAATTCCGTTAGCGCTATAGCTGCCACTGAAAAATTATGAAAAATTCAGTCTTGGGAACTGAAAATTTCCGTTGTTATGAGTGAAATATAAAATGACCGCAACAGAAAGTTTATTTACTGAACAGCGTCAATTTTAGTTTTCAGTTAAAGCGACTGAAAATTCGATCAACGCAACTGAAATTTTCAATCATGCCTATTCTAACAATAATTCAGTTGAAGCAATCGAAACTGAAAATTGTTTTTCTCTGTGCAAGAAATAATAATATGAAAAATAGAATAAATAGGTTCAAATTTTGGGGATTAGAACAAAATAATGATAACAATAAAGAGAAAAAAAATATTTTGGTTAAATACTAAAGAGGGAAATTTTAATGTTATTTATAAAAGTGATAATAGATTGAATAATGAGATTTTAAAGAGTGATGAAGATAAATTAGATGATATGGATCAACAAAATGTTGTTTATAAGATTATTAATGCAAAGATTATGATTACAGAAATGTGGGACGAAAACAAAGAGATGTTTTGAAACTAGAATCAAGGAATATGAAAATTATTGAAGGGAATTGACAGTGAATAATCCTTTAGCTTTAACATAACATAGAATTGAGAAGAATCATGGATTTGATTATGATAATGTTGCGATTTTCGGTAAAGAAAAAAATTTGAAAAAGAGATTCAGATCGTAGATAGTGTTTAATAATGGAACAAAGAATACGATAAATAGACAGGAGGATAGTATCAAGTAATCTAATGTTTCTTTTTTGCTCTGTTAATATCTACAATCACTATTTTATCGGAAAGAGGACATGATCCATAATCACTATTTTAACGGAAATAGGACATGAATTTGATTGGGATAATGTGAAGATTTTAGATAGGGAGTCTGATTATTATTAGAGGAATATTTCGGAGATGATACACATAAAAAAGTCAGATTTTACTCTTAATAAGCAAGATGATACGAAAGATTTTTATGGGGCTTACGATAGATTTTTGAAAATGATTCGAAATTTGGAGATAAATTGGCTTTCATTATCAACTTTCAATGTGTTTCGGTGATAGAGGAATTGTTATCACTTCGTTTTCATTTTGAGTCAGCCATAGTACGCAGTGAGGTACATATCGTCTTTCTGGCGGTTTTTGTTTTTTAACATGTTGCTTTGGCTGTTTTTTATTCGTATTGTTTATACGATTTAATTTTGACAGTGATTAAAATGTGTTTTTGTTTTTGACAAGGGTCATTTTGAGACTAAAGACGTTTTTTGACAATTATTAGGATACACGATCACTTATTTTTTTAATTATAATGCCCAAATTGTGAGTAAGACTTTATTGATTCCTTTATTGATTTCTCTTAGATTCTTATACGTGTTTTTCTGATTTTGTAACAGTTTCTGAAAAGGGCCCAAAATTTTTGGCCGAAATATAGAAAAGGATTGTTTTTTTTTTACACTATTGTTGTGTTTTATTGAGGTCCTGTAATGACGACCTTATTTGGGCTCTGTGTGATCAAGATTGATAAAATAAAGACAGGAGGATACAAAGTTTTTAAGTTCGGTTTGTGATGGATTCCTTGATGACGTGATATAGTTGATATGTAGTTGTTAGTTCTCCATATGTAAATAGACGGAATTTGTCGAATTCGACTAAAATGGAGATTGTAAATGTTTTGACATCGAAACCTCTTGATAATAATAAATAATTGCGATGTACGCCTAGAAGATGTATATGTAAGAGTTAAAAATTGTAAGTAGTTTGATTGATGATTATGAGTTGATTTTAAAAAATTATTGTAGTTCCTGATGAGGGTCCAATAAAGCGACCGAAAGCTCGGACAATTTAATATGGTGATTGTGACTTTTCACCAAGTGTTATACATTTTTGGCTTCTGATGATTGAATTTTGTTGGATCACTGAAAAAATACTTTGTTACAGCAACCAATATAGATTCGACCAAGGTTTTTTTGGTTCTTGCAACAATGAAGTTAATAGCGTCGATCAAAAATTTGCTCGCTGCAACGCAAACTTGGTTACGAGAACCATAAATTTGGTTGGGCCTATATTAACCAAGTAACTTAGTTCCTGCAACAAAATAGTTTTCTCAGTGATGAATATTATTAAAACATTGACTCAAAAACGAAAAAAATGTTTCAAAATTCTGCTAGTGACGGGTCCATCTTCTTTAATTCAGACGTACAATCTTCGGAGCAAAAACGAAGTTCTCACCAACAGCCGGAAAATAAAACTTGGACTCGCGTCGTAATCTTTGATTCAGATCATCGCCCGGACCCCGAGTTACGCGCGCGAGGAAACACGCGCGCGCGCGCGCTCGACAGCCCCCCCGTTCCGCAAAAAGTGGCGGCATTATATTGTACTCTTGCGCGTTCGAGGGAATATGCAAATGAGTCTTTTGCGCTGGGAGCGCGCAGTAGTATCGATAAATCACCGGGAATCACTTCCAAAGCTTGTCTCGTAACGCGACTCCGACAATCAGGCCACAGCCACTGACGCCTCATTTATTTATGCACCTTTTTCAACATTGTCCCACCAGCTGCTTCCTCCTTTTCCCTTTTTTAAACCTCCCCTTTGCCTCCCCCTTCTTTTTTGCGACTTGATTTTATTTCAACGCGCGGAAAATATTTAATTGCAGCAACGCGTTCACTCAGCGATACCGAGAAGCGAGTATGTCGCTGCGAGCTATGCAAATTCACTTTCTCGCTATGCTCGTGTTTTGTTTCGTTACGTTGGTTTGCGAACGCAAAAATATTGTTGATTGCGAGAAAATGGAGTACGAGATTTAATGGGTAGGCATTAGAATTTATGGGTGTTTTGAATTTTTTTGAGGGGAACTGATGATTTAAAGGAAGGTTTTTGAAGTGTTCGTTATTTTTCTATCTATCAGTTTTTCTGCAATCAATTGCCCCCTTGAATCAGTGTTTTTCATTTTCTTGGGAATATTTGATAACGAAAATTTTCTTTGAAAATGGTAGTCGTAGATAAGTGTGAACGGTAGGCAGTGAAACGAATGAATGAAAAAGGAAAAAAATTACAACTGCTACCTTTGTTTATTTACAAAAAAATTATTCCATAGATGAACACTTCGAATATAAGAATGATAAGAAATTTTGATTGTATAATTTTTATATGGATATTTTCTTCCTGATGAAGCTGAATAAACGGCCGAAAGCTCGGTAAAGTTAATTCAAACGGTGTTTAATTAAAACACAAAATATTCAAATACATTGGCTCCAGGAAATCAGTTATTTTTGAAATTAACACAAAATAGAGCGTTATATGATTTGAAAAATAATAAGAAGATTAAAGAAAATCCAAATTATGATATAGGTAACTATGGATAAGAAAATGGATTTGAAGTAGAATATTTTAAGGTAATAGCAACACTGTAACAATAAATAAAGTCAGAAAAAAATGTTCTCTTTGAGCTCCAGTAGAATTCCTTTTTTTTTTCAAGATTAATTGAGGAAGATTCAATAATTGCTTGGCTGATACTATTTTTCCTAAGAATTTTCCAAATTTTTTTACTGCAGTTACTAGATCCATAATTTTCCAAATGCAATAGACTGTTTTCGTAACTAGAAATATCAGATTGTAAATGTCGGGAAAAATTCATTCATAGTTTGAATAGATTTGGTACTATTGCAGAAAGTGTGCCATTTAAAATTGAAATTCTTACAAAACGAAGCAATCATAATTTAGTCTTCATTTTCTCCGAATCTCGTACAAGAATTATCACAATCTATACACATATTCCAAAATATTATAGAAACGACAGATTTCAAAAAAGACACCGAAGTTACTGCATTAGAATTTAAATTTATTCAGAAACTTCGTGGGATTTGTAATCTTAAAAGAATGTTGCAAATTTATCGGAATTTCATAATATTTTTATACTGATTAGACCCATATGTATTGCAATAGAAAACTGATTTGTTAGGGTTTTGAATATTCTGTGCATCGTTGCAAAAAGGAAATCACAAAAAAAATTAAATAAAATCATGGAACTTCGGTTGATGATAATTTAATACTTTTTAAATAATGTTTGTGAATTCGATCCTTGGAGCCAGTGTTGCAAAAAAAGAAGTTTGAATCAGTTTAACATTTTCCTTTGTTGAATCTTTCTTTATCGCCATTAAAAAAAAAAAAAAAAAAAAAAAAAAAAAAAAATTGCAATAAAGTTCAAATGAAGAAAAATATTAAACTAATTCAAACTTCAACTTATTCAACATCAAACCTTTTCATTGACAACATTGGCTTCAAGGATCGATTTCACGAACATCTATATCATTACAGAGATAGTCATTCTTGCAAATTATAGTTTTTCTTATTATTGTTTATTTTTAAATTATATCTATTACTTATCACCCTGCAGAAAACGACGAAAATCATAAGATATCATCTTAAAATTATTGCAAGCTTTTTTTCATTGTAATGAAATTTTCTAATTATCTCATGCTGTTTGCAAAGTATTTAGTTTTTCCTAAAATGTGAAAAAAGGCCGAATTCATAGAATATTCATGATTTTTTTACGTTTCACAGTAATGACTGATGAGAATATGGAATGTCCTTATTTATTAGACACAGTAAAACAGTTTTCGTACAAGGAGATGAAATGACATAAATGATTTTTGTTCAAGAGATTTACAAGCGATCATTTCGAACAATTTGGAATGTAACGAATATTTTAAGTGAAACAATTTGTTTATAGTGATCCCTTTTTCATTCTTTGAACAAAATCAATTACCATTAAAATTTCTGTAGAATTTTTAATTTATAGGTTAATTCGGCAATGTAAACATGTATTAAAATTATTTTCAAGAATTCCAAAGGTTTCGATACTTATTAAGTTCACCATATAGTCCATAATTTGCAAGTCCAGTAGTATAATAAATCGTCCAATTTTGGCCACTTCGTAAAATATTTCAGACTTCTATTCATTTTTCTTCAATTTTCGAAATATTCCAGAATTTCAATACTACATCCAAGCTTGTAACATGGTTAACAAAATCGCCCCAAATCACAATTACACACAAAAAAAACACTCTACATCACCACAATAGCTCCTCAATACTCTCATTATTCCCGTCTCACATACCCGCGTCACATCCAAACTTAATTAAGAGGAATATTGGAATCACGTTATAAATGTACCAAATAAATTACCCCCCAACCCCTCCACCTCCGGAAGGTGAGCATCTGCATACATCTAAATAAATCGAGCGCGTGTGTGTCGCGAGGAAAAACAGAGTAAGAGCATAAACAGGGGGAGGGATGCGCGGCGCGGAAGGAAAAAAAGGATCGCGGATTTGAAAGGAAAGAAAATAAAAGGACGTACGTGTGCAGGCCTGGCGCTCCTTATTTGCATTGCAAATTCCCATTGGATTCCTTGAACCAGATCCGATTGGCTGCTGCCAGTACCGCGAATCTAGATCTATCTCTCTATACCAATGGCCTTTAATCTCTCGCCTGGCGCGTTTCTGTCATTGATAAACTCGGTACACATATCGGAAATAATTCAAATCAGTGACCCCCTTCCCTTCCATCACCGTTCAATTCTTTCGAGCGACGTTGCGTTTTTCCCTGCCCCGAATTTGATAGCGAAAATATGCATATTAAGAAGAGCAGGTAACGGGGCGATTATGATTTCGATGGCCAAAGGTCGTCTTGGTGGAGGCTCCTTTTGTTAACCCCTTTCGGGATAATGAGCGAGAGAAGTGAGCTACGATCGAAATCGACAGCTGCCGATAATGGATCGCTGCCGAGAGAGGTGTCTTCTTTGTAACCTGATTTATCGGGCGATTTGCATTCGCGGAATCGCGGGGTCGGGTTTGGATTGGCTACTCTGGGTGAGGTACAACTTATGCTCATAGAAGTGTTTGTGAAAACTTCTATTCATTCGGAAATATTTACATCCTAATATTTTCGTCCAGAAAATGTACGTTCATTTTTAATTTCTTCAAACTGTCCCTATTCGAATTCCTTGGATTCAGTGAGAGTCGATTGCGCCACGATTTCTCACCAAGTTATTGTTTCATATCGGTTCTCGAGGCACTACCATTCGATCTGCGGAATTTCATTCTTCGATTCTTCGGCAGTGCCGAAGTTATGTATTATTATTACTCACAACCTCTCAATGCGTAGGAAAGACTTATCGAATTCGAGGCGCAAGATTTGAAATACGAGTTGCAAGCCTTGCGACGTCGTATTCCCGTAATCATTTGATCCACTTGTATCGATTTGTAATGGATCGGATTTTTTCTCACGCTCGCAGTATTGGCAAATGAAAAGGAGAAAGAAATGTAGGTGTTCGGCGATAACTGTTAATGACATTTCCGCATAGATCATATATTGCACGTGGAAAAAAATGCAATTAAGGCGAAAATTGGGGAAACAATTTTTTTACTGTGATGTGCATGGGTTAAAATTTATGTCCGAGAAGCTACTATCCAGTGACCGGTTGAAATTGACCAAACAATGAAATCTAATGTATATAAAGTTTATTTTATTACTTACACTGAGAAAAAAATAAAGTAACTATTACAATATTGTATAGTAAATGGGAATCACTCTGACATACTGTACTTTTAGCTAAATAATGTAGCAATTTTTGTAATTCATATTGTAATTCCTATTAATCCAGATTTTTGAAAATTCCATACAGTTTTTTCAGTATGAAGATCTGTGTAGGTTCTTTTTGCAATATTTTTGTATACTTTGTAGGTTTCTAGTGCATGTTACTGTAATATGATACAGTTTTTGAAAAAGCTGGAAAAACATAATGTGGTTTATTTTTTTCGCCATGTATGGTAAAAATAACAATTTTTATAGTAAAATTTGTATTTAAGATTTATTTTCCGAAATTTTATAGTGAAAACTGGCATACATGTTGTAATTTGTACATTAATAGCGGTTTTACTGTACAATATTGTAAAAAGTCAAATAATTATTGCAGTTTCTACAATAACATTGTAAGAAATACAGTGATATTGTAAAAATTGCAATATTGTTGTAAGAAGTACAATATATATGGCAGAAACGACAAGATTTTTTTCCCAGTGTATGAAATGATATTGAGTAGCACGTTCCGAGTCAAAATTAGAATCAAACTTTGAACCAAATAAATCGAGGACATTTCGGTTCTCATCGGTTCAAACTATGCTCATTTTCAACCAACTTTACACCATAAACATAGCAGTTATTATCGATTTTACGCCTAAACTAGGTTTTATTTTGAACTTCATTGATGTTATTTATAACCAACAGTGGTGAAAAATCTGCCACATTGCACATGTGCGATTTGGGTATGAAATACACAGTAATTTTAAACATTCTCAAAATGATGTAAGCTCTAGTAACGCAAATTATAGGGTCGTTGATATTATATCGATATTATCAAACATCGATATTTTTCATATGAAATATCGATAATATCGGCCGATATTTTTCAGTCCGATATTATCGATATTCGATATTTTGTTTGCAATATCGATATCAGATATCACTCCAATCAATAAACATCACATTCGCTACAAATAGTACATATTTAAATCTTTTTTATATATATTTTTGTAAATTGAAAAGGTGTAACTGTCAAAATTTCCAAACCAATGCTTTTCATGGCATATTTTTCAATTTTTATTCAAAATTTGAATTCGAATTTCAATATGAATTTAAAATAAAATTATTTTTTGAACAAAAGTTCAAATTTTTATTCATTATTCCAAATCAACTTTCTTTGGACGATATATCGAATATCGATATTTTCAACCCTAAATATCATTTTCCCAGTTTTCTCATAAAGACATTAACTAAAAAAACGTACTAGAAAAAACATTTATAACTGAAAATTATAATTATAAAATTATAAAACTATAATTGAAAATTGACAATAATTTAATTAACTCACTATCGGTCGTGAGGATGTTGGCCTAAAAATGCTAGATTTTCCTAATTATCTACTAAATATACGCAATTTTTTTCCGGCCCCAAACTTCTGATGAACTTCCAACACTCGAAAACAATTTTTAATGCGTATTGTCATTTGACATTTAAAATGGAAATCGAAACAAAAACAAAAGACGATCTGGGTCATAAATGCGTCAGAATTCAAAAAGCCGTGAAAAAATAAGTACAGCAGATTGCGGTAGGCATTAAATTGTATTATAAATGCAAATTAACTTTCACTTTGAATATAAATGATTTATTATTATATTTGTATTTTTCATTAGGAATAAAATTAACTTGATCAGAATTAATTTTCTTTTCTTGTCAACATACAATTTTCGTCACAGCGTCAGAAAAGAGAAACTCGAAGAGAAGTAAGTTCGTTCAACAAGAAATCTATATATCTCTATTGTTTTCAAATTTTTAGGAAAATAAATGATGCGTTCTTTTCAAAGCGTAGATTTTACATTCAAGAAGCTTCCAGTTGACAATAAATGTTCCTGAAATATTTTCAAATCTCTAAGAAATATTTCTGAAATATGACGTGCTAAATAGGCAGTTCATTAATAAAATCAACCGATTTTTAGGATTTCTTGATACCTTCTTTCCCTATCTCTGTGCCACAAGCTGTCAAGTCAGCTAGACACCTCCCTCTTAAGATGGAGAGATCACATTATCCCTAATATAATCGATGAAAATTGACGATTTGTATACTTTAAAATATCTGCTAATCGAACATGCTTGAATAAACTTTTGTACATTGTACAATGGAATAATATTCGTGTATTTATTTAAAATATCAATAAAAATTTACATTCCTTTAATTCAGTGATAATAAGCAAACGCAAGAAATGTGATAATTTTTTTCCACTTGGAGGGAAAGAAAATATGATAGTCTTTTCAATTATCGAATTTTTCGAAGTGTTTATTCAATTTAAAAACATAGTCATGAAAGTTTGCCTTCGTTTTCCTCAGGTTTAATTTCATTGTACTTTCGATCTTGATTTCGAATGCGTAGATTAAAATAGTTGAAAAACTACTCAGGAGGATTATTGCGTGCTATTTCAGATTTCACAGGTCATAAAGATTTTGAATTTGATGTAATAGGTTCAAATTTGTTACAATTTTTCTGCTTCTAATTTCGATTTGGGATAACTCCACCAATCATTGATATTCTTTTATGAACAAATACTTGTTTTTCCAAGTGGACACTACACTATTGAAAAAACAATAATTTTGGCGCCATAACATTATTGCTATATACTTCAAAAGATACTCCAAACCATCCTCAATTCGTCCGCACAAAAAGATATAGAACCCCTTAAAGCTTCCGAACTTGCGATTAGAATATTCCGAAGGCCCATATTCGGGCAAAGAACAAGAATCGACGAACATAAGACGCTGAAATCGCTATTTTGCTCAGTGATTTGGGAATCCTAATTCACGAGCAGAAATTTCGCCTGTCTGATGATTGTTTAACGTCTGTCTCTGATAAAGCTAAAAATAGCCTACTCGAAAACAATTTTAGAAGACTATTGAATATTTTTTGAATAAAAAATACGTATGGCACTGGAATTCAATTCCGTATATGAATGAAGAGTGTCATCTGATACATCAAATCAAAATTCTTCATTTTAACTAGCTCATATGCTGCAATTCAATCTCAATGTCTCCATAAAAAATTAATTTCGCGTGTACCAGTCGTAGAAATAGTCGTGTATACTTTTCCTATGCATGTATGGTCGAGTTTTATCAGGACAGTGGTGCAAGGAGGCAAATATTTGCTAAGTGAATGGATTTTTTATTCCGGGTGTTTGGTCGGCGGGTGCGATATGGGGACGGGGACATAAATTTCTCGGGATATCTCGCGCGACAACGGGTTTCACGCGTGCCTTCGTATAGTTTGTATCGGGCTCGTATGTGTCTCGGCCTCGACTGCACTTAATATCGCGAAGCTTCTAGCATGCACCACGTCTAGCGTTCGGAATATTATACCTTTCGTGTGGGCAATCACCGACAGGTAGCGAAATCCTGCTGATTGTTTGTACACCTTTCATCGATTTGTAGCCCCTGCATCGTGCAAAGTACTGCACTCCGCAATACGTGCTCTAACGGTCTGCGAATTTACCTGGAAAAAGAGAAAAAATCGGCTTGATGGAATTTTATAGAAGTTTGAACTGGATAAAGGAAAAAAATGTTTTTTTGTAGACAATATAATCAAACTAAATTTAAAACATTCTTCCTAAAAAATCTGTCTAACGACAACTTTCTGCATTCTTTTTCTTGGAAAACTTGATACGTCTTTTGAATAAATACCCTGATAGATATAAAAACATAAGCATTGAAATTCCTCGTCTATCTTTGAATGCATTTTGCGTCAGCCGCGAATATTGCGCATTATTCAAATCGCGCTTTTGAATCTGCTCCCGGGAACGTCTATCGATATAATGCTTAGTAGGTTCTCAGTAAATCAGACAAGTGTCTTCTTTCCGGTCGGCGCGAGCGGATATATCGCACGACCCGGTAATCGAGCCTGCCAACTTTTCTTTCGTTTCTTCAATGTCTAAACAAGCGTGCGTAACGCGTCACCTGGAGATATTTCGTTACGGTCCAAGGATTTGCTAGCTCTCGCCGCGGGATTGCATTCAATAAAAAGCCGATTCGACTTTCCGGGAATGCCGGCGATTTCGGATCGTGTTTGCTTAACGTAACGCAAGCTGCCGCAATTTTTTCGGGGATAGACAAAGCCTTTTACACTATTGTCGTGGATCTGAAGTCAGTGAAAGAAGAAAAAAACCAGAATTTTGGGAACATTGAGAAATGTGTTAGGTATATTTCTTTTTTATTGGGGATTTTGCATTTTGGCAAATTTGAAAGGGAGTCTAAAATTTTTATGTCTGGAATCGTTGATCGATAAAATCTTAAATTGAGGTTTTGATTGCTAGAAAACTAAAATATTTTACAAGATTCATTATGACAGACACCTAAAAAACTGAACTGATTATATGAGGTTGAAGAATTGGTAAGTTTGAAATAAATACGAATAAATTGGTTTGTAAAAAGAAATCTCATGGAATATAAAGAAATCATCGATTTTCTAAGTTTTTTCAATGGTACTTGAATAATTTGACCAAAAATCGAAACTTGTGAACAATATAGAATACTCTTCTTTCAGTGTCGAATATAATCAACCTGTTTTTTTCAGTCACGTTTTTTCGGAAAAATTGCTATCATCAAATTGAAAATTTCGGCTGAACATATCCCTCTTAACCAAAACATGTGCGTAATGCGTGCGCATAAGTGTAATCGAGTTCGCCAATTCTTAGCTGGACATCCATGCTCGTGTGGCAAGCGATACGGTCTTATTCTTTCTTTCTTTCTCTGGCTTTTTCTTTCTTTCTTTCTTTCCTACCTTTCTCTCTTCCATCCCACTCCTCGCATGTAGCATCATCCCTTCGTCTTTCTTTATCTCTCGTATTTGCGAGGAGAGCTAGTACTTACACGGTTTATTCAAATGAACTCGATGTATCTCGAGACCTAACTGGATTCTCAAAATTAAAAAAGAATAATCCGAATGTATTATACGCGCTGTCTTCAGCCTCGAACCCCTTTTTTGCTGATATTTGAATAAACCCGGGCTTCATTGTTCATGTACTCGAGAACATTCCTTCAGGTTTACCTTTTTGTTTGTTCATGTTCGACAGATGATCTTAGTTAAGTAGTTATAGATGAGGGGTCTTCATTTCAACGTTGTAACAATATTTATTTATTTATTTGACGGTTTCGATCATTGTCTTGACGGTTATTTATTGAAAATTCGGTATTTCACGCAACAAAAAGATCTACTATTAAGTGATTTTGTGAATGATGGTGTTGGTAACATTCTTGTTGTGAAAAATTGTTGACTCCCGAGTCGAAATTAGAATCAAACTTTGAACCAAATAAATCGAGGATATTTCGGTTCTCATTAGTTCAAACTAAGGTCATTTTCAATTAACTTTACGTTATAAACAAGGCAGTTATAATCGATTTTACGGATTTCACGCCTAAATTAGGTTTTATTTTGAACCTCATTTAAACCATT
The DNA here is from genome assembly GCA_028476575.1 of Platygaster robiniae. NCBI lineage: Eukaryota > Metazoa > Arthropoda > Insecta > Hymenoptera > Platygastridae > Platygaster > Platygaster robiniae. Next base: position 48,849,499 of record CM052019.1, on the reverse strand, counting down.
TATAACCAACAGCAGCGAAAAATCTGCCACATTGCGTATATGCGATTTGGGCATGAAATACACGGCAATTTTCAACATTCTCAAAATGATACAAGCTCTAGTAACGCAGAATATGATAAAAATATGCCATTCATATTCTCAAAAATATTGATTTTTCCAGTTTTCCTCATAGGGACATTATTCAAAAAAACGTACTAAAAAGAACATTTTTCATGAATACTTGAAAATCGACAATAATTTAATTAATTTACCATCGATCGTAAGGATTTTGGCCTGAAAATGCTCGGTTTTCCTAATTATCTACTCGATGAAAGCAATTTTTTTTTCTGCCCATTTTTCAAACTTTTGATGAATTTTCAACACTCGAAAACAATTTTAATGCGTATTGACATTTGACATTTAAAATGGAAATCGAAACAAAAAACAAAGATGTTCTAGGTCAGAAATGCGCCAGAATTCAAAAAGCCATGAAAATATAATTACAGCAGATTGTGGCAGGCATAAAATTGTATTATAAATATAAATTAACTATTACTTTGAATTTAAATGATTTTTAATAATATTTGTATAATATATGAGAAATAAAATTAACTTGATCAGAATAAATTTTCTTTTCTTGTCAACATAAAATTTTCGTCACAGCGTCAAAAAAGAAAATTTCCAGGAGAAGTAAGTTTGTTAAACGATAAATAAATAAATATATATATATATATATATATATATATATATCTATGTATATATATATTATTTTTAAATGTTCAGGAAAATAAATGATGCGTTCTTTTTAAAGTGTAGATTTTACATTCAAGGAACTGCCAGTTGACATTAAATATTCCGAAATGTTTCTGAAATATTTCCAAATGTTTAAGAATATATTTCTGAAATATAACGTGCTGAATGGGCTGTTCATCAATAAAATAAACCCAATTTCAGGATTTTTTGATACCTGCATTCCCTATCTCTATGTCACAAAATGTCAAGTCAGTTAGACCCCCCCCCCCCTTCTTTAAATGGAGAGATCACATCATCCCTTATATAATCGATGAAAATTGACGATATTGTATACTTTAGAATATCTGCTAATCAAACGTGATTGAATAAACTTTTTTACATTGTACAATGTAATAATATTTGCGTATTTATTTAAAATAGCAATAAAAATTTATAGTCCTCAATTTCAGTGATGATAAGCAAACGCAAATGATGTAATAAATTTGTTTGACTGGGAGGAAAAGAAAATTATCGTTCAATATTGTCTTTTTAATAATAGAACTTTTGGAAGTGTTGATTTAATTTAAAAACAGAGAGTCACTAAAGTTTGCCTTCGTTTTTCTCAGGTTCAGCTTGGTTGTACTTTCGATCTTGATTCCCAATGCGTAGGTTAAAATAGTTGAAAAACCACTCACGAGAATTATTGCGTGCTATTCCAGATTTCACAGGTCAGAAAGGTTTTAAATCCGATCTAATAGGTTCAAGTTGGTTATAATTATGATTCTACTGTTCTCTGTAAAAAAGTCTCCTTGATATATAAAATTTTCTATTCTGCATAAAGTAATTTCAAAAGGTTTTCTCTATCTTTGTGTAAGGTGATCTTCACAATTGATTTTTGCACACTATTCAATGACTTGAGTGTCACTTTATCCGCGCTACCCCAAACAATCAAACCATAAGAAACCAAGGACAAAAATAATGCATAAACAGTTAACATTTGCCATTTTCCAGCTATTTAATGCGAATCTCAGTTTACAGAAAACATCAATAATATACCTTGTTCTGTCTGTGATGTTTGCTGCGTGCTTATTCCATTTTAAATTTTCATCAATAAGTATACCTAGATACTGAGTACAATATAAATCATGGACTATATTATTTTATATGTGATTCGAACAAGAACACTTTTGAAATTCCTGAAATGGCCAGTCGTGAGGAGCAAGAGAAAAATGAAATGAAGGAGAATAAAATGAAGGATACGAGGACAAAGGAGAGCAGAAGAAGAGATGAGTGCATAGTGGCATTCCGCGTTAGTCCGCGAAGGAGGAAAAAGAGAAAGAGAGAAAGGCACAAACAGAGGGAGAAAACGGCACAAAAGAGAGGATCGCTCCGGTGATTACAACATTAATAAACAAATGAGGCCCGAGGCGAGTGGGAGGATTGGCCAATACGGAGAAATGGGAGGTCCAGAGGAGGTGCTTCTCCTGACCAACCCAACTGCTCGCGCACGCCGACTCTTCCACTTCGATTTCAACTTTGCACTGGCGTAGTGGTCAAGATCATGATCGTGATCATACCTTTTTCAATACAATTTTTTATGCATTCTATATAAAATATTGTAATACAGATATTTACATTAATTGACGTTGAATTAAGTTAAATTTCAGATATTTAGTAAGAAATTTATATGTTTTATTCTAATAAACTTAGTACAAACTGGAAATGAAGGAGAGGGGACTAACTTAGGTAATGTTTGAAGTTGACTTTGGATATTGCAGTAAAAAAGGTCAAGATGATATTTGTACATGAGTAACCATCATTGGTTTTTCACTGTAAGACAGATAGTGTAATAAGCAGTAATAAGTACAAAAGAAAATGAATGTTCAATACCTTTTTCACGAATTTCGAAGATTCATAGGGAATATATTATGTATGAAGATGGACATAATGTTACTTGAAGGAATGTATTGATTTTTACTGTTAGAAAAAAACAAACATTTAAACCAGATGCCTTTGTTAATAGAAAGTTTTTGAGTTTCAGGATAATAAACCAAAGTATTGTTTTAGTCTCCAAGAGTATTCTAGAATATCGAAGAAGTCTTCACGAGTATGGCAGTTGTTTTTATGTGTCTTCAAAAGTCTTCACTAGGCAATTTTAGTCTCAGATTCGAAATACATCATCTTTGAGCATGAGTCTCTTTTTTGAGTACCACAGTATTAAGGTATAATGAGCAGTGAAATACTCTGAACATGGCCCCAAGTCGTATAAGCCATCCCATAAGAAATATCAAAATTACACATTTTTCCGATCTGGAAATCGCCATGTTTTTTTATATATACCTCATACACAACAGCAAATGCGTACAGCAGTATTCAACATTGCTAAATGTTAAATTCAGCAACGACAGTTATCCGAAAGTAATTTTTACTACTATTTTTTAGAAAAACTAATTAGTAGAAATTTTTTGGTAAATTAAAACTTGATTGGTAATGTTTTATTTAAAGTCTGGAGAAGTTTTAGAAAATTTCCCTAATTCATTCTTGAATCATGCAAGAAAATACGATTTACTACATAAAAACACGTGTAAATCGACACACATTTTAGCATAGGCTAAATACTCAAAATTAAGCTTTATGTACTGTAAGTTATGTGTTGAATACGTTTTTTTTTTAAGGGTGATTTCTGAGATTTGATTCTTATTGTGAGGTTTCCTTTGTTTTCTAATAGATTTGCCTGCAGAGGACTTAATTTAGAGTCGAAAGCTTAGAAAATAATAAAGGAAATTATTTCATGGGATTTTTGAAGAATTGAGTTTCCCCTTATTTGTTGGCACCTAGTGATCAGAAGAAAATACCAAATGTTTAAAATTACGTCTACACCTTCTTTTGAGTTGAAGTGACAAATTACAATTTTTCAGAAACATTCCCTTATTTTTGTTTACACATTCATAGTAACTTAAAGTAACCAGATCGAAAATTCTTGTTTCCTGAAGTCACTGTTTCCATGACTGCAGTCTCCAAGAATTTCTCAAGTATTAATTTTTAAGATTATAATCCTTGATTTATGCTAATTACTCCTAAAATATGAGCTCGTTTCTGGATCATTAGATTTAATCGGAAACTGGAGTATCTTGTATGCTACTTCTTGATCATTTAAAACATTTTTTTTTTCTGAAATTTAAATTTTTATAGATGCTATCATTTATTAGAAACTTGACCGTTGGGTATCCTAAAGGAAGACTTAAATCTTGGAAACTTTCCAGATTTAATTTTCTGAGGCATATTATATTTCATAGCACTATACAAAACTGAAAAGTATAGCAGAAAATTCAGATAATGAATTTTTTTGGGTTGAAATAGGGACAGTCAGGAAATTATAAAAACTTAAATCATTCATATTCAATTTACACACGTGCAGTTATTTTCAAAATGAAAGCTTTGAACTTTATCCTTCCGTAAGACTTCAATTATTTTTAACAGATTTGCGAGTAATCATTTTTTAGGATTTTGCAGTCTCTTCTAATCACCATTTTTCAAAAGAGTCTAAAATGGTTTTTTTTGGAAGACTTCGGTCTCCTTAAATTTATTTTTTGAAGACTGTTAAAAATTTTCGGACATGATTATTAAAACTTCATCAATATTGTCAATAGTAAAAATAGCTTGAAAAATTTTACTTTTAATCACTATTTCTTGAATTTTAATAATTTTACCGTATCGATATTAGTAATAAACAGAAATTTTATTCATTTTTAACATCGAAAAAAATTTTGCCATACATAATTTTTTCTATAATGCAAGATACGTTATTGGCCATTAATGTAAATTTTTTTTCTTCCAATTGTTATTCTCTATAGAAGATTCCTTAATGATTTTAAATAAATCAAAATTAAATTTATGTATGTCACCGATAAATCATTACTCGAAATTGAAAAAATTTTTCAACGTGAAACGTACGACTTCTTTTCCTAATGATGACCTCACAATGGGGGTCGAAACTTTGACGAACACAGAATAAATGACTGGCAAAACGAAAAAAAAAATTCTGTTTCACTGATTGTTATCGAACCGAGTAACTTCTACCTCAAAAAGCTCGAAGGTCATTGATCCACAAAAATAGATAAAATATTTTCAATTTTGTTACATCTAAGATGTCCATCCAATTCTAAATCTATAAATTATTTCCTCTAATCATCAATCTCAAAATATAATTTTTAAAGTCCTTTTCAGAACTATATAATTTTCTCCTTTTTTTCAGCTATGACTTTTCCTACTCGTACAATATCCCAACCTTCGCCTCTTTCAGACACCAGAACCCTCAGATACGCCAAATTTTATCAAATTTTTCTGCAATCGTCTAGGAATAGACTATTCCACGATATTGTGGAAGCCATTGACACCCCCCGCGAGATCAAAGAACCTATTAAACATCTCCCGCTCTCCATCTCTCATCTCTCGTTCGCGCTTATCCCTCGGAGCCCGGGCATTATTAAATAGCGCATCGCTGCAGCCCCGAGACAAAAAGTAGACCGCTTCGACGCTTTGCAGCTGAATGCAGAAAAGATTAATTCCCGAAGGACCCCGAGCTATCCTCGCCATTTGTTAAGTAAAGCGCGCATCAGCGTCCTCTCTTCATTTGCACCCAAATTTTTCATACCCCCCTCGCTTTCATGCGCTGGAACAGATTTATAGTACTGCGTTGATGCGAGCCGCACGCGGCATTGTATAGAAATGGCTAGAACATCGCCCCCGAGGCACCAAATGGGTTTCTTAGATGCATGATCTAAGAACCGAAGAACGAGAGACGCCGATGCTTGGAAAACTGTAAGCCCTGGGATGGAAAACCAGAGTATCCTTTAATTTCAAGAGTGATTTGGGTCTTTAAATTCATCATTATGAGTGTTTTGATTGGCAAAATTAAATATTCAACATAATCTTGAGACTCAAATGATATACTCTTGTGGTTTCCTGGAATAAAAAATCAGAGTATCTTTAGTCTCAAGAGTATTTTGAGTCCCCAAATTTATCATGGAGAGTATTCTGTTAGACAAAATGGAATACTCTTGAGACTCTTAAGTCTCTTGTCGTTGCTTTCAAGAAATAGAGTATTGAAATCGGGGACCAAAGGTGACTGTAGAAGAATTTTGGAGATTCGTAAAGAAATTCGTTCACTTTGGAGCCCCACAGTCAGCCTTTTTAAAAAATTTTTGTACTCTCGGAGACTCCTTCGTTACTCTTGGATACTGTTGAAGACTGAAACGATACTCTCATTTTTTATCCGGTATCGCTCCAAGAAATAAAGTACCCAAATTGTAGAACACCAGTGACTGTTAGAGACATTCACATACTTGTAAAATAATATGTGTATACTTTAGCAACTCGTGGTCACTTTTTTTCACAACTTGGTATACTTTGGAAGACTCCAAGCCAATTTTTTTGAGCCTTCAATGAGTAATTGACACTCTTTGAGACTGTAATGATACTCTGATTTTTTATCTTGAGGAACCAGTAACAGAATAGCAAAAATTACTTTCACCTTCCGTTGTTAAAAAAATCTATATTTATTACTTTTTGTAGAATTATTTATTTACCTATCTCATGATTGCAACTTTTATATTGATACTTTACTACTGTAGAACTGACATTAGTTTTTAACTCTATCATTTTATATCGTAAGCACTTGATTTTTATGCATAAAAAAATTGACTTACTCGCATAGAAATATTAGGCATGGAAAAACTTACTTTTGTGAGTAAACAAAATACGAAAAATTCATACAGAATAGATATTACGTTATTATTAAAATTTTTCAGTTCACTTTGAGACCATCTTCAGGTCAAAATTAGAGATTGATTCATAATTAAACAAACACAGTTTAGGGTATTTTGTATTTCATATCATATTTAAACTTGAAATATTGAATTTATACATTAGGAAAATTAAAAATTACAATCTTTTAGAAACTTTTTAGTAAATCTAATGATTCCATGCATTCTCCATACTGTAAACCAAAATTAATTTCATATTCATCTCAATACGATGAATATATATATATAAAAAAAAAAAAAATTATTATAATATGCATGGAATTCAAATGTATGTATACATTTTTATTAAAATATTTTCAAAGAAATATAGTTAAGCGAATAAAGATGAGACACCTTTTTTGATTCACAACTAGATTATTACTAAATTCAATAAAAAATTGTGTAGGTATACATATTTTGATACATGCTTGCATTTAATAGCGTTGGGAGTGTTTAGAAGAAATTGCAGAAAAGTGTTGAATTTTGTGGTTTCACTTCTTCAATGCAGTGAAAGTCGGTAAAATTATATGTTTGCCATTAAAGTCTCTCGAAATTTCGAAACCCTGAACTTTCCAAGTTAAGGCTTACACTGATTTTCGGTCTTACCTTCAACCGTAAGTAAAACCTTAAAATGAAGGTCAGACCTCTAGTTAAGCACTATTTCGTGGACTTGACTATCAAATAGAACAATATTTGTTTGATAGTAGTTAAATATTTAAAGATGTTCGAAATGAGACGTAGTAATTTCATAAACAAAAGCGATATATTTCAATAATTAAAATTGAAGGTTTTGCGAGTTTCTTTCTGAGATGTAATGATGCTAAAATAGTTGATACATTTTTGAAAGATATATATGTGTTTTTGTACATTCACCCTTGAGACTTTCAAGTGTCTCCCTCCCCCTCCTCATGAAAAATTCCGTTGAAAAGTCCGAGGTATTATGAAACCAAATTACATAATAATTATAATATTCTAAATATTTTTTCAATCAACATCGAAGTTCTCTAGAAGTGACATCTCAATTTATAAACAAAAGGAAACCATTTTCAAGATCCTTTCTTCACTCAAGCTTTCGACCAAACTTCGTGATCGTCTACAGGAATCTAACAAAAATTTTCCAAAATCAAAATCAAAACCTGGTTACATAATCAACAATCACAAAAAAACATTCACAGAAATCAATACCTGCATGCCAAATTTCTCTTTCTCAAAACATCCACATATCCCATTGAAAGTCTCATATTTTCCACCAATTTTTCAAATTTCAATCTTCCACGTAATGGAGTGCAACAATGTGCCAATATGAGCAATAAAAATTACTGTCACTTCAATTTTCAATTTTCCACGTAGTAAAGTACAGCGTCCTATTTGGTGGACCCTCAGGGACTGATCAAATACGAAAACAAATTAACAATCATATCAGAAATCGAACTCGATATCTAATGTTGACTACACTTCTTCAAGATCATCGAATTTATAATCTAATCATAAATTATCATATTCTGTTCACACACTGCAGTTCATGTGCTTAAAATTAAGCAGAAGATTTTGGAAATGAAAACCGAAGAAAATATGCATAAAAAACTCTGTCAAAACCACGAAAAATAGCCTACAATAATCTCATCGCACTTTAAAAAATTCCCACTTTAAAAAATTCACCTGATTCATCTATAGGACGAGCTTTGTATTTCCATCGCCAAAACATTGATGAAGGGGTATACGTATCCGAACATAGGAATGGCATAATGGTAAGGATAAAAATGTCTCGGGAATCGCGTGAGAAAGGAAATGGGCTTGTCACACCAGAACGACGTGGACGGAGAAATGAGCCGATTTCAGGGAGAAGACGAAGAAAAAGAAGCAGACAATCGAGGCGCGCCCCGATCTTTAAAATCCGAATAATGTGTGACGCCGGCGCGCCCTTTCCTGCATTCGATGAGTTCCAGGTCGTGGCCGGCTCGTTTGCCGGACGACCCTCATTATCGCCAGCTTAATAGTCCATGAAAACAATAGAATTAGCCGGCGAATCGAAGAAAAATCGCAAATTCGCCCAACCAAGTGTTCCTCAAACGTGGCGCAATCCTCGCAATGAAAATGATAATTGACTGGACAAACGCACCAGCGTTTTCGAGGTAATTGCTTTTCGAGAAATAAAATCTGTGAGGCAAGAATCGTCTGCAAATTTTGTTTAAATAGTGGTAGAGTTTGTGGTTTTGTAACTGTTAAAATTGAAAACTTTAAGAGTGAGAAACTGGATGAAAAAATCAGGAAATCCTTTAGAAGAAGGTCATTTGACTATTCCCACAACCACCCACGATTACCCATACTCCTTCTGGCCTCCCCATCCTAATCCTCCAAAACCTAATTACAAATTTCGTCAATGTACCGCAATTAGAATAGAAAGCAACGAGGCTTGCACTTCCTCGCTTCGCTTTCCACAACCAACTCCGAAGCTGAAAGACTTCGTGTCCTCCTCGCGCGTCTCGTAGGAAAGACTAATTATCGTCCCGTGTCGTACGAGAATCCTGTAACCCGTGACACTCGAAAAATTCTAGCCTACCCATTATCATATCTCCCGTGCGAATCTCGCTCTACGTATTTAATCAAGAGCGGGAAAAAAAGGGGGAGTAAGACTTTTTCTTCGTTATGCTGGTTTTTCCAATTATGAGCAGGAATCTCGGAAAAGGGTTGGGGATTTTCTCAGGCCTGCATTTTAGGGAGGTCAAAGGATTTGGTAATAAGGGAAAAAGGTATGGTAGAAAGTTGAAAGAAATTTTATGTAGAAGGGAGAGTTGTTGAGTATTTTACCTTGTAAAAAGAAGGAAAAAAGGACGTGAAATATGAGAAATCGTAGAGATATGAAAAGTTTTGGACATTGGGAGAATTCTGAGAATAGAAAAAAAACGAGAAGAAAACGAATCTCTAAATGATACAAATGAATATCAGTTGATTTTAGTATTTGCAAAATAGAGAAAAATTAATGTACTACTTCAGACCTATTTCATGTTTTTGGTAGATTTTTAAGTAGATGAAATTTATTTTTCATTTCTCGCTGAAGTTAGAAATTTTTCCTTTTTTAGTAGACTTAAAGTATTTTCTGTAGATAGATGCACATTTTTTTAGTTTTTTCATTGTTTACCTAACTTTTTCTCTTTTTTATATCATTTACCAAATGTAAAATTTTTTTTTAAATCAACTAGTGCAAAATTATACGAATTTTCAGTGGTTTACCGTTTTTTTTTTCATGAGAGATCCTTAATCAATAATGAATGATTTTTTCTTTGTAATTCATAAATATACCGATATATTATTTTATTTTCATGTGTCGGTTTTCACTAAAAAACCAAAAAACGCAACCTTCTGTATCCGCTAATCAATTTGTTGGAAAGTTATTATATACTGGTTTGTAATATCTAAAGTCAAATATTGCATGCATATACAAAACACACAATTAATAAAAAAAACTCATCAATACAGAGAAAAGTCAGTCTATACATATGAATGGATAAAATTAAAAAATCTAATATAGTCCTGTACATTTTAACATAGTTTTTTTTGCAGTACTATTTTTAAAAAAAGTTGAAATTTCATAGTAATTTTTGATCAATTTAAAATTTTATAATGTACACATCACTGCGAAATCACTATGTACACAAGTAAAAATATGAATATTACTAATATTTACGAAAAAAAAAAAAACATTCAAAAATCATAGTCTTCGAAAACATACAAAAAAATACCGACGATTACAATAGTGACATTGCAAAAATTAGAAAAAATCTAAATTATTGTGAGATTATCAAAATATTCTAGACACCAAAATAGTAATTTTCTTCGTAAGAAATCGTTATTTCCATGAAATATTCACAATTAATCATTCAAATATGTGAAACACAAAAAAGTGCTGTTTACTGAAAACAGACAATTTATGTAATTACGTAACTGGTTACAGAATTTTAATTTTTGCAAAATAATCATGGATTAGTGGAATTCGCTCATAAGTATTGAAAAAAATTACACACTCAAATGAAAGTAACTCTCAGTACTTATTTTTGAACTTTTTCAAATATATATTCATATTTTTTTAGTATCTATTAATATATTTTCTTTTTAAATACATATTAAAATAATAATATATTGTCTATGTGATTTTTTTGCTTTTTGTTACTTAACATTAAGTTTATTTATTCTATCGCATTTTATTCATTTTTACTTTTCGTGCTCTCATACAACCTGATTAATGCAGTTTTTTTTTCACTGCATAAAAAATTTTCATGAAATTTAATATGTGATCTTGGAAGTTCTTAACATAAACGTTTTATAGATGATAAATAAAATGTGTAACCTAAATTTCTATAACTTTTTGTGATTTCGATAAAAGTTTATTGAATTTTTGTACTTGTTCATAATAATGATAATAAAATTCATTGAAAATTCAATATTTTGATTGCACTTTATGCTAAACGTAAGAATTTAAATCAACGTGTTTATTTACCTCAGTTTAATAAACGAACTTATGGATAAAAACAACTTGTTTACAGAAAAACTTTTAGAACATTGAACTCAAATTGTTGATATATTTTTCACAGTATTGTTTCTGCAACTGTTTTTTTTTTTTTTTTTTTTCCAAAGCGTTCAAGTAAATGTATGAATACATCCAAAATGCTTTATATCACTTAACCAAAAAATTACTTTTCTAAATTCAAAAATCTTCATAAAATGGTCATAAATATTTTCAGATACTGGGCCAAACTTTATAAGTCCAGGTCCTAAATTTCCTCACAAAGGCCCAATTACGAAGGATATGCTTTCCAATTTTGAATTGCTGTGGAACCTTGTATGGCAAGAGGGGGGGGGGGGGAAGAAAAAACCAAAGAGTAGGTACGTCTAATTGAGCACGACTCGCTCGACGAGGGGGGAGGTGGCGGGGTTAAGGGGAAGAGGGTATTTTTGAAATTTCAAATCCGGATTTGCGTTGCAGATGCCTTCGGGTTGTGCAGTGTCGCGATCGCCGAGATGTTTTCTCTCAATTAAGCCTTAATTAAGTTAAAATTAACATCGTGAGTTCTCGATGCTACTCTTGAGTTGGGGGAGGAGGACGAGGGGTAGGGGAAGAGGGGTGGGGGGAATCTGGGCTTTGGGTGGCCTGTACACTCCCGAGGGAAAGTTGGGGTTCCACACCCTGTCTATCGGCAAATTGATTCCAACGATTTGGAAGGTGTTAAAGAGGTTCAAGTATCGAGAATTAGGATTCGTTTAGAAGGAGATTTCGTCGATAAATTTCTATTTGTTGTGTGGACAATATTGAACTTAGAATTTGTTAATCATTAAACCTATAACTTTTATGTTGAAATAATTTTGTTCTCTTACTCTCAATGTTAGCTTGGCTCTAGGAATTTCGGTTTCTTGTATTTTAGAAAGGAATATTTTATTTTCAAGGTTACAGTTTTACTTTAAAAAGTTTTTTCGAATTTATTTGGCAACTTAATTTGAAACTTCAAGAGCTTCAAGATAGAATCTTGACTTTGAAGAAATCGAATTTATTCTAGCGATGTTTAGAATATATAGAATATCCCGTCAAGTTTCAGAAAAATTCCTTTAAAAAAAAATCGAAAGTATTTTTGTTTTTTCCTGCTGCCATTTTAAGGGATGAAATTTGAAAACTAACTTCAACTTTACTTCCCTTTTATCAAGTGAAGTTTGGAGTGTATGAAATTGAATATTCTAACGCTCTAGTAACTAGCGTTTTTATAAAGTTTTTATAACCCTTTATAAAATCCCTGAATTTTTAATAAAATTTGGTATTTTTTATAAAATACCTTTATGAAGCATTAAAAACTTCAAGAATTCATTTTTTAAAGTCTTTATAAAACTTTTATAAAACTTTATGAAGAACTTTATGAAGTCTAAAAAATCTTTGTAAAGCACACCTGGATTTATGAAACTGTGTGTGAGAACATGTTTCCTGGGCACTAAAATTTTTTTGAAGTTTTTATAGGTACGAGAAATTTTATAAAGTTTTTATAAGGTTTTCATAAAATTACACTATCAAGTTTTTTCAAAGGTTATTTTATAAAGGACTTTATAAATAATTTTATAAAACTTTAGAAAAACTAAAATTACTAAGGCGAAAAATTGTTTTTATTGTTTTTTTTTTTAAACTATGGCGTTACCTTTCGTCTTCTAGATAATTATTACTATTCATCAGGGAATAATACTTGTTAGTCTTTGATAAAAAAAACCTAAAATTTTTGAAGGAATACAGGATAAAATCTCATTGTTAAGGTAACCTCCAATTTTTGCAGTAACCTGTCATTTTTTGTACTAACTCTTAAATTAAACGTTTTATTCGAGCTGAAAGTAAGATCAAAAGATTCTTCAGAACTATCTGGAAGTGTTAGAGTAAAATTTAAACTGTAAGAAACTTTTTGACTTATGACATAATTTTTTTTTTTTTTTAATGTCATGCAAAACTCTTCAACTTATAATGACCCTTCACTATTTCTAGTTTTTTCCAATATAATTTTCATAAGTTTTCTTTTATTCTTTGTTACATTTTTTGTTCACATTTTAAAAGACTAGTATTTTAAAACTAATGATTATACTACTCAAATCCTCAGAGGGACCTCAATTTATTGACATACTTATATGTATTTCACTTCATACTTTACAACCATTCTTTTACTAATTGTAATTTGTCTCTGTCTATAAATTCTACCCACTGATTAATTTATTTTGTCTAAAGTTTCATAAGTTAAAAACATTTTGAAACATTCCTGATTAATTTACTAATAATTTCATTAAACCTTTTCTTAGGTAAAGGAATCCTTTCCTACTTTTTAATTAGTGTTCATCTTATCGTATGAAGATTTTCAGAATGTAATTATTATTATTTAGTATATATATTAAGAAAACCTCTCTAGCAGAAAAAATGTATAGTAAACTGATTTATACAATTTTTGACTCTGAATATGTATTGATTTGCTGATTTACATTTATTATATAAATAGAAAAAAATGGAGAGCACACCTATTTTTCTTTTTCTTGGAACATCTGAAAAGAAGTTAGATACAGACCCTCTCAAATTTCATCATGATCTTAAGTCACCTTATATAGAAGATTATACAAACTAAAAAATTCTTCATTAGGCAGACTTTAAAAACAACTGTTATTGTATCCAACTGATTTCTATTTCTTCATCATATCACACATATTATTCTCAACTAAAGACTATATTATATGGTCTGTAATCATTTACAAAAAAAAAGGAAAATCACAAGAATCTAAAAAAAAACATAGTTACATCGCTATTTATATATTTTTTTTTCAAATATTTCCACAAAAAATCAACACCCTTAGCTTACAAATTAACCAAACTACACAAACATTTTACACAGTTGAGTATCACAATGCAAATCCTGCATACTCTTAATTTGAATCTGTTATATCTTAACAAAATGCATTCTGCTAAAAATTTGCCCTGAAAAATCTGTTCTTTACATTGATGTATCTGTCAAATGTACCACATTGTCTGTCATTTCAACATATTTTCTGCTCTATTCTACAAATTCAATCTACCGATTTTACACATAATAAATTTTGTAAGTTTAAACAACAAAATCTGTAGAATAAAACAGTCTATCGAATCTAACGAGAATATAACAAAATAATTCTAAATAAATCTTTCTCCCAAATTTCCAATCCCATATACCCATCAGAGAAGATTACAACCTCAAACTCGTTGTTAGTAGCATCTGAGAGGTGCAAAATGCAAAACTAAAAGACCGAGTGTAAAAAAAGGCGAATATTTAAGAAAGACGGAACAAGTCATTATAATGGATGTCGTGGTGGGGACCCTGGTGTCGGTGGAGTTGACATCTCCCCGGGACCACCTATTTCTCGACACCTGACTTTTGGGCCTGAATGTACGTGGCCGGCGTCACCGCGGAGGTGTGCTTACGTGGGGTATGGGTTATACTGGGAATCGAAAGCCTTCAGATAAAGCAGCCTTCATTAGGGCGAGGATGATCAGACAACGCGATGGCCCGCAACGTCGCTGGCTGCCGTGCTGCTGCTTCAGCTTCTGCAGCGACCAACGAATCACTTGTTCGGCTTCCCGATGCCATGTGCAACAGAACAAGCACTCCAACACTATGGCAATCCTACGAGATTGACCGTAAAGTGGGTCCAAAACACAGACGGGAATTACCATTATTTCTTGGGTGATTGGACGGCTTCACTTGCTGATTTTCTGTTTTGGAACATGTCGTGTTTAAGCATCTATATGATTTGATCTAATCTTGGATACTAAGAGAAATGAAAGTACTGAAATTTATTGAAAATGGATAAACTTTAGTAGGTGTATATTGCAAAGAAAATTTTTTATTTATATTGAGGGAGTTATTGTGAATCTTGCTTGATTTTCTAATATGTAAATGAATATTTTCGTCTGATTCATGGTAACTAATATTGGGTAATTTTGTACAAATTTTCATAAATAAATGTGAATAATCTGCATCTTCAAGGAATAACTTTATGGATTACCTCATTTCAGTTTCTATGATTTTTGAATTTTCGAATTTAAGATCGAATATTTCTAAATTTCAAACTTTTTTTCTAATACGACTTTCAAAACAAAGTAATGTTTTTCAATTTTTGAGATTAGTATTTTTCTAGTTAAAAAAAAAAGTTTTTTTGAAGAATTGAGAAGATACATAATAAAATAAGTACTTTCAAAATCCAGATGGTATATGATTGTATCTATTGATGAAGTATTGGGATGTTCTATGATTATCTACAAGAAAAACTCCATGTTACTCAAACGTTGCGTGAACAAACCGCGTTGGTTTTCAAATTTGAAGTTCCAGAAGCTAAAGGTAACTCGTTTTAAAAATGGTTAGCTACAAAGTAACAAGTAACACTCAGCTGCAGAAATTCAAAAATTATCTTATACGTAAATAAATCTCAATTTTTTCAGTATTTAAACTGGAAAAGAATGTTTATATTAAAACTTATGATTAACAGGGACTGCAAAGTTACTTGAAAAAATGTAATACGTTACGTTACCGTTACAAAGGTGAAAAAAGAAATTTGTTACGTTACAGTTACTTAAAAAAAACTCGTTCCCGTATCAACTTAAAAAAAATAACGTCTTGTTACTAACAAATTACTTTTTGGAATAATTTAAAAGTATTTAAAAAGATATCGAAAAACTCAAGCTGAAAAAAAACAATATGCACGTACTCGTGGCTTTGTTCTACAGAAATTGTTTATTTCAGACATAATGAAAAATTTAAATACGTTCTTTTCTACCCAGAAAAAAAATCAATCAGCTTATTCAAATCTTTATTTTTTTTTTCAAGTTCACTAAAGTTCTGAATATGACATTTGATTCAATGTTAGTCACAAGGAAACAACACAAAATTAGGTAGATTTTTGAGAGAATCTTGATACCTGCCCAGATTTTCAGAATTTTGGAATTTATTTGCATTACTCAGTATGCATAGAATGTTGCAGGATTTTCTAATATTTTTAAAAACTTGTACATTTTTTCTGTATATTGATACATAGATTTCAAGAATGTCATGCTCCATAATTCGAAGTTCATTACATTATTTGTATTTAAGAGGATTTTTTAGGAAATAGTCTCTATGAAGATTTTCATTTCCTTTAATTTTTTGGAACTTTTTTTATTTTTCTACGATTTGAATGTTGCAGAATTTCCTGGTATTTTTACATAAATTTAGTATTTTTATAATATAAATTTACATATACATTTAAGTATTTCGAACCCTAAAATATGAACATATTGAAATATTTCGTGTTTTACAGGATTTCCCAGAAAACAGTGTCTTGATAGATTTTTACTTATTTCATGACTGTCCGTATTTCTTCAGGTTTTCTATGGTTTCAAGGATCGTTTATTATTTGTATCTATTACTGTATGAGTTTCTGGAATTCGAAAGATTTTCAATTTTTTACACGCTTACACGTATTTTTCATTGGGTATTTTCTTTCTGTATTTCTCAGTAATATCAATGGAATGATGTGGAATTTTTGAGTGTTTTTAAATATATCTCTTTGAATTTTCAGAATGAGATAATATTGAAAGTTCGAAATTTCTAGCGCATTTCGATAGACTTTGCAGAAAAAAGTTTTTTTATAGATTAAGAGTGCCCTCAATATTTCTTATGCTTCTCGCAGACTTGTACGATTCAAAAAATTATCATATCTTTTTATAGTCCTTTATAAACATATATTTTTATAATTCAAAGTTCCAGAAATTGAAGTTTCTCGATTAGTGGAATTAGAATTTTTTATTTTTTTTTAGAATTTAGAAATTTTTCGTTTTTTTTTTGTTTTTTTTTTTTTTTTGTATCCATTATACTTCATAGGATTTTCCAGCAGGATCTCTAGATTTAACAGATTCTGCTAAAGATTTTAAGGTCTAAAGGTTTTGAGTATTTTAATATTTTCATGCCAATTTCTAAAACTCAACATGTTTAACTGTTAAATTTTCTAATAAAATGTAATAAACATATTCTTCGTAAATATTTTTACAAAAATGACTAATATTTCATATTGTTCCATTAAAAATTAATAATAGATCATTTTTTATCAAAATATGAGGAAGTTAAAAATTACTTATATCTCAGTTTTAGAACATTCCTTAAAAAGTCACAAATTGTGCTAAAAACTTAACGAGACAGATAAAAGTAACGTAAAATAACTGAATTTTCGATACTTGTTGCCGAAAAAGTGACTCATTCATGTAACACGTTACGTTATCGTTATAGAAAAAATGTAACGTTGTGGATTATCGCGTAACTTTTAATTTTTGATAATAAATTTATAGCTTTGTTGAATTCTATCACGACTTCATCGTTCATTAAGCACTTTCAAATTTTTTCATTAGTAAATACAATTTGAACTAAAAAAATTTGTTTTCATCCACGTATTGTTCAGAAACATTGGCCCTGCACTAAATAACAATTCTCAAAATGCTCAATAAAGAAAAAATTCCTGCTCGAATGACACCTCGCCGTATTTAGTTATACCTCTCAACCACTTTAGGGTAGAATCCAGAAGACAGAGTAAGATACACCGTTGGTTAGAAAAGGGAGAGACGTTGTGTCGTGAGTAGCACGGTAGCTGCTCCCGGGTGTGAGTAATTCGTTCAAAGACCCGACGAAGACATGCTCGACCCGCCTACGCCGAGTTGACTATGTAATTTTGGGGTAATTTCGGTGTCACGCTTTTAAAGGAATGTTTACTTTACAGAAATAAAAGATACTGATTCGAGCAAACGAAGATCAAAATCATCATACATATTTGAACATTCAAAAGACACATTCAAAAATAAGTAATGTGATTTTCTCGAGTATAAAAAAATAATTTAGCGATAACTTGGAATAGAATTGACATTATTAATTAACTCATTTGGATAACTGCACTAGAGAAATTTGAAAAAATTTTAATAATTCAGAACTTAAACATCGGAAGATCCTGGATGATAGAATTTCAGAATGAATGTTCATTCTTTATACATTTTGTCTGATTCATTGTGCATAAAAACTTTGTGCTAAATTTTTCAAAATTATAAAGTTTGAAAGGTAATTTTTGATTCTATCGAAATGTAAGGAGTCAGAAAAACTAGGTAACTATCTAAAAAATCATGTGATTGAATTTAAATTAATGTAAACTGCAAACAATTTTGAAATACATACTATAGTTTCGAATGTTTATACATTTCTCAGGCTTTATTATTTGCGTGTTATCACTAAATATTTTTAAACCACAGTGAGCAGTTTTCAATCATTTAATCTCTTTCAATAAAATTCTATCTTCTTCACATATCACAACCTTTATGTTGGATGTGTCACATCCATGACATACATTTATCAACTTACTATCATAATTAATGTTCTGAACAAGTCAAATTCATCTCCTTCATGAAAATTCCAGTTATTCACAAGCCCTTAATACATATGCCTCATATTTGTGGTTTATAGGTCTTCGTAGTCTGAGGTATGTCGCAAAAAGTGCGACGTTCTGAAAGCTGTCGCGAACAAGCGTCCCTTGAATGGGCCTTGCTTAATTTGAAACGCTATACGAGTCGGTGCAGCCTGAGCGAGTGAGATAGGTGTTTTTTCGAATCACTGGCCACGAAAGAGCTTGCAAATCGAGCTCGATCCCTGATACGAGCAAGGGACAAGGACTCGATCATTCCTTTTTTAAACCTCCACTTGATTTCTCACATTACCGAGAATCGTTAGGAAACATCCTCAGAAATTGTATCTTTCCTCTCGAGATTGAAAAACAATCACGAAATTCATGTCATTAAGTTAATTTGATGATCAATACAAAATTCAGTAAAAATGTACTGTTTGTGAAGTCCATAAATTACTTATCGCTATGTACTAGCAAATTTCACTGATTTTAATTAATTTTCCATAGGTTTACTTCTACCATTTTTTCCAATAATTCAAACCTACTAAATCACGTAACGTGAACTATATTTTCTTTTTTTCAATTGTAAGTTTTATTACAAGTCGAAGTTGAGCAATTCGAGAGTCGCGAAAAATGTCAATGACACCGGTCGATGAAGTTCCCGAGTTCGAAAAGATAAATGGAGCGATAAATCGAGGAAAAAACGTATCAAGCTAGTACAAAGTTGGCATTTAGTGTGCAATCCATCGTTGAGCTCGGCTCAAAAGCGCGCGCGGTCAATCAAGCCGCAGCAGCGGCGCACACGAGCGCTCGGGGCATTTCTAACTTAATTTCTTTGACGGTATAATCAAGCTAAACGAGATACGACGTAATACAAAGGCTTAGCCAACTGTCTGTAACAGCCAACAATGAATTTACATTACCGCACTTACAATGGAAAACGCGATCGAGACCCGATAAGCCCATCAAAATCGTGCTCGTCGTCGACATTTTTTATCTTCGTTAATTTTTTTTTTATTTGGAATAATGTACTGACTGTAAAAAAATAAATAAGGTTTATTTTAGCTGTAGAAAACACGGTGAAAAGAGTTATTTGGGAAATATTTCTTTACGTATGGATTTATATATATTCTTTGTAACTTCAAGACACAGAATTTTATGAGTAGATGATAGAAAAATTGAGAGCGATTTTGTCACCTAGAAGCATGTATACATGTTTTGAGAAATTTCGCAAGATATAATGTAATAATGTAACTCTAATCCAGGCTTTGGAAAGTTACGTATAAAAATGTAACGCGCTACGTTACCGTTACAAAGGAAAAAATAATTCGTTACGTTACCGTTACTTGAAAAGAAATAGTAACTCGTTGCTATTACCACTTAAAAAAGGAACGTCTTGTTACTTTCACGTTACTTTTTGCAGTAATTTCAATGTAAATAACAAAGCATCGAAAAACTAACGCTGAAATATAAATGTACTCGTGGTTTTGTTACATAGAAATTCTTTATTTCAAATATAATAAAAAATGTTAATCCGTACTTTTCCAAACTGAAAAAAAATCAATCAGCTTGTTCAAATTTATTTAATTTTTTAAGTTCACAAAATTTCTGAATGTGACATTTGATTCGATGTTGGCAAAAAGGAAACATTCGCAAATTTCATAGATTTTTGAGAGAAGCTTAATAATACCTATTCAGATTTTCAAAATTTTTGGATTTTGTTCCATTTTTTAGTATGTATAAAATATTGCAGGATTACCTACTATTTTTATAAGTTAGTACTATTTTTCTGTAAATCGATTTATATTGAAGAATTTCATGCTCTAAAATTCGGAGTTTTTATTCAATTATTTGTATTTGAGAAGATTTCTTAGCAAATAGTGTCATTGAAGATTTTCATTTTCATTGATTTTTTGACAATTTTCCAATTTTTCCACGATTTGAAGCACTATTCAGTAAATTTGAAACTGTTCGTATTTTTCAGGATGATAGAATGTTGCTGAATTTCCTAAAATTTTTACATGATTAAGTATTTTTTAGTAGTATTTTTATAATATAAATTTATATACACATTCCAAGAATTTCAAACTCTGGGATTTGAATCCCAAGGGGGGATCTGGAAGGGGGGGGGGTAGAGGAATTCGCACTGAAATTTTCTACAATTGGAGGAAAACCTTATATTTGGCACAAACAAAAATAATTATATATACTTTTCTTGAACAAAAGAATCTAATCTCTGAAATAGACCTCATATTAAAAAATATGATCAACTAATTTTGCAATAAAATTACATGATTACTATAATAATGCTTGTTGTGAGTAATTTGTAGTAATTATTCACAACATGAATGTAAATATTGAAGTACAAATTTTATAGCTAAAAATTTTTTTATCATTTTCTTCAAATGCGTCAATGCCTATCCATTAGATTTTATGTATCTCGTATCGCGTGGTAAATTTTGATATAAATACGCAGTAAGTCAGTAGCTATTCTTCAGGAAAAATTCAATCTTTTTCAGAGATAACTGAAAAATTTTTACGATTTCCGTTACAAAACTGTTATGCTTCTCGAGATATGCTATCTAGTTGTCGAATTTCATTGCTTCTCGTTACTAGAGGATAAAAGAAAAAAATGCACAACTTGGCTGTTTGAATTCTTTTCAAAGTGTTTAGAACTTTGCATGACTGCTAAACGTATGATTCGTGTAAAAAAATCCAGACCAATTTTTTGTGAGACTTTCGTATCCATCACGTAAGGCAGCTAAATAAGCAGAAGATCAAAAATAATTACATATTTTCGTTTATTGGACTACGTGTGTTGAGAAAAATAGTACGGATTTTTATACATTGCGTAAGTGTTCAAAATCATAAAGGCATGATTTTTTTTGACAATTCATCATGAAATTCACTCTGTGTTCATTAAAAACTTGAGTTAATATTAGAATCTTTAATTATTTTTCTAATTAAACAATAGTTTAACTTTGCAGTTGCGATATTGTTGAAAATTACTACACAATTATTCGTCGACAATTATGAAATGGAATACTCTTTGACTTTTGCATGAATAAAATTAACAAAATAAATACTTAGACGTTCGTTCTGCAGAATATTTAATGAATAATTTATCGAGGAAAAATATTCTACTAGTGTTTTGCAGATAATTTTTTTTTAAAGACATTTAATTTAAAATAAATATAACTATAGATTTTTACTTTTCTTAAGCCTTTCAATATAGTCTAAACTAACTGCCTACTGTAGCTAAAAATTACAAGCAATTCATATCGTTTCTGAATATATATTTTCTCTACTCTTTTCTGATTTGACGAATCACCTACCACATTTTCAAACATGATAGAAATCTTCCATTTTGCATTACTATTCTTCTCAATATGTTTTGAATTGTTGGGCATTGAAGCTCAACACAACATTAATTGCAAGCTCTTCAATGTAACTGAAAACTTTGAAAAATACTATTGTTCTTCTGGAAAAGAACATATCTTCACCATTTCATCCAGACAAACATCTCAAGTTGTGGAAATCAAGTGCCAAAAGAATGCGAATTTTTCATACATCAGAAACGTCAAACTACCAGACAACTACACTTCAAACTACGTTACATTCTATCAAACCCATAAAAAATCTTAGTTTTCTATCAAAAACTGCGACTCAGTTTCCCTTCAACTACTAACAACTCTTAGCAAAAATTTTGCTATACCTTTGCGAGGTTTTTCTTTAGAAAAAAGTCGTTTTGAATTTCAACAGGAAAACGGAAAAGTGTTCCCTATCCATCCAGAAAATTTTGCAGTAAAGAGTAGTAGCATAACAGGAAAATATTTCACAGATTTCCCCTTTCCTGCAGCATTGTACATTAACGGTACCAGCCTTGTGAATTCTGCAAGTCGTTTGTTGAAATTTTTCGGAAAACTAGAATCATTGACTCTCTCAAACACTGGTATCCAAGAAATAGGTCCTGGTATTTGGGGTTTTGGAAAAACTGGTCTTCTTAACCTTAGGTTACAAAACAATGATATTCAGAAAATCAAGAAAGAGTACATGGTGAATGCAAAGGAACTGAAATTGTTGGAACTGCAGCATAATGATATCCATGAAATAGAGGGCAAATCTTTTGATGGATTAGAAAATTTGGAACGTTTGACGTTGTCTCGAAACAATTTAACTACTATTCAGAGGTAACTTATTATTATTTTACAATAACTTTTGCATATTTTGAAGATCATCTTTTATTACAGTGGAATATTCGATGGACTCAAAAAACTTAAAACTCTTGAACTCAACAACAACCCGTTCAAAACGATCGAAGTGAGTGCATTCTTCAATTTAAAAAATGTGGAACATATCGATTTGAGAAACAAGCATATTATCGATTTTCCTGGCATGGTAAATGAGACTATTTTAAGTCAGGAATGTCCAAAGCTGGAGATCATACTGTTTTGTAGTTGTCAGGTGGAAAATAGCAATATCTCTCAAGTTTTTGGATCACTTTTGATGATTGATGATGAGTTGGTCGGTGGAGATGGATTGTATTACCCATGTGAATAACGTGAATATTTTTTACTTGATACAAAACCATGTTTGTAATGTTTAATTTCATCGAGATGATAACATGAAATAAAATATGAGCAGATATTATTTCTATCTTTATTAGTTTTTCCCAGGGTTTGGAAGTAACGCGCTACTCTAAAACGTCACATTTTTGCTGTAACCATAACGTTACGCGTTACATTAATTAACAAGTAACGAGAGCGAGACCGAGTCATTTTTTTTCGGTAACGAGTAACGAAAATCCCGTTATTTTACGTTACTTTTATCTGTCTCATCAAGTTTTTAGCACAACTTGTAACTTCTTGAGGAATGTTTTGAAACTGAGATAAAAGTGATTTTTAACTTCATTATTTTTGACTGAAAAATTCCAAATTAAGAATTTTGTATGAAACAATGTAGAGTATAAGTTAATGTGTAAAAATAGTGATGAAGAATATGTTTTCTTTACTTTTTATTAGATACTTTAACTATTCAAAGCGTTGAACTTGAGAAATTCGCATGAAAATATATTCAAAATACCTAAAACCTATATATCTCAAAATCTATGGCAGAATCTGTAAGATATAGAAATCTCATAGAATATAATAAATACAACAACGAAAAAAGAAAATACTCGAAGTACTAGATTTCAAAAAAGTTAATGTTATTCAATTCATTAAGAATTTATGTAATTCCAGGAATCGAAAAACTTCAATTTCTCGAGCTTTGAATTCTGAAAGTATATATTCATGGAAGTCTATGCAAAGACGAGGAAATTTTCCAAATATTTCAACTCTGTGTAAAATACAAAAAATATTAAGGGCCCTGTAAATCTATAGAGAAACTGTTTCCTGCAAAATCGATCGAAATACTTCTGAAATTACGAACTTTTAATTTTATCACATTCTGAAAATTCGATGAGTTATATTTAAAAAAAATTTTAAATTCCACAAAATCCTGTAAATACTTAGAAATACAGAAAAAAATACGTATAAATTAAGAAAACATTGAAAATCTTTAGAATTCCATAAATTAAAATAAAGAACGATCCTTGAAATCTTAGAAAAACTGAAGAAATAGGAAAAGTGCTGGAGTGAGTCAAAATTTATCGAGACATTGTTTTCTGGAAAACCTTGTAAAACGCGAAAAATTTCAATATGTTCAAACTTGAGGGTTCGGAATTCTTGAAATGTATATATCGATTTATATACTATAAAAATACTAAAATTACGTAAAAATACTAGGAAATTCTGCAGCATTCTATCATTCTGAAAAATACGAATAGATTTAGAAATACTGAACAATCTTTCAAATCATGGAAAAATTGAAAAAGTATCAATAAATTTAAGGGAAATGAAAATCTCTATAAACACTATTTGCTGAAAAATTCTCTTAATTGCAAATAATTTAATGAACTTTGGATTCTAGAGCATGAAATTCTTGAAATCTATGTAGTACAGAAAAATAGTAGAAATTTACAAAAATACTAGAAAATCCCCTAACATTTTATACATACTGAAAAGTACAAAAAAAATTCAAAAATTCTGAAAATCTGGGTTGGTATTATGATTCTCTCAAAAGTCCATTCAATTTCCGAATGTTTTCTAGTGGCTTACATTGAATCGAATGTCATTTTTAGAAATTTGGTGAACTCGAAATAAGTATGCGAAATTTGAACAAGCTTATTGAATTTTTCCAGGGGAAAAATGAACGGATCAAAATTTTTTATTATATGTAAAATAAACGATTTCTATAGAACAAAACCACGAGTGCGTTAATATTGTTTTTTTCAGCCTCAGTTTTCCGATGTCTTGATACTTACATTCAATTGATTCTCAAAAGAAATGTAAAATTAACGGGACATTACTTTTTTTAGTGGTAACAGCAACGAGTTGCAATCTCTTTTCAAGCAAACGTAACGTAACGAATCACTTTTTTCACCTTTGTAACGGTCACGTAAGGCGTTACATTTTTTTAAGTAACTTCCCAAACCCTGAACTTTTTCAGGACTCAGATCGAAGAAACAGTATTTCTCATCGTTATTTGTAAAAATTTGAAACGTTTTGGGAAAGTATATAGTACTACATAAACATTGTTATTTTCTAAGACATAAATCTTCACTGAAAATGTAGAAGCTATAAATAACCAAAGCACAAGATAAAAAAGAAATTTATGTACCCTATCTGAGTAAATTACGCTATTATTTTAATTACTTTTATTTTTCTTTCCTTATAACAGATAAATATTTTTCATTAAAAATTCTACTCCAATGAAATCATTTTTTTCTCCTTTATATTGAACTTTAAATTTGAATTTTATTTCAACCAATCCATTCTCCAAGTATTCCTTTTTCCGAAAATCCCAATTTTTGTCGCCAAGCACATTCAACAGCGTTGATA
This sequence comes from Platygaster robiniae, assembly GCA_028476575.1. NCBI lineage: Eukaryota > Metazoa > Arthropoda > Insecta > Hymenoptera > Platygastridae > Platygaster > Platygaster robiniae. The sequence continues at coordinate 48,824,094 of CM052019.1, read as the reverse complement.
ACACTGACGATAATTACTCAGCCGGACAGTAATTCGCGCTTACGATATTAGCATAATAAAGTTCCTCAAGTATGCGCGCCGGGAGCGCTGCTCGAACCGGCTGGAATTCGATTTGTTGAAAAAAAAATCGAGCGCCCGAGAACGCAAGTGCGATATGCCACAAATAACAATTCGACGCCAATAATACGCACTTCGTCATTGCTGCTCATCCTCGATCTTTGTTTAGCCGCCTTCGGACATTTTTTCCGTACCGATCGCAATATTTTGAGTGACGCATCGATACAGCGATAAATCGATTACTTATCGAACCAGATACTTTCGAATACACATACACCACGATTTATGAAAGGCAAAATACTGTTTCGTGATTAATGATTACGAACGTTCGGGAATACCTGTAATTTTTTTTTATCTTGTGCTCGCGTTACAACAACGCCGCGTTTGTAATTAGGCTCTCGAATCATTTGATTTTTTATGATTTCGAAGACAAGGTGAAAATTTTTTTTAGTACAAATTGAATTGAAAAAATTATTACAATATCTTCCTCCAAACCTCAAGGCCCAAATTTCAAAGACAAGGATCTAAATTAACGCCAAAATTTTCGTCACGTACCCTTCCCCCTCCCCCCCCCCCTCCCTCCGAAAAATAAAAACCACCAGACCACTCTAATCTGTAATTGTGATATTCATCATCCCCTCCCCCACTCCCTTGCCCTCCCATCAACGATTCTCCCTCGATCTCGAATCTCCATCTGCGAAAGAAATCATTCGCACTCGGCAATGTGCGAGGGCCCGCGGAATCAAGATCGGGACTTATAAAATCTAATTACCGGTTAGGTAGGGGAAAACAAAACGTCGAACTTGAAGGACCGGTGTATAATACGAAAAAGCTTTTGGAACGAAGGGGGGCAAATTCGAAACGGATTCTTTTGTTTCGACTTCTCCGCAAAAGGAGCAAACGAAGGGAGGGTTGCGAAAAAAAACAAAAACAAATAAAAGACACAAACGCTTGAACGAAAATTGAGGAGTGGGGATGGAAGAGAAGGGGAAGTGGCTACTACTATAAGCACTCGCGCGGTCACTGCGGTGGTGGTATATAAGGTTTTATTTTCGAAATTTATGATTGTCAATAAATTTTAAAAGCGTACCGTCTGGGGCCCTAAGGGCCGGCCAGGGCGAACGAGGGGAGGAGAAGGAGGCCCAGTTCTCGCGGATCTTTCTCCCGGTCCCAAAACCCTTTATCGTTTTCTCCTCGGCGCTGACTTTGCAGTTCGGGGCCCGTTCCCATTCCCCCGACCCGCTTCTTTTCTTTCTTTATTTCGCGTTCTTTCTTCGCCAAACTCGCTAGGGCCCACCTCATCTCTTCGCGTATATGTGTACTAATATTATACGTAGCACGGGAACCGAGGGGGCCCCATTCCTCGCTTAATTGCGTTTCGCGCAACCAGAGAGCCCATTTTCATCCTTTTTTCCAATCCTCGCTTTTGTTTTTCGGGGTTACGTTTTTTGTTACTGTGGTTGGGGTTTTTTCTTATTGTTAGCAAGAGGGGGGGGGGAGGTTGGAGAGGGGCGCCTTTCAATTACCACGATGGACATGGCGTTGGGACATTTCGGGTTAAATTAGAGATAGTAAATGTCTCGATTTTTGTCGGGTCTGGGAGTTTTGTGGTTCGCTGGTTTTGTAGTAAACTTAGGGTATTCGTTTAACGTGCGTGAGCGAACCGCGAGGTAAATTGAATTTGGGTTAATTGAAATTTTTTGTGGAAAAAGAGATGAGGGAGATTTTGAGGCGAGAGAAGGTGAATTAGTGATGGTGGGAGAGGGAGTTTAGGAAAGGATTGACTGAAGTTTTTTAAAGGTTCTGGGTTTGATAGAAGATTTGGACTTCATTTTTGTTGACAGATTTATCACAATTAATTTATAGAATCAAAATTTGTAACGAGAAAAAGAAATAAGCCGGGAAATTGCGTCATCTGAGAAATGTTTTTTTTATTTTGAAGTTTCATGAAAGAATGAAGCAGTTTTGATTATTTATAGGTCTGGGAAAGAAGTCGTAAACTGACTTCATGATAAATTACGCAATACACCAGTTTTGCATTTGCAAAATATGGCCTGAAAATGTTCTTGATCGGATTCGAAAACATAATTTTAATACAAAAAATTACTACATAACTTTTTCAACATTATACAGCTACAACATAAGGGATTGAAAAAATCTGTTACATAATAACTTTCAAAATCAATTCCAACAAATTATCAAGCTAATATCCCAAAGTTGATAAATCAATTTGCGAGTTTCTATGTTGCACCAATTTGTTGTGTAGATTGAAAAGTTATTGTGCTAATAAATACTGGCCTCTGAAATATTTAGAATTATAAAAATATGGTGATCAAAGATTTCTTCTTACAAATTAAAATGTGAGAAAAATTGAAAATCAAGGAAAACAAAGAATTCAAAACAAATATTCGAATAAGAGGTTGTTCTGGAAAAAAGCTATAAATCTTTTCAAAATTATGAATTTATCTCTTTGTGAGTTTTGAAAAAATACCTTTATCTGAATATTAAGTTTTTTTTACCCAATTAAATAAAAATAGATAATTTAAAATATCTTTTAGATAAACATTTAGAAAAACACCTTAATAATGACAAAAAGTTTCGATACAAATTTTTCACGTCGTTTTTACATACTTCCAATAAAAATTAATTTTTTTATTAAGGCAACTTTCTAAGTGTCGCTGGACTTGAAAAAGAATACATCTTTGTATTAAGATATTGAAAAAATTTTATAAAATGATTCGATGAAGCACAGATTGCTCCGTAAAAAATTTTTCGGTTTGACAGTTGCTACAGAACGAAAATCTTAGAGATCGAACAAAATTAATCAGTTTCATTATGATGACAGTCAATAAACAATACCAACAATTTCAATAATTGATCGAAGGGAAACTTAACAATACCGTCAAACTGTAAAAAATTCATTCATTATTGTAAACCTGATAGAAAACTGTTTGAATCAGGTTCAGATCGATGGAAAAAAATTTTCGATTTTAATGCTTTTATTTCAATTACTTAAGATTTCAACGAAATATCATACAACAATTCTGAAATACTTTTATCGTTTTGGGCCATACAGTTGTTGAAGGATGATTTTATTTCGAGATTTTCGAAATTTTATCTTCTGACTTCGATTTATCAAATTTTTATCAGGAAACTTCACATTTTACTGTAATTCCATATTAACAATAATTGTCATAAGATTCTAAAAAAAAAATCTCAAAAACAATTAACCGTACGATTTTCTATAAGTACGAACGCTGTAATATCCTTTTTTTCTATTTTCTTTAATAAAATCATGAATTTGCTTATAACAGCTGAATTAAACAAAAAAAAAGATGAAAAAATTTACGAAAAACAAAATGCAAAAGAAAAAAAGATAGAATTAGAAATTTCAATAAAACCAAATTATTGATTTCTTTTAATACAAATAACCTTTTCCATTTCCAGGTTTGTTTTATTTATGTTTTACGAATCTACCTTTGAAGTTTTTCTTCTATTATATTACCATATTATTTATTTATTATTTTATTCTGACTAATGTTGGATATTTATCATCTATGGTTCTTCTATCATTTTCTGGTTTATTATGGAACTTTTACTTGAAGTTCTAAAATTATTCAACAATACTGAAGATGGTTTGGAGTAACTTTTAAGGTATGTAGCAATGATGCTATGTCCTAAAAGTTATAGTTTTTTTATAGTGTATTGTTCACTAGAAAAAGCAAGTATTTGTTCTTTAAAAAATATCAAGAATTGGCGGGGTTATGGCTCTTTCCCCGAAAAAACTTTTTTTTAAGATGCTTGCAGTGACCACGATGCAAGACAAACAAGTCAAGTTAAATCAGAAAATCTAAAAAATTTAATTATTCTAGAGATGTATCTAGTCCTTAAACAATCGCTTTTTTATGTAAAAGTTTTTATTTTGCAGATAAAAAAATTTTTATAAAATTTTTAGAACTCGAAAAATCGAAATTTCGGAGAAAACGTTTTGCATACAGAAATAACGTAATATTCATTTTTTTAATCGTTTAAGAACTAGATACATTCCTACACTAATGACATTTTTTGGATTTTCTAATTGAACTTAACCTGTTTGACTTGCATCGTGGTAACCACAAGCCTCTTAAAAAAAAAGTTGTTTCGTGGAAAGGGTCATAACTCCGCAAATTGTTGATATTTTTTTATAACAAATACTTGTTTTTTCAAATTAACAATACACTATAAAAAAACAATAACTTTGGTGTCAAAAAATTATTGCTACATACTTTAAAAGATACTCCAAACCATCCTCAATTCGTCCGCACAAAAAAGTATATAACTCCTTAAAGGGACTAGATCAATGTTACTATAAAAATTAAGAATAATTCTATTATTAAGAGTTGTAAATAAAAGCTTCAAATTAACTCTTAACAAAATATCTTACCACAATATCCAACCAACAAATTGACGTAGACTTTGCTCAAACTCTAAAATTCTATTAATCTGACATGAAACAAAAGAATCGAGCATAATCGCGAAATTCAATCCGATTTCAAGAGGATGACTCTGCAGTGTTCGTCCGAATATTAATTATAATCACGTCTCTCCGGGATAAGCGCCGAGTCAGCATTTCGAGTGAACATTATTCCCGTTTTGAACAACTGACGTCCTGCAGGACCTTGCATCTCGTTCTCTTCATGCCAACAACAACGTCCCTTCGAGACTTTGATCTCAATAACGCACAGTTACGATGCAAACGGTTCAGCTTTTTTTCCAGTAATGACAGAGATGCAAGGTAAAGGCTGCGTGTCATTCGAACAAAAATTTTTCGTGTAATGAGCATTTCGCAATTTATTCCGCAAAATAAAAAATTTAAAAATTAGCATTGCACAGATGTAATCATGTAATCAATTATTATATATGGTTAATTTTTTCTGATTTTTAATTTAAGAAAACATTTTTTTATAAACAAAAGGAGTCCTGAAATATGTACTTGTGAATTCACATTTTTATTTATTCAAGCTTTCACTGTTAGAGAAACAAAAAATGGTGGGAAAAATTTCCTAAGAAGTATTCGTGGAAATATGAGGTTCGTCGATCTTGCCATTTCGCCTTACATCAGTTTTGTTATTACTGGAGCATTTACCTTGGATGATTTTAAGGCTCGCGAAACAAGGAACAAAAATTTCCAGCAATATCCTCATTAGGCGAATCGATTTACGTCGAGTATTGGAATCATAATCGAACAATGGCCGCGCTCCGCGAATCTTAACCATACGTCTCGAGGCCCTACCTTTTCACGTAAGCGACCGTGAATCGGTGCTTAATCCAGAAAAAAAAAATTCGTTCGAGCCAAGAGGATGTCGTGAGATGAATGTTTTGCGCAGCGAAAAATTTTTGTCGAGGAAGGAAAATGAGGGAAGATAATTATTTTTAATAGAAATTGGAAAAATGGATTTTTTTGATATTCGAAATGCTCTATCTGTAGTGAAATTATTTTAGAAAAACAGGAAATGTAAGAATATAATATACGAATAAGTTGATTTGTACAATGGAGTATTTTCTCATAAACTAAACATTTTTCTTTTTTTGAGTACTGTTATTATGAGCATTCTGATTTCATTGTTTTTTAATTTTCAATCTCTGCATTTGATTATGGAATTTTGTGAACTTAAGGTGTATGTATAAAGATAGTGGGAATGATATTTTTTTTAAATTCTTATACAAAGGTTGAATTATTATACGAATTAAAACTCGAATTTTTGATGTCTCATTTTTTACAAAAAGGAATTTCGTGATTTCAAGGCACATATTAAATTCACAATGATGAAATATTGAACTTTTTTTTATAAAAAACTTCAATTATCGTGAATTCGAAGTTTCTGATCTTTTAAAAGATTGATACGAAATTTTTAACGTTGATACTTCAATTTTTAGGATCTACGAATTATAAACAAAAATATTTAAAATACATTGTATTAATTATTACTCGTCTTAAATAACATTGCTTACATCCGGAAAAATGCATGCACATTTTCAGTTATGAGCAAAATCAAATCTTAAACGTAAATTTTTATTTTTGTGTCTCTTTTAAAATTGTCTCATTATAAAATAAAAAGGCCAAAACTCTTCACTGCTTTTTTAACTTATGACTTATGTAAAAAAATATCAGTAAGTTAGCATTTAATTTGTTACAATCCAAAAATCTGTTTGAAGTATTATTGAACTAATGTGTACTTGAAGAAAATTTCGATTTTTTGTGCATGGGTGTTGAAAAGTTTTCATTTTGGAAAATTGAAAATAACACAATTTGTATACCTCAGTTCTTATTCATAATTAATTATTCTCACTATTCTTTCTTATAAGTAACTAGTTAATCGACAATTTTTTTTAAAAATATGTTTTGAAATGTAACTTTTATTTATTTACGCAATCCATAAGCTGAATCCTTTTCATGGAAAAATTTTTAATGCAATTGAAGAAAATTTTGAGGTTTAATGCCTTTTTTCTTTTTCATTCTTTTTTTTGTCTCAGCTTTTTTAATTGATACATAATATAATTGAATTTCAAACAATTGAACATTCGTAGATTCAAAATCCGTAAGATGATTCTAAATTGTGGAGCTTGACAGTTTAAAAGTATATGATTCTGAACATAAATATCAGGAGTCACAATATTGCAGATTTCCTTTTGCCAAAACGTATATGTTATATAGGTTTTCAATTCTGTGATTCCAAGATTCGAATTTTCGAAAGAAGTAGTTCAAACTTGATTATAAAATTGTCGAATTTTTACAAGTTGTTTTACATCTGATCACTCAAAGATAAATAGATTTTAATTTTACTCTGAGAAAAAAATATAAGAATTATTACGATACTGTATAGTAAACGGGAATCACTCTGGCATATTGTACTTTTTGCTAGATAATATATCAGTTTTTGAAATAACATACTGTAAATATCGTCAAATGATATTGTAGTTATAGACATATTTTGTTGTAAAAACTCCTCTACATTTTCCGTTTTCTACTATACTTCTTGTACTTTTTTCAATATCATTTAATTTCTATTCATCCAGATTTTTGAAAATTCAAAACAGTTTTTTCAGTGAACAGATCTGTATAGGTTCTTTTTGTAACATTGTTGTGTACTTTCTAGGTTTCAAGTGCATCATATTGTAATATGATATAGTATTCGAAGAAGTTGGAAAAAAGTAATGCATTTTCTCTATTTTAATGCATGTGTAAATAAATTGCGGGCGAGAAAAAAAACCGGTCACCACCTGTTTTTAGTTGGCTGACCATAGGAAACGTGGAAAAAACGTATGGTAAATATTGCAATTTGTATAGTAAAATTTTCATTTTTAGATTTTAATTTTTCTGAAATTATATAGCAGAAAGTGGCAAACATATTGTAATTTGTAAAATATAGCGGTTTTACTATACACTATTGGAATAAGTAAAATCAATATCGCAGTTTTTACAATAATATTGTGAATCATTTTTTTCTCAGTGTAGGTCGGAATATTGAAAAAACAAGATTGCATAAAATTGAAAGAATGGTTTAGTTTCTGTAGATTTCAAAATAAGTATCGAATTCTCAATAAGGTAATTTGGTACGTCCAATCACAGAATTTTTTCTAACTTTGGGAATCAATTCGAAAATGTCAAAGATTTGATTGAAAATTTTTAGTATTTTGTCAACAACGTACATCTTATTTCACTTTCAAGATACTCGTGTTAATAAATAATTATAACAATTCTGACATTTTATCGAATTTATTATAATACAATCTAAAGCTAGTGTTTAAGAATTCTGCGATAACAATTTTGCATCTTCTGTACCATTAAATTACTGCATGATTTCTTCCAATGCAATGTAAAATTATGACACTCTTTTCATTGTAAAAAATCGCACTTTTCATTGTAAAAATACAAACACAAAATAATTGATTATAACCATGATTTCTCTCATCTTTAATTTTTCAAAAACTCTCTCCAACCTTATTCTTATTTCGAATTCCCAACACCTCCTCCCCATAAACTTTTCACCAAATCTCCGAAAACTTACAACCCAAGTCCCAGAATCTCATCCCCCTCCCTCCACCAAATGCCCAAATCCCCTCTCTCCCCCAACTCAAAAACCCTCAAAAACCCCCTCACCAAGCCCCATTTTTCTTCGATCTACATAACCATTCCAAGACATGTTTCCCCGCAATACATCGCGGATAATCGATACATTCATCAAGACGCACGAGGCTGGCGGAGCATCATTGGCTTAATATTTCAAGGAGGTAAAAAAAAATTGGAAGCAATATCCCGCGTAAATGTAATTTGAAAGGAGAAAAAGTGGGTGGCCGGGGAGGTGAGGAGGGGAGGGGGTGGGGAGGGGAATGGAGATACCGAGGGTCGCAATGGGAGAAAAGGGCCGGTTCGGGCGCTGTTCATTTTTTACTTTCAAAAATCATGACGATGCTCATTTTTCTGACTCGCGAGGAATTCTTCAAAGTGACGTCCCGAGGAGCTCTACACACGTAGAGAAGCCGGGGCCTTGCCCTAATCGCGCGGAGACGAGAGACGAGACGCGCGAGAAACGAGACGAGACGACGGGACTCACGGGGCCCGTGGGCCCGCGATTGGTGGGAGGATACCGTGCCGAGGAAGAATGACACGAGCAGGGTGCAAGGACCAAATCCACTTTCCGCTGATGCTCCGCCGCGATTACGTCCCTTCTCTCATTTCTGCATTCTCCGGGGCACCGATTGGCAACGCTCTCCTACTCTTCTTTTTTATGCATTTTTCCCCCTCCCCTTTTGCCCCTGCCGCGGAATGTAGCGTTTTTTTTTTTGTAAGGATCGAGGGAAAATCTGTGATCGATGATAATTATCTTGGGGTCATTAAATTCATACGTAATGAATGATTTGTTTGTGACGTATTGAGTTGTATATTGTAGAAAACAGAAGTGTAGTTTGAGTTTGAAGGTTCAAAGGTCTCTAAAAATTTATGAACATGATTGACAATATTCAAGACTTACTGCTATTATTTTTTTATTATTCTTATAAACTGAATCGTTACAATCATTCAACATTCCCAGAGTTACTTTTGAAGTAGAGTCGATATTATACAAACAAATCATTTGTCACATGTGTCTAGTATAAGAATAGCATGAACATTATTTTTGAAGAATGCTATCTTTGGAAAGATTTTCAATAATCGTAACAGAGATTGCGAATGCGTACTGAAATGCGATACAGTTTAGTGCACAAATTCTTGATTACCAGGCACAAATCACACACTAAAATATATGAATCAATAATAGATATATTATATCATATTTATTTCTCTGCCAAAAGTATGTTAAAAGTCAATCTTATATTTTATTGTATTTTTTGTATCTTGAAATACAGTTGTTTTTCCAGTAAGTGATTTCGATCCAGCTTTAATACCTGCCAGCAAGCTCTAGCTCTAACTAGAATTAATTTGAAAAAATGTCATCTGAAAACTTTTAAAATAAAATTTTCTAAATGAAATATCTGTTGCCTTCGAGTTTGACTGATCCTTATATTATCCAAGGAGAAGCGTTAATTCGTATCAAATAAATGTTCACTTAAAAATGTTGGAATAAATGTATATCAGCGCCGAAAAAAATTTGTTAACATTCATAGATTACAAATTTTTACCAAGTACTGACTTACGTATGAATGGTTGATAAAATTTCTTCCTCACTACCAAGTATTTATTTCGCTATATTAAAGTAAAAATTTATTTGATAATAATTAACTCAAAAGGGCCTTGTAAACAACCTGTAATGTCTTGAGAAGTAAATGGAATGTTTAACCTGTAACTTGACATTGTCTCAACAAAAAATAGAAAAATTTGACTAGTCATTGTCTTAAATGACGTAGCTTTACACTATTTTCTAGTTACTCTCAAATTTTCCTCGAAAGACCCTTACAATGTAACGAGGAAAACTTACATGTTACGAGAGTAAAACTTTTGCAAGTTTCTACCTGGGAAATGCAGTATTGAAAAAATCAGAATTTCTTCTCCTGTAAATCTTAATTTTGCTGAGAAAAGTTTTTGAAATCCCGCGTTGTAAAAATAATCAACCAAACACATCACAATTGCATTAAAAATACATGTGCAACTATTTTTTGTTCGTTCATGCGATTTTCAAATGCATACTGCACAGAATGCACAGAGTGGTTAAGTGCAAAGTTGAAGAAAGTTTTTTTAATTCTTTAAGATGTTAATTGAATCTGATATTTAAAAGTCAAAAAGGTTTTAAAAGACAAATTGATGATATATGAATCAATATAACGAAAGTAATAAATGATAAGAAGATTCTTATGGTGTTCTATTGTATAAGTAGTATGAAATCATAAACTTTTTAATGTAATATAATTTTGTCATGAAATAGAGCATTTCTTCTAGAGATAAGATATAAAGGTAGCCTAAGATTCCCTAGATATTTATGAATAATATCGAAGCTGAAATCTCTATACTTTTCTTTGTTTTTGATAACGAAATACATTTTTCAACTTAGGAAACCTCAAAAACAGTGCTCCATATTCACAATTATCAAAAACTAGCTTCATTCAGTAATACAAAAATAAGCTAAGTATAGATCATGTACAAGTATCTTGAAAAAAGATGATGATTAAAAATTTTGAAGAGTTTCTGTTCTTCGCAATAATTATCATCAATTTTAGCAGTAAATCAGCATGAACTAGAAAGAAACACGTATTTTATACTGTTTCATATCAAAAAAGACAAACTGTGATTCAAAAGTAAAAAATTCTCTTGTTAGATTGTACAAACAAATATTCGTCAATGAATATTCATAAATTTGAGATTTACGTGACTCGACTTAAAAAATTTCAGTCAGGATTTTGATCATAAAAGACATGAATACAATATGAGCGAGTACCTGGAGTGCATAATGAGGACAAAATGTGTATGTCAAAGATATTTTGATTACAAAATTTTTCGACTCTGGCAATTTTTGAAACTTATTTCTTACCTTTTTTATTTATTTGTAGGTGTATGACTTTTTTGTCTTGAATTTTCCCCATTTCTTACATAGACCATTGATAAGAAGATTATAGTAGTTTTTGATTAACTCTGAAATACAGAAATTCGAGATCGAATCCCATTGCCTTGTAGATTTGCTTTGGCAAATTACTGAGTTAAGATATTATATAAAAGTAAAAATCATTATCATCTTTCAGTTTGATCTGATAATTGGGCGCACTCAAAAAATTTTTTTTTTATTTTAAGTCAAATATATACATTGCAGTTGAATTTGAATAAAAATGTAAAGAAGATCAACTTTTTTGATGCACAATAAACGTTGTACACTTTGACGATCAAAGTAATATTTGCAAAGAAGTATTTCTGAATAGCGAAAACCAATTTTTGAGTTCCAAAGAATAAGACTATTTCTACATCCATTTTTTCAATTGCGAAAAGATAAATTAACTCATGTTTAAGGATTTCCATATTTTCGTGTTGAAATAGTTGTAAAATTTTTTACAAAGATATCACTGATCAAATAATTACGTTAAGTTTTGGAGCAGAATTCCTACCTAAGAACCATTTTTTCTTTTTTTTTTTTTTTTTTTTTTATTAATTTTTAAATAATGGGATTTAGATGCTTTATTACGATTGACAAATTCCTGAACCAAGATTTTTTAAAACAAATAATCTAAAATTAATGTCAAATTAAAATCAGACTAAGAAAATTTGGAATATAATTTTATATTTTCGGACTTTTATGCATTTTTACACACATTTTTAAATTTTTTGTTCGATCCAGAAAAAAGGTTTGGTAATGTCAATCAATAGCATTCTATATGAGAAGATTTTGATATGCATAGTTATGATTCTCAGCAATTTTATTATTTTTATTGTTAACTACTCTAAGGTCGAATGATTTTAGTTGTTTATATTCCTTCTTTTTTTACCTCTTTATTTCTTTATAATTAACAAAATAGGCAAGATAATCCAGGTTAATATTATATGATAGTACATATTTTACAGTCCATATTACAAAGTAGTTTAATCCCAAGATCCAGTATTTGAATAAAGGTACTTACAAATATCTACAATCAAAAAAAAAAAAAAACATTTATATACTGTGAATCTAGTATTTCGATTTTGTTATTCAACATATTCATTTGGAAAAACACGTATAATTTAATTTTTCACTCAATGTTTCTTATAACATTACTGTTAAGAAAAATTTCTTTATGAAAATGACACGATTCTCACATGTGAATATTTTCATTCTAAGCTTGAGTTTTTGGATAAATAATTAAACTTATTATTGGAATTCAAACATTTGGTACCTAATAATTCAATTCAACAGTGCATATTTCACCATGATTTGTCACTCTTCAATTTTTTATTTCGTTTCAAATTATAATAATTCTTATTTTCTAGAGAATTTCAGTTTCTACCAGCTAAATTCTATGTTCAAGTTCCTTCTTCAAACTTTATCGTTATTTCTTATTTACAAGTTATATGACATAATTTTCTTCTGCATATTTCTACTTCCTCTCTTTTTCAACACCAAATAAGAATTACCTATTAATCTTTTTCTTTCAAGTAATTAACAATAAAGCTTGCTTATCATATAAATAACTTCTAAACTACAAACTTCAATTACATCTCATCTTGTAAACCACACATTTTCACCATCAAACGTTGTTTCATAAAACCATTCCTTCATTCAAATTTATGTGATTCCAACGTCAGCCATTGCTCGACCATGCAAAACTACAAAAATAAATATATAATAAGTACCCTGACTACATAAAGAACGAAGTTGTAAAAAATTCCAAAAAGTGATCGCATATTTCTCGTGTATCTCTGACGTCCCGACAAATTGTAACTTGCACAAAGTTGTAAAAGGGGGAGGCCTTGTTCTGGAAGGAAAAAAGAAAATGGAATATAGATCACGAATGATAGGATTCGAGATCTGAGTACGCTGCACGAGTGAATACAGAGCGCTTATAATATAATATTCATATTTCGAACGAAAGATGCTATCTCTTAAATGAATCGAACGCGTTCCGATTCGAGATATCTGCGCGTCGAAGAGAAGAGGAGGCCGCGCCCGCCCGACTCTGTATTGTAATAGCTATATGCAGAAAAGAAAAGACCTCACTTTCATTATACATCTTCCGAGCCCCGATTCTTCCCTCTGTCCTTGCTTCGCCTTTTTCGTGTATCTTTGTACCTTCGCTTATCCCTGCTATTTTTTACTCCTCTGGTTTTCGCAAAAATTTTATTTTGAAACCACACAAATAGCCATCATCATTCTCAAGCAGTTTTTTTGAACAGAATAACACGTGTCATTACATTTGTAATTTTTCCCCAAATTATAAACTAAATAAATCAATCTAGATATTGTTTGTTCAACTTCTATTTTTCATTTCTACTGAAACCTAAGAACCAACTTTAACGATACACAAATCAGAAATTAGAAATGTTTTTTTGACCTCTGTCCTGAAAAAAAGAATCATTCTGCATGGGAATTGAAAAGAACCGGCCTGTGTGTCGTTTTTTGTTTTTTCCCTGTTATTCTTTATTTCACGTCTCTCGCTGTGAAGCAGAGCCATTACTGGTCAAAAGATCTACTCTTTTAAAAATGCGACGCTTCTCTGGCCACGGAGAAATACCTCGCAAAAGCAATTAATCATATTTCGAAAATCATTCCGCGAGGAGATCCGGCGCTGCGATAGCTGAGAACGACTTAAACTTGAGAGTCATAGTACTCGAGCCCAGAATTCTGGTCCAGTATACACGGCCTGGATCGCGATTGTATGCTCACGTTTTGCTACAAGAACAAAAATATCAAAACTATGATGTGTTTGAGTGTGTTTGTAGTTTTTATTTGGGAATGAACAAAGATTTTGGGTATAAGTAAGAATATTATAAGTAAGGGAACAAAAAAAAAACTATTTCATATAAAAATAGAGTAATGAAAATAATGATATATATTTACAAATTATGAAAAAAGGCACAAAAATGATATAAAAAGTAAAAATTTCTTGATGAATATACTTACTTAACTAAAATCTACTAGATTTAGAAAATGGCTTCACGTAAGTTCACAGAGTGAATTGAATTTCAGAATTCTTTATTTTACTAACCACAATCACTTCAGAAGAATTTTTTTGAAACAAAATTTTGGATATAAATCTTTGTCTAGGATAACGCATAAAATAAAATTTTGAATTATTTTTTCAACCTGGTGAATTATAAAGAAAAATAATCTAAAAAAATGCTATGAATCTGAAAATCTGGAAATTCACATCTGGTTCCATCCAACTTTAATTCAAGTCTCTGTCATTTTTGAAAATCTCATAACATACTGTCTTATAAAAAACAATATTCAACGGACTTTTCTTGTAAAAATCACGTTTTAACATACAAGTATTAAAACTCACATTTTCTTCTGAAAAGGAACGCTGTGTACAAAAATAAAAGAAAAAAAAACATGCCTGAGCATCACGTTGGATTCAAAATGGAAAGACCCAAACGCATGTATATGCGCTCACGTGAAAGAGACGTAAAGCGCTCTCGTTTGCGCATGGAATTGTGGATAATTGTGAAGCGGTGAAAGAAAGGCGAAGGGACATTTTACGAACGTTCGATAATTGACAGGCCCCCTTTTTTCTCCGTCTTTCTTTCTCTTTTCAGCTATTAAAGAAATTGCATGCAATCTGCCGCGAACAACACACTCGAGGCGCGTTTCGCGAATTATGCCTATGCCAACGAAGGAAATACATGTCCGGGGAAAAAATTTCCATGTGTTCCCCATACATGTTCATATATGGGCGTCGTATATGGTAATGTGTAGTCCCGTGAATGTTTCATGCAAGATTTGAATGCTCAATTTTTCAACGGTTGAACAGTTAAGGTAGATACAAAAAAATTGAAACCCTTCCTCTTTTATTTTGTAATCTGGAGTAAATTTTTTAAATTTTATTTTCAAATTATATTATTATGAAGTCTTTTATACACAAGATAATGCAAGTAAATACATAAATTTTGAGGAGCAAGATCTTGATGGAAATTAGAAAGTCAAATTTCATGTGGAACAACCCACATGTGGCACTTTCGAAAATTTCGCACGTTATGTGTAACGCACGCACGGATTGCGCGCGCGTCTTCTTAATTTCGAGGGCCTTGTGGTGCGGCAGAAATCTCAAATTTTGTCACGTTCGACTTTAAACACAGTGATTTGTGGCATCTCCTATCTCCGATTCCCTCCCTTTATCCTCTCCTTTTGCTCCTCCTCATCCTCCTTCGGGCCGACCATTTTACAATTGCATTTCGTTCCAAATTCGAATCGGTCTTTCCCCGTCTGGAAATTACGCTATTTCGCGAAATTATAACATCTGCCGAGGGATTCGTTCTCTCGAGAGCTCTCGGGGCCCCGCTCTTCTCGGATGGAGGGGCGATTGTTTTCGTTCGCGACCCACGTGCGCCGCAGAAAAAAAAATGGACGTTGAAAAAAAAGGCAATTATCGATCGGGTTCGTATGAAAATATGGGGCTTAAGTTCAGCGTGGGTCTGGAGCTGATTTTGGGAAGATGCAGGTATTTTGAGATGATGGTGTTTCTGTCATTTCATGGTGAAAAGAGATTTTGCAATATGAAGGAAAGGAAAGGTAGTATGGTCATTACTTCCTTTCGTCTCTATTTACTGTGAGGAAGGAATATATATTAACTTTGTCTTTGCTTGTCAAAGGTTCTTACTAATATGTAACTGAATATTTTGACTTATGGCAATGTGACAACTATCGAAATTCAGCAGTTAAAATGGAGCCTAGAGATCACAGTTAAAAAAATGGGTAAGAAACAAAAAACTGTATTTAATGAGCTTTGTACATGCATGTGCAAAGTTTTACTTGAAAAAAGAGAGTTTCAATTCCAAACAGTGTATGTAAGTGTCATCAAACAATTTTTTTTTTTAATTCAGGAGAAATATGAAAAAAACAATGTACATGCATGGAATTGAATAATTAAGTACATCTCTTAATTTTCACGTGATCATGGAATTTTTTGATACCATGATAGTAGCATCTGAATGAAAAATAGAAAAAATATTAGAAACATTAATTGCACATGAAAAATGATGCAAAATAAAATAGATCGAATTACATATGGTTGACACGTAGAGGTGGAAACCAAAAGGCAAAAAAGCTGTTAAAAATACAATCATTTTTATTAAATAAACTACATTGAAATATTGAAAATGGCATTACATAATGTTATCAGACAATTTTTTTCTAAACTATAAACTTGAGTTTAGCAAATCGATTTCTTCGATAAATATTCATTAAAACATCTAATTGAATTGAAACGTAAAAAGATTTGAAATTGATCGACATTTCAGTTTTATCCCCCCCCCCCCCCCAAAAAAAAAAGTATATAATTTCTCGTAATGTTTAAGTACCTTTATTATATTGTTATTGATTTCTTCGCTTCAGTTTTACTACAAGGAATGTTGTATTTCCTATTTTCGAGGTTTTTTTTGTTTTTTATTGACTTACCGAAACTATGACATTTATCTTGGAATTCATGATCATGGTACCAACCTGAAATGAATAAAAAATTACAAATTAGATGATTATGATAATTTTCTAACTCTTCTGAATAAAATAAAACTTTGAAAGAGCAGACAAACAGCTTCAAAACGGTATGTATAAGAATTTTTTCAAAAATGAACTTTTTGAGTCATAATATTTTGAAAAATATAAAACTTCATAGTAGCTTGAACTTTGAATAACTGCTGTCATAGTATCCTGAGCATGAATTTGAAAATGTCATATGAAAGAGCAGACAAATAGCTTCAAAATGATATGTATGAGAATTTTTTCAAGTGTCTGCGGAGGTTTGTTGAATTGTACACTCTGGAACATGCAAAAAAACTTTGACTTTAAACGTAAATTTTTTAGTAAAATACGCCAAGTAATATTTCAAAGAAAACCTTGATTTTTTAAAAATATAAGCATAATTCGATTTTTTCATTTTCGGAAATAGCGTGACATTCAAGCTATTTTTTAGTTCATTCTTTCATGACTGTAGCTTTCAGAAAACAATTTTCGCTTCTGTCCAATATTTGAAAGTGTTTTAATCCATTCATGGAAAAACATAAAAATTCAACAGAGACAATATCAGGTTTTTCAAAATTGTCATGCAATCAAAATTCAAAATCAGTATAAAAACACGCTTTGAACTTAAAACTGGAAAAATGATATGTAAAACTTCTCAATGTTTAAAAATGGATATTAAAATAATGAAATGTTTCAAAGTCGAACTTTTATTTTTTTAAGTCTACTCTTGATTAATATTATGGGATTGATGTTATGGGATTCATTTACTTTCAGTTCAAGGGTTTGTTTTCAAGTTGATCGTATTTGGAAATTCCAATTTTTACTGTTTGAAAAACCTAAGACCTAAATAAACAATTCTAGTTAATTTACGATCGTAGTAGACAAAGATTAACCTATAAATAAATGATTGTTTTTGAAATAATTTAGGATTCTTAAAAAAAGAAATTTTAAATTTTGTTCAAAATCACGATTTACTGGAATTTTCAGATCAATGATTTCTACTGTCACCAAGCAAGACTCAAAAACATAATTGAACAAAGATATAAAAATTTTTCAGGGATCTACTACCTCTTACATTAACAAAAAAATTTGGCCTTCTTGAAACCAAACCCCTTAACATCGCCCTTATATTAAAGGTGAAACATCGCCATAAGCTTAACTCTTCAGGTATTTTCCTTCAAGTCAAGAGGAATTAAAAATTTTTATTTCAAACTCGAGTATCCATCCACAAATTCGAAATGATTCTCGTCAATGTTCATAATGTTATCTTAAACCTCGAAGCAAAACGTCTAGATCAGGATTCAAACTGCGAATTTTTTACATGTTGACTCTAAAACTTGACTTATACTCGATCGATGTTCCAGAAACGTCTCTCTAACATTTTTGAAACGTCAAGAACCTTAGTTGGTAAATTTCAATGCCGTACGTCCGTACGTTTGCGCATGAACCAATTTTTTTACACCATTCGCCAACCCAAGAGTTAAATCTTATGCTAAAAAAAAATTTGCATGAGTTTTCGTTTAAATAATTGGTCGATTTAGAAAGTTTTACATCTTTTTCAGAATAAAACCTTGACCAAAAGCTTATCGCTGGAATTTCAGTAGTTCTATTAATAAAATCGAAGCAAAACCATGACGTCAAGATTCAAACTTTTAATTTCCACATGTTTCGCAAAACTCTTAAACAATAAGTAATTGACAACTCCTTTCTAACGTTTGTGTCGCATCAAGGACTAAAACTTCTTATTCTCTTGGGGTAATTTATGTTTTTGAACGTTCAACTTCAAATTGTGCTTATGAACCTAATAGAATATTTCATTTTCAGAGTTCTTCATCAAATCAAGGGTGAAATCATCAATATAAATCCAAACCGAAACCCAGGATATTCTTGCATATCTAGTAAAGCTCTAAATTTAAAACCGAGTGACGTCCTAAAAACGTCTCTCGAACGTTTCTGCTACGTTGATAAGCCAAACTAGTACATTTCAAAGACAATCAAACGCTTTTTTGCGTATTTTTTTCTTGATGTAAATTTATATATTTGAATATATAACCTCAAACAACATCAACGCTTAACAGAATGTTGTTCAATCAAAGGTAACTTAAATCTATACTGAAACTCAGGGAATTCCTAGATGTCTAGTGAAACCCCCAACTGAAAACCGAATGACGTCCTAGAAACGTCTTTCCAACGTCTGTGCTCAGCCAATCATACGAATTTTCTGCATGAATTGCGTTTTTTTTCCATCATTAACAAGCTCAAAGCTAGAATCTTGTACTGAAAAAATCTCCAAAGATGTTTTCTTTTCAGTCAACAGTAAACTTATAGAGTTCCACATCGACTCTTCAACCAAAATCAAATCTACAATTTCAATAACATCACCATCAATCTCTGAACAAAACCTTGAGCCACTGAAATAAACAATCGACGTCCCAGAAACGTCTCTCCAACGTTTCTGCAACGTCCAGAGCCCAAACTGGCAACTCTCAAAGCCGATGGTACGCACTTCTGCGCGTTAATTAATTCCCTTGACGCGATTTATGGGCCGCGTTACAGTATCGGAGTTAACGGCAGCCGGATGCCGGGAAAAGATACTCGATCACCTCCCGCTCATCCGCCGTGCCCCGCGTACATATATTACGCGGCCGGCACCATTTGTCGCCCGGCGCATTAACGCAGTCCATCTTTTTCGCCGTTCCGGCCTGTTCGCGAGAAAAATCCCGACCGGGGCCCAATTTGCGATTCAATCCGAAATGGCCCTCGGGCCATATTATATGGTCTGGCGCGCTTTTTTCGTCTAACGAGTTGTTGCAGTGGTTGAACACCACTGGCGCATTCTGTGATTCAGGGTCTTTCAGGGTCCGCGGGCCCCCACAATAATTACACGGTGCGGGGCCTGCGAGCCCGCGCAGAAATATATGTTCCATCGGCCGGTTTTTGAATTATTTGAAAAGAGACGGCAGAGACTCGTTCTCGCGCTCGCGCTCGCTTTTGGCCCCGAATTTTCTTCTTGTTGTGGCATCGTTTTTTTTGGGGGAGGGGGTGGGGGGAGTTTTTTTTTTCGCGGGGCATATGGGACGCGGTAATAATACGGCCAAACCGAAGATATGAGCAGTTTTTGATAGTTCATTTTGCCAGTCGGGAATTCATGAAAGGCGATGGATGGGAGGTGGTTTTTGTGGGGAGATACGAGTATGGTTTCTAACGAGTGTGGAAAAGAAAAATTTTTAGGAATGTCAAGTTTTTGAGGTAAGTTGAAGGTGAGGATTTGAATGGTGTTTGTATGGAGATGTATTGCAGGAGGTGAGAAATGTAAGTTTTTTCCTCATGTGAAGATAACAGGAGTTTTGAGAAATGAAGGAGTGGGTAAAGTGATACTTTCTTCACGATTTTGAGAGATCATGTTTTTTTTTTTTTTCAACTTGTGCAGGAAGAACTTCGATGTATATTCAAATTAAGAAATTGACAAATAGCATTTAGGGAAAGTCGATTTACCTTTTTAAAACGAATTTACAAGACACCATTGGTAATATGCAAAAACTCTGAAATTGCATGAGAAACGAAATACTTCGGAAATTTTTATTGGAAAAAATTAGGAAAATTGAAAAAATTCCATAAAAGCTCTTATTCTATTGGCAGTTAGATTATTTCTACCGAATATATTTTCATACTAGTACATAAAAAAAAAATCAAAGAGCGCAGGCACTCGTCCTAGGATGAATAAACATTGTAGGCAGATTTTTTTAGTTGATGTAATATTTTCCTTTTTAGTTGAATTTTGCATGAATAGAGGTTATTTACGGAGATAAATTAAAAAAAATTGTTTATTAAAAAAATGAAAAAAATAAAAAAATAAAATACTCGTGACTTTCATAGCCTTATCTCGATAAATATTTTTTTCCTTTCTCGAAAACAAAAGAAAGATAATAAATTGAAGATGAATAAATTTAACAATTTAGATAAATGCGTCGTTAAGATATTGATGAAAAAAAGAAAAAGTTAGAAAAATTAAAAAAATTCTATCAATTTTAAGGCTATTGTTCTATAGGGAGTTGGATTATTATTACCATTTATATTTAATTCTGGTTCATTGAAATTCTCGTTTAAATATGAAAAATTTGAAAGAGCAATATTCTGTGAAAATATATTGATCCTGAATTATTTCGAAAAATAAACGTTTCTCTAATATTAATCATTTACATACACTATTCCAAAATGAGCACATAAAAATTTTTTATAACAAAAATTTTTTTTTAAATGATCCCAAATGCTCAAAGATCATGTCAAACTTTTGAAGCCTCCTTTCTATGTAGTATTTTGCGTTTTTTTTTTCTTTGTAAGAAATCTTGCAACATTTCACAAATTTTCCCTTTTTTTTTTTGTCAAATACATACTGCTATTATAAAAACTGTTCAAAAGTTTTTATTTTCATTTGATCTGTCTTACCAATTTATCAAGTGTTATCAATTTGAACGAACATATTTTCTTTTCATTCGATTTTCTTATTTATATTTTCAAATGTGATATTAAGGAAATTATAACATGATACTGAAAATTTTATTTTTCGTATGATTCAATGAGTATTGTTACAGTCAGTGACTGGAAGAAATCGAAATTTTTAATACAAATTTATTTTTGCTTTAAGGCGTTCGTTATTTTTATTTATTTTCTTAATAATTATTGTTAATATTTTTGATAACGCTTTCAAAACTTAGTATAGAATAAAAAATTCTATGGAAATACCTTCAAACTTTCGTTTTTCTGTCAAATAATAAAAAATAGTAAGATATCGCTTTTTTTATTTTTTTTTTATTTTATATTTTCGATTTGCACTTCCAAAATTTCCGTTATTCTCAATTTTAAATTCATATTTTTTCGATACGCAAATGTAAAATTACACTACACAGAAAATGGTTCAAAAGATTTTTATGTGCTTATTTTGAAATAGTGTAAGTAATTATTATTATGAAAACGTTCATTTTTTTTAAAAATTGAGGGATAATTAACTTTTATAGAATTTTGTTTCTTCAAACTTTTCGTATATTTTGCCAATTTTCCAGCACTTTTGAAAGTTCTTGAACAGCTATAAACAATCATTAAAAAATCGATTTTCTTACGAAAACGCAGAAATACCATTTTCATCACAATAATGAATTAATTTTTTTTCAAATTTCAACATTGAGTAACGATTTCGAAACCTGTCACACCCTCGAAGCTTTTTACGCATTCGAATTATCACTTAACATCGCAAATGACGTAGATGTATAATCTTTTATCTCAATTAGAATTGTTCCAGGATTTCTCGATACATAAAAATTTTTTCTCTTCTGTTGCTCCTGAATTTTAATTTTTTCAATCCCTTTTTCGGCATGTAAAAATGTTATACGAATAATTGCTAATCAGATATATTAAAAAAAATGACAAAGACTTGAGTTACAATCAGTTTTTGATAAAAATGCTTTTTTATCAGACATTTTTGAAAAATTTGTGCATCTTTCTAAAATATCAAACTCTCTATAAGTCATTCAATATGTTAGTTTCTAACTCCAATAAAAACCTACCTTTAATTTCTGAAACCTTATATTTTTCTCCTAACGCACAGGACTTCACCTCAAAACAGTTCACTTTTTATGCAAACTCGCGTTCAGAATTTCGCAGGTTTCGTCGCAACCCTCGCACTTTTCGCAACTGAGAGAGGAATTTTTTCCTATACCTAAAACTGTTCAACAGACGATTTTATCGCACATTTCGAAGTTTTTATTTGATAACTTATCTGATTCGAAATGGGAGTAAAAATTTGTATGTTTTTTCGCTCCCTTCTAAAATTTTGGTCATAAAATTAAAATTCGTGTCCAAAAAAATTTTCTTCAAAAAACCTGATGTAAACAAATAAAATTGCAGGTTTACATCTAGGAAAAGAAGCAATAATTGTTCTGCGATTTCATGTTTTTACGTCATTGTATCTAATCGTGTACCAAATCGGGACGTCTTCTGTAATCGTGAATAACGAGAAAAAAAATGATCAAGATTTCATATCGTCGATCTATTAGTGACGGTGATTCTGAGCATTTTTTCGGACATTCGGAGTCCGAGACAACATTATTTCACAAATCGCATTATCGCAACAAATTCAAATTAAGACTTTTTTGCATATTTTTCGACATCATTTTGACTTCTAGTACAAGTACTACCAGCACATGAAAATTTGAAAAATATTAACGGTTTCCGCTTGTACGGATTTCGGTTATTTTCTAAACCAACAGCCATTTCTCCCCCCAGAGGGCGAGCAGAAAACGATTAAAAAGTTTCTCATAGCGCTCGATCATTAAGATTTTCACGCTGCCACGAACTCTTTTACGGTTCTCTCAGTTTCTGATCGATGGATCGGAACCCTTCTGAAACTGGAGAGAGCTCGCGAGCGAGAAATTGCATTATTCGCGAGAGCGCGAGCAGAAAAAAAAGGCGAAAAAATGGGGAAAAGAAGGTGTCGAGGGAATGGCGAAAATGTGAAAATGACGAGTGTCAGACAGCAAGAGAGAGGGAGTGAAGGACGCCGAAAAAAGGGACAGGTAGAAGAATAAATAAAGGTGTAGAAGATGATTAATCGATGCATCATTGGGACCCCCTTCGAAAAAATGGTCCCGACGTTGCAAGCAGCTTTGAATCTATTTTTTTCTGTTTTTTATTCTTATAGATCGATCGTAGAAGGAGATGCAATTTTTCGTCGCAACATCTTGAAGAGATAGGAAATCATACATCATTTACAATAATATTAGAATATCAAGGTTTTCATACTTTTGAGAGATTGAAAAATAAATAGATGAAAAATGAAAAATCTTTTTTCTTGGAGTAATTTTTTCAAGCAATAAGTGGAATTTTCATAATCAAATTAATTATTGCATTATTGATGCAAAAACTGAATAAAATTATGGACTTTAGCTTTCTTATTGTTTATTTACTCAGAATAAAAATTTTGAACCTCGACAATGATCTTTGAATCCCCTCAAAGAATTACACCACAATAATTTAATAACTCTCGATTCAATTTCGACAATCATTCCTCGTCATAGAGAAAGTAAAATCGAATTAATCGAAAACCCACAAACATTTTTACTCGCGTTGTGTAAAAAATGCAGCCTTTTTTCATCCATCTTCACACACATGCCTCGTTTCCAAACCGCAGAAGCATGACAAGCGAACTTTCCGTTGGATATCAAAATTAATACGGCGCATGAAATTCTAATTTAAAACCAGCCGATTCCCCCTGGGAATTGAGAAGGGTCTCGCGTTTGCGGCAACCCAGTTTCTCTTTCCCGAAAGGGTGAAATGAGACGCAGGAGAATAAGAAGCGAATTTCGCCAAGGGTGAGAGGAAATGATGAAACGCGCGGTGAATTTTTATTCAAATGGACAACGAGCAGTATCCAGGATTCTTTTCGCTCGGGGATGATGGGTAAATTTTGATTCGTATACCTGTTAGGAAAGAAAAAAAAACCCTCGGTTCCATAGGTTCAGTGCTCGAAGGATTTTTTTTCATACGTAAATCAGTGTTGTTTTTTATACATTTAGAAGAAAATTAGGAATAATAGAATTCTCACGATTTATCTTATTTGTTTTGATATCTAGATAGAATAAATTGTTATTGAATTCAATGAATCTTGTGAAAAATTAAAAATATTATTAATGTACAATAGAATGGAAGAGTACAAATTTTTTTATAGAATGGAATGATTAACGTAAGGTACGACTTTTCTTCAATAATTGTTCATATTGTCATGAATGATGTGATTTTTAGTGTACTCACAATGCCCAGAAAATTCAGACAATCAGAACAATTGTTTGCAGAAATTGATTAGACTTGAACTTTACAAAATAATTGATGTTTAGAATTATTTTGAACAATTCTCATATCATTTCCTTGTCACATGTTAAATAATATGTAAATTTGGAATATCAGTAGGTGTTTAATTTTAAGGCTTTAATGTCTTTTTTAGCTTCATGTGAAAACCATGTCAAAATTTGTTTTAAATCAATTCACTCAAGTAGCTATTGTCATATATGCTGCAATTATTCAATATTTCGAGAAATTAATTTCGTACGTTAACTTATATCGAAACTTATGATTCTTTCAACTAACGAAATTCATTTTTCGAATTCGTTGTAAATTACTACTGTTTTTCACAAAATGTACGAATCTCGAAAGTAACATTTTTTGCAGGTAATTTTTTTTAATTTACTTCAAACAACACAAAAATCAAAATTTTTCCAAGTTATTGGCGAAGTTTCAAATAATGATTTTTTTCTGAACAATGAAATTTACGCAACGAATTATCTGATTAACTCTGGCTTTACTCTCAAAGAACTAAATGTTATTTGTAAAGCCTACAAATTTGAGAAGATTTTTCAATTATGTGGTTTAAAGACAATAATTCCCTGTGTTTGAATCCTGTTATGAAAAATTGAGGGATAAAAGTATGACTTTAAAATTCAATAACCAGCAGTTTTTGGATCGAGCTTAACAATGTATCTTTGAAAATCCCTAATCACCATTCTTGTTATATAATTAATTAGCTTCGAATTTCAGAATATGAATGTTGCAAAAAATTCAATACTGTGATTAGAAAGTCGAAAGTATTTCATTTTACGTATAGAAATATAAATTATTTTTTTTGAGAAGGTGAGAATCTGAATTTTCATTACTAGGCTAGAGATTAGCAGAATTTTGCATCCTACGAGAAGGAATTCCTGAGTTTCGAATTAAAAATGCTCAAGACATATTAAATTGTATAATCTAGAGTTCAACACCCCAAATACATGAAATTTAGAATAGGAATTGACGCCACGTAAAATTTTTGATGAATTGATTGAGTTTCTTGAAATTTATTTTGAATACGAAAAAAATGTTTGGTAGCTAATGACTGTCAGTTTTCAATTAAGTTTTGGAATATTCTATCTGAAAATTCTAAATTACTATTCTTAAGATAAATATTTTATCATTCATAAACTGATAAGAAAATTAAATCCAATTTCCCAATTACGAATTTTAGAACTGTTACATAAGTTTCGCAAATATATTATTATTTTTATGATGAGCTTCTAGGTACATAATTTTGAAGTAAAGAATTCTGAAATCTTTGATTTTAAAACATAATAACGTACACTTTGCTGTAAGAAATTTTCGAAAAACTTTTGATAAACAATCTTAGAAGTTTTCTTATACTGAAGTTATAGTGTACGTAAAAATGTTAAAGTGTTCGTCATAAATATAATTTTAGGCACATAAAATTCAGAAATTCTGATTATTTTTGCATAATCATGAGCTTGGAATAAAAAATTTTTTCTTATGATTGATTGAGATTTAAATCAGACATTATCTATGATATTTTAGATCTTCAGAAGTATGATGAAGAATTTTCTGAAAAAATATCATATCACGTCAATATACTGTGTGCTGTATGATATTTATTCATTAACAAAAAACATAGTAAAAGAAAATGATGTAGATAAAATATACAGTATTTCAGAAGAAAGATATAGTTTTTCGATAAGAATTTTGAAAAAAACAATGAAAAAAATATTTTTTTTTCAAAACTTTTTCAAAATTTTCCCTCTCTTGCGGCAGGGGTTAATATGCATCAATCACGATGAAATTTTTACACTCGCATTTTTTTGGCGTTTTGAAACTTTTAAGGAGGTGCGTCCATCAATTTCCAAAAATGACCCAAATCTACTATTAAACTACTCTCATACTATTCTTCCCTTATTACAAAATTCACAATAATGGAATTTTGCCTTATTCATCATTGACTAAAAAACTATAACATTCAACTCAACAAAAAAAAAAAACCCAAAATGATCTTTTCCCATACACATTCCAGAACAAATGAATAAAAAGAGAAACAATTGCAATCAAAGCAAAGTGCATAATCGACAATTCTCAAGATACACGTAATCGTTCAAGAAAAGACATCTTTTGTCGATCGTGGCGACGATGAAAGGAATCGTCTCGTGCGATTTTTTTTTCTCAGGGA
Organism: Platygaster robiniae; assembly: GCA_028476575.1. Taxonomy (NCBI): domain Eukaryota; kingdom Metazoa; phylum Arthropoda; class Insecta; order Hymenoptera; family Platygastridae; genus Platygaster; species Platygaster robiniae. The sequence goes on along the minus strand of CM052019.1, from coordinate 48,797,400 downwards.
CGTTTTCGTCTTACACTGATGGCATTGTCCCTCGTTTTCTAGGTACCTTGAAGGCTCCGTACTCAAAGGGGTTGAAAAATCATAAGAGGTATTCAGTTTCCACGGTAGCTACCTGCCTCCACTGTTTTCGCTTCTCGGATTACTAAAGACTCGGAAATCCAAAAATTGCGAAGGGCTTTTGTCGAGGGCTTGGTTCCCGCATCACTCTTTTTTTCGTCACCGCGGGTACCCCCCTCCCCGCTGTCATACCCCCGTCCCACCCAAAACTTTTTTATTCATCAGCTGCGACGTCGCAACAGCTGCTTTCGAGAAAGCGCTTTTCTCGAAATGTTCCTTGGGATGATAAAAAACCGAAGGAAAATAAAAAGAGTTTGAGAAACAGCAGGCTACTTGAACGTGTTTTAGCCGTTTAATCGGGCCTTTTGGCTTTTCCCGCTGCACATGGCCGGCTTATCGGGCCTTTATTTTGGATTCTGGCCTGCCAGATATGCGGATTTTGGGAGGAGTCTCTGGATCAGAGGAGTTATTTAATCAAGTTTTTTATTCGTTTATTTGCTGGTTTCTAATTTCATCATCTACACTTCCTAATTCATCAATCCAGCGATTTATTGATGAATGGAATTTCTATCCCAAATTAGAAAACGATAGTCCTAAAAAGTTGGAAGATTGCTGATTAAAAAAGGGATTCGTTTCTGGATGTAGTTTCTCTGATTAAGTCGCGATAAAATTCAAGAGACGAGGCAAAAAGCGATGACTCATCTTTGATATTTTGTACATAATCGCGCTGCTTGGGAGCGGGATAAATCAGCAAAAAAGAGATGATTGTCAAAAATACGCGCGCTCCTTCGATCGAAAGGATTATGGAGAGGTTGGCGTATTTTTATTTTTCCTTCGAGAGACGACGCCAGAAAAACCAACATCGTCATCTGTTATATTCAATCTCTTTTTGCCTTTTTTGGCGAAACAGTATTTGCATTGGTTTTTTTTACAGAGAGAAAAATTCGTGATTTTAGATTCTTTTTTCTGTGGATTTGTAAGTTTTTTAGAATACAGCTGAGAAGAAGTAACCTAATTTAAAAAAAATATATATATAATAATCACAAATTGCGATGTGACTCTTACAGGAGAGAATGTATTATTTTAAAACGACTAAATGTTTCGAGGAAACAAAGTTTAAGAAAGGTAATTGCTAAATATAAAAATAAAAAATTAACAATGGTTTCTTGGGGTTTCTTATCATTTAAATGTTAAAAGTTTATAATGTAACTTTCGCTCCATTTTTTTATTGGTACGTATTATTATTTTAATTGAAGGATCGAGTAAAATTTTTTTCCCGTTTCATATATAAGTATCCTTATATACTTATTAGTCGTCTTGTTTCGAATAATTAAAAATTCTGGATATTTTCCATTCTCGAAAATAGATACATCTTCAATATTTAAAAGTCTATAAAAACTGTCAAACTGGAATATTAGACATTGGATAATCTTTTTTTTTTTAAGACTGAAAATCTTGATTATAAAATATTTATATTGCATTGAATATAATAACTGGTTCCTGAATAATTCATCGCACATTCTGGATTCTTCTATATACCATTAAGAACAACAAATTTTATTCAATAACATAATTCAAAAATGAACATTTGAGTTCTCTGTAAAATGATAACTTCGTCGATTAATTTTAATTTTTTTAATTAATTACATGTACTTCACTCATCATTTTGTTTTGAGAAACAATTTTTCCTATTTTTCAATTTCAATATGTAAAATTTTTTTCTCAATAAAACTGTCTAATGGATTCTCCTTGTAATAATTAGAAAATATAACTCACAATCATTGATTATTATTTATTATGGATGTATAAATTTCTAATCGTTAAGTCACTCTGTCAAATTTTCAAATAATTTCCAACGAAAAATGAATTCGAATTTGTGGATATTCTGTGTGAAATTTGAACGATTTTTTCGAAAATCTGGGACCTTTGAAATATACATGAAATAACAACGATCTCAGCATCAAACTGTTAAAATAATATTATGTAGAAATTTCTTATTTGTTAAATTTTGCATTTTTATGCATTTTGATTAACAATTGTGAAAATAAGTAATTTTGGTTGCTTTACTTTTAAATTTAAGAGAATTCCTATTTTAACGCATCCATTCTAGAACCAAAATTTATCTTTCAAATCACTGGAACATGAATTTTTTCGACTTTTCATTCGTTTCAGATTTTGAGCTTTATTCTATATTGAACGTTCACATGTATTTTGCCCAACTCTAAATATTGAAATGGCAGTTTTTGAATAGCAGACAATCAGTTTCAAATTTTATTTTTCTGAAAAACAGATTTTTTTAAAAAATGAATCTTTTATTTCATGAACATGGTTTTGAGACTTAAGGTTACCTAATTTACATTGCCACTACATGAATTATTCTTCACAATAAAAAGAATATTGCTTTGAAAAAGAGATGACTGATAATTCCTAATTTTTTCCTTCAGAATTATTTTTTATATTTACTTAAAGTTCATTTATGTATCATTTTCAAACAGTTATATTGGAAGACCCACGTATAAAAAATTGTACTCGTCATGAAACTTTATGATGTTTATGTTCAAAAATTTTTATTTGATCTGTGAAAAACTCTAAAATTACACAGAATAAATTCATTTCGTTTTCTTTTTTTATTCGTTGTTTTTACTGTCAATAACATTGTTAATAATATTGCTTCCTGTATCAAAATGTTTGTAAATGTATGTAACAATATTATCAAACGCACGGTCTGACAGTTTTCAACAATACAATATTTTTTTCATTAAATTACATAAGTTTCCATTGGTTGTTGTACGACTTTGAATTGCCGATAGGTCGTTAGTTACCAAAATTCAATATTTGAAAAATTATCACAACAAAACTGCTTCTAATTTCAACTTGCTTTAATCGCAGAAATGACGGCACCAGCCTAGAGTTTCAAAAAAAAAAAAAAACTAAACAAATTTTGAAAAATTGGCGGGTATACGACTTTATATATCCACTCTTCAATTATAATACAGATTTTTTCGTATTCAATATCAGGAAATCCAAACCACTAAATAATCATCATCAGAGCGGATAAAAATATGCAAGAAAAAATCGGAAAAATGCGCATATGAATGCAGGAAAAAACATTAATATGCACGAAAAATATGCATGAAAAACACGTTCAAAATAAGAGTACAATCATTGAATATCAATTTTTTCATCACCACTTCCTTGATTACAGTAGACGATAACGTGCTTATTCAAATTTTCGAGCAATAATGATTTTCATCTGCCAGTAAAAAAAGTATTATAACTTGGAAAAAATCGTTCAACGTCATTTGAAGTAAAAGGACTGTATCAAAACATTGATATTTCATATGGCAAAAGAGCATTCACATATGCATCAGTAGAAGGAATGTTTGAATATAGTAGGCCTCTTATTTTAATAACTATAGAGTAGCCTCTGCTAAGTCGAAAAATAGCATTCATTTTTTTCTACAAATTCCTAATTTTGAAGCGAATTCAAAATTTCGTGAATTGTTCCAAAAGTGCTGAGTCTTCCGTCGATATAAAGTCCTTGGATTCCAAGCTTTTGTTTATATTTAACTTTTAATTTCTTTTTCTTCCGCCACAGTAACAATAAATTTTAAGAAAAAAGTTTTTTTTTTATAGTAAATAGTAAACTATGTATCTGCAGTTGTCTACACCAAATGAGAATTGGAATATTAAGACTAGTTGTATGGGACTTGGAAAAAATTGTCATATGCACGATTCAAAAAAATATGTTCGATCCACCGAAATATGCAGAATATGCATGCTTCATGCACGAACATACATTTATCCGCTCTGATCATCATTCCAAAACCATCTCCATTATTAAAAAAAACTGATCAAATACATATTAATGGAAAAAGTGCGAAAATGGCGACTTTCGTCGGCTCTTTTGGCCCGAAGAGCAGCATCGCGTGCCGGCTAATGAGTGTAATCGCTCAATATATAAGGGCAGGTCGTGATCGCGTGACTATGGCGCACTTCATAAGAGACAATTTTCGAATTTCAATTTACGCTCGACATACCAGCCATAAACACTCGACACGAACCGAGACCTCCGGATTCTCGGAATCAGGAAATTCCCGTAATCCATCAAATCGGCGATAAGAGCTCGGTGCAAAAAAACGAGGAGGGGAGAGTGAGGGGTAGAAAAGGGGGCATTGAGGGCAAAAAAAAGTACGAACACTTTGAATTCAAGCACCAAACAGACTCGACCTTCCGCCGTTTCAAAGTCCATTTGTCATCCGAGCGCAGGGGGTCGCTCGGTGTTCCTTGTGAGAAATCACTTTCCCCCTGTGATCTTTCATTCGGCCAATAACGTCGGCCGCGACTTCAATCATTTGCGAGCTTTTTTTCTATTTTCTTGTTTCTCACTGACGTCTTTCAGGATTTCGATAAAATTTCAGGATTGGAATCAGGATTGGATACAAGTTTTTAGTTGAGTGGAACGGGGGAAATATCATGGATCGGTGAAATAATACCTGAATGAAAGTGTATCGAATTATATGTAATAATACTTGTGAAAAAAAGTGGTAGGGGAATGTGCAATTTATCATTTTTTTATCTCAAATTGGAATTTGTTGAGAAACTTTTAGAAACTGGATCAAAAATAGATGGATTTGACGATTTGTTTAAGAGCAATTGAATGCATTTCTAAAAAGCCGTGATTGAAATTCGGGGATCGATATATTTACTTTTTCTAAAGTAAAAACTTCATTGAAAAATATAGAAATATAATTTCAAAGTTTCATTAAGAAATTAAAAATCAAATGATTGAAAAATATATGTTCGAATTAAGTAATCGAGACCTGGAATTGAATAAAAAAAGACACTTGGCTGCAAGAAACTTGATACGAATATATGTTTCAAATATTTATGGATTGATCACATGAATAAATTTAAAAAATTTTTTCCAATCGACTCTCAAGATAAATAAAAATAATTAATTTTTTGTTACGCACGTTTTTTAATTGTAATAAGTGTTGTTTTTTTTTTTTATTATAGATTTTTCAATGAATTTCAGTTATTTTTCCATTATTGAAGATTATTCAAAACTTATAAATTATTATTAATAGGTAATTAATATTTATCATGGTGAAGCTACGACGATTTGATGTCTGCAAAGATACTAATTATTCGTAGGCAACTACTAATTATTATTTATAAAAAATTGATTGAAAGAAAGCAAAGTGTGCAAATAAAAATTAGTAATTTCGCACTAATGATATTAGTTTTATTAGAGGACAAAACATATTTTTTTTTTTTACAAGAACTAATTTGAGTATAAACTACCTTTGTACTATGGTTTTTTATGAAGTTTTTATGGAGCTCTTTATGAAATTTAAATTTTTTTATATAAAATTCCGCTTTTTTATAAAGTAATTTAGTTAAAACTCTATATAAACTTTATGAAAAGCCAGACTCTTTATAAATTAGATTTAAGAATCTATTTTATAAAAATGTCGTCATTTTCTGAAGTTTTCATAAAGTTTTTATAAACTGACTTTATAAAAGAACTCTTTGGAAGAAATGCAAGAGGTACGAAAATTAAAAACAAAAATGTATGGTCATGGATTCAAATGATTTAAAATAAAAACTTCGAGATCAGATGAATTTGTGGTCTCGATATTTCAGATGCGAAAATTCGAAAATCGTACTTATTATGCATAAGAAAACAAAATATAGAGCATTTTTCATAATTTTTCTTAATGGATTAACAATTTCTCATCATGATAAGAGTTATATTTCTTATCATTATTATTATTATTATTATTATTATTATTATTATTATTATTATTATTATTATTATTATTATTATTATTATTATTATTATTATTATTATTATTATTATTATTATTATTATTATTATTATTATTATTATTATTATTATTATTATTATTGTTATTATTATTATTATTATTATCATTGTTATTATTATCATTGTTGTTATTATCATTATTATCATCATCATCATCATCATCATCATCATCATCATCATCATCATCATCATCATCATCATCATCATCATCATCATCATTCTTCAATGTCTTAGTTTCATGAATTTTCGAAGAAAATTGTTTTTCTGTATTGACCATTGTTTATTCAAGTAAAAAATTTGAATACAGTTAAGAAAGAAACATGAAATGTTATTCAATGTATTCAACTTAGAAGGAAATAAAGATTTCAGAATAAAAAAATAGTCGACAAAAATTTTGTATAAGGAAATTTCTATATTCAAATGTTTTTGTTATTAAAAAAGTAAATACCTTTTTATTAATAAAATAATTAGGTGAAATAGAATATTATCAATACATACAAATCCTGGAATAATATTTCATTGCGAAGTATTGCGAAACATTAAATAGGCCAATTTTTCGTAAGTGACTTAAGAATCATATAAGTGACATTCTACGATAATGTGTAATTTACACATTGAATTTCTTAAAAATCATTGAAATAATTTTTCATTCAGCAAAAAGACGAGGAAAGAATGCAAATTTTTTCCTTTGAATACAAAGTCCAATTTTGTAACTGTCGTAATGTTGATTCTTACAAAGTAACTTCAAATACCAAGATCTATTACCAATTGTACTTTTTTCATTTTCAATCAAATAAATTTATGGATTAATTCATGAGACAAATTATATTTGATTTTCCTTAATCTCACTAATACCCATACTTTATATTAAACTCAATGAAAAAGATCAACGCTGAAATATCACAATCGATGAAATGAGGGATTGCTAATTCTCGATTATTGATTACCGATTTATAAATTTATTATGAAGAAATACTAATTTTTTTCACATCCAAACAAACATGTAATGATTCTTTCAAAACTTGAATAACACACAATTCTCGACGTAAAGATTTGTGATAAACAAACAAAAATTTCGTAAAAGCCTTATTCAAAACATTCTCCCTCCCTTGTCCCTGATATTCGAGCCCAGTTTCAATTTCTCACATCGCTTATAAACCAACCTCCTCAAAATACAAGAAACAAACTTCCACGGCGATAAAAATTCTGATAAAAATAAGTAATTGAAGAAGGAACAAGGAAAAGGGAAGAAAAAGGTGTATCGTTGTTGTAATCCGATCGGAACGTATCGTCATTTTTCACTCTTGGAATCAAAATGGTGCATCTTGTTGGAATGATCACGGGGCAACCATTTGGAATCCGATCAGAAATACTTAAGGTGGCCTTTGCCTTTCTTTCTCCTCATATTCCCGCGTCATTTGCTCTCTTTATCGCCGTCGCGACGCTCATCTCCCTCTTTCTTCTTTATCATGCACACGCACAATAGCAACACAGCCTCAAAACACCCAGACAATTATTCCCGGGGCTTCCGAAAGAATTTAAATTAGCCGGTATATCGAGCTGGCTAAAATTAATTGATTTATGGATCCCGATCTCTCGTCCCTCTTGTTTTTTCCTCGAGTGCGGGTTCGCCACGAAAAAAAAGCACGAATTGAGTTGAAGCTTCTTTCTCTTCGTTTGAAGGATGTTCTGAGATTTTCTTTTTTAAAACTGATTCTGAACATCGTACAATATTATTTATAATCGTTGTTTGTATGGTCATGCTTGTCGTCATATTCAATTTACTTGAAATTATTGAAAACTTGAATTGTTGAAATATGTTATGATGAAATTTTGTTATTTTTGTCTTATTTGAATATATGAATTTCCATATGAATCGTTAATCTTCAAAAAAAAAAAAAAGGAAAAATGTATTCTAGGTTTTACATTTAAAATAAGGCTGATTTTAATTCATTTAATGATACATTCAATGAATCTCTTGAGTTTTACTGAGGATCATACGAACAGTCTGGTTTAAGTTGTGATGCTTCTTTATGAATGATGTTTCTTTATGTATTATGATATTCAGAGTGAGGTAATATAGGATTTGCCATTGTTATTGATTTGGTAAAGTAATTCAACGTTTACTTTTTGTTTGTGAGCACCACCGAGATTGTTGTAAGCACAGATTTGCAGTAACCCTGTTATTGGTCGAAAGACTGTTGGCTTTGTATCTGAACAAATAAAAAAAAAAAAGCTCTGCTAATAAACCACAATTTTTATTCCCGCTAAAACTCTAAAATTAATTTATCACAGACAAATCACTAACTTCGATAACTTTTGAAATACGAATTCAGAAGACTACAAATGACAGGTATCATTATAATGGCGACGATAACAAAATCTTTTTGCTCAGTGTCTTCGAAAAAGTTGATGACAAATTACTCATTCGAAAATATCTTTCTGTATTTGGACAAATCACTCGCTAACTTTGATAATTTTTGAATATCTATCTTCGTTGTAAATCTGTTAGCATCTGTTAGATTATATGATTTTTCCTTCATAAATTTCATGAACATTTGTCTGTGCCCTGAGCGAATTCTGTATAGACATTATATTTCATTTTTCTAATGTTAATAAATTTGTGAAAGCGATTGGCTTCTATAGTTCTTCAGAAATCCTAAACTATAGTTTAGGATTTCTGAAAAACAATAAAATCCAATAAATATAAAGTTTTTTTCAACACTTATGAAATGATATTAGGTAAATTATATTATACCTTCATTAATACTCCAATTGCATCTTCAATCATTTCCGAATTCCACCTGCCATATCTTCGATTCCCAATTTTTTATTTTATCTTTCTCTTGCCAATATATGTTTCTAACATTCTTCAGTTCAAAACAAAAGCTCATTACAGAAATTACAGACAAACTCGATCACCATTACAAACAATTCGATCGATAGGAAGAAAAAAATCACCACGACGTTTCCTGGTAAATGAGCACCAAAGGCAAGTCGAGTTGTAATGTAAACGAGCGGCCTCGTACGTAAAGTTCATTAATCGTTTTAATTCGCTGGCTCATTATTTTGTCCTTTATTCATTTTACTATCCAACGGTACCATTTAACTTCTCTTTAACTTCAGTTAACTCTTATAGTTCAATCAAGTATGCAGGCCAATTAACCGCGACTTGCGTACTCTTCCGACAAACAAACGCGTCTTTCGTCATATCGTTGCAATATTAATGCTCTCTTAAAGGACCATTATTTTTCTCTGTGTTTTTGTCCTAGATTATCTTCGACTAACAAGAGCACGAAATATGCTCACCGTAAATAACGTTTCGTACTATATTGACCATTGGATCAATGGTTTAAATTTACAGCTATACGAACAAAAAAATTATTTTTAACGGTGCATGTTTCCTCAAATTAATGGAAAATGAATTTTATTTCATTATTTTCGTTTGATACCAGTTATAATGGAAACTTCTTTGTGGAATTCTTATTCTTCGTTTTATCCTAAACGTACACAACTGACATCGAAGGAATTTAATCTATATAAAAATCAGAGCGTTTTATATACTTCTGAATGATCATTTTCGATACCAAAATCAAAATCATATTTTATCGCGAAAAAAAATGAATGGACATAAAAATCCCGTAATCGGATGTTGTTTTGGTACGATGAACTCTCGTAATCATCCATCTCTGATGATTAGATCATCGTGATGATCATGATGTACTACATTATCGCACTTAATTCATCATTTGCTTTTGATGTCAACTCTTTGATAAGTTGATGTACGAGGATTACGCGCCGTATAATGACGATAATCGATTTTGATTGAGCTACATTGAAAGGATAGTCGGTAACAGCACATTCTCCTGCAACGATCATTGCACGAGACTCAGATTTTTGCACTGAAGAAGTTTCTGGCTTATCTGTACGAAGTAAAGATTTATTTAACAACTGTGAGTCATGACCGCTTGTAGAAAACCAGTGCGAAATTATTTATGTCGGGATAGTCATCGACTGTATTATAAAAGTGGGTTTTTGAAACGAAGAATATTTTTGAAAAACTTCTCGAGCTTTTTGAGGATAAAATGAGTGATTAGGTATCTTTATCAACAATTTTTCTTGTTATGTTTCTTTATCTTGTTTTACATAATTTTCTTTCATTAAATATTGAGTTATGCATGTCGATTTTTAATTACCAAAGTTTGATAATCTGCTTTGTGAATAATTAACAAAAATATGAAGACGAACATTATGAATGTCTTATCACTGACAATTAAACGAAAATTCCGATTGTGTTTAATGATATCTGGATTAGAGTATGAAGATAGCGAAATTATAAAAATCTTGCAAGAAAAAAAAAAAAAAAAAAAAAAAAAAAAAAAAAAACAGAAAATGTAACAAAACGTAAAAACACTGAGTTTTATTGGAATATACACTTTATTTCATTTTTATTCGAAAATCCTTATTTTTAATTTTTCTTTTGTAATTGAAAGAAATTATTTCGTTTTTGAATCATCCTCCACGAAATTTTATAGATTTTGCACATTCGGAATTTTAATTTTCGGCTTTAAATGATAAACAAAAGAGTTACCAAATTTCTTGATGGTCGAGGTTTAATTAGTCAAATTGCTATTTTCAAAGTTTAAAATAATTTAAAAACAACGACTTCCAAATTTTATTAGTATTTTTGTATTATTGACAGTCGCATTTTTTTTCTTTTTAATGAAACTGGATCAACTTCATATTTATTTTACTTATTCGATAATCTCTTGGTTTGAGCGCTGGGAATTGCTGAACTTTGAAAATTTGTAAGTTCAATATAATTGATTGCAATATTTCATCATTCCAATGTTACAGAGCTGTGGGGAATTAAGAAAGTTATAATCTACTTAAGCTTACTAGTTCTTCCCTGATTCGCAATTTCCATCGTCAAAGTGTTTTTATTTCTAACCAATCTTTTGTAATCCATCCAATTTGGTGGATTCTATTCAAGATAATTGTCAAACTGCAAAAAGAACCTGATTTTACTTGAATTCAGTTTTAGCTTCTTTTGGTTAGGTTAAAACGTTTTGAAAATTTCAGATCTTTGAATTCAAAGTATCCAAGAGAATTACATCTTTTTTAGTAAGAATCATGAACTTCAAAAAATATCATTAAAAATATTCATCTATTTAACTAGACATATTGTATCACAGAATCTGCTGTTGGAGATTTTTTAAGCTCTTTTCTAGTGTGTTAGATATAATAAATGAATATTTTTCAGGAGTGAAGGAAAATATGAACTATAAAAATAAAATAACCAATTTTGAAAAGTCACTAAAAAATTTTGTAAGGAAAAGAGTCAAAATCTTACTCATGAAAAGTTTTTTCGTCAGTTATCCTTAATGGGAAACATTATTGATAATTTGCCCCTGATGATAAAAACTTTAGATAACAATACATGTTATACGGGCCTGGAAATATTGAAATCAGGAGCGAAGGTAGAAAATTTTTTGTCGAAGGTTTTACGAAAAAAATATATACCCTTCAAGATTTCATTATTTTTAATATTTCACTTATATACTTACAAGAGTATGATTCTTGAATTTTTCCACATTTCGAGATTGAAATGTTATAAAACTTTTGGAGTCTATAATCGCACATTTTTCATGTTCGCATATAATGTAATAGAATTCAGTTTTTGTGATTTCCAAGTGACTGAGGTTCAGATATTTTTTTTTTTTACTTTTGATATTTTTCATACCTGCTTAATAATAATATATCATAACTTCGAGGATTGTCTGATAATATTATGGGTTTCTATTTAGATTTATGGAAGTTGATGCTTAAAGAGCCGAGACTCTAAAACATTTTATTATTTTCATAAGTTTTTGGAAAAATTGTAACTGCATCATACTTAAAATATATTATAGTTTCTTGGATTTTTGAATTGTGTAGTATGTATGTACAACATTTTGTAGTAAACTCTGATATTTTTACAGATTTATAATATCTCTATGGGTTGCTCTAAAGATTTATGTAATATAATGATATATCAATGAAAACTTGAACGATTTTCGGTACTAAAATTTATTTTTTAGAGAACAGTATCTTTTGTATGGATTCCCTTTAATTTCTTTTCGTAATTTTATAGTATCTATACAATTGAAAGAATGTTCTATTGTATGAATTGTATGAATTACATTTATAGTATTTTAATGATTTTTTTTATTGATTTCCGAAATTCCATGCTCTAGGATTCAAAATTTTATGAATTCTCGCTAAAATTATGTATATCTACATAGTTATTGGGTAATATTGAGAGGTTTCTTGTATTTCTAGCATTCATTAAATATTTATGAAACCTTCAAGTTTTTTTTTTTTTTATTTATTTATAGGGCTACATTCTGTATTTTGTAGATTTCTATATAGATTTCTAGTCTAGAATAAAATGCAATGCTTTAGACTTCAAATATCGGTCGATTTTCAGTAATTTTAGACTTCTGGTAAATTTGCAAGTATACAAATTCCGAATTTTCAATTAATTTTTTGAATTTCCGTATTTTTCAGTATTCAAAATATTTCGTCGCTTTTTCTACTATTTTTTTGAATTTCTAATATTTTCATACGTTGCTACATATTATATTCACGTTTTCAAATTCGACGTTCTAGAACTTAAAACTTCATAGATCGTGGGTATTTGTCTAGATTAAAAAAAACAGTTCATTTATAGAATTGTATTACACTTAGTATTCTTTCAGAGTTTCTATGAATCGAAAGATTTACTGGAATTTCAAAGGGTTTCTAAATGAATTTCCAAAATACGATTCTTCAAAATTCAAAGTGTTTCAGATTTGTAGCGAGTCCATAGATTCAATTTTTTTTCTACACATAACTCACTGAGTTAAAACAATTTTTTGAATTTTTTAGCCAAACATTTATGTTAAGAATTTCGTTTAAAAAAATTATTTTGACGCCAGGATTGTTATTTTGTGATTAGTGAAATAAAGAATTCCTTATTTTTTCAAACTTCGTGACTAAATGATATTATTTACATTTTTTTTAAACATGGAATAATATTTGATTTTATCCAAATTTTGGACTAAAATCCTCTGTCTACGCCCCTGATTAATATAATAATAATACTTATTATTATTCATTTCTTATATATGAATTATCTAACATAGTTATCTCAATTGTTTCTACTGAAAGACTGTTTGTACACTGAGAGAAATTTGTGCAAGTTGAATGTACTGAAAATTTTCGTTTCAAATGAATTTTGTAAGTACAACTTACTATACTCTTCAATTGAATCAACTAAAATTTTTGTTAGAATTACCGGAAAATCATGATTAGTAAGTTGTACTAATCTTGATCGTTCAATATTAGTTAGATTGAAAGTTTTCTGTTAGTTTTATTGATCTTGAATCATAGGTTTTATAGAAACCAGCGTTTTGAAACTTGAAATGGAAAACTTGTAAACGAAATTCGAATACATAACCTGAAATCGAAAATTCAAGTAGTGCTTACTGTTTTTCGAAATCAGCATAAGCTAATTTTGCATCGCAACTCGCGTGATTCAGCATGTCAAAAATTTCGGATTTTCCACTGCAAGCGGGGTTGCAACAGTACTCGGGCGCTTTTGAAGGTAAATGTGAGAATTTCAAGAATTTGATGACAACTCCTCTATAAGCCTGTTTTTCTCAACAGTAGTTTTTTTTTGACAGATATAAATAAAGAGAGTTTCTTTTTGATCACGGAACAGCAAAATCCGCTATTTATACCAAGCCTTAGAATTTGAAAAATACGACCATCATTTTTCAGAGAAGGACTTTTTCACAGCAATCAATCACGGGAAAATAACAGCGATTTAAATATTCAATCTAAATAAAGAAAAAAATACATTTAAGATCAAAAATCAAATTAAATAGAGATAACAATTTGACATTAAGTGTTTCAATTGATTCTGTTTAGCAAAATTAAAAAAACAAGTCTTGTCACTCTGAAAGCTTTTCTCTGTCACAAAAAAAGAAAACAACTTGTACTTTTATACGTCTAACAGATCAGTGAAAACAACTGTATTTTTGGTTCTCACTAAAAATGAACAATCTTTTTCAGTAAAATTTACTAGAGCCAAAGAGAGTATAAAAATAAATTAAATCAAACGGAAATGAGGACCCTCACCCAGCATGAGTTTCAACGTTGTTAATCACGTACACAATTTAAACAAATATTTTCGTCTCCAACGGATCCTCGAGTCTCGATCACGATGGTTCATCTTTTTTCAAACAACTCGAAAAGCCGTTCGTTCTCGCGTACTTTCGTATCGACACACAATCCAGAAAGTCGTCAACATTTGACTTTGCCGGGGAAGTTGGCGACGATAAACAAACGAGAATCGTTGCATTTCGCCCCCTGGAAAGGAAACGTTGCCGCTTGGCCGCCCCCGGAATCCGAGGCGTAATTAAACTCGAAGCTCGGGCAACGAGTCTCTTTCGAAATTTTCCCCGGGGGCAGTTTATTACGCGTTCCTCGCGGCGTGCACACGCGTTTCAATGTATTGATTCGACCCCGTGAGAGGGATGTTTGTTTCAAGCAGTCGCACTTGGAAAAGTGCATCATCCCATGAACTGATTGAGGAGCGACCTCCGTTTCGATGAATGCGAAAAATCAGAGTAACGAGAAAACTACCGCGGGAGTCCCTCATTACGGATGAATTTTTTTTACATGACGGGCCTCGAGTGGAATTCGATCGATTCTGTAAAACTCTCGTGAACGAGGAATGACAAGATTTGAAAAAACACGAATTCGCAAGAGATTTTGTCACAATATAATTATGCTATCATTTATAAAGAATTGAAAGGGGAATTGTTTTGAGGAGTCTTGGGGTTTTAGAGCAACCTGAAGGCAAACGTTGGGTGGTTGGATGAGGTAGATACACTCTCAGAAATTTCTCTATTAAATTTAAGAGACTGTCTTTGAAACAGATTTCCATAGTGTCTATGAAATGTGTGTATGTGTTTATTTAATGTAAAGCAGACATTAAAATCATTTCCCCTTCAAATGATTTCTCATTGAAAATGTGTGTTCAAAGTTTTTTAAATTCAAGTTGATTTCGACAAAATAAATTTTTTTGGAACAGATTTTCCCTAATTTATCAATGGAACGAAAAACTTATATAGTATGGAATATAAATTATGAAACAAAAATGATATTGTATATTTGATAATATGCAAAAGATATTTCAAAATATTTAAACATGTGGTGTCTTGAAATAAAATTAAAAAAAAAAAATTAAAATTAATATATTTAACATGAAGACAATAAATTTGATATAAATTTCTTTAAAATCCTTTTCATTTTTCGTGTCCATAAAATTTCAAACACGATTTTAAGAGAAACTCTTTGAAAGATGTTAGGAAATAAAAATTTTGTTTACAGTGTAGAGTGTTAGTATATATGGAAAAAAGAAAATTATTCGCAGAATATGAAAATTTAAAGAACATCATTTTCGTATTAATCCAGGACAAATTTTTGCTCAAACCCGTTAAGGATTACAAAATTTTCTCTGAATTTTTAGTTAAGACTCATTTATTTGTTTCCCATTTCGAAAAATCACGTAGTTTCCAGACAAAAAATTTCTTATTCTGAGTATGAAAATATTCAAAGCTATGGTTTTCGAATCTTATAATCTTGACTGTGAAATTAAAAAATTGATAGGTCCACCTACTTTAAATTTAGGAAATTATAAATTCAAGAAATTTAAACTGCCACATTCCTCAGTTTCAATTTACACGAAACTTTGGTTGTTGAAACTAAAATTTAATAAATTTTGTTCGAAACTTTTTCATTTAACAAAAAATTCATATTTTTTATTTGAAGCTTTCGCAAAATGAAATGTAAAGTCTTCAAATTTGTTGAGTTAATTCGACTATCAACTTAATCGAAATAGCAGAAGCGTCGATTTGCAAAAGTTATGCTAAAATATAATCAAAATGGCAAGAAATAAATAACTGTTTTTTAGAACATAAATTTTGCACACAGATTGTCACAATTTTAAAATAAGTGTTATATTCATTAATTTAAATGGTGGAAGCCGGCGAATTTTCAGACACAAAAACTCGATACTCTTCATATTCCAGATTCGTTTAATTGGATGATGAAATTTTATAGAGTCAAAAATAGTTAAAAATAACTAGAGTGAAATTTTTTTCGTCACAATCATTATACTGTCGATCATATTTTCAAGCTGAACTTTCACTGGCTTTTTTCGATTCTCTAGGGGTTAGAGCATGAAAATTTGTTTGCAAATTGGTAAATTGGTTATTAATCATAACATTACATAACTAAGACACAATATAGTACCTACTGCGTTGGGTTTGGACTCCTTTCCATTGGACCAGTACCGGTTTACAATGGTAACTCTCTCAGGAAAGGAGACAAATTTTTTAGTGCTTTTGCACTCTTGAAGTATACTCAATAAGTCTCAAAGTAAAACATTTACAATTATATTTTAAATATATTATATCCATCGTATTAATAAATACTCCAAGAAAAAATTATAAAAATGTTTAACGAAAATTCAATACTACTCGCATAATTTTCTTGAATTACTGATACTTAAAATTTGAACTGCTTATACTTAAATCGACGAAATTATAATAAAAAATCATAATATTGAGATGCTGGAAGTAAAAATTGCTGAAAATGAAGAATCATACATTCATTAGATTGTTAGAACAACGATCATTTAAATTTTCGAAACTGAACAAGGAATATACATAGTTCATAAACCTAGGAAAAATATTTTTGACTTTTAACTACCTGAAAGTGAAAGACGAAAAATAAATGATTTTATTACTAGCTCATAGAATTTAGAAAACAATATCATACTTTGAAAATGTTATAAAATCGATAAATTCATTTTTTGATTCACAAAAACAAAATTTTTTCAGTGAATACCGTCTCTGAGTGCATGCAAATTCGAATACGATGATGAGACCACGAAAAATTACTTATTAGATTCATTAGATTCATAAATTTCCAAAGCTGCATCAAATTTGATTGTATAAATGGATAAAAATATTATAATCATAACCCTTTTAGACCTGATATTTTTTTAATCCGATTCCCCAGTTGCGACGCGAAAAAATCAAGAAACTCTAATTGAATCGTAATTTTTGTCAGTATATTCTTTCAATCGCTTCTTCACATTTTTCTGTTTTCCGAAAGTTTTGAATTCTTTCAGCAACAATTAAACGGCAAAAAGGGTAATTTTTTCGTAATTAAATTTTTTCGTTCCATAACAAACTTCCATTCTTTCTATATATCTACTTTTAAAATATATTCAATATTACATTCTGGACTGTTAATTCATTCTTCAAAAATTCAATGATACTTCACGCTAATAATATAATTTATATTATATTATATTATATAAACAAATCTGTTTGGATGAAATTCGTTTCTATTTCACTGAATAAAGTTTCTATTATATCAAAATAAAATATGTTATTTTCCCAAAAACAGCCTTAAAAATTCTCTATATGATTAAAACTTCCATGACATATCTAGTCAAAAATTTCATCAAACATATACTCCATGAAATCCCCAAAAAATTCAATTATTAACCAATAAATTCCGTCAATCAAATATTATCGCGCGATGAAATATTTGGCAAATATCCCTCAGTGATATCACTATCGTTTTTTTTTCTATTTTTCGTTTTTTCTTTTCCCATGTTATCGATTCGCAGCGGTAAAAGAAACTCGACTGGCTGGCCGCAAACGTGCCGAAAAGAGTCGAATACTGCAGACGCTCTTTGAGTGGCGTTGCCCTAAAATTGTTCGAATGTGTTTTTCTTTTTTCTGCTCCCCCTCCCCACCCTTTTCCCTGCCCCTCCCCGTACAATTTTCCCCATACCACGTATTTCGCGAGTCATATCAAAGTTGGCAACACGCACACAAACGCACACTTGCGCACGTTTAAAGATCTGATTCAGGCGGGCGGCGAAAACGCCTTTTCTCGTATGACGAATGAGAATAGAACTTCCGGCCATTGTTCTTTTGCCGAAGCGACTTTGTTCTCGCGAATTTCCCATTTTCACTTTGCTTTTTCTTTCCCCCCTCGTTCATTTCCGACGGCGCTGCGGGACCTTTCACGTATAGCGTATACTACATCGAGAATTTCGAAGTGGGATGTCACCAAAATGAGGGGAATCATGAATAACGAAGGAATTAATCATGACTGTGTTTCAAAGAAATGACGGGTTTAATTTTGGAATTAAAGGGTTTGGGAAATGCGAAGGCTGTCTATAAATTACGTAACGCAAATTTAGGATTTTTTGACCAACTTCTCTCTATGTCACAATCTGTCTCATGGATTTGAGCCCCCCCCCCCGGCCCCCTCCTTAAGGTGCGATGTAAGGCAGTCTTTGAAATAAAAATGTTAATACCTACCGTGATTTTTAGTATTTTAGAATAGTATAAACAAAACGAAATATACGGAGAATATTTTTGTACTAAATACAATAAATAATTTTTAATAAAACGTTTTTGCATACAGAAATAACGTAATATTCATTTTTTTAATCATTTAAGAAGTAGATTTCTTAGACTGATAAAATTTTTTGGATTTTCTGATTTGAGTAGACCTTTTTGACTTGAATCGTGGTCACCGCAAGTCTCTTTAAAAAAAAGTATTTTCGGGGGAAAGGCCATAATTCCGCCAATTGTTGATTTTTTTTTATAAACAAAAACTGGTTTTTTTAAAGTGGACAATACAATATTCAAAAACAATAAC
Source organism: Platygaster robiniae (assembly GCA_028476575.1). Classification (NCBI taxonomy): domain Eukaryota; kingdom Metazoa; phylum Arthropoda; class Insecta; order Hymenoptera; family Platygastridae; genus Platygaster; species Platygaster robiniae. The sequence continues at coordinate 48,778,730 of CM052019.1, read as the reverse complement.
TTTGGTGCCATATCATAATTGCTACATACTTTAAAAAATACTCCAAACAATCCTCAATTCGTCCGCACAAAAAGGTATATAACCCCTTAGCAACTGTTGCATTGATAACTTTTTTAATGTTTTTTGAAATTCAGATTTGAAAAGTTATGAAGGTTTCTAACTACAAATTGAAAAGGTATACGAATTTTTAATTTTTGTGCAAAGTTTGTTATTTTAGATCTCATATTTCGAATCAAGAATTGAATTGCTCAAATTTCTACAAAAAAGGTTCAAAACATTTTTTTTTTTTTGCTACTCATCTGAACATTTCTGTTTTCTTTTTAATTATCAAAATAAAATGTCACTATTAAAAGTTTCGTAACATGAGTAGAAAATTCTTCAAATCTAAAATTTTCTCAGGTGTTTTTGAACGAAAATCTGCAGTGTCGAAGGGAAAGTTTACAAATATAGGTATCAAAACGAAATCTGGACTGTCCAAAAATAAATCTTGCTTTTAGATAAAAACCATAATTGTATAGTCGAGGGAAATTTGGCCACATTAAATTAAAAGCTGGAACCAACATCTTCATTGAAAAGTAGAATATGTATCTCTATAAAAAAAAAACCAAGCTTTTTTATGTTTCAATAAAATGTACATCCTTGTATTGAAATCATATTTGTATATTATAAACACTTTGATAAACTCATCAAAACTTGAATACCAGAATCCAATGTAATAAAATGCGACATTTAATAGACCATATAATAAAACTGAATATTTACAATATTGTATTGAACAGGACTCGAAATTGAAAATTTTATCAAAAAAATTCAATATTGAATATTGTAACAGCAATGAATATGTTCACCATATCGCTATAGTTTTTGAGAAAGGATTTCAAACATTTATTGAAACTAGTCTAAAAAAGTCACACGTATTTTTTTAATAATTTTTTTCTACTGAACAATATGATTTTCTGTTTTTTTTTTTATTAATTATAGTTCTGGTTTTGCATAATTATTTATTATGTTAAAATTTTTTAATATCATTCGTAACTTTTGAATATATCTCAAGTTTTTCAGATATTCATCAAGAACGAAAAAACATTTATACTGATATCTTGCTGAAATGTGATAATAAACACACTCTACAAAGTATTCAAATATTTTGTAAAATCTGACAAATATTTCTTTAATACTAATATCCAAATCTTCCCTCTCAAATTTTTTTTTTAATTCATCATGATGCTATGGCTACTAATTTTTTGTTTTTTTTGTTTTTTAAAGGCTTTAATATTATTCATAAACATTGTACAAATGTTTTATTAAGTTTTTAAAAAGCTTTTATACAGATTTTATAATTATTTTACTCCCTATTTTTACTCCCTATTCTTGCCATACCCAAAGAGATTTTTGGCTTTCATTTTTGACATCATTGCATAAACTGCAACATTTCTCAGTTTCAATTTACATGAAACTGAAAATTCGACTTTTCATAACATAAATTTTCTACACAGATTGTCACAATTTTAAAATAAGTGTGATATTCATTGATTCAAATAGTGGAAAGCTAGGAAATTTTCAGATACAAAAGCTCGATACTCTCCATATTCCAGCTTCGTTTGATTGAATGATAAAATTTTATAAAATCAAAAATAGTTCAAAATAACTGCAGTGAAAATTTTTCGAGGAAACAAGTTTCTTGCCACTTTTGACAAAACTCAAAAGCAAAAAAATTATTAGAATCAAAAGTTCAAGCCAATCAGATTTCTTAAACTTTATGCTCGAATAACTTCTTTGATTTTGTGTACTGTTGAAGATTTTGATTTTTCGAATGTGATGCAGTGTCGAAAAGGAAATTTTTAAATGTGCACTGAAACAAAATCTTGACAATCAAATAAAAAAATCTTGCTATTAGAGAAAAACTATAATTCTATGGTCGAGGGAAATTCAGTCGCATTAAATTAAAGCTGGTACCAAGATCTTCATTCGAAAGTAGAATTTTTATCTTCATATCGAAAAAAAAAACCGAGCTTTTTTCATGTTTCAATGAAGTGTACAACCTCGTATTGAAATAATATTTGTATATATAAACACTTCGATTAACTCATCGAAACTCGAATACAAGAATCCAATGAAACAAAATGCCATACATAACAGTCCATGTAATGAAATTAAAAGTTTAATATATTGTATCGAACAAAATTTAATATAAAATATAGAATCAAAGAAAATTGAATATTCAATATTCAGTCTTCTGTATGACAAAATTTGTTTTCCAATATTCTGTGTCACAAAATTTTGTGTAACGAAATTTTATACAGACGCAGTCTATCGTAATAGCAATGAATATGTTCACCATGTTTCTATAATGTTTGAGTAAGGATGAAAAATAATTTTTTATACTAGGCTACGAAAGTCACACGTATTTTTTTTTTTTTATGAAGTTTCTTTCTAGATGAACTTTACTGGGTGACCTCTTTTATTCAAAATTCAACCAAAAAGCAAAACATCATAACCACTTGAAAAATCTGTGTACGATATTTACACATTCTAGGACAAGTGCCTGAACTTACTGATTTTTTTTCCGAAATTCTTAGTGTAATTACACTAATTTACGGTTAAAAAATTTCAAATAAATATAAAGATATGAATAAATATATAATGTTTTACGTTTCTATAACGTCCGTTAAATTTAAAATGTAACTACTAGAAGTTGGTGTTTGAAAGTACAAAATTATCATCAGTATCAATTTATATAAACAAATTTCACTATCATAGGAATTGTCAAATTCAGCTATTATTTCAGTATCTGTTTGCTGTCTGGTCTATTTATGTATTGTTAGAAAGTAAGACAATTGTTTTGTCTCCTTGTTTTGTTGTTTGACGTCGTCTGCTATTTCGTGATCTATCAAAATCCGACCTAGTTTTATGATATAGTTGAATAGTATAAAACACCTTTGACTGAAAACTCTTGAGTTTTGTTGATATTTCCCCCACAAAAAGACTGACAAATGAGATAAATTTGTGTTACCGAGCATTAAATTCCTACATTGTTAATAATAAATATTTTCTTCGAAACATTGAAGTTTAGCATACCTTGTAAATATTTCAAAGTTACCCTGAATATCAATTCAATTGTATTCTCATTCTATGCAAAAATTGAATGTTCAAAGACATTTCCACAACAGTATAAATGATTCATCATTCAAAAATAGTGAACCTTCAATTTCCAAAACAAACTTTTCTTCACCCAGAAATTTCACAAATACCACTCCAAGATTCCCAGGCATTCCTCGCCTCGAATTCATCTCAATTAACCCCCCTCGAGCTCGAAAACTTTGGGAACAACTCCTGATTGAAATTGATCTGTCGTGAAATATTTCCAAAATCAACTCCCCACTACATAAGAATAAAAAAATGTTGGCAAAAAAGGCAATGGGAAATTCATCGACGCGATATACGAGGAAAAGCGTGGCCTGAATAATTGGTAGTGAGCGTTTCTTTAATTATTTTCTGCGTCCCAAAGCGACGCGAGTTTGGCCAAGTTTCGGTGAACTTTTTGAAATGGGACTTCGGACACCTCATGAATTTCAACTTGGCCATCTACGTTAATGCGAGGAATGATGTATGCGAATACAGGGCGAATATCACGTACGATTTAATACTTTAATCCCTGTAAATTATTTTACGAATCTCTTTTGTTCGAGCTATCCGTTCTCTCGGCGCCGGGTTTGCATTGTATCATTGTAGGCGCGGTTCAATGGCAGCTTCTAGAATTGCTTTGTCGAGCAGAACTTGGGACAGTTGATCGGTGGAATGTAAACGGTTATAATTACTGGTGGAGTAAATATTTGGTACGTCTGTGATTACTTCACTTCAATGGGGAGTGAAATGTAACAGGGGTAATCTGCGCTGCTCAATTTCGAATCTGCTTTGAAAGTTTCCAGTCTTGTTGTTTTAGTGTTGCTATTTTAATTACAAGACTTTCATGATCATAAGGTGATTGATTGGCCATTCCAAAACACATGAAAACGGAAAATATCAATAACAATGAATACAAAAGTATTCATTCTCCAAAATTTAATTGACGTTTAATCCAACTTGAATCTACTCAACGTAACAACGAAATTTTCATGATCCCAATGACAATGTCACCTCAATTACGCAACGTGACGGGACTCAAAAATGCGAAGTACAAAGTGCTTGTCAAAAAGATAATCTGCCGAAAGTCGAGAAAAATAGCGCGCCGGGGAAAACGGAATAAAAAATATGCAGGCAAGTGGTATTTTCTCTTTGCAACCGTAAAGTACACAGCCAGCAATTATAACAATCTAAAAGGTAGAACTTCAGTCGTGAATGGGGTGAGGGGAGGGAGAAAAGTTTCGTTTAACCCGCAGAAGATTACGTCACGAGAGCGCATTTCGTAATTTAACTTTACTGGCAAAAATTGCATCCCAAGAAACGAGCATCGACGCGAATGATTGATTCAATTGCGATTGGACGTCAGATTGTTGTTATAATCGGCTTTTAAGAAGCAAAGAATACTTCTTGATATTCTTGGCGAAACTCTGCAGAAAACGTTACTCGAGCAAGTTTTTTTGTGAAACGGTCGGAAGAGGACGTTAAGTGAAAACAAAAGTACTGAAACTTGTAATGTGTAGCCAAAGTTGGTTAGAACTTGGAGATTATTTTTTTATTGGACCATAAAAAACTTGGCATTACAGAGTTCTGTGTTTTTCCGTTAATTTCCTTGATATTGTGTATCTGGTAGAACGTTAAATTCTGGTAAATAAGTCACGTAAGTCGAACTTTTTCAATGCTGGTTGTATATCTTGGAGACATTTCTCAGGTTTTTTTTTTTAAGTTTAAGTGATCATGAGATAACCTTATAAAAATATTATATGAACAGTCCAATGAAAAACATAATTGTATCACAGAATACCAAATGGTACTGCAAGTAGTAAATACAGCGTTGTGTCAGACATACAGATATTTTGCTTGCTTAAAATTTACAGCAGCTACTTGTACATTGGAATTGAATTCTATAAACTGTACATGCACTGAAATTATGAAGAATCACACTCAATAGATTTTTTTTTCTAAAAATGATTCTATTGATTTTTCTTTAAAATGAAAATATCTTGATTTCAGGCGCTGCTTTTTGTGAGATACGTTGTAAATATTTTTTAGGCTAGTATTTAAAATTTAGTAACCCAGTAGTTTTTCCTGAAACTCCAGATAAAGCATTTCACCGTAGATTTATTATTCGTGTAAATACCCGTGCTACACTCTACACCCCATCGGTTTTTCTACCATGTCGCATGCACATACTTTTTTCAGTGCTTCTTCCAAAAAATGTGTTCTAGGTGGTGATTTTTACTCCCCTCACCACCCTCGAAATTTTCAAAAATAGGGAAACGAGAAAAACTGTACTGCAAAGTGACCTTGTACACTCCCATCAATGATTTTCTTCAATGTCTAGCTTGCTTGGAACATGCAAGTAGTAGTTACAGAGTTTGGTCAGACATGTTTAAATTTATTATCATTTAATAGACATAGTTAATACACTTCTAAATTCTGATAAATTTTTTATGATTTCATAATAATCATCAGCAGTATTTCTTTTATTTAGAATAATTTTTGACATTTTTTTTCCAAGAGAAGTTTTTAAAATACATCTTCTTAATATTGAGATTTAAAAGCATTCATATTTGCCTATTTTAATACCGTAATTCGAAACAATTTACGTGAGAATTTTTCCAAAATCATTGCATGATAAAGAACAAACATGGCACATAAAATTTGAATTCCCACATAGTTAAAAAATTGCAAATCACTTTTATTGAACGGTTCTAGACATTTTTAAATAAACGTGTCGTTGAAAATTCAAATAAGTATTACTTGAATTTTATAGACATTCTGTGATTTTTATGGAAAAATTGATTAAATTTCATGTACGTACTTTCTGCTGAGTTTACGTAATAGTAAATGAATGTTTATCAGCGTGTCCATTTATTCCACTTTCAGATAATAGTTTCTAAATCTCAACAACACGTTCATGTAAAAAACTTCCAAAACAGTTTTTCAAAATTTAGGACATTCTCGACAATGCTACGACATATAACGTACTCTTGGAAAGTAAAAAAATAATTATTTACTCGCTCATTCGCTTGAAATACGTAAGAAATTTCAAGAATCGCCAGCATTTGTATTCGGTTGAAAAAGAGGTCAAGAAATGTCAAACAAATATTGTACATTGAAAAAATATATGAATGGCCCTGAAGTACACTTTTTTTATTCGAATCGTATCATTTCTCACAATACACTATCTTTGCCTCAATTTGCAACAATCTGTGAATAGAACATTATCTTTAAATGTAGCAAAAATTATAATGTAATGTTCGATATTTATTATGAAAAAAAAATGTTATGAATAACGTATCATATACGATATAATGCAACTGTAGCAGTATACTCAATTTTACATTCTATCTTTGAAAAAATCTAATCTAAGTGATAGCAGAGGGAGAGGAAAGTTCCCCTTGCTCTCGACTTTCATCACCTCAATAGCAGGTAAACGCGGAAAACTCGTCACGCGACGCAACCTCGTTCACCGCCGTCGTGGATTTTACTAAATTTGCGGTCAGTTTGTGACTTACAAGTAGTAGATAGAGAGTTTAGTCAGACGGGCATATAAACCTCTCGCTTCCAATGTATAATATATAGTTTCTTTCTTGCTTAACACATTATCTAGACACATCATCATCTTCTTTTTCATTACTCCAAAAAATATTTCAATAACATTTTAAAAAGTTGCGTATGAGATATAATTATTTCAATTCCGAATAATCGAATAATATTTACTTTTCACAAACATCGGTAATTTTTTTCTATAGCAATTTTTTCAACATTTTTTTTTTGAGTCTCTGGTATTGCCCGTATGAAGAAAGGTGATGATTGAATTATTGACATCAATAATTTAATGCTTTATAAACTGCCGTTAAATCAATTCATATCTGAAAAAACTTTAAAACCTCTTTTTCAAAGGTAAAACTGATCTAATTAAGAAAAAAGCGTAAAAGTCACCTACACTTCCAGTGAAATTTCTCCTCATTTTGAAGCATTTTTCCCCTTATTAGAAGTACTTCATTCTACAATCCTACATCAGTAAACTTTCATACAAGTAATGGAAGTTTTTAACCTATATTCTGTATGATTTCCATACACTATAAGAATTCTTCCATAAATATTAAAATTTTACTATTATTTAAAGAAGAATATACCCAAAGCATAGAAAATTTCCAAAGTGTATTGATAGGAAAAATCCCATACAGAATATAGGTTAAAAACTTCCAATACTTCCATGTAAAAAGGGGCAAATGGTCTTGGGTAGAGGATAATTTTCCCTTTATCCTTATCCCCTCAAAAGCGGGAAAACACGGAAAATTCGTCACGCCACGCAACCTCGTACACTGCCGTCGCAGATTTTCCTAAATTTGCGGTCAGTTTGTCACCTACAAGTAGTAGATGGAGAGTTTAGTCAGACATGCATATAAACAGCTCGCTTCCAATACATATAACTTCTTTCTTGCCTAACTTTTTTATGCATCACAAATCAAATTAGATTATTTAAAAAACATTATTATCTTCTTTATTATTACTTCTTAAAATGTTTGAGTAAAATTTTGAAAAGTTCCGTCTGGAATATACTTATTTCAATATTAAAATTATCAAATAATGTTTACTTATTTACAAACATCAGTAATTTTTTTCTACTGCAATTGGTCCAAAATTTTCGTTCCGAGTCTCTGATATTGCTCGTGAAAAAAAAAGGTCACAACTGAATTCTAATAATCATTAATTTAACGCTTCGTAAACCGTCGTTATTTTAATTCACATCTGAACTGAAAATGTCTAAACCTCTAAAAAAAAATTAATCTAATGAAGCAGAAAGCGTAAAAGTCACCTTATACTCATCCAGTGAAATTCATACTGATTTCAAAACCTTTTTCCCCTTATTCGAAGTACTTAAAAAAAATTCAGTAAAGTTTCCAAATAAGTATTGGCAGTTTCTAATCTATATTCTGTATGGAATGTTCACCATCAATAGATCTTAAATATTTTCCATAGACTGAGAGATCTCTTCCATACATATGAAAATTTCATCATTTTTCAAAGGAGGATATTCACAGCGTATAGAAAATTTTCCAGGCCTATTTATGGGAACAATCTCATACAGAAGAAAGGTTAAAACGTCTAATACTTATATAGAAAATTTCCTAACCTTTTTAATCGTGGAAATATTTTGTCTTCCAGATTCAGAGACAACAATTTGAATTTCCTTCTTTCAAAAAAATCTCGTCCCGCTCTCGGGTGAAGGATAATTTTCCCCTAACCCTTATCGCCTCAAAAGCGGGAAAACGCGGAAAATGCGTTGCGCCACGTGACCTTATACCCTGCCGTCGCAGATTTTTCTGAATTCGCGGTCATTTCTAGACCTACAAGTAGCAGATAGAGAGTTTAGTCAGAAATGCATATAAACAGCTCGCTTCCAATATATATAACTTCTTTCTCGCTTTGTATATTTCTGCATCACCAATGCAGTCAGATTATTCGAACATAATATCATACTTCTTTTTATTACTTCCATGATATTCACTTTTTTGATAACATCTGTAACTTTTTTCTATTGCAATTTGTCCAAAATTTTTGTTCTGAGTCTCTGTTATTGCACGTTATATCATGGAAAATTTCCCAACCTTTTTAACTGTGAAAATACTCACTCTTCTAGACTCAGAGACTACACTATTTCAATTTCCTCCTCCCAAGAAAATCTCGTCCCGGCCCTTTGGTAGGGACCATTTCCCCCTTACCCTTATCGCCTCAAAAGCGGGAAAACGCGGAAAATTCGTCGCGCCACGCGACCTCGTACATCGTGGTCGCAGATTTTCGCGAATTTTCGGCCGCGCTCGGCGCGACGATCTCGGGTAGTCCGGGAGCTCGTGTCGAGCAGCATCCCAGTGCGCCTGGACCGCGGGCTCCGGCGAGATCTCGCGATTTCCCCGAGTTCGGGCGGAAAAGCCCCAGACCAACGCGGGACGGGGAAAATTCCGGAGGGTCGATTCGCGGCGGGAGGGGGAGGGGAGCGGAAAAGCGTGGCCGAGAAACGAGCGCGGTCGTGGGCCCCCTTGAGAGGATTATATAAATGATAATGACGGTAATGACGGCGAGGGGAAAGTGCGGGGAAAAACGAGGACGACGGGATCGTTGTTGCATCCTCGGAGGCCTGATTCCAGCGTCGCCTGCGCCGTGACTCGAGCCTATTTTTTATCATCAACAAGCCCGAAGAAGGGGCAAGCAATAACGAATGATAGCGGACACAAGAGCAGTGCGGGCAAATGAACACCTCGGAACACCAGTGCTCGGGACGCTCCAAGTAAGTACGAGGAAGGAAAAAAAAGAAAGAAAAGATTCGGGAAGATTTGGCGCCAGGCCAGGAGCGGATTAAAACACGTGCTAAGTGGCTGGCTCAGGGAAGGTCCTCGAAGATGAGCTTCGTCGGCCTTTCTTTGTCCTGGTTTTTTTTAATAAGAGGGAACGAGGAAATGGAGGAATGTGGTATTAGCACTTGATTCGTCGTTTTCGATATGTATATTGGGGTGAAAGAGGTCGAGACCACCTGCGAAAATGTAGGATTTTTGAGGGGGTGTTTATTTCTGGATAACGGAAGAAAAGGTTTTTGATCAAAGTTTTGGCAATTTGAGTCAGAGATTTGGTTGTGATAATTGAACTTTGGTTGGCTCTAAGAACACTGAGGTTTTCGTTTTTCAAACTTTGGGGGCCATATGTATTTATTATTTGTTCATGGTTTACTGTATTATCGGTTGCTACTACTGAACTTTTATCTTATTTATGTGGAACAGATGAAATTCATAAGTTTCTGAAATTTCTTAGAAATTTTTAAGTTACAGTATGAAAAATAGGGAGATTTGGGAATTTTTTATCATGATAATAATTTAGATTTCCCAGTCAAATATAAAATTTTGTTTATTCACAAATGTCGACGTTTCGGCTCTGGTTTGGAGCCCTATTCAAGACCTGAAGATTTTTACAATTTTCACAGTAATTCATAACATCAAAATAACAAATCATCCATATTACAGACAATATTAAAATCATTATGCACAATATGATAAACCCACATAAATAAGACGTGAGTTCTAATGATTTCAATATTGTCTGTAATATGGATAATTTGTTAATGTGATAGTATGAATTACTGTAAAAATGTAAAATTGATAGGTCCTGAAAAGGGCTCCAAACCAGAGCCGAAATGTCGATATTTTTGAATGAACAAAATTTTAAATTTGGTTTGGAAAGCGGAATGATTATTATTATACATTACCCAATGCACAATTATACTAATTTTCTATCAGTTGTTTGTAACAACCTTGTGAATTTTTGTTCGACAATTCATAAAATGTAAGAAAGCTTCTTCTCTCAAGATTCTATAAGTTACCCGAACTTTTCATTTTGTAAGCATTAAATGTTTCAATTTTTCTGAATGTCTTTGAAACTTTCCTTTTTTATGTTTTTTGATCACAACGTATAAAAATATGTCTGACTACTTTTGAAGTTTGATTTTCTGATTTGTCACTGGGTATGAAATGTTTCAAGGCAAAACGCCATTCATGGAATTCTCATTAAAATTATTTATTCTTTAAGTTAATTTATCATCGACGTTTCGGTCTATTTAAGACCCTTATCAAGACCTGTATGTAACAATCAAAACTAACTAACTTGAATAATAAATAATTTGACTGGGGATTCGATGAATGGTGTTTTTCCTTGGAACACTTTTGAAGTGAACAGTTTATCTATTTTAAGGTAGAAAAATTCAAAATTAAAAAAAAAATGATTATAACACTAGGAAAACAAAAAAATAGTATATAAACTAATAATTTCTTCTTTTTTAGAAAAATAACATGTAGTTTTTTCGAAATCGAAGTAATATTATCGAAAATATTGTAGTTTGCTGTAAATCGTTGAACGTGGAGCAGCTGAAATTCAAAAAGCAACAAAAATTTCACTCTCTTTTCAAAAATACAAAAAATACAAAGAAATTTAAAAGCTTCCAATGAATTTTTTGAAATCGCAAACAAAAATGTATAACAATTATTATAACAGACAATTTTTTTCTCATTAAATAATTAATAACTGAAAAAAACTTCAATTTTTGTAACACACAATTTACCATACACTTTTATAAATTTCAGTCTTTACCTCAATACGGGGCATAAATTTTCGTTCTATTACAAGAAAAAAGTATCTGGCCCTCAGCCAGGAGCGCATTAAAACACGTGCTTAGTGGCTGGCTCGAAGGAAGTCCTCGAAGATAAGCTTCGTTGACCTTTTTTGGCTCGATTTTTTTCGCGGAACGAGGAAACAGAAAAAAGCGCCAGCAGGAATATAGAATTGGTTTTTTTATGGCACTGAAGCGTATAGGTTCAACGAACGAATGAGGAATTCAGTTTGAATATTCAGTTCTTAATCTGAATTCACAGTTTTTAAGATGACCTAGGTAAAAAAATATTTTCATTTTATACAAGTGAAATGAATTCTACGTCTAATTTTGTCAATATAAAAAAATTGTATTATGAAAAGTAAGGTAAATATTTAAATGAGGAATGACTGCAAAATAATGTACACATTTTTTTTCAACAATCAAAAGCAGTGATAATAAAAAAATCGTTATCACGAATTATTATTTAGAAAAATAAGCATTTTGGGAATTATGAACATAAAATTTCAGGTTATCTAGATTATAGATCTAAGAATTTTTAAAATATTGAGATTATTACCACGATAATCATTGAACTTGGATTCGATTAATTAGTAAGAAAAATTTGGAATTCACTGAAAATTTTCACCAATATCGAATCACGAAAAATGAGAAATAGAAAATTTTGCAGATTAGGTTGGAAACAAGAAATTGAACAGTTTTTAAAAAATTATGAATAAGAAATTTTAATATTACCCTAAATAAATGCAAAACTTTTCTAATATTAAAAAATTACTTCCATGAATTATTCTTCGTGGTTTTTTCATTAAAATTCAATCAATTCACCAATAGAATATGAAACTGAAAGATAAAATTTTTACTTAACCTCGGTTGCAGTTTATTTATGTCTATTCAGAGTGCATTTCCAGTGGAGCTTATTTATATTGACGTATTTTTTACCCAGTGTGCATTTTTATGAACTAGTTCATGTGAGAGAGTCGATGCTTCAGAACAATAGTCTCATATCGTTTGATTTGTTTGCGATGTTGTTCGGGAAAACCAGTGAATCGTGCGTGCTTGAAAACCGCTTTGGGATTCCAGAGCGCGTTCTTTGAAGCGCGCGGGATCTTCGTTTCGTTGGATAATCCGTTGTGACTTTTAACGAGCAACAAGCAATTGCAGAAAAGATGACCTAACATTTTCAGACTTTGTGCACTTGCTGGTATTCAAATCCGAGCGTATGTAAAATCAGTCGTGAAAACGAAATTGCTCGGAAAATGGTATCACAACCTTGAGAAACGTGAATTTTCCATAGAGCATTTTGCGTTCAAGCATTTTTTTGGATTGAAGAGAAAGCTAGTCAGAAAAATTTTTTTTTTTTAATTTTCATATAATTTTGAGAGTTACGAATACAGAAAAAAATGGCCAACGTCATTAAATCAAAAGAGCATTTACAAAAAATTTATTTATTTGTTTCCATATTTATTGTATAAGTTTCATGGAAATTATTTAAAAAAAAATGCTACCGACAATCTAGATAGTTTATTACAGTTTTTAGGATTTATATGAGATTTTTGAACTTCAGAAAAATTCGAAAATTTTGTTGAGATGTATTCAATTAAACGTAGAAATTTTGATAGATTTCAGTACAGTCAACTTGAAGAGTTTTTAATTAATTGTTATTGCTTGGCAATCCCTAAGTATTTTACAGCTTTATTACTCTTTAAACTATGAGGAATGTTAAAAATATCTAAGTTTGAACTGTCACTTGAAAATTATCTAAACTGCTACCCACAATCAAGAATGTAAAAAAAGTGAACACTTCTCATTACTGTTAAACTCTAAAAACTACCAAAAATGATTAAAACTATCAGATCTTAAAACATTATTAATTTTTACAAATTACTAAACTGCTACTTATTTTTCCACTGTCCATTCGATCTAAATTGTAAAAAACTGACAAAACTGAGAAAAAAATCACAAAATTATTGCATAAACTATCAGATACTGTCAAAGAATAAAAACTCTCAGAAACATTGCAAACCAATTGAAAAATTTCTGAATGACAGAATTGTTGAAAGCTGTCAAACAGAAGAAATTTCAGAAACGAACAAAAATTAGATGCACTGTAGATGAATTTGTAAGTTTCAAGATTTCTTCGATTATTAGCAAGGCAGCCAAAAATATTTTTTCAAATTAAAAATATTTAAATAAATATTACGGCTGTAAGCGGCTAAAAATGAATATCATATTTATTACACATATTTCGTCAATATTCCAGTTTTTGGAAAATATTTCTGACTCTTTTGCCCTCGAATATGAATGAATCTCAGACAAAAAGTGAAAAATGAATGTAATTTGGTGCTGCTTGTAGTTTTGTTTTTAATTTGACAGAAATTTCACGGAAAAAAATGTTTCGTGCCTCCAGTGTAAATTTTCTCGTCCATATATCAAGCAAATTTTTTATTATTGGGGTAAAAAAAGTTTTTGTTAACATAATAACTTGTTATTTTGGTACCAGAATCATGTGTTTTGAGCTTATGAAAATATTCCTTGTATCAATAAAAAAATTTTGTTTAATATATGGCAATGAAATTTTAATTAAATGCATAAAACATTTTTTACTGTGTTTTACAAAATTAAAATCCCGATCAACACGAAATGCTAAAAGTTAAAAAAAGTTCTTTAAATTTTATCAAATAAGTTGGAGGTACGTATCCTTAATAAATGATCCTTGATGATCGACAAAGATAACTTTTTATTTTCAGAAATATTTTTCAGAATTTGTAATCAATAAAAAGATCAAAGTGTTCAATGTTTCATTTGATTGAATTATCCATGGAATTTCAGAAATTATAATATAATGTAAATATTTAATAACTTTCATAAATACTTATGCCTTTTTTTCGTTATAATTAAATAAATATTTTGCTCTTTCGTAAATATTGTCGGTTGCCCTGATTACAAGATACAAATTAAACTGTCAAAGCTGTTACGATTTACAATAATTAAAATCAACAGGACTGTCAACAAAAGGGGGACATCATCAAAACTTTTATTAAGCCCTAGACTGTCATGACTGCCAGAAGTTCAAAAAAACCATCAAAACTTAGAAAAATAGTCGAAATTCATTGGAATCGTCATAATTATCAAAATCATATTTTTTGTATTATTTGATATGAAAGTTCTAAAGAAACTGACTAAAAACGATGATATCTAAAGTTACCAAATATTTAAAAAAAAATTTCAACTCAAATTTAAAAATAGATTCCAAAAATTCTTTGGTACCATTAAACATGAAAACTTTTAGATTTTTTGATTCTGAATTCTCAAATGAATGACTCCAAACAATTGAAATTTTGTTTTTATCATAACTGATTTTTTTAGAAAAATTGAAATACAGCTAATAATAATGATTGTGTGAATTATTTCATGAATAATGATCACAAAGTTGATGCTACTTGATTTTTTTATTTCAATATAAAAACATTGTGACGATTTTTTGAAAATGTATTTTGATTCCTAGTTGTCAAACGCTAAAACGATGTAACACAACTTTTTTATTACGATCCACAAAATTCTAGATTCTGCGAGATTTCAGTGTTTCTAAAAATTGAAAAGATAATTTGTGTTATTATTATTTTCCTAATGTAATTAGGTAAGGTAAAGTAAAATTAACTTTTAGAATAATTCTTAACAATACTCTGTGGATTTTGTGCAAGTGTAAAATTCAGCTCTCTCTGAATCGCTGAACTAATTAAATAACTAACTATTCCCAAAACCTTGAGATAAAAAACAACATTTCAATCGCAAGACTTAAGACTTCTCAAACAAACTCGAAATTAAGCAGCACAAATTACCCTTGGAATATTGCACTCCTTATTTAAGCGAAGTAAACACAGAAGCATCAAATACATACTTCAGTATTAGTTATAACCGTTTACGTTTCCTAATTCAGTTTCAGTACCTCTCATGAAAATGCATGCTTAAAACTGTAGAAAATTCAAGGGTTAAAAAAAATTTTCCAAACTCCATCAATTCTGACCAACTTACTCTGAAAAAATTTTGAAATAAAATCATTATAATGACATTTTGTGCACCAGTATACCTTTTAAACAAAACTTTACACTTGACATATCTACAAATTAACTCCTAAATAATATAAATCATTTGTACATCCCTGCACAACGTAACTATTCAACTTAACTC
Source organism: Platygaster robiniae (assembly GCA_028476575.1). Classification (NCBI taxonomy): domain Eukaryota; kingdom Metazoa; phylum Arthropoda; class Insecta; order Hymenoptera; family Platygastridae; genus Platygaster; species Platygaster robiniae. Next base: position 48,763,258 of record CM052019.1, on the reverse strand, counting down.
CGTTTCTCGTGAAACAAACAATATAAAAATCAATCACATAAACCTCGAAACTTCTTCAACTGATTCAGAAACATCCCCGGATACCCAAGTCCAATTCGATGGAATTGATACGTCTTTAATTCACCTACCCTCCCCCACACCCTAGTCATCTTTTCTTTTCTCGAACCCATTTTTTCCTTTGCCTCTGGTTCCGATAACTTTTCCACCCGAATTCGATTCACGTCCTTATCAGTTCGCGCCTTTTTCTTCTCCTGTTTTTAACCAGCATCGTCGGCCCAGAACGGAAATGAGTTCGTGGCCGAAGAAACTGAGAAAGATGTCACGAAACTCGGGTAAAGTTACGATCTGAAAAATTGATTTCCACACTGGGAAGAGAAACGTGCTTTCAGAGTATGAAAACGCACGCATTTCAGGTACTCGAGCTGGAGGAACATGATTTTTCTCTTATTATTATCATAAACTTTTTAGTGTTTGCTGTTATTCCGCATGAAAAAGTTATATTTTCGTATTTGTTGATACAGATTGTTTTATTCTCTTTACGAAGAGCTTTCTCAACTTCTTGAAAAATTGTCGATAACATTTCAAAATTTTTTTTTTCAATGAATTGGAAGGTAAGAAACATTGCGGAATTTTTGTTGAATTGATATTTTTATCATTATTGCGACTTGAAAACTTTGAAAAAAAATTAGGAAGATATTTAAGCAACAAGATTTTTAGACTTGACTTAAAATAATTCTTAATAAATTCTTCCCACTTCATGCACTATAAATTCTCCCGAAAATGAGATGAAATCATTATTTGATGTAAAAATAATAAAAACTATAACAGAAAATGAGAGCATTACACATTAAACAGAATAATGCAGGAAAAATGAAATAAGTACAAATCATCTAAACTGTACCTACTGAGATCTTGAAGAGTTAACAAATGGTTTCACGTAAGTACTCAAAGTTGATAATATTCAGGATTATCAATTATACTTATATCAAAATTGTAATTATTTTGTCTACAAGAGAATTTCCTCATAAACTAACTTATAATCATAAATGAAGTTCAGCAAGGATAACGTAATAAGCAAAAATTTGAAAAGTCGTTTGTTTTCGATGAAATCATACTATAGAAAAATTGGAATTTACATAATCTTAGAAATTTAATATATTTCTAATACTGAAGCATCGAATTCAATAAATCTACAATAGAAATCCCGAGAAATATCAGAAAATCTTTTAAATCCTGCAAACTCTGAAGAAATACTTAAAATTAAAGTACGTAAAATGTGAAATAATTCTCTAAAACATCTTTAAAAAAAAATTATCTTTAAATTGAAGACCATCCAATTGGAAAAATTTTTTAACTTATGTATTAATCTTCAATCTATATAAATACTTTAAATCCATAAAAGTACCAAAACAAACAAAATTGTATGAATGGAGAATAATAAAATAAAAGTATAGGAAATCTATAAATCACAAAAAAACAATGCAGGTATAATTTTTCCAAAAATCTATAAAATTATTGAAAATCGATTGAAATTTAGATTATAGAACATCAAATTCTAGGAATTTAAGCCTTTCTAAAAACTCTAAAAAGAAAATTACTTTGAATTCAAGAGCTTTAAATTTGAAAAATGTTGAAATTCATGTAATAATTTGCAATTTGTATAATTACTTCAAATCCATTAAAATACAAAAACATTCACGAAATCATATAAATAGACACTAATAAAATTGAAGTACAAGAAATCTATAAATGACAAAAATCTATGCATGTGTAATCTTTTCAAAAATCTATGAATTATTGAAAATTGATTGAAATTTAAATTCTAGAACATCAAATTCTAGGAATGTAAGCCCTTCTAAAAAATCTGAAAAAAATAATCAACTTTAAATTTAACAGCATGAAATTTAAAATTTTTTTTAAATTATGTAATAAATTTTACTCTGTACAAATACTTTAAATCGATAAAAATACCAAAACATGAACAAAATTGTATGAATGGAGAATAATAAAATAAAAGTAAAAGAAATCTATAAATCACAAAAAATCTATGCAGGAGTAATTTTTCCAAAAATCTATTTAGTCATTGTAAACGGAATGAAATTTTAACTCCAGAACATCATATTCTAGGAATTTAAGCACATCTAAAAAATCTGAAAAAATACACACTATCTATGAAAATATAAAGAAGCGGTCCATAATCTAATAAATACTATAAAAATACGAAAATACAAGAAATCCATAGACACTAAAAATTGATGTACATTTAGTTAATTCAATAATCTATAAAATTACCGAAACTTGAGTAAAATTTTAATTCAACAAATCGAATTCTAGAAAATACAAAAATAAGAAACAACTACAAATACCTATGCATACCAAAAAGATACGGTAATATCAGAAATCTATAAAACATAAAAAATCTGTATAAATGTAATGTTTACAAAAATTTACAAAATTATTTAAAATCGATTTAAATTTGGAATCTACAACATTGAATTCTAGGAATATCTGCACTAAAAATCGTGAAATATACTAAAAAATCCTTAACGTCCCGTAATTAATAAACAAAACACGAGAATTGCTTAAAATTATTTAACACTCTAAACGTATGTCAATCTGATTTTTTGAAAAATTCATGAAACTTTGAGTTCTAGTGGATACGATTCTATAAAACCAAATAAAAAAATGTGAATACTTAAAAAATACCTACCAGAAAAATCCAAAAAGTATTGGAAATTTGTGTAAGATACTTTTTTTTCAAAATGAATGTAGGTACCAAGTTCGTTGAAATTTGCTATACTTAGCACCAAAAACTGAAAATATAATAATATTCCAGAAAGTATCACAAAATTGCATAAAAATTTATATAATATGAAAATTCTGGAAGTCTATAAGATCCTGAAAATCTTTTACGTATAATTTTCTCAAAAATTCTAGAAAGATATATAAAAATTTATTATACATTTGAAAATCCTTTAAGTCTTTTTTTTCAACAAAATGATAAAAATTATGAGAAATAGATCCGAAATATTGAAAAACCCCGAAGGAATTAATTTTTCCAAAAAAAACCCTCCTTTTCCTGCCTACTCCCCTGCATATACCACGTCAAAAAATATTTCCTCAAATGCTTTATGCACGAAAAACTCTTACTCGAATAACACTTAGCCTTTTAAAGTGTGATTATTCCTCAGAGTGAGCGCGTTTATAGAATTACTGGAACGTCATAACGGTACAAAAGAAAAAATCGAGAATAACGCAAATTTTTCACAGCCACGAGAACAAAGGTAAATTCGTGGTACAAAGGAGAGGTGAAAAAATTGGCTTGATTACCCTCGCTTAATTCGCGTTACAGCGGCCAACGACTGTGACTAAGAAGCACGGGCGTGCGATGATTCGAGCTCGTTATCCGACGTCTCGTCGTAACTCGCGAGACTTGCGATGATAAGCATTTGAGAGTAAAATGAACCACGGGGTTGTTTATCATGCGAAATTGCCTGCGAAATTAGATCGAGCTCATTTTTTCGAAAATGCTCGATATCTCGGCAAATTGAGGGAAAAAATCCGCAAGATTAAAAGTTCTGAATTAATCGTACCACGATTTTCCTTGACTTTAATAACGATAAAAACGACATTTTCTGAAAATCCTTGGAAAATTTTTCCCTCTAAAAGTAATAAGCAAAAAGTACGAAAAAAGTGCATGCAGAAAATTGAAATTTCCACAGTATATTCAAGGAACGAATAATTCATTATTTAAACAACTAAAATTTCCTCTGACCTTTTTCTTCCGTTAATTTACAAGAAAATTTCCGACCTTTAAATCTTCGGAAAATGTTGACGCAATGTAACTTAAAGTCTCGAGAGCTCACGGAGAAAAGTTTGTGCAAGTTCTTAAATTGGCGCTGTTTTCTCTTCGCCAATTCCGTTTTTTCGAATCACCCATTTTGGTTCCATCAAAACTTTCTTTTCGGAACTTGTAACCTCAATAAAAACATCATCCCTGGAAGTGTTCGAAGGTTTTAAGAATTCAGCTTTACGTAATTTCTCTTTTCAACGCTGGAAAAGTTTTATGATTTTTGCGGAATAACAAAGTTTCGGGAAAAAATGGATTTCGATACTTCAACTGCGCAATGTTGGAATAAATTTGATGGTTTTCCATTTGACTATACATTCACAATGTAATTGAAGAACAGTGAATAACAAAATCAAAAGAACTTTGAATTTTACGTTAATTACAATAATTATGGCAATATTAAATAAATAATATCAAAATGAATTTCATCACAATATTTGCACAAATTTACAAAATATTGAATGTAATTGCACATTCCTTCAAACTCTGAGGAAAGAATCGATAACATTCTTTCCCCCCCCCCCCCAACTTCCACTGTTTTAACATTTTGTATCATTCAACTTGAAGAAAAAACGTTCAAAACTGAAGAGAATGAAAGCCTTTAAAAAATGCAGCTCGATGTAATTATTTCGTTCTCACGCAAAGAAACTTTTCCAATCTCAAGCAACGGATTTACTTGTACGGAGGCCGACGTTTCGTAACTTTCTTCAAAGTATGAAGAATTTGAATTTATAAAAGCAAGCTTTCCAGCCAAATTTTTTCAGAAGTTGCCAATTAAAGCAAGAATATTTGAACATCAAATTAAAGTTTAAGGTTGTAAAATTTTGATTTCTTATGATAGTTTTTTCGGTTTATTGCCTGCACGAGAAAAAAAAAAGGCGATAAAAGCATACCCAACGTTGTCAGACCATACAGCAACGCCGCTTGCTTTGGGTAAAACCGAATGGCAATTTTCGCGGGGACCAAGAGGTTCGAGCGGTAACATTATCGTTAACCCAATTTCAAATTAATTAAACGTCGAATCACATTCAACGGATTTCCCGTGTCAAAGTCAAGAATCACTGGGAAAATGCGTTCAAGAAACTCCTATCCGCGTTAATCAGGTCGAATTCCCGGCTCTGAGCAAGAAACACTAGAAACGGAATTACAGCGAATAAACGAAACTAAGAAGTTGGTTTTCTACCTAGATCAACCAGTGAAAAAATTATTGATTCTTTATAAATTACATATTTCATACAGGTGTTCGAAATAATGAATATATATTTTATACTGCAGTCACCAATGCATTTTAAAAATATATATTATTATGAGAAATCAGATTCTGCCGTTGCAAAAAAAAGTATTTTGAATTTTTGCTCGCATCTTTTTATTTTTTTGAACATTCTAATGTAAACTTTCTGACATTTTTATCATTTTTAATTAGAAAAATAGTCAGAATTTTCTGTAAATGATTAGAAAATCACATTAAATTTTAAAGTATTTATTGTGAAATTTCGATTTTTAACATTAAGGATCTAGTTCATTCCTGTTTTTGATCTGACAATGTCACAGACTCAAACTTCAATCATGTGAAAAACTTTTGATCCGAAAAAAAGTGATGTCACTCTGGTTATTTGTTGATAATAAATATAGTTTCAAAATCATAACAATAATTTATCTTTTTTTAATTAAAGATTAAAATTTTCAACACAGTTGAATATCAAGTATAGAAAATAAAATGTTTCATTTTTCCACAGCCTGAATTTTTTACATCTACACTTTAATTAATTCTTTTACATACCATCGCAGCTGAGTTTCGTATAAAAACAAATTATGAAAACCTTTGAAATTATTCCGTTGCCTGGAATTTCATCCCGAGCGTTATTATTGAAAGTTTTTACGAACCTGTCAGAAAAAGCAGTTATTATGTTGCATTGAAGGTAGAATTTTTTAAACTTTCATTTTAATTACAATCTCTACAATGTAAAGAGAAATTCCATTATTTACATCGATTTTCTAAAGTCGTTCTTTGTTCCTAGAGTTTGGAGGAAAAAAAAAATTGTTAGATTTTTTGCATGTGTTTGATGTAATACGGTAATCAATAAAACTTTATGTTTGTCATTAATTTGATAGCAAAGGAATAGATGAATTTCGGAAAAATCAGGATATTTTCAAATCACCGTACATAAAACGTCAAACAATTTTTAAGCTTTGCGGGATTAGGTAATTCTGGTGTTTTTAAACTAGAATCATAGAAAATTATATAAAATTATAATAATTCTTTTAATATTCCAAGCTAACAATAATTGCTCACAGTTAATAAATTATTTTTCTAAAACTCGCACGTTTTTTATAGTTTTTGTAGGAATGATAAAAAATATTCCGAGACTTCTTGAAAGTAGTATTTTCAAGTTCGACAAAAATGAAGGAACATTATAGTACTCATAAAGATAAATTATTTTTTTTTTAGAAGCTGATTAATTGCAAAACATCCAAAAAAGTTACACAATTTATCACTATAAGATAATAAATTGTGAATTTCATTAAATAACAATGATTTGGAAAATGTTTTTCAAGAAGTTCAAAGAATACTAAAAATGCCTAAGAACTTCTTTTAAAGTGTCTGACGAAAATAAAAATTATAACTGTTTGAAGCAATCTTCAGTGATTTAAAAAATCGATGTAAATTTTTCAAGACAACCTTTGACTTTCAGAAATCTATAAATTTCATAAAAAACTTAACAAGATTATCGTCAGAAACCTTAGTGAAGTTAAAAAATATTTTAAAAATATACAAACGATTTTCTTGTTGAATAAATAAAAAAAAGCCAATTTCGTGATATTTTAAACTCAAACTGAACACTTTTCGAATTCGAAACCAAACTTCATTCTTTCGAAATACTACCCTACACGTATTTTTTTTTCTCTCTCTGGAAAAAGCTTTTTCCATGGAAAAACCAATCGAGCATTTCCAAGGGCTCGCTGTACTTTTGATCGAGCGCGCTTTGCGTCTCGCGTGAAATTACTCAAGCTCTCAATTGATCGCTCTTGAATGTCGCATTCAATTACCTGCGAAGAACAAAAGATTACACACGGAAAGTTCGGAAACAAGGATCGTTTCTCGGAATTTCGCCTGAGATTGCGCAAGTTGGGGTGACCAATGATAGCAATTAATAACCACTAAAGTGTTACAGAAGATCGTAGAGGGTATGAATCGGAGGTTTTTCCCATCGATTGGTCTTAGTTCTGACAGAAAAGGAAAATCTACACTTATCACTTGAAACTGCTAAGTTTCTGCTAGGAATATCGAATCCTCATGGAAGCTAGATTGATACTAATTGCTTTGAAATTAAAAGAGAATCAATTTTTATCATGACAGAATGTTAAATGGAAAAATCAGAAAGTTAACAAATTTACTGCATGAATTTTCATAACAAGAATATTCTATCAAAAACAATTTTTATAGGCATTGCAAAGGATAATTCACATTTAACACTCACGTTGATCAAATTTTCTGAAACTCATTGTCAATAAAAAATATACATAATTTTATTTTGTACATACTGTGGTCAACGATATATAAATAACTTCTAGGAAACAAGAAATTTATTTTTAATTTTCCATTCATAATGGTCTAGAACCCCAATACAGATTAAAAGGTCGTTTTTTTACAGTCACTGTAAATCAATCTTCTCATACTTTCCTGTTTTTTGTTTCCTACAAGTATGTGTGTATTCGTGAGTTACATCGTCTATGCTTCAATGAATAAATGATCGAGTCTTTTCAATTTGCATTTTGTCATTGTCACGAGGATGCGGTTGCATGGGTATGCGACTTGGGGATTAACACCCAGTGCGTCGCTGATTATAATGGAACGTACTGCAGTTCTAGTTAAACCGATACTGAAGTACCTGCAGTGCTTATGATAACGCTGAAAAAATTTTGTGTATTATCACAAATGTGTTATCATTAGCTTAGTACGTGATTCCAAGTGATAACATGATCTATACGTAGGGAAATTTTGAATTGTTGTTTGAGTTTTGTAGCGTGTGATAATGACATTTTGGAGGAGACTAATTAAGATTAATTGATGCAAGTGATTTATGAATAATACCTTGGTTTTTGACGATAAAGTTTATTATCCATTCTTATGTTTGTTTTTTTCTATAGGTTGAATTTCAATGTTTATAGTTGATGATATCCAACCCTTTATATTTCCAATATAATGTTTTGACTGCTATCTACTATAGTTTTCTACGGTCACATATGATTTGCATTATTTTTCATTAAACTTACTACCGTATAGTGTCTCTCTAAATCATCACAATTTCATCGGTTTTTTCATAATTGTTACACAAATTCTTGTTGTTTCTTATGATTTTTTGAGATAAATTTTTTAATCCTTTTCTATGTTTTTTTATTATTTCAGTGGATTTTCGATGATTATAGTTGATGATATCAAATCCTTTTATTTCATGATATATTTTGTTGACTTCGCTCTACTATAATTTTCTAATGTCATAAGAATTTTTATTATTTTTTATGACACTTATAATTTCTCAAAAAACACCTCTAAATCACCATGATATAATTATGATAATTTTTTTTTTTTCATGGTTTGCACTTAAATTGCATGATTTCCTACAGTTTTTCAATAATCGCCATCATTGTTTTCAAACCCTAACGATTTTTAGTTATTTCCCACGATTTTCGATAATACCCCATCACTTCTAAGGTTCCTGATGGTTTTTCATGATTTTTCGTAATTTTTCATAATTCACTATTATTTGGAATAATTGTCATAGTTTTATGAGTACATACAATCATTGATTTTTATTTGCTTCAAACATTTTTAAAAAAGTCATATGCTTCTTCTTCACTAGGAATATTCAGAATATTTTTTTTCATATTATGACATCTTTTCAAAAAAAAATGCATGTTATGTTGACAATTTTCGATTTTTTTTAATATGTTTCAACTGCATGAACCGAGAAAATAACAATTTATAAACAAAGAGTGCTTTTATTGTTGCACTGCCAGAAATTTCAATAATTTTAAACAAATGTCTCGGAAGTTTTTTACATGAACGTGTTATTGAGGTACATTATCTAGTATATTTAACCCTTTGCAGCACGGTGAGAAGACGTATATCCCACCTCGAATACTACCATTTTTATCAGTTTTCAAGTGCTTGTGACTCGACTTTTATGATTTTAAATTTAAATTTACTATATTTACATGTTGAGCCTTGAATATTTTGACTTTGTTATTTAATGTTGTTTATTAATTTGTCAATATCAATAAACAAATAGTGAAAAAAGTCATTCGTAATCAGCGACCCCGAAAACCCCTGTATACTTATTTTCATATTAATATGAATAAGTTTAACTAATTCTGTCCTCCATCTTGGATCCGCCATTTTGAATTTCGACAATCTGATATCAAATTCGGGATCAGCGACCCCGAAAACCCTTAACGCGACTATTTTCATGAAAAAATAATTGTCTGAAAAATGTATGATTCATAGGGTTGAATTGGTTTGACATTTTCTTTTTTTTAAATTCTATGAGATACATATAATTTTCGACTGCTGGTCGGCCGTTTGCGAATTCCTTGTCTGACTGAGATTGCAAGTTAAGAATTAATGACAACAATTTATCGAAATTGAGATACTGACTTCTCAAGACTTATGTTGGTCTCAAAATAATTCTGCAGCTCGAGTTTTACTAATTTTCTGTTTTCTGAGTTTTAAATGGTATCAGATATTGATAACTTCAGATCGCTAATCGGCCGTTCGTAAATTTAAGGTCTCACTAAGATGAAAACTTGAAAAGTATCGACAACAATTCATCAGAATAAAAATACCGACTTTTTCAGACTTGTCTTTGGCCCGAGAGAATTCTGCAGCACTACTTGAATTAGTTTGAAATTTTCTTTTTTTTTTTAATTCTATGAGATACATATAGTTTTCGACTGCTGGTCGGCCGTTTGCGAATTTCTTGTCTGGCTAAGATTGCAAGTTAAGAATTAATGACAACAATTTATCAAAATTGAGAAAATGACTTCTCCAGACTTATGTTGGTCTCAAAAAAATTCTGCAGCTCAAGTTTGACTAATTTTCTGTTTTCTGAGTTTTAAATGGTATCAGATATGGATAACTCCAGATCGCTAACTGGCCGTTCGTAAATTTCAGGTCTCACTGAGATGGAAACTTAAAAAGTATCGACAATAATTCATCAGAATAAAAATACTGATTTTTTCAGACTTTTCATTTGCCCGAGAGAATTCTGCAGCACTCATTAAATGAGTTTGACATAATCTTTTTTTTACATTCTATGAGATACATATAATTTTGGACTGCTGGTCGGCCGTTTGCGAATTCCTTGTCTGACTGAGATTGCAAGTTAAGAATTAAAGACAACAATTTATCGAAATTGAGATACTGACTTCTCAAGACTTATGTTGGTCTCAAAATAATTCTGCAGCTCGAGTTTTACTAATTTTCTGTTTTCTGAGTTTAAAATGGTATCAGATATTGATAACTCCAGATCGCTAACTGGCCGTTGGTAAATTTCAGGTCTCACTGAGATGAAAACTTGAAAAGTAACGACAACAATTCATCATGATAAAAATACCGACTCTTTCAGACTTTTCTTTGGCCCGAGAGAATTCTGCAGCACTAATTAACCCTTTGCAGCACGGTGGGAAGACGTATATCCCACCTCGAATACTACCATTTTTATCAGTTTTCAAGTGCTTGTGACACGACTTTTATGATTTTAAATTTAAATTTACTATATTTACATGTTGAGCCTTGAATATTTTGACTTTGTTATCTAAATTTTGTTCATTCATTTGCCAATATCAATAAACAAATAGTGGAAAAAGTCACTTTTTGCAAATAAAATTCAATATCTTGAAAAGTTTTCAACGGATCAATTTGAAGATTTATTATTACATGTTTTCAATGTCGCTGATTAAGAATTTGTGATAGATTTTCAAAACTCAAAATGGCGGATCCAATATGGCGGACTGAATTAGTTAAACTTATTCATATCTGTATGAAAATTGGTATACAGGGGTTTACAGGGTCGCTGATTACGATTTTAATACCAGAATTTCGAAATTCAAAATGACGGATTTAATATGATGGACACAATAACTATGTTATAAGTATTGGTACCAAATTTTTTGTTGTTCAAGAAATAAAACTTTTTCCAAGTTGATGACAACAATAAGTACCGCTCTCAGCTGAACCCGGAGACACGAACGAGGACGTAGCGGCTTTTGTCTCCATTTTTTTTTTTGTATTTTTTTCTATTTTTTTTTTTTTTTTTTATTCATTTCCTATTATGTTATATAATGCTCTAGAGAATAATTATAATTTATATAATATTATGTATTTTCTGCTGAATCTTCGAAAGGTCTAAGCATAAATTTTCTGCTTTATGTCCTAATGAAAAAAAAAAGAAAGGGCCCCACCCATCGCAGCATTGTCAATAAGCTTTGACATCTTCATCCGGTCGAAAAAACATCATTAGGCAGATACAATAATGATAGCGTGACTTCGAGAATTTGTCTGGAATCCTCGTCTAGGCTTATTTATCCGATAAGCCGTGTTCACCCTTTTTTTTCACGTTGATGAGTCGAGCAATGTGATTTATGGTCAGATTTTCAGCCAGAAGCGTAAAACCAGTTTGAAAACCTTTAGTTGTGAGGTATCGAGTTTTTCTGAAATACGTCCAATGCATACCTCTACGTTGGAGCTTCCATTCCATTCATGCTGATGCCAGCAAACGCGGACGCAAGACGTGGAACATCAGAAACTGGTAATCTTTGGGCAAATGCATATCGCAAAATATTGTTTCTATTCTTTGTCTCAAATGCCGGAAAGAGTAGAACTAACGGAACTTGCAAGTGATGCAGAATCTGCTAATGGACTTTGTGATTCATCGGATGATGAAAATTTTACAAACAAAGGCACAATTGTACTACAAAATGATTCTGATGATGACTTTTCTGAAAACAAAAATGAAGCAGAACATTCAGTAGAAGAAGTGTGGACTAGTCGAGGGCAAAAAAAATGAGATTTACCATTTACGAAAGATCATGGGCCAAATATTCCCGACAGTGCTACATCTCCATCTGAAATTTTTTTCCGTCTTTTCCCTGATGACTCGTTGGATTGTATCGTTCAACAAACTAATCTGTATATTCAACAAAAAAAAAGTGGCGAATCCATCACAAAAGATGAATGAACTACTTTTATAGCTATCAATATTTTGATGGGAGTGAAAAAATCCCCTTCGTACCGTGATGACTGGTCATCAGATACGAAACTAAACGATTCATTTGTAAGTCCACTGATGACGGTCAATCGTTTTCGATTCATTTTGAATAATTTACCCATTGCGGATAATAGGAAAGAACCAAAGAAAGGTGAGCCAAATTATGATAAAATTTATAAGTTGCGACCCCTATTGACAAGACTTGGTGAAACGTTCAAGAACTGCTGGAAACCAAGCAACTATCAGCCTATAGACAAGTCCATGATCAAATTCAAGGGTCGAAGTAGTTTAAAACAGTACATGCCGGTAAAACCAATCAAGCGAGGGTATAAGTGTTGGGTACGTGCAGACGAATCAAGCTATGTATGCGAATTTCAAGTTTACACCGGCAAGACAGAAAATTCTGAAAAAAAATTGGGTGCAAAAGTTGTAAAAGAGCTTACACGCGAACTTGTTGGTGGAAATCACCATGTGTATTTTGATAACTTTTTCACTGGCGTTGACCTCATGATTTCAGTAAAAAAAGACCAGATTTTCGCATGTGGTACAGTGCGTTCGAACCGTGCAAGATTACCTAAAGACACAATACTTGACAAGAAAATGAAACATGGACACCACGAATTCCAAACTTCAAACACTGGCATTCGTTGGATCAAATGGATGGACAAGAAAGCTGTGTACTTTCTATCTAACTATCACGATCCACGCGATGTCACTTCCGTGAATCGAAGACAAACAGATGGATCTCTAATAGAAGTAAGCTGTCTACTAGTATGTTCTGACTATAACAAGCACATAGGTTATGTTGACAATGCTGATCGTTTGCTATCAACATATAAGATTGATCGAAAATCAAAAAAATGGTGGCTCAGGATATGCTGGAATTTTGTCGATCTGTCGTTGGCTAATGCCTTCATCATATATTCAGTCAGAGACCATGGAACTGCTTCTTTATCGCTAAAAAATTTCAGATTGCGCATAGTACATGAAATCGTTGGACAAAATATACCCAAAAAAAAGAAAGGAAACGCCAGTCTACAGTAGTCGGCCACCACAAACCTCAAGTGCCTCTTGAAAAGAGACGTTCTCAATCGTCTCACATGCCGGTCTATGGTAAACATTTTAGACGATGTGCTTTGTGCAGCACAAAAGCCAATGAAAAAAGAAGTGAATGGATGCGTAACGTTTGCGACGTACCATTATGTTTGTCAAAAACGAGAAATTGCTTTGCGAGCTACCATACTCAGAGTAGTGACTCTACACGAATGAAGTGAAATACGGTCAAGATTCACGGAAGAACATGTTTGTTGAAAGAAAGTTATAAATAATTCAGAAACTTGAGTTATCATGCAAAAATTTGGAAAAAAAGGTATAATAAAAAAAAATTCCAAAAATCTAAAAAAAAATAACAAAAAAAAAAAAATAGAGACGATAGCCGCTACGTCCTCGTTTGTGTCTCCGGGTTCGGCTGAGAGCGGTAGATATTGTTGTTATTAACTTGGAAAAATTTTCCTTTCTTTAACGACAAAAAATTTGGTACTGATAGTTATAACGTATATATTGTTTCTGCTATATTAGATCCGCCATTTTAAATTTCGGAAATTTGATATCAAATTCGTAATCAGCGACCCCGAAAACTCCTGTATAGTTATTTTTATATTAATATGAATAAGTTTAACTAATTCTGTCCGCCATCTTGGATCCACCATTTTTAATTTCGACAATCTGATATCGAATTCGGGGTCAGCGACCCCGAAAACACTTAACGCGACTATTTTGATGAAAAAATAATTATCTGAAAAATGTATGCTTTAAAGGGTTAACAGGAATTAATATACACATTCATAAACATTCATTTACTCTCACGTAAATTGAGATAAAAGTAGGTACGAAGCATCAAATAAACTTTCACATGAGAATTTCAAAGTGTGTACAGAATCCAGGCAACATTTATTTTGACTTTGAATAGCACACTTGTTTTCAAAAACAACAAATAATGATTCTTTTTGTCAAGCAAATTTTCCCTTAACAATTGACCGTTTTGCAATTTAAAATTTTGGAAAATTTTATGAAATCACCTCTAAAATCACTAGATTTCTTATATTATTATCGGTTTTCATTAAAACCTAAAACATATGTTTGTTCTTTATGGAATCATTTTCTAAAATTTTTTTAGAATGTTGCATCTTTATACGCTATGAAGAAATTTCATAAATGCTTTCAGAAAAGGTGGAAAATTGATCAATCAGAGCCACTTTTTTATTCATAATGATTTTCTTATATATTTATTCAAAAGAGATAAGATGATTCCGATATTAAATTTCGGAATTTTGAATTTGGTGCCTTACTCTGGAAAAAAAAGCATAATTTTTTTCCTTCAGTTTACAAAATTAGTTTTTGAAGTTTAAGAAATGGAAAAAAAATTAATTCGTCCGAATATAATCCAAATTCTTTCAAAATTAGAAATTGCAAGCACAGAAAAAATATTCCAATATAAAAAGTCTTCAACAAAACTAAAAAATTTTTAAGTCAGAAATTTACATCACTTCTACATCGCCGTGACCGAAAATTATTATAATATATAATAATAATAAATAGATAAGAAAATCACTATTATTCAAAAAAGTGGCTCTGAGAGATTAATTTTCCCACCTTTTCCTAGAATGTTTATAATATGGAGTAAAGGGATAAAATTGGTCTGTTGTAAGTCGAAAGACCGCGACTTATTTCCATCCTTTTTGAATACCCCGCCGCTGACGCGGAGCCTCCAGCCTTTCACCTAGGCGGCTGTCGAGAAGTTTCTCGTGTTTCAGAAATCTCTCTCCGCGGGGATAAATAGGCCGCCGAATAAGTGAAAGACAGCTTCGCTCGCCAGAAGTCAAGGGGACCGCATTTCAGCTGACTCCGCGACTATTTTAGCCCACTCGGGCCCTTTTCACCTTTTCATCCCTTACATGTTTCTGGCAGCCGCCGCCGGCTCCAGAGGTCCGAACCTGGCCCTGGTAGCCGCCACCCGGCTCCAGGAATATTATGTTCTCCACCTCTGCTCCTGGCAACCGTCTCCGGCTCCTGGACAATTTTCCCTTTCGTCGTTCCTGGCAGCCGCCACCGGCTCCAGGGTACGTGTCCCGACAGCTTCATTCCTGGCAGCCGCCACCGGCTCCAGGAGGTCCCGCCCCATCTTCCCCGCCTCTGGCAGCCGTTCTACCCGGCTCGGCCTCATCATCTTCCCGAGGGCCTGGGCCCCCCCAACGTTACACGATTGTGGAGGATAGATTCCTGCAGCGGAAGATCCGGTTCCACCGACCCCCATCTGAGCACGCCGTCGTCCTAGAGGTCTCGCTACCCCCCTCGCGCGCGAACTAAGTAAGATGTGAAATGTAAATAGTGTTAGATGTAATTTATAATCATGTAAGCCTCAGCGAGTGGACCTTAATAAATAAGAGATAAAAGTGAACTATGCTTGTGGTATTTTCGGACAAGTCACCCTCCCCCCCCCCCTCCTGTTGACCCAGCAATAATAACTGGCGTACAACAGGTCTAATATGAATTTATTGAATGTTACTTTAAAAAGTAGTTACACTTTATTTATTTATTATGTATTTAAAAGATTGAATGAGTTTACTGTAACAATTAAAACTTATGATTTTTAATAAAGTTTTTATGAAGCTGAGAATTTTTAATTTGGATTCTACAAATTTTTTAGATATCTTTCGACAAATAATTTTATACAGAGGCGTAAGCAGAAAAAGTTTTCGGAAGGGGTTTTTCTAAAAATATCTTTCTTTCGGAATTTCATAATTTTTATTCTTTGACAATATAGCTACTAAAGAGTGATTTTCAAATATTTTAAATTTCAGAATATAAAAATATACAACTTTTGGAATCCAGAATTGCACATTTTTCATATTCGTAAATAATAAGATTCGATTTTTGTGATTTCTAATTAATAACTGAGGTTTCAATTTTTTTTTACTAAATCTTTTTGTATTCCTACTACTCTGAGGATTATCTGATTTCAAATTATAATAATATGGGTTTCTATAGAGCTTTCTAAAATACGATGCTCAAGGAATCAAAGTTTTCAATAGTTTATGTTTTTGAATTGATTTTTAAGCAAATATCAACCACACAAATAAAAGGTACATCATAAATTTATATTTTTTTCGTAAAGTATGTTATTCATCAAACTTTGTAGTATTTCCCGGTATTTTTATATATTTCAAATGTTGCTTTGAATCGCTCAATAAATTTTCAGAAATTGATTCATTGGGTTGAAACTTTCAACGATTTTGAGAATTTAAATTGATTTTTCGGACGACAGTTTCTTTTATAAAGATTTTTCAGACTTTTATTCCATATTTCTTTAGTATTTCCACAATTTAAAGTATGTCTATTTATATAAATTGTATCAATTAAATTGGATGTGATTTTTTTGTTTCCTGTATGAATTTCTAGAATAATTTCTGAAATTATATAATATTATAGTATCATAATGAAAATTATGCTCCGGGGCAGAAAATTTTAAAAATTTCTAAGAAAATTATTTCTACATGATTTTTCTGAATCGAAAAATTACAGGTAAACTAGTAAACTAGATAAAGAGTAAATAAGAAAACTAGTAAGCGAGTAAACTACTTAACTAATAAATAAGTAAGCCAGTAAACTAGTAAACTACTGAAATTTTAAATTTGTAAAATAGTAAACAACTGGAAAACAAAAATAGTAATCTATCAAACTTGCTAACAAGTTAATTAGTTTATTAGGAAATTAGTAAACTTGTCGAATATGTAATAGTAAACTGGGAAACTAGTAAACTAATGAACTAGTAGACTACTTAAATAAAAAACTAGTAACTAGTAAGCTAATAAACTAGTAAATTAGTAAGTTAGTGAACTAAAAAACTAGTAAACTCGTTAACAAGTAAATTAGTATACTAGTAAACTGGTAAGCAAGTAAACTAACTAGTAAACTGGTAAACTAGTTAGCTAGTAAACTAGTGAGCTAGTAAACTAGTAAACAATTAAGCTAGTAAACTAGTTAGCTAGTAAATTATTAGACTAGTAAATTAGTAAGCTAATTAGCTTGTGAACTTATTTTTCACATTTTTCTAGTGTAATATACGAAACTCTGGAGAATTTTTAAGTATTTTCATAGATTACTTATATTTTTGTAGAGATTTAAAAAATTTCGTGCTTTAAAATAAGAAATTCCGACCTTTTCCCAGTAATTTCAAGAATGAATGATTAAATCATATTCATATAGATTTTTCATGTTTTATATTGTTATTCTTTTTTAGTATTTTTAAAATATTTAAAACATTTTGTTGCAGTATTCATAATTATAATAGAATAATAGTACATTTAGAAATTGATGCTCTAGAATCCCAAAATTTATAGGATCGTAGAGGAATCTGTCGAGATTTTTCATAAAACAGTTTTTTCATAGAATTAATTAATTTCATAATTTCTTTAGAATTTGTATAGATCGAAAAATTTTCAATTCTATATGCGGACATTATGGAGATTTATAGAATTCGATAATCTAAGATTCAAAGTTTTGTAAATTTCAAGCATTTTCGTAGATTTTTATTTCTTGATTATTCACTGGGTTGCAGCAATTCTTCTAAATCATATTTTTTACGTAATCCTACGTTTTGATAATTTTTACTTTTTTTTTAAATATATACTGCCAACGTTTTCATGCACTTTTTTGTAACGTATATTTCTAATGTGTATCGATGTCATTTTTTTCATTCTTAAATGAAATATTGATTGATTTTATCAGAATTTCGGGAGGGGTTTTAAC
Source organism: Platygaster robiniae (assembly GCA_028476575.1). Classification (NCBI taxonomy): domain Eukaryota; kingdom Metazoa; phylum Arthropoda; class Insecta; order Hymenoptera; family Platygastridae; genus Platygaster; species Platygaster robiniae. The sequence goes on along the minus strand of CM052019.1, from coordinate 48,745,333 downwards.
CCCTAAAACCCCCCTCCGCCTACAAGCCTGATTCTATGAAATATTCATAAATGTAGGATCTCTATCATACACATAATATAATTAAAAATAATATATAAACATTGTAACTCCCACCTCCAATAATTACATTGATCATCACCTCAATCTGAAATCTTTTCATTTCGTCATTTCGATTCTTCATCAGCCAGCCCAGCATCTTTTCCTTTCTGTCACAAACCTACTTCCCCCACTATTCCCTTCGCAAATCGCGACTATGCGCTATCAAAAGTACAACTAGCCCTCGAAAAAGCCCGGCTCAAGCTTTTTTTCCCGAAACGTTTTCCCGCGGAAATGAACGGGAAATTCAGGTGGCTCTTGACCCAAAACCCGACGAGCTCCGGAACCGGGGATCCGAGGTTTACAACCGAAGCGAAATAAAACGCGTTAATGTTTGCGCGGGCAATTACATTTAGGCGACGAAGAGGTTGTATTTCCTTGGGCGAAAAACCAAAAGCGGCGGTTAATTGAAATTTAAAGTTGCATTAAGTGCACCAATTTTGTCAAAGTAAGCGCGGGGTTGGCGCGAACTTGCGAATATCGCGAGGTCAAAATTTAATCCACCAAGCTGCACACTCGCACGCCGAGAAAAGCGTAACTTTCCCGGCGCATAATTATTTTCTTCGTGAATATTAACGCTTCCTCGCCCCACGTATACACCTTTTTCATTAATCCGTTAATTTATGGAGTACGGCTTTATTCCATGAGTAATTACAGGGCGTCTTTGTCACGTGACGCCGCGTTTAAGGTTAAGGCGATTCTCGAGAAAACAGAAGTGGAAAAATTCAGGTGCTAGCGGTTTTGAAAAATTTTTCCAAAGCTTTCTTTCATGTTATCCTTTTCTTTTTGAAAATTTCACTAGAATTACGAACTGGAAAATATACACTGTATATACAAATTTATGATTATAATAATTTTTGTGATGATAATAAAGCAATACGCATAATTACAATATCAAAAGATAAATTAAATGTGCAATAAAATTGCAATGTTCGTAATAAAAGTTGCAATATAAACTCAACTTTTTAATGAACAAGTTGTTGTAAAAGTTTATGATGAAAGAGTAACGTTGAATTTTTCCATTACTTTTGAAATTCAAACATTTTCTTCCATAGCAAAAAAATGTCCACAAAGACACGTAAATCAAGCTTTGATGCGGTCAATGGAGGTTTACATTAAGTGCAAATTTTTATTGAATAACGCGTCAATAAAGTTTTATTCTTGCTATAAAATTCACTTATTTTCACGCACCCTTGCGACACGTAAATAAAATGTTTTGCCGATGTTGAATCGCGTGCTTTGAGCATTATCCCTGCGCTTTGCGTACGCGTTTTTCACTCTTTCGTTTATTCATGAAATACTGATTTATCTCACCCACAATAACTGTTATTCTGTGTGCAGAGATCGGATTTAAAACAACTGAAAATTTGCGATTCAACAGGCAGAAATGTTTTCTACTGTATTTGTTTGCGTAATTTAACAATATTGCGATGTATGCTGTTCTGAAAAAGATATATTTTTCTGCCATTCTTTGTTAAATGATAGTTTTTTATGGAAAACGTAGCATTTTTCTTGTCACCCTGGGAAAAATAGAGAAAACAGTTTCTTTCTGAATAAAGGAAAATAAAAAGAAACTTGTGTCCGTTCCAAAATTGAAGAAACGCATTGTATAACTCTTGAAGCTTTAATGTTAGTAATCATTAATATAATAAGATGCAATGAAATCTATGATATAAATATTTATTATTATATATGCCTAATTTATGTGAATAAATCCAAGGGAAATTCGAGAATTTTACAGGAGTTTGAAGTGTACGGGATAGGTACGGAAATTGTACAGGAATTTTCCGGAATGAACGGGATTTCATTATTATTTAAATTTAATTAGTAACTAAAAAATGAACTGTCAAGTAACTTGATTGTTTGATAGCTCAATGAATATTTTTAAAAATTAAATCCTCTTTTACATGAAATTAATTCTCAATTCTAATCTAAAAACCAAGTTTACTACATTTTCGAGAAGCTATCATTGCCGTAAAATGAATTTCGAGTCTACAATTTCGGAATTGAGAACTTGATCGTAAAATGTATGATTTGTTAAAAAATTCAAGATTTCCGTCGAATAATTGAACAATTACAAAATAAAAAAAAATGTTTTTGTACTGTAACGGTGAGAGACATATAAATAAAAAAAAAAAAATACACTGATATCCATTACTCAAAAATAAATTCATATGCAGATTTAGAAAATTCATAAATTGTTTATAACGATTTTTTTCATCGTATTCACAATCAAATAAGAGTGAAAGTCAAAAGCAAGTATTTAAAAAATGACCAAAGTATTCTGGTCCCGAAATTTCCAAATATGTAAAGACAAATGAAAAGTACGAGGTATGAACAATTTGTGATTTCGATGTCTTGGATGCAATATTCTCAGAAATAAAAATATTTTGCTTCTAATAATCGAATTTACTGCGATTCTGTAAATTTTTGTTAATAAATAAAGGAATTGTTTCTTGCTATTATTATACAATGCATCGAATTCATAGATTTTCGATGCTAATTTTTGTAATTAATTTACTGAAAAGTAAAAAAGTTGAAAAATTGAGATGTACATAAATAGTAAACAGTCAAAGTTTTACACTCAACTTTTGAAATAGAATTTTTTGATCATGAATGATTTGAGATTTTTATATTTTGGATGATTTGTTTTATGTAATTAAAGTTTTACTAATCATTAATCAAATATAAAATGAACTTTACATCATTTCAGATTTTACAACTGCTTGAATAGAATTTTTTTAAATTAAATAAATTTCAATATGAAACCTAACTTACGTAAATTTATATCAAAAAATTAAATTTACTGCAATAATGAAAAGGTATCATTGCACTGAAAACAATTTTAAATTTTGTGATTTCTCAATTGAAAATTAATCGAAAGTATTTGAAATAGTTGTAAATTTTTTAAACTGTATAGAAGGAAAAATATTTTCAAGTAGTATTATTGTGACTTGTACTTGAAAATGAAAAAATACACCTGACTGATATCGACTCCTTCAAGATGATTGATGTCAATTTTTCAATTACATAAATTGTTCATAATGATTTTTTATTGGATTTACAACACAATAAGAGACAAAAACAAAGGCAAAAGATAGAAAAATTACTAAAGTTATGTTTATGGATTCAATATATTACTGATGAAAATTTCGACATCTCAACAATTTACGATTTTTATGTTTTTATGAGAAATTATCAGAATAATAAATATTCCTTCTAAAAAAACTGACTGCAATCGCATGAACAAATTATTATAAATGATGACATTTCCTCTTATCAAAATGATATAGTGCTGTAAATTCATCAATTATATATTGATGAAAATTATTTTACTCAAAATACTGCAAAGCAAAAGAGTTGTGGAAAACCCTAGTAATTTTGATCCTTATAAAAACCTTATAAGAAACTGAAATTTCTTACACAGAATTAATCGAAAAAATGCCATAAGATTTTTTTTTTACAAGATTTTATCAAATACATTCTTATAAGAAATTTCAGTTTCATTTAATGTTTTTATAAGGCGCAACTTTTATGAAATTGAATTCCTATAAGAAATTTCATTTTATTTATAAGGTTTTTATTAGGTTCAAAATTACTTAGGAATTGAGAAATAAATAAATGCAAAATACTTCCATATCTAAGCCTAACAAATGATTATAGAAATTTTCTGGTCAAAAAATTCATGATCGTGATATTTTGGATTCATAAGTAGTTTTCGAAATCCTAAATTATAAAATCGATCACCGAGACTTAAATTTCCCAAACCAGAAATGAATGAATGATCTTATTATTTTATGCAACTTGTAACTTGCGCTGCTAATTCATATATTTTATGCATAATTATCAACAAATGGAAATTAGAGCAATTGCTATAAATATGAATATGATATATGTATAGTATTAATATAATGAAATGTTCGAATTTTCCACAATGTACGTGAGATGTACCGAAAACGTACAGAATTTTTCTCAGCCTTTTAAACAAACACCCTGAGTATTATATTTATTATTTCGTATTCCCCTTGTTCAACTATCTTCATTAAACACTATTCTGTATTCATTGCTCAAAACAGGCATTATTCAATATTCCTAGACTGATTCCTAAATCACAACAACAAAAAAACTCTCCTAATAAATCTCTCACATTTCACTTATTCCAACTGAAATAACGTACATGAACTCTTGATACAAAATTATTCACAAATAACACATCCGTGTCGTTCCCCATGAACTCGCTGATTCATAAAGCGAGAAATTACGACCTTCGCTGCGTTTCCTCGACGAATGGCAAAGTTCGCATAAGGGATAAATAAAAAATGGCTGATGCGGGTAAATATCAAAAAGTCGTTACGCAGGCTTCCTCTAAGAGCACGGTCCACTTATTTTGAGTAAAGAGCGTGCTCACGAGTAACTTGCGATCGCTTTGACGAGATACACAAATTGCAATGGGAGCTCGTTAAAGACACCTGATACACACTGTGTATGCAAGCGATCAAAACACATACCCTTCTTGAGTACACGATGTATGCTTCCCTCGAAACATTCTTACAAGCCCTAGTTTTTTTTTTGTACGACTTTCAAGGATGGTTATCGATAAAAATTTTTATTACGATGTATTTCACTTGATGATTAAAAAAATTAGAGCCAAGTATAATCATGTAGAACGTAAAATTTCAACGTATCGTGCGGTCTAGTTGGGAGCAAAGTATTGGATAATAATCGATATTTTCCAGGGTTTGTAATGTTGTCGAGAGAGTTGTAACGCAGACTTGCGGTTGCTCAAGTGAAAATTGAGCTCGTTGAGCAACTGTTACTTCGAGAGAAATAGTTACGAAGTTTCACTACAAATTGTCTTATTGTAGTATTGTGATATACTGGTGTCTGTAATTGACTGATAACATTTTTTGATTAATTGCAGAAATTACTTTACATGCAACTCGTTAGAATAATTTTAAACCTAAAATCCATCTCTTTTTATCTTGCAGCATAATATACTATTTTGGGTTTTGTTCAAAAAATGTAACAAAGGACAATATAGCGTTATAAAAACAAATTCATTCCCTGTTTCGCTGTCAAACTCCCAACGAGATATCATAAAACAGCAATTACAGATGGTGGGCCAGATAAGGTCCTCGGAAAACTAAAAAAACAAAATAATGGTCGCAAATGAAAAAAAAAGGAAAAAAAGGTTTTTTCGACCGCCGCGAGCGTTGGTTGATAATAGAAAAAAGAGAGAAAAAATATGGACGTCGCTAGAAACGAGGCTTGATTGGTGCTCGGTAGTAGGTGTCTGGTTAAAAGAAAGAGCTTTTAAGACCGCTGAAATTCCGCACGGCTGGTGTTCAAAAAGAACGGGAATAAGCCCATAAAGTGAAAACTAATTCCGACCCGATCAATTCTCGCTTATTTTTATATGGCCCATATTTTCCGAGTTAGAAGTAAAAAATTTAATGCATAATCATCGAGTTTATTTTTGATCGTAAAAGAAAATATATCCTTTGGCTACGTGAAACTATGCAACAGAAAATTTCTGATCAATCGTTTATTAGCATCATTTTTTTTCAGCATTAGTTTGTCATAGAAAAAAAAGCAAATAAGAAAAAAGGTCAAAGACGTTCATTTATTTTTTTTCCTAAGGGCTTGCTTAACATAAAAAATTTATCAAAAACCTGGAGCAACATTCCTCACGTCAGAAAAATGGAGTGAGTAGTTGTGGCAAAATATTGATTAGTATCGGTATTGGAAGTTCAGTATCGAACTCTAAAAACTAGAATAAATTGTATGTATGTCGATTGGCGTGCTTGATTATACCTTTGTGGTGTTAGAAAACAAAATTATGGTCAAAATTACTCAGTTTTGCGTATTTATGAATTTCGGAACATTTTTTTCACTGTGCATTTTAAATTTAACGGTTCCGGAGTTTTAAATTTATTGCGTTTTTGAGTAAATTAATTTTTCGAAAATATCTCAAAAGAAATATAACTATTATGATTTTACAGGTGAGGCTTAAATTACTGGATTTGAAATTTATAGTTTTACACTCTGTATATTTTAAACAAAAACTGAAAATTATTATATAACAGGTCTAAAAACTTTGATTCTGAAATTCTTCGATTCTTCTTTTCGAGTTATTGAAATTTCAAACCAAATTTTTCTTGTGTAATGTAACGTAGATCAACTATGTATTTCTGTGTTCAATTTAGATAAAATTGGACATCGATTTTTATTATGCCCTTTAAATTGTCTAATTGTAATTTAGAAGTCATTATGTTTTCCAATTCAAATTCACCTAGGCTTTGAAAATTTTTTCAATGCAAAGTTTTTAGACTTTACGTTTTCTGAATTAAATTTTGTTCTTCAGGGTCTTAATGTTTGTTTGTTCATAACACACTTCTAAAAACATAAGAAACTTGAAAATTTCTTAAGTGATTTAAAAATTTTACTGTTGAATTCTAATCTATTAATTGTAAGTTTTTATGAAACGTAAGTTAGAGAGTTCAAACGATAAATTTCTTCACAAATTTCTACATTTTTTAACTAAATATTCCAATGAACAGGAAATGAATGATAATCTCATAAGATCAATCAAATTTTACGATCTATTTTATTTATATTATTCGATGACTCAAGTCTGCAAAATATTTTAAAAATCAAAATTAGATTCAAATTCATAAAATTGGGTACTCCAAAATCAAAACTTTGTGTGTTTAAAATTTATATATCTAATTATTTGAATTCATCAAATAAAGTTTTAAAAAATTAGAGCATTTCTGAAAAGCCCTATATAAAATTTCGTTTTTTTCAGATAGGAATTGCCTCGTTTTAAGTTTTAAAATGGCATGAAAAAAAATTTCAAAAATATTTGCTTATTATGCATACCAAATATTTCATTGAAATTTTTTTTCCATCGATAAATTCAATGCTATTGATATTTATCTAAAGTTTCGCCATGAATTGAATATCCTGTGTAAATGTCACAATTTCAGATCGCTAACAAGGTAATAAAACTAACACCTAACAAATTCAACATCCACGTTTAGTTTTAGAAATTTCGTTGATTGGAAAAAATCACTTACTAATTTTGGACAAGTCCGAAATTCAAAAAAATATTTTCAATATTTCTGAAGAAATCTTCAATTAAAATTTTCTGTGTTATTTACTTCACATTCCTCTCATATACTGTATCCAAATTTTTCAAGTATTCTATTAAACCAAAAAATAATTTGAATCCTGGAGATATAAAAATTTTTTAATCCAGAATGTAAATTATACAATTTCTTAACCTAGATCTACAATCATTCAAATTCTGATTGTTAATATTTCAAAATTCCTTGAAAATTTCCATATTTTATTATTTCCATTTCTCTGAAAGTATCTGAAATCTATAGAATAAATATTTTTGTCACGTGGATCCAAACATAATTTAAGTAAAATATAATAATCCTGAAGTTTTGGTTTGCAATGCCTACAATTTTCACTTCAGAAGCCTTCAATCATTTGTTTTCAAAATTAAAACATAATAAATGAAATTTTTATATAATTTAAACTGAAAACTTCTGTACGATCTAATGCAGTTTGAGTTATTTCATGGCTGAATCGAAACAAACTTGATATTGAATATTTCTTTATATTTCACAATTTAAAAAAAAAAAACAAAATAGTTATATTTCTCAGCTACAATTTCCGAATGCAGAAAATCCAAATGTAAATTTTTTCATGCAAACTGTTACATATTTCATCAATATGTAAAAATTTCCATCTTTTGAACAATTTTTCCAAAAACACTTAAGAAACTATTTAAAACTCGATGATTTTTCAGAGATATCAAAAAAATAACAAAAACGAATTTTCGAAATTTTCTATCTTCTAGGTTTTTATTTCCAGATTCAGGGACTGCGGAATCCTAAAATCATACTTCTCAAATTCGATTATAATATTTACTTGTAAAATTATTTTGAATTCATATTTTCAAATTATATACTTCACATTTCTACAATGTGACATTATTCAAACTTTAAAATATTTATTTGATAGAAAAATAAAGTTTCATATCCTTTTCCTTTTCAACAAACTTTTTCAAACCAGAAGCCAAATCGTACAATTCTCTAACCTAGACCTTCCATAGAAATGATTTTCGATACAACATTATAAATTACATTTTCCTCCAACGATAAAATCAATAGTTACAATAACTAGCGATTATTTTCCCACTACTCACAGCGAGAAAATTTTCCTCGAGTCAAAAAGTACAAGCTTTTCCGAGCAATTGAATGATCCTCGTGAATTCACAAAGCCGCAATATAGCAGGGCTTCGAAAAATGCCACGAACGTTGAGGGAAATGCGGAAATATTGTATTCCCGATGAAGAAAAATGCCCGGCGTAAGACAGGTTCATCCCCATTGTCTGGGGAAGCTGGATGAAATAATAACATGATCGATAAGGCGAACGGCAAAGTTTCGAGTTTCGTGGGATATTCCGAAATTGCCATTGGCTGTGGCCTAAGCGGAATTAACAAGAAACTATCCGGAGCGGTAATGAATGTAATGCATAGCTGATTCATTAGAGAGCTGGGCAAACTCTAATTAAATACAACTGATTTCATCTCATTTGCAACAATTGTACATGGTTCGATATTAAATTTTCGTAAAAAAAATCTTACTGTTTTGTGTTACCCACGACTTTTGATTATTTGAATTTATTTTAAAAGAATCTTTCATTAAACTTGAATAATTTCATTTTGGAATCAATCAAAAAATTTGGGGTTTAATTAAAATGAACACAATTCCTTCATTCGAAGCGCAACTTCTTTTAGTTTTTCAACGGTTTATGTTATACGAGAAAAAATTTTCCTGCCGAAATAAGTACTTAAATAAAACGATTTAACAGATAACTCAGAGGGCTCTAATTCAACTCCGCTAATAGCATCCGATTAAAATTGATCTCATTTGCTTCAGCTAGCGTTCATCCGCGAATAAATCGCGTGAAAAGTTTTAATTCACTGGTCAGCCATACCGGACCGATTAATTTTCCTTTAACTCAATTATACACAACAGGTTGTAACGAAATCAGGCCTGCCCGCAGATCGTGAACAATTGATACATTCCAGCGTTTAATTTATAGACTGCTTTATGGCCCAAGTTGAATGAGGCCGCCGATTTATTGAATTTTGAATAATGCCTGAATTACGAAAGATCAATACTGCTGAATAGGAGTGCTCCGAACTTGCTACGCAAGTGTCACGATTTTCAATTTCATGTTTTTTACGTAGGTTTTTTACAGTATTTATCAAGAGTTTAAAAGTGAAGCGTTACTCGTAGCACGTTACTTTGAAACGATACATTTTAAAGTGTAACGATAACGGGTACGAGTCATTTTTTTCGGTAACGAGTAACGATAATCCCGTTATTTCGCGTTACTTGTATGTGTCTCATTTTTATGTGTCTCAGTTTTAAGCACCATTTGTAACTTTTCAAAAAAGATTCTGAAATTTGTATTTCATCAATTTGTAATTACTTCATTTTTGAATAAAATATTGATATCTGTAAGAAATTGGTGAAATAGACGCGGAAAAAGTTGAAATATATAGGGAAGAAGTGTCGGTTGTGGGCACCCTTTCCGGAAATGTGGGTATCTATGGAAAGCTAAAAACCTTACCTAACTACTTATGGATAAACTAAATCAATCCTCTCAAGCAGAAAAATTTTTTTTGCGATTCGGTAAAGTAGTCATTTTTGGTCGAAATTTTTTTTCTGTTCGGTTTTGGGCACCCTCGGAAAATCTGTGCCAAATGGAAGGATGTGAAGAAAATCTACCATGAATATAAAGAAAAACAAAATTTATGAATTGCAAAGACCTTCATTGGCATAATTTATGGTCTGTTCGCATGTGAAGTATCCGGCGCGCATGCAAACACAAATATAGGAGAAATCAGCACCGTGATATTCATTGGCCATTTGATGGTTAATTAGTAAATAAAATCTATGGAAATTCGTGTTAATATTATTTTCAAACAAGTTTCACTTAAACAAAAAGTTTTCAATAACCATTTTACTGTGGGTGCCCACAACCAAATTTTGCAGTCATCTCGATAAGTGGCGAACAAATTTTTGGTGTCAATATGTTGGTGGCAATCGATGGAAAATCACAAATCCCAAGAAATTTACTAAATAAATATGTATCGCACTCATATTCTTGATTAATTTACTTCGATTTATTACAGTATTGAAACGGTTTAAGAGTATTTTTGTGGTTTTTTTCAAGCATAGATATGTAAATTTGTTCACAACATAAAGCAGAAGCGTCTATTCACTTTAGTATTTAGCACAAAAAGAACGTACTACTGTTATACACAATTGACATTTGTCAAAAAAACCTAGCCTGCTTTCTGTCAAAAGATACCCAGGGGTGCCCACAACCGAACCATGCCTACAACCGACACTTCTCCCCTACTATAATTGGATCCTGATTGATTGGGAACTAACTATACGTATTTTTTGTTAGTGTTTGTCGTTACAAAAATTAAACTCTTCCTCTACATTATTGTAAAGTTGCCCGAGCGTTCTAGACTTAAGCAAATACGGCAAATACGTTGAATTCAGTTCAAGATTCAGTTGAAGGTATCTTGTAGTGCTTTGTCATTTAGGTAGAAATTCAAACATTTTTTTATTTATTATAAATTATGTACGAATTTATTTTACAAAAACTTATCTCAGCGACAAACTATGTACTAACAAGCAACAAAAATATGAAAAATATAGTTTCTTTATCCTAAACTCGATCTGTAGAAGAAAATTTATTAGAAAGCAGCAATACAAAATTTAAAAAGTTAAGCTATTACGAAAATGGTTTGCTTATAATTCGCTGTTTATTAGTTTTAAGAATACATAATTTGTTGCTGTTGTTGATGGCAAAGAATAAGAATGTTTATTAGCATGCTATCGGTATTCGATTCGATATGGATGTACTTGTGAAAGGGCACCGGAGTAGCAGAGGATGAAAGCTCCTTTCTGTATCCCTTCAAATACAGCGGCCTCGATTAGTTGACCCGGTTTACTATCTATAATAAAATTATAGTTACGCACAACCATCAAGTTAATATGTCCGCAGCGCTACTGACTCCTGAAACAGGCCGGCGCGATGCCAATTCTATACAAGATCGAATCGATAGCCGATAGCATGTCAATAATTTTCGAATTCTGCTAACGTTTTCGTTTGTCGGTGAATTTGTGTTTCGCGTATGGAATATTATAGTAATAAAAATTCGAATAATTGATCCTGAAAACGATAATACATACTAAATGAATTTTGCTGTTTTTTTTACAATACTCTAACTTTTAACGGTCAATACTTGCGCGCCAGTATTATGATGTTCTATGTAGAACATCATAAGTAACTGAACTGAACCGAATGAAACGAATTTGATTGTATAATTTCAGTCAATATAAGCGTAAAAATGACAGCAAAAGTATTTGTCTAACTTTACAAAATCATAATTCCCAATCAACGAATGTCAGTTATTAGAAAATACTATCAAATATTACTGATTGTACTAAATTGATATCAGGAAAGAAACACTGAAAGCAATAGATAAAATTTTCGACTTTGAAGGTTTACAATTTTTCGATTTTTTTTTCATGATAATATAAAATTGCAAAATGTTTTTGAGATCTAAATGTGTGCTTTTTTTTAATACAATCTTATTACTGAAGAGCTTGAATTAAACTCTTATGAACAAACTTATTATGTGATACTTAATTTCAAGAAAACATTTAGATTAGTAGATACATTTACGGTTGTATTTCAATCGTTTAAAATTCCAATTTCTATCTAATCAGTTTCAAGCTACAACTTTCTTTTTTGTTTAATTGAACTTGCAGTAGTTCGCCGTGAGAAGTTTCACTTCTCTCGCTACTTTTTAAACTCACACCAGTTTTGTAAATGCAAAATAAGCCGAAAAAAAAACCTTTTTTTTTATTTATGTCAAAAACTGTGAACAATCTTGCAAGTCTAACAACGGATTCGGATTCATCGACCCAAAATCCATATGATAGGACTACCGTAGTCTGTGGCACATTCCGCTTTTTTTTGTGGGGCTGTGTTATCGAGGAGAAACTGAATTCAAGCAATGGTGTGTGAAAAAGACACCTGAAGAAAAAAATCAAAATCTACCATTTTATTGGGTTCTTTTACTTTGAATATTTTTATTAGAGTTTGTGTAATTTAAAAAGCAATCTGGTACTTCCATAGATTTCTATGTAAATTTCTCGAATTACATGCTTTAGGGTTCAAATTCTTTTTTTAAATATTTAGCATTTTTTTGGCTTCTAATTTTTTTTTTTTTTACTGTATCGTATTTTGTTGGTATTTTTAAAATTTGAAAATTTTTCTGGTATGTTTATGGATTTCTGCATAGATTTCTGGCGTTACCATATATGCTCTTAGATTCGAGGTTTTATATATTTTTTATAAATTATATCTACATAGTTTTTGGGTAACCGGAAATTTCTAATACTTCTCTTTTCTTAATTCTTTTATTACATTTATGCAATTTTAAAGAATTTTTTTATTACAATTTTTTTAGATTTTTATATGGACTTGTGTAATTAGATGCTTTAAAAATCAAATTTCGATTGCTTTTTAGTAATCACATGCATTCCTGGGAAAATTACATCTCTATAGATGTTATATGTTTTATATGTAGATTAATTTTATTTGCGTCGAATTGGTATTTTATATAATTTTTTTTTTGCATTTTTCAGTATATTTGTAGATTTTTAGTATTTCTCGTTTATTTTCCTCGTTTATAAAACTTTGAAGGATATTTTAGTTTTTTTAGAATTATTGTATTTTTATAGATTGTTATATAGATTTTGGGAATTCGATACGCTAAAATTGAAATTTAGATTAGTTTCAAGTGATTTCATAGTTGTTTGGGTAAATCACAGCCTCTATATAAATTTTATTTGTTTCATAGTTTTCTTCGATTGACGTGTTTTTTCTGCTTTAGAATTTATAAGATTTTGTCTAACAAGATAACTAAAATTTTGTTTTGTTCGTTTTCTAGTATTTTTATTCATCGTATTACTATGTTACTATAAGTATATGTTTGTTGACGATTTGATGTCCGAAAATTCAAAGGTTTACTAAATCGTGGGTATTTTTTTGGATTTTTGAGAAAACAGTTCTTTCATAGAATTCTGTCATTTTTTATTTATCCCCCCAAGCTGTGTGATTCAAAGGAATTTCTAGTAGTTTCATTGATGTTCATGTAATTCCTAGACTGACGTGCTCCAGGGTTCAAATTCTTCAAAATTTAAGGATTTCTGTAGATTCTTATTTTCCTTAAGTATTTTCTTTTTCGTTTTTTTTTTTTTTTTAACTATTATTATGATATAAAGTATTTTCAAGTATAAATACGGATTTATAATAAATATTTCTACAATTATAAGCTCTTGGATTTTCAGTTTTCTAAAATTTTGAGAAGTTGTGTTTTTGTAGTTTTCAAGTTCTCAAAAATTTAAAGTATTTCTTGCTTTATTTTAGTATCTATGGAACTTTGAGAAAATTAGGTATTTTTATAATTCGATATAGAATTTGCTGCTCTAGAATTCTAATTTCGATCGATTTTCAGTAATTTTCTATATTTCTCTGATAATTACACATATACCGATTTCAAATGTTTCATATAATTCTTGTGCTTACGATTTTCTTAAAATTTATAAGATTTTGTCGCATTGTATACTATTTTGGGAGATTTTCATAATGACTATATACAGCTGTTTGGGTGTCACTTATTTTGACAATTTCGGAATTTTTTTCCTTCCGGGGTTCTAAATCCATCCAGGTATAAAAAAATTTTTTAGTAAAGTTTAAAGCAAATTTAATATGATTAACAAATGCCACAAAATGACTAAAATTTTAAATGAGATTTACATGTAGTATTCCATACATTTTCTTCAAAAATTCATATCTTGTGAAAAACTTGAGACAAATGTTTGAAACAATGCATGGTTTGAGTGTATAATACTACAATGCAACGTTCAAGACTAAATTTTTCTGTAATTTTCTAATGCTGTTATCTATGTCTTACAAGCACCGAAAAAAAGGAAACGAATACTTTTTCGGTACTTGTAAAACATAGACAACAGCGATATAATATTGCAGAAAAATAAGGTCTTTATCGTCACATTTAACACTCAAACTACGCCAAGTTTCAAAAATTTATCACAAGTTTTTCACAATATATGAATTTTCGAACAAAATTTATGAAAAACTACATGTAAATCCCATTTAAAACTTTAGTCGTTTTGTGGCACGTGTTAGTCATGTCAGATTGGCTTCAAACTTTACAAAAATTTTTTTTTACATTTTGCTTGATTTAAAGCTCCGGAACGGAAAAAATTCTGACATCGCTAACAGAAGTGCAGTGGCGAATCTAGGGGTAAATTTTCGGGGCCGGGGGGGGGGGGTGCATTGGTTTCCAAATTTTTTCAGCATACAATTTGAATGGCAAATGCACGAAGATTAGAAATATGGCGAAGGAAATATTAAGTATCAAAGCAAAACAAAAATTTTTTTTCCGTTCAAATATAATTTCTGATAGAAACATCATGAAATTTAATGTATACATCTATAATATTTTAACAATTAGATTTTCTTTTTTTGAATAACTAAGTTTTTAGTAATACTTTTGTAACTTGTTTGTGGTAATTTACATGATAATAATGAAAAAATCTCACTGTTTTATAAAAAAAATCTATTAAAAAAAAAGATTTTTAGTCCTACAGCGACACCAACTTTGCAAAACAATGCATGAAAAAAATTACGAATTTGTTTTTGTATGTTAAAAGAATGTTTGAATTCCACTTTGGAAAGTTTTGGGGGAGCTAAAATTTTTTATTTTAAAAATATGAATTTTATGAGAAAATTTCCGATTTCTTCGTGTAACATCATCTGAGTTTACTTATTCTTGCCTTTAATTTAATTTTCGCAGTTTCGAAATGACTTTTCAGCAGTTTCTATACAAAATCACAATTTATCTTATTTCTTACGTCGATTACAATCAGTACTAATTTTTTCGGTACGTATACCATTTAAAGTATTATCTCGTATTTGTTAGAATTTGGGTTTAGTCATCGATTACTAGATTCAGAGGTTTTATAGATTTTTAGTTTTTTCATAGATTTCGGAAAAAATCATGTTGTGTATATTCGAGGTTTTTCATGAACTGCTAGTATTTTTAAGATTTTTCGTATTAAAGATTATAAAAGAAATTTTCAAGAGCCTCTAGTTTTTCTTCCGAAAAGTTCAGTTTAACTTTCTTGTTGTGTAGTTTAAATATATTTCTAACATTTTTGTAATTGTTAAATTGGTCTAGAAAATTCAGTGATGTAGAATTCAACAGTTATTTGATTTTTAATATTTTTAACAACCTTCAACGTGATATTTTTGAACATGGTAACTGGAATTCTATATATTTTTAGTAAATTAATTATTAATGGTATTTTTTGAGTGTATTTACAGTCAAAAACATTTTCTGGCGTTTGGAGGAATTTTTCTACATTAGTCAGAGATTCAGATTTCAAATATGTCTTAGAATTCAAGGTCTGATAGATATATTTGGTAATTTTGAAGTTATTAAAGGAAGATTTCTACATCAAATTCCAGTATTTTATTCATTTATAGTATTGATAGTATTTTTCATGTTTTTTTAACATGTTATTAAATTTCATGGACATTTCCTAGGTTTTCCATAAATATCTAGTATTATTTTATAATTTTTTTTCTGAATATTATATAGATATAGATATTAGATATAAATATAGATATAGCCAGTATATATAGATTATAATTAAATTTTTTCTGGAAATCGATACTCGAGAATCTGAATTTCATCAGATTTTCAGTATCTCAATAAAAAAAAGTTCAAAACTCCAAAACTTCTAGACTTAAGCAAATTCGTACAATTCAGTTCAGGATTCAGTTAAAGGTATCTTGTAGTGCTTTGTCATTTATGTAGAAATTCAAACATTTTTTTTTTATCATAATGTACGTACGAATTTATTTTTCAAAAACTTATCTCAGCAACAAACTATGTACTAACAAGCAACAAAAATATGAAAAATATTGTTTCTTTATTATAAAATCTATCCGTGGGAGAAAATTTTGTTTAGACATTGTAATTCCGTCTTATGGATAAAATTTGCAACAGCAAACTTCATTTATTTTCTACTTGCGCTTTAGTGAAAAGTTTGTTGCAGAGGTCATTTTTTACAAAAGTTGCCATATTTAAAAACTGATCATAAAAAAAACAGTAAAAATCCGTGCTTCACAGACAGAGCACTATGGAACACTCTTATGTTTGGTTCAGACGACTCGGAACATGCTGTAGTGCAAGAAAGACGCGTGGAATAAAAACTGTTTAAGTTGTAGGAAATATAATTTGTTGCTGTTGTTGATGGCAAAGAATAAGAATGTTTATTAGCATGTTACCGGTATTCGATTCGATATAAATGTACTTGTGAAAGGGCACCGGAGTAGCAGAGGATGAAAGCTCCTTTCTGTATCCCTTCAAATACAGCGGCCTCGATTAGTTGACCCGGTTTACTATCTATAATAAAATTATAGTTACGCACAACCATCGAGTTAATATGTCCGCAGCGCTACTGACTCCTGAAACAGGCCGGCGCGGTGCCAATTCTATACAAGATCGAATCAATAGCCGATAGCATGTCAATAATTTTCGAATTCTCCCAACGTTTTAGTTTGTCGGTGCATTTGTATTTCGCGTATGAAATATTATAATGATAAATTTTCGAATAATTGATCCTAAAAACGATAATACATATTAAACGAATTTTACTGTTTTCTTTATAATACTCTAACTTTCAACAGTCAACACTTGCGCGCCAGTATTATGATGTTCTATGTAGAACATCATAAGTAACTGAACTGAACCGAATGAAACGAATTTGATTATATAATTCCAGTTAATGGGAGCGTGAAATGACAGCAAAAATATTTGTCTAACTTTACAAAATCATAATTCCTAATCAACGAATGTCAGTTATTAGAAAATATTATCAAATATTACAGATTTTACTAAACTGATATCAGAAAAGAAACACTGGAAGAAATAATTAGAATTTTGGAAATTAAAGGCTTACAATTTTTCGATTTTTTTTCCATGATAATACGAAACCGCAAAAATTTTTTGAGATGTCATTGTGTGCGTTTTTTTAATTACAATATTATTACTGATAAACTTCAGTTGAACTTCTATGAACGAACTTTTTTTTGTGGCACTTAATTTCAAGAAATCAATTCAATGAGTGACCGCAAAAATCGCACTCTAATTGAAAAACAATTGTCGTCTAGTATAGTTATTTGGTACATAAATATAAAGTACGGAAACTAATACGATTTTGAAATTTCGTTTCGGATGTCATGAAAAACCTCACCATGTGTACACACTTTTGAGTAGAGAAACTTTTAATTTTTAGGTAAAAATGTTATTAAGTTTTATAATTTCGAATCAGATAATCGATTAAAAGTATTTTATGAATTTTTTCTGGAAACAATTTTCGTAATTAAGGTCGTAGCAACCATCGTGCCAAAACACATCTTTTCTCACACCGTGTGCGGTGAGCATGTTAAATAAGGAACTGTTCATCTGTAATACAAAGAACAAAAAAAACCTCTAGTTTATACCTTGACACTCAGTTTCAAGGGCAGTTTTCGCTACATTAATATTCTTACGAAAATAGTGGTCATTTTCCTAAAATGTTTGATTTTTTAACGTCTGGGATTTCGGTTTTTGCAGCAAGAAAAAAAAAGTTTCGCTTGAAATTCATAATCCTTCGTTCACGCAGAGGATATTATAATTATAAATAAGCCTTAAAAAATCCAGACTGTTCAGATGAATGGTTTTCGAGAAACTGCGCTCACCGCGGAAAAACATCGGATTTCGGCATAATTGCTCTAGTGCACCCAATGATTCAAATTTCATTCTGAAAAAAATTCTGAAATATCTTGTGACATTGATAAACGAAGAGGCAATATGTTTCACAAAGAAAATTGTGTAAGTTTTTAAAAAAAAAGTTGTTAAATCGCATTTTTTTACTTGAGAATAAGTGTATGTAACCCCTCGATTCATCGATATTATATGTTATTGTGGCAAATATGATGGAATTGATTAAATTAGAAAATATACTCATAGTTCTCATACAATGACTTTGTCCTGATAGATGTCTATAATGTATGCAAAATCATGTTCATGTCACTTACTCGTTATCACAAAAAAAAAAAAAAAAAAAAAAAAGAACATTAAAAATAGAGCTATAGTTAGGTTTGAAACATTCAAATTTTGTTCATTATGCACACTCAAACAATGACATGCCATTTATTGATATTTACTCACAAAATTGAAGAAAAACCAAGCATCATGACGTGAGCTGGAATTTTTTCAAATCATGCGTACCCAAAGAGTAAATGTCACAAAATTCAGTTCATCATTTTAAAAAAGGATAAATTGTATGTATTGGTTTTTTTGATTTATTGAATTTTCCGTATTTTTCAACAATAGTAAATTTTCGTACTTTTTCCTAGTTCTTTTGTATAATCCTCTGAATATTTCTAGAATCTAATGTTCACTAGCAGAAGACAAAATTAATAGACTGCCCTCCTCCACTTTCGAAATTGTTAGCGCAATCTAAAGTTTATTTTCAAATTCCAAATATTCTACTTGCGGAGGCTTATATAAATCCCAGAGAACCCTATGTACAAGTATTACTTTGCGTGAGTCTTCGAAAAAGTTTAGCAGAATAATTCAAAACAATTAAAATTCATCCAAATATATAATATATAATTATTTTTACAAATTCTCGGAAATCATAAGAAATTAAATTACATACGAACGGATCGTTTTCCTGAAGGAGTTTCATAAAAAAAAACTTTTTTTTTGTTTGACCAAGTATTTAGTAATACTTTTGTAGCTTTTTTGTGGTAACAAACATACCATTATTGAAAAAATCTTACTGTTTTATGAATAACATATTAAAGAAAAAGAATTCTAGTCTTACAGCGACACCAACTTTACAAAACAATTTACAAAAAAAATTCATGCTTTTTTTTGTATGTTAAAACAATGTTTGAATTCCACTCTGGTTCATTTTGGGGGAGCTAAAATTTTGGTATTAAAGATACGAATTTGAGAAGAAAATTTTCGATCTCTTCGTGTAGCATCATCTGAGTTAACCCACATTTGTCATTAATTTAATTTTCGCAGTTTCAAAATGACTTTTCAGCAGTTTTTATACAAAATCACGATTCATCTCACTTCTTACGTCTCTTACAATCAATGCTAATTTTTTCAGTACGTATGAAATTTGAAGTATTATCTCGTATTCGTGAGAATTTGGATTCAGTCATTAATTTCTAGGATTCTATGCTCAAGTATGGAAGATTTTAGAGATTTCTAGTTTTTTCATAGATTATGGAATAATCATGTTGTGTACAATTGAGGTGTTTCATGGACTGCTAGTATTTTTGGGATTTTTCGTATTGACGATTATTAAAAAAAATTTTCAATAATTTCTAGTTTTTCTTTCGAAGAATTAAGTTTAACTTTTTTGTCGGGTCATTTAAATAAATTTCTAACATTTTTGTTACTGTTAAATTGGTTTAGAAAATTCAGTGATCTAGAATTTAACAGATATTTGATTTTTAATATTTTTAACAACTTTCAACGTGATATTTTCAAACATGGTGACTGGAATTATGTAGATTTTTAGTGCATTGATTATTAATAGTATTTTTTTAGCATTTTGACAGTCAAAACTATTTTCTGGGATTTTTATGTATTTCAGGATATTGATCAGGTATTCAGATTTCTAATATGCATTGGAATTCAAGGTCTTATAAATATTTGGTAATCTTGAAGTTATCCAAGGATAATTTCAAACTCAAATTCCAGTATTTTATCCATTTCTAGCATCAAGACTATTTCGCACGTTTTTTTAACATGTTTATAAAATTAAGTGAGATTTCCTAGGTTTTCCATGAATATCTAGTTTTTTTATAATTATCGTATAAATTTACAGAGTTTGATTCTCTAGAAACTCAAATATAGAAGCGTTTCACTATTTCGATAAACTTTCAACAAAGCAAAATTTCGTAGGTGTTGGGAATTTCACAGATTTTAAAACTTGTAGTTCATTCTGTATTTTTTCAACACCCATGAATTTCATTGCGTTTGCCAGTGATAAATACGTTAGGAGATATATCTACATTATTATTTAGTATTTATCAATCTCTAGTATTTATACTATTTTCTATATTTTTTATAATTATTAAAATCTGGTTAGATTTTCTAAGGTTTTGATTGCTATCTTGTATTTGTGCCATTTTAATATAGATTTCTGGAGTTCAATACTCTAGAATCTAAATTTCAACAGATTTTCAGTATCTCAATAAATGAAAAAAGATTCAAAACTCAAAAAGTTCTAGACTAAAGCAAATTCGTTTAATTCAGTTCAAGACTCAGTTGAAGGTAACTTGTAGTGCTTTGTCACTTATGTAGAAATTCAAACAGATTTTTTAATCATTACAATTGAAGTACGAATTTATTTTTCAAAAACTTATCGCAGCTACAAACTATGTACTAATAAGCAATAAAAATTAAAAATATATTATTTCTTTATTATAGAATTTATCTGTAGGAGAATATTTTCTTTAGACATTATAATTCCGTCTTATGGATAAAATTTACAACAGCAAACTTTATTTATTTTTTAGTTGCACTTTAGTCAAAAATTTGTAGCTGAGGTCAGTTTTTACGGAAGTTGTCATATTTAAAAACTGTTAATAAAAAAAACAGTAAAAATCTGTGCTTCATAAACATAGCACTACGGAACACTCTTATGTTTGGTTAAGACGACTCGGAACATGCTGTAGTGCAAGAAAGACGCGTGGAATAGAAACTGTTTAAGTTGTAGAAAATATAATTTGTTGCTGTAGTTGATGGCAAAGAATAAGAATGTTTATTAGCATGCTATCGGTATTCGATTCGATATGGATGTACTTGTGAAAGGGCACCGGAGTAGCAGAGGATGAAAGCTCCTTTCTGTATCCCTTCAAATACAGCGGCCTCGATTAGTTGACCCGGTTTACTATCTATAATAAAATTATAGTTACGCACAACCATCAAGTTAATATGTCCGCAGCGCTACTGACTCCTGAAACAGGCCGGCGCGATGCCAATTCTATACAAGATCGAATCGATAGCCGATAGCATGTCAATAATTTTCGAATTCTGCTAACGTTTTCGTTTGTCGGTGAATTTGTGTTTCGCGTATGGAATATTATAGTAATAAAAATTCAAATAATTGATCCTGAAAACGATAATACATACTAAATGAATTTTGCTGTTTTTTTTACAATACTCTAACTTTTAACGGTCAATACTTGCGCGCCAGTATTACGATGTTCTATGTAGAACATCATAAGTAACTGAACTGAACCGAATGAAACGAAATTGATTACATAATTTCAGTTAATAAAAGCATAAAAATAACAGAAAATATTTTTTTTTACTTTAAAAAATCATTATTCCCGAACAGCGGATGTCAGTTGTTAGGAAATACTATTAAATATTTCTGATTTTACAAGATATTTATCAGGAAAGAAACTGGAAGAAGAAGATAAAATTATAGAATTTGAAGGTTTACAATTTTCCGATTTTTTTTCATGATAATCAATACAAAATCGGAAAATTTTTTTGAGGTCTAAATGTGTGCGTTTTTTTAAATACTATCTTATTACTGATGAACGTGAATTAAACTTTCATGAACCAACTTTTTTTTGTGCCACTTGATTTCAAGATAACAAATCAATAAATGACTGCAAAAATCGCACTCTGATTTGAAAAATATTGTCGTTTATCAGAGTAATTTGTTACATAAAAAATAAAGTAGGAAATCTAATACGATTTTGAAATTTGGATTTGGATGTCATGAAAAACCTTACCATGTATACACACTTCTGAGTCGAGTAACTTTTAATTTTTAGTTAAAAATGTTATTAAGTTTAATAATCTCAAATAAGATAATTGATTAAAAAGTTATTCCGACATTTTTTTGGTCCCTAAAATTTTTTCTTAAAAATTCAATTCTTACTAATGAACCTAAACGAACACCAACATGATTGGAGCGTTTCCTTTAAGTTTGTAAGGTTGATAAATGTATAGATTCCATATGTTTATTTTAAAGAGTTATATACACTTGCGCTCGAGAAATGAAAGGTATTTCACGGTTTTTTCTAGAAAAACAAAACCATTTTACTTGAAGCCTATTTATGTTTTCATGTCCTAGGGTATTTTATGAATTTTTCAGGAATTAATTCTCGTAATTACGGTCGTAGCGACCATCGTGCCAAAACACAACCTTTTTGACACTGCATGCGGTGAGTATGATAAATAAGGAACTGTTTATCTGTAATACTAAAAACAAAACAAATAACCTCTATTTTATACTTCTGCGCTGTGCGTGAACGAAGGGTTTCGCTATATTAATATTTTCACTAAAATAGTGATTTGTTTCCTTAAATATTTGATTTTTTAACGTCTGGGATTTCGGTTTCTGCGGCAAGAAAAAAAAAGTTTCGCTTGAAATTTAAAATTTTTCGTTCACGCAGAGGATATTATAATTATAAACAAACCTTAAAAAATCCAGACTGTTTAGATGAATGGTTTGCGAGAAACACCGCGGAAAAACATCGGATTTTGGTACAATTGCTGTAGTGCACCCAATCATGAAAATTTCATTCTGAAAAAGTTTTCTAAATATCTTGTGACATGATAAATAAATAGGCAATAAGTTTATCAAAAAATATTGGGTTGTTTCTCAAGAAAAAATTGTGAAATCCTATTGTTTTCCTTGAGAACAAGTGTATATAACCCCTTGAATTATCTATATTTTATGTTATTATGGCAAATATTATAGAATTTATTAAATTAGAATCATACCCACAGTTCTCATACAATGACTTTGTGCCGATAAATGTCTATAATATATACTAAATGAGGTTTACTTCATTTACTCGTTATCACAAAAATAGAGAAAAAAACTCATGAAAAATAAAGTTATAGTTAGGTTTGAAACATTCAAATTTTGTTCATAATAATTGAAGAAATTTTCAAAATTTACTGCGATTGACATTTGTTTATTTATCGAAAATCAACCCTTAATGAAGCATAAAAATAACTATGAGAATATCATTTTTACTACAAAATACCGTGGTTGCCGAACGCAAAATTGTTGCTTATAAATCTCATTATAATTGTTTTCAATTCGGCGAGTTTTTTTTTTTAATATAGGGGAATAACCGATGCAATGCTAGAATCTTCAGTTCTAAAAGTTATCGATTTTTTGATAAAAATTGCTATCACAAGAAAATTTTCTTCCAAGAAGTTTAATTCATGATTATATTTTATCTAATGCAACTTTATCTTCATACAACACGAAGCAAATCAGTGTGTCCAGATTGAATGCTCTCACTTTCAATACACGCGAACGGTCTTATGCGTGTGAAAAGAGAGAACGTGACGTCATACCATGGCCTCTCACATACATGAAACCGGTTTGAATGTATTGAAAGTGAGCGCATTCAATCTGGACACACTGGAAGCAATGATTAGGGGCCGTTGATAAACCTCATCACTCAAATTTAGGTTTTTTGAACCCCCCCCCCCTTTCCCTAGAAGAACACGAGGTTTATGAACGGCCTCTTGTAAAAATTTGATCGTTTTGCCCCAACTTATTGTATCATACAGAAAAACTAACACGTGGCAATTGAGCAAAAGCCGCTTTTCAGTCAGTATTCCCTACAATAAAATAGCTGAAATTCAAGAGGAAAAAATCAGTCTGTATATTATTTTCGTTCAAGACACGTGTCTTGAATTTATAGTATTATGAATCACCTCAAGAAAATTCGAGGTCGATGAGATGATTCATAAGCGTACGAGCTACACAGTGCTTTTGTACACGTGTCGGCCATTTTCGCTGTTTCTCACGCCGATTTCTCAGCGCGATCATTAAATCACATCTAAAAATGTCGCGGTCCGCGTTTTTAAAATCTTCAATCGCGAATTTGGAATTCGTCTCTACCATTACACTCGCCCGTCCATAAGAGATACAGCTCGGGACAGTGTATCTCTAAACGAATCGACACTTTTTCTCTGGCGTAGCCAAGATGATTAATGATTTCGCGCTCACCCGGCCGTATCGTGCGACCGTACCTTTTCATACAGTACTGAAATTTCCCGTCAAAATCGGCTTGGGACATTCCGTCCGCGGCCTCGATACCCGAGACAAACGAAAGAACTGTTGGAAACACATACCTTTTTCTTCGCGGTTCATGAGATATCTGTCAGATGCTCCTTTAAAGAAGGCTCCCTTAAAGACGGACGAGTACACTACACTTTTACTTGTTCTTCTCAACGGTGTATGCACGCACAAACTGACACGAACGTGGTATACTAAAGAGAACTTAACTGACGAACTATACTGAACAACTCAAATCAGTGATTTGGTTCGGCGCGCGCACGCTATGACGTGACTCTGTCAGTTGAATATTAGTTTTTCTAGAATTTTATAGAATATTGAATACTAGATAAATGTAACAAGGCATTTACAATTTGAAATTTAAATCAAAAATTGAGAGTAAAATTCTTCAATGTCAAATTAAATTTAACTATTAAGTAAAATATAAATTACTCTTCAACTTTGTTAATTGAGTCAATCAAGTTATTCATAATTTCATGAGGCTTAACTTATTTAAATTAAATTTTATATACTTCCAAGGACATTTGATTTCATTCAACTCAATTTATTAAAAATTATATAAAAGTAATCTAATTTAATTTTTTTGAACTTTTTTGTTTAAATCGACGAAATCGAACGATTTTTTATTTATTTTATTTAATCTACTCCATAAAATCAAAATATCACTAGAAATTTATGTTCTAGATTTTACATAGTTTTATTTTTCACAATTTTAAAGAACAAAGTAGTAAAATATCTAACTTTTAAAACTACTGGATAAAGGCGTCAGCAATAAAATTTAAAGCAAGGTTTTATTTGAGAGATATATTTTTTCAAGGATTTAAAAATTTAATTTTATAGATACAATTTCAAAAATATTAATTTGTGATTTCTCATCAGTGTCTTTGACATTTTGATTTATTCAACTTTTGCATATAGTTTAAAATCTCTTATTTTTTCATTCCTTGTAACTAGACTTATGTAACACGTCATTTACGATTTGAAATTTAAATCGAAAATTGATACATAGCCCAAATCTTATATGTAAATTTATATTGAAATATGAAGTAAAATATAAATTACTCTACAACTTTTTCCATTATTTCAGTTAATTAATTTATAATTTCATGATGCTTAACTTATTTCAAATAAATTTTATATAATTCAAAAAATATTTGATTTCATTAAACTCAATTTATTATAAATTATGTAAAGGTAATCCAATTCAATTTTTTCGAATTTCATTGTTTGATTTAATGTAATCGAACCGTTTTTGTTAATTTAATTGATTTCAATTTACTTCATGAAATCAAAAAATCACTAGAAATCTATGTTATAGATTTTAAATAAAGAATTTTCGAATAAGATATCTACGATGAGCTATTATCTAGTTTTTATGCAAAGTCGAACGTTTTTCGCGTTTTATCGTCGGTAAAGTGGGGGCGCAATGATATCTTTGTGGTACGACTGACTTTACGGGACGACAATAATTTCAGCGGCAGACAAAAACACAAATCGTCCGCCTTTTGGTTGAGAGCAGTTGAGAGCACTGTCTGCGCATGCGCGTGACACGCATTGATGCCAGTCTGTGCCAGTCTGTGCCAGTCGATGTTTTTGAGAGTGGTGGTACAGTATAGTACTAGAAAAACATTGGCGCACATTGGCGTGTTTTGCTGTCGGTTTTCTTGTTTATGTTGTGCTTTGGCTGGAAACTTTGGCTAAATTTTCATTTTCACCTGGTGAGCAAACGTGCAGAAATGGATCGACAATGCGAGGATGTATTTTTTGAGTGTACTCCGCCCGAACTAAAAAGTGTAGCTCATAGTGCGAAACAAGATCTGTTGCCGACTAAGTCAAAAGAAACGTACGAAAAATCGTACAATGATTTCTGCGAGTGGCGCAATTCGTTCAAAACTACTGCTTCTTCGGAAAATGTCATCATGGCATACCTCGTCTATCTGAGAGATACAAAAAATATGGCTCCATCGACTTTGTGGCATAATTTCTCCCTGCTGAAAAAAACCATCCTGCTGAAAGAAAAAATCAACATCGGTTTGTACGGTTCGGTCATGGCCTTTCTTAAGAAAGAAAACGTTGGCTTTCAACCAAAAAAGTCGGCAGTGTTCACCAAAGAACAAGTATGTCATTTCCTAACTGATGCACCAGACGTGGATTATCTGGCAACAAAGGTAAATCCATGAACTTATACAAACTGACAGAAATTATTGAATAAAGTAAATAGTATAATATAATCGTTTCTAAAATAATAAAAAAAATACAATGAAAAGCATAAGAAATAAAAAATGATTGAAAAAATGAATAATTATAAAATAAAATAATACAATACATTTTGAAATTAATTTAACGAATAAATAATGATGTTTTTAAAAATAATAAAATACAATAAATGTAATAAAAAAATAAAATAAACAAATTTTGAAAAAAAACATAATATATAAATCTACGCAAAATAAAAAATGAAGGATCATGAAAATATATATCGCCTAAAAATAATTGCAAAGTAATAAAAAATACGAGAAATACCAAAACAAAATATAAATATTAAACGATCGATAATAAGAATGATGGATGATTGTATATATGAATAATAAAAAATATGTTCAGAAATATGAATATTTTAAATAATAAATTTATGAACACATACTTAATAATAAAATTTGAAACTAATTATTTAAAAAATTAGCCACAACGAAAAAATAATAATCAAAGTAAATGAATTATGAAAAACTAAAACGATGATGGATATAATGCGTCGATTTTAAAAAAACTAATTAGAGATTTTTTAAAATTACTAGCTAAAAAAAAGGAATCGAATTTTTGCAGGTTGTTCTCATAATGGGAGTGATGGGAGCTTGTCGTTCCCAAGAGCTGACAGACATCCATATCCAGCATTTAAAGAAAGAAGGGTCACTGATTGTTGTCACCATACCAAAAACAAAAACTAACAGGCCACGTGAATTCGTCATCAAACAAGAATACATTCCTGTTGTTGAAAAATATCAAAACTTACGCCCAAAAAATGTACAAACAACACGTTTTTTTTTGAATTATAAAAAAGGTCGTTGTATGACTCAAGTTATTGGCAAACATAAAATTGCCAAAATGCCCCAAAACATTGCAATATTCTTGAGATTGGACAACACCGAATCTTTTACAGGTCACTGTTACCGCAGAACGTCTGCAACAATTTTC
The DNA here is from genome assembly GCA_028476575.1 of Platygaster robiniae. Classification (NCBI taxonomy): domain Eukaryota; kingdom Metazoa; phylum Arthropoda; class Insecta; order Hymenoptera; family Platygastridae; genus Platygaster; species Platygaster robiniae. Next base: position 48,717,703 of record CM052019.1, on the reverse strand, counting down.
GCAAATGAAGGGGGTTCTTCGATTGATTTAAAAAATTTGGGGGGCTGGAAATCAGACGCTGTGGCACAGGGGTATGTAGAAGATTCAGTTCGCCAAAAAACTGAAATCAGCAAAGTTTTGCACTCGGCTGTTCAATTTTTACGAAAAAAACTTTTGAAACATCTACAGTCATTGAAAGTGAAAATGCTGGAATTGACAATGTTGAAATTGAAGAAACCGAATCTCAGATTGTACACCCAACGATTTCTTTTTCAACAAATCCTGCGTTAAAAGGAAACATTACAATTAATGCAAATATTGTTAACATTTACAATAAAAATGATTGAGGATTATTGACATTTTTTGATCAACATATTGTATACTGCTAAAAATAAATTTCAAATATTTCATTACTCGCGAAACTGTAACATAAAATTGATTATTTGTAATAGTTACATTGCGATATGCTATAAATAAACAAAAGTTTTTGACAAATCTGTTGTTTTATTACTAAAACAAAAACTATATTGAAAAATCTCTTGTTTGACTGTTATTGAACAATTTTAAACATAAAAACAAATTCACGTTCGTACAAATAAGTTTTGAAAAAATATTACCAAAACTAACGAAGAAATCGTTCTGTGAAAAATGAAACTAAGATTTAAATAAGAAAGTTTGAATAAATGTCATTACTATCAAAATAACAATAATAAATGCTTAATAGTTTTTTTAAATTATAATATCTAGTTGTTCCTTACTCGGGGGGCTCCGCCCCCCGAACCCCCCGCCGGGGCTCCGCCCCTGGACCCCGCCGAGACTCCCCCCCTGGACCAACCCCTGAATGCGACTTTAAAGTCTTCATTTAGTTGTTGAGAATACTGCGAGGGCGGGTGCAGTACCGAACAATAAAACGCTCAAAACGTTCGACTTTGCATAAAATATCGTGTGTCACTCGACAGCAACCCTTCGCCGGCCTCGGCCGCTGTTTTCAGGCCTCGGCGGTGTGCGCGCTTCGCGCGCACACTTCTCGCCTCGTCCTGAAAACATCGGCCTCGTCCGGCAAAGGCTTCATTGCTGTCTTGTAACACAATATACTATTGTTCGAATTGTTTTTCATAGAATTTTGTGTATTCTACCCAGGGTATTGAACCGGAGCAAAAAATCGCTCCCATCCGCTCGAAAAAGTCTTTCCCCGGATGCGGAGGAAAAAAAAAGATTGTAAAAAGTATCAAAAACAACAAGAGAAATGAAAATCTTCATAGACACTTTTTGCTGAAAAATCCACTCAAATACAAATAATTTAAAATTAAAAGGACTTTGAACTCTAGAGCATGAAATTCTTGAAATCTATGTATGAATGTACAAAAAAATAGTTAAAATTTTGAAAACTTCTAGAAAATCCTGTTACATTTTATACACACTGAATAATACAATAAAACTCAAAAATTCTGAAAATCTAGGTATGTATTATGATTCTCAAAAATCTATTAAATTTCCAAATGTTTCCTTGTGGCTAACATTAAATCAAATGTCATATTTAGGAATTTTGAGAACTTGAAAAAAATATGAAAACTTAAACAAGCTGATTGATTTTTTTTTCACAGTGAAACAGTAGGGATCAACATTTTTTATTATATATGAAATAAACGATTTCTAGTGAACAACACCACGAGTAAGTTGATATTGTTTTTTTCATCTTCAGTTCTTCGATATCTTGTTATTTACATTCAATTTATTTCAAAAAGTAACGTGAAAGTAACAGGAGGTTACTTTTTGAAGTGGTAACAGCAAAGAATTACTATTTCTTTTCAAGTAACGGTAACGTAGCGAAATACTTTTTTCACCTTTGTAACGGTAACGTAACGCGTTACATTTTGTTAAGTAACTTTCCAAACCTAAGTTAATTCATGAATAATTTTATATCATATGTTGAATTGCTAGGAAAAATTTTCGAAATGCTTCACATTTCGAAAATTCTGTAAAAATTCTTAAACTCCATAAAAATTTCAACAATGACATAAAAAAATGTATAACTAAATCCTTGCTCTTTAAAAAAACTAAATTTAACTAAAACTGTTCAACAAAATCACACGTAGTATATTATAATCCCTGTTCTAACTTTCCCAATCACGAACGTGTGCAAAAATCGAATTACAGTGGAAACAAAATTCGCCTTTTCCTCCCAGCATGAAACGATAAATATTACAACCCTTATGACAGTTTCCAAAAGCTTTAAATGAATTTCTCAATTTTTCACGAATCGCGAATTTGCTGTTTACTGCAGTACGCTTCCAGCTTCAAATATACGCAAAAGTTTACGGTAGTATCAAGTCCATCGTGAAAAATCCGCGAATGTTTCCCTCGAAACTCAGCCCACTGATTCAGTCAGCTCAATAATCGAATTCATTCAATTAATAGGGTGGTTTTATTCAAATTCGGCGGTCGCTAAATTGCGCGCAAACGTGTAGAATGCGATGGGAAAAGTGGCGAGCGTTAAACGAATTAAAGCTCGTTGGAAGAACTCATTGCTCGAGCACGTTTTCCTTTAGAAGCATCGGCAGAAAAAAAATAATATATTTTGCAACAAGAGAAAAATAGTATTTTGGACATTTTTTGCAACATGATAGTGATTGCTTATCTGTTTCCAAAAGTAAAAAAGTTAATTTCAATTTAATTCAATGTCAATTGCTATAAAAATGTATATTTCTTGTATTTTGTTTCTTATCCCTGAAATTATTGTTTGATGAATAAAACGCACCATATAACGCGTATACTTAAAATTAAAATTCGAAATTCGGAATATTTTACTTCCTTTTCTGTACACTATGCATCATACTTTTTGTCTGTAGAGAACAAGATACATGCTGTATTTCTTCATGATTATTCCTGTTTTCCCTGCATCAAAATCGAATACTAATTAATTAAACAGACACATCATAAGCTGAACTTTTAACGATCACATTCAAAACACATTGATAATTCACTCGAATGATCTCGGAATATGGCTCGCGCGACATAATGAATCTCATGGAACGCGTCAGTTTCGCTCCACCGAGTAAATGCACTTCAATAAAATTCGTTGTTGCGCTCAAACATTTATGGCATAAATAATGCGGCGCCCCGATTGTTCAGAATTTGACGAAGCTCGATCTTTTCTCGCCCTTTTTTTCCAACTTTTTGTTTCGTATGATGAGAGGTAATAGATCGGAATCTATATGAATCTATTCATGAGCAAACCCTTCGTGCGTTTCACTTCCATGAGATATTCATGAATCCCCGCTTTGGATTTTTCATATTTACCGAGATAAATCATGAGCTTATTCGAATTTCAATTCAATCCTGTATGATTAGAAGTTTTGCGGTAGTAGAATTTCAGATGTCGTTCGATTCAATTTTGATTCCGAAGTGTTTACTTTGTATGGATTGGAATTCGGAGAGATTTAGTATATTTTTCAACATTGCTTGAAATAAGTTTATTTCTACATAAAAGGGTTTTTCTATGTTGACATTTTTGATGATTGAATCATACTTTCAAATGAACTTACATCATTTTATTAAACTTGTATATTTATTGTCTAACAAAAGAGAAAACCAGAGAGAAAAATACACATTGCAAATAATGATATCATTTAATTGTGAAATAAGATATTCTCTTCAAAAAATTAAAATTTCCAATGTTATTAACATAAAGTTTTTTCTGTTACTATTGAGAATTTTCACATCTCTTTTAAAATCGTAACCATTATTACTTCTATCTCTGACCAGGAATTAATAACAATTCACCAAATTTCGAATAATACTCTACTGCAATATACACTGTACCTCTCACAACATCGAAATTTCTCAATTTATCCTTCCCTCTCTCGATTATTTTTCCAGGCATTCTCAAGTTTCACTTGTAAAATGAATATTTGAAGATACAATTGAATTTTATGTACCCACAATGAAAAACGAAATAGATGGTTGGAAATAAAAAAATTTTACAAAAGCATGAAAGACAACATATAGGAAGATTTTTATCGTACTGAAAACAATGTTTTTAAAGAGCTTTTGCAATTTAAGAAATTATGCCAAAGCATGAAAAGATGCTCAGGAGAGCTGTAAAAAAATTTTTTGGATATTTTACAACACCTCTACTTCTTAATAAAAACTATTTTTAGGTTTCAAAAATAAAGGTTCGTTATTGTTTTAATTTGAAAATCCTCCAGTTTTTACATGGTTCTTCAGTTTTTTTATGAACTTTGAGTTTTTAAAATACGTGGTTACTAGGTTATAAATTATAATTGATGTTATTATTTACCTAATTAACTATTGCACTGATAACTTTGTCATATTTTTTAAATAGAAATCATAAAAGTTTTTAGAGTTCAGATTCAAAAATTAAATAGGTGTGTGTACAAATATTAAATTTTTGTAAAAATTACGTTATTGATCGTCTTATTTTGCTAATCTAAGAAGATAACTGCTTAAATTTTTAGAAAAGTGCGAAATCGATTCAATTTTACCGATTCTGCAACTTATCTAAAGATTTTTGTTTCTTTCATGAAACTCATAATTAAATATAACTAAATGTTTTGTACCACAAGTACGGAATTCTACAACAAATTGTTCATTTTCTCAACTGTTTTTGGAGCTTTTTACTCATATGTGGAGTGCACTTATACACTTATAGTTAATTCGACAAGCCGCGATGTTATATTAGATGCAAAAGGCAAAACTAGACGCTGTTATTGCAATATTACGGAACGTGTCGAGCGCGGAGACAGTGAATATTAAGCAATAAAAAAATTAATATCTTTGTAATAGAAAAAAACGATAAAACTCCATGAGATTATTCAAGGTTAACGTTTTCCGTGTTATTTGGTAAAAAAATAAAATACTTTTAGCGTTCAGAAAGTCTGCAAAAATGCAATTGTATGTAAATAATTATGTAAACAATTCTTTGTTCAAACAATTATTGAATATTTTTGACTCATTATGCAGAACACACCCATACAAATACACGAAAAAAACTTTTAATCTGATTATGTATATCAAGTTGTTTTGAAGATATTAATTTTTAAATCAAGGCTCATGAAAAAGTTTGATTTCTTATAACAGCAACAAATATATAAATAATTGCATTTTTAACGCTCACGTCACGCTAAATAACTACATTTTTTTACCAAATAATACGTAAAACGTTTATCTTCAATAACTATCAAAATTACCAAAAATAGTTCCTCACTTTTGCGATACATCGCACAAAATCATTGACAATGGTTTCAGAATTTTTCATGTAACCTTCAACAGGCAGAATAATACGCTTCGTTTTTAAGGCAAAAAAGTTAAATTTTTCAAGATAATTGAAATTTCGATTGAAAGTTGCAAAACTAAGATTATTATTATTAATAAAAGTTTTTGCGAATTTCAAACTCACTTGACATATCTTAGATTTGTTCCATTCGTTTAATTGAAAATTCAACATTTAAGATTTGGGATCGAAATCACTCGTTTCAAATTGTGATGATTTTTTTTTCAAATTATCCAATCAAGTCCCCCCCCCCCCCCCCCCCGTCCCAGGAGCGTTACGTAGTTTATGCACAGCCCAAATGAATTTTCCCTTTAACGTCATAATTTATTTTCCAATTCATAACGAATATTCTCCAAAATGTTGCACAATATTTCACAAGCCCCACATCCTCAACATCGTTTTCGATTCTGTCACTTGAAAGGTAACGACTTTTCTTGGCAAAACGTGCGCGACGGTCGTTCTTCCCTGGGCGATGCCACGGAAAAAAGCTAACGAGTCTCGCCTTGCATACGTGCCCGAGCTCGACAAAGACGAGAAAGCGGTTTATATCATTTTTATCTTTCGCTTTCTTCCTTTGCAAACATGCAGGCTCCATCAACGACTCGAAACAACCGCGGGTACATGTATAATGGCTAAAGTGGCGAAAGCGAAAATAGGGGAAGACAGAGGAAAAAACGGGTCGACGGCGGCGGGAAGTAAAAGGAAAAGCAGCGCGTGCAATTGAAAGGGTGGAAGAAGGATTCGGAACAATGTCGCCCGGAGGGATGAAATTTTCTCAGAGTTGCGGGAAATTGAGTCGACCCAATAACATCTTGCCCGGGCGGGACGCGAAATTGCGCCCTCGAAAAATGTAATTGTACTCCATGGCCGCGGGGGCAATGTATGTTCATGACTGAAACGGCAAGTCGTCCAAAAAATTTCCCGAATTGATTAAAATATCTGCTGGAAAATTTTACTAAACTTTTGAATTCCATTGGATGATAGCTATCTTCAGTATACTATATTTATTGCAATTTCATTCTTGGTAATGTCATTTTACTGTAACATCTGCATAAAGATAATGTTCCTTCATTATTTCATATTCAATAATATACAGGGTGTTTCCAACTCCCCGCACCGAAAATAAAAATGTAATCTCTTATTAAATTTCAAATTAAAAAGTCCTTTGCCACTTTTTATTAAACTCAAAATTGAAAAAGTTATTCAAGCCTAAAATTCAAACAATAAAAGAACCCTCTCGACTAAGTAAGGGTAAACTTCGTTGACCAAAATTTTCCTACATTTTTTTCATATTTTTCTGAGTCAAAAAGTCCTTTGCCACTTTCCACAGAAGTCAAAATCAAAAAAGTTATTCGAGCATAAAATCTAACCATGAATAACTTTTTGATTTTTACTTTTGTGAAAAGTGGCAAAAGACTTTTCGACTCAGAAAAATATGAAGAAAATTTGGGAAAATTTTGGTCAACGAAGTCTGACCCCACTTGTCGAGAAAGCGCATTTATTGTTTAAATTTTAGGTTTGCATAACTTCATCAATTTTGAGTTTTATAAAAAGTGACAAAGGACTTTTTGACTTGAAATTCAATAATTGGTGCGGAGAATTGGAAACACCTTGAATAATTTAGCTCATCGTGAAATACATGTTGATTCAAGTAGAAAAAAAGAAGCATACAAAAATTAGATATATTTTTATGAATTTATGATAGTTACTCATACCATAAATAATATCAGTGTCTATAAGAAGTAAAATATCTGTTTCTAATTTTTTTATTCGCAGTTTTGCTTATATCCCACGTATTTTTATTAATTTGCTTACAGGATGATTCATTCACTCATTAATTCACTCATACATTTCTTAATAACTTTTGTAAAAATTGATTTTTTACTCCAATTTCTTTCATTATATACATAAAGTGTTTTTTATTTACTCTATTGATTTATGCATAACAAAAGTTATTTATTTATTCATTAATTGTATAAGTCTTACAACTCAATCACTTCATTGTTAGACTATAAGACAATAATTTCATAGAATTGTGGATGATCAAGCATATAATTGTTAAATATAATGAATATTATAGAAAAATCGTACTATGCATCACATAAAAAAATTAGTTACAAAAATTAATAAGTATATGTTTTATCGTATTAACCCTAGATGGTCACACTTCAGTAGAATCGCACATAAGTCACACTGGGTGAAATTTATCAAAGCCAAAAAAAGTGTGAACAACGAGTTATAGTAATTTTTTACAAAATATCATGCTGCTCTAAAAGAATCTAAAAAATACATAAATAAGTTCTTGTAACAAAAATCATTTGTTTAAATATTGTAAAAAGCTGACAAAGTGATAGGAAGACAAAAAATTGGTTTTTAAAATAAAAAATTGTCTTGTAAAAAGAAAAATCCATGGAAGAAAACTGCTACAATTATCCGCAAAATATTCTATTTGCATTAAAAATTGTAAACATTTAAAAACAAAAATGTTGAAAAGTAAGTCTGAGGAATCAAAAAGTTAACATATAAAAGCATAAAAATATTCGACAATGTTAATTGCAGAAAAGAACTTTTTGGCTTATTTTCACGAGTTACAATCAAATCACAAAATATATAATAAAAATTTCGATAATTACGCTTACACAAAAATTTACTTTACGAGATACTTATTAAAATCGTGTGAATGAATTTCACCTACTGTGACGATCTAGGGTTGAAGTAAATTATGATACTCGTTATAACAAAAATTTGTATTTTTGAAAAGGATTGCAAATATTATACATATACACTATACTACAATGATTTCATATTGCAGTCAAATACATACATTATTATTCTAAATCCTGTATACTGCTGGGATTCATGTAATTTCAAAAATTTTACAATTTTTTTTCAAATTTAGGCTTTAGAAACATAATCAAAAATATCCTCACACAGTAAAATAATAACCTAACTTTAGGTTCTTCAAAAAAATTTTCGTGATGTTTCGTATAAAAACATATAATTTCAATCATCAATTTCATGTGGAAAATTAGCAACAACAAGCAATTTGGTCACTTTTAACAATTTTTTCCCAGTCTCAATTTCAATAATACATGATATTTTTGGAAATCCAAATAGCGTATCTTATAGTGTAACAATTTTCTATATTACAAACAACTATGATAGTTCAAAAAGTTTTTGTAATCTTGAAATGTTATAAACATTCCTAGAGTTGCATTATTTTAGACAGTTTTCATGATTTCGATAATTTTCTAACAGAACTGTCATGCTTGAAAATTCAAATCAGTTACCTTTAAGTTGCTTTATTGAGAAAAAAAAAACATATAAGGCTAGTTTTTTCAGATGACAAATTGCAATATCGACTTACGTACAGAACAATAAACCTTAAAATGTCTTTTTTTACAGTTGCGAAAAAATTTCCATACTGCATTTCTAGTCCTACTGAATTTCAAGTTTTTATATCTAACGGTAACACCAAAATAAACAAATCCACTCCCCAATTTACAAATCCTCACGAAATTAACCCTTTGCAGCACGGTGGGAAGACGTATATCCCACCTAGAATACTACCATTTTTTCCAGTTTTCAAGTGCTTGTGACTCGACGTTTATCATTTTAAATTTAAATTTACTATATTTACATGTTGAGCCTTGAATATTTTGACTTTGTTATCTAATTTTGTTCATTCATTTGCCAATATCAATAAACAAATAGTGGAAAAAGTCACTTTTTGCAAATAAAATTCAATATCTTGAAAAGTTTTCAACGGATCAATTTGAAGATTTATTATTACATGTTTTCAATGTCGCTGATGAAGAATTTGTGATAGATTTTCAAAACTCAAAATGGTGGATCCAATATGGCGGACTGAATTAGTTAAACTTATTCATATCTGTATGAAAATTGGTATACAGGGCTTTACAGGGTCGCTGATTACGATTTTAATACCAGAATTTCGAAATTCAAAATGACGGATTTAATATGATGGACACAATAACTATGTTATAAGTATTGGTACCAAATTTTTTGTTGTTCAAGAAATAAAACTTTTTCCAAGTTGATGACAACAATAAGTACCGCTCTCAGCCGAACCCAGAGACACGAACGAGGACGAAGCGGCTTTTGTCTCCATTTTTTTTTTTTTTTTTTTGGTATTTTTTTATTTTTTTTATTCATTTTCTATTATGTTATAAAATGCTCTATATAATAATTATAATTTAAATAATATTATGTATTTTCCGCTGAATCTTCGAAAGGTCTAAGCATAAATTTTCTGCTTTATGTCCGAATGAAAAAAAAAAAAGAAAGGGCCCACCCATCGCAGCATTGTCAATAAGCTTTGACATCTTCATCCGGTCGAAAAAACATCATTAGGCAGATACAATAATGATAGCGTGACTTCGAGAATTTGTCTGGAATCCTCGTCTAGGCTTATTTATCCGATAAGCCGTGTTCACCCTTTTTTTTCACGTTGATGAGTCGAGCAATGTGATTTATGGTCAGATTTTCAGCCAGAAGCGTAAAACCAGTTTGAAAACCTTTAGTTGTGAGGTATCGAGTTTTTCTGAAATACGTCCAATGCATACCTCTACGTTGGAGCTTCCATTCCATTCATGCTGATGCCAGCAAACGCGGACGCAAGACGTGGAACATCAGAAACTGGTAATCTTTGGGCAAATGCATATCGCAAAATATTGTTTCTATTCTTTGTCTCAAATGCCGGAAAGAGTAGAACTAACGGAACTTGCAAGTGATGCAGAATCTGCTAATGGACTTTGTGATTCATCGGATGATGAAAATTTTACAAACAAAGGCACAATTGTACTACAAAATGATTCTGATGATGACTTTTCTGAAAACAAAAATGAAGCAGAACATTCAGTAGAAGAAGTGTGGACTAGTCGAGGGCAAAAAAAATGAGATTTACCATTTACGAAAGATCATGGGCCAAATATTCCCGACAGTGCTACATCTCCATCTGAAATTTTTTTCCGTCTTTTCCCTGATGACTCGTTGGATTGTATCGTTCAACAAACTAATCTGTATATTCAACAAAAAAAAAGTGGCGAATCCATCACAAAAGATGAATGAACTACTTTTATAGCTATCAATATTTTGATGGGAGTGAAAAAATCCCCTTCGTACCGTGATGACTGGTCATCAGATACGAAACTAAACGATTCATTTGTAAGTCCACTGATGACGGTCAATCGTTTTCGATTCATTTTGAATAATTTACCCATTGCGGATAATAGGAAAGAACCAAAGAAAGGTGAGCCAAATTATGATAAAATTTATAAGTTGCGACCCCTATTGACAAGACTTGGTGAAACGTTCAAGAACTGCTGGAAACCAAGCAACTATCAGCCTATAGACAAGTCCATGATCAAATTCAAGGGTCGAAGTAGTTTAAAACAGTACATGCCGGTAAAACCAATCAAGCGAGGGTATAAGTGTTGGGTACGTGCAGACGAATCAAGCTATGTATGCGAATTTCAAGTTTACACCGGCAAGACAGAAAATTCTGAAAAAAAATTGGGTGCAAAAGTTGTAAAAGAGCTTACACGCGAACTTGTTGGTGGAAATCACCATGTGTATTTTGATAACTTTTTCACTGGCGTTGACCTCATGATTTCAGTAAAAAAAGACCAGATTTTCGCATGTGGTACAGTGCGTTCGAACCGTGCAAGATTACCTAAAGACACAATACTTGACAAGAAAATGAAACATGGTCACCACGAATTCCAAACTTCAAACACTGGCATTCGTTGGATCAAATGGATGGACAAGAAAGCTGTGTACTTTCTATCTAACTATCACGATCCACGCGATGTCACTTCCGTGAATCGAAGACAAACAGATGGATCTCTAATAGAAGTAAGCTGTCTACTAGTATGTTCTGACTATAACAAGCACATAGGTTATGTTGACAATGCTGATCGTTTGCTATCAACATATAAGATTGATCGAAAATCAAAAAAATGGTGGCTCAGGATATGCTGGAATTTTGTCGATCTGTCGTTGGCTAATGCCTTCATCATATATTCAGTCAGAGACCATGGAACTGCTTCTTTATCGCTAAAAAATTTCAGATTGCGCATAGTACATGAAATCGTTGGACAAAATATACCCAAAAAAAAAGAAAGGAAACGCCAGTCTACAGTAGTCGGCCACCACAAACCTCAAGTGCCTCTTGAAAAGAGACGTTCTCAATCGTCTCACATGCCGGTCTATGGTAGACATTTTAGACGATGTGCTTTGTGCAGCACAAAAGCCAATGAAAAAAGAAGTGAATGGATGTGTAACGTTTGCGACGTACCATTTTGTTTGTCAAAAACGAGAAATTGCTTTGCGAGCTACCACACTTAGAGTAGTGACTCTACACTAATGAAGTGAAATACGGTCAAGATTCACGGAAGAACATGTTTGTTGAAAGAAAGTTATAAATAATTCAGAAACTTGAGGTATCATGCAAAAATTTGGAAAAAAAGGCAAAATCAAAAAAAAATTCCAAAAATTTAAAAAAAAATACCAAAAAAAAAAAAAAAATAGAGACGATAGCCGCTACGTCCTCGTTCGTGTCTCCGGGTTCCGCTGAGAGCGGTAGATATTGTTGTTATCAACTTGGAAAAATTCTTCTTTCTTTAACGACAAAAAATTTGGTACCGATAGTTATAACATATATATTGTTTCTGCTATATTAGATCCGCCATTTTGAATTTCGACAATCTGATATCAACTTCAGGATCAGCGACACCGAAAACCCTTAACGCGACTATTTTCATGAAAAAATAGTTATCTGAAAAACGTATGCTTCAAAGGGTTAAGGGAAAAAAAACCATCCCCTTCAAACTTCCAAATTTTCAAAATCCCAACTTCTTCCATCCCTAACCAGCATTCCCTATTCCCCAACAAACATTTTACCTTTCCCTACTCCTACCGTACCTTTGAATCCGTTCTTAAACAACCAGAAAGACCAAACAAAAAAAGTATTCTCAAACTGGTCGAAAATGCAAAGTCGAATGAAAAAGAGTTCGGTACTGAAAACGAGCAAAGGACACGGAAAAACATGAAGAAAAAGTGTTTCGAGGTGAGGTGAAGTGGGAGGGGATGAAGGGGGTGACGTGAAGTAAAAAGCCGACAGCTCGTGCACGAGCTTTTGCGCGGCTCGAGGACTAGTTCGGTGGAAGGGGGCAAAAGTTGTGCACGAGCTTTGCCGCTGCGACTGGAGCTTTTCCTCTGCCACCCTCCCCCATTCTACTCGGTTCCCACTGCGTATGAGTGGCGCATGTCGAACGGCGTGAAATGTAAAAAAATAAAGAAGGAATCGCCCAGGAACGAATGCAGCAACAGCGACCTGAAAATCGCTATTAAAAAAAATTAAATCCGGCGTTTCTAGCCCAGGAATAACCGTGGGTAAAAAAAGCTCGCTACGGGGAGGAGGATTTTCATTTAAACCGTACTCGGTCATAATTCTAGTTTCGGTTTCAGCGTGGGAAACAGTGTAGCTTTAGTAATTTAAATTTTTTGAAAAGTAGAGAGGCGGAAAAGCTCGAGTGGAATTATTGAATAAAAAATTTTGTCGTTAGTGTGGGTTCTTGGAGGAATTTCTGGGAAATTTGAGATGTGAGAAAATCAAAATTTTTTGATGGTTGGAGATAAAGTGTATTTAGAGAATTTGAATTGATGGAAATTTTTTTTTCTTGTCGTGAAGATTTTTGCATTTTGACGATTTGGAGGTTACATTTCTATATTATTTTTAATAGCGAAAAATTTACCTACTGACAAAATTCAATTTGACATAGGAAATATAGGAATATTTGTGTTCATAAGAAGAATAACAGTACTACGTTTAATTATGGTTGACACTCAATGAAATATATAAATTGTTGACGTACAGGAAAAAATGCATGTTGCAGTATATCAATTTGTTACTGCCACCGCAGGTTTTTACGTCTCTTCTCATAAATTTAGAAATAGGCAGAAATTAGAAGAATGCTGGACTTTACTCTGAGATGACGAGAAAAATAAGATTCCACGATAAACATGACGTGCACTCTCCTTGATTTTCCTTCAAAACTAGCAAGAAAACACAGGAAAGTGAACTGAAAACGGTCTCTCCAAGAACCGTCAGATTTTCCCTACTTTTATTCTTCATAAATGCTGCACCATCATTTTACGACGTTCATCTTGACTTTCTTGAAAACTTTATATTTTGTTGCATCAAAAAAAAAAAAAAAGTTGCAAAATTATTCGATTAAAAAAGCACATTACTTTCCATAAAATCTTTTTTCATGCATTATTTAATACTGGGCACAAAAAAAAGTGAATCAATGTATTCAAAAAATTGTTTTAAGTACGCTTCTTGTGAATTCACACTAATGAAATAGCACTCTATTTGAACTTAAGGAGTAATTGGATTCTCGCATTTTTAGGTATATTTAGTATAATAATAATTTTATTTAAAAAATATTTTTAGAGTCTTCTTTGTATGCTAAAAAAGTGCTCAAAGTACTCATCTCTTTTGTATTCATATCATTGACGCTTTGGATGGGAACTCTAATGCTTTTTTAAAATTTTTAAATAATTTCATTAATCATAAATGAAGTTTCCTTTAGTGATTTAAACAACCTGAAAGGCATCTTTTCATCCTGCAAATGTTCACAGAATGCACAAATTTGCATAGGTAGTATTTTGGGACTCTGAATTCTAGAATACAGATTTCTGGAATCTTGCATTATAGGATATCAAGCATGAAAATTTCAAATAATGGAATCCACAACCCTACCCTTGTGATTTAGGTTTTTTAAGTTTTTAAGAAACTCGTTATAAAATTTGAGTATTTTTTATAAATGGGTATTTTTTATAAAATTCCGCTTTTTTACAAAGTCGCTTTATAAAAAGAGCAATGTTTCATAAAGTATTTATTAGTTTGTATAATGTTAATTAAGAACAACTTTATTAAATCTTTATAAAATGACGGCATTTTTATAAAGTGGATTTTAGAATCTACTTTGTAAAGATTCTGTCTTTTTGTAGAGATTTTATGAAACTTTTATTAAATGACTTCAAAAAAAAAAGCGAAATTTTATAAAAAATACCGAAACTTTATAAGGAGTTTTATAAAAACTGTATAAAAACCCAAACTACTAGGGTAGAGTTGACAATTTTTTGAAAAGAGAGTAAAAGGATCGTTCATTCTGGAAGATAAAATTTCAGAGCTCTAAATTCTGTGGTATAAAGTTCCTAAAAGTATAATAAAATATAAATATTTTTAATTCTATAATATAGAATTTTAGATCTTTAAATATAAAACAGAAATTGAAGATTGACCATTCAAGAATTGAAAACTACACATTTTTTAATCACGTAGTCTGAAATTTTGGAATTTTGAATTCTACGTCCTTACATTCTACATTTAAATTTGTAAACAATACTGATATATTGAATCATATGAATGTATAATATAGAACAATGAAATTTTTGATTCTAGTGTATTGAATTCTAAGAATCCATGTCCTGAGAAAATTTTTTAACATTTTTTCATATCGTTTATATGAATTTTGTTGTATCGAGGATATTCTTGTGTTTTTTCCTATACACTTTCAATAAATAGTCTATACACTGGGGAAATACTGCTAAAACTAACGGAAACACTCACAGAGTCTTTAGAATGTTTGCTTTAAGTTTTACCAGTATATAGGAAAAAACACAAGAATATGCTCGATACACCAAAATTCATATAAACTACAGGAAAAAAGTGCTAAAAAATTTTCTCAGTGTGCTGAATCGACCAAAGATTTTTATTTCTACCTTTAAGAATTCTCCATGCATATTCTTTTAAATATATTTCTGGAATTCTCGATTCTAAAAAGTAGGAGTTTCATATTTTAAAAAATAGTCTGCATTCCCTAACTTTATAATGTATGTAATTTTAATTTCAAATTTCCATAGTACAATGTTATAATAGTAATAATAGGTTTAAGAATTTTACAATGATGAATTTCAGATATTCAACTTTCAGAGTAGATACTTTAATGACTCCAAATTTTAGAGCATAGGATTGCAGAATTTCAGATCTTACTTCACAGACATCTACAATTATGGTATATTCAAAATTATTAATTTTATAACATATAATTTCAAATTTACGAACTATGGAATATGAAATTTTGTGGATTGAAATTTCGATTGAATATGTGGAATTTAAGTGTGATAGGACTGAAAATACTAGAATTTCGAACTTTTAAAGATAGAAGACTGAAAAGTAAGAAGATGGTATTCTGAAAATCTGAATTCAAGAATGTAGGTTTCAGTGATATTAAATTATGAATAATAACATTTTAAAATTCGACTACTATTGCCAGAAGAGAAAATTGATCCCCATGATACCCCTTATTTGCACCACTATCCTGTTTTTTTAAATACAGAATATTTTTGAAACTTTATACATGTATTTACGGTTCATTTTTTTTTAGTTTCAGCAAAAATTGAACAAAATATTAAAAAAACGCAAAATGAAGCAAAAATAGCAAATCTTCCTTGTTTTCTTTCCTCACATTCCCTAAATAATCAAAAAACCTTTTTCTTCAAAATCAAAAGTAATAAAATCCGCTTACCCTACGAATTTTGAGTAATAAACTCCAGAACAGGTATTTCATATACCAAGAGTGTCTCATTTTTCCGCAAATTCCATAGAAAAAAGGTGTCTCAAAACTAGGGCAATGTCCCTCGTAATATATTATTTTACGAAGCGACGCGGAAGAGCCGAGTGAAGCCGGATCATCTGAGAGGCTTCGCGGCCCACGCGAGGAGGAGAATATTCAGTTGTTTGCCATCTCGAAAAAGGCACGGCAAGAAAATTACTAGCGAGATTAAAAACTTGTGCAAACGCGTAAGGCGCGATTAATATGCATCGCGGGGATTTTAAATATATCCTAGCGCTAATTATGCGCTTTGCGAAAACTTCGACTTTGCGCGGCCAGGCGAATTTATCGCGCGGTGAAAATATGCAAGGAACGTTGCGCGAATTCAGGCATCGGCATTAATATACACGGGGACTTTGTGCGATATCGGATTCCAGTGTCGTGCATGCATGAAAACAGTACTGAACTTTCATCTATGAGACAAGAGGGGGCGGGGGTTAATTTTAATCAGGTGCCGTAGGTTATTTGGCGCTCAATCTCGGTACGAGGGGCTGGGAGGAAGGGGTTGCAGATCAAACACATTTCGTCGAATGTACGTTGGATTGTGTTTGAACTCGGGATCGTCGACGTTTTCGTAGATCAATTAAAGTACGTGATATAAATACGAGGTGTATGCACGGAAATGTTCCGAAATAATACTTTGGGAAACAGGGGAGAACTCATAAGTTGTGGCAGATAGAATTTCTAAAAAGTATAGCTAGTATTTTTTTTGTAAGATTGAAAATCAGAACCATATTTTGACGGTAGAAACATATGTACAATTAAAAATTGTATTGTTTAAGGAGTTATATACCTTTTTGGGCAGACGGATTGAGGATGGTTTGAAGTATCTTTTAAAGTATGTAGCAATAATGTTCTAATCTAAAAAATTTCATCGATCTTCAAATATATCTAATTCTTGAACGATCGTTTTTTTATAGAAAAGTTTTATTATGCAGATAGGAGTTTTTCAATAAAATTTATAGAGCTCAAAACATCGAAATCTCGGGGAACAAGTTCTTGCATACAGAAAAAACGTAATACTAATTTTTTCAATCGTTCAAGAACAGGAACATACATTCCTAGACAAATAAAATTTACTATCTAAAAATAATAACGCTGGTGCCATAACATTATTGCCATAATATTATTAACCATCCTCAACTCGTCCGCACAAAAAAGTATATAACCCCTTAATCATTAATTTAATGATTTAGGTTACTATGATATTGTAATTTTTTGATTATGATTTTGAGACGAAAAAATTTTATAATACGAATTTCAAATAAGTATAATAATAAGCGACCCTTCCCCTCCCCCCTTTACTTGATTCTCAATTACTAAAAATTTGAAAAAATCGCGTTTTACCGACTTCGACTTGAAGAAAATGGTGTTTTTTCTCTTTACAGAACGTATTGTTTTGTCAATGTACGCAGAAAATGAATATTTCAGGTTTTTTTCAGATGACTTTTACAAACGTTTTTTTTTTCTCAACTACACAAAGCACTTTTTTAAAGTACATACATACTCTGATCTTTTCAGCACTGTACACTGCTCACTAAGTGAAAAATCAACAAGGGAGCTTAATTATAATGGTGGACCGCAATTTTTTTCAAATGATTTAAAGTTAAATGTAAATTCTGGAGATCTATTTTGAAACTCTATAATTTTAAGCGAATCTTTGAAGGTTCAAGGTACTTGAACCTCCAAATTTCGAAATAATAATTTATCCTGCTTTACATATTTGAATGGTCACCCATTGTAGCCATACAGATTATTTAATTATATTTTATATAATTATATCATATTGCAGGCTGTAAAAATGGATTCCCGCAGCTAAAAATACGTGTCAAAATTATTTACCCTGTAACGCAAAATTTTTCCTTTTTTCATAAGTTTGTATAGTTTGTTTTTAAAATTAGGATACTACTGTATTTTTTCAAAAAATAATGTTATTGTAAAGAACTACTGATTGCTGCTCATTATTGTATCTTGCATTAAAATTATAAGACTGCTCATTTTCAGAACTATCCAAAATATTTTTTTAAATAATACATATTTTCATAGGAATTTCGACCTTTTTTGGAAAAAAATACGTATGTTAACGATTTTTGATTTTTCTTATATAAATCGACTGAATAGAGCGAGAAAATGATTATTTATCAACAAAAATTGCGTTCTGTCAACTGGCATTAATTGAAAAAAACTGACTCGGAATTTATTTACATGAAGGTGTTATTGAAATCCACTAAATAGTATATTAAACAAAAATAAATGAACATGTTGATAAACATTCTTTCACTCCCACGTTAATTGAGCAAAAGGTATTTACACAACATTGATTAAACTTTTCTCTGAAAATCCTAGAATGGGCATGAAAGGCAGTAGCACTTTGAATTGTTTTAATAAAATGTTTGTTCGAAAAATCTCCAGGACTGATCTTTGAAATACATTAATACACAAATTTTCAACTGTGTGGGAACCAAAACTAAATGTGCTATGATTATTCTTTGTGTCAAGAAAATTGGCCATTTGTAATCCAAACTTTTGTAAATCACCTATAAATCTATAAATTTTTTATGATAATATTAACTTTTCATAATACCTTTATATACTACATTGTTCTTTATAAAATGATTTTAGAAAAACTTTTAAAATATTGCTACTTTTTAAAGCTTGGCGAAGTGTTATGAATGCCATTATATGAAATGGTTACATTCTAAATGAAACCTTATATACATACATAAAGGCTTCCACTCTTACGATTAAGACTAACAATTTGTTCTGCAGTTTTCGTATAGCTTTCATTAAAGTATTTTATAAAAATTTATACAGTTATTTGAGAAAACACAGTAAAAGAGGTTTCACAAAATTCATTATTAAAATTAGAAACGCTAGGGGAGTGAAGCATGTTTTCTTTTCAAATACTTCTTCAACAAAATCAAAAATTGATAATGTAAAAATCGAAAAAAAAAAAAAAATGTCTAAGCTGATTTCTAAGGAAAATTCGAAGATTTTTTGGCAATATGGTGAAGTATTATTTTGTTAGATAACGATGATTCTTAAGAATTTGATAATCTACAAAAAAATGAAGCAATTCACTGCAATGTCTTTGTTACTTACATGAACACTCGAAATTTTCAAATTTATTTGGTAATACCGAAAATATATATACATTTTTTTAACATTTTGCTTGCTTCTGTCGAAATATAAAATATGTAACGTACACTTCTCATTTTCGTTCACACAAATAATTACAGAAATAATGAATAAATGATTCTTTAAATGTCGAGTGACTTTATTTATTGAAATCAATTTGACCCAAGATTGTGACCTTCGTAAGACCTGCACAAGCGAAAAAATTTTCATCCATGTCAATGAATAAATTGCTTTGGCACTGGACAAATAACATCAATAATTTGAAAAATATCGCTAACCACTGTACGCCAAACGACAAATCATTATTTTAACATTGCCAAAATATTTCTCAAAAACATTGTTCACAATGAACCCACACCTTTCAAAACAATTTTTCCTCCATCACATCAAAACTGCGGCACGAGCCAAAGGCAACACGTTCCATTGACTTCACAGCTTTTTATATCTCCACAATATCTTCACATGATCACGCAATCATCGTTCATTACCTCATTAAAAAAAAGCCAACGATCCGTCGTAAAAAAGCAAAAACATCCATCACATAAAAAACGCAGAGCACGAAGAAAACACGACAAAAAAAACCCCCCACGAATTTGCCATAATTCCATGATTGGCTCGAATTCCACTTTGGATGACCGCGTTATTTTATTATTTCGTAGACAGAAAATTGCTCGCAAACAATGTCGCATAAATCCGGCCAAAAATGGCCGGGAATTTATTAGCCGATGCGAGAAAAAGCGATAAAAATGTTAACGGCCCAAGAGAGCCGTCCGTGGGATTTCAAGGAATACCCTTTTTGCGTTTTATTGCAGAGATGTGAGGAATGATCACTTGGTTTATGATCGGGCTGCTCCTGGCTGCAGAGACAACATGCGAAAATGAAACTCGCAGGGACGAAATGAAGCTGAAGAGTGGCTTAAAAGCGAACACCGCCGATGAGCTCGAAGAGGACGTCTATCGTGAGTTTCTCCGCGATTTATCGGCGTCGCCGAGTCACTTATCTCTATCTCATTTTTCCCCTTTTTTTCCCCCGGCTCTTCCCCATTTCCTGATAGAGAGCGGTTGGCTTTAATTTCTTCTTTTTTTATTTTTTCATGCGCTCGATTGCCTTTGCGCAGGTCTAACGTGCTACACGTGCGTTAACGTCAGCGATAATCAGGTAAAGGATGAATGGGGGTAAGAGCTTGAAGTCAAGTCGATTCGATCGATTTTCAAACTCTTTTTTACTATCAGATGAAGAATATTACAGAAGGTAGCACTAACCATCTGGAAAATTCAGCATGTGTAAAATATACAAAAACTACCCACGCAATAATGGATGACTTTATACAGTGTTATTGTATCGACTTGTTAGACTTTTCACAACTTACAGAGATTATCAAGATTGTCTGAAATTTGGGATTTTCATTGAAAACTTTGAAATTGTAAAAATTATACATAGTTTCTGTAGTTCGATAGCATTTTCACAATTTTCTACAATCTACAAAATTTATTACGTACATTTTCTGAAATTTTACAAATTTTACGAAGTTTACAGGATGACTGGCATTCTTTAGAATTTCTTTTTTTCTGATATTGATAGATTCTTAAACTTTTAAATGTAATAGAGTATTTTAATTTTCAGAAGGTATGAAGATGGATCTAACACATTCAAGATTTTTTTTAATTTTCAAGTTCTTTTCCGAATGTATTCTAAATTTTTAGTACAAAATGAAATAAAGGTATTTTTTTTCATGCTTCGAAGAATTAGACGAATAAAATTTACAAAATTAATGAACATACTCTAAACTTTTCATTTTTCTAAAAATATTGACAGTTAGCAAAATTTCTAACGTGTTCTGATTTTTTGGAATTTCAATGATTTTCAACATTACAACAAGTATTAAAGTTTTAAAATTTTCTAAAAACTTGTCTAACGTATGAAGATTTCTTGTGATTTTTAAGACTTACCGAGTTTTAAGATTTTCTTTAGGCAATTAAAAATCACATTATCATGCATATAATACAGAAATAATGAATATGATAATGAACCTAGTATACAAAATTTATTAACATTTTTGGAATTCTACTAATTACTCAAATTTTTCAAAATTAGATGCTGTCTTAAAATTTCGAATATTTTCCGATTTTTAAAAATTCCCGCAAGGATCAAAAGTTAGAAGATTGAGCAGACGATTCACAATTTTTTTCGAAATTTGTACAATGCTTTTCAAGTATTGCAAATTCTCATGAAAAAATTCAGAAAAAATACTTTAATGCATATTTTAGAAACCTTGTGAAAATATTCTAAAATTCTAAAAGAATTTTATTTTTATATAATAATGAACAGTTTTTGAAATCTTTTATGCGTTATGTAATTCCAAATTGATCAAAATTTCTAACGTCAAACTAGCTACTCTGAACTTTCTAAATTTTATTAAAATTTGTAGAATTTACAAAGATTGTTTGTAATTTTTGGATACCTTTCGAGTACATGAAATTTCCGTCTCAAATATAAAAAATATTACCACGCACATTGAAAAGGAATATAATTATTAACACAATTTATAAAATTATGAACATTTTCTGGAATTCTACGAAAATTTCGATTTTTTTTTTCAAATTATTGACATTTTTAACATTTCCAAGTGTGTTCTGAATGTTTCAAATTTGCAAAATTTGTAAATTCCAAGTACTAGAATTTTAGAAATTTTATAAAAACTTGTCCAGCTCATGATAATTGCTTTAGGTTTATTAATACTTCTCGAGTATTTCAAATAAAAAAAAAAACATGCAAATTTATAAAAAATATGTTTTTGAACACAGTATTCGAAACATTTTCTGGGATTTCAACAATTTTGCTAATTTCTTAGAAATATTGACAACTTAATAAATTTTAGATATTTTTCGATTTTTAAAATGTAAAACATAAAAAACTACTAAAAACTTTGCAAAAATTATGAAAAATCGTCCTATAAAAAACGACTATAAACTCCTTCTCCCCTCTCCAAAAACTCGAATCGTTTACTACCAACCCAAAAAATTGCATTCTGTCGCCCCTGTATGTGATATTTACATATTTCTGTTTGAATCTGAATCAGTGAGAATCTACTTATTTGAAGTCGATTCCTACTGATAAAAAAAAGATATATTATTTTCTACGATATTTTATCAACAGGGCAATCGAAAATATTTACGAAAAAAAGGCCTAAATATTTATGAACGATGTTGAATATTAATATTCATTCAATATTTCTAAAATTCCATGGATACTTCAATTAAATGAACCATTGAACACTTTGATCTTTTTATTGATTAAAATACAATATTACATGCTGAAAAAGATTTCCAAAAAAAAAATAATCTTCGTCAATAATCAAGGATCATTTATTTAGGATATGTAGCCACAACTCGTTTGATAAAATTTGAAGAACTTTCTTTAACTTTTAGCGTTTCATGTTGATCAGGATTCTCATTTTGTAATAATCGGAAAAAATGTTTCATGCATCCAATGAAAATTTCATTGCCCCTATATCAAACAAAAATTTTTTCTTGGTACAAGGAACATTTAGCTCAAAACACATGATTCTTATACCAACATAACAAGTTATGACGCTATCAAAAACCTTACTTATCTTAATAAAAAAAATTTGCTTGATATATGGACGATGGAATTATCATTGGATATATTTTTTCGTTAAATTGCTGTCAAAATGAAAAAAAAAAAAAAAAAAAAAAAAAAAACTAAAAGCCGCACCAAATTACATTCATTTATTACTTTTCGTTTGTCGAATCGTGAGATTCATTCATAGTTGAGGGCAAAAGAGTCAGGAATATTTCCTAAAAACTAGAATATTGACGAAATATGTACAATAAATGTCATATTTATTTATTGACGCTTACAGCCGGAATATTTATTTGAACATTTTTTATTTAGAAAATTATTTCCGGTTGCCCTGTTTATCAATAATCCGTCGAATAACTGACGTCAAACGTTCCAATAATGAGCAAATCGCGAATCGACATATTTTGCAAGCCAAAAGTTGGAAATTCCATGCCCTCGGAGTTTGGGGAATGATCGAATCGTCATGGCTCGGGCTATTGAGGGAAGTTTGCGCATTGTTGTTACACAATCATTTTGATCGTCAGATGTGCAACGAGTGGGCGATAGACACGCCATGCCCGGCGGACGGCGGCGACTTTTGTCGGTCACTGCACATATTGGACAGCCGCGGCAATAGCGTTTTGGTAAAGAAAAGCTGCGCGAGCAGCGACGAGTGCGGCCCGCAACGGGTTGGCTGCATCCCCGTGGATTCCAACAGAGTAAGTTCATTTGGACGATTCAATATTGAAACTCACCGAGCAAGTCAGGAATCGATGCTACGATGGGAATCTCGAGAAAAGTCGTTTTCTAAAACTTGTTACCTTGATCAATTTACTCGGCACTTTTCTTTCAAGTGTGTTAGCAGCGGGGGTTTTCAGGTTCAGGATTTATGGTCAATTTTGCGAATTCGTTATCCGAGGAGAATATTTCCCTTGTCTCTTTGTGCAAAAACTATGTTTCAAAGGTTTTTTTTTATTTGATAGATATATTTCCAAAGTATAATATTGCGCAACTAGGACCTATGTTTTCTATTCACTAGTGGGAAGTTTGTAGACCGAGGCGAAGCTAAGATTTACAATCACATGAGTGAATATAAAATTTCTGTCTTTATAACGTGCGGTATTTTATGTACTTAGAGCTGGAGAACGAATTTAGAGATTTTGAACTGGGCGAGAAATGTGTTTCGATGCGAAAGGTACATAGAATTTTTTCATTTTGTTCTCATTGTGTTAGGTACACACGTCTTCATAAACTCTGAAAGGAGCATGGAACAATACTGATTATTTTGATTTTTTTTCTGTTCTCATGCTCTTGATTCTTGATGTATTGTGTATTTGGAAAAACTCAAATAACAGTATAGTTTATTTAATGCTACAGCACGTATTCTGGATATAGTATCATTCTAGATGGAGTCTCATTTCATAAATTTACTCTCTTGTATTTCTATGCAATTTTTCGGTACAAAATTATGGCATACAATATTTTGTCAAAAACTTTGTACTTCTAATCAGTATTCTTCAAAAGTAAAAATACACTGAGAAAAAATCTTGTACATTCTGCCGTATATATTGTAAAAAGTACAATATTATTGTACTTTTTACAATAATATTGCAATTTTTACGATATCATTGTACTTTTTACAATAATATTGTAAAATCTGCATTATTTATTCTACTTCTTACAATATTATACAGTAAAACCACTATTAATGTACAAATTACAATATGTATGCCAGTTTTTACTGTATAATTTCGGAAAATTTAAAATCTTAAAATGCGAATTTCACTATACACACTGTAATTTTTACCATACAGGGCGAAAAAAATGAGCAACATCACTTTTATCCAGCTTTTTCGAAAACTGTATCATATTACAGTATGATGCACTAGAAACCTAGAAAGTATACAAAAACAATGTAAAAAGAACCTATACAGATTTGCATACTGAAAAAGCTGGTATGGAATTTTCAATAATCTAGATTAATGGGAATCACAATATGATATTGCAAAAATACAAGAAGTATAATGGAAAACGAAATATGTAGAGGAGTTTTTACAACAAGATATATCTGTAACTACAATATCATTTGACAATATATACTATATGTTATTTCAAGAATTGATATATTATCTAGCAAAAAGTACAATATGTCAGTGATTCCCGTTTACTATACAGTATTGTAATAATTACTATATTTTTTTCTCAGTGTACATGTTAGTCTTTACTGATGGCCTTTTTCCAGGTACATAATTTCTAAAATGTAACCTTGAAGAAAAAGTCACTTTACATAATGTACCTGGGCAGATGTGAGATTTTAGGAGTTCAAACTGCTTTCGAAACTGAAATAAAATTGATAATTATTTCATGTGAAAATGAAAAAACTTACAATAAAAAGGTATTGAAATACAAATAATTCAAAATAACAATACAACTTATGAGTAAAGCAACAAAAAATTATAAAAAATATCCTCTCTAAAATATAGAACACATAACTAATAGTTTCATGTAGTCCTCAAAGTTGAATAAGATTCAAAATTTTGAAGTTTATCGATTAAAGAATAACGAGAACCCTGGTTGTAGAAAAAATTTTTCTAAAAAAAGAATAAGATGAATAAGATTAAGATGATATATAATACAAAAATTTTTTTTAATTATTTAGACCAAGTAAATTATTTAAAATAATAAGAATTCACAATGTTGCTAAAAATATAAATTCTAAAAATTAACGTAGAAATTCATAAAATACCATAAATTTTTTGGCATTCTAGAAATTCTAAAAAAATTATGAAAATGATCAAATTCCATGAAATATTAAAGGACTGTTTCCTGGAAAATTAAAAAAAACTGTGATCTAAAACAAAACTTGAATTTTTCATAAAACATATATAGAAATTTATAAAATCTATAAAAATAGTAAAAAATGCTACAAAACCTCAATTCAAAAAAAAATAACTACGTAAATAGAAAAAACCTATAGAACACGAAATATCACTATATATTATATATATATATATATATATATATATATATATATATATAATGATATGTAATCATGTTATTTTTCCAGAAATGTATAAAATTACTAAAAGTCTATCGAAATTGAAATCTTAAAATATTTGATTCCAGAAGTTTTCATAGCAATCCGCAAAAATTCTTGGAATTTAAGAAAATAATAAAAAAACTCTTCAAAGTTTCATCATTGCTAAAAAATACGAAAGTCGAAGATAATTTTCTAAGAAATTCAAAGAATTTTTGTTCATAGAACGCAATCCTATAGATCTAAAATAAAACTTTAATTTGTCATAAAACATATATAGCAATGTGTGAAATTCGTAAAAATAGTAGAAAATGCTACAAAATCCTCAATTCCAAAAAAATGCCTACGTACATAGAAGAAACCTATAAAACACGAAATAACTATATTGATGTCATTTTTCCAGAAAACTATAAAATCACCCAAAATCTATCGAAATTGAAATCTCAAAATATTGAATTCCAGAAGTTTTCATTGCAATCTGCAAAAATTCTGGGAATTTAAGAAAATAATAAAAAACTCTTCAAAGTTTCATCAATGCTAAAAAATACGAGAGTCGAAGATAATTTTTTAAAAAATTTTTAAAATTTTGGTTTATAGAACTTAATTTTATAAATCTAAAAGGAAGTTCATAAAAATACAATAAAACTCTTCAAATTGTTCAATTGTGAAAAATTACAAAAAAATATGTAGGTACCAAAAATCTATAGAAAAATAATTGCTTTCTGAAAAGTTGAATGGAATGATCAAAATCTATCAAATATTCAATCGTGTAGCATCAAATTATGTAAATATGTAGAGGGACTCATAAAAAACTATAAATCTATAAGAATATCAGAATATACTTCAAAATGTTATTTTACGAAACCTCAATCAATGATTCAAAAAATTCTGAAGCATGTAATTCACAAAATTTACAAATATATCATAAGTTATTGAAAAATCATTCGAATTGTGAAAAATTAAAAGAAAATATAAAAGAAACAAATAATACTTGAAATCTGTATAAAAGATCATTTTTACTGAAAAACTTATTTAAATACTCAAGATGTTTCACAATTTTTCTCATTCTTTAGCATTGATTTCTAGTAATCTATGAAACGATTGATAGAAAAACCTTAAATTTATAAAAATATAAAATAATTCTACAAAATTAATTTATGCATAATAAACGATATTAAAATTCTATAAATCTATAAAATAATTAAGATCCGTGCAGTTGTGAATTTCATAAAAATTTATAAAAAATAAAATTTTCAGAACCTTGATTCCCAGATTATAAAATTTTTGACAGCTGAATATAAATCCATAATCATTCAAGTTGTAGATATAAATATGAAAAGTAAGTAAGTAAGTGAAGATAATAATATGAAGAGTACCAAAAGCAATAAAAAATCAGAACTTCAGTGACTTTAAAATAATAAAAATTTAATTCCATTCTCATGAATACCTATAAGAAAAATGCGTGACTTCGAACTCCAGGAATCGTTTAACTAAAAAATCTCGAAATTCAACAAATCGAAAACTCGTACTCCCGTGACCAGATAGTCAAAGATTCAGAAATTATAAAGACTCTAAGAACATAAAATATTCTCAAAAAACCCATCCCGAAATATATTCAGCATACTCCCCTGGTTAACATAATTTTTTTATACACACAAAATATCACTTCGTAAAAATAGTATTTTCTGTTGCCTATATATTTTTCATTGTGGCTAGGATTTTTATTAATTAACCTTATTGAAAGAAAAATGGATAGTCATGCCTCATCATCTCTAAAAACCTCTTTTTTGACGTAAACGAATATTTTTTGTTTTATGAAATCAAAAATTTTTCTATATTTTGTTTTAGATCTGCATAAGCTGTTGCGACCTCAGTTACTGCAACGTGGACTCGCCGACTAATTCGACGAGTGCGAGCTTCTCGCAGAAGAGGCCCGCCAAACCAAAGACTAAAGCGAAGGGACCCGTAAATAATGGGGCCGACGTTCCTAGACCTCTAATTTCTTCCGGTCGCATTTTTTTGCCGATCGCGTTTTTCTTCCTCCTGCACGCATATCACTGCTGAGTGCAGTCAAGCGAGCGAACCATACGAGTTAAAGGTGATCGAAGGAGCTTTTTCTTGGTGTACAGTCATTAAATATATTTTTCGAATCGTACGCAACACTCCGGAAATTCCCCAAGTAATGTACTGAATTCCCCATCATCTCAACATCCAATGAACTCTCTGAATGACTCGAAGTGAATTTTTCGCAGTTTTCGCGAGTACATTTTTGAGACAAAAAACTTCAAAGACATTTACCTCCTCCAAAAATCCTACAACCTCTACCGCAAATTTCAGTGCCTCGCAAAGCCAAAAACCAACTTTTCCCCAAAACAGTTATATTTTTGTAATCATTTTTTGACAATCCTATATTACAATATCGAAACCATCGTCAAACAGAATTACTTCGAATGTAACTATAAATTCAACAAAGTTTCAACCATTTTTTAAGGCGTGCATGTTCAATGGAAAAGTAACTAATTTTTTCTACACAATACCATATCAACTTTTTATACTGCCAGCCCTGAATTTTTGAAGACTTTCATTTTCGTCAATTTTATTCAACGATCTTTATTCATGTGTTTCCACTAAAAACTCAAGACTGTTACTACGCGTTCGAGTCAAGTTGCACTCGAATTAGACTCCCAAATGTCGCGTGACTGTGAAGAAATTTACTCTCAGAAATTCGGAGAGATCGTTGTCGAAATCAGCTTGGAAAGCTCGTTGTTTTCATTGGACCGTTCTGACGAGTTTGCCCTCGTTGTAATAGCAAGTGTCGATTAGAGCAATCACTTTATTTGACCACCCAGTTCCAAGTGTCGAGCCAAAGTGGCCTTATAAAGTACGCCAAGACCTTATAAGAGCTCCTTATTGGATTCCAAAGAACCGCACAACTTGTTACCCCTGCGCCAAATTGAGTCGCTAGGAAAAATCGATGTTCATATCGCTACCCGATTCGTTATTTTTACGTTTCTTTCAATGGTGAAAGGAAAATTTCATTGCACCCATTTATTTGTTACTTATGCTCGTCAAAAGTTCGGAAAACTGCTTCATTTATAACTGATTCATGCTTTTTACACCAGCATTTACTTTCGTATCTACTAGGGGTTGTTCATAAATTACGTAACGCTCTTGAGAGGAGGGGGGTTTAGCTTGATGTGACAATTTGTGACAGCAGAAAGGGGTTGAGTAACAAATTTTTAATGTTTCCATTAACCCTTGATCTGCATTGGAAATCGATGCATTGTTCTTTCAAGAATGAATTACAATTTTGATATTGATCTATTAAGGGGTTATATAACTTTTTTGTGCGGACGAATTAAGGATGGTTTGGAGTACCTTTTAAAATATGCAGCAACGGTGTTATGACACCAAAGTTATTGTTTTAGAATAGTGTATTGTCCACTTGAAAAAACAAGTATTTGTTCATAAAAAAATATCAACAATTGACGGGGTTATGACCCTTTCCCCGAAACAACTTTTGTTTTGAAGAGACTTGGGGTGACCACGATGCAAGTCGAACAGGTCAAGTTAAATTAGAAAATCCAAAACATTTCATTAGTCTAGGAATGTATCTAGTTTTTGAAAGATTGAAAGAATGAATATTACGTTTTTTCTATATTCAAGTACGTTTTTCCCGAGATTTTGATTTTTTGAGCTCTAAAAATTTTATGAAAAATTCTTATCTCTAAAATAAAAACTTTTCTCTAAAAAGGGATCGTTCAAGAACTAACAATATTTCTAAACTCATGAAATATTTTGGATTTTCTATTTTAACTTGACATGTTCGATTGGTATCATGCTCACCGCAAGCCTTCTCAAAAAAAAAGTTGTTTCGGATAAGGGCCATAACTTCGCCAATTGTTTATCTTTTTTTATGAACAAATACTTATTTCTGCATGTGGACAATACACTACAAAAAAACAATAACTTCAGTGTCTCAACATATTTGCTACATACTTTAAAAGATACTCTAAACCATCCTCAATTCGTCCGCACAAAAAGGTATATAACCCCTTAAAAAAATTAACCACAATTCGTAACAAGTTATTTTCAAACCGAATCCGAAGAATTTTATTGTCGATTCGACGAATGAAACAAATTCAAAGAAAGTGAATGAAATTCCTATTTTGCAATATTTCAAATTAAATTATTAATTAAATTCTTGTAACTCTTGGTTATGATTTCAACTATCTTGGAAATCTAAATTTTTTTACCCCAACTTCAAGTATACGATTCTAACTTTTGAAGATTACACGAAAAATTCTGAAACCATTTTCAATGATTTTGTGTGGTAAATCACAAAAATAATAACTATTTTTAGTAATATTGTACTTTTGAACCTAAACTTGTAGTATATAGTAAAATTTCGAATTTTATAAACATGATCGAAACGTGAAACATTATACACTATTTGAGAACTTTGTAATTATTTTGAATTTATCAACTACGACTCTGAGTAATAAGAGTACGAACTTCGTAAAGAATAAAAAAAAAAAAAATTAGAAAACCTATCAAGAAGATTCAAAACTCGTTGTAGTTTGAAATCCAACAAATTCAGTAGTTCGAATGATGAGTAAAGAAATCAAACGAAAAGTATAAAAATTGTCACCAAAAGTGAAAATATATAGCTCTATTTACCTCGGAATCGAATTCTGAATAATATACATAGATAGAAATAACATTTCAAAAAGTAATGAAAATTTTACAAAACATCATTACTTCTTACTTCTGAACCTAAATCTCAAGAAATTTTATTTTGAATAGCTAAAACAGAAGACAAAATGCAAAATTATTAACAAAATTCGGAATCTGTAGTAATTCCATACTTTCCATCACAAACTTTTCATTCAATTCTGAATTCGGAAAGCATAAAATTCGAAAGTAACCAACAAAAATCTAGAATTCATCAGAAATATTTACCTAATAATTTTAACTTTTTGTATTGACATTGTTTGATTTTGAATCCAGAAACAGAAGCAAGAAATTTGAAACTATCAAGAACATTGAACACTTGAAGCAATCTCGTAATATTGAATCAAAACTTTTAGTAAATTAATTGACTCCACCTCATATTTTATTAAAAAAATTCAAAAACAGTTTAGAATATAAATAATCTGTGTAATTTTGTTCTTGTGGTACAAAAAAATTTCAGTAGTAATAGTATTTGGTTTTGATGATTAAAAAGAAAACAAAAATCTTAAGATAAGTAGGAAAATAAAAATATTGAATGATTTTCGAAACAGATATTTCAGAAATTTTATTCTAGATTTGAAAAGTAAGACAAGCTATGACATATTTCAACAAATATTCAAAATTTGTATACCTTTTCAACGTTTGGATCGAAACTTAAGAAACTATGAAAATCTGAATCACGAAATAAAAACAAAGTTATCAATGCAGTAATAAATAAAGAAAAAAAAACTAATGTTCTAATAACAAAGTATTTGAAAAATTCGAAGTGTATTATAAAACTGCAAAACCAATAGCAAACTTCAAAATTTTGAATTTTAATTATGACGAACTATCATTTTTGAAACTTGGAAAAACTTTATTTTTTCGGAACTTCAGGTGTTTCAAAATATTCAAAAATTCATGGAATATTTCAGAAAAACTGCTGTAAATATTAGTAAATATTTTTTTTTCGAAAACTGCATTATTCTATAACTTCAAGAGGGGAGGGGGCTTAAAAATCCTAAAAAGTGCGTTACATAATTTAAAAACAGCTTTTTAGAGGTGGACGATTATCTACGAATAAATCAAAAAACCAATCATAATATAATAAACTTCTATTACAAATAATAACTTTTCATAAAGGATCAGTTGGTTATCACAAAAAAATGTCCATAGAGACCACATTTCTTCTTATATATTGAAAATGTACATTTTCACCTATTTTGACGTTAATAATATATTTCTGTTTAATCAACTTTGTATTTTATTCTGTACAGAACTATCATTTTTTATACACAAAGAGAGTATTGTTTTTGATATTGAAAACCTCAAAAAGAATAAAATTCATTAAAAACCAAAATTATAAATCATTAATTACGGCCTTTTTACCAACAATAAATGACACTTTTTCCACTCCAAATCAAAATCGATTATCTAACAATCAATAATTTTTCCGATAATCCTCCATCCCTGTATGTATTGTCATGTATGAATTCTGACCACATATGAAAAATAACTTCCTTCAAAATGTACAATAGAAATAAATGACACTCATACATGACAATACATGTTCATGAGTCAATTCCAATCTCATGTCATGATAAACTGTAGTGAATAATCATGTTCGACGCTAATACGAAAATTATTTTTTCGGCGATACAAGAGTATCTTATTGAAGAAAAGACGTTGCTTTGGCAAAGCAATAAAGCTGAATAAAAGATGTCGACACGTTCGCAGGGTTGTCGAAGTTCCCTTGCAAATTTCAAGGATCACTTGGTAATTGATCGGAAACACGAGCGATGTCGAAACATAAAGAAACATTCATGGGTCGTAGTACAAAATGAATTTGATATAAACAATGGCTGGTGGCCTTATTAGGCTACATTTACTTCATGCATTATGAAGAGAACGAATGAAATAGCAAAAGGGCACGTCTCTTGACGCTTGTTTTTTTCTCCATGATAAGGATGTTTGGGAATATATAGAAACATGGCGAATTTTCAGAATATTTGATGTTATAGTCATCAAAAGGTTTGGGAAAAAATAGTTTTGAGTATACAGGCTGATGTGGCCTATGATTTCAAGAAACTTGATTGAAGCATGATCAACAAAATCTCTTACATAATTTCCAGTTAATGCGATTGATAGAGCCACGAACTTCCAAAGGAAAATATTGATAGAACATTTGATTTTTTCTTCAAACTTTAGTGACGTCAATTTTGATAATTCTTTTACATGAACTAGTAAGAATTTCAACTGTCTTTCAATTTTTCAGGGTTTGGAAGTAACGCGTTACTTCTAACGCGTTACTCTTGAACGTTACATTTTTTACTGTAACGATAACGTAACGCATTAAATTAAGTAACAAGTAACGATAACGGGAAAGAATGAATTTTTTTCGGTAACGAGTTACGAAAATCCCGTTATTTTACGTTACTTTTAGCTGTCTCATAAAATTTTGAGCTCAATTCTAAACTTTTTACGGAATGTTCTAAAACTGAGGTATAAGTCATTTTTAACTTCCTCATTTTTAAATAAAAAATTCTATCGTAATAATTTTCAATGGAAGAATATGGAGTATTAATAACTTGTGTAAAAATATTGACGAAGAATATGCTTTTTTTACTTTTTATTAGAGACTGTCACAATTCAAAGCATTGAATGCTTAAAATTCGCATGGAAATATATGAAAATACTTAAAATCTATAGATCTCCAAATCTAGAGCAGGATTTGTAAGATCTGGGGATCCTGCTAGAAAATATTATAGAATATAATGGATACAAAAAAAAATACGAAAAATGAGTAAAATACGAGATATTAATAAGTTTCATGTAATTTGATTCTTTAAAAATTTATGTAATTCCAGAAATCAGAAAACTTCAATTTCTCGAGCTCTAGAGTCTAAAAATATATGTTTATAGAAGTCTATAAAAAGATAAGAAAATTTTTCAAACCCTATAACTGTGAAAAAAACAAAAAATATTAAGGACACTCTAAATCTTTTAAGAAACTGTTTTCTGCAAAATCAATCGAAATACTTTACAAATTTCAAACTTTCAATTTTACCTCATTTTGTACATTCAAAGAAAAATCTTTTAAATAACTCACAAATTTCACAATATTCTATGAATACTTAGACATACAGAAAGAAAATACGTAATGAAAAATACGTATATATGTATATAAAAAAGTGAAAATCTTTCGAATTCCAGAAATTCATACCACAATACAGAAAAATGATGAAAGATCCTTGAAATCATTGAAAAACTGAATAAATACGAAAATTACTGGAATAAGTAAAAATCTATCAAGACACTGTTTTCTGGAAAATCCTGTAAAACACGGAAAGTTTCATTATGTTCAAATTCTAGAATTCGAAACTTTTGAAATGTACATAATAATTTATATTGTATAAAATACTAAAATTATGTAAAATAATACTAGGAAATTCTGCAACATTCAATCATCCTGAAAAATACGAATAGTTTCAGAAATACTGAACAATCCTTCAAATCGTAGAAAAATTGAAAAAGTATCAATAAAATCAAAGGAAATGAAAATCTTCATTGACACTATTTGCTGAAAAATCCTTTCAAATACAAGTAATTTAATGAACTTTGAATTATAGAGCATGAAGTTATTGAAATTTATGTATCGTACTGAAAAATAGTGAAAATTTATAAAAATACAAGAGAATCGTGCAACATTTTATGCATACTGAAAAATACTAAAAAATTCAAGAATTCTGAAAATCTGGGTAGGTATCAAGATTCTCTCAAAATCTAATAAATTTGCGAATGTTTTCTTGTGACTAACATTGAATCAAATCTGATGTTCAGAAATTTTGTAAACTTGAAAAAAATATAAAAATTCGATTAAGCTAATTAATTTTTATTCAGGGTGAGAAAGTACGGATTAACATTTTTTATTATACCTGATATAAACATTTCTATAGAACAAAACCACGAGTACGTTGATATTTTTTTTCACCCTTATTTTTCCGATGTCTTGTATTTTACAAACAATTTATTTCAAAAAGTAACGTGAAAGTAACGGGACGTTATTTTTTCAAGTGGTAACGGCAACGAGTTACTATTTCTTTCCAAATAACGGTAGTAACGAATTACTTTTATCACCTTTGTAACAGTAACGCAACGCGTTACATTTTTTTAAGTAACTTCCCAAACCCTGCAATTCTCAACGGCAATTTTTCACAAATTCGTTTTTCTTATAGATAGTAATGGCTCTAATCCACTGTAACAATTGTAATCTATAAAACAAAATGAAAATTTAAAATATTTATTTTGAAAAATCAAACCCATTTCAATCAAATCAAATTCCCCCACACGCATTCGTCAATCAATTCCGTAAATAGATGCTCGCTCTACAGAAAATGTGCACAAATTCCACGACTAATCACGATCTTTGTAAAAAAAAAGGCATGTACCATAAGCAATTACGTCATCGTCGCGTCGCTAATGACGAATTTCTTCCCAACCCGTCACATTTTGACGGGCGGCAACAATACTCGAACAATCAATCGTCGCGCGTTCCTCCTGAATAATTCGGTCAATTAATTACCGTCGCTGAATAAAAAACGCAATATTCGCCATCAACTGCGACTACGATTTTAAGCTGTTTTCTCCTTCGCCCAGGGCACTCAAAAGCTCGTTCCACCTCATTATATTAGACCCATCAAATCGTGAACGTTGTTATAATGAAAACGAATCTCTCGCGCTCGTCTCTCAATTACGACACCATAATATTATCTTGTATATCATATAGACCCAGCGAGCATATTTTTATACAATCTTTATTAGTAACTGTTTGAACATGGAATAATAAACAAACCTAAAACACGGCGTTTTGCGTTTTTCTAGTCTATCGCGTCGCGCGAGAATAACAAAGCACAAAACATAATGAACATGTACATTTTTATCGTGATTGAGGATGGAGAATTTCATCTTCCCTAAAATCGAGGTTCGAGTGTATATACCTAGGAATCTCAGCATGGAAAATTCTCGACACTGGAGAAAAGCATCGATGAATTGTCCACCCTCAATCGACATCTACACAATTTTTCGAAAGCCTAAATAACCATAGTTCAATCGCGTAGTGGTATTATTGATAGAGGAAGAAAAACTTCGAGATTTGTCTGTTGGCGATGAAGAATCACGAAAACTCCGTCATTTTCAACAGGTTTCTCTCCCGAGCTAGAAAAATCAACTCGTGGAATTGACGTGGTTTGGACCACGGTTTGTTAACGTGTACTTAAGCATTTTATTGTTGCTAATAAAAAAAAATAAAACGCTACGAACTGTAAATCTCGCTCTCGCCACACACACACACATACACGGACCCACACTCGCTGTTTTTTTTTTCTTTGCGCACTCTTAGACTGTAATTGAAACTGAATTCTCTCGTGGACATATCAATAAAAACCCCGACGTCACGTAGAACGTAGCTCTCTTTTTTGCGCTAGACCCAAAAATGGAAAAAATAGTGATTTTCATCGGCCGTGAAATTTTCATTCGCCGCACGACGTATAACGACTCTGCGCAAAGTGTTTGTTTGTCCACTGATGTTATTTATTGTTAGCCTCTTGGAGTCGTGGGAGAAAGGGGATACTCTGTAATATTTTTTTCAGCGTGGACTGAAGTACACTGTTGGTGATGAAATATATTTGAAAACATTTCGCACGGTTTTTATTTAATCTTTAAACAAAATGTTGGTATCTGCCCTAGTAGAAATTAGAATCAGAATTATAACCAACTTGAACCTGTTAGATTGGATTAAAAACCTTTATGACCTGTGAAATCTGAAATAGCACGCAATAATATTCGAGAGTGGTTTTTCAACTATTTTAACCTACGCATTCGAAATCAAGATTTAAAGTTCAACCAAGTTAAAGCTGAGAACAACGAAGGCAAACTTTCATGACTCTCTGTTTTTAAATTGAATGAACACTTCGAAAAATTCGATTATTGGAAAGACTATATTGAATGATTATTTTCTTTTCCTCCAAGTCGAAAAAATTTATCACATTACTTGCGTTTGCTGATCATCACTGAATTTATGGAATATAAATTGTTATTTTAAATAAATACGTGAATATTATTACACTGTACAATGTACAAAAGTTTATTCCATCACGTTTGATTAGCGGATATTCTAAAGTATACAAACCATCAATTTTCATCGATTATATTAGGGATGATGTGATCGCTCCATCTTAATGGGGGGGGGGTCTAGCTGACTTGACAGCTTGTGACACAGAGATAGGGAAAGGAGGTATCAGGAAATCCTGAAAATCGGTTCATTTTACACTGAAAGTTCGACTTTTTCCACTGTAGCATAAATATTTGGTAGAAAAATTTTGCTTGGCTGTTAATTACGATTTGTTTCTTCCTGAGAAATATTTGGTATTCTGCAAGATTAGACGTATATGGAATGCTAGTCTGTACCAAATTTTTTGTTTCGCTGTCAAGAATTTTTGTGTCTGCGCAAAAAATTTTTAGTATGCTTTAATAAATATTTTATTCTTTTTTATATGATATAATTGAGTTCACTGTAGATTACGATTTGCTTCTCCCAAAGAACTGTTTTGTACATATACTGCAAGATTCACTGTAAAAAGAATACTTAACTGTATCATCAAGAAAATTTGGAAATTTGGAAAATCTTTTAGAGACTTTTCTTAAAATCGAGTTTGAAATTTCATTGACACTTGGAAAATGCAAACAATTTTAAGGAAATTTATATCCAATTAATTTTACAATATTAGGTATATATTAATTTAAACTTGTATATTTTAATGATTTTAGGTTTAAGAGACTATATTTGAAAATTTGTCTGCCTAATTTAATGTACGTGGCAACAGAAATCATTTTTAAATATAAATGTACATATCTTATAAAATATTTTAGATGAACGCGTCTTAAAACTTTCAAACACGATTTCAAAAGAACATTTAATATTAGATAATTTAATATAGAAATTCAATAAAGTGTATACACTTGAATGAATTTATGAAGGTATAGATATACTTTTCTCATACATTGATGAACAGCCCCTTTAGCATGTAATATTTCAGAAATTTTTTTTAAACATTTGAAAATATTTCAAAACATTTCGGAATATTTAATGTCAACTGGGAGCTCCTTGAATGTAAATCTACGCTTTGAAAAGAACTCATCATTTATTTTTCTAGAAATATAAAAGCAATAGAGATACATAGATTTCTTGTTGAACGAACTTATTTCTCTTCGAAATTTTCTTTTCTGAGGCTGTAACAAAAATTGTATGTTGACAAAGGAAGAAAATTCATTCTGATCAAATTAAATTTATTTCTGATATATTATAGAAATATAATTCAAAATCATTGATATTCAAAAAGGAAGTTTATTTATATTGATAATTTAATTTTATGCCTACCGCATTTCACGGCTTTTTGGATTCTGGCACATTTCTGACCCAGATCGTCTTTTGCTTTTTGTTTCGATTTCCATTTTATATGTCAAATGTCAATACGCGTTAAAAATTGTTTTCGAGTGTTGAAAGTTGATCAAAACTTTGAAAAATGGGCAGTAAAAAAATTGCTTTTATTTATTAGATAATTAGGAAAACAGAACATTTTCAGGCCAAAATCTTCACGATCGATGGTGAGTTAATTAAATTATTGTCAATTTTCAAGTATTCGTTAGAAATATTCTTTTTAGTACGTTTTTTTGATTAATGTCCCTGTGAGTAAAACTGGAAAAACGAATATTTTCGAGAATATTAATTGCATATTTCTATCATATTTTGCGTTA
Source organism: Platygaster robiniae (assembly GCA_028476575.1). Lineage (NCBI taxonomy): Eukaryota > Metazoa > Arthropoda > Insecta > Hymenoptera > Platygastridae > Platygaster > Platygaster robiniae. The sequence continues at coordinate 48,679,442 of CM052019.1, read as the reverse complement.
CTAGAGCTTGAATCATTTTGAAAATGTTGAAAATTACAGTGTATTTCATGCCCAAATCGCATATGCGCAATGTGACAGATTTTTTGCTGCTGTTGGTTATAAATGGTTTAAATGAGGTTCAAAATAAAACCTAGTTTAGGCGTAAAATCCGTAAAATCGATAATAACTGCCATGTTTATGGTGTAAAGTTGGTTGAAAATGAGCTTAGTTTGAACCGATGAGAACCGAAATATCCTCGAGTTATTTTGTTCAAAGTTTAATTCTAATTTCGACTCGGGTGTTTTGCAGACTATTTTAGAAAATTTGCAGTGATTACAAATTTCTGCACGAAGAATCATTGATCGTCCTTTCATTTCTATCCTCTCCTTCTCTAAATTATATTAATCGTACTTTGAAAAAGAAAAAACCCTTTGCATAATTGAAATCGTTTTTGGTAAAATTTAACAAGAACCTTGTTCGCCCTCTAACTTTTCACTTTGACTACTGGAAAATCGATAACCGTAAACAAGCCGTGGCAACCACGGCTCCTCGAACTAGACGATTTCGAACTTCGGATCAGTACGTGGATGAGCTCGAGGTTATAAGAGCAAGTGTGATGCTGACTCGGTAATTGAAACGGAAATTCAAGCTCGAAGGGAGGAATTATTTCAACACGATGGACGAAAAAACCATCGACTCGATATTTGCGGGGTCGCTGAAATCCCTTCCACCAGTCAGCTCCAAGATCGTTCGGATTTTCACGAGCTCGACTTTCACAGGTAAATGGGGATAAAATTGGAATAGCCGCAAAGTGATTCGAAGGACGAGCGTATTTTTGTATGGTCGTTTTGTTTGAAACTTGCAAAAGTTTGAACGGTCATATTTTTGGAAGTTTTGGATTATAGAAGTTGAATTTTGCTAATTGATCGATGATTTTTCAAGATTATGTATCTTCATGGAAATACATAATCAATAGACAATTTATACTTATTTCATTACTTTCTAAAGCAAAAAAATGAACTTTATTACTTCAAATTGTATAATTTTTCAGTGTCGAAAGAAGTTCGAAATTCTCTGCATAATTGGTTGAATTTCACTTTTTTTATCTATATTTTATAGCAATTTGAATATACCTTTATCTTTCAATTTTCAGAATTTGAAAGGTTAAAAATACCTTCAAGAATCTTACGTGAAAATCGTTTGAACCTTTTTAATTTCAAAATAAATATCACGAAGATGCTGAAATCTGAATGTGCCCTTTGATATTTCTATAACATTGTTTAAAAAATAAATTTCACATCTACTGTATTATCCATTATTTATTTGTCAAAACAGTTTTTGATCTCGAAATTTGGAAAGCAGAATTTCACAAGTAAATAAAAACATCATTCAATAAATATTTTCGAATTACATTCACTTAAAATATACGTGTAATTGTCTGTGTTTTTCCATTTATCTTTCCATCAATTTTCTTTATCAATCAAATTCTTTATCAAATTAATTTTCCATCAATTTTGATTTGACTTGTAATATGTTTCTGTTTACACAAAATTTTTATTTCAATACTCGTTCTCTTTTCAACGCTTTTCAAATTCAATTTCTCTGGCATCGATTCAATATTTACTGTTCGATGTAATTTTTTGTAAAAAGAACGCAAATTGAATCTTGTTCGCAGTAAAGTTATGCTTCATCTTCTGTCAATATGAATAAATTTCATCCCACCAATATTCCACTCTGTCTTCCATAACAACCAGTTTCCAATAACACGTAACTAGATTATTGTAAACTATACACTTTTTCAATAGACCATTCTTATGAATATCGATTTTTATTCGAGAACGAACTGCATTATATCATTTTAGGTGCGAAGAATATAAGAGGTATTATTTATTTCGATAAGTTTATGATATGTTTATACTTTCTCTATAATTTGACAAGTATCATTATAATTTAATAGGTGATTTTTTCCTTATGAAAGTGCTTAGAAAATAAAACAAGTAAAGCAAAGTTTCATCGGGCCATCATTTTGCATCTAGCAATAAATAGAACAATGGTTTTAAAAAAAGTTTTGAAAATCATTTAGAAGTTGATTTTCTTAGATACAACTATGGAAAGAAACACATTAATGGCACAGTGCTACCCGAAAATTAAAGACTACTGTCGCGAAAAGCACGGACTGGAATTCCAGGTAAGGAAATAGCTAGGCTGACCTTGAACTTGGATCGATCACTGAACCAAATTGGTACCAGGCACCACGAACACGTTGGAACCAAACAATTGTATCGCGTATTTTTTGACATTTGAATTTTCCAAAGAAGAAAAGTTTGCATAGAAGGTTACATAAAAGTAGATGACTCACAGGTCTGAAAGAAAAAAAAAACAAACAAACAAACAAAGAAATGTGAAACGTATTATACAAACAATTGTTTTCCAACTTTTTAAAGTAGTCAATCTAATCATTCAGTTTTTTGAATGTATGGTAATAAAGTAAAAAGTTTTTTATGTCCACGACTTTTGAAAATTGTTGAGTATTATCAACTGCCGCAATGCCTAGAATTTTTATAAATATTCTGCAATGATTATTATTTCGTAGATACGCTATGTATCTTAAAAGACAGTTCTTAAAAATTGTCAAATATTCTTTAAATTCGGTTTATTCAAAAAATCTCGGAATTCAAAATGAATTATTTTTTTAGATATTCCTCATGTGGCCTCACAATTTTTCTCACTAATTTTTCCTGATTTTTAATGTTTTTTTGTCAAACTTAACATCTGTTTTGTTTTCACATTATAATTTAAGCTATTATTGACTCTTTTCTTCATTTCACATGTTCTCACAATCTCATTAATTTTGTAAAATGTAGGATGTTAAAATTCCAGCATTTGAGTAACAAAATATTTGCTTTTTTTCCAAATCATTTCAAGAAAAATTTTTTGCATATAAATTATATTCTTGGTGAATTCGAGAACTGAGCACTCGAAAATTGACAAATGTCATTTTCCAGAGAGTTTAATTACAAGAATTTAATGAAAGTCAGAATTATTGTGAATAAAAAATATGAAGCCAGAAATTCAAATCTTTAGACTAGGAAGTTTTGCTATTTTTTAATTTTAATACGAAACATTCAAAACTCAAAAAAAAAAAGCTTTTATGAATTCGAGAAAAGAAGATATCAAATTTTATCACTTTCAATAACTTTTAAGTAACTTTCAAAAATGATAGTTATAGTGAATTATAAATGAAATAAGTTATTTTCAAATTTCTTATCGAAAATTAGTAACCTGAATTTCAGAATATTTTAGAAAATTTACAAAAACTTTCAAAATAAAGAATTTTGTGAGATATTTCAGATCTCCTTACAATTTTCCTGTAATTTTCATAGATGCTTAGTGTAATTATACAATGAATTTTTTTACGTGTATAAACATTACAAGCAAAATATTTTTGAAAATGAATTAAATTATTGTTGGCATTATTCATTGTTTATTTTATGTATGTACTGATTGTGAGTTTCAATAAATTTCCCACCGCCAAAAGTGTGATATCAGAAGAAGTTTCCAAAAAGCTACTTTTAAGAAGTATTAATTCAACATTTTAAAAAAATGCATAGTATATTCATTCAAAAGTTTTAACGAAAAAAATATTTTTATTTTAACAGTCTGTTTTTACGAAAGATCCTTAATTTATGTACTCAAAAAGTGCCAATTTACAAATTCACGAATTTCATTGCATAGCTATGAATATATTTTAAAAATATATATATTCCACACTCTTGAGTATGAAAAATTAAAAGAATTAAGAACAACAAGTAAAAATAATGCAAAATTATTCTGAATAAGAAGTATGAAGCCAGGAAAATAAATCCTTAGACTAATAAGTTTAGTTATTCTAGAATTTGAATACAAAACGTTCGAATCTCAAAAAAAAGCTTCTATGAATTCGAGGGAAGAAGATATCAAATTCTATCACTAAAAGCAATATTTAAGTAACCTTGAATGATGATTGTAATAATAAATTACAAATAAAAAAAGTTATTTTCAAATTTCTCATCGAAAATTAATAACCTGAATTTCAAAATATTTCGGAAAATTTACAGATTCTTTCAAAATGTATAAAAAAGCATTTTGTGAAATATTTCAAATGTCCTTACAATTTTTCTGTAGTTTTCACAAATTCTTAGTGTCATTACAAACTGAATTTTTTTCATGTGTATAAACGTAAATGAAATTACTGTTAGCATTTTTCATTGTTTACTTTATACATGTGCTGAGCTTCAAAAAATGTCTCACCACCAAAAGTTTGATTTCAGAAGAAGTTTCCACGCAGTTACTTTTATAAAATATTATTTCAACATTTCCCAGCAGTTCAAGATATATGAATTCGAAAATTTAAACGAAAAAAAAAAAATATTCTCATTTACACAGTTTATTTTTACTGAAAATTCTTAACAAAAATTTCTAAATTTATGTACCCAAAAAATTCCAGTTTAAAAATCTACAATTTCATTACATAGAGTATAAAAAATTACAATAATTAAGAGCAAGAAGTCGAAATCATTCAGATTTCAAAAATATGAAATCAACAATAAATATTTACGAATTTCGACAATTTCGAATTTTAAAAACTGACATCAATTTCCAAGAACTATAAAATCGAGTCCAACAATCAGTAATTTTCGAGTTTTGCATCAAAAACAAAAATAACAATCTCAAATCAGTGACTTAAGTAAAATATCACTTGTTACTCATTACCACACAAGACGTTACGTTATCATCTAATCTCAAAACATAAACTTTCCCTGCGTCGTTAATTCAAGAAAATTTACCTCCCCTTATACATACCCCTAAACACTTCAGTGCTATACGGTCCACCCGTAATTGTTTCTCGCAAGTGCACGATAACTCTATAATTATTCATGCGCAAGGTTGTCGATATGAGATGGGGCGTTCGAGACGAAGCCACGGACGATCACATGACTACTGAATTATGCATGAGGGAAATAGAGAACTGCCAAAGATTATCGATGGGCCCGAATTTCGTGGTAGGGTGCAATTTGCCGTGCAAAAGAATAAATGTTTGCCTAATGTGGCGGTTATGTTTTCCTTCGTATTTTCTATGATTGCCTTCAGGTATTCCTGGGGCAGAAATACGGTTATCGCCCGATACCGACCTACGTTCTGAGCTCCGAATTGGAGATGCTGCACGACGATCTCGCGAGCCAAGGGTGCGACGTGGGCGTCTTGGACACTTGGTACAAAAAGGACAGCAACGCAGTTCCGCCCACGAGCGTCTTGCAACCTATATCCTCCATCCTCAAAAATTTCAATAACAAGGTCCTTTATCGTTTCACCGATACAGCTTGCATCGTATTTTCTTTATTGCCAGTTTTGACTCAGGAATGAGTTTTTTGAACGTGGGGAATACTTTGATATTCATGGGTGCTTAAATCAGAATTTACTTTATTCAAAGGACTTTTATCAAGGACTTAATGAAGTTGAAGAAATTATATATACAGTAAACTGTGTTCTAAGAAGTTATGGTTTTAAGGCTTGAGAGAAATCTTAGTATTCATTTCTATCCAGAAGACATATATAGGGACTTATAGAGACATATGTAGGGACATATAGAGACATATATAGACATATATACTGTAGACGCGAAAATCATTAAAGGAAATGACTGTATTTTGAAAAGTCATTATATATGTTTTCTGAATGCTGCAAATACTTTGATATTGATGTATATGTACTTTGAACGGAGTTTACTTCTTTCTAATGACTACAATCTGACACTTGCAGAAATTACATTGTGAGTACACTGTATTCGAAGAAATAATCAGGGTTCAAATTAAAATTCTTAATAACTATATATACCAAGTTTAAAATTTGTTGCATTCGACAGACACTTATCAAAAGTTTAACGTACTAGTAAACATTATATTTTGAGAATTCTGTTTTGAAAAAACTTATCGAGGTGCAATTTCCAGGCGCAGATTAATGAATATCAGAGTTTACTGCATTCTAAATACTTTAAACAGGCTCACCTTCATTTGAAAGACACTTATTAAGGGTTGAATGTATTTTAAGAACTTTAACTGAGAATGTACTGTATAGAAAGAATTCATCATTATTTGTGGTTTTTTTAACGCGGAAATACATTGATTTCCTGAATTTTCGAATTAAGGTTACTGATAATTGACTGTGTACATTAAAACTCGACTAAATTCAAAGATACATAAATCATTCACAGAATTTCATGCGAGACCATTTCAAAATCAAACTTCAATAAAAGGACACCTTTTTGTAGAGCACTAATCGGAAAATAATCGAAAAAAAATTATTGTATCAAATGGATAAAATAATTGTATTTAAGTTTATAAATTAAATAAAAACTATATGGATTATATGAAATGAAGCAAACACGTAAAATACCCTGTTAAAAAAAGTGTTGGTCAATTTTCCACATTATCCAATACAGAATATCGGCGAAAATCTTCTAATACTTCTATAGGAAATTCTCTGAATAATTTTTAACAGAATGTGCAAATGTGAGTAGAAATTTTGACTCATATAATCTAGTGCAATAAAAAAAGCATGTATTAAAATTTATCTTTTATAGATCTTTTTCTTTTTTTCTTAACGTATGTTTTCAATTTTTGCTCTTTGTAAAATTTTCGATTCACAAATTCTAAAGTTACTAATGGGTTATATACCTTTTTGTGCGGAAAAATTGAGGATGGTTTGGAGTAACTTTTGAGGTATGTAGCAATAGTACTACATCACGAAAGTTATAGTTTTTCAATAGTGTATTGTTCACTTGAAAACGATAAGTATTTGTTCATGAAAAAATATCAACATTTGGCGAAGTGTTGGCTCTTTCCCCGAAAAAACTTTTTCTTTTGAAGATGCTTGCGGTGCCCACGATGCAAGTCGAACAAGTCGAGTTAAATTAGAAAATCCGAAAAATTTCATTAATCTACGAATATATCTAGTTCATGAACGATCGCTTTTTTATAGAAAAGTTTTTATTTTGCAGATAAAAATTTTTAATAAAATTTTCAGAGTTCAAAAATCGGAATCTCGGGGAAAACGTTCTTGCATACAAAAAACGTAATATTCAGTTTTTTAATCGTTCAACAACTAAATACATTCCTAGACTAATGAAATTTTTCGGATTTTCTAATTTAACTTGACCTGTTCGACTTGCATCGTGGTCACCGCAAGCCTCTTCAACAAAAAGTTTAATCAGCGAAAGGGCCATAACTCCGCCAATTGTTGATATTTTTTTATAAATAAATACTTGTTTTTTCAAGTGGACAACACACTATTAAAAACAATAACTTTGTTGCCATAACATTATTGCTACCTACTTTGAAAGATACTCCAAACCATCCTCAAGTCGTCCGCACAAAAAGGTATATAACCCCTTAAAGTACATTCTATTCAGTTCAACTTCTTCGTTTCATATTTTTCGTTACTCACTCACTCGAATTTAAAATGTCAATACTGTGTTAAATCGCTGAAATACGAAACTGACATTTTTTATAGACTTGATATGATAAAAATCAAAATTTCATGCTGTCGTCTACTCTAAATCGCTGGGATTTTGAAATACAGAATACTGAAAAAAAAACTAAAATTAATGTACTCAATGTAACGAACTTATGAGGAAAACGATATGAATTTCTCGTTTTTCAAATGCAAACAATAAATAATTCATTTTCTCTGGAAGTGATATAAATGAAATAATAAAATAACAACAAATGAAATTACGTTCAAAATTGCATATAATGAAAGACATCCCACTATCGCTTTTTTACTTTAGGCGCTTAATCAATTTATCTCAATTAGTGATGTTTGAATGAAAACTAATTATTTAAAAACAGAGAATTCCAAAACTTCAACAAGAGGACCAAGCAATTTGGTGGGAGACGATGGTAAAAATGCAGAAACTTTTTAGAAAAGGCGCTCAATCGTTGTTCAACAGCGGAAAGTTTGATAAGGATACGATGCATAATTATTTCATGTCAGGTATGAACTAATTTCTCCCTCAAATAGAAAAAAATATACATTTATTCAACCTTTCAAGAAAAAAGCAAAATATTTTTCAACAATCACGTAGTAATATGTTAAAAATTAATGTACACTCATTTTTAACTTGAGTACAATAAACAACAGATACTAATTATATGTCAATTATTTATAATATTTCAATCTGGGATATTGCACTCAAAAATCAATAAAAAATAACTATCGCTTGTTAAAGAACAATATTAAATTATGATCAAATATGGTGATCAAAGAATTATAATGCTTCATATTGATAAAAGTTTAAAAATTATCGTTACATCAAAAAATCGCTGTAAAAACATTATGCTAATAACGAGGAAATTAAAATTGCCAGTTAGATGAAATACAAACCACTTCTCCACTATAAATTCGTCGAAATTGAAAGGTTTCAATAAATCATCTTTATCAATATTAGTTGTATAGAGAAAGTCATTTGACGATAGTCTGATTCAACTTTTTTTACATTTAAAATTCGACTCATTTCGATGAGTAAAATCATTCAATATGCTGAACGTCTGCATTAGTTATCGTTAATTTTATTAATTATCAAGTAAAATCAACTATATAATATATTACACTAACTTCAGTCATTTAGCGTTCGACTAATTCAAACTAAGAACGCACATCTTTTGAACCCCAAAATCTCTGAACAATCTCAAATCACAATCTATCCCCGAAACATCACGGGATAATACCATCTGATTAGACACGAAGCATCCCATACATCGCAAACATTAGGACGTTTCCATATCGATTGATGAATTTGCTCTCGAAATGCAAATGAAACAGTGACCGAGAGGGAAGTGATCAACGGCGTCCTGAACGTGAAAAATACAAAGAACCACTGTTTGGCCTACGTGCGCTACATTAACAACATAAACCTGCAAAATTTGCGCAAAGCCAACCTTTTCCTCGACATCGCAAATCGGAGCTTGGATAACGAAGCCTCCAAATTGCTAGCCGATTTGCGGGACACGCGGTTGCCCGATAAAATCGAGAGTACAAATTTGCAAAGGTAAATGTAATCGCACTTCACTCCGCATTGAAAATTCTCTTCTTCGCGTTCATCAATTTTTCGGGGATACCGGAACTTTTTCCATGCAAATTTATGCAAATCGTGAGTCAATTTTTAGATTTTTTTATGGACTAAAAGTTTTTTGAAATGGTCAGTCATTTGGAAAGTAAGAATCTTCTTTAGTGATGAGCTTTTTATGTTTTTTTCTTCTTCATATATCTAGCTGTATATTAATCATGATGAAATATACTAGGAATAATTAAGTGCTTTTTTCGGGGGAATAATTTTAATGGAGAAAACATTTTGATGTGTTTCCATAAAAGGTACACCATAGAATGGATAGGGAGGGAAGGCCTTGACCCAGATACACATGGCGAATATTTGCAGAACTTCATTATCCACTTTTATAAAAGCATAATTAAACTTGTGGACCGAGCTATGAAAAAAGAAGACAGCTCTGCTCAAGGGCAAATCATCACAGAAATGTTGCAGCATTTGCATGCTTGCAACAATTCTGTAAAGGTAAGTCAGTAAAAAAGATACAGAAAGAAAGAAAGGAGATAAATTTTCAGTGAATTTGAAGATAAAAGATATAAATATAATTTAAAAAATGTATACTGCGAAATTGAATTTTTTGGTGTTCAGCTGCATTGCGACGTATGAAAGACTCAATCTTCAAGAATGAAAATTTTTGAAACTTCCTTTTTAAAAAAAACGTCAAGTTGAGTCTTCGTTTTCTTTATAATCGAATCTCCCCAAATAAAAATTTAAAATTTAACTGCTCCACAATCTAGGAATAAATTTTCTGATTTTTAAACACATAAAATGAAAAAATTTCTAATGATCAAGTCTTCCAGTCAGACATCGAAAAAATTTTCGTTTTTTTCTAAAATAGTATATCACGCTACGCTTGAGCTGAAAAGCAACATAATTTAAATATAAGAAAGTAATGAAAGATTAGTTATATAGAGCGCAACGAGGATAACCTTTATCAAAATTATAACACGACGTTTTTCGGATTCTGACGGAATCCAATAATTTTTCAGTCATTCTGAAAAGCATTCAAGTTTGGAAAGTTTCAATCAATTTGTATGCTGTTAAAAATTTAGAAAAGAAAGAAAACGTTATAAATTGAAAAAATTGTCAAATATTTCACTAGATTTGAAAAATTTGTAGAATAACATACTTATAAAGTTTACAAATTCTGCATACTTCCTTCATTATCTTGTTTTGAAATGAGCACGTTGATAGTTTACCATTTTTTATAGAAATCTAAAAATTTCGAGAGAGTAAAAAAATACCGAAAAACTTTGTTAAGTTATAAATTTTTCAAAAATTGAAAATGTTTCAAATAGTTGCTTTCTTTTCTTTAATTTTATTAAATTTTAAATCGTAATTTCATAAGATTTTCGATAGTTCAAGAATATTTAAAAAATTTTAGATTTCGATGAAATGTCCATGAATTTTATACATTGTGTTATTTCTTCAAAATTATCACGTTTTCCATTTTCTATTTCAATCAATAAAATTTCAAGACCATATAAAAATTGAGTCTCAGATACTTTAAAAAAATTCGGTAAGTTTGAAAAAAAACTGAGTTACGTTTGAAATTCAGAAAATTTAAAAAATTACCAACAGTTTAAATGTCAAAAACGTCAATAATTCTTGGGAGTTTGAAAAATATGTGAAATTCTATAAAAGATTCATCAACTTCATACATAGATCGTTTTCATCATCGATTTTTTCAAAACAAGTACAATGATAGATTTCATTTTTCAATTAAAATTTGAAAAACTTCAAGAGTTTTCGAAAATTCAAAGAAATCTGTATAGATCAAAAAAGTTATCATGAGATATACAAATTTTCAAATAGTTTGAAGAACTTTTGAATTTTTAGAAATTACAAAAAATCAGGAAAAATTAGAAACGTTTGAAAACGTTAAAAAACAATTATAATTCGATAGTATATAAAAAATTTGTTAGAACTCAGAAAATATTAATAAATTTCGAAGATTGTGTTTTTATTCATAGGCATGTGTAAATGCATGATAATTTTTACATATTCCGTATAGAATTTGAAATATTTCAGAAAAACTAGAATATTAGAAAAAGTCTCAATTCATAGGAAAAACTATTATAAGTTTCGTAAGTTTTGAATAGTTTGAATCTCCTTCAGAATTTTGTAAAACTAAGAAACATTGCGAATTTCAAAGATATTTATTAATTTGATAAAATTCTAAATAATTGTAGTGTTCATTTAAAAAATATATACACATTGTCGAAATTGTTGACGATAATAATTTTTTTCATTTTTCAGAAGATGCATGAGAGTTTTTATCACCTACAAAAAAGAAAATCTGAAAAATTTCAAAAGTCACAATTAATATCATAATCACAATTTACGAAAAATCTTAGAAAGTTAGCTATATTTCTTTACTTGGAAAATTTTGAATGACTTACTATATTTAAAATCTCGAAATTTCTGAAAACTCATAAAAAACATGGAACATATAGTGCTAAATTTTAAATAATATGAATATTTCAAAAAACTTCTAGAATTTTATTTAAGTAAATATTCATAAATTTTGTACATTGTGAAAAAATTTTACACTTTCATTTAAAAACAGTATAATATCCTCAAAATTTTTAAAAATTGGGATAGGTTTCGGCGTATGGAGATGTTCTGTAATTTCGATGAACTTTAAGATTCGTGAAAAGTTTTGACGATTAGTAGAATGAAATTTGTAAATTGTATTAATTTATCAGTATTTTGCCCATCTCAAATTTTCAAAGTAGGTAGTGCTACCCACATCTTTTGCAGCCCCTGAAAAGAGGCATACTTTTTTCTGACATTTTACAATGAACGACATTCCCATAACCTCTAAAGATGAGTCCTTCCATAAAACAGTAGAATATACAAAATATAGCAATCTAAGTAGAGCATAAAAAAAATGTGCCACCCTGAGAATACCAAATCCGATGAATTTCAGAGAAACTACTGTATGCTTTCCAAAGTCCAACTTTGTCGGTTTGTCTAGCTTCACCTCCCAGTAGCACAATAATACATACTATTTTCTGCCTTTTCCCTCTTTTTCTTTCATAAGTGAAAACCCTGTCATCCTTCACTCTCAAGAAAGCAAAAAATATAGTTTCTTTGTCAAAAATTACATAAATTCGAAATATCCAGTCTTTGAAAACCCAAGAACTTTCTGTGGCAAGGTAAAAGGATAGGAAAAAGTTTAAAGAATGAGGCGTAAAGCGTCGCGACGTCACGTGCAGGTTTTTTACGGGCGAGAAGACAGTTTGGTGAAGATAAAGGGATACATGTTGAATGAGAGCGACAAGCCGCTCGTTTTGTACGGGGAAGGTGGCTGCGGGAAAACCTCGCTCTTGGCAAAAAGCGCGGGTCTGTCGAGCAGCGCGTGGCTCCTGGGTAAAAAGCCGATCAGCATCATCAGATTTCTGGGCACGACCCCTGATAGCAGTGCCCTCACGCCCACCTTGATATCTATTTGCCAGCAGGTGCGGATTTACCAAACGTATTACGCTTTCAGCAAACCTATCTCTATTCCAAACCGCTCCGAATGTTCTTTGAGAAAAACTTTTTTGATCCCATAAATTCAACTTTCTTTGCCATATGCGACCAAAAAAATCCTTCAGCTCTTTCTTTCATGTTTCATTTATCGAAATTTGGCAGAGCCAGGCGCGTAGGCAGAGAGGGGTTTTGGAGGTTCACATTTTAATAAAATCAATCAATATTCCAGTAAAAAATTAAAAAAGTTACATCGATAAACAATAAAAATATAAGTTACGAAAAAATGCATGAAAATGGTAGCAGTCTGTATTTAATAAAAAAGTAAAAGTTATCAAAACGTAGGATTACGTAGGAAATATGAATCAGAAAAATTGTTGCAACCTAGTGAATAATCAAGAAAAATGAAAATCTACGGAAATGCTAAAAATTAACAAAACTTTGAATCTTAAATCATCAAATTCTAGAAATCTACATCTATAAAATCCATATAAAAGTATTCAAAAACTTTTGATTCATACAAACTCTAAAAGAATAATGAAATCGATTAGATTCAATGAAAAAACTGTTTTCTGAAAAATCTCGAAAAATGCCTCTACGATCTATAAATTTTGGGATTTTAGAACATCCAGTTTTAAATATACAATTTATATATTGAAATTCTAGAAAACGCTACAAAAACTTTTAAATATTTCAAATATAGGAAAAAAAAATAACGATACAAAACATGAAAAATCTATATAAATGTGGTTTTACTATTATTTCTTGAAATTACTGATAATAGATCGAAATTTGCATTTGAAGGCATCGAGTTTTTAAAATCTCTGTAGCAAGCTACAAAAATACCAGTAATCTATAAAACTACTTAGAAATCCTCCAGGGTTTCGTATATTATACTAGAAAAATGTTAAAATGAAGTTTACTAATTTACTTGCTTACTTGTTTACTGGCTTAATTATTAACTTGTTAACGAGTTTTCTAATTTACTAGTTTATTAGCTTACAAGTTTACTAGTTTACTAGCTTATAAGTTTACTAGATTACCAGTTTACTTTCTTACCAGTTAACTAGTTTACTAGATATCTTTTAATACATAAAAATCATGTAGAAATAATTTTCTTAGAAATTTATAAAACTCTCTGTCCTAAAGCATAATTATTCATATAATATTATGATCATACATAATTTTAGAAATTATTCTAAAAATTCATATAAAAAACAAATAAAAATACAAGAAATTCCATGAAAAAAGTGTTTTCCAAAAAATCTCGACAAATGCCTCTACGATCGATTAATTCTGGAATTCTAGAGCATCAAATTCTGAATATACTATAAATTTACAAAAATTCTAGAAAACGCAACAAAATATTTTAAGTATTTCAAAAATACGGAAAAAGAATAACGACATGAACATGAAAAATTTTTATGAATGTGATTTCATCATTAATTCTTGAAATCACTGATAATAGATCGAAATTCGCATTTTAAATTATCGATTTTTTTAAATCTCTGTCGCACTCTACAAAAATATAAGTAATCTATAAAAATACTTAAAAATCCTCCAATTTTTCATATATTATAGTTGGAAAAAGTAAAAAATAACTTTTCTAGTTTTCAAGCTAAATAATTTACTCGTTTACTAATTTACTAGTCTACTAATTTACAAGTTTACTAGTTTACTAGAAATTTTTCAATGTATAAAAGTTCGGTAATAATAATTTTCTTACAAATTTATAAAACTTTCTCTCCTAGAGCATACTTATGATTATAATTATATAATTATACATAATTTTAGAAATTATTTGAGAAATTCATATAGGAAACATCAAAAATACATACTCAATTTATACAATTCATACAATTAAGCTTACTTTTAATTGTAGTAATACAAAAAACATATGGAATAAAAGTATTGAAAATCTTCATAAAAGAAACTATAGTCTGAAAAATCAATTTAAACTCTCAAAATTATTAAGAGTTTCAATACTTTTACATCGATTACTAAAAATCTATTGAGCGATCCATAAAAATATTAGAAATATATAAAATGCCTAAAAAATACCACAAAATTTAATGAATAATATACCATACGAAAATAATATACATTTACGATGTACCTTTTATCTGTGTTATGAAAATTTGTTCAAAAAACAATTCAAATATACAATTTTTTTAGAATTTTGAGCATCAAATTTCAGAAACCTTGATAGAAACCCATATGACTTTTATTAATCAATCAAATTCTTCAAGAAGCATAAAATCAGCTATTTTCAAAATAAAAATGATTTTACAATTTTTAATGACCAACTATTTCTACAAAATTCTGTTCTATTAATGATCATGCCCTTTTGTTCACTTTTCAAGATATATTTTCTCTCACATTTCGTTCTCACATTTTACGTCTAAAACTGTACATCTATGTTCATAAAAGATTTTATAACTCTATGAATATATTACGATTTTCGACCTATAACTTTCAATCCAAATAAACATCACGTCTGTCGTTGATCTTTATGGACGAGAGCATCTCAGCATGTTTATGCAAAATTTATTTCAAGGTTTTCAACATGGAAAAAATTATATACCAATTTTTTTTAGTACAAAAAAAGTAAATCTAGCTTTTGTTGAAAACCAAATCTGATTCCTATGAATCAGGAAGAGTGTGTTGGAAATGTTCTTCAGGAACCAAGTTTTTGATGGCCCAAATAATTCTCCAACCATGAGCAGATACCCAAAACTATAACTTGGCCGAAAGGCATCCTGTCTAATCCTTTCTAATCGCTAGATATCCTACAACTTTATGCTGTCGTTTGACGATATTCCGGACGATTTGGTGCCTTTGACGGCGCACTTTAAGCACTTGCTAACTTTGGCAAGCGCGGAGCAACCGATATTGTTGTTCCTGGACAGCGTCGATCAATTGACCGGCACTCAAGGAAACAAGCTTTCCTGGCTTCCAACGCGTTTACCATCAAACTGCAAGGTAAATTATACTTTTTCCTCAAAGCTCCGACCAATTTCGAATTTCACAGAAGTTATGTAATACAAAATCTTGAGCCTAGAATAAAACAGGGTTTGGAAAGTTACTTGAAAAAATGTAACGCGTTACGTTACTGTTACACAAACCGGTACCGGTGAAAAAAGTAATTCGTTACGTTATCGTTAATTAAGAAGAAATAGTAGCTCGTTACCGTTGCCACTTAAGAAAAGTAACGTTCCGTTACTTTCACGTTACTTTTTGGAAGAAATTAAATTCAAATAACAAAAATCGAAAAACTAAGGCTGAAAAATACAATTTCAACGTACTTGTGATTTTTTCTTTAGAAATTGTTTATTTCAAATATAATAAAAAATGTCAACTTGAGTTTTTTCACCCTAAGAAAAAAATCGAAAAGCTTGTTCAAATTTTATACTTTGTTCAAGTTTACGAAATTTCTGAACCTGACACTTGATTCAATGTTAGCCACAAGGAAACATTCGCAAATTTCATAGAGTTTTGAAAGAATCTCAATACCTTCCCAGATTTTCCGAATTTTTAAATCTTTTTGTACTCTTTAGTATGTATAAAATGTTGTAGGATTTTCTAGAATTTTTAAAAATTTCTATTTTTCTGTACATTGATATATAGATTTCCAGAATAATTATTTCATGCTCTAGGATTAAAAGTTTATTGAATTATTGGTATTTGAGAGAATTTTTCAGCAACAAATTTTTAAGAACATTTTTATTTCATGTATTTCCTTTAAACTTTCTTAATTTTTCTACGATTTGAAGAATTGTGCAGTATTTTTGAAACCATTCGTATTTTACAGTATGATTGAGTATTGCAGAATTTCCCAGTATTTTAACATAATTTTAGTACTTTTATGATAATAATTGTTCTATACATTTCGAGAATTTGGAACTCTAGGATTTGAATATAATAAAACATTACGTGCTTTACAGCGTTTTACACAAAACAGTGTCTCGATATATTTTTAATTATTAAAGTACTTTTTGTATTTCTTTAGTTTTTCTATGATTTCAAGTATTTTTCATTATTTTTATATATTGCTATATGAATTTCAAGGATTCGAAAGATTTCCAATGTTCTATATATTTGCACGTATTTTCCGAGTATTTTCTTTCTGCACTTTTAAGTATTTAAAGAATGTTGTTGAATTTTTAGTTTTTTTAAAGACATCTCTTTGAATTTCCAGAATGAAATAAAATTGGAGTTTCGACATTTCTGGAGTATATTTCGATCGATTTTGCAGAAAATAATTTCTTTCTCCATTCAAAGGGCCCTAAGAATTTTTTTTATTTTTCACAGAGTTATTACAATATAAAAATTTCATATTTTATCTTATAGACTTAAATTAACATAAATTTTTTAGAATTTAAAGCTCAAGAAATTAAAGTTTTTTAATTCCTTGAATAACATATATTTTTTAAAAATCAAATAACTTATAACTTAATAAAATGTAGTATGTTTCGTATTCTTTTTTTTCTCTTAATTTTTTTTGTTTTCATTATTATTCCATACAATTTTCTAGCAGGATCTTTAAATCTTAAAAATCCTGCTATAGATTTTGCGATCTATAGATTCAAAGTATTTTTATATCTTTTCATGCGAGTTTCTAAAATTGAACGCTTTGAATCGTAAAAGTTTCAATTAAAAATAAAAAATCTTCGTCAAAATTTTTGGACAACATATGATTATTCCACATAGTTTCATTAAAAATTAATAATATAGAATTATACATCTCAAAATAAAAAAGTTAAAAATTACTAATATCTCAGTTTCAGAAGATTTTTTAAAAAGTTCTAAATAGTGCTAAAAACTTGATAGGACAAATAAAAGTAACGTAAAATAACGAGATTTTCGTTACTCGTTACCGAAAAAAGTGACTCGTTCCCGTTATGGTTACTTGTTAATTAATGTAACGCGTTACGTTATCGTTACAGTAAAAAATGTAACGTTTTAAATTAACGCGTTACTTCCAAACCCTGGAATTAAACAACACAATTTCTTCAAGACATTATTTTGTTTTTTCAATACTTTTTAGTTGCTGGTGTAGCAAATTCAATTCGTAAAATTTTTTTATGACTTTTTATTATTCGTATACAATTTTTAGTAATTGATTGGAAATTTCTTATGATCAGATTTCGGAAGTTTCAACCTTACTTGAATATACATGACAAATTATATCATCAGAAAGATCATTATTGTATGACCAAATCAGTGATGTAAGAAAAATTTTATAACTCAATCTTTATATGTATTTTTCAATTGCAATGAAATCACCTACTTTGTATCTCAGTGAATAACGTATAATTTTTTAACGATATCCGATTTTTTCATGATCGTATAACTCAAAGAGGACTTTCTTGAAAATTCAATATCTCTCGGGAAACTGTCGAAAAACGTCGAGAAATGCAAAGTAATGCGGAATGACACGGCTGCGGCAGCTCGGGTGTTATAAATTTCAGATGATTCTGTCGTGCGCCGCGGAGGAATCAAACCCAGTGATCTCACGGGATTACCATTTACTCCGCAGAATGATTGACGCGGAAGACAGTTTTATCGAAGTCACGGCGTTAGGCGAGGACTTGGCCATGGACGTGATAAGGTTCTATTTAATTGAATTAAAGGGAAACGAGAAAACACTCTTAGGACAATTCAAAAAAAGCTAAAATTATAAGTGTACTGGTTAATTGTTTCATATTAATGGTGAATTCTCAAGAAAAAATGTATGCCAAATATGAAATAGTTAACTTTGTAGTTTTTAAAAATAAGTTTCTTAATACACATTTGAGTTTTTTTACTTTCAGAGTAAGAAATCCTCTGATTTTTTGATTAATTGTATTGGATTTCGATTTTGCAACATCGAGTTTCACATTCTTAGATAAGGTCCTTATGATTTTTTTCTTTTCATGAAGAATGTTTTGTTGCATAAGATTTTGAGTAATTAGTTCAAAAAGTAGAACACTCTGTTAAGTTTTAGTTTCAAATTGAGTTTCGGAATTTTTCAATCAGTGAATTATTGATTAACATGATTTTTTACTCAATCTTTAGAATGTTAATCATATTGATTGGAAAAAGTAGTATATTCTAGTACTATATTTTTGATTATTTAGTGCCGAAAATATGTCAGAATTGAAAAAAATTCAAATGTTAAGAGATATGTCATTCATGATTTCAATTTTTTTTATATAAGTGCTTCGTTTTTTACATCCTATCATCCAATTTTGAAACTTATATTTTGTTCATAAACAAATATACTTGATTTTAGTGGATGAATTCTAAATTTTCATTATTTGCGGGATTCATAATTTCAAAATACTGTATCTATTCCTAAAATTTCCAATTATCATAATTTTGAAATTTAACATTTGATACTTTCAATTTTGAATGTTTTTATTAACGAAATAAAAATTTTCACTTGTTATACAGAGTTGCTAGGTTAGATTTTTTTTTTTTTTTTTTTTGTAGTTTAAAACTCTAATTTTGCATTCTTTTTTGTATTCACATTTCCATCATAAAAACTCGAAGTATCATTCAGTCTCCAAGAGTATCTTGAGTCTCGGAATCAATATAATCAAGTCTCCAGAAGTATCCAAGAGTATCGAAGGAGTCTCCAAGAGTATACAAAGTTTTTAAAAAAAGTGGCAGTGAGTCTCCGAAAGTAAACAAATTTTTTCATGAATCTCCAAAAGTCTCCTGCAGTCACCTTTGATCTCTAACTTGAATACTCTTTTTCTTGAAAGCAGCAACAAAAGTATCGTTTGAATCTCAAGTGTATCATGAGTATTCCATTTTGCCAAACGAAATACCCATTTAGAGACTGTTGAAGACTCGAGTATTCAATACTAAGACTCGAGTACCTCAAGTCTCCGAATTTTGCCAAACAGAAAACTCTTAATGATCAATTTGGAGACTTAAAATATTCTTGAGACTAAAGGATACTCTAATTTTTTATCGCTGGATCAAATTCTTCTAATCTTCAAATTTGCAAGGGTAAAAAACTAGGAAATCTAGTTTTTTATGAATTTTTCAGTTAAATCTTTAAAAAAAGTGCTCAAGTTTTACGATAACTGAATTCCATATGAATAATTAGAACTTTAAAAATTGAAGAAGTTAATTTATAAAATAGTAATAAACGTACAAATCTTTCATTTCATTTGTGATCAGACTTTCACTTTCTTAATTAAAACGTTATATTCTGAAAATTCTCGTTGAGAAATCTTTCTTAATTCGTAAGTTACCTACTACATTGTCGTATTCTCAAAAAATATACATCTCTTATTTAAGTTTCTTTTTAAAAGTAAATTTCTATCAGCGAAAAATGAAAGTCTTTCAGTTTCGTACCAATAAATTTCACACTATGATTGCAAAAAATTTCAAGTTTTTAATACCTATTTTCTGCATCATAAGAATTAATGTTTTTTCTTACATGCCTTTGACAACCACGAAAACGAAAATTTGCAATTTCTTTACAAAAATTCTAATTAAACAAGATCATAATGATAAGAAAACAAAATTTATTCATATACAATGATTTTCAAAGAATAAATCCCCTTTAGAAAAAACTCATCTTGAAAAAAGTAGGCTTTAGTGAACTTCAACCTCTAATTAGACATTTTTCTCCTTGAATGAAGATCATATTTCGGAAAAATTTCTTAATCAAATATTCTAGACCCTTCTTTTATATAAATCCCACATAAGTAAATTAATGTGTCTAGTATGCATATCTTACGGAAATTCATTTCATGGAACATTTGATAAATAAGTTACCTTTGATTGTATTAATTATTTCACAACGTTTGAAAATAAAATAGAAATTTATAAACTCACATACACGATTACACGGCCATTTCAGAAATATCAAAAAACGATCATTAAAAAGTCAGAACTCGCTCAAACGAAATGTTACTCATTACGAGAGAAAATCTTGCTAACCATGCGTGGAAATTTTAGTCGAATGAAGTTTGAAGTGTACTCGACTCAGTCAGCTGAGTACCATTCTTCACGTATGAAAATCCCACCGAATCACTAGGTTTGCTTTTTTTTATTTTTTGTCGGAGTAAATGAAACTTTCCTAATTATAATTGCTATGAATTATAATTTTTTTTATTAATTATAAACTATATATAGCTATATAATAAATAAAACTTGCAAAAACGGAAAAAATTGTGGAAAACTGCTTTGGGAAAACAGGATGTGGATAAAAACGGCCTACTGGGACCTAAACAACTATCAATGGCGCCTGGTGGCGAATGCGATATCCAAGTGCTCGCTACCGATATTCGTGAAGCTCGTGTTCGCGGAGATTTGCCGCTGGCGAAGCTATAGATTTTTTTTTTTAATTAAAAGCTTTTGCTATTTTTTGTTTATGATAGGAATTTCCCATTAAGTTCACTTTACCTCTTAGCAGAATAATAAACTATTTTTTGGTGATTTTTTCACTCCTGCATTTTACATTCTATGGTATTTGACAATATTATAGTCACGTAGAATTATTTTATAGTTTCTTGGCTCTTTGAACATTACTAATCTCATCATTAGAATCACACTTGATTTTTATGATTTGCCGATATTTTCATACACGAATAAAATATTCTTAAAATACACTGTAATTTTTGCAGTATTTTTACAGTTTTGGCGATTTTTCGGCATTGTCGTGGTTTTATGAAGATTTGCAGAATTCGATGCTTCAGAATTCGACGTTTCACGGATATTCAGTAATCTATTAGTAAAAAAAAAATAATAATGTTTGCAAGGACCTAAAATATTTTACCAATTTCTTGTGTTTTGAGTATTTATAATATTTTTTAGTACAATAAAAATAAAATAGTATTTTCAGTATAGATTTCTAGAGTTCAATGCTCTGGAATCAACATTCTAGAGATTTTCATTGCTTCAATAAATATTCTAGAAAACGGTTTCCTTACAGATTCTAGGTTGTTCACGGTTTTTTGTAACTTTTCGTACATTCTGAATTTTTTATTATTCATTAACTTTCGGGAATTTCCTGGGACATTGACATATTTTTGTATAGATTTTCGGTATAAGATGCTCAAAGATACAAAGTTTTATATATTTGTATTATTTCCATGAATTTTCGAAATAATTATGTCAATAGGTAAAGAATGTCAGTATTTTAGAGATGCCCATTATTTTTAGATTTATAGTAGTATATTCATACGTTTGGTCAGCCATGAAACTTTAGTTTCTGAAATGGAGTAATATATTTAGGTTGTGTTGTAGTAAAAACTAAAGAACGTTGATTTTTTATGGTTTTTCAGTAGCAAATACTTACGTTTATTTAGCCATGTAAACTTTTTTTTTCATAATAAAGCAATATATTTAGGTTCTCTTGTACTGAATATTGAAAACAGTTGATTGGAATTATTTTCAATAGTACGATCCTACATTTTATCAGTCGTTACACATTTTTTAAAGCAATATATTTCGATTGTCTTGTAATGGGAATTGAGAATAGTCAATTTTTATGGTGTTGAGTAGTATTATTCTGCGTTTGGTCAGTCGGGAAACATTATTTTTTGAAATGAAGCTACATATTTAGGTTTTCTTGTATTGAAAACTGAAAAGCGTTGATTGTTTATCATTTTTCAGTAGAATATTCTCATGTTTAGTCAGCCATGTAACCTTTTTTTGCAATCAAGCAATA
This sequence comes from Platygaster robiniae, assembly GCA_028476575.1. Classification (NCBI taxonomy): domain Eukaryota; kingdom Metazoa; phylum Arthropoda; class Insecta; order Hymenoptera; family Platygastridae; genus Platygaster; species Platygaster robiniae. Next base: position 48,657,174 of record CM052019.1, on the reverse strand, counting down.
TATTTCGACTGTCTCATAATGAAAACCGAGAATCGTTCATTTTTTATAGTATTAAGTAGTATAATCCTACGTTTAGTCAGCCATGAAACTTTTGTTGCTGAAATGAAGCAATATATTTCGTTTGTGTTGTACTTAAAACTGAAAAACATTGATTTTTTATCGTTTTTCAGTAGAATATTCCTACGTTTAGTCAGCAATGTTAATTAGTCAGGCGTATAAATTTTCCATAAATGTATGAGGTTTTTCCCATAAATAGATTTAGAAAATTTTCCAAACACCATGGGAATTCTTCCATAAATTATGGAAAAATTTTTATGTTCATGGAAGAACTTCCATAGCGTATGGAAAAGGTTTCTAATCTATTATTGAGAAAAATTGTCAAAAACTTCCAATACCTTTATGGAAAAATAACCAAATTTATTGGTCAACATCGTATGTTGAATTTTCTTAGCATCCTTGTTCTTGAAGATTTTTAGAAAATTATTAAATTAACATATTAGGTCTAAATGCTCACAGTTTCACTATCGAAAATTTGGAAAAGTGAACCTTTGAATAATGGGCTATAATTCAACACAAAAAAACTCAAAATAAGTATATCAACGCTGATGTTTATTTTGCTGATGTTTGTTTACATTGCAAAAACGGAAAAAATTGAGGAAAAGTGCTTTGGAAAAACAGGATGTGGATGAAAACGGCACACCGGGACCTAAATAACTATCAATGGCGCCTGGTGGCGAATGCGATATCCAAGTGCTCGCTACCGATATTCGTGAAGCTCGTGTTCGCGGAGATTTGCCGCTGGCGAAGCTACACAAAGCCCGCGGACACCCACTTGGCCAACACAGTGATGGACAGCATAATGATGCTCTTCGAGAGAATAGAAAAGCAGCACGGCAAGATCCTCGTTTTCCACGCCCTCGCTTACATCACGGCCGCCAAATCTGGACTTTCCGAGTCCGAGCTTGAAGACCTCATATCCTTAGACGATAAGGTCACTGATATTCCATGTAACCCAGATATACAAGGTGTCTCGAGCGACCCGAAACTCACTTAGATTTTTCACTAGCAATTTTTATGTTTCTCAAGTTCCTGACGTTTTGATATAGATGAAAACAATACAAAATTGTTTTTTTTACCGCTTATATTCAATGTTATGAATTTACAATAATATTAAAAGAATAACATTAAATATTTCTAACTGTCTAACTGCAAGCGTACGTTCATTTGCGTCATTTTCCATACACTCAGAGAAAAATGGTAACTGAATTAAACTACATCTTTAGATGAATATAAACCTGAAAAAGTTTTTTTCTTATTAGTCTAAATATATAGTCATTTAGTTAAAATTACTGGACTTAATATATTAGTAAATTTTTTAAATTCATATTTACCTCAGTTAATTTTTGAAAACTAATTTCTATTGTTGACAGCTATATGAATAGCATTGTGAGTACGGGTCAATAGTTTTGTACACATGGTGATTAGTAGTGCTTTCTGTTTTGCATAGTTTTCAATAGTTAATAATAGTGCTTCAATGTTTTGCATAGTGTACAATAGTGATTAGAAGTGCCTATATGTTTGGCATAGTGATCGATATAAATTAATAATGCTTACATGTTTTATAATACCATTCATAATGTTCATTATTATTTATCAATCAAATTGTGGTTGATGGTCGTCCCTTGTTTACAAACTAGAATACAATTAATTTCAACACTGATTTGTTCGAACTACTAGTTGCATACAACTGATTTCGAGGAGTAATGTCTTGGATATATTTCTCAATTTTTAATTTCTAAAAGAGTTGAAACTTAAAACTGAATTTACCATTCTAATCGTAGTTTTGAAATTTAGAAAAAAAAATCGGTCCAAATTAGATGAATAAATTGAACGATAATCGTTTTAGAATTAATAAATTTAATTTTTAAATAATTTTTATGCATAAATTAACACATATTATATATACATATTTTCATGTATGACACGTCATTTATCATGTGTATTTTATTTATTACCATATTATAAATTATTATGAAAATAGTATTACGTATGACTCATTATAAGCTTATATGTATCCATATAAAAACGATCTGAAGAAAAATAAAAAAATAATATCAAAACAAAATTCGAAAAAATTGTTCACATTCACTAATCATATAAATAATATATATAATGATAATATACATTTATGATCAGTATGCAGATGCAATACATTTAATAAGCATGTACAATATTCAACATAATTAATCATTTAAATATCATAAAACATCATATTTTGAAAAATATTTACTGTACCAAAATTAACTATTGTATGCACTAGTAATTTTTATCCTTGTTTACAAAAACCGTACAAGAGAACAAAATTTCTAATATGGATTCAAATTCCCATAAGGTGACATTATAAAAAACCTAGTACTCCAATTTCCAAAAAATAAGTCATCGATTGTAAATGAAAAATACAAAAAATATTCAGGGTATTCTGAATCTACAAAGAAACTATTTTCTGCAAGATCGATGGAAATACTTCACAAATTTCAAACTTTCATTTATGGGAAATCTCATTCTGGATATTCAACGAGATGTCTTTAAAGAAAATGAAAAATTCTACAACATTCTATAAATACTTACAAATACAGAAAGAAAATACGAAAAGAAAAATAAGTGTAAATATATGAAAGAATGAAAACCTATCAAATTCTAGAAATTCATAGAGCAATAAATGAAAATAATGAACAATCCTTGAAATCATAGTAAAACTTTTCGAAACATACATTCAGTTTTTTTTTAATTATTTCACATAATTTTCGCTGTTCAATCGATTTCTTTTTTTGCATTTTATTTTCATTCTTATGATTTTTGAGCGTTTTATAACATTTTTAGAGGTTTATAATATTTCTGTAAATTGTTACGTATGTTTTTGAGAATTGAATGCTCCAGAATTTATATTTTTATAAAATTGAAGCTCCAGGTTTCAAAGTTATTCACATTTCTAACATTTTCGCAGATCATTTTTTCATTTTTATTTAACCTATATGCATAGGTTTTATTTAGTGAAAAATTGATAATTAAAATATTGTCTGATAAATATTCTTGGGAAACCAAGATTGTTTTTATTTTTGAGTCAGCAGTGATAATAAGAATACTTAATTTCGTTAAACTTTGAGAACTTCAATGAGAGCACAAAACCATTTTTTATTTCCTTTAGTTTTCATTAGGTACATTTTCAATTATTTGACTATTTAGTTCATTATTTATTATCATCCTTATTATTATTTCATTATAATCTGAGAGAATATATATATTGATATAATACCATATGCAATAGATATACATATAATTATTTACAATAATTATAGAAAGTACATAATCTAGAAATTCATACCAAAAACCAGGGTTCCGAAAGTTACTTAAAAAAGTGTAACACGTTACGTTACCGTTACTTAAGTGAAAAAATTAATTCGGTACGTCAAAGTTACTCGAAAAGAAATAGTTACTCGTTACCGTTGCAATTTAAAAAAATTAACGTTCAGTTACTTTTTGAAATAAATTGAGTGTAAAGAACAAGACATCGAAAAACTAAGGATAAAAAAACAATATTAACGTACTCGTGGTTTTGTTCTATTGAAATATTTTATTTCAGATATAATGAAAAATGGTAACCCGTACTTTTTCACCCTGAAAAATAAATGAATCAGCTTGTTTTAATTTTCATATTTTTGTCAAGTTCAAAAAATTTCTGAACTTGACATTTAATTCAATGTTAGCTACAAGAAAACATTCGCAAATTGAGTAGATTTTTGAGAGAATCTTATATACCGAGATTTCCAGTATTTTTGACACTTTTTGTATTTTTCAGTATGTATAAAATGTTTCAGGATTTTCTAGTATTTTCATAAAATTTAACTATTTTTCTGTACATTGATTTATAGATTTCGAGAATTACATGCTCTAGAGTTCAAAGTTCATTAAATTATTTGTATTCGAGAGAATTTTTCAGCAAATAGTGTCTATAAAGATTTGTATTTCCTTTGATTTTTTGATACTATTTCAATTTTTCTACGATTTGAAAAATTCTTGAATATTTCTGAAACTATTCTTATTTTTCAGGATGATAGAATATTGCAGAATTTTCTAGTATTTTTACATAATTTTAGTATTTTTGTAATATAAATTCATGTGTACAATTTAAGAATTTCGATTTCTAGAATTGATAATATTAATAATAAATAATGTAATAATAAAATAGTGCGAGACGAGAAAAGATTACACGTTTTCATTTTTTTCTGGTGCTGGTTAATGCCGGGGCGCAACAAAAAATTATCATCAGCAAATTAACCACTATACAGTATGTTTCGTTCAAGGTTTCGCTAGAAATGAATATTTTCTACATTTGAACTTTAATTCTAAATATTGAAAAAAAATCTTATCTCTAAGCTTGTTTTTTCTAGCATAATGAAAGGTATCGGGATTCAAATGTATTTGTATGCTTTAAAAGGTTTTTAGTTGATTTGGACTTTTGAATTTTTCACGTTATACCCAACCAGTTTCAAACTTCGTAGGTACTTAGTGCTTCTCCTTTCGTTTTTGATGGTTTTATTATTTGTCACTCCATTTCGACCTGTTGTGGTTTTTTTTTTCAAGGCATACAGAATTCTTCATCGTGTTCCAAAATTCCGAACACAATTATAACTTAAATTGTTTAAACGTTGGATAGAAAAAATTATTGAATGTTCAAAGAAAACTTTTTTTTATTCGCGACTCAGTGATAGACAAAATATATTTAAGATGTTCGATTTACAAAGTGTTGAAACTTCAAATGCAAAATTTTAAATCTTGAATCTGAATACCTCAAATTTGAAATATGCATGAGTTTGGAAGTAAAAAATAGGGGATTCGTGGGTAACAAACCCATTTGTTCGAACATTTAAAATATTTAAGGACATAAAACATATTTTTTTTTTTGGGAATTCCTCGTGTAAATTTATTCTGTTTGTAACCCTGGTAATTCAGCAATAAAAAATTTGAATTTGTTTCTGGAAATCAAGGTTCTGGACGACGTTTATCAATACCATTTGCCACCGGTGCGTCGTATTCCGCCTCTTCTTTGGACGAGGATCCGGAACGATCTGCCAAACTACTTGAGCGAACGTGAAGCTGACGGCGTAAGCGTCCTGAACTGGTACCATCGACAGTTCCGCGACGCCGCCAAAGAGCGCTACTTCAAGAACCTCAACCTCGCCACCTACTTCCACTCGATGATCGCTGACTACTACCTCGGCATCTGGGGCGGTGGCAAACCCAAGCCCTTCAAGTACACTGAGATTCAAAGACATCGCTTCAATTTGACGGACAAAGAAGGCGTGGCAGACCGAAAGGTGCCGGAGCAACCTTTAGCATTTTCGTCGAAGGAAGGAAGCATCACCAGATACAACCTTCGGAAGGTCAGTTCGGTTTTTTTTCAAAATTTCGTAGGGAAAGGATTTTTTTCTGACTAAAAATAAGGTGGAAGTAGCTATTTGTCCGAGGATTGCGAAAAAGAAAGGTCCTAATGAGAAAAAAAAAAGGGTAAGATTTTTGAATTTTCATAAAAAATAGAATAGTAACTGTACAATGTGAAACTAACTTGAATCTATGACAGAATTCTGAGTTTGTATTGTAGAAGATAAAACTTTGTCTGTTAAAACTTCCAGGTTTATGATTTAAGAATTTCCAGATAAACTTAAAGCTAGCGATAGATTTACTTAAAACCGAAAATTTTCATTACGATATCTCGTTAGTTTCATGTTTCTGAATAAGAATGGATTTTCTTTTATGATAGGACTTTCCCATAAAATTCACTTTACTTCTTAGCAGAATGATGAACCATTTTTTCGTGATTTTTTCACTCCTGCATTTTACATTTTACATTCTATGATATTATAGTGACGTAGGATTATTGTATAGTTTCTTGGCTCTTTGAACATTATTAATCTAATCATTAGAATCACACTTGATTTTTATGATTTGCCGATATTTTCATACGCGAATAAAATATTCTGAAAATACACTGTAATTTTTTCATTATTTTTACAGTTTTGGCGATTTTTCGGCATTGTCATAGTTTTATGAAGATTTGCAGAATTCGATGCTTCAGAATTCGACGTTTCACGAATATTCAGTAATCTATTAGTAAATAAAAAAATAATAATGTTTGCAAGGACCTAAAATATTTTACTAATTTCTTGTGTTTTGAGTATTTATAATATTTCTTAGTACAATAAAAATTCAATAGTATTTTCAGTATAGATTTCTAGAATTCAATGCTCTGGAATCAACATTCTAGAGATTTTCATTGCTTCAATAAATATTCTAGAAAACGGTTTTTTCACTGAGTTTAGATTGCTAACAGTTTTTTATAACTTTTCGTACATTCTGAATTTTTCATTATTCATTAACTTTAGGGAATTTCCTGGGACATTGACATATTTTTGTATAGATTTTCGGTATAAGATGCTCAAAGATACAAAGTTTTATATATTTTTATTATTTCCATGAATTTTCGAGATAATTATGTCAATAGGTAAAGAATGTCAGTATTTTAGAGATACCCATTATTTTTAGTTTTATAGTAGTATGATCATACGTTTGGTCAGTCATGAAACTTTTGTTTCTGAAATGAAGTAATATATTTAGGTTGTGTTGTAGTGAATACTGAAAAACTTTGATTTTTTATGGTTTTTCGGTAGCATATGCTTACGTTTATTCAGCCATGTAAACTTTTTTTTCATGATAAAACAATATATTTAGGTTCTCTTGCGCTGAATACTGAAAACAGTTAATTTCAATTATTTTCAATAGTACGATCCTACATTTTATCAGTCGTTACACATTTTTTTGAGCAATATATTTCGGTTGTCTTGTATTTAAAACTGAAAAACGTTGATTTTTTATCTTTTTTCAGTAAAATATTTTTACGTTCAGCCAGCCATGAAACTTTTTTTCTAATGAGGCTATATATTTCGGTTGTCTTGTACTAAATACTGAAAACAGTTAATTTGAATTACTTTCAGTTGTACGATTTTTATTTATGAAGCAATATGTTTTGACTGTCTTGTAATGGAAAATAAGAATTGTGAATATTCATGGTTTTCAGTAGCATCATCCTACGTTTGGTCAGCCATAAAACTTAAATTTCTAAAAAATACCAATATATTTCAGTTTTCTTTTACTAAAAACACATAAACGTTGTTTTTAATGGTTTTTAGTAGTATAACCCTACGTTTTGTCAGCCATGAAACTTTTGTTTTTTGAAATAAAGCAATATCTTTTGGTTTTGCTCTACTGAAAACAAAAAAAGGCGATTTTTCCTCGTTTTTTAGTAGTAAATTCTTACGATTGGTCAGTCATGAAACATTTTTTTTTTAATGAAGCTATATATTCCCGTTGTCTTGTACTGAATACTGAAAAGAGTTCATTTGAATTATTTTAAGTATGTAGTTCGATCCTACATTTGATCAGTCATTGCACATTTTATTTATTAAGTAATATATGTTGATTGTCTTGTAATGGGAACCAAAAATCGTTCATTTTTTATAGTATTGAGTAGTATAATCCTACATTTAGTCAGCCATGAAACTTTTGTTCCTGAAATGAAGCAATATATTTCGGTTGTGTTGTACTTAAAACTGAAAAACATTGATTTTTTATCGTTTTTCAGTAGAATATTCCTACGTTTAGTCAGCAATGTTAATTAGTCAGGCGTATAAATTTTCCATAAAAGTATGAGGTTTTTTCCATAAATAGATTTAGAAAATTTTCCAAACACCATGGGAATTCTTCCATAAATTATGGAAAAATTTTTATGTTCATGGAAGAACTTCCATAGCGTATGGAAAAGGTTTCTAATCTATTATTGAGAAAAATTGTCAAAAACTTCCAATACTTTTATGGAAAAATAACCAAATTTATTGGTCAACATCGTATGTTGAATTTTCTTAGCATCCTTGTTCTTGAAGATTTTTAGAAAATCATTAAATTTACATATTAGGTCAAAATGCTCACAGTTTCAGTATCGAAAATTTGGAAAATTGAACCTTTGAATAATGGGCTATAATTCAATACAAAAAAACACAAAATAAGTATATCAAAGCTGATGTTTATTCACGTTTCAAAATGGGAACAATATTTCTAAGAAATATTTCTTTGAACAATTTAACGATACATTTTGAAAATGAACATCAGAAACAGGTGTAGAAATTTCAGATACCTTAGAAAGTTGTTTCAAATAATAATGAAAAAAATTAATTCCGTACAAAGCTTGCAAAATATATTAAAGTAATTTGTTAGAATGAATTTTAATAAAAATTAAGTTTTATATATTATAGTAAAGGAAAATAATAATAGAGTTTCAAATAACACATATATGAAACTTTTTGAAAACTTACAAAAAGGGATTAATATATATGATAATGAAATCAAATGACTATGATAAATGGTGAAATTAAATTAAGTATGATATCAAAAAATATTTGTTTATTAAATTATCTATGATCTCTGAACATGAAATTCAAAATAGCGATGGTTACTATGAAATTTTCTTACCAGTCTTCATTATTTCTGTTATTATCATTATTTGAAACAAATAAGAGATGTATAAATTTTCGACTTTTTTCCTCACTCGACAATTGGAATTTTTTCAGCTCCAATTATTTAGAAATTCGACTTTTCATTAAATATTCGAAGCTCATCAAAATTTTTATTTTTTTTCGTTTTCGTGAACCATTTAATTCTAATAGAAATTCAAACTCTTGGAATTACAACGAGCAAGATTTCATAATTTGATGTTCTATAATTTTAAGAAATCGTTCCAAATCAAAACAATGAATGAAAGATCGATAAGTCAATGCAAAAAATTGCTTTTTTTATGCACGATGATAGAATGATTCATCATTTTTCAAGCAACTATATGCTAGCAAAAAAAAGCTACTAAACAAAACATCTTTGCATCAAAAGTATTCGCATAACTAAATTTTCCTCATTCATGTGAATATGTAATAAAAACATAACGCATCATATCAAGGTTTTAAAAATACTTTTGAAAAATGCAGAAAAAATTTCTTTCAAACAACATTTTGTTTTACAATTTTTACTATCCTCATCCTTAGCAAACAAATAACTTCAAATATCTAAATTTTTTATGGAAAAACTCTTCTTTCATTCCCTTGTTTAATGCTCCATTTAAAAACACTTCCCTCGTGAGAATATCTCTGTATCAAGGTTGTTATTTTATTTATAGCGCATTTTTCTTGAAAAATAACCCTTGCATTTTGAAATGAAGAGGCTCCATGACGAGAATGTTTATAACACTCAGTTTCGCCCCGAGCTCAAAATTACATTAATCATGCGAAAGCCCGCTTTATCTCCGGAACATACTATTTGCATCGCATGTAATACACTGTAATATATGACATGAATTTGAAATAATACGTTGCAGTCAGAAAATCTTGCTTGATAATATAATAAAACCTTTACGACAGTAATCCTTCTAGTAACTCTACACATTTAATCCTCATAAAATTAATTCAAACCTTTCAAAACTTATGAATGTCTAAACAAAGTACAAAATGGTATGTACATGTTTGAAAATACGTTTTCTTTATTTTATCAGTGAGAAGTTTGTCAATATGAGGATTGAGATTTTGCACAAATTTTCGGGTGTCACCTAATAAAAAAATTTCAAACTGTATGCTAACCTTACAAGAATTGAAAGCTTTTAAAGCAAACTGGAAGTATTGAAGACTTTCTTTGAATTCCTTTTTTTGTCATCAAACATTCTTGCTTCACAGATTTTCAATAGCGATATGTGCCTAATATTATTTTCCTGTAGATCGAATATCTTTTCTTCGTCTTCGATCAATAAAATAACACACTTCCCAACTCGTTCTGATTTATTTCTTAAAGACGATAGTACGAAATGTGCGTCACGCATTCACATGCTTGAAATAATGAATCGTGAAAGTTTGGCAAGTTATTCGCAGTTTTTGAAAATTTTTATGAATAGTGTGTAATTTTTTATAGGAAGATATCCTTAGATGAAAATAAATCTTGGGAAATACTAATAAAAAAATTTTTGCATCAAAAATCACCACCTTCGTCTAATCCAAATTTTAAAAAATGCACATTAATCCTTCATTTCGGTTTATGACTTCAAGGCGTAGGTTTTTATAACAGAAATCCTCTGATTTCCTGAATTTCAATTTTGCAACATCGAGTTTTGAATTATTCGATAAGGTTATTATGATTTTTTTCTTTTTCTGAAAAATGTTTCTTACATAGAATTTTAAATAATTAGTTTGAAAAGTTGAATATTTAGTTAAGTTTCAGTTTCGAATTGGGTTTCGCAATTTTAAAATTAGTGAATTATTGATTAACATACTTTTTGGCTCGTTCATCAAAATTTTCATCAAATCGATTGAAAAAAGTGGTACATTTTAGTTTCATATTTTCGATTTTCGAATGCCGAAAATATGTCAGTATTAAGAAAAATTCAGAAGATTTGTTAAAAGATATGTCATTCATAATTTTTGTTCTATGATTTAAGTCTTTTACATTCCCATCATCCAGTTATTGAACTTTCTATTTTGTTCATGAAAAAAATATGCTCGATTTTCGTTGATCGATTCTAAATTTTCATAATTTTCGCGATTCATAATTTCAAAATACTGTATCTATTCCTGAAATTCCCAGTTATCATAGTTTTTAAATGAATACTTTTTGTTTGGAATGATTTTATTGACGAAGTAAAAATGTTCACTTGTGATACAAAGTTACTAAGTTAGATTCTTTTTTTGAAATCTAAAGTTTAAAATTCGCATTCGCTTTTTTTTGTATTCACATCCCCATGTTGAAAATTCTGAGTATCGCTTAAGTCTCCAAGAGTATCGAAGGAGTCTCCGAGAAAGTTTTAAAAAAAGAATACTTTGAGTCTTCGAGAGTAAACAAATTTTTTTTGCGAATCTCCAAAAGTCTCCTATAATCACCTTCGATCTCCGAATTGAATATTCTATTTCTTGAAAGCAACAACTAGAGAATTGTTTGAGTCTTAAGAGTATCTTGAGTATTCCATTTTGCCAATCGGAATACTCATGGAGACTGTTGGAGACTCGAGTATTCAATTCGGAGACTCAAGTATCTCAAGTCTCCGAATTAGTATTCCGTTTTGCCAAATGGAAAACTCTTAATGATCAATTTGGAGACTCAAAATACTTTTGAGACAGTTGAGACTAAAGGATGCTGAGATTTTTTATCCCGGGATCGAATTCTTATAATCTTAAAATTTGCAAAAGTAAAAAATCAGAAAATCCTGTTTTTTATGAAATTTTTAGTTCAATTATTGAAAAAAGTGCTCATTCACGATACCTGAATTCCGTATTGATCATTATAACTATAAAAATTAAAGATGTTTATTTATAAAATAGTAATTAACGTACAATAATTTAATTTCGTTAGTGATCAGACTCACTTTCTCAATTAGAAAGTTATTCTTCGAAAATGATTAAGAAATTTTCCTTCACTCATAAATAACCTTCTATGATGTTTAATTCTAAAAAACTATACATCTTTTATTTAGTGACACGGCTTTCTCTTCAGAGGTAAATTTCCATCGGAGAAAAATGAAGGTCTTTTAGTTTCGTACCAATGAAGTTCACACTATAATTGCAAAAATATTCAAGTTTTGCATACCTATGTTTGCATCATAAGAATTTATGTTTTTTCTTACATGATTTCGACAACCACGAAAACGAATATTTTCAATTTCTTATAAGAGATTCTAACTAAACAAGATTATTATAATAATAAAACAAAATGAATTCGTACACAATAATTTTCAGAGAATAAATCACTTCTAGAAAAAACTCATTTTGAAAAAAGTAGGCTTTAGTGAACTTTAACCTATAATTAAAAATTGTCCATCTTGAAATAAAATCATTTTTCGCAATAATTTCTGGATTAGATAAATCTTATATACAGTACATGAGTGTATTTACTATGCATATCTTACAGAGTTTATATTCTTGAAAAATTGGAAAAATAAGTATCTATGATTCTATTTGTAATTTTATAATGTTTGAAAATAAAATGTAAATTCATAACCTAATATACGTGAGTATCCAGCTATTCCAAAAAAATCAAAAAAGTCGGAGTTCACTCAAACGAAATGTTACTCATTACTGTTAAGTGTTCGATTTTGATTAATTATGACATATTTTCAAGTTTGGTGAACTGCCTTTCCACTTGGTGCGCTCGCACAGATTCACGGACCTTTTCGAGAACGTTCTGTTTAATTACGAGTGGCTGCACGCCAAGCTAAGCTCCTGTCCTCTCCAGGCCGTTTTGTCCGACTTCGAAGATGCTTGTTGCAACATCGATGATCAGAACAGAGTGAGGTATGTTCAAATAATAATATCTTAACACTCTTGATGCAAGAAACAATTAGTTACTCAAGTATTTGTACTTGGCGAGGATCATTTTTCATGGATAATTTTACTATCGAAGTATAAATTGCGGTAATTGAATTCCAAAGGTTGAAGGTGCAAAAATGAATTCCTGAGATTCTTGTATTATCTCCCCAAAAATCTAGAAAAGTTCAAAACGCCCTTTTTTTCTAGAATTCTAGAAAATTTAATTGAAATCCATAATTTCTTATCGAATTTACAAAAATTAAAGATACTTCAAGCGTCTTCATTTGAGTCACCCTTTAAATGCAATGTGGATGTAGTGGATGTAGTGGCGGGCGGTTGCCAATCAATATTTAGCCCAGTGGAAGGCTCATTTCTAATTCACGGGCCGTTTGTTGCGCGATGTGCGACCTTGCTCGGGCAAACCATCAGGGAATTGATGTTGGTCGCGGACGCGCTGAGATTGGGGGGTGCCATATTGGGCAATCACCCGGACATGCTGGCCCCACAATTAATCGGCCGCCTTCTGCCGGAAATCGGGAGCAACGTCAACATACAAATGCTCTTGCGCGCCTGCGACGTCGACGGGGCGAAAAATTGCGCTCTACTTCCGGTCTACCATTGCCTGCACACGCCCGGAGGACCGCTCAAAGTTCGTTTTTCACGATTTCCATTTTTTGCGCCCTTTTTAGTGGCTTCTTCCCTGGGGAAAAACTTGGTAACATACGAGCAGAAGCTTTTTGGGAAGCATTATTTAGGATAGTATGTTTTTGTGCAAGTATTTTTGACGTTGTGAGGAAAAATTGTGTGGTTCTTTTTATTGTGGTAGATTGTTTTATCAAATTATCTGGAGTTAGGTTACATTAATAAAATATTAGTATACCTAGAGATATTGCGATCAAGAATAATTATCCAGTAGCATATATGTATATAAAGAGAATTATATTAGGATAAGTTCGAAGGATTACGAGAAAATTATTATTTAATAGTTATTTGAAATAATAATGAAGAAGTAATTCCATTTATATCAAATCCATTGGAAGTAACATGAATGAAGAAACACAATATTAATACTACATATAGAATTGTATTTTGAAAAAAAAAAAAAAAAAACACATGGTATTTTCCATGGGTGTATATTTCTTTTGAAATTTTATAATTTTTTATCCTTGACGATCTGGTTACCTAAGTAGGAATATTCGATTTTTTTGAATTTCGGGATTTTGAAGTCTTAAAATTTTGAGAGTCCAGAGTTGCACGTTGTTCATATAGATACATGTAATTTCATTATATTATCTATGCATATTCAATATAATGACATTCGATTTCTGTGATTTTCTAGTTACTGAGGTTTAGAGTTTTTTCTGTGACTTTAAGTATTTTGATGAATTCTTTAGTATTTAAGCAGTTTGAAGGATTGTCTGACATTATCATGAATTTATACTCAGGTTTCTAGAATTCGATTCTCTAATTGTAAGAATCAAGGTTCTAAGGAACTTGGATATTCTTATAGATTTTTCAAAACATTTTTAATTGGCAGATGAAAAGTATTTCATAGATTTCTAGAATTTTCTTATTGTATGTTATTTTTTATTGATTTATTCATTTATTTATTTATTCATTTTCTTACTTACTTATTGATATATTTATATATTTATTCATTTATTTTATACACGGGTTTACCCCTTTTTATACAAAATATATTAATAATAACTGCGCATAACTATACAATAATTCCACCTAAATTTCAACTGTAAAAAAATTCCAACTAACTATACGTAATATAGAATATCAAGTATTTCTTATATAGATTTCCAGTGCGATTTTGATTATTATTATTATTCATATGACAGAAAGAATCTCATAGTCTTTTAGTCTTTTTCTAGAAATATTTTTACAAGTATAAATATGCTGTGTATTGTAACTTTTACGTATTTTTGAGAAAAGTATATCCGCACAGTTTTTGAAGTTCGAAAGATTTTTAGCGTTTGCTGCATTTTTTTAGTAACCACGAATCTTTTTAAGTTTGTTCAGAACTTTTATTGATTTCTAGTATTTTTGTTGATTGCCATACAGGCTTCTGTAATTTGAATTCTATCGATTTTCAGTTAATTTCTAGATTTCTGAAAAAATTACATGTTCTCTATTTTCCATGCTTTATAGATTTCTTGTATTTGGCTTTTTTTTAGTATTTACAAAATTTTCTGGCCTTTTTTAGTATTTTTATAGATTATTATTTTTGCAGCATTTTTATAGAGTTCCGTATTTTTATAGTATTTTTATGATGATGATATGATTTTTTATGATTCGATGCTCTAGGATTCCAATTTCGACCAATTTTTAGTTATTTTGTAGATTACTGGAAAAATCACAAATATTTTCATGCCCTGCAGATTTGTTGTATTTTAGTATTTTTTTTTAACTTACAAGATTTTGTAGCGATTTTTTGTGTTTTCATGTATTTCTGGTAATTTTATTGATTGTGTATACGTTTTGTAAAGTTCAATGTTCTATAATTAAAAGTTATATAAATCGTATGTATTTGCTTAGATTTTCCAGAACACAGTTTTTCCATAAAATTCCATCACTTTCACTTTTATATATATTATATTCAGTGTTATAGTAAAACAGAACCTTTTATAAAATAATAAATTGTATCTGGATAAAAAATTGTATTTATCGTAAAAATACAATAAATAAAAAACACAGTAACAACATTCATCTTATCACATTGAATCACTCAGTAATTACTCGACATCAGCTGCAAGGCGACCATGATCTTCATTAGGAAAATAATAATATTCTACGAAAGAAATTTATTATTCTAAGCATCAAAAAATTTCTTCTGAGAATTTCAAATATTTTCTGAAAAAAGAAATACTGGCCTAATAAAATACACTAAAATACAATTTCAAACAGATTGCTATTAAAAAATGAGATCTTTTCGGAAACTTTTCAAACTTGAATTTTGACTAGCATGTAAACTTGAGAAATTTCATTCAGAATATTATAATATTCGCCCAGTATATTTACAACAAATTGTTATACACTCATACAGAAAATTTTAACAACCCTAAAAAGGGTCTAGATTCTGTTGCTGAAAGCTTGAGAGAATATGAATTTTATCACCGAATAATCCAAGTCTGAAATTTATTATTCTTTGGCTACAAGGAACCAAATATTTATAAGAAGAATTTTAACAAGCAAAACTCGATACATTGCTTAATTACTTGTGTAATATCCTTCTAGTCAAAAGACAATAATTATTTCATATTTTTGGTTTGTTTCAATTTCGGAAATGATTTCTCCCCAGAAAAATTTTAAAATTGCAGGTACATTTTTCTAATTTCTATCTTTCTCATTATCCCAGTTAAACACTAATAACTAGAATTCTATGTGAGAAAAAAATTCACTCTTCATAATGCTCAATGCACAAGAGATTTTGCTCGAGTGACACGTATAACCCAATAAAATTACTGAGCTAGTGGTACAAACTAGCAATAGTCAGACAAAATATAACCATCCAACTTACATAAACAACCTTATATTGTAAAATTCGCTCTGATTTTTCTTTAACTACTTCTCAATTATTTACAACATTTTTCATACAGACATTCACCTATTTTCCATATTACGTAAATCCAGCTACGATTACCAGCTATTACGATACGATATGCACAACATTACAATTACATACCATCATGTTTATACATGGAAATTTAGCAAATTAGATGTATGAGCGATGATGACATGCATAGCTCATGCATGATCATGAATGATCGCTTCTTCCCGGGGGCATGTTATTGTCTCCCGGCGTTTTCTCATTTTCTTATTTTCTCACCGTCGCCCAGTATTCCTTGGAGGGCCATCAGTTCGCGGTTTTCGGATTCTGCTTGACGTCAGATTATCGCTACGTGGTCTCGATATCGAATAAGTTTATAACGTGGGACCTCAGCACCAGTGACATGGCCCGAGACGTGAACCCCGGAATCGAAGGAATAATGCAGCAGTTGGTACTGAGCCCTGACAACAGATATGCCGCGGCCTATACCAACAACAATCAGGTGCACATCAAGTCACGATATTGCAATTTCACGTACATAAATACATACATTTTTTACTGTACACTGAGAACATTTTGTAGCATTTTTTCCTATAGTTTATATGAATTTTGGGGTATCGAGCATATTCTTTTGTTTTCTCCTATACACTTTTGAAAGTAACCTATACACTGAAAATCATTTCTGCAAAAGCCTCTGGTTGGAAAGGACGATTTTTTGCAGACGGTAGTTCTGAACATGTTGACTAGCGAATTTTTCATCGTGGAGAATCCTTTGCCGAACGAGGAGCCGGTTCAAGGAGTGTACCTTATGAATCAATTCGCCTTCGTCTTCGGCAAAAGTCACTGGTACAGATTCGATTTGCGCGGAAATTTGATCAGCAGCCATGCAAATCCCGAGGATCCCAATCAGTGGGCCGTTCTAAGTGAGATTTGCATTCATCCATGTATAATTTAACTCGCTCAAAATTATTTGCTTCCCCTTTTGACGAATCCCAAGTTCCAAGCAAATTACAAAGGACTTTTTTAGTGACTTCTTGGCTGTTTTTTACATTATTATTTTCAATTCAGGGACGTTGCAAGGAACTTTTTGCAGGGGGGGGGGTTAACTTAAATTTATGAAAGGTCAGTAGTATATAAATTTTTATTATATTGTTGTTGTATGTGTATATAATGCAGCACAATGGAATTTTTTGTATCGTATTATTCTATAACGTTATTTTACGTATGATAATATATTGAAACACATCAGATTATTTCATAAAAATGAAGATTTCGCATATTATGAATAAGGTAATTATATTTTTTCTTATATTATACATATTTATAGCTGATATTTCCAGCCAACTCTGTTTCACTAAATTATGCAGATCATACCCTTTTGAAGTCTTGAAAATGTTTTTAATACGAAGAATACTAAATTGTTTGAAATAAATCTGGATTAAAATGTAAATTTCTTTGACCGAATCATTATAAAATCTAAATCAACTTTTAAAAAATCCAGAATAGCGTTACAAATGACTTGATGATGTTGATCCAATGCAATAAAAATAAAAATGGAACGTAAAATTTTACTACTGATACATTGGATTGATAGTATAGATTTTTCAATTTCATCCGCATATTTTGTACGATATAACCATATAAATATTTTTGATGGCTCATACTTTATCAACAATAGATTTTGAAATATTCAACACGCCAACTATATTTTGAAAATTTATCTGAAAATATTAAACATGCATTTTGAAAGTATAAGAGCACATTGAGTTGCTGTGATAATTAACAAAAATTCTTTGAACCTGCGTTTGTTGAGATGAAACAAACATGAATTAAAAAACAATGAAAAACAAAAAAATCAATAAAACAAAAACAAATATACAAAATAAGAAAAATAATCTACAAATAAACGAAAACGAAATTCCCTCCCCCCATAGAAAAACGATCTACAAAACGAAAAAAAACAATCTAAAGAATTTAAAAAATCTAGACGACAAAAAAAACCAAAAAAAAAGTTGTAAAAGTAAGTATGTTGAATTAACCATGCTGAACACAAAAAACTTTAAAAACAAAAACACAATGTACAAAACAAAATTTACAAAAAAATCGATTAAACAAAAAAAACAATCTAAGAAACGCAAAAAAATCTACAAAACGAATAAAAAACAATCTTGAAACCAAAACAACCTGCTTAACAAAAATTATCAACAAAACAAAAAAAAAGTCGTTGAGTAAAGCATGCTTCGCTGAGAAAAAAATATAGTAATGATTACAATGCTGTATAGTAAACGGTAATCACTCTGACATATTGTACTTTTTGCTAGATAATATATCAATTTTTGGAATAACATATTGTACGTATTGTCAAATTATATTGTAATTATAGATATATTTTCTTGTAAAAACTCCTCTACATATTTCGTTTTCTACTGTACTTCTTGTACTTTTTGCAATATCATATTGTAATTCCTATTAATCCATATTTTTGAAAATTCCATTCAGTTTTTACAGTAAACAGATCTGTATAGGTTCTTTTTGCAACATTTTTGTGTACTTTCTAGGTTTCAAGTGCATCATATTGTAATATGATACAGTATTCAAAAAATATGTAGCAAAAAGTGGCATACATATTGTAATTCGTACAATATAGCGGTTTTACTATACACTATTGTAATAAGTAGAATAAATATTGCAGTTTTTACAATAATATTGTGATACCTAGAAAAATATTGTGAAAACTACAATAATATTGTAAAAAGTACAATATTACTCTACTCTTACAATATACATGGCAGAATGTACAAGATTTTTTTCTCAGTGTTAATCTAAAAAAATGAATGAACTCGATGTTCTTCAATAGTTGATAACAATGCAAGAAAATTAAATATAAATTTATGATGCCTTCCATTACCTTTTGATTATTATAGAAATTTTTCTTTTTTTTTCTTTCTCTAGATGTTGAGTACGAGACGTTGCAGGATTATTTCGTAACTTTCTGGTCTGGAAGTTTGGAAAATGATTCCATGTTACTGCATGCTTGCGTTAATGAATGTTTCATAGAAGCATTTCGGTTTCACAGGTAAGTTGTTCATTTCAAAATTAGACCGTTATAATTTAATAATCTGTGGAATATTGGGTGAAATATAAGTCAGAGAAAACTTGATTCATTTTTTTCGAATACGAACAGTCCTAAATGGAAACACTGTAATAAACAGAAACTTCGAATAATATAATATTTTCTGTTCAAAACATTCCCAATTCGAATTTTTCATATTTCAGCGTATGGATTTTCGTTCTTCACACCAGATTAATGATTCCCTGATTTTTTTAATTACTCACTCTTAAACTTATCTATTGAATCAAACTTTGAAGAAGGAAAAATAGGTTTCTGGTCATAAAAAAATGCTGACCATCCAAATTTTTCAAATACATAAAAAAACCAAATTATAACCATACTTGTTTTTAAATTTTTTGATAAAAAAAAGTCATGCGTTCCAAGCCCATGATTACTCCCCCTTCTACCCACATTAACTTTCTCGACACAAATCCCATTAGTTCCTAAAGTCAGCATGCATGAGCTGCTACAATAATAACCCAGGGATTTCACTGCTATGCAGCCTTTTCCAGTTCTTATTTCCAAAATCCATCATAACCGTTCCCCAAAAAATCAAGCCATCCTTCTCCCCAAATTACACCAATTCCCAGCAAGACAAATCGAGGTAGAATCGCGAGCTCCACGTAAGAAATGACAAATGATGATCCACGGTTGCAGCGCAATGGCGATGACGCGAGATAAAAAAAGTTTGTATGCCTGCACGGGGGAAGAGAACTTTCAAGTGAGCAAGTACGTGATAGATAACAAGAAGACCCCGGCTCGTTGGGAAAAATCACTCGAGCTGCCGAGGACTCGCAACGACCGAGTCGAGTACTTATTGCAACTCAAACTAGACAAAGAGGAGGAAACACTTTTGGCCACTTCTGGCAATGGCTTTGCTCTATGGTTTTTGACGAGCGAGAACAGCCCTGCCATTGTTCTGTCGTTGCCCAACGGCGTCAGGAACATAAGTACCAGAATGATGTCCTCCAATTCGATCATGCTAGATCAGACCAAAAAATACGCCGTCGCTGGTGTAAGGTATAAAATTCACCCGATCCCCAATATTTCAGCTGTTTTGTCACATCTCTCCATTCTACTGAATACAAATCGCTGTAAATTCATTTTTACCTATTCCACAGAAAATTTCTTTCCTGCTAAGCAAACGATTTCAATTCAAATAACTCAAAACGAGAGAGTAAATATAAAAACTCAACGATGTAACTTCTCATCATTCGGTCTTTTCACTATCGTAAAAACTAAAGTAAATGCCATACAATTTTTTATGGAAATTTCGTACCGGAGCGTTATTTCCAGAGCCGAAATGGCCGAGTTCACCAGAGGCGCTTTTTTCCAGTTCTCCAATAATTGCAGGAAAAATTTGTACGTGTGGGATTTGAGAAGTTGCGAGCTCGTAAAAGTACTCGATGCTCACTTCGCCAGAATAATTCAATTAGAGGCATTGACTATTGGTAATTGGAACAGCGTCATAACATCGAGTATTGATCGAAGTGTCAAAGTGTGGAACATGAACAATATTTTCGAGCAGGTCCACATTATCGATAGGCACGAGCTGCAAATCGATTCCGTCAAGTACGTTAATTAATATAGTCATTACATCCCCAAGAATAAATGCAGCCCTTGTATGCCCCAGCATTCATTTGGAAAAGTGATTCGATTTTTTGCGAAGTTGGTTCTATATTGTTCATTTCGTCATAACGAATTGTTTATTTCATCATGGATTGGATCATGCATTTTTTATTTATTAGAAATTTCAGCTATGTATATTTTTTACGTAGAATCACATGAGAATATTGTCAATTCAACACAAAAATTAAGCGTCAGGGGAATGTGCAAAGGAAGTTTAGACTACACGCTGATAGGATAAATACTTTGCCCAAACAAATCATGATAAATGCAATTCTCAAATTCAGGTAGAATCACAGGTCATGCAGGTTTCATATTCAGTCCTGATAATTTATTATTCGTAAGATAGGATAATGATCAAGTTCTAAGATATCATTCCTTCCATGAGGAAAATGATGATGTAAAAATGCAGGTCCCTTGCAAATCAGGGTAAATCGTCCCTTACGCTCTGCGGAAATTATAACGAACCCGAAAAATGATTCAGTTTATTTAATAAAGTTTGAGTTTCCGAAGTCTGGTCTTTGGTTTCACAATTAATGGAAATCCGACTTTCCGAAGTGTGTCTTCTTAGAACTTCACAGTTAAATAAAATTTGAATTTTCGAAGTCTGTTTCTCAGTTTCACATATAAATAAAATCGACTTTTTGAAGTCTCTTTTCTTGGTTTCACAATTGAATAATATTTTACTTTTCGAAGTCTTTTTTCTTGGTTTCACAATTAAATAATATTTGACTTTTCGAAGTGTATGTTTCTCGGTTTCATACATAAATAAATTCGACTTTGCAAAGTCTCTTTTCTTGGTTTCATAGTCAAATAATGTTTGACTTTTCGAAGTCAGTTTCTCGGTTTCACATATAAATGAATTTTCAGGCTTAAATTTAATTTCGGCCTCCTTTTTTTTTATTAAATTGGCTCTAAAGATCAAAAGTAGGAACTATTAACGTGAAATAAATAACGGGATTTTCGTTACACGTTACCGAACAAAAGTAATGCGTAACGCTTTATCGTTACAGTAAAAAATATAATATTTTAGAGTAACGCGTTACTCCCAAACTCTGGATGTCGTGATTTTTGTTTTGTTTCGAAATTCGTTTTTCTGGTTATTACAAAACGTATAAAATACTTCATATCAAATGATAACAGATCATCATATAATAAATAACTTTAAATTTGTTATGGAAGAAAATTTCTTTACTTCAATCTTCTCTTAGTATATTTTCGTACTCTCTACTTTTGTAGCAGCAGTTTCTGAACTTTCCTTGTACCTTTTATGGTTTCTATCGATCTTAAGTTTCTCGATTACTTGGTCTTCAGTTAATTAGTAAGATAATGATTTATGAAGGAAAATCAATTTGTTGAACTTAATATATTCAAGAAGGTTGGTTGTTTTTTTTCTCTGATATTCATCGTTTTTTTTTCAAATGAATTGGCAATGACGATTTTATCCTTATTTTTGCGAATGGGAAGTATTTCATTTTCTGTGGAAATTGAATAAAAAAACACTTTTGTTCTCACTATGTCTTGGATAGAAAAGCAAAATATGAATAATTTTGTATGCTTTACACGCCTACTTTACAACTGCAGTACTTATCATTTAGTCTCAATCATAACTAAACATGACAATAAAGTTTTCTGATATAATGAACTTTTTTAAGATGTTTGGAATTAATCAAGAAAAATTTATGTATTTACTCCATTCATAAATTTCCTTTTTTTTATATTTGAATTTTCCTACCCCCAATGAAAAATTCCGTCCCTTTTTGTGATAACTTTTATTTTTAGCAAATGTTTTTTTTAAATTATGACAGTTTAGCTGAACATTGTGACCTCGCGGTCACCGTGACGAGAGGCTGCGTCGGCGTTTGGGATTTACAGTCTGGAAAACTGATATCGAAATTAGCCGATAGCCCATTAGGAGCAATCGTCACGTTCGCCTGCATAACTCCCGATGGAAGGTACTTTGACCACATCGTCAATTTCTATTGTATCATTCCCATAAATTCGTACATTCAACGCTACAAAATTATACGTAGTGCACCTATCAGGAATAGAAACATCTACTAATAGAAGAAACATGGTTTTTTTTTCAAACAATATATGGGATTGATAACTTCTATTATTTGTTGACTTGTATTTTAAAAATTTTGGAAGGGAATATTGAAATTATTTAAATGAATGGTGGTAAATTGTGTCGTCGAAGAATTATTCCGCAGGACCATTTATCATACTTTTTTTTTACTGGATTGATAAATTCTGGTTTTGGAAGAGCGATTGTTGCATGATCTCAGGTACATAGTTTCCGTCGAATCAGGCAATGTTCTCGTATGGAGCCGCATCACGGAACAAGTGCTTTTCAAAGAAGGACAGAGCGACGTCCGGCAATTGAAGCTCGGTCCCGACGCCTCCACGTTCCTCGTGGTTTCCCGGCCGAATAATCCCCCGGGGGTGGAAACCGTGCGCACAACCGCCACGTTGATTCTCAGGAATCTCCCAGGTCTGTGAAAATCATCTTAATTAACTCATTACAGAATAGTTCTTCGAGTGATTGACCAATTTAGCACTTTTGTTTTCCTCCAAAGAACACACATCGTTTTTTGGATCATGTCTTGAAAGACGATACCGCCAGTTTCCTAAACGATTGCATCAACAAATTGTAATTATGAAAGGTTCTTCAGGATTAAGACTTTTCTCGGAAGGCTGTTCTTTTGGAAAATTGAAAGTCCAATGACGATGGGAATTTAAAATCATGCATGATGAAATTATGTTTTGAGAATGTAGGTTTTGCATTAAGGCAATCTCACGTTCGATATATTAATTTATGTCTTCGTGTTTTATTGTTTGATAGGTGATTTAAGTAGTATGTTGCATTCACTTATGAAATCTTTTGGTGATGAAAATCATTATGCAGTAATAAAATATTGATGACAGTTGAATTTTGTTCTGAAAAAATTCTAGTTTTCTACATTTTTTCAGGAAAATTCTGGTAAATGAACTCTCGTAAATTCAAATTTTCGTAAAGAAAGGGTTATACATTCTTTTATAAACAGTTATGTTAAGTAAATAAGAAATGTGAAATTTCCAAATTTTTTTTTGTCCTACTTTAGACTTGCTAGTGATATGTTATTATCAAATCGTAACTCGTTTATATTTTGGTTGTAATTTCTCTTTTAATTGCTTAGAGTGAATTTTCACTCTACATCGAGTCAAAATACTACCACTTTAATTTGAGTAATTTTTGGCTCTTTTAGAGTGAAGAGTCACTCAAAAAAAGTGAAATTTTATTCCTCTAAACTTATAGAGTAATTTCACCTGAACAGTTTTCACCTATATTCCACTCTTTAAAAGATAATCTTCATTCAATTAGAATGAATTTCTACTATCTGTTTGAATAGTAGTATTAAATTTTGACTTAATGTAGAGTGAAAATTTACTGTCAGGAATAAAGAGATTTCATCGATTACTTTGATGTATTTTGATGTAGTTCTTAATTCAAGCTTGAGTGAAATCAGAACACTTCAAATTTTCTTGAATTGTTGTAACTTGTCATTGTCTATGAGATAATTATTTCAAATCATGAGTATACTCTCCTAATTCCTTAAACTATCTTTTCACTCTTTAACAAATCGAAATACTGTAACTCAAAGTTGGAGTGATTTTTCGCTTTCTTAGAATAAAAAGTTTAAATTTCACTATTCTAAGGGTAGAACTCAACATATTTCTTAGAAAGGAATCTCATAATAAAAACTAAAGACTGAAATTTGAGTACTTCAAGTATTTTGAAATAAATTAACACTCTATGTAAGTGAATTTCCATCTTTACTCAATGCATATAGAAAATTCTATGAAATGAACTGGGCAAAATCTTATATCATTCAAAAAATTCAAATGTTGCATGATTACAGTTACTCAAAGTTTGTGTTAAAATTCAAATTCTTTAAGAACTCATTAAAAAAAAACGACAATCGATTTTGAAAAGAATCCAATACCTGATCGATTATCACGAAAAATTTCTCTCTTCATTCCTTAAAATAAATTTTCACTCTGTATCGGGTCAAAATACTGACACCTAAACTTGGAATGATTTTTTACTTTTTGAGAGTGAAAAATCCCTCCAAAGTAGTAAAATTTTGGTTTCTCTTAGAGTGAAACTCAACACATTTTCTAGAGCGGAATCTGACTAGAGTTTATAAGTTAAATTTTACTCCACAAGAGTGACGGTTCATTCTTTTAGATGAATTTTCACTTCGTTTGAGTGGCATTATTTTCACTCGATGCAGAGTGGAAATTCACTCTATGAAATGAATAGATTTCAATATCCACTTTGATATAGAATTTTTGTAACTAGTGACTAGTAAACTAGTAATGGTTAAGTAGTAAACTAGTAAATGGCAAAATAGTAAATGGTAAACTACTAAAAGTAAACTAGTAAATGGTAAAGTAGTAATGGTAAACTATTAATGGTTAACTAGTTATGGTAAACTATGTAATGGTAATCTAGTAATGGTAAACTATAAAAGGTAAACTAGTAGTGGTTAACTAGTAAACTAGTAAATGGTTAAGTGGTAAACTAGTAAATGGTAAAATAGTAGATGGTAAACTAGTAATGGTTAAGTAATAAGCTAGTAAATGGTAGAATAGTAAATGGTAGACTAGTGAATGGTAAACAAGTCATGGTAAACATGTGAATGGTAAACTATTTATGGTTAACTAGTAAACTAGTAAATACTAAACTAATAATGGTGAACCTGTTAACTAGTAAATGGTAAACTAGTGATTGGTAAACTAATAATGGTCAAGTAGTAAACTAGTAAATGGTAAACTAATTATGGTTAACTAATAAACTAGTAAATGGTAAACTAGTTATCGGTAATTTTACTAATGGATGAATTTCTACTCTCTGTTTGAGTTGCAGTATTTTCACTCAACGCAGAGTGAAAATTCACTCTATGGAATAAAGAGATTTCATTATCCATTTTGATATATTTTGTTATACATAGTTCTGGATTCTAGAACTTAAGTAAAAGCCGAAAACTTGACATTTTTTCAATTGGTGTAATTTGTTATTTTCTCCATCAAAATTGCTTCAAATGATCGTTATACTCTCTTCATTCTTTAAAGTAAATTTTCACTCTTTTTCGAGTCAAAAGACTGCCACTTAAACTTGGAGTGATTGTTCACTTTTCAAGAGTGAAGAGTTTAAATTCCACTTTTCTTAAATTAAAATTTAACTCATTTTTTAGAGAGGAATCTGACTATAATTAGAGAGTGAAGTTGGAGTACTCGATTCAGAGTGAATTTTCTCAGGAATCAAGTGGACAGATAAATCTTATATTATTTAAAAATATAAAATGTTTGGTACCTTTAAATACTTAAAAATAAGTTTCAAATTATATAAGAACATATAAAAAAAAAGACGACACTCGACTAAAGAAGAATAGATAAAACTGGATCGATTACTACAAAACAACTACTCTCTTAATTTCTTGAAATAAATTTCCAGTCTGTGTCAAGGTAACTCGAACTTGGAGTGATTTTTCACTTTTAGGGAGTAAACAATTACTCGAAAGTATTTAAATTCCACTTCTCTTATAGTAGAAATCAATTAATTTTTTTCGAGAGGAATTGAACCAAGGTGTAAGGGTGAAATCCAGTTTTGATAACTGTAAGAGTGATGATGTACTCTTATAGAGTGAATTTCCACTCCGTACCTGAACTCGTAGAGTCAAATTCGCTCTACAAAATTAAGCGAGTAACCTCAACAAAAAGTGAATCATTTATTCAAATTTTCTAAATCATTTCGACTTGATTACAAACATAGCAAGAAACATACGATTTTTACAATGTTGAACAAGATGTTAAAAATATTTCGCATACATATTCAAAGTGTAAATACAAAATGGTACATCTATTTGTGGAGAGGGCATCCACTCTGTATCCGCTCATGTTTTCGCACGTGCACAATGTTCCGTGATGAATTTCGCCGTGTTTGGAAGTGCGAGAAAAAATGGGAAATTGCTTGCAGGTGGTGGGAAAATGTATTCCCTGGAGTATCCGGTGCGTAGTCACACTGGGACGCCGTTCAGACAAGTCGCGGTTACTACTGATGGCGCGCACTTAATCGTGCCCGCCGCGGACAAGGGCAACCGGGACTGCGTTCTCATTTACAACTTCAAAAACGGCGCTTTCATCAGCAAAATCCCCGTCAAACTGCCTGGTTTCAAAGTACGTAACGTTCATGAATAGAGTGCCAAATGAAGAAACTTGATGAGTTTTTGAGAATGGCTCGTGTAAATTCTTTCTCTCTGGTCATTGAAACATTTAAAACGATAGAAAGGTGATTATTTTCAAAATCAGTTTGGTCGTCACTGACCAAATCACCGATTTCTCTAAAATTTTGTATATAGATACGTGAACTAGTTTTAAAACACACGTATTTTTTATTTTGGGCTAGAAATTGGGTTTTTTTCGAGATATCCAGATTTTCAATTAGGCTGCCAAATTCAGAGTAACGTTACTTTTGTCGAGAACTTTTTTGGAAATTTTTATTTCTCATCGTAAAATCTATGGATTCAAATCATTTTTGTATGAAAACGTTCGAAATTGTATGGAATTTATGAATCATGAATTATAAATGTTTCTCTTAGCGTTGTTGAATTTTTATAAGTGTAAATGAAAGAAAGTGTAAAAAAATTTTGAGTAAATAATTTTCATATTGGATCATTTTTTTTCTTCCCGTTTTTTTTTTTTTCATTCATTGGTAAAGGTATGAACTACATTCTGTAAAAACTGTTACATGCCAAAACGTTTCGTTCGTAAGTGAGAATGTTTTTTCGAATTTCCAAGTGATTATGAAATTGTAATATTTTTTCATTTTTCTTGATCTTCAGACACTGTGGTGTGTTACATTTAATGGTAATATATATTCTAAACGTAAATAATAAACGAACAATTCCTAACTAGATATTCAACAATTTTTATTCAACTTGAAATCAAGCTTTCGCACGGATCACTAGATTGCCTAAATTCTTATAATCACACATAATTTCATAAGAATACTTTTGTTTCGATTTCTCTAAAACACTATATTACATTTTTATGTTTATTTAGGGTTATGAAGGTAGGTATTATGTATCGAAAAAGTTCAACTCTGGAATTGGGCGATAATGTCATCAATTTTCGATCCAATATTTTTCATTTTCTAAAAATTCTCTTTCATTTTGAAGCAAAAGAAATACATATAGAAATATTATTTCAAATTTGAACAATTTTCATTTCATTTTGAATCAAATCAATTGTAAAACATGTTCAACGTGCTCATGTTCCAATGTTTTTTCAGTAAACAAAGATGTGTTTCGTCATTATACTATTTCGATTCAACATGGATACATCAAATTACTTTTATAAGAGATCTCAATTTTTGCAATCTCATTTAAGAAATTGCTTGAATTTTGGTATTTTTCACGGGTGAAGTCCAAAAGTTCAAGAAAATCAGTTTCTCAAATATCTCCCCGTTTAAAATGCATTTTATAAATTCTTATAAATTCGCTTCATTCAGTCATCATCTATGAACAATATGCAAAGAAATATTACAATCAAACGAAGTCAACCCAAGTAAATATAAATTTAAAAGTTATTTTCAAGAGACACTCACGAAAAATTGATTTCATGTAACATATTCCGTGTAATGCAAAATTAAGTTGGGAAATTTTCATTAAAAATATATATTATTATCGAATGGAACATATTACAGTGTCTGAAGATCAAGAAAAATGAAAAAATATTAAAATTTCATGATCACTTAGTAATGACAGCTTGGGAATTCGAAAAAAAATTTCTCACTTACGAACGAAACGTTTTGGCATGTAACGGTTTTTACAGAATGTAGTTCATACCTTTACCAATCAATGAAAACAAAAAACGGAAAGAAAAAAAAATAATGCAATATGAAAATTATTCACGCAAAAATTTTTTACACTTTTTCCATTTACGCTCATAACAATTCAACAACACTACGAGAAATATTTATAATTCATAATTTATAAATTTCATACAATTTCCAACGCTTTCATACAAAAATGATTGAAATCCATAGATGTTACGATGAGAAATAAAGATTTCAAAAAATTTTTAACAAAAGTGAGGTTACTCTGAATTTGAGAGCCTAATTGAAAATCTAAATTTCTCGAAAAAAAAAATTTTTCAGTCCAAAATTAAAAATACGTATGTTTAAAAACTAGTTTACGTATGTACATTAAAAATTTGAGAGAAATCGGTGATTTGATCAGTGACGACGAAACTGATTTTAAAAGATCTTGAGGATAATAGAAAATAATACTATTATAAGATTGGATATATTTGTGACCTGGGACGAAAAAAAAGACTCCGGTCACAGTCATTTACTTTAAAAAATGAGAATAATAAAATTTTACAAAAAAAAAAAAAAAAAAACTTCTTTGAGGCACATGAAACTTTAAAATATAATTGTACGTCACTTGTTGAAAATTTTTAATAATTTTTTATTTCACATTATCTCGAGAATACTCATTTATTCTCGTAAGGAAATATGATTTTTGCCGATTTTGAGCGAAAATTTCGGTATTGTTTGGAACAGGATATTTCAAGCATTGTGCCTATGCCGAACAAACCACACTGGGTCGGTATCATTGGCTCTGATAAAGGCAGTATTATAGACATTACTAAAAAGAAAATTGTAAGGACTATACTGAAATGGAGTGGAAACATGAGCAAAGATGGAAGATACACTTTATATGCACCAAGCAGGTGAGCTGAATTGATATTATTCCAATTTTTTTTATGTTTATGGATGGTATAAATCTGTCCCTATCTTTTGTAACTGACGAGTAAATGAAGGTAATTTATAATTTTTTCAAGTTCAAAACAATTCTTATTATGACATTTCATTCAATGTTAGCCCCATGAAAAAATTTTCCGATTCATAGATTTTTGAGAGAATCTTATCTACCCAGATTTTCAGTATTTTTGACACTTTTTGTGTTTTTCAGTATGTATAAAATGTTGCAGGATTTTCTAGTATTTTTATGAATTTCTACTCTGTTTTTCTGTACATTGCTGTAAAGATTTCAAGAATTCCCAGTTGTATAGAATTCAAAGTTTATTAATTTTTTTGTATTAGAGAGAAATTTTCAGGAAATAGTATCAACATGGATTGTCATTTCTTTTGCTTTTTTTCGTATTTTTTTAGTTTTCCTACGATTTGGAGGATTGTTCAGTATTCCTTAAACTATTCGTATTTTTCAGGATGTAAAAATATTGCATGATATTCTAGTATTTTTATAAATTGCTACTGTTTTTCTGTACATTGCTAATAATTTCTGAGAATTTATGCTCTAAAGAGTTCAAATTTTATTAAATTTTTTGTATTAGAGAGAATTTTTCAGGAAGTAGTATCAACATGGATTTTTATTTCTTTTACTTTTTTTCGTATTTTTTCAGTTTTTCTACGATTTGAAGGATTATTCGGTATTTCTGAACTATTCGTATTTTTCGGGATGTATAAAATGTTGCAAGATATTGGAGTATTTTTATATCAATTTTTATATTAGTTTTAAGAGTTTCAAGCTCTAAAATTCGAATTTTATCCATTTTTCCGTGTTTCTAAGGATCATTCAGAAAACAATGTCTCAAAGAATTATTTCTTTTAGTATTTTACGTATTCCTTCAGTTTTTCTTCGATTTGAAGAATCATTCTGTATTTTTAAGTATTGCTATATCAACTTCTAGAATTTGATGCTCCAGTTATTGAATTACTTGTATTTTTCTGTATATGTATATTATCTTTTTGTATTTATAGAATGTTATATAATTTTTTGGTTTTTTAATCTCTTTGAATTTCCAGAGTGAGACTTCCAAGAGTTAAAAGTTTGAAATATTTAAACTATTTCGATCAATTTTACAGAAAACAGTTTTTCTACAAATTGATTGTGCCCTCAATATTTTTGTAATGTTTCACGGAATTTTATGATTTGAACAATTCTATGGACTTATATAATAATATATTTTCAGAATTCAATGCTCGAGAAGTTGAAGTTTCTTGATTCCTGGAGTTACATATATTTTTGAAGAATCTAATAGTATTCTCAAGAAACTAATTGAAATCTAGTATTTTTAGTATTTTTCGTATTTTCTTTTTGAATTCATTACATTACGTTAGGTTTAAGCATGATCAATAGATTTTAAAGATTCTGTTATAAATTTTAAGATCTATAGATTTCAAAAATTTTTATGTATTTTCACGAGGATTTATAAAATTCAATGCCTATAATTGTGAAAGTTTCTTATGAAAAGTGAAAAAGCATATTCTTTGTCGATATTAATACATCTCATGTTCCATTAAAAATTATTAATATAGAATTTTTATTCTAAATGAAGGAAGTTAAAAATTACTAGTATCTCAGTTGCAGAACATTTCTTCATTTGTTTCAAATTGTTCTAAAAACTTGATGAGATTGATAAAAGTAACGTGAACTTCAATAACGGGATTTTCTTTACTCGTTACCAAACAAAAGTAACTCGTTGCCATTATTTTTTCTTGTTAATTAATGTAACACGTTACGTTATTGCTACAGCAAAAAATGTAACGTTTTAGAGTAATTAACCCTGCTTCCAGCTATTCATCTTGCCCTCTATATGAATTTTTATTCTATATAAAAATAATTGAAAAAATCCTTTCAAAAAGTTGAACAATCGAAAGATTCGTTTACAATTTTTCCCGAGGATTTATTATCCACCTCGCTCGTAAATTTGAGTATTCATCGACTGTACATTGACGAGCGAGGTAGCTATTAAATCTTCCTGACACATTGTAAACGAATCTCTCCATCGTTTGCATTTTCAAAGGATTTCTTTTGACGATGTTCATCAAAATTTTTAAAAACTAAATTCGCCCAAGTAATCACAACAAATTTAATTTCAAGATAGAGAATGGAACAAATATCTATTTATTTTTCAAAGACTTTCAGTCAATCAAATTTTTCCAAGAGTTAATCACAGTTTTTTGCAAACTTAATAAAAACAATTACCCTTGTACACTAAAGTAATTCAAGTGATAAAATTTTAACCAACCCGGCAAAATTGAAAGTTTGTACATAAATTTTGTGTATGATTTCAGACTTCTCATTATTTTTATTGAATGTAGTCTACAACAAAGAAAAAATCGAATATTTTTTTTCAGTATTTAATATACATGATTTCGTTATTTTCCTTGCATACCAAGCCAAAACTATTGACTTTTTCTCATTTTCAAGCCCATTTTTGAACTAACTACTGACATAACGAGGTCGAAAATTGCAGGGGTGGCCTCGAGCTGATCGAGCTGAAAAAGGGCACGACAGTGAAAACGTATATCCCAAAAGTGGCCGAAGGAGTGTTCACGGTTATTTCCATGTTCAACCGAACGGACGAGTACGTGCTGTATTACCACAGCGGGCGAAAAACGATACGCGTTTTCAGGTAAATAACGGCCGGATTGTAATTCAATTAATCCGCCGCAGATACGACAGCGGAGGATAATGGAATTTATTGCAGGTCGAGCGACTGCGAGATGATTGCGAATTACCGGGTGCAAGCGGAACTGAGTGCCATCGACAGCACGTACGACGGGAAAAGCATCGTTTTGGGAACGGTCGACGGTTGCGTTTCGGTTTTGGCCATCGCAGATCAGCACAAACCGGAAATGAGGGATTACCTAGCAAGTCTACCATCGAGGGACGAAAAAGTAATGATTCATACATTGAAATATTTTGTTTAGAAGTCTAAATAAGAGCTATTATAAATATTTTGTTGAAAAAGGTATGACATATATATTATATTTCGATGAGAATGAGCAAGATAAGTGCTCATCATATCGTAGTAAAATACAACATATTTTGGGAGACTATGGAGTTATTAGAAATTTTCATTATCAAACAAAATAACACTTGACCATTTTGCCCAAAAACCTTCAACTTTTCCTTACAAACTCGTTTGAATGAGTTCCTTGATTTGTGCAGCATTGATTTTTAATTGTTTTAAGTAAAAGTTATAATACTTATGGTAAAATGTACCATAATATATGAAAAGATAGCATACTACGGTATTTTTTTCTAGAATATAGTAATTTTTTCTATATTTCCTAGTAATTTTGATCCTTATAAAAACCTTGTAAGAAACTGAAATTTCCTATTAAGAATAGATCGAAAAAATTGTATAAGGTTTTTTTCTTATAAGATGTTATCAAATACATTCTTATAAGAAATTTCAGTTTCTTGTAACGTTTTTCTAAGGCGCAACATGTAAAAAATAGAATTCTTATAAGATTATTATAATTACTAAATTTTATAGTACAAATTACTAGATTTTTTTTATAGTGTACTCTTCTCCAGTCATTCTAATTTATATACAGGATTTTATAAAGCTTCTTTTACGGTGTTCTTTCAAAATAAATTTAGTTATAACTCGATAAATATTTTTAAAATGATTTTACCAAATCTTTACAGAAACTTTAAAAAAAATCGTTAGTCTTAATCGTATGAATGGATCCTTTAAAGATGCAACAGATTTTCTAAAATCATTTTATAAAGAACAAAGTGCTGTATTAAGGTGTTATTTAAATTGAAGATGATATGAGAAATTTATAATTTTATACTGTAATACGTAAAATTATATCTTATATTTCGATGAGAACAAGCAAAATATGTGAAAAAAAAATATTCTGGATATAACTGCATAAATTCAAAAATTTTAAATTTACGTTCAATAAACGAAGTCATATTGTGGTAAATGACAACATATTGTAGAAGACCATCAAATTATTAGAAATTTTCATGATCAAACAAAATCAAAACTCACCATTTTGCCAAGAAACCTTCAAATTTACTCTACAAACTCGTTTAAACGAGTTCTTTTATTTGTGCAGTATCGATTTTTAAATTTTTTAATTAAAAATTATTATATTCATGGTAAAATGTACTAGGTATGAAATACGAAAAGTTAACATAATAATAAGGTTTTTTTCTTATAAGACTTTATCAAATAAATTCTTTTAAGAAATTGCAGTTTCTTATAAGGTTTTAATACGGCCACCTTATAAAACATCGAATTCTTATAAGGTTTTTATAAGGTGCATATAAGAAATTAAATTCTTATAAGAAATTTTATTTTCTTATAAGGTTCGAAATTACTAGGGTAAAAAAAACTATGGGTTTTTTTTCTTCAGTGTACACATCTCTAGTTATTCTAATTAATATACATGATTTTGTAAAACTTCTTTTACGGTGCTTTTTGTTTTTTTAATAACTCTATAAATATTTCTAAAATGATTTTACGAAAGCTTTATAGAAACTTTATCAAAAATCGTTAATCTTAAGGGGTTGTATACCTCTTTGTGCGGACGAATTGAGGATGTTTTGGAGTAACTTATAAGGTATATAGCAATAATGCTATGTAACAAAAGTTATAGTTTTTTAATAGTTTATTGTTCACTTGAGAGAACAAATATTTGTTCATAAAAAAATATCAACGAATGGTGGAGTTATGGCCCTTTCCGCGAAACAACTTTTTTTTTGAAGAGGCTTGCGGTGACCACGATGCAAGTCGAACAAGTCAAGTTAAATCAGAAAATCCAAAAAATTTCATTCCTCTAGGAATATATCTAGTTCTTGAACGATCGCTTTTTTATAGAAAAGTTTTTATTTTGAAGATAACAATTTTTTAATAATGTTTTCAGAGCTGAAAAAATCGAAATCTCGGGGAAAACGTTCTTGCATACAAAAAAAAGTAATATTCATTTTTTTAATCGTTCAACAACTAAATACATTCCTAGACTAATGAAATTTTTCGGATTTTCTAATTTAACTCGACCCGTTCGACTTGCATCGTGGTCACCGCAAGCCTCTCCAAAAAAAAAGTTGTTTCGGGGAAAGGGCCATAACTCCGCCAATTGTTGATATTTTTTTATGAACAAATACTTTTTTCAAGTGGACAGTGCACTATTAAAAAACGATAACTGTGGTGTCGTAACATTATCGTTACATATCTTAAAAATTACTCCAAACCATCCTTAACTCGTCCGCACAAAAAGGTATATAACCCCTTAATCGTATGAATGAATCCTTTAAACATGCAACAGATTTTCTAAAGTTCTTTTATAAAGAACAAAGTGCTGTATAAAAGTGTTATTTAAACTAATGATAGTATGAGAAATTTATAACTTCATAGTGTATTTTATAAGGATATAAAAAGCTTGGAATAAAAAAAAGTCAATTGTTGAAGACCAATTTGCTTCTCTAGTAATTTTTAACCTTATAAAAACCTTATAAGAAACTGAAATTTCTTATAAGAATGTGTTTGACAAAATCTTATAAGAAAAGAACCTTACAATATTTTTTCGACCTATTCTTCATAAGAAATTTCCGTTTCTTATAAGGTTTGTATAAGGATCAAAATTACTAGGGTTGACACAAAGAATAATCATAGCACGTTCAATTTTGATCCCACACAGTTAAAATTTGTGTATCAGTTTCAATGAACGTTCCTGGAGATTTTTTACTGAAAATTATTAAAAGTGTCACTCGAATTTCATACACGTTCTGGGATTTTTTTGTAAAAATTTATTTAATATTATGTACATACCATCTGCTGAATTTACATTAGAGACAATGAATATTTTTAAACGTGTTTGTTTATTTTAGTTTAATATTGTGGATTTCAATAAAAAAGTTCTAAGAAAATTTTTCAAAATTAATGACATTTGACAAAGTGCACTCTTTTTTTAAAAATAATCATTTACTCCTCCCCTTTTGTCGAAAAATGTAAGAAAAATAGTTTGGAATTTATATACTCCTTAATTTCCGAAATTTCGTGGTATAAATGTTGATTATATTTCGAGTTTTTGTTTCTTGGTTTTATTTTAACCTTTTTTTATAATTTGAAAAGCGTTATTGTTTGGCTGTGATTATTTTGAAATAATTACGTTTTTTTTTGCAGTGGAAGCAGAAATTGGAGAAACGCAAGGCATCGATAAAATTCAAAGCTGTCGTTCGCATGGCTCGAGTTTATAAAGATTTGTCGCAAGTTTTTAATTCTAATCAAATGAAGGTAGATGAGAAAAAATTAGAACCTGTTGATGAATTAATTGCACAAACTTAAATCCAACTTATTTGCAAGATTCGATTAATTTTTCGTTCAAAATTCTGAGGAATTTTTCACTTTTTCCAAAATAGTGTTATCACGAATGTACATAGTAGTACATAGTTTGATTGTAGATATAAATAAGTTTTTGGTAAAATTAGAGAAGAGTTTTTTTTACAAAAGTAATTGAATTTTTGAAAGAAATTATTTGAGATTCGAAACATTTTTTTCCTTAAAAAGTGCAACTTATGGATATAAGATTATTTGTTTTATTCCATTTGCCCTAAATTAAATATTTCTCTTAATATTTACAATTCCGAAGTTTTTTTTTGAGTGATAGGAAATTCCATTGTCCTGCGAAAATATGTAAAAAAGATCGATATTTTTTTGTTGTAACAGAATTTTTCGGAAAAATTCGTTTCAAAATAAGCTGAGTTCTATTTTTTTGTTTTTTCGATTCACTATTTGTTGCTCTGCGTAAAATATGAAAATTTCAAAACTGTAACAATTTATTTGTGACCTCAGAACCGATTTCTTAATAAGAAAAATATTAATTTTTTATCTTTAAAATTTTCTATAATCAGGAATTTTCATCAATATTGATGAATTTTCGATTGAGTCTTTATATCGAGAATTTCTGGACTTTTTTCAACATTTTTCAACTCACACACACTAAGTTTTTAAATGTTGATATGTTGTCAAAATAATACATTTTCTTCTTATTACTTACGATTCTAAAGTTATACTCCATTAAAGAAATTTCTTGTCCTTTAGCTAGTTCTAAAACAGTTGTTATTATTGTTAAAATTTTCAGAAAAATTCACTGTCGCAGGAAAAGTAAAACAAAAAATGACTTAAAATAGGAAATCAACTTTAAAAAAAACCTCGTTCATGCATCTTTTTTTCATCCTCTTCAAGTAAAATATTAGCTGTCAGACTTCACCTTTATATTCTAGAAATATCTTCAAAAAGTAAGAAATTCAAAATAACTATAACAATCATTACAAATCACCTATTCTTCCAAATTTACAAAAATTAAAAAATTTCAAATCATTCATTAGCAACCTCACTTCAAATTTCAAAAAAAAAAAATATATGTATATATATACATCTGAAAAATTTTGCATGCCAAAAATAAAATCTCGTCACTGAAAACTCCATCAAATTTAAAATCAAAAAAAAAAACAAACGATTCGATATAAGCCTTTCAAAAATATTTATTGTACAAACACAAAAAATATATACAAATCGAAATGTAAGGCTCATCCTTATTCTTTAATATGCAGCAACTTTCCACCGAATTCGCCCCATTTTCTCATACTCTCCAAAAAGAAAAAAACTCGCATAATTTCCCCCTTGTAAAATAAACAAATTGATTAATGTACCGCCGTACAAAGCAAACAAATTTTCTAATTACGCTTTTCCCAAGACAAAGAAAAATCAGCGTTAACGACGCAATATTTCGCCGCTGTTAGTTAGGAACAATGCTGGGAACGCGAAAAATTTTCCAACCCACCATCATCGCGAGAGTGTGATTGTGAAATTTTCCGATTTCTTGGGCTATTTCGTGTTGGAACATTCAAATGAACGATCGAACGCCAACTACGCTATCGATATGTAATTCTACAGAAGCTACGTATTCTCACATTTTCCCTTCGTTCGTATAAACGCAACATTCTTGCACGTCGTGAGTTTTGAATCTAAAAAAAGTAGTTACAAAACATTTTCCAGATTAATCACAGCAGCTGGCCAACACTTTTTCGCAGTGTCACATTCACTTTAGGGCATTATTTTTCAACACTTCCGGGTTTTCTTGAATTTCAATTCCGATTGAACGAAAACATTTGGAATGAATATCAAATAAACATTCTTGTAGCCTTGATTTTCAGAATTCTTTCAAAAAAAAATTCAGTCTTTCATAA
The DNA here is from genome assembly GCA_028476575.1 of Platygaster robiniae. Lineage (NCBI taxonomy): Eukaryota > Metazoa > Arthropoda > Insecta > Hymenoptera > Platygastridae > Platygaster > Platygaster robiniae. Next base: position 48,619,368 of record CM052019.1, on the reverse strand, counting down.
TGCTTACACACCGTGACTTTGATATGCCAGGAAAAATGAGTTGAAATCCAGTTTCCGGAAATTGGCAGTGTTTTCTTCGTTGCAACATCGAACAAACGAAATTGCATTTTTGCATAATTTTTGTCTTCATATATCGGAAAAATAGTGCGAGTCACATCGATTACTTCGCCTTTACCAAATATATACTCGCTCCCTTCGCGATTACGAGTAGTGCAAAATACGAACATCGACTAAAATCGTATTTGTTATATATATTTTTTTCTTTTTTATACTCTATGAGCGATGAATAATCCTATGATTTGCTCAATTAGCTGAAATGAGAATACGACTTGAACAATATTTCGTGGAAATTTTTCCAGGTCAACGGAAAATTAAAAAGGTGTCTTAAAATTCCCGCGTTTTCATTATAGAACACGACCCAAAAATTGCCAGGTTGGTTTTTTCAAAAATACAAAATAACAACTTATTATTTTTGAAGGCAATTTCCGGTTGTGTTTGGAAAATTATACAGTCTATTAAGGTGTTAGATTTTGGAACACTTGACATTTCAATTAACATATAACGAACAACAATAAACAAAAACAATTTTTGCCAAAAACTTTCAGCAATAACGAAACTTGAACAATTTTTTGAGGCTTTTGGGTAAAATATTGAGTGTTGAAAAAACAGTTTTACAATTTTCTGTTTTTTAAACAAAACTTTTTTGAAACTTTGGATTTATTAGTGTATGCAATTTAGATTTATATTCTTGTAGTTTTTGAACTTATGGTTTTATGCATTTTCATTCCATACAAATTTTATATTATTGATACAAATGATAACTACTAATAAATATAATGTTTTACATAAATATTATTGTTATTAATAAACATTTTTAAATTACGAGCGCATATTTAGAATACATGAAAATTCTTAATTAAAATTGAAAATTAAAAATAAAGAAATTCTACTGATTTCAAACCTTGATCTCAGAATTTTTCAATTTAAAATGAAAATTTCTTTTACTACAATTGTTATTTGTCTTAGGATGTTCATTTTGTAATTGAAAATTTTACTTTTCATCTTTTTAATGTCCAATTCTAAACATTACAGTTTCGATATTTCAATTTCCTGAGTCTGGATTTTGGAAAACAATTTCTTATTCCAACCAACGTCTATTGAATTTTAAGTAATTTTTTCAAATATCTTACTTGCCTAAAAAAGTCATTTTGAATGAACACACTTCCTATCAATCTTATATTTATTTGAATCACAAGCACTTCGAAAAATTGTTCTCTAATTGTCCAATCACAAACATCAAATTTCCAGCATGCATTTTAAAATGTGAACTTTTGAATTCCTAGTGACATGAATCAAACTTATCAAATCTTAGAGCTCTAAATCCAGCACCAAAAAATTTTTACAGCCCAAAAACCAACCACAATTTTCACTACAACTACAAGTATGACTTCTATACCATTTCAGTCAAAAAACCCCAAAAAACCGTTCCTCAAAAACTCTTAAGAAAAGCATGCCGCAAAAAAAATCAAACTGTCGACGGGTCGTATACGAAATGTGCCGCGGGAAAAGTTGAAATATTCACTTTGTATAATTAATATATCACAGTGTTCGCTTCTGCGTTCAGAAAAATCGATTTGAGTTACCGGTAAAATTTTCATCGCGCCGAACGGTAACGATGAACTTCGAGTCAAGTTGAAAGTTATGTACAAATCCAGTATGTTACATAGCAACAATTTCCAAGTCGAGAAACCCCACTAAAAAATTATGAAAAAATAGTTTATGTTGGCCATGTTTGTTTTCCAATATTTTTAAGTTCATTTGCGTGAAAATACGATGGCGTGTGTTTGTGGAATTTGGCGTTTTTTACGATGCAACGTTGACTTCCCGCGGTGAACCGCAAACGTCGAGAACTCCATCGGAAGTCCCCTCCTGACTTAGGGCCTCACTTTGGGCCTGACGGATGGCTTCTTTGTAAGAGCCTCGTTTTTTCTTATTGTATCGCGTCTAAAAGAAAAAAAAATCTTAACTATAATTCTAAAAAATATGTATTACACATACTATTCACAAAAATTATGCTGTAAAGAATATTTTCTGGGTTGATTAAATAAAAAATAAATGTTTGGGAATCATTGATCTAATAAATACTGTTTTTTATTGTTAAATACTGGGCGTGCAGTATTATATATACGTTGTATATTTACCTTGAATGTTTCAAGAAAAGGACTAAGTTGATCACAGGACATTAAAGAACTGGTTGACGATCCATACCAGGCAACGTGTGCTTGTGGGCTCAAAGATGCTTCGTCTTCTTTGCGGGACACGTTTATACTGAGAACCTAAAAAACAAAGTTCCATAAGTCCGTAAATACGCTCCGTTGTAACTATTTAACTTTAAACTCAAAATCAGATGTAATTAAAAATACAATGCCAAACTCACCAAAAAGGAATATAACCTCACAAATCTATAAAACACCTAGTCAACTTTTTTCATTTTTAAAACACAATAAGTCAATAGTCAAAAAATGTAATGTCGATCCGATATTAATACCATCGTCAAACAAATACAAGTCAAATTATTTCAAATAAGGGGGCGACAAACTCCACATAATAAAATGAAAGGTGTGTATGCGATGGATCCGAAAACGTGACTAATAAATACGATAGAATCAAACCCGTATCAAATCAAACCAACTCCAATGATGATTCAAACCCAAATAATATTTCAACTCGACATAATTTTACCTAGAAACTTGTCATAATTAGCATTAAGATTCTGTGTGTCACTTTGTATGTTAATACTATTCTTATTCGTCTTTATATAAACCATTTCGGCAATCTGTCTCTTATAATAATTACTCTCTTTATTCAAAATTCGAACATTTCCCCAACAAAATTCATGGTCATTCCTAACACGGTGTTCCGTCACAACAGAATGAGAACTTGAAGGACGTCTTCTATTGTTCTCATGTTCCTTAATCCTAGTCTTCAGTTTCCTCTTAGTCTGGCCTATATACACAGAATCACAATCCTTACATCCAAATTCATAAAACAAACCTTGATTATCCTCCTTGGAAATTCTGTCCTTACCCTTCCTTGTAATTGCTCTATTAATTTTATTCTCTATTCGAAAAACAGTGCCCACTTGAAATTTCCTATTCATTCTAGTAAAAATTCTTGACATATTTTCAACACAAGGTAAAGATATAAATTTCGAACTCTCCCTAGAATCCTTGTTTCTAGTCTCGATATTAACTTTTTTTCCCATTCTTCTTTTCATAAATTTCTGAATAAAGTCATCAGGATAATTACTATTTCTAAGTATCTTTCTCACAATTTTTAAAATGGTTTATATAAAGACGAATAAGAATAGTATTAACATACAAAGTGACACACAGAATCTAAATGCTAATTATGACAAGTTTCTAGGTAAAATTATGTCGAGTTGAAATATTATTTGGGTTTGAATCATCATTGGAGTTGGTTTGATTTGATACGGGTTTGATTCTATCGTATTTTAGTCACGTTTTCGAATCCATCGCATACACACCTTTCATTTTATTATGTGGAGTTTGTCGCCCCTTTATTTGAAATAATTTGACTTGTATTTGTTTGACGATGGTATTAATATCGGATCAACATTACATTTTTTGACTATTGACTTATTGTTGTGTTTTAAAAATGAAAAAAGTTGACTAGGTGTTTTATAGATTTGTGAGGTTATATTCTTTTTTGGTGAGTTTGGCATTGTATTTTTAATTACATCTGATTTTAAGTTTTTGAAAAAATGTTGTTGTTAATTTATTTTAGAGACATTCTGAAGAGGGCCAAAATGTATGGCTGAAAGCTAAATAATTATGAATAAATTTGAAAAGGAGGAATCTGGTTCCATCATTTCTCCTATCTTATAATGAAAATTCATATAGCTCTGTATGATCGTATTGGTTGAAGAAAGAAGCTAAAAAACAAATTTTTAATTTGCAAAAAATCGTTACTAAGTACAAATTTTTCCAACAGTTTCTAAATTGAAAAAGAGATCCAAAAAGTGATTTACAAAAATTGTCTCATTTCCAATTTTTGAATGTATTTAATTCCAGGAAATTTTTAATTTTTTAATCATGTTTCTTGAATTTGTTAATTTTTAGATAAGTTAAAAAAAATGATATATTGCAACTTTTTGAGTCGAATTGGAACTTTAATTTAAATGTATCCAAGTTTGCGAGTTTTTTTCAGTAAAATTTGTTTCAATTTATGTCACTTATTTTTGAGATGAATAAATCAAATTAATATTTTTTCAGATTCACATTTCAGATATATTTTAGGATTTTTCATTTAATGTTTCTAATGTTACGGTATTGAATTCGAATATATAAAAATTAGCAAATTATCATGTCCAGATTCAAAAAATGAATTTTTTCTCTAAAGCGATCCTTATTAATCTGAAATTTTTTGTAAAGTTGTGTGATTTATTCTACTTTTTCCAATTTTTCAGTAACATTTACAAACATAGCATTTTTCAATAAATTATACAGTTTTTTAGTGTTTGTACTTTCTAGTTCAAGAACTTATTCTTGTTACAAAAAAAATCACCTCGAATCAAATTTTATTGAATTCGAAAATGTGCCCACATTTATTTATACTTATCACTATTAAGCAAATCAAAACAAGTTTTTAATAATATTTTTTAGCTTTTGTTCAACTAAAAAAAAAAACAATTGAGAAGTACAATATTATATAAAATTTATAACAATCAACCTAATACAATGTTTTACTCTGATAATTGTGACTATTTATCTTAAAATTAACAAGAAATGAAAAATAAGCAATATAATAATTTCTTTTGTTTATCTATCATTGGTTTTATTCAACATAGTAAATTTATAATAAAGTTTTATCAGTCACATCTTTTTCTTTTTTTATTTATTCAAATTTAACTCGAATTTCAAAAAAACTATAACAATTGATGTCGACGCTTAAGATGGTGGATTTGAAGAAACTTTGTTTTGAAATGACATATTGTTTGTTTTTTACTACTTTTATTTGAATAATTCATAATTATGTAGTGACTTATGCCTTTAAAAAAGATTGTGGGATGGTGAATCATGTTCAGTAACCACCATAAAATATTACAATTTACAATTAAGGAAGAAAGTGAATATATTATTAGCTTTCTGGATGTGATTATTTTAAAAAATGTTGACTGTTTTCTCGTTCCATACTAATACAGAAAACATACATTTTCAACACACAACATTTATTTCACTGTCTAATAAAAGTTGAGTTATTTAATGGGGCATAGAAAATTTCAGCAAAAACATGTATGCCAGAAATCCAATAAACGAATCCTGTAAGGTTTTTTGTAAGTGTTCTTATCTTTCTATAATTTTATCAAGTATTTTACAGTTCCATCTACTCGACAAAAAAAACCCAACCATACATTAAAACATATATAAACAGGGTGTCTACTTAAGAGGTTCAAAAAATTCCTCTACATTTTCTGTAATTTCCGGTACACCCTTTTCGAAAATTTCAACCCACAAATGATATTGCTATTTTTTTTATTATTTGATACTTTTTTCTCGATTCTTATACTTTGCAGTAAATTTCACATAAATTTTCATCCAAAATAAATTAATTTAAAACCTTTTATAATGAAATCGATGATATTGCAGTCATTTCTGTTTTTGGATAAAAAATATTTGTAATTCTAAATTCAAAAAATTCATCAAAAATATCATAATCATAAATTGTTCTGATCTTGAAATTTCCATTATTATTAACTGAGTCCATAACTATAAATTTAGTATTTTTTTTAATTCTGTTTTCGTTTTTGTACGATTTCGATAGAAAAAATTGTCATAAAAAATATAATAGATTCAAAAATCGAGATAATCAATCATTAATTAGTTGATATCGGTGAGATGAATTTTTTCATTTAAAAATTTGTCACAATTTCATTACTCGTTCATTTTTTTTTTTTTTTTATTACTATCCAATTATTCAGTACAAAATTTTAGAATTTGAAATGTTCGCAAATTTAAAGGTATATTTTTTGTTTGAGAAATCGTAAAATTTGAAATTCTCTGTATTGCTATGATAGCTTTTCAAAAATGCAGTAACTTTGTTTTTTCGATACAAATTTATGACTCATTTAATATTTAAGTGCATTAAATAAAAAAATAAAAAAAAACTTATAAAAAAATTATACAATTTACAATACTGAAGAGATCATTTTTTCATAAATTAGTAACATTTTTAAAGCAACGAATTCCCATACGTTTCAAAAAATGTCAGTACAATTTTCGTACAATAGACATCCTCCTCATGCATGATTATCAATTTTAGAATCTGAACCCCAGAATGATACAAAATTTTGCTAATTCTAATTTTACAAGTAAGAATTCTAGAATCACAGATTTTTCGATATAGTTTTCCCAAATTCTGAGCTCTGGAATATGTGATTCCAGAATCCTCACTTACACAATACCCAATTCACAGTTTTAGAAAATCTCGATTCCATAAAAAGAAATTATAAAACCTCAAAATTTAATTTCTCAAATTCTTGTACTGTTGATTCTAGAATCTAGAATAGCAGGCTTCTTACAGGAGGATGATATTTTTTAATTTGTTCAAATTACTTATTGTGTTTTTTTTGGCCTATTTTATCGTTTATAGTTTTGTCGATTTTCACAGAATTAAGAATTCTGAAGTAAGAGATTCTTGAGTGTTGGAATTTCGAGTCACAAATTCTGCCATCCGATACTTTAAAATATAATCAATACGATTCTGATACTTAAAATTTAGTTAATTTTATACCCTGAAATCATCAAATCATAAATCCTAGAGTATCAAACTACAAAATCTGAAATACTAAATAATTCGCCTATACAATAAAACAAATTCTCATAAATTTCAAAACATTCCCATGAAATTCTCCTATTTCCCATACAGTAGACACCCAGTAAACATTTATGATTTCATACTGCAATAATGTGATGTCATGACATACATGCCATGACGTCATATGACATACATATGCTTCGTCATTAGCAAATCATATGTCGTGTTACTTTTCAATATCATTAGGAATAGAGTTGTTGATATTTTATCGATATTTTTGCTGACGACAACGATATTTTTGCGATGATATTTTTATCACCGATATTTATCGATATCGATATTTTTTTAAATATCAAATATCGATATTTTTTGAATATTTCGAATATATAACTGAAATTGTTTGTAAAATACGAATCAACAAAAAAAGCATTTTTTGATTTTTTTATCGATATATCGAAATATCGATATTTTTCGACGATATTTATCGGTTACTGATATTTATTGACGATAGATATCGATACTGTTTGACATCCAGATTTTTTATCAATATATCGGAATATCAATATTTTTTCAATGATAAATATCGGCCTATGGTGATATTTTTTTTCCGAACGATAAATATCGATATCGATATTTTTAAAAATATCAACAACACTAATTAGGTATTTAATTGACATCGCAGTATGACAATTTTATATCATATGGATCAGGGGGGTGCAACTCCATGTTAAGAGTTTGTACTGTTAAAATATATGGCCGCTAGAGGCGCTGCGATCTTGCCAGGCGATTTTTCGCACAAACATTTGAATCAATTCCTCAAATTATACTGTAAATATAACGTTCAAGCATGAATTTATTATCGAGTACGTTACACGTTTTCTCATAAGATATATTTTCTCCAGAATTGTCAGTAAATTAGTTTTTTCATAAAAAAGTTTTCCAATATTTGGTTGGAAATATGCTCTAAAAGGTTAGAGGAATAGGCAGCTTTCATGAGAAAATATTTTCTTAGAAATCATCGAAAAATCAATGACTTTTGCCTGACAAAACTTTTTTTTAAACCCAGGATATTTTTAGTTATTGAAATATGTACTACATTTGTTGCATGTTTGACTTTTTGGGCAATTTTTTTGTTGATAATTTCGGAAGATACAGAACGACGGCAAATGACGGGAACCAATAAAAAGAGCCTGGCAAGACTGCAGCGCCTCTAGCGGCCATATACTTCAGCGGTACAAAGTAGCCTATTTAAAAAGGCCAAAGTTGCACCCCCCTGATATGGATGCATCATGATATCATGCATGACACGTCATGGCATTGCATAGTGTGATATCATATTACACTCAAGTGACATCACCATTTGACATTATGATGTCATTGGAATGCGAAACGATATAGTGTGACATGTCACAGCGTGATCAGAAATGAACAGAAATGATGTCATGAATGTTTACTGAGCACCCTGATAAAATCCCCAAAATGATCCTACCTTGCCAGGCCACCACGGAAAGCCATGGATTTTGCCCCAGACGACGTCCCCCACGTCCATTCGCCTTCCACTGGCCGTCAGACAATGGGGCACTGGCGTCGCCGCGAGGTGCATCACGAGGGGGTGCGTGGGAGGGGGAAAATCGGGTGGGGCAGTTTCCTCAGGTTCGACGTCGACCTCGACTTCAACGCTTGGCTCGTGTTCGCTCAGCTCGTCGCTGCTCGCGCCAGGACTCTTGCAACCCGAAGACGCGTTGCTCACCGGATAATCGCACCTCGCGTAAGCGTTCGTGTTCAGCCTCTTCAACGAGATGGACAATTTCTGCTTCAAACACTGCTCCTTGATCGCCGTATACGTATCCTCGTTCGGGAGAACGTTCCACTTCCGGTTCTCATCCTCGTTTCCGGAGTTCCTGTGCTTTCTCTCCTCTTTGTGCTTCTTCTTGTGCTTCACTTTGTGCTTGCGACGATGGTACGACAAAGGGTCATAGCTTTCGCTGTACCTGAAACGTCAAAAAGCCAATTATTTTGATTCCAACGACGGTATACCTTGAACCAACTTCAATTTATATAATTACCGATACTATTTTTTTATGACGACGAATTCCGACATTTTTAGTTTGTTTTTCTTTCATTTGTGTTTTTTTCTTTTTTGGCCTGGCACACTTTTTGCAACAAAATGTTTTGTTGCGCTTCGAGATGAATTTTGCAGAGAAATTTATTAAGTGCCAAGTAAAATGTCTGATGACAAAATTGAAAAAAAAAAATAATCACTGGAACAAAACAGGTGTTTGAAAATAATATTCGCGATCAAAGGTCAGAAAATATTTAATTAATCACAAAGAATACAACAAAATTTGCAAATGAAAAATAAACAGTCTGGCAGCAAAGTATTTGTCACGACAATGCGAATTTTTACAACGATGATCAATCCGTACATTGCTTGTATTAACACTATTGTTTTTTACAAATTGTGACATGACAGAATGGTTCATTGAATGGAAGAAAAAATATTAAAATTATTACAAAAAGACGTATACAACGTAATACGTGTAACGATTTTATAGAAACTATCTTCCACCAACATAAAAAAAGAATCAGCTTTTTCAATGAATTTTCGAACATATACATTTTCATGTATTTCTCATTTTATATTTTTTGGCACATTAACAATCAAATCAGCTTTACAAAATATGACCACATTTACTGAAATTCAAAGCAATCACACAATTTTCATGCATTTTTCTTAACTAACTGCTTAGACCAACTTTTAAAAAACTAATTTTGTACTTTTTCTGACATCTTGCTAAATCGATTGTTACATTCACAGCCTAAATAAAACATGAAAAAATGACTAGCTTAATTAATAATAAGGAAAAGGTCCAAAAAGTTTCATGGATTAGAAACAAAAACTGGAAATGCATGCCAAAAAATATAGAAATCAAAAATTCAAGGAAAATAATTGCACTTTTTGAATTTGACAAAACTTAAAATGTAAGAAAAGATTAATTTTTCCATACAAAACCCAAACGGAGACATCCAGTTCGTAAACTGTTATCTCTGAAGAAAATAAAAATAAAAACATGATTGTTTCAAAATATGCAAACTCACAAAAAAAACACCTACTTCCAACTTATCCAAATAACTGCCTTACAAAGTAATGAGCGATGAAATTGACGCAAGTCTTCATAAAATATATATTTCATAAATACATATATATCTATGAAAAACGTAACTTAACAATACTGATTTTTTTTGACTCGTCATAAATGAATTCATCTCTCTTCAACGTTAAGAATAATAATGAAAATCCAAAAGTTTTATAAATTAGTAGTAACTAATTATTGTGCTATTGTTTTGTCAGTATTTGCATAAGCGAGTTCTGGTATTCTTTGGTACATCTACAAGTTCATGTCAATTATTTTTAAAAATATATAAACAACTTTCTATTCTTACACGACTCTGAAAAAAGACCTGCAATTTTCAAGAATATCTGGCAACCTTATAATAGTTGACATTACTTATTTGTTTGTTTGTTTTTTTTTTTTTTTTTAAAGAAATGGGCTCAATAAATAATTAAGAGTGTAAAGAGCTAAGCAATTTTTTCTTTAATCGTCAAGTTGTTACACATTTCAAACTTGGAAATTCCAGAAACAAATTTTTTTATTTGTCTATAATTTTTTAAGAATCCCTAAATTTTGATTACAAATATTCGTCATTGAAAGATGCTTTTGTAAACTTGAGGAAAAAAATGTGAAGAAAAAAATAAATAAATAAATAAAAATTCGATTGTGTGGAAATTTCTATTGACAAATTAATGAGTCAAAATATAGAAGGTTAAAGAATTTAAAATTTCTCTTATCAAGCATCTTGATATAAAATTGATTACTAGAAAATTTTCAAAACAAAAAACATAAAAAATCTGTTATTTCTGAATATGAAAATTCGCATAGACAGATATTACTTTCAATTTTATTTAATCACAAGTTAAACATTCTCGGAACAATACATTTTACAATGCAAACCTTCAATTCATTCAATCAAGTTCAAATATTAAATTAAAGATTTTCAAACAAACTAGCCATCAATTTCTTACTAAAAAATTTACTTTTCCTCATTTTCATATTCAATTTACAAATTTCCAAGTTTGAACAACTTCACAACGATTTTCTAATCCAATCGAATTCCAAAGCCTAGCATACCCAATAAACTTCCTCAAAAACGAGAAAATCACTTGACGTCCAATTTCCTATTCTACTTATGCAAAATTTACTACTTCTACAACCCCTGAGAGAATTTTTATCAGCTTATTAGCCTTCTTGCAAATCGTCATTGAATTTTCATTCTTATAACTCTCATTTAATGTTTTAATCCATACATTTGAAAATTCCAATTCCAAAGCTTAAAAAACTACCACCTTTGCTATTTTGTCTACTCATGAAATCAGACCCCAAGAAAAATTTCGAAATTTTTTCAGAAACGGCATCAAACAGGGTGCAAAAACTTGCAAGACCAGGCTTCCAAACTGACAAAAATATAAAATTTTGTACAAATTCATGGATTTCTCCATGAATCTCAACGTATTGAGCGTTTTTAAGGCAGTGTGCATGTGAGTAAAGCGTAATGCCTGTTATTTTGTACGCTACATGCTCAATCCATCAACAAATCACCGTCATAATCCGGTGAAACGCACCTTGTCGAGGAGTTGCAGGGCGACAGGGCCCCGAGCATTTTCCGTCGTGCCTCTTTCTTGGCCTTCTTCTTCGATGCTCTCTTGGTAGCCTTGTCGCTCACGTCCTGTTCCAAAAGCAGAGGGTCCGTCTTCTCCTCCTCATCATCATCCTCCTCGTCTTCTTCTTCCTCCTCCTCTTCGTCCTCTTCCTCGCCCTCAAACTCGTCGTCGATCTCCACACAATCATCTTTGCTATCTGTCAAGTCAACGATTTCCAGAGGATCGACTTCTTCGACATCATTGACATCGGTTTCCGGGCTATCACCGTTCAACAATGTCCTGGGCTTAGGTTGAATTTTTAAAACTGTGCCCTCGCCCTGGGTCCCATAGCAGATTTTGATAAGGGGCGTGTTGCGCTTGCTGACCTTGGGAGCAGGAGCCTGAGGCGTGGATTCGTCCCAGAGGTCTGCCATGGAGGCGCCTCGTTTCTTGATGGAGCGGATCGTCATGGTGGGTTTTTTGTCGCTGTCGTTCTCATCGCACTCTTGATCCTCCCTGGGAATTTTGGCACTTTCGACGGACGAGCTTGACAAGCGTCGGGGTGTGGCACAATAGGCAGTCGTCGTGTTGGATTCTAGATCGATAACTTCGATCTCCTCATTTTTGGACCTGGCTGGAGTTTGGATGCGACCGTTTCCGTTCCAACATCGGGAGGCTTTTTCTGGAACGGGAAAAAATTGTGGTTAAGAGGATGGGTTGATGGGAATGGAAATTGCAACTGATTGGGTAATTGAAATTTGCTATTGTAATGGGACATGAGGTTTTTTTTACTTGGTTTTTAAAAAAAATTATTGATAGTGAATATTCACTTGAAAGTCAATGCTCAACTGTAATTTTCAATAACATTATAATGTAGAAAAAAATAAAGAAATTACTATGATATAAAGTGTCTACTTTTGTAAGTTAAAAACTTTTTTTCAACAATTTCTTAGATTTGAAATTCTCAATCTTTGGATTGAGGAATCTTAAATAATAACTTTTAGAACTAAAAGTTTTTGATTATTGATCAAAAGTTTTCACATTTTAGAATTGTGGTAGTTCGAAAATAAGTATTAGGTAGTACCAAAATGCTACTGAAACTTTTGACAATAATAGGAAAGGAAATTGTTTCGTGTAATGTAAAAACAATGGGAAATAAAAAAACATCATAAAAAGAAAAAGTTAATTACAACGAATAGTTACTTTAAATTTGGTGCTCAGCTTTTGTTTTTTCACAAAAACATTCACATATAATTTGTCAGTTAATATTTAAAATTTCAATAAGGCAGAAGCATTGTTGAAAAGATTTTGAGATTCAAAATTCAAGTCCAAGTAAGAAACATTATTCAATTACTGGATTTGGGAAACTGTCTTGGTTTTGAAGAGTGAAAAATTATTCATGTAAATTAATGACCAATTAATTATTTACATGATTAGTATAATTAATCGTGTAAAAATTATTCATGTGAATCATATAAAATAATCATGCATTGGGTGTATACATTGAAAACAGAGCTTTTTTGGATGAAAATAATGCTTTATTTTAATGAATGAATTGACATGTTATTCAAAATATTGTCCATCACTTGCGATCAATTTTTCCCATCTTTCTGGTAGCAAATGGATTCCGCGTTGGAAAAAGGCTTCGTCCTTCGAGGCCAAGAATTAATCAAGCCAATTTTCGATACCTTGCTCAGAAGTAAAGCGTTTTCCTGTGAGGGCGTTTTGCATCGAACGAAATAAATGGTAGTCGGATGGCGCCAAGTCTGGTGAATATGGCGGATGAGGCAAAACTTCCCAGCCACTATTCTCCAGGTAATTTTTGACCGGTATAGCAACGTGTGGCCGAGCATTGTCATGATGGAAAATAACAGACTCGTGTCTCGTCGCATATTCCGGTCGTTTTTCTGCCAATGCTCTCTTTAAACGAATTAATTGTTGTCGGTACAGCTGTCCCGTAATGGTCTGACCTGATTTCAATAACTCGTAGTGGATCGGCCTCTTCTGATCCCACCAAATACAGAGCATTACCTTAGAATCGTGTATATTCGGTTTTGACATCGATGTTCCTGGTTGGCCGGGCTTCACATACGATTTCTTGCGCTTCGGGTTATCATAATGTATCCATATTTCGTCGCCAGTAATAATTCAATGCGAAAACGATTTTTTTTGTAACTTTCGAGGTGCGTTTCAGACATGTAAAATAGTCTTTCGACATCTCTTGGCTTTAGTTCGAGTGGCACCCGATTTCCTACCTTCTGGATGAACCCCAACGCTTTCAAACGCCTGGAAATGGTTGCCTGTGGCACGCCTAGTGCTTTTGCGAGCTCATCTTGCGTTTGGCACGAGTCTTCACTGAGGAGGGTCTCTAATTCGTCGTCTTCAAATTTTTTCTCTTGACCAGGGCACTCTTTGTCCTTGATGTCGAAATCACCACTTTCGAAGCGTTTAAACCACTCAAAACACTGTGTTCTGGAGAGAGCATTGTCGCCATAAACATCCACCAGCAAATGATGACTTTCGGCTAAAATTTTCTTGGCGAAAAAATATCCCAACAATACTTCCCACAAATGCTGTTTTTTTCGCCAATTTTCGAAGTTTTCCATGAGGGTAAACAACTTATGCGCACACAATGTAAACAAATTGTCTTTGTGACTTTGACAGCTAACCGATGGTACTTCAAAATGACATATATGTCATTGGAGTATTACAGCGCATGTGTTAGTGGGGCCATCTATTGTGAAAGTTCGGTTTTCAATGCATACACCCAATAAATCATTCAAATGTGGGAAAAATTATGAAATAACTTATATAATTCAAACTGACTACTGTTGTAAGCTTCACATTTTTTTGAACAATTTCATTATTTTTTTAAATTTGGAATTATCAATCTTTGGATTAAGGAATCTTTGAATAACAATTTTAGGAACTCTAACTTTTTTATTGTTGATCAAGAAATTACCATATTTTAGAATAGTGCTGGTTTAAAAACAAAAGGTTCAAATTTTTCATATAATTATATAGTATGTAATACTAATAAGCTCCTAAAATTTTCAAATATGATGGGACTAAGACATTTTTTCGTGTGGTGTAAAAACAATCAAAAAAGAGAAATCATCGAATAAAGAAAAAAATTACACTCAGCAAATATTTACTCGAGCTTCAATAATAAGCTTTTGTTTCTTTTTTTTTACAAAAACACTTACATATAGTTTAAATAGAAAATTTTAACGAAACAGACATTGTTTAAAATATTTTTAAAAACTACAGTCCAAGTAAGAAACTTCATTATTTAATTGTTGGTTTTTGAAAACTATCTCCTGTTCAAAGAGAAAAAAATTACATTATGTAAATATTGGAACGTAGAAAAAATAAGGAAGTAATTCATTTATATATGATTGAAAGTATCCACTTTTATAAGTTCTTAAATTTTTTTTAAACAATTTTTTTAATATCTTGGATTTGAAATTCCTTATATTAGTATTGAGGAACCCTTTAGTCAAAATTTTGAAGATTTCAACTTTATGCGTTGTTCATCAAGAAATTCGCCCATTTCAGAATTGTGATAGTCAAAAACAAAGAGGTCAAATTTTTTTACATTATATATTATGAAGGTTTATAATAAATCACAATTAAAGTAAAAAATATTTATATGAATGATTAAAAATATTTATTTCACAATAAATCACAAAATGTTCACATGTTACGATTGCGATTACTCAAATTTAAAAATAGCAATTTTTTACACAGGTATTTATATATTATGTTACATAGTATATTATTTATATTTATTTGTGAGTTTGAACTAACAAGAAAATTGTCAGTTTTTTAAATGTGAAAACCACAATTTGGTTACTTTCCACGCTTTATTGTATTATTAGTAATTAATGTTACTTCTTCAATTGACAATTTCTTTAAGTTTCTAAAAACGCTGTATACCAATTTTTAACTTCAAATGTATACTAATTGTAAGTTTTTTTCTGGGGTAAAATGACCGAGATTTCAACTTTTATATCAGTTGATTAAAAAAATGCAATTTTACAGATTATTAAATTTTGTAAGGTACAACAATGTACATCAATCATAGAATCAAATTTAGCTCGAATTGTATAATTTTTAAAATATACTGTGCTTTATTTCAATATTTAGTTACTCTATATCGAAACTCATACTATCCAGGTTTAAGAGCTCAAAAATGATTAATGAAATCACTTCAATACTCGTTGCATGAACATTCAACGCCAACTTTCAATTTAATTGAAATTTCACTTATAGTCCTACGAAAACAAAAACTTGAATAAAACAACTATTCCAAATTTCCAATGAGTAGACTTGACCCCCTCGAAAATCAAACTCACCTCTATCATTATTCCTCAAGCCCGTAATCATTGAACCCGAGTTCAAATCAGGGCTCCTCGCAGTCTTGCAACTTTTGCTATTTGGGGATTGGAATTTTTGTATAGAAGACCTGCCCCGAGGTTTACTCGATGAGCTCGTCGTTGGCTCGACTACACGATTTCGAGTGCTGCGTCTCTTTGGGCCCGAGCTTTGTTCAGGAGTGACTTCCTCAACATCCCCATTCAATCGGGTCTTTTTCACGACCTCGACTGATTTTTCGATGGTCGATTTTTTGTCAGTGTCCATTTTCTTGCCACTGATCACAACGTTTTCGCCATTGTCTTGACATATTGATCCGCACTTGCTGCAAAGGACTTGACGAGGCCTCAAACGCACCGTAGGTTTCGCATGCTTATATCTTGCAGGTGGGTTTATATTGCGACGAAGCTTGCGATTTTTGTGGTCAGGTAGTCCAGGGGCTGGGGATTTTCTTTCCTGGAAGTATGTGAATCTGGTCACTATTGTGGAAAGTTTCTCAGATTCTTTTTCATGATCATCTTCGTTGTTCACCCTCATTTCTTTTGGCAGTGTGACGCCACATGGAAGACCCCTGAAACAAAAAAACAATATTTTTTTATTTCAACAAATTCTTTGCATTTCATGGATAAGATTTATAACAGTTCTATGATTATAAAGGTACACGTCATTTTTTGTCAAGTCTCATAAATTTATTCAACAAACAACTCGAATAATCACATTTATTCATTTCTTTACAAACAAGATCCAATTTCGAACAGAATTTTAACTTCTACTCATATTTATTATTTAAGTAATAAATATTCATTTTACGTCTTCTATTCAAAGACCGAAAGTACCATGCACAAATATACATACTCAAAAATTATGATATTAGAGATCTACATGTTTATAAATTTACAAAATACACACATGAACAATAAACATTCTAATGAGCAAAATAAAAAAAAAGATTACATCCGCATTGTATTCAATAATCATGATCTTACTATTTTTCAATAAGTGAAAACTCACTGTTAAATCAGTGAGTATTCACTTCTCGAATCAGTAGAAATTAATTGTTTAGTTATAATATTTTTTTACCATCAACTATCCACTGTTTCATTATTTATTCTTTATTATTAAAATTGTTCATTGGTTACTCTCCTAACTATATTATAACTAATTGTTTGTACTGTTTATTACTGTTAATGAGTATGGTTATTAATTGTTTACCATTCATATAAACCTACTTCTCTAAATACTATTCAAAAATTCCACTTTCAAAAAGGGTAAAACATAATGTTCCGCTAGTGAGTATTCACTCCGTGAATCAGTAAAAATTCACTGTGAATTAGGAGAATTAAAATTTTTTGTTCAATTAGTAACAATCCACTTTTTTATCAGTATTATTAATTGTTTACCAACTTATGTGAACCTGCTTCTCTGAACACTATAAAATATTGCACTATTTCAAAAAGTGAAATTTAACTACTTCCAAGTGTGGAAACACAAATTTTTTGTATACTGATCTATAAATGGAATTTCACTTTTTTTCAATAAATGAAAACCCTTTGTTTTATCATTAAGTATTTACTTCCCGAATAAGTAAAAACGACATACTGTGTATGTAGTTACAAATTTTTTGTTTATTATTATGATAAAATTATTATTATAATTATTATTATGAATTGGTAAATTACATCAGTAATTTACCAATTCATGTAAACTGAATTTTCTGAGTACTATAAAATACATTTTTAAAAAGTGCAATTCGACAATTTCCAAATATTAGAGATACAATGTTTTGCTCAACATAGCAGTGAACCATCACTGATCCCTGAATAAAATTTCATTTATTTCAATAAGTGAAAATCAACTGTTCTACCAGTGAATATGCACTTCTCCAATCAGTCAAAATTTTAAAAAATTTTAAAGAAATTTTATTTTTTAAATTAGTAGCAATCCACTGTTTCATCAGTATTATTATTAATCATTTTCTATTCATAAAAAACCTGCTTCTCTACATACTATAAATTATTCCACTTTTTTAAAAAGTGCAATTTCACTATTTTTCCAAGTGGGTCAGGTCGCATCTACCTACATCGCATATCCAATGCATAACAGTGAAATTTCACTTTTCCAAATTCAAAGAGCAATAGTAACATTCAAGGCATTTGATACTACTCTAGGTGCACAGACAACGCCCCCCAACCCCCTTTGCTGGGACGAGGTATTGATTCAAGAGGAAGAGATGGGAAAGAGAGAGATAGGGGGAGGAGAGAAAGAGCAACGGACAATGAGCGACGAGACTGTTATATCCATCATCATATTTTCCACAGCGAAAACGAAGCCAATGCTTCCCATTCGAAGCAAAAATCTAAGAGAGAAAGACCCAATCCGAGCCAATTTTTTTCATCCCACATTTTTTTACATGTTTTTTCCCTCAAGAAAACATCAATGAAGTAATTCCAATGTATGGACAGAAAAGTTGGATTTTGATAGACTATACCAATATGCTGTAACGAATGTCAGAAATTTTAAAATAGTCTGTAAGGTGTCAGATTTTTAATTTCGAAAGCTTCAGAAAATATCAAAAGTTGCATAAAGAATTTCAAGATTTTAAAAAGAAAAATACGTTAATATTTTAATAAAAATATTAAAACACTTCTTGAACTTTGAACAGGCTAAAAACTTAAATCATCAAATTGAAAAATAATTTGCAAATTCATTCAAAAATCATAATTAATCAAGTACATTTGTGAAATGTTTGTAAAAAAAGAGAAAAATTTTATTTTCTCTTAAAATGCATCTGTGTTTTGTCAAAAATTTTCCCCCTTATTTTTCAAAAGTGTATAATTTATAAAGCAAAATATTCCTGTTAATTTCTGAAAAATACCACCCATAAATAAGACAGCACAAGTTTCTGCTACAATGAAGGAAAAAATATGGGGATGTATCATCACAAATTCTTCAATAACGACTAGTGATGAAAGAGTTGCGAGCAACGACGCACAGTCAGCATGTATTCTTAACGTGAGGCTTGAATTCACAAAAGTTTTAGCATGGAAAATTATACCTTAACGAGATCATTGCATAATTTATTTTATCGATTCGCATAAAAATGTAAATGCGGTTCATCGACTGGGCACGAAGACTGATTCTGTTTCAACAACAAGTCGGGCTGTGTTTATGGGTGGGGCATTTCCATGGAAAACAAAATCGTTGTGTATGATGGCTATCAAGAAGATATATTTTTTGTTTCGATTTACTGCACATTGGAGCGAGGGCTTCATTTTTCTTATAATTTGAATTTATAAATAAATCAATAAACTTTACCAGTGACTAAAACTTCCTCGAATGATTTATAAATAAAAAATAAATCAATTCGTTTTTTGAATTTTTTCATTTTGATTGGAATAATGTATAAACATTTTTTTAAAAAGGAAACTATCATTTTAAAAGAACTACAGTAGGAACGATTTGCATAAAAAATATTGAAAACTCAATTAATAGGGCGATAATGAAAAATTGAACAATGATTACCATACATTTTAGAAAAAAACTTTTTCCAGTGACTGATATTGTTTTCACTTTAAGAAATGAAATTCAGTCAAAATAGTCGTTTTATCTTATAATCTGAGTTTTCTGTTGAGTCTGTAATTCATAATAAGGAAATAAATACCTCGAAAAATAACTCATATCTTAATAACTGTTGAATCAACTAGTATTTAAAAAAAAGAAAAGAAAATTATTGTTTGACCGGAAAAAGATATACATACTGAAGACTTGTTGATTGATACTCATTTCGAAATTGATACTTGTTAGACATAATGTAGAAGTTTCGTCTATCATGTGTTATAAGATATGAAAT
The DNA here is from genome assembly GCA_028476575.1 of Platygaster robiniae. NCBI lineage: Eukaryota > Metazoa > Arthropoda > Insecta > Hymenoptera > Platygastridae > Platygaster > Platygaster robiniae. The sequence continues at coordinate 48,599,605 of CM052019.1, read as the reverse complement.
GGCAATGTATTTACAAGAGGAAAAGATTTTATCTATTATACAATGTAATATAGTAGATTTCTAATGCATACATCAATTCAGGGTCGAAATGTAGAAACAAAGAAACATTGAAAATGCTACAATATTTCTCTATTTTTTCCAGATTGCATTATTTTATCATTATTATATAATTGTTTTCAATTTTTATGATAATTTTTTAAAATCATTTTATTTGATTATTTTCTTATTTGATTGATTCATTATTTTATGATTTAATTGTTTAAAAGAGAGAAACCTCTAGCTGGGGCTCTGCCCCTGGACCCCATTGAAGGGCTCTGCCCTCAAACACTCTAGAATCCCATCCTAATAAAATCGATCCATGCTTACGATTTCATTCACAATAAAAAATTTCTGATGAAGATTCCGTGTCCAAAGTTAGCGAGACTTAGCCTAGTGATTTTAAGAGGAGTTCGCTTAATTTTACAAGCTCAATTTTACCAGCTGTTCGCTGATATCAGCTGATACCGATGTATAGATATACTAGCAGTATAAACCAGTGTGAACTATTTATTATTTATTGTGAAAAAACGGCAATAAATGAACAATTCGGATAGCTTCTAATTTCACCACTCAATCAAACCAAAACCGTATGCGAATTTTGATACAGACTGGTTGCGGCATGTAGATGGTTTCTCGGAATATCATACAGACACCCTCATTTATAGATATAAATGGTGTGTACTGTAGAGCCATGCCATTCAGAAAACATTTTTCTCGTATGTGAACCGCAAAACATCACTCCACCTTATACAATATGTGACTCGATCTGTAGAAAGGTGCCTAACAACCAAGGTAATGTTAACTTTATAGTTCATTAGGCATGGCGAATAGGCTAAGTCCATTTGGTATTTAGGTTCCTTTCTACAGATTGGGTCACATTATACTATTTCAACTGTCTCATGTAAACAGGATTCGGAAATGATTTTTTTGCTAACATCTCACTGATTTCTAAAAACACTGGATCGACAATAGGTAGACAGCAGGAATAAAAATATGAAGGTTCACCATATTTCATGGTTCGTAGCCGAGTATGCGCACAGGGTTACTACACTGTGAACAACGAATGTATGTATAGTACATGCATACAAGCATGCTGAAGCGTGCAATTTTTACATATTTAGGTAACCATTGCACACTAGTATGCGTGTCTCATACCTATACTTGTTGTTCACTGTAGTAGTAATTCAGTGTTCATGTCCTGCAATGAACCATGAAATATGGCAGTCATTCGAATCTGCCGCGAGATGAAGAGTGGGGGGACGCCATTCCCCATCCAGAGCTTTTAGAAATCAGTGTAATATATACTCAGGATACTTAAGTTCTGACAGAAATCGTTGACATGGAATACATCCCCACCCACTCAAACTATATTACCTGCCTCTCTAGCACGAGCCTAAAATTTAGGATCCTCTCTCTTCAATTTTAGTTCACAGTCCCGGGTTTACTGCGAGGACGCTGAAATTTATATCGCTACAGAGGTTTTACCAAGCTTCAAGACACTGCATACACTCAAGTCTACCTAAATCTGCATTGAAATTGCTTGAACTTTGCTGCAGATTACATTACTCGAAAACTCTACCTGAAAAAATGCTTTTTCGACCCCAATATTTTGAAAAAGAGGCCATGCACAGAATATGTCACACGTTTTAAGAGAGTTTCGACACCTTCCACTCTCCCTTCGTCACACATTTCTCCATGATAAAGTCCCTGTAAATGAAAGTCTGGACACGACGTGTCAACTTTTTGATTGGTGCAGCCAGGTGCCGCCATTGTTGAACATAAAATGGCGGCATATTTGTTTACCTTTGCCAACATATGATTGTATCTATGACTTCACAGCACCGCCCTTTTCTGTTTGAAAATAGAGGTGAAGAGAGGAAAGCAAAGGATAGAGCATGATTAAGCAGGATAGAGAGTTCTCACTTGCACTCACGGGTGTAAATGCTAGTATCCAGACTTTCATTTACAGGGACTTTACTCTATAAGAGCTTACATAGTTCATCACTCTGGCTGACCCTCTCTTTTTCCCAAGAACATGACATTAAAGTGCACGTAAGAAAAGGGGTTGTCCCTAATTACTCTCCTTTCAATACTCGGTCCCAAAAGAAACCGAATGTAATAAAAATTATGACAGATAAATAAAATGTTCATCTATAACCAGCCTTCTGAAACGCAAGCCGAAAAAGTGGAGACTAAAATTTCACCAATCCAGATGGCGCTTTGAGCAGTTGCGCGTTTGTTCCCCCTTATGGAAACTTGCGCTTTACTACACTCGCTCAGAGCTTGTGGGGTGAAGCCCTGGTTGCCATAAGAGAAAACAGATGCAACCACCCAAAGCGCCATCTGGATCGAGGAAATTTTCATCGCCACCTCATTTATACATCGAAGGATATTCCGTGTCAGGGGGCTTTCCATAACTTAACTAGGCCTTATAAAGTAGAATACTTTTAAAAATATTTATAGAAGTCGTTTACATATTACGTAATACAATTTTTGACTGATTTCATTTTCCCTAACCCCTATAGCATTACATAATATGTAAATAACCCAAATTACTGATGTACATTAGATGTTGATACTAACAATTAAAATGAATTCTATATCCTAAAGAGAAAAAGGTGCAACCGCGATGGGCGCGGCCATGTTGAATGATTACTTCAATCCTGTAATTCCCTGAAGTTGACTGAAGCATTTGAATTTGAATCTCATGTCCAATGAAATTTCATTATATGCTTAAGTTCATTTGAAGTATTTCATTGATTTTAATAAAAAATTTAATTGTTGAAATCAGATTCTCGATTGTGTGGTATTTTTCTCCTTATGACACTGTATATATAGTACTTGAAAGAGCTGAGCAGCCTATGATTCGAATAAATTAATTTCTAAAACAGGAAAAGGCTGTGAGTAGAATATTGAAATTCTTTCACGAATGTTAAAAATACCGGAAAACGTGTTTTTTTTTATATAAATCAAGATTGTTACTGTTTTTGTTTTGTTATGAGTTTTCAACACTAAACAATCATATTGTACACCCAGCTTCATTGATTCATTACTTTATTGTAAAATGACGAATCAATGCAACTGGGTGTACAGATTAGAAACCATCAGTTACGCACACAGAGAAATGCCTTGTCTGTGAGCCAAATGACTGGATGAAGTTGGCTCATGGACAACATGTTTCTCTGTGTGCATAACTGATGGGTATTTATACAGCAGAATTTGTCCTGCCTCAGCTACTAGCTGCAACCACGGGTGAAGTCCTCCAGAGACATTTAATACCTGGACAAAAAAACCCAACAAAAAATACCCCCAATCATCATAAACACACCCTCTATCAAATCCTCTTAAAATTATACAGCAAAAAGTTAAAAAAAGATAAGATTTCCAGCCCAAAATCGCTCGCTGTAAAATACAAAATTCTTAAATATTAGACTCGACTAGAGCTCCTTTGTCGGAATATCATCTGAAGGGTCCTGGCCTGGTTAAAAGCAATAAAAGGTGTAATAAGAAAAAAGGCGATGACGACCCACCTTTTGGTGGAGTCGAGGAGGGCGCCCTCGAAGATCCTGCAGCCGACTTTGAACGTGACGATGATGACGTCGGGAAGGGCTGAGACGACGGTGACGGAGACGGTGTCGCCCGGTAGTAAAAAGGGCTTAGGATCATTATCTGGTGGTGCCTTTTCCTCCGGTACCTCCGCCATTGCTTTTTCCTAGACTTTTCGCGTTCTCGCGAAAAACGTGGTTGGCTCGTCGTTTGACAGCAACAATAAAGAATCAGGACATGCACTTTAAGATCCACCCGGTACTGCTAGCGCTAGATGACGTCGCTTATCTAGAGGCGTGGAGCGAAAATCGCCATTTTGCCCGCGTGGTCAGCTGCTTTTCCACCAGAGGAACAGAGAGAGAACACGGGGAGAACAATGTGACGAATATGAATATTAAGAATTCACACAGCTACTCCTCTTCCTACTAATGGAATTTCGTTTAGCTGTTTTGAATTCGTTAATTTTTTACTTGTACATTGTAACCCAATTTTGATATTGCTATAGTATGCTATAGTTATTGATAGTTATGCCTTTGGGAGCAAGAGAGACAGATATAATATTTCCATCTTTACTTTATAGTATGGGCATATATATTGATATTTATTAGCATTCGATATTCTACATATCTCAAATCAATTTGTTATTAGTCTTTATTGAATCAAGACAAAAACATTGGTCTTTTTTTATAACTTTTGGAGCATTCCGTAGTACAATGTCGGTAATGTAGAAATTTCTGCTTATCAAAGCGCGTTGCATTACCAACAGTACATATGTCGATAAGTTACCAACGTTTGAGTGGGTAAAAAATGCCAAATTGACAGGAGGTCTTTTAAATATAATTTTTTCATTGTTTGATAGTTAATATTTTGTTAATTACAATTGAGAAACACTAATTATTCATATTTCTACAGTAGTGCACTGTATTTGTACAGTGCTGCACAGACAGTCAATGCAGCCAACATAATAGTTGGTAAAAAAAGTTAAGAGGTAAACTATCAACTGTCAACAACTGTCAGTTGCATTCAGTTGCATTCGAACGTTCGTAACGGGTGTTTCTCTTAATTTTTTGGTAATAACGATAATACCCGGTGCAAGTGCGTCCGTTTTACAATAATCTAAAACCGCGAATGCCAAAATAAGTGACCTAAAAAATCGTTGACGTTCGATGAATGTTGGAAAAATCCCGCGTTTTTGTGAAATACAAATCGTAGCGTGAGTCGGTGCGTCTATGCGTGGAAAGTGAAAAATTACATCCCAAAGGCGAAATTTCCGAAGGTAAGGAATTCTGATTTTCTGAAGAAATTGGTTCTTTTTCCGGGCCCAAATCCGATGAGGTTTGAGACAGAAATTATGCATGCGTTTGGGTAATTTTTTGAGGGGATTGAAAATCTTTTAAGGGACTTGGCGTCGAGACGCCCATGAACATATACAATATAGACGAATCGATCGCGTCTAGGACGCTCGAAAATAACGCGAAAAACGGGATTTCGAAAAGTTATCCTGGCGTCACACTTTAGCGTGGGGTGCCACCATTTCTTTTACATTTTTGTCTTTGGGCTTTTTGTTGTTGTTGTTGCCGGTAATGGAGGATTTTTCTCCGCTTTTGGAGGTGGAATTTGTGAGGAAAAACGATTTAGATTTATGAGCATATTGATGATTAATTAATGTGCGACGCTGCACGCTTTCACGTGAGATCGAGATGGACCCGAGGCTTCTTTGTTCGTGGGGTTGCAAGTCTGGAGGAATCTGCCGCGGAAAGAAAGGATTTTTTTTTTTTTTTTCGTGATATAGTTTTAAATTTTGATGATCATCCTAGTCTGTGGAATCTGGACGTAAAGGGAAAATACTGTAGTGTTTTTTAGATGTATGTACATGCAGGAAAAAAATTTTGGAGGGTTTTGCCCAAAGAAAATATGAAGTAGAGGTGGTTCGTGGCATTTTTTAAAGTTTGAAAATTGTTGAAAATAAAATAGTATTGGACATCTAAATGATTCTTGAAAATAAGAAAAGTTTTTGGAATTCAAGAAAATTTTGTAAATTGTGTTTATATTCTCATATTTTTCGAAATATATACACGTTTTTCTTTTTTTTTTTTTTTTTTTTGTTTTTTTAAATAACGTGAAAAACTTGAAAAATTTAAAGAAAATGTAAAATACCGAAGAAGCAAACTGAATATTTAAAAAATTTGGAAATTTCTGAATAGTTTCTACTTTTTTTACCATTGAAAAACATGGAAAATGTTTTTAATTTTAAAAAATTTGTTTAAATTCAGAAAATGTTAATTAACATTGTAGAATATGATTTTAATCATTTTTTCTAGGAACATGGATAATATTTTTCCATTTTTAAATGAATATCTAAAATATTTGAAACATTTTGAATGATGTGTAAAATTTATAAAACAATAACAATTTTTAAAAATGTCAATGATTCTGGAAAATCTAAAAATTCAGAATATTTTTTGAACTTTGTAGATTGCGTTCATTATTTTTCTTTAAAGTATGTACATACATTTGATAATTTTTATTCACTTTTTTAATAAAGAGCGGCTAATTGATATATATCATAAATTATAGAGAACACTAATTAATTGGACAAATTTCTATAAAATTTGCTGGGTTTAAAATAGTTTATGTCATGTTTAAAACTTTAGAAATTTGGAAATTTTGTAGAAATCTAGAAAATGTTCTGAAGATTTGTAGATTGTGTTTATTATCATATTATTTGTTCAAATATGAATGCCTACAATAATTTTTATTTTTTTTTGAAAATCTGAAAAATTTGAAAAGTTCTTAATAATTAGTATTAGGTACAACATTTGGGAAATTTAGAAAAATTGGAAGATTAGAAAAAAACACCCAAATTTTAAAAAACTAATGTTTCTAAAAAATTCAAAAATTTATTACAAATTCAGCAAATTTTTTGAACTTTGTAGATTGTGTTAATAATTTTTTCTTCAAAGTACATACATTTGATGATTTTTTCCACTTTTTTAATAAAAACGACTAATTGATGTATATTAAAATTTATAGAAATCACTAATTAATTCGACAAATTTCTATAAAATTTGCTGGGTTTGACATAGTTTGCGTCATGTTTAAAACTTTAGAAATTTGGAAAATTTGTAGATATCTAGAAAATGTTCTGAAGAGTTGTAGATTGTTTTATTATCATATTATTTGTTCAAATATGTATGCCTACAATAATTTTCATTTTTTATGAGAATCTGAAAAATTTGAAAAGTTTCAAATAATCGGTAGTATGTTCAACATTTGGGAAATTTAGAAATTGGAAAATTCGAAAAAAACACTGAAATTTGAAAAAACGTCAATGATTCCGAAAAACTCTAAAATTTATTAAAAATTCAGCAAATTTTGTAAACTTTGTAGATTGTGTTCATCGTCATTTTTTCTTAAGTACCTTTGATAATTTTTTTGACTTTTTCAATAAAGAACAACTTATTAATGAATATCGAAAATTATAGAAAACACTGATTAATTGGACAAACTTCTAAAAAACTTGTTCAGTTTTAAATAGTCTGTATCATGTTTAAAATTCAGAAATTCTGAAAATTGAAGAAAGATTCAAAGTCTTCAATCGTGTCAATAATTTCGAAAACTCTGGAAAATTTGTAGAGCTCTAGAAAACGTCCTAAAAATTTGTTGATTGTGTTTATTGTCATATTTTTTTCCAAATATGCCTATAGTAATTTTTATTTTCTATGAAAATCTGAAAAACTCGAAAAGTTTTAAATTATTGGTATCACGATCAACATTTCAGAAAATTAGAAAAATTAGAGAAAGACTTGAAAATTTTGAAAAACGTTGATGATTTCGGTAAATTCAAGAATTTATTGAAAACTTAGCAAATTTTCTAAACTTTGTAAATAACTTTCAATATCATTTTTTCTTCAAACTAAGTTTGATGACGTTTTTACCTTTTGTAATACAAAATGACTTATTAATAAATATAAAAAATTATAGAAAACACTTATTAATTGGACAAATTTCTATAAATTGTTTCGAATAGTTTGTATCATGTTAAAGTTTAGAAAATCTGAATATTGAAGAAACATTTGAAGTCTTCAATATTGTCAATGATTCCGAAGAATTCGTAGAAATCTAGAAAATGACCTTAAGTTTTGTAGATTGTATTTATTGTCATATTATTTTTCAGAATATGCTTACGATACTTTTTATTTTTTATAAAATCTTGAAAACTTGAAAAGTTTCTAAGCTGTTTCGTTCAACATTTAAAAAAATTGGAAAAACATTAAACATTTTTTAAATCCAGCAAATTATGTAAACTTTGTAGATTGTTTTTTCTTCATTTTTTCTTCAAAATACGTTTGATAATTTTTTTAATATTTTCAATAAAAACCGACATAACTTGGAAAGTACGTATTGGAAATTATGGGAAACGCTAATGAGTTGGACAAATTCTCTTTAAATTTGTTTATTTTTAAATAGTTAGAACCATGTATAAAAATTTAGAAATTCGGAAAATTCGTATACAAATTTACTATAGAATTTCTATAGAAGTCTATAAAATGTTCTGAAGTATTGTAGATGGTATTTATTATTATCTTATTTTTTCAGAATATGCCTCTTATACTTTTTTTTATAAAAATCTAATAAACTTGGAAGGTACTATTATTACGAAAAACTTTGGTTCGACAAATTTTTAAATAGTTGAGAAAGTTTTGCATAATTTCTGTATATAATGTGTAAAATTTTGAGAAATCTAAAATATCTTCGTAAGTTTTGTAGATTGTGTTTATAAACATATTATTTTTTCAACATATGCTTTCAATAATCATTTTTTTTTTTTTAATTCTAAAAAACTTTAAAATTACTATTACGGAAAATTTTGACTGGTTGGAAATTCTTTTTTTTATTGAGGAACTTTTTAATAGTCTATAAAATGTGTAAAATTAAAGAAAAATTTTGGAATTTGAAAAACATTGGAAGTTTCGAAGAATGCCAATAATTTTTAAACAAAATTGAAAAATTTGCTAAAATCTAGAGAATGTTAGTATTATTTTATTACTTTTTCAATATTAACATGTCTTTAATAGGTTTTTTTTTTAATCTGGAAAACTTGAAAATTATTATCATAATGGCAAACCTCTACTGTTTGTCCAAATTTTTAGAAAATCAGAAAAATTATTAACAGTTCGTAAAAAATGTACAATTAAAAAAAATTTTCAAATCAGATAAACTTTGAAAATCGCACAAATTGCTAATTTGAAAATTCGAAAATTTTATGAAATTACAAAAAATGCTCATTAACTTTCAAGATTGTATTCATTATCATATTTTTTCTTAACATATATGTTTTTTACTGTTCTATAAAAATCTTAGAAACGTAGAAAAGGATTGGAAAATAGTGAAAAAACTTAATGACGAAGAATGTTCATAAAATTACGAAAGTTTTGAATAGTTTGTATTGTCTGTGCAATCACTTCCCTTAAGCTGGCAAAGCAAAGTCAGCAGAATCGAAAAATTTTTTTTGCATAACTCAAGGCTAATTAAATGCCCTAATTAGAAATTTAGGGCTCCCTTGGTTTACCGGGAAATCAATGCGCTGCTAGCTTAAGTTTAAGCCAGCAGAACAATGCCAGAAAACGGCTTTAAACTATTTTGATCGGAATTATTTTAACCTCTAAATTTAAGGCTATTTACAGGCTCTAAGAAAAACAAAATGAAAATAGACCGCTCAAAATTTCCCGGAAAAATTCACGATTTCAAATTCCAAAGGCTCGCGCCAGCAGAACAAGTGTTAAAAACTGTTTTTATCAGAATTTCTTTAACGTCAACTTTGTAGGCTCTTTAAAGGCTGTAAGAAAAACATAAAATGAAAAAATCGAAAAAAAATTTTCCGGAAAAATCACTATCTCAATATTCAAAGGCCCGTACCAGCAGAACAACCCAGAAAAAGTGCTGAAAACTGTTTTCATCAGAACTTCTTTGACATCAGCTTTAAAGGCTCTAAGAAAAACATTAAATGAAAAAATGCAAAAAAAAATTTTCCAGAAAAATTCACTCTCTTAATATTAAAAGGCTTGTACCAGCAGAACAATCCAGAAAAAGTGTTAAAAACTGTTTTTATCAGAATTTCGGATGATTAATTTTTACGTAAAATTTTTTTCGACTTTTTTCATTTTATGTTTTTCTTAGTTTTAGAGCCTATAAAGAGCCTTTAAAGTTGACGTTAAAGAAATTCTGATATAAACAGTTTTTAACACTTTTTCTGGATTGTTCTGCTGGTACGAGCCTTTAAATATTGAGATAGTGAATTTTTCTGGAAAATTTTTTTTCGCATTTCTTCATTTAATGTTTTTCTTAGAGCCTCAAGAGCCTTCAAAGTTGACTTCAAAGAAATTCTAATTAAAACAGTTTTTAACACTTGTTCTGCTGGCGCGAGCCTTTGGAATTTGAAATCGTGAATTTTTCCGGGAAATTTTGTGCGGTCTATTTTCATTTTGTTTTTCTTAGAGCCTTTAAGTAGCCTTAAATTTAGAGGTTAAAATTATTCCGAACAAAATAGTTGAAAGCCGTTTTCTGGCATTGTTCTGCTGGCTTAAACTTAAGCTAGCAGCGCATTGATTTCCCGGTAAACCAAGAGAGCCCTAAATTTTTAATTATGGCATTTAATTAGCCTTCAATTAGCTTTAAATTATGCAAAAAAATTTTTTCGATTCTGCTGACTTTGCTCTGCCAGCTTAAGAGACGTTGTGGAATCACGAAAATTAAAAAAAAATCAATAAATGTTAAAAAATTAACAAACTTTCAATAGTATAACAATTTTAAAAATTTGTTAAACTTCCACAAACGTTCGAGTATTGTTTATTTTGATGTGAATGATTAAAAATAAATAAATGTCACAACTATCTCATCTGTTCTTTGAGATTTAATTGGTCAGCGTTTTGTAATTTTCCTTAGAATAAACAAGAAAAAAACACCTCGATTCAAAGTTTAGCATTCAATACTCATTTATATGCTACAATGTTTGTAACTATATAAAAAATGTTTCTTTTCCCTATATGAACTCTGTTAAAAAAAGTTATCTGAATAATCTTCATACTCTCCACCTATTTTTTCATGAAAATAGAAACACTTATAACACATCTCCTAAGAATCATGACAGCATACATGTTTCGTATTCTCCAACTGGGTTCATATCAGTTGACACATTATTCTTATTGTCACATGAATTCACACGTTTTCTTTACATCCTTCCACCCACAACACAAAACCCTGACACGCCAAGAGGGTGTAGACGGCGTATCGCCATAAATCATCGCAATAAAAATGACGCGTGGCAGTGGAAGAGATTGTAATTAATCTACTTAACAGCCAAAAATCTCACACCTAGGTCGACCATTCAAGCCCCTTGTTATTACAACACGGTGAGGCCCCTTTGATAAACGTGTAGAAAGAACGAGCGACACTTCGTAAATGAGCTCTTGAATGGGGCCCCAATTTTCGGGCGCACAAAGACCGAAATGAGTGTGGGAAAAAAATGCGAACATTATATCGTGATTATTTCCATTGCCTCGCGATATTCGTGACTGTGAATTGAAGGGCCTTTACAGATAGCTGCAGCCATGAGTCAGGTTCAGGACACGAACAACACGGACAAGAAGGAAATCGCGGACGAGGAGCGAGAGAAGATGCTGAATGCTGAAAATACGAAGCACACGAGTGCTGTTCCGAACGAGCACGAGCTGAGCGAGGAACAACACAAACCCAAGCGAAAGATACCCATCGGGGCGATAAAGATGCCCATGCCCAGCTTCTGCCGATCCAAGAGCAAGGAGACTTGCAATGTTAAAATTGTAAGTTGTACCTGTTTTTTGTTCAAATAATTGTTACTTTTTAAAGTTGTGACTACAGGGATTGGGAAGAATGGAGAAAATAGGCTCAGTTTGAGTTACATGGCTTGTGCATGGATATCTGGATTGAAAAACGTAATACACTTGAACCTGAATCGAGGGTTTTTCGATAGAGCGCACCCTAAATTATCGTGAAATCCTTGATAGCTGTTAGGCTCAGAGTTTCACAGTAGGAGAAACATTCTGGAATTTTTTAGAAGATTGAAAAGTCATAAGCCGAATGCAGTACTTTTGGGTCCTGACGGTCTTTCAACTTAATTTATTCAATCTGGATCGGGCGCTGTGTTTATTTAAGATCCCGAGCCCGAGCGCGCAATCCAGATTTGACTGTACTAGTGAAGGCCTGAGAGAAAAATTGCCATAAAAAAATTCTAAGGTTGTCTAAAATTTTAAACAACTATCAATTTCATTAAGAAACTAAATTCAAAGACTTCTACTGAAACATTTGAAATCAATCGGCGAAATAAATTATAAAGTCGGTGAATTTATATTGACGAACCGAATAGTTGCTACAAATTGATTAAAAATCTATTATTTCGAATTTCATCACTCGTACATTTTAATGCTGATTTTTTTATCGAATTTATTAGAATCCAAAGAAATTTCAGAAGGGAAGCCAGAAATTGAAAAAATGTATATAAATAATTATAGTATTAGATTTAATTAATGAAAATTAGAAGTTTTTAAATCAACAAATTTTTGATTTTTGGTGAATATTATAAAAATTAAGTGTGTCAGTTAATGAATCAAAATTTTTATTATGTCAACACAAATTTACCTCCTTTATTTATCATACTTCGCAATGATATCAGTTAAATAATTTTTGTAATTTATTGTCTGAATAGCACATTTTGTATTGCAGATTGTTTTTCGCTTTATTTTTTACCACTTGGGCAAAAGTTTACCATTTTTGAATGATTTGTATGTAGAGCAGTAAAAATTCGAACCACGACCTATTCATTTTGAAAAAAAAATTTATATTTTTAATTATAACTGCCCGCAATTGCAGTTTATTTCATTTATTATTGAAAATCAATCATTTGTTTATTTTCTAATATTTTCAACTCTTCTACTTTTTACAGTACAAAAAATTCAATAAAAAAATCATGAACCGTTTGTGAATTTTAAACACAATATTAAAAATAAAAAAATTCTCCATTTATCAACACTAATTTTTGAAAATGCAGTCAGCTCAGTTTTTTCATGCAAAGTATTTACTATTTCTTAAAATGTTCCATACAAAATATCAAAACCACAAATTTGTATGATTTCGAAATTTTCATTAATTGCATCCAACTATGTATTATTTTATTTCTTACCTTTCTTTTTAATTTTGATTTCGTTGTAAATTCATGTTCCTGAACTTCAAAACGTTTGAAAATTAATGGAATCAAAAAAAATATTGTTACCATTACATTCCTTGATCAAAGTAATAAATATTATTGATTAATATTTAACAACTATTATCTTTTACACTAATTTTTTTCGGCTTATTCTTGATTGTAGATAGAAAAATAATTTTATTTTTTTTTTGTCATTTTTGTTTATTTCTTCAACTTAAGTTTTAATGCAGAAATGGTAAATTTTTTAAATTGACCTAACTGCAATTGCAGTTTGTTAAAAATGTAGAAAATCTTGTTTTTTTGGTAACAAATGTACCAATAACATTGATAATCATGATATATTTAATGTTTAAAAATTCTCAAGAAGAATTATAAAATATGATATCATGTGCATGATAAAATTCATTTTTCATTGATTAAATAGTAAAACTTTCAAGTTTTTTACAGTGAATTGTTTATTTAATTGTCTATGTCTGAATTATTAAAATATTTTTTACAAACAAAATGTGTCCATCATCTTGTGCAGTACTGTGATAACTGATAATTATACCTATTACGTTTTGAAACACTTGTTAGTTATAAATACTTTTAGGTAATAATAATCGATAAAATTTCTTTATTTCCATTTATATAAAAAATAATATTCAAAAGAGACCAATAGGATTGGAGAATAAAATGAAATATTTCTTACAAACATTTTTAATATCTGGAATCTTTATGTATAACGCTCTTTTATACACACATAACGTGTGAGGGCCGCACAAAATTTGCAATCAAATTTTTTATGCAGAATTCGTTATTAATGGGACCTTTTGGCATTGACAATTAGCAAACTGTGAATAAAATATCGTGCCATGAATTCTGATATTACCTATTGTGACCGATTGGGTACAGTAATGTCCAAAACATAATGTCCAAAAGTACGTTAGTGAAGTTGTCAGTTCATAGTTGAATAATTCAAGAAGTTAGACTAGAATTATAAGACAATCTGGACATTGAATTGGATGGATATAAAAGTATCAGTGTCAGATTGTTCGCTCGACATTGAACATGTTGTTGACAAGTAGCATTTGTTTTTATAATTAAAAATAGTTTGGGACAATGAAATTTTCCTTGACAATGAAATTTTATTTATGTCTTTAGAAGGATTCTCTAATAATCGAAACGTCGACCATGAGACTTTGAAATACTAACTTTTGACTGGGAAATTGAATAATTTTATTTTTTCATTTATTTATTTATTAGCATATAAAAATCTTTGGACATCGCGGTCTCCTACCAGTGATGTGAATTGACGCGTCAGACAATTTTTCTGACGTCATGGTCAATTTGACCGGTCATGACGGTGAGGGTTTCATGAGTTTGTATGTGAATTGTCCGGTCAAAAAAGACCGTCAGTAACAGTAAAAACGAATTCTCGAAAAAATTTTTGACACTTTTCTGATAATTTATTCAAGCTGTGTAATAGACAATAGTGACAATAGGAAATTCTTATCTATAAAAAAATCAATATATGCTACAGCTATCGATATTAAACTGGTTGATGCAAATTTTTTCAATTTTATTCATGGTACGAAAAGCAGGCTGCTGAATTTTTTCTACCCCAACTCTACTTGATGTTCTCGTTCTCATTTTCAGAATCTAATTCTGGCAAATATATTTTCAATAAATCATTATCGATCTCATATTCCTCAGCATCAACACTCTGCCAAGTGTCTGGTTTAAAAATTTGTAGATTATGTGCTATAAATTGATTTTTCCAGCTTGTATAGTATTCAGACGGTTTCTGTGTGAGTAATTATGAATCCACTCGTGTGTGCTGATAGGAATACCATCTAAATTTAGGGTATTTAAAATAATTTGTTAAAAGACTCGTAAGTGAAAGAAATATTCAGGAGACGATCGAGGGGGATTAAATAGGGCTGCTCAATATTGAATTGAGCATTGCCTAAAAAAATTTTAGCATGTATGACAATTCTAAAGATAAATTGCACTGCTATTTTTGTTTGAACAGTTTTCATACCCGTCAGAAAAAAATTGACGTCAAAAGTTAACCAAAATTTTTCTGACTATTGACCGTCATGACCGTCAATTGACTGGTCAAATTGACCGACTAACAACACTGTCTCCTACCCTTTTGACCAAACGATTACCTTCCTCTGTAAGCTTTCATTCCTTCAAAATAGTAAGGTCATGGTCAAGCAGCTCGAAAGCACCCCAGAGAACCTCTAAAGCTGGGTTGCACCCGAAGAAGATAATGCTTCCCGTGTGGTGGGATTACAAAGGTATCGTTTATTATGAACTTTTACCGAAAGGAAAAACCATTGATTTGAAGGTATATTGTTCACAATTGACGAAACTGAACCAAGCAATCATAAAAAAATGCCCAGCACTGACCAGTCGGAAGAAAGTTGTCTTCCATCACGACAATCCCAGGCCTTACACTTCAATGGCTACCCGGAAAAAATTGTTGAGCCTTGGGTACGATGTTTTGCCTAATCCTCCATATTCTCCCGACTTGGCACCCTCTGATTTTCATCTATTCCGGTCGTTACAAAATTTTCTGAATGGGAAAACCTTCACTGATGGAGAAGGCGTCAAAAATCACCTTGATCAGTTTTTCAACGAAAAGCCCCAAAGTTTTTACGAACGCGGAATAATGAAGTTGGTGGAAAGATGGCGAGAGGTCATAGATAGGAATGGAGATTATGTAATTGATTGAAATCTGTTTTTGTTATGAAATAAATAATGATCGATTGTCTTTGACAAAACCGAACGAACTTATTTTCCAACCCAATATATAATGATATAGTATTAGAAGGTTTTCAAAACTTTCTTTTCGAATAAATTATTGCAATAGTTTTTCAGGGAAAATTTTTTCCGGATTCAAGTCATTCCGAAAAATGGGTAGCTCAACTTCAAGCTGCAGTCTTGTGAATTCAGGGACAAGCTAATATTCGTCGAATTCTGCTGGCACCGCTTGCAGTCGTCATAGTGACGAAAAGCACCCTCGGGGGGCCTCGGGCACATGCATGTGCGAGAATAATCGGTGACAAGAGCAGGGCCACCCCGTGTAACAGGACGCCACGCGTTCCCACCCTCCTCATTTGCGTGACGTCAGGCCGCACCTGGCATCGATCTGGCGCACTTTCGCTTTACAAAGCAAAACAGAAGAAAAACAAACCTCTGGCGCCGTTGAAAAAGAATCTCCTCGTTATTTTTCCGACCGCGAACTTGGCCTTGCGTCTTCTCTACGAGCGGATAATTTTCGTGGCACACAAGATACGCCGCCGACACTTTCAGGCCGCTTTCTCAGGGATCGGCGGCCACACGATTTATTGTAACGGAGAAATCGCGATTGGTTTTTCGAGCGCTGATTAATAGGACGTTTTATTTCAACGCATGGCTGGACACAAACGAGGAGCGTTCGATGCCGTCTTTTCCATGGTGCTCAAACAAAGTACACTTGATAATCGCTTTGGGGAGCAGCTCTGGGCACGGTTTGCCTGTCTCGAGTTTCTTTTTTTTTACAAGGATTGGGCGATTCAAGTTTCTAATTCCAAATTACACTCGGACGTCGAGCTATTGGAAGTCGAGATGTCGGACATCTTAATAAGTGCGAAGAAAATTCAAATTAGGTTCTCCACGATCTAGTCATTAGGGCATTGTTGTGCTAAAATTCTGGTGCTTGTTATTGATTGTAAGGCATTGTGACCAGTGTTGTGAGTCGGTCAATTGGACAGTCAATCGTCAGAAATATTTTGGTTAACTTTTGACGTCAATTTTTTTCTGACGGGTATGAATACTGGTCAAACAAAACGAGCAGTGCAATTCATCTTAAGAATTGTCATACTTGCTAAAATTTTTTAGGCAATGCTAAATTCAATATTGAGCAGCCCTATTTCATCCCCCTCAATTGTCTCCTAACTATTTCTTTCACTTACGAGTCTTTTAACAAATTTTTTAAAATTTAGAGGGGAATCCTATCAGCACACATGGGTGGATTCATAATAACTTACACAGAAACCGTCTGGATACTATACAAGCTGGAAAAATCAATTTATAGCACATAATCCACAAATTTTTAAACCAGACACTTGGCAGAGTGTTGATGCTGAAGAATATGAGATCGATAATGATTTATTGAAAATATATTTGCCAGAATTAGATTCTGAAAATGAGAACGAGAACATCGAGTAGAGTTGCGGTAGAAAAAATTCAGCAGCCTGCTTTTCTTAGCATGAATAAAATTGAAAAAGTTTGCGTTAACCAGTTTACTATAGATAGCTATAGCATATATTGATTTTTTTGTGGATAAGAATTTCCTATTGTCACTATTGTCTATTACACAGCTTGAATAAATTATCAAAAATGTGTCAAATTTTTTCGAGAATCTGTTTTTACTGTCACCGACGGTCAGAAACTTTTTTGACCAGTCAATTCACATACAAACTCATGAAACCCTGACCGTCATGATCGGTCAAATTGACCATGACGATAGAAAAATTGTCTGACGCGTCAATTCACATCACTGGTTGTGGCGCATCATTAAAATTCCTCTCACTGTGTCACCAGAAAAGGCCGATATATTGGACTGCTTCTTCCTTGTTTGTTCAAGTTCCCCAATCAGTCCAAAATCGCGACGTCCGAGTGTATTTACTTTTCTGTAACCAAGTGGTGGCAAGAAAGGGGCTTAATTCAATTACTTCATGTCAGTGGCGTAGGCAGAAAAAATTTTCGGAGGAGGTTTTTCTGAGAAATATTTTTCCCTCGGGATTTCATAATTTTTTATCTTTGACAATATGGTTGCAGAAGAGCAATTTTGAAAAATTTTACATTTCAGAATTTGAACGTTACACAACTTTTGGAATCCAGAGTTGCACATTTTTCATGTTCGTAAATAATGGAATTTGATTTTTGTAATTTTCAATTAGTTACTGAGGTTTAAATTTTTTTACCAATACTTTTCGTATTTATACCACTTTGAGAATTATCTGATATTAAGTAATGTGGGTTTTTATAGAGCTTTCAGAAATTTGATGCTCTAGGAATCAAACTTCTGAAAATTTTATATATTTGAGTTGATTTTTTAGCAAATTTGAACAACACGGATAAAAAGTAAATTATAAATTTATATTATTTTCGTATGATATATTATTCATACGTAGTATTTTCTGGTATTTTTAATATTTCTATGAATCGCTCAATAGATTTTTGGCAATTGACGCTATAGTATTGAAACTTTTAACGATTTTCAGAATTTGAATTGATTTTCCAGACGACAGTTTCTTATATGAAGATTTTCAATACTCTTATTCAATATTTTTTTATTATTTCTACAATTAAAAGTATGTTTAATTGTGTACATTGCATTAATTGAATTAGATGTACTTTTATTGTTTTCTATATGAATTTCTCGCATAATTTTTAAAATTATATATAAATATAGTATTATAATAATAATTATGCTCCAGGACAGAAAGTTTTAAAAATTTCTAAGAAGATTATTTTTTTTAGATGATTTTTATGTATTGAAAGATATCTAGTGAACTAGTAGGCTAGTAAACTAGTAAACTACAGAAATTGTAAAATAATAAAATGGTAAACAAGTGAAAAAGAAAAATAGTAAACTAGTAAACTTGATTTTCACATTTTTCTTGTATAATATACGAAACCCTGATGGATTTCTAAGTATTTTCATAGATTATTCATAATTTTGTAGATTGCTACAGAGGTTTAAAAAACTTGATGCTTTAAAATGCGAATTTCGATCTATTATCAGTAATTTCAAGAAATAATTATAAAATCACATTCATACAGAATTTCGAAGTTTTATATCGTTATTCTTGTTTCGTATTTTTGAAATATTTAAAGAATTTCATTAAATTTTCTAGAATTTTTATAGATTCATAGTTTATACAGAATTTATTGCTCTAAAATCCCAACATTTATAGATCGTAGAGGCATTAATGGAGATTTTCCAGAAAACATTTTTTTCATAGAATTTAATCGATTTAAATATTCTTTAAGTTTGTATGAATTGAAAAATTTTTAATGCTTTTATATGGATTTCATATGGATTTCTAGAAGTTCATGATCTAAGATTCAAATTTTTGTAGTTTTATCATTTACGTCGATTTTCATTTTTCTTGATTATTCACCGTGTCGCAACAATTTTTCTCATTCATATTTTCTACGTAATCCTACGTTTCGACAATTTTTACGTCTTTATTAAATATAACATACTGCTACCGTGTTCATGCATTTTTTTGTAACTTATATTTTCACTGTTAATAATTGTAACTTTTTTCATGTTTACATGAAATATCGATTGATTTTATCAGAATTTTGGGAGGGGTTTGAACCTCCAAAACCCCCCTCTGCCTACGCGCCTGCTTCATGTAATTTCTTCATCTCCTCTTAATAATCTCAGCATCTTGTTAATTCGCCTCAGTAATTATAAATTGCGAAAAGAAAGAGCACAACATGTTCTGGCTCGGCATCATTTCCCTTCGCCACTTCCTAAGATTCATCCGGGGCCCCCTGAGGCTTACAACAATTGAATCAACCAGACGTGGAAAATGTTCTCAACTTTCCCTCCCTGTCGCTTTAACGTGCGAATCGTGTCGCTCACCAGACTTTTGATTCGCGTGAGATTGTTCTCCGATCATTTTAACCGGAAGTATAAACGGTGGCGTTTACACTGTAATTAAATCAGTGGAAAAGTGAAAACTAGGAAATCTCCTTTGTCTGGATATGCTTATTATTTATGACATTTTGGGATTTGAAGTATAGGAATTAGTGTGGGTACCGAAAAAATGAAATTCTAGTCAGATAATTAATATTCCAAGCTATGTATCATTGGAAAGTAATTTCCAATCGGAACATTTCCCCAGATTTCCCTGGCTGAAGAAAAATCCTCTCACCCCGACACCCATTGATTTACAGAGCGTTCGGCATAACTGCATTCGAACCTCAAAACGAACGAGGATGGAAAAAGCGGCATATGTTCCGTGTGGCCGCTGCCTGTTTTTTGCCCCGTTTCTCTTTCGACTTGCACGAAGATAGCGTTGCAAAAATGAACAAAACAAAAAGAAAATTACACGGCTCCCGGCGCGGCGCGCAATTTATGAATGCTTTTGTGCATCTTACGCTCACAAGCGCCACTACTTTTTGACAGGGAAATCAGATATCCTTTATAAGGCCCGGCACTGTAAAATTGATTCATGTATCTGATGAATACGATATCCATCACTTTTTTGAAGTACCGAAAGAATTCCATGAAACAGATGAGTAATTTTAATTTAGGTAAAAGTCATTGTTCTTGCAACTTATTGTCCATCATCGAATGGAATTGAAATTTCAGTGAAAGAATAGGAAACGCATCGAATCCTTATAAACAAATTTTTTTCACGCCCATTGAACATAAACAATACTTCCATGTACATGTGTTGTATTGGAAGGGCAAAAACTCGAAGAGCAAAACCAGAATAACCGGAACCCTTTCTAGATCGAAAGGTATAGGAGGGTCTTTGCTCTGCGTGGCTGCTAGCTAGTGTTGTGTTCACAATGGAAAATCTATTTTACCGTTAGAATCGGATTTCTCCTGGCGTATTTTTGAAATCGCGCAGCCGGTCCAATAGAAAAATACACGGGCAATCAAATTGAAATTAAACATACGGATTGCTATTAGGAACACCAGGTGTATGGTCGTTTTCTATTCGCCTTCACTCCTTGTACAGTGAGAATTCGACGATTCATTTTTTGCTGATTACGATTATCGTCACGCTTAATGATTCAGGCAAATGTACTTTCGAAGTGATTCAACGAGATTTTCTTGTCCTACAAAGCATTTTTAGTTCATTCATAGAATAGTATATTGTACGATGAGAGATTTAAATCTCTCTGTGTTCTTAAAATTGCATAAACGTTTTTAATCTCAATAAACCTGTTAGCGGATTTTAATAAACTTGTATATAGAATATTCATATACAAGTATATTAAATTTCATATGGTTAGTCAAATTAAATAAACATTTGATGCATATTCTGTTTAAACTTACAAAAAAAAAATAATTTGATAGTTTTCTTCTGTTTATTTTACTACAAGCTTTCGGAAATTGCGAAACAACTCCAGCCTATACGTTTTGACTGATGAGCTAATGTCACATCTGAGAAATTTTATTTCTTTTCAGATCATATATTCATTCAAAGGTTTAATGCACAGACTTAGAACTTTCAATAAACACTGTATAGTTATTGAAAATTCATAACACGTTCAAGTAAAAAAAAATTATCACATAGTTGTTTTGAATTAATGATATACTGAAAAATAATGCTTGTATTATGAGTTCGACATACATGTTGAAAAATTTCAAAGAACATGCTTATTGATATAGAATTCATACAGAAATGAATCAATTTTAATATACCTTTATACAATAAAGTGTATGAAATTTAAGCATAGTGTGCGCGATTGGGATTCAATATATAATTCTAGCATTTTTCAGAAACCTTCTAAAAATTTCGATAAACATGTATTGTTCTTAATACAAAAGTTTATTATTAATACATACATGTATGATTATAATATGTGTATAATAATAATCAACACATGTTATATGATCATAGGAACTTAAAAAGATTTTTCTTATATTTAAAAAGTTTAAAATGTGTAAGACAGGAACTTGAAAGACTGATATATATTATGTTGCAATGAGAATCAAATCGATCTGAAATGCTCAAACAAAAGGACTAAAATTTTTACTGGGATATGATCAACAGGTCTAAAGAAGGTTCTTTCTTAATGTCAAAAGTTTAAAATGTTCAAATCAGAACTAAAATTTTGACTCGGATATGATCAACAGGTCTAAAGAAGTTTCTTCCTATATCTCAAAAGTTTAAAATGTTCAAAACAGGAGCTACAAGACTTACGATGTTCTAATAAGAACTAAAAAGATCTAAAATGTTCAAATCAGAACAAACTAAAATTTCGACTCGGGTTCTATTTATTTATTTATAATCAGGCGTAAAACAATGTTTACAGAATATACAATATATCCCCACAAAAATAGCATAGCTATTCGACGGTGGGTCTGACGTACATTTACAAAAATTAGCAAAAATATATCAATGGAATTTCACAAATAATCCCTATCTCCGATAATCGAATCTATGTATCGTTCATTAAATACAAATGGAAATCAATGATAAAAAGGACATACAGAAAATAAAAATGAGATGAGAGATGTAAGTAAAGATTTTCTGATTAAAAGATATTTGTTAAGTATTTTTTAGTGATAGTAAATGCTTTGGAGAGGAGGTTTCATTTTTTTGAAACACATGTGACTGAAAAATGTAGAATAAAAATTTTAGAAATTCAATTTGCCGAAAACGATATAATGTAGAATATCTATTTAGTATTTTTACATTTAAAGTGTCATGAAATTTTTTTATTGACATTTTTTATTTATATCCTACATACTTATTTATTTCATATTCAATTTGTTTATTATTATAGAATGTTACATTATCAGTTATTTTTTTTTTTTTTTTTAAGCAACAGGATTGATATTGCAGTGACTTTCAAAATGTACGTCTGTTCACTTCGATTTATCTATGACAATGAAAGACCTTTTTTCTCTAATGATTGACGATTGTTAACATGTTGCAATTATGGAGGTATTAGATGGGAGTGGTTTCG
The DNA here is from genome assembly GCA_028476575.1 of Platygaster robiniae. Classification (NCBI taxonomy): domain Eukaryota; kingdom Metazoa; phylum Arthropoda; class Insecta; order Hymenoptera; family Platygastridae; genus Platygaster; species Platygaster robiniae. The sequence continues at coordinate 48,577,077 of CM052019.1, read as the reverse complement.
TATTCTTGTTTTTGATTTTGCGGCTTTTGAAGCGGTTTGAATGATAATGACCATGACTTGGATCACACACTTAGGATTGAAACGTAAGAATAATAAAAACACATTGACTGGAATATCGAAAAACGTGTTTGATTATTAAGAACGTAACTAATGATAAATAAACTGCAAGGATTAATTGATATTTTTTACATTTTAAAAATTTAAAACAAAAAACTGATAATTTTGATAACAATCGCGAGAGTGTATCATTTTTAATTTCATATTTTTTAACAATATTTACATTCTTATTTTTATTGCATAAATTTTTTGATTTAGAAAACTATTGTATCCTTTCTCAAAAATATGTTTTTGATATTCATTAAAAATAAAAACTACCATATCGATGTTTTATTTGAAAAAAAAACGGAAAAATTAAAATTTTCCTATTTTCATCAATTTCAACTCAATAATTATTTTACGATTAGTATTTTTTAAATCCAAGTTTGATAATATTTAAAAGAAAACAATAATGTTAGGAAGTTAATTATGATTCAGGGTGTTATTTTGGCAATGAACTTTAGTCCAACTTTTATATTTAAATTTTGGATCTTTCTGTCATGACATGTTAAATCATGTAATAATCAAGTTTTAAAAATACGTTCTTCATTATTTTTATCCAATCGAATGCTAAATTCAATTTTATAAATAAATATTTATCAATAATACATGTAATTTTTATATTTCCACGCTACCTATGATTTTATCAACTTGTCAATCATTTGGAGCTCATTTGTTATGATAAATTATGTAAAAAATGAATAGAAATTATGGTGTAAAGAACGGTGACTTAAGGCTACTTTTTAGATTTTTTATATTATTGTTGTCCAGGCAATGTAAGACAGAGTAATAATTTAAAAATTCTTTTATGAAGTAACTCTGACTGCCCGTTCTTTACACCATAATCAAAAATTGGCAGAGTGTATAAATTACTGCAAACAAAAATTCTTCTTTCTAATATATCTTTTGATCTTCTAGATTTCAATCATATTCGTTTTTTTGTCCTCTTCAAAAATAATTAACAATCAATTATCATATAGATTAAAAAAATTTTGTTCCCTTTATCGCGTCATATTATTTTAGTTAGTATAAATTTCATATCAATTTGTTCCTACTTTCTGTCATAAATATAATAAATATTTTGAATTAGTCACTCTTCTTCTATTTGTGAACAAAATTATTCATATAAAAGGATTGTAAATGATTTTCGAAGGGTACGGAAAAATAAATGTATTCGAAAACAAAAATATCTTAAACAGAAAAAAATATTCAAGAAACAAATTTTTATTTGTTCATTACATGAGTTACATTAATTAATTGGCTTCAAATGATTAATAAGTAGATGAAATTATTATGATATAATTAATACAGATACTATAATTATAAATTGTTTATGAGTACATTATCATTCAATCATAATATAAAGTACAAAATGAAAAGTTAAATTAAAAATTAATCATGAAGAATATATTAATTAAATATTATATAATAATGTAAATATGTCATCCTGTTAAATTTGTAATTTGATTTCAGAACTTTCAGTGCGATATTTTCGAACTGGCATTATTTTAAATATCCTGACTTTATAAAAAAAATTTTGGTAATATTCGAATTGTTAGAAAATGCTTGATTTTTTTGTAACGTACTAAGCTTCACAAGAATTTTTAATAGAAAACATCGAAATGCATCATATTTTTTTATGAAAAAATTCATTACATATTCTGCTTTTCTTTGTTTATAGGGAGTATATGAAATTACTAGGGGTGTGCGGGATCCCGACTTTTCGGGAATCCCGACGCCGGGATGGGTCGGGAAAGGCGCTTTCTCGAACTTTTCGGGAATTCCGAACTTTTCGGGAATTCCGAACTTTTCGGGAATCCCGAACTTTCCGGGAAATCCCGAACTTTCTGGGATTTTCGAATATTTCGGAATACGACAATCCAAAAATGTTCTCTAATTCCGAAATTCATAGGTAAATGTAGAAGTTGTGAGAATCTCAGTTACCAGGTTATCTACTGATAGGCTGAAAAAAATTCCTGTATGATTCCTGTATGTATTTCAGTTTTTCCATACACAGTTTTGAAAAATTCAAGAACCAAATAATTTTGCTATACTTACATATTTTCTAAACGATAAAAACTTGATTTTTTGTTGGTAAGTAAAACTTGAACTATAACGAATTTTCCAAAATATTAAGATGAGAAATCTTTTTCGATCAAGAGTTTCTATGTTTCGTTAGTTATGTTATTGATTTCTTTAGTTATTAGACAGTTCATTTCCTTGTATGACGTTGTTCCATTCATTTGTTTCTTAATTTAAGTTAGATTTTTTACTTCCAAAAATGTCCGTCAGAAACTTATTAATCCGGAGCAATAACAAATATGAAATTTCTTCCTTCATGAATATAAATTCATAAGATTGCAGTAAATTCGGTTGTCAAGTGCAAGTAATTAATATTTTTGAACAATGTTCATACAAAACATCGAAAGTGCTAATTTTTTTATTCTTAAAACATTCATTTCTGATCAATCAAATACTTCAAGATTAGAACACTTTTATAATGTAATTATTTTCTTCATTTGTTTTGGACTTTTATTTTGTTTCGAACCCGATGAAAAAATTTTTAAGAACAATTGATGATGAATTTAAAAAAGCTAGATCATTTATCTCAAATTAGTCGAAATTGGTTAAGTGAATTTTTAATTTACAATTCTGGGTCATGAATTCATTACTTTCGCATGCATTTTTTATTGTTTAATTGTTTAGTTATTTAATCAGAATATAAAATTTTCCATCTATTAACAAATTTTTCTTTCCAGATTTTAGTTCAAAAATCGTAAAATTTGAAATTCTCTTTATAGCAATGGTAGCATTTCAAAAATCCTGTAAATTTCATATTTTGATACAAATTTGCGATTTAATTCGTGACGAAGAGAATTAAATTGAGCAGAAAAAAAATACTTAGAGAGCAATTTTACACTCCAAATGCTTGGATACAGTTCAATTTTTTTTCGATTTATTGGTTTACAACGATGACCGATTCTCGAAGATTGCAGAAAATCACAGAAGTAAAACAATATTTCTCTGTGGTTCGAAACTTTGCCGGATTGAATAGCGTTTCGCTACTCGCTACTCGTATTTCAGAGCAGAAATTTGTATATTTCTCATAATCCTGAAGTTTCGATATTCTAGGAATTTTGAAAATAGCCAGATTTTTCGGAATTCTTGCAATTTTCTGAACTCCCGAATTTTTCGGGATTCCCGACATTTTTGGGGATTTCTGACATTTTTCAGGATTCCCGACATTTTTCAGGATTCCCGACATTTTCAGGATTCTCGAAAAACTCGGGATCCCCTCCTGACCCGATGCAAAATTTCCCGACCTATCCCGACCCCCTAAAATCTCAATCCCGCACACCACTAGAAATTACCTATATTAAACTAATCTACTATATTCCAAGCGAACAAAAATAATGTAAATTTTAGAGATCACTTTGAAGGGCAGAATATACTCTGATTACAAGTCGAAATTTATAACTCTGCGTTCCCTACTCATGTTACAAAAAAGACATTAAATTGTCTTTGTGTGAATTTCGAGAATGTTGAGTTTGCATAACTGAAAATGATGGTGGATTCTCGAACGATCGAGAAGTTAAATTACTCAGTAACTTGAATTTCCTTAGTTGAAGTAATATATTTTGAGCATTTGTATTTTCAAAAATGAATTAAACAATTTCATGTGTGGAGAGTAAAAATAATCAATGAAAGGTATGAATCACTTCGAATATATTCTCAGCTTTGTTGTTCAAGCTCATTCATGATTATCGTTTCAATGCCCAGCATCAAGTTATCGGTAACCCGATCGTTTGAGTAATCTTTTAACGGCGTTGTTGCACGAACCACGCGCTTCGAAAACCAATCGCGAAGTGTAAAATAAATAATATTGTCTAGATAATTTTTACAGTTTAAAATTCCAAAGTGTTCTGTCATTCAAGTAGGAATTCACATCCTCTTTTAAATCAAACAACACTTTTGGAAACATTCATAGAATAAACAGATAAAAAATGTTGAAACCTTTTCCTGTCACTTTTGCATGATCAAATTTTCCAGTATCTAAAGTTGTATTGAATTTCTCTCTACTGTATGCATAAATATTTAAAAAAAAATACTCTGTTTGCTTCTTCATTCTATTTCGAATTGCTAAGAGCGATCGGAATGCAAAAGTCTCAGCTACACGATATTCCTCCTTGGCGATAAAGCTGTTTTGTCTGAAATAGTAAACGAAAAATAAGACCTTCTGAGAAAATACTGTCCCTGACTACAGGTTTCATTTTCTAGATTTCGATAATCGTATGTGTATATTTGACACTGTTTTTCACTATGAATATTTGAAAAAATCATTGCACGAAATACTTTTGCTTGGATGACAACCAGACCTGGAATTCCTATAACTAAACTTTTTCACGCTGGTTTACCCTTCAATCAAAGTGATTGAATCTCGGGAAGCTAAGCTAATAACGAGAAATCAAATTTTCTTTGCCGCCAATCGTAATGATCGTCGAGAGTTATTAATGGCCACGTAAAATTGGCTGGCAATCGATACGCGGACGCGCCAGGATCGTTGAACCATGAAGTGTAATGAAAGTTAATCGACTCGATGTTTCGCGCATGAAGTTCCGTATTTTAGCACGTTTTTATGTTTTATAAATTTCAAATGTTAAAGTATAAATTTTATACCATTCGTGCACTTTCGAAAAGCTTTTATGGAGTTTGGAAACCAATTTTTTTCAGCAACTGATTTGACTGCAAAATGAAGTGCGTTTCACTGACGAATTCATAATAATCTTATGTATTGGTATTTCTTTGAGGAATTGAAGTCTTTTATTAAGTTTTCAATGCAAAACTTTATTGTGAAGACTATCTTTCACAAAGATAGACACTACCCTTCAAAATTACTTTATACAGAATAGAAAATTTTAGATATCAAGAAGGCTTTTTTACGAAGAACAGTCAAGTATTTCTATTTAGACTTACAGACTTACAGACTAAAACCGTCAATAAATAAAAAAAAAATAATTAAGTTTTCAATTTAGGATTCCTTCATGACTTGAAATTGAATGTTGATTTGTTAGGCATTTTTAAGGATTACTGTACATTTTTTTTTCAGAGCTTAGTTTTTAGATTACTAGAAGTCATGTAAACTTAATCAATGAAAAATTTATATTTCACTGACCGAGAGAATCTAAACGATTTCCGTCTTCACAATATTGTCAATTATTTTCTCTTTTCGCTCATTGGCAGGATAATAAATCGACTCAATCGATCGAAGCTAAACGTAAAACCGACAGACCTGAAAATTACACGTTCCATGTTCCTTTTACGTATTATTATATTTCCGGTACACGCTCAGCGAACTTGATACGATATTTTGATAAAACGGAATGCTCATTTTCCCATAACTTTTTTCGTGATCAAGATATTTTACATCGACTAGAACGTTACGAAATTCTACTTTATGTATGACAGAATCCAGAAACGTAGGCAGAAAAAATTTTCGGAGGAGGTTTTCCTGAAATATATTTTTCCTCCGGGATCTCATAATTTTTTATCTTTGACAATATATTGCAGGAGAGCGATTTTGAAATATTTTACATTTCGAAATTAATAAGTTATACAAGTTTTAGAATCCAGAGTTGCACATTTTTCATGTTCGTGAATGTGGAATTTGATTTTTGTCATTTTCAATTAGTTACTGAGGTTTAAATTTTTTTTACTAATATTTTTTGTATTTATAACACTTTAAGGATTATCTGATATTAGGTAATCAAACTTCTGAAAATTTTATATATTTGAGTTGATTTTTTAGCAAATTTGAACAACACAGATAAAAAGTACATTATAAATTTATATTATTTTTGTATGGTATATTATTCATTGAATTTTGTAATATTTTCTGTTATTTTTGTATATTTCTAATATTTATATGGATCGCTCAATAAATTTTTAGAAATTGATGATATAGTATTGAAATTTCCAACGATTTTGAAAATGTATATTGATTTTTCAGACGACAGTTTCTTTTATAAAGATTATCAATACCTTTCTTTGATATTTTTTTAGTATTCCTACAATTAAAAGTATGTTTAATTGTAGAAATCGTATATATTGAATTGGATGTCTTTTTATTGTTTTCTGTATGAATTTCCAGAATAATTTCCAAAATTATAGGTGTATACTTTATGTATTATATTAATAAATATACTCCAGGACAATAACTTTTATAAATTTCTAAGAAAATTATATCTACATAATTTTTTTTATTGAAAGATTTCTAGTAAACTCGTAAGCTAGTAAAATAGTAAGCTAGTAAACTAGGAAGCTGGTTAACTACTAAACTAGTAAATAAGTAACCTAGTAAACTAGTAAACTACTGAAATTGTAAAATAGTAAAATACTACACAAGTAAAAAAGTCAGATAGTTAACTCGCAAACTCGTTATCAAGTAAATTAGTTTATTAGTAAACTAGTAAACTTGTCAAATTTGTAATAGCAAACTGGTAAAACTAGTAAGCTAGTTGAATAAAAAACAAGTGAGCTATTCAACTAGTAAACTTCTTTTTATAATTTTTTGTGTTAAACATGTAATATACGAAACCCTGGAAAATTTCTTAGTATTTTAATAGATTACTTATATTTTTCTAGATTGCTACAGAGATTTAAAAAACTCGATGCGTTCAAATGCGAATTTCGATCTATTCTCAGTAATTTCAAGAATTAATGATGAAATTTCAGTCACATAGATTTTCATGTTTTATATCGTTAGTCTATTTTCGTATTTTTGAAAGATTTAAAAGATTTTGTTACGTTTTCCAGAATTTTCATAGATCTATAGTATATTTAGAATTTGATGCCCTAGAATCCCAAAATTTATAGATCGTTGAGGCGTTTGTCGAGATTTTTTATAGAATTCAATTATTTTCATTACTCTTTTAGATTTCGCATGAATCGAAGGATTTTTTATAGATTTCTAGAATTTGATGATCTAAGATTCAAAGTTTTGTAAGTTTTCAGTATTTTTGTAGATTTTTATTTTTCTCGATTATTCACTGGGTTGCAACAATTTTTCTGATTCACATTTTTGAATAATCCTACGTTTTGATAATTTTTCCTTTTTAATTAAATACCTACTGCTAACGTTTTTATGCATTTATTTGTAACTTATATTTTTATTGTTTATCGATGTAACTTTTTCTAATTTTACATAAAATTTTGATAAAACCCCCTCTGCCTACGCCCCTGACAGAATCAGATAATTCTGAATGACGATATCCTAATTACAAAGTGTAATGAATTTTTAATAATTTGTAGTAAATTTTAATATTTTTTAACTATCATAAGTGTAATTTTATGAATATTAAACGTAACACAAAATAAAATTTTGCCCAGGTTGAATGGGTTATTATAATTTCGATTTCTCGTATGCATCCATCGATTGCATGTTATTTTTACTTTCACAATGGCCGCTTATCACAAATATTGAAGTGGCTCGATAATCCTCTTCTGCGTCTAGACAATGTTCCTTTAGGGAGCTTTCGTGAGGCGCCACTTTTCGAGTGGCATGCATAGAGGGTGCAAAATGCGTTGCCCCCAATCGCATATTAAAAGCTTACGAAAATCGCTCGTTACTGTCTGAGAACAAATTTCACGAGCAAACAAATTCGGGTATATTAACAAACTACCGAAAAAAATGAAGCTTTCACAAACTGCTTTCTGTGTTTTGTCTCTCGGTTGGAAAAAACGAGAGCGTGGGTGATCTATTTGGAGGTACTGAAAGTCTTGAAATGGAGTGTTTTATTCGGCTTGCAACAAGAAAAAGAAGAGCAGAAGCTCGATTTAAAAAGCAGTGGTTGGATGTCAAAACCATATGTGCATTTCAGGCGCAGTTGCGGTAGAAATCTTGCCAAGTTCTTATAATTTTACTGAGGTCATTGTAAAATCTCGATGTTCGACGTATTATGTAAAATACAGTGACCTTACAGGACATTATTCTTCCAACTTTAAAAGAAATTTTGAATATTTCAATTGTGAAAGGTCGAAAATTGTTATGACTGCTATAAATAATTTTCTAATACTAAGAAGTATTTACAAAGACAGCAAATTATTATTAATTACCTTTCATACAATTCAGTATGAAGTAAATGAAATAATAAAAATTTAGATGGGCATGTGGGAGTGAGTTTAAAAATACGATGAGACCAATGGACTGACGAAGCGAAAGCCTAAGTGGGATGTCTTTTGTCTTGACTATCGTGTATTTCCACGCAATCTATTTCCATTTGCGTTTCTTCTGAAATGTGATTTTATCCCGACCTAGGATCAAGATAAACAAAATTTATTTCGGGCATTGATAAAACCACGCTTTTGTGAATCGATGCGTTGATTCTATACAAAACTAGTGTTGTATTCTAATTGAAATGAGAGTGGTGATTTCAAGTACACATTGTTCTGGAAATACTAGCAGGATGTTGTGAAAAAAAAGCATAAATAAGTATAAATTATGCATTAGAATATTATTCATTAATTGTTGATAATACTTATTTAAGATTTAAAAATAAACTACACATTTAAGGAAGTACTAACATTCAGGCCATTTTCTATAAATTTTCCTGAAATTTTGAAAATTTGATCTTGATGTTGCACCTAATCTATAGTAAAAATTTTATTATTGCTTACCAAGCAGATTTTTGAGATACAATTTTTCAAAATTACGATGTATATATATAGGAATCGTGCATTTCCGCTCATATTTCAAAAACTTTTATATACTAAACTCTGGAAAAATTCCTGAAAATTACTTTTATTATAAAATTTAACCTTGAAAAATTTCAACAAGGGTTACCGAAATTTTTTTAAAAATTTACAAAAAAAAAATGAAACTCAGTTTTCAACGGACCATGCAACTAAGGTATTACGCTGCATTTCAAAAGAAAAATGACAATATTACTGAAAAATTCATATCATTTAAAAATTTGAATTAAATCATAAAAAATACCATATTTTGTGAACTACGGCTACGGCTGCGCATGTAAACATACATACGCTGAGTGGGATATAAAGAAATAGTTGCAATGTTGCCAAGTGTACAAACAAACATGGCGGAGCTGAATGAAGTTGGCCACGCAAGACTGTGACTAATTTCAATTTTTTTCAAGTGTTCGAACTACCTTGAATATTGAAGCACAAGGTTCAAATTTCAAAAGATAAATCTAGTTTTTTTTTTAAATTGTATTAAACTTCGATGTAAATATTGTTTTTATTCAAACAATAAAAAATATCAAACCTGTTTTCACATAATAGAAGCTGAGAAAAATTTGCAGAATTTTTCTAGTTACAAAAAATTTTTTGGAACGTTATTGTATAATATTTCAGTTTAACTTTTATTTCTTATCATCATAAAACAGTTTGAATGAATATTGCTTTTTTTTTAAGCTTATATTGGTTTCAATTGGATTTCCTGATTTATTGTGTATTATTCAATATTTTGGTGATTTTTTAAACTGATTAGTGAAAAATCATCGCCGAGAGAAAATGAATTATTTTGAACAGAGATTATCAGTAATAATTAGTTTTGTAATTTAATGATTACAAATTCTGAAATGTTGATTACATGTATTTGAGTAATCTGAATTTTCAATATTATATGAATAAAAGTATTTATGCAATCATGATATATTTGATTACATACAATTATCACAAAAGTGCTCTGAATAATAAATTAGCAATTTACATAAATATGAGTAATTAACTATTGCAAATTAGTCCACCTATTATTCCGAAGTTTTTAAACTTTAGAAATATTGGTTGTTTTCTCTGATGTTTATCCTAAATAAATTTTCATATCTTTTTTTTAGGAGGATGAAACGAAAAAAGAAGAGAACGCTGACGGAGAAGTGAAGGAGAACGAAAATCAGATCTCTGAGAAGCAAGCTACTCCTGCAAAAGAGACCAAGCCTAAGGAAAAGAAACGTGTTTTGGACGCGATTCGTATTCCACTTGCTTCTGTTTTCCCTCGCAAAAGAAAGGTAAACATCTTATCTTCATTACTATCATTTTTTAAACTTTAATTCTCAACGCTCCTTTATTATTTATAATAAATCGTCTTCTATTCAATCATTTTGGAGCCATATTCAATGAATAGTCAGGCAAACCTCTCTTTCATTCTAGCTTTCGGCACTTTATTTTTGCCCTCTTCAGGAAACTGAATTTATAGTAATTAACACAATAGTCAATACAATTCTAAATTAATCAATAACAAATCATCATAACATCATTCAATCTACTTACATTAGTATATAATTCAGGTCAACAATATATCATGTCATGTGTAAAACATTCCGTCATTTTTTTTTTTTTTGATTGAGCCAATGTTATAATGATTTGTTATTGATTAACTTAGAATTGTATTGACTATTGCGTTAATGATTGTGAATTCAGTTTCCTGAAGAGGGTAAAAATAAAGTACCGAAAGCTAGAATGAAAGAAAGGTTTGTCTGACTATTGATTGAATATGGCTCCAAAATGATTGAATAGAAGATGAGTTACTATCATTTTTTTTTCTTTCGCAAACTTATAATAACAGGATTTTCTCTTTTGAACAACAAAGGAAGAATCGACTGTTTACAAATGAACAATGTTGATCAGTGAAATCAAAATATCCTTATATTAATATTTTTTTCAAAAAAAAAATAAATTTGTAGCTTCTGAAAGCTTTGCTCGAAAAATAGAAGCAGGAAAAATGCTCCCAGTCCGTTTGGGCGAAATAATGCAAGAAGTACTTGAAGTCGTAGTGGAATAATTGCATTACCACGACCCATTTTTCGAAGGAAAAACCTCAGAGTAAGTCAGTGTTTTACTGGAAGGGCATTCAACCCTATCACCGTAGTTGACGGTTTTCCTGCTCACAGATATCCATGCTTCACAGTAGTTTCAAAGTTTCATAAATATCCAAATATTGTAAATTGTCATTATTTCTTCAGTCAAAAAACTCCCATGTTGAAAGGGATTCCCGTTTCATACCTAAACAGAAATTTCTCTGATTCTTCTTTTTTCTGATGCTATTGGTAATTTTTCCCTGGGGTTCATTGGACGATGGTTGAATTCGTGGTGCTGGATAATCAGGGCTGCTGCAGCTTTTGCGGTTTCCGTATATTCCTCGTTTGTAGTGGTCTTCCCTTCTACTCTGGAAGCCTTACGAGTGGCCTCTCGAGCACGTAATACTTCCTTTTCTTCGGCTCCTGATATCGCGGTCGCGTTTTATCCGACCCTTTTCCCCCGATGTCGCGTCTCAAAATCTTGGAGATAGGGCACGGTCTCATCTCCACGATGTGCGCGCAGCTTTGAGGACCTTGGCAGGTGCAATTTACACCCGTGCCATCTGACGCTAGATTGTAGGCTCTGCTAGTAATAACTTGTGCCTCGGCTCAAAAACAACCGTCAGTTTTACAGAACGTGAGGCTTATAAGATTTTTGAAAGGATATTGTGTGTAACTGTAAGTGGGATTTATTTTGTCATGTATGTGTGATGTAAAATGTGGAAGATTTATGGTTAAAAGGGTGTTACTTATGATTTATTTATTATTTGTGAAGCGGCCATATGTGTGTCTGGCATGAATTTGTTTAATATGGGGTTATTTTATTTCAAATCTTCCAGGTGATTCAGGTTGGGTCTTTTTTTGTGTGTAGAAATTTGTCTATAGCTTCTCCATCAAAATCAATACTTGCACTTGGGCAATTTTCTACAGATTTTCCTGAAAATTTAAGAATTTGATCTTGATATTGTACCTAATCTATGGTAAGAATTTCATAATTGCTTACAGCGCAGATTTTTGAGTTATAATTTTTTGAAATTAACACGCACATATGGGAATCGTGCATCACCGCTCATATTTCAAAAACTTTTCTATAATTAATTCTGAAAAAATTACTGAAAATTATTTATATTATAAAAATATAATATATTTCACCCTTTTATTTATTTATATTTTACTCCTTTCATCCCTTCTCTTTCTAAGCTTAAGAAAATTGGAGGTAATTGAAGTATGTGATGGAATGTAGATTAATGATGTCTCTTATCTTGAAAGACAGTTTTTACTCTGGCTCATCTTTGTGTTAATTATAATAGTCTTTTGTCTGACTGTCACATTTACAATACAGTATTCTCTAATTTTTTTTTAAATAGATGAGATAAGAGATGAAAAAAGTATAATAGTCGAAACTGATTCACAATTACGATGCCTAACAGTGAAAAATACAATATTCTTGTATTAAAATTAGTGTAGAAAACTGACGTGAAATACATAGAATAGAAATTTTTCCGAAAGTCAAAATACCTAAAGAAAATACCTAATCAACAACACACTTTTATGAAATAATTTGTTCATTTCCTTATATAAATGACTCTTTTTAAATGGTAAGGTTGTAATTGTGCAATAATTTATTATTTAAGGAACCAAATTTATTTTTCATTTTTTCATAAAAATTCGATGAAAAAAAGAAAGCTGCAATTACAATCGAGTTGAACATATTTTCAAGTCATCTTTGAGTATGTAGTAATTTTGACCATCATAGTAATTCTAACCGGTAAGGTAAACTGACGGTCAAAAATGACCAAAACTTTCTTATCGTAAATGACAGTCATGACCAGTATTTTACCGGTAAATTAACTGGTAAATTTAACGCCTCACATCCCTGTGTGTGACTAACTTCAATTTCTTTCAAGTGCAAAATCTACCTTAATTTCAGTTGTTTTAATGTAGGGAATTTTTCGAATATTTGCTTAAAAGGTAATTGATCATTCTTCTATATAATTTAATAACTTGATATAAAATTGATAGATTGTAATAATTTTTTTACTACGTAGATATGGCTAAAAAAAATTTACGATTTATTCATTTTAAAAAAGGTACTGTTGTCCGAATAAATAAGTATTGTGAATTTTTGTGTGCAATATCTTCTTCAGACAATTTTTAGGTTTACTTAAAAACCGTGGATGGCATACAATGTTGCTAGATTAGTCTTAGAATAAAAATTGTTTGTATAACCTGTTGACGACTTTAATTATACATCAGTCTTCTGAACCTTTATCGATTGAATTCATAAACAAATAATTTTCACGTGAAAAACCGCACGATTTCATACACTTCAAAAAAACCACGAAAAGTATCGCAAATTTCGATGGTATCGATTTTATATTTCGATATATCGATACTTTGGCAAACGATAGGCATCCCTATGAAGATTTTTTTTCCTTTTAAAAATACGATTTCAGGTTTTTTTTCTCAAATTAAACTCATGTTGCCTGATTTCAAAAAAATCTTCATTGTTTTTGTAACTCGCAAGTTTTTTTTATTTTTTTTTTTTTTTTATTAGTTTTTGTAACTTGTTCGTTTTTAAATGAAAAAAAAATTTTTCTAATGAAATGCTTGAAGTATTTTAATTATAGACAAACCCATTGATTAGTGACTTGATTTTAAAATTTGATTAGAAATTCGTCTTACCAATTTTTCATAATTTCTATGAATTCTTGCATTATTGAAATGACACTTGGGATATTTTCTAGGATGATGGGAATAGTTGGTGCAAAAAAACATAAGATTTATCAATAAAAATTAAAAAATAGCAAAACTTTCTAAAGTATTCATACTTTTCAATGTGTCAATAAAAAATTTTGTCAATTCAGATCTTATTTTGTGGATCAAAGTAGTATTAAAGTGCTGCTAGAAATATAATTTTATATATTTTATCATTTCCTTTATACTGAATTCATCAATAACAATGTAAACATTGATTAACTTACTTATCAAAGAATTCATGCCCTTTAATTTTACAGTAAAAAATTTTTTGGAAATTCAGATCCAAAAATTTCTTTGTCATCATTCTTGACTTTGTAAAAGGATGACGCGTAAAAAATGCAGTCTCAGTGAAAAGATGTAAAAATGTAATGTAAAATATTTATTATAATTCCTTGTGAATAAAATGCATCATAAACAATTTAAAAATTACAGAACTTATCATAACATTCAAACTTTTTAATTTCCTAATAAAAAATTTTGTAAATTCAGATCCAATTTCGTAAATCAAATGAGTATAAAAGTGCTGCTAAAAATATAATTTTGTATATTCTTTTATTATTCCCTATAAATTGAATTCATGCTTTTTAATTTTACATTAAAAAACGTTGGAAATTCGGATCCAATAATTCCTTTGTCATCATGCTCGACTTGGTAAAAGGATGTCTCGTAAAAAATGTAGTCTCAGTGAAAAGATGTAAAAATGTTATGTAAAATATTCATTATAATACCTAGTGAATGAAATGTATCAATAACAATGTAAAAATTACAGAACTTATTGAAAAATTCATACCTTTTAATTTCCCAATAATAAATTTTTTATATTCACATCCAATTTTGTAAATAAAATGAGTATTATGAACTTTTGCTAAAAATATAATTTTGTATATTTTTTTATCATCCTCTGTAAATTAAATTCATCAATAACAATTTAAACATTGAAAAACTTGCTTATTAAAGAATTCATGCCTCTTAATTTTACAGTGAAAAATGTTGGAAATTCGTATCCAATAATTCTTTTGTCATCATGCTGGAGTTGGTAAAAGGATGTCCCGTGAAAAATGTAGGCTCAGTGAAAGGATGTAAAAATGTGCGGCTCGTAAAAAAGCGAGTTATTTTGGTTTGCAGGAGAATGACTCCGAGCTTGGGACAACTGGGGCTGTTGGATTAGCCAGCGTCGAGACGCTCGATGACGGGGTGACTGAAAAAAACGCTGCCGCCGGCGACGACGGCATGGAGAACGTCAAACTTGACGGCTCGGATGTTCCTAAAGAGGGATCTCCACCTAAACCGAGTCAGTTGGCATTTTGGCTGGAGAAGGCCCGTGATAATCTAGCCGTTACTGGTAAAATTTTCATTTCTGCATTATTCAAGAAATTTTTATGCAATTAAAAAAATTCATTTTTACAATGTACTCATTTTCAGTGCATCAATTTCACTTAATTTTGCAAAAAAGTTTTAATTTTGAGTGATATATTATTCAGGGTTTGAAAAGTTTCCTAAACAATGTAACGCATTACGTTACTGTTACAAAGGTGAAAAAAGTAATCCGTTACGTTATCGTTACTTCAAAAGAAATAGTAACTTGTTACCGTTGCCACTTTAAAAAGTAACGTTCTGTTACTTTCACGTTACTTTTTGGAAGAAATTGAATGGAAATAACAGAATCGAAAAACGAAGGCTGAAAAATACAATTTCAACGTACTTGCGATTTTGTTCTAGAAAAATTGTTTATTTCACATATAATAAAAAATGTTAATCTGAAAGATTTCACCCTGAGAAAAAATTCAATCAGCTTGTTCAAATTTTTATATTTTTTCAAGTTTACGAAATTTCTGAATATGACATTTGATTCAATGTTAGCCACAAGAAAACATTTGAAAATTTAATAGATTCTCGAAAGAATCTAAGTACCTACCCAGATTTCCAGAATTTTTAAATCTTTTTGTACTTTTAAGTATGTATAAAATGTTGCAGTATTTTCTAGAATTTGTATGAATTTCTATTTTTCTGTACATTGATATAGGGATTTCAAGAATTTCATGCTCTAGAATTAAAACTTTATTGAATTATTGGTATTTGAGAGGATTTTTCAACAAAAAATTTCTAAGAAGATTTTCATATCATTTTATTTTTTTTTAGCTTTTCTAATTTTTCTACGATTTGAAGAATTTTTTAGTATTTTTGAAACCATTCGTATTTTTCAGTATGATAGAATATTGCAGAATTTCCTAGCATTTTAACGTAATTTTAGTATTTTTATAATAATAATTATTGTTCTATACATTTCGAGAATTCGAACTCTAGAATTTGAATATAATGAAACATGACGTGTTTTACAGGATTTTCCACAAAACAGTGTCTCGATAGATTTTCCCTTATTCAAGTACTTTTTGTATGTCTTTAGTGTTTCTATGATTTCAAGAATCGTTCCTTATTTTTATACATTGCTGTATGAATTCCTGGAATTCGAAAGATTTTCAATATTTTATATATTTTCACGTATTTTTCCGAACGTATTTTTTTTCTGCATTTTTAAATATATAAAGAATGTTGTGGGATTTTTAGTTTTTTTAAAGATATCTCTTGAAATTTCCAGAATGAAATAAAATTGGAGGTTCGAAATTTCTGGAGTATATTTCGATCGATTTTGCAGAAAACAGTTACTTTATATATTTAAAGGGCCCTCTATATTTTTTGTATTTTTCACAAAGTTATACAATATAAAAGTTTTCATATCTTCTTATTTTTAATATTTAAAGCTAAAGAAATTGAATTTTTTTGATTCCTTAAAATACATAAATATTTTAAAAATCAAGTGACTTAAAACTTGATAAAATCTTGTATTTTTCTTATTTTTCGTAGATTATTTATTATTTTTTTTTTTTTTTTTGTATTCATTACTATTCCATAAAATTTTCTAGCAGGATCTCTAAATCATACAAATCCTGCTTTACATTTTGCGATCTATAGATTTTGAGTATTTTTATACCTTTTCATGCGAATTTTTAAAATTCAACGCTTTGAGCCGTGAAAGTTTTTAATCAAAAATAAAAAAGCCTATTCTTCGTCAAGATTTTTACACAAATTACGATTATCCCACATAGTTTCATTAAAAATTATTAATAAAGAATTGTATATCTCAAAATGAGGAAGTTGAAAATTACTAAGATCTCAGTTTCAGAACATTTTTTAAAAAGTTCTAAATTGTGCTAAAAACTTAATGGGACAGATAAATGTAACGTAAAATAACGGGATTTTCGTTACTCGTTATCGAAAAAAAGTCACTCGTTCCCGTTATCGTTACTTGCAACGCGTTACTTCCAAACCCTGTTATCATTTGACTTCAATACCCAGTAAACATTAGTGATTATTCGTAATCATGATGTCATGATGACATGCATATGCGGAAACACCTGTATGTCATCATGACATCATGATCACGAATAATCACGAATGTTTACTGGGTATTAAATTATTCAATTACTCAATTTTCCTTTCAGCTACAATATTGGCCTTCATTCTCCTCGTCATCACCACGATTGTCTTTGTATTTTGCGGGCCCACGTTTCCTACTTCAGCGCCACTTTTGAATGGGAAATATGTGAACGCCGCGACCTCTTGCGGTCATGTCCAAGGGATCTTGGAAGACGGAGCTTACGCTTTCAGAGGAATCCCCTACGCCTTACCGCCAGTAGAGAATCTTCGTTGGAAACCAGCACAGTCGATTGACCAGTTGAAAAATTGCTGGGAAGGAGTTAGACCTGCTTACAACGCGAGCAACTCGTGCTGGCAACAGGATGCCAACGGCGAAACCAACGGCGATGAGGATTGCTTGTATCTTGTATGTGACTGTTGCTTTCAGTGTAAAGACCCAGTAAACATTCGTGATCGTGACATCATGTACACATACACATGTTTATGCATATGCATGTCATCATGATGTCACAATGACGTCATATGATGTTATGGAATGACATGACATACATATGCACAAACATGTGTCTGCGTACATGATGTCACGATCACGAATGTTTACTGGGGAGTATTGTCATGGTCGGTTATATTTACATTTATTGTTAATTAATGTTTCAAGGACATTTACACTCCGGAAGTCAGGTACCACAACCCGTTGCCTGTGGTCGTTCTCATTGGGGCTGATACTCTTAGTGGTGGTTCTCCAGGTGCTTTGCGGCCTTCTGCAAGGTTGGCTCGTGTTCGTGACATGGTGTTCGTCAGACCAAATTTCAGGTATGTATTGATGCAGTTTTTTTGTCCACTTTTTATGAAACTGTTCAGGGGCTTTATGTTCCTGAAGATCCAAAAGTTTGAAAATGAAGGAAAACAGGGAAAATTGTTTTCTTTATGTATTATAATTGGAGTGAGGAATGATTATGTTGTTTAACAGCTGTTTTCCAATGTTGCTGGATTTTTTTTTATTTAATCTTGGGTGTAAATGTGAAACTAATTTTTTTGCTACTTTCGTTTATTCCTTATACGTTTGGATTTTTAGGGTCAAACACTTCCCAGAATTCGGGTAAAATAAATTATTTCATGTGAAAGTTGAGAAAGTAATAATAAAAAATGATGAAGGAATAATGCTTCAAAGAATATCAATATTGGTTGGTAAAAATGAGGTAAACTATTGGAATAATAACAAATAATAAAAATTAAGGAAGATTTTTTAAAATGTGCCCACTGAAATCTAGAGGACGTAACATATCATTTCTTGCAGGTTCTTAAAGTTTAACGAAATCCAGATTTCTTAATTTAAGTTTTTTGGAAAGGACGATTCTGGATTTGGAAGAATTTTTTTTGAACAGAATTGTAATTGTGCATGTTTGGGTAGGATGTCAAATAAAATAAAAATTCGGAAAATTGTTTCGATCTAGTGAATAACGGAGAAAAGTTAAAATCTACAAAAAGTATGAAAAATTAGAAAAGAGTGAATTCTAGAAATCTATAAACAGAAATTCATAAGAGTACGAGAAAATATTCCGACTTATACGAAGGAAAAATAAAAGTAATAAAAAATGTAAAAGAAAGTACTGTTTTTTGGATGATACAAGAAATCTATGAAACATTAAAAATCAATGTAGATTTTATTTCCTCAAAAATTTGCCAAACTTACGAAAATCTAATGAAATTTGAATTCTAGAGCATTCAATTTCAGAAATTTATGTAGAAATCTTCAAAAAAAAATCAAAGTTTATAGAAACGTTAAGAAATTTTTTTTAAATCTAAAAATTTCAAGAATACGAGAAATCTAGAAAGCATGAAAAATCCATGCAGATGTTATTTTCTCAAAAATCTATAAAAATTCTGATAATCTATTGGCATTTGAATTCTAGAAACCTATACATCAATCTTCAAGAATACTAGAAATCTATAAAAATCCTTTAAAATTTGACTGATAGTAAAAAAAAAACGCAAGAAATAAAAAAAATCTATTACCGAATATTCTAAAACTATGTAGATATATAATGTTTTCAAAAATTCGTAAAATTTTGAATCATTATAGGGCATATAATTTTAGAAGTCTGAGTTTCTACTTCTAATATTTCTACTAATATCAAAAAATCTTTCGAATCATATTAATTTGAGAAGAATACTAAAAGTGCTGAGAATCTTGTTGAAAGTAATGTTTTATAAAAAAATTGAAGCATATACTTCAGATCTACGAAACTTCAAATTGTAGCACATATAATATTAAAAATACGTGTGTAGCAAATCGATGTAAATACTATAAATAAAAAAAATACTTTAAAACACAATAAACTTTTTGTATTACTTAAAAAAATACGAAAATACAAGACATAAATAAAGTAAAAAAAATTCCAGAGTGAGTTTTCAAAATTTATAATGCAATCTTCAGAAATACTTCAAATCTATAAAAACGCTACAAAATCTTTTTAACAATAAAATATACAATGCAAGAAATCTATGAAGCATTGAAAATCTATGTAGATGTTATTTTCCCAGAAATCTATAAAAATTCTAAAAATCTGTCGAAATTTGAATTCTACAGCATCGAATTCTATTAATCTATAAAGCAATATGCAAAAATACTAAAAATATATAAAAATATAAAAATATCTTTAAAAATGTAATTTATACTAAAAAAAAGGAAACAGTACAAGAAATCAATTAATATTTGAAAAGTATGTATATAAAATTTTCCCAGAAACTTATAAAATTTTGAATCATGGAGCATGCAATTTTAACCAACTATAAAGAAATTCATAAAAATACCAAAAAAACCCTTAAGATTATGTATATACTAGAAAATACGAAAAAAAAAAAAAAAAAAAAAACAAATATCAATATAAATCTGTATAGAAGTTACTGTTATGAGAAAAAACAATCGTAATACTGAAAATTATTCATATATAAAAAATTCTACGCAATCTTATAAAGAACGTGCAATAAAAAATTGTAGGGATCTATTAAATACTTAAAATCTGTGTAGATACTTTTTTCCCAAAAACTGTAGAAATTTTAAAGATTTGTAGAACTTCGTTTCCCAGAGCATCAAATTTTCGAGCGCTGTATAGAAATCCATAACAATAGCAGAAAATCCTTAAAGTTTTTTAAATACTGAAGAAAAATGAATGATACTTCAAGCAACAAAGAAAAAAAAATCTTATCATCAGTGACTTGAAACTTACAAAAATTGAATTTTACACTATTATATTTATACATAAAAAATATGCGTCTCTGTACTTAAAAATCCTGAAGAAAATATTTTTTTTCTACCTACGCCCCTGAAACTGTTCTTTCATTGTTTCTGAGATAATATCATGCGTTACTAATCACAATCCTGCATTTCCAGAATGGGAATTTTCGGATTCCTCGCCGCGGAGCCTTTGACCAGGGCGGCTCACCCTCCGACTTCCGGCAATTACGGGCTCTCCGACATCGTGGCTGCGCTTAAATGGGTCCACATGAATATCCACAATTTCGGAGGCGACCCGAAAAACGTCGTTGTCTGGGGACACCGCGCTGGTGGCACCCTCGTGTCAACCCTCATCGCATCTCGCAGCATGCAAATGACGCCCCAAAATATCGACGACAAACGCAAGTCCCGCACAAAAGTGAACCTCTTCTCGAGAGCATGGATCTCGAGCGGTAGTGGACAGTTCCCTATGCGTGATCTCAAGGAAGCTGAGACTATGAATAAAGAATTCCTGGACAAAATTCACTGCAGCGACGCCGCGTGTCTGAAGAAGAAGTCTGCTGAGGAAATCTTGGCAGCAGTGCCAACGAGCTGGATTAATAGTAATGACCTTGGATTGCCAGAACCCAAGGAAGCTTCTCCAGGTAAGAATTGGCAAAATACATTTTCGTTTAGATTTTTTCTAATAAAGACGTCATCATATGACGTCATGATGACATACATATGTGGAAGCATAGGTATGTCATGTGACATCAATGATCAAGAATAATCACGAAAGTTTACTGGGGTGTCAAGTCATTTTTGAAACTGAAGTACAGAATACGAAGTACATAAGTTTGAAATTCTATGTTACAAAACTTTAAAGAGTTTCAACACTTTTAGTTTATAAAACTTTGTCTCCTAAATTATCGAGATCTGAACCCCTAAATTACAAGGTATTTAAAAATTCCAGGTGCCAAGCACGAGTGGCTCATTCGAGATGGAGACATCATCCAGGAACCTGTTGGAGATGTTTGGAAAAAACTCGGCGAACCCAGCGATGAAAGTCACGACCTCGTCAAGATTGTGATTGGCACGACTGCGCACTCGGGGGTGTCTTTGGAGTACCAGAAAATGAACGTAACGACAGTCAACGAGAGTTACTACGCGAAAATTATTAACGATTCTTTGCTCGGAACTAAAGGATTGGCCGCGGAAGCTATCAAGTGAGTCTTAAAAATCATGTTCATAATTTGAATTCCGAGTAGGAATTATGTGGTGTATGCACATACATTGACGATTTATATGGCTTGAAATTTGTTCTGTGTATCTTTTTTTTTTTTTTTTTTTTTTGATATTATTGATTTAAATTTATGACCAGCTGTTACACATGGTTTAGTCAGGTTAGGTTGATTGTTAAATTGAAAAAAAAAAAAAAAAAAAAGAATTTACCAAAAAATTATCCAAATTGCAAATTTCAATGTCTTTTATTTAACAATTTTCAATTTCCAATTAGATAATAATGATTGAACTCATTAATATGCCTACTAAATTGAATTTGATGAGAACAAAAACAACGAAAGATAGATAATAAAACAAAAAAATAGTGATTAAACAACCAGTTTACATAAGATTGAAAAGTAAAAAAATAAGAATCGTTGAAATAGATACTATGGAGAACAGTAGATTTTTTTTAAACGTACTATTAAAAGGTTTTGATTATAAGAAAGTGAAGCGAAATTTATGTGACAGATTTATGATGTGTGACATTTTGTGACTTGTTTGTGTTCTGTGATGTTTTTATTTGTGAAATTTTGTGATTTGTGACATATGAGATTTTGTGAAGTTTTTGTGATCTTGTGATATTTTGTGGTTTTGTGAATTTCTGCTTTCTTGTGACTATGTAATTTTGTGATATTTTGTGATTTGTATGTATGTGATATTTTAACGACTCAGATGCCTATCAAGATAAAAAATTATTTGTATTTCATTTATATTTATGCATATTTTTGTAGATGTATGTAAACATTGTTTCACATGATAAACAAATAGATTATATTCAAAAACTCAAATTTTCGATCTAGTCCTTGATTATTGACATTAAAAAAAATATTTTCACAGGAATTACAACGCAACTTACACCGGCCTCGCGTCAATGATCTCCGATATTCGCGTGGTTTGTCCTCTTCTCGTCTTCGTGAGATCCCGCGAGTATTTGAAAGACGTTCATTTCTATGTGTCCACAACACCAAGAGGGAAACTCGCAGACGTCGACAGTGACGTCGCCGTAATCATTGGTTCTTATACTGCATTTTTACCGGAGGAAAAGAGGCATTTCGCTGCAATTCAACAATTGTTCAACCGATTTGTCTGGCACGGTGACGTCGCCCAAGCCAATCCCCAAGGAAGCAACAAAGTCCTGATCGTGGAACAGGACGTACTGCCCCAACCAAATTACCCCAACTGCGATTTCTGGATCAAGAAAGACATTGTGCCTCTGTATGCTCGAACGGATTGAAGAAAATCCGACGATTGATGATTCGTTTCTTTCTTTTTTTTCGTTGACGAAGACAGTAGGACTGAAGCGATGAGAAAATGGATCGTGCACGTGTATAAATGTGAATTAAACTGTAATATATTGCGAGGGGAGAATATGCGATGGAAATAGTTAAATTTTCCAACGGTGAAGATGAGCGGGAAATTGAGTTTTCCAAATGAGTATTGTGCTATTGTAAGGTTCTTTTTATATATTCCTGAAACAAATTATGATTCTGAATCTCAAGTAGAATAATGATCCGAGAGAAAAAAATAGACTTTTAAATCCTACGTGTACTCTTACGAGAAGAAGCAGTGATATACTATTTAAATAGTAACAACCAGCCAAAAGATCTTGAACTTTGAAGAACTAACCATGTATTATTAGGGAAATTTTTATTACCTATTTTGATATGATAGCAATACTCGGGAAAATTGACTGAATTTTTTTACTTTTATACGAATCCAAGGCAAATTAATGTGCCAATCCACTGAACACTGATTTTTTACTACGGAATTTCATGCATTGAGGATTGTGTTTTTTTAGATATTTTTAAAAAATAATTCAAAGGTTTGATTTATATTCCATTTTAAGTCTGATTATACACAGAATACTTATTTAACTCGAGATAAAATAATTCATGACTTTATAGCATGTGATAAATTATAACTTAAGTTTTCTGTTGTTTCTACTTTTTAGTCGAGTCTCGTTTTCGCTATTCTGTTAATGAGTATTGAATTGTATTGTAAAAACTATGACCGGTTGTATTCTGCGTAAGTGTAATCTGTAAAACAAAACCTTGCTTCTACGGACTGTGAGCTATAGATCCTATAATTTATTTGTAATGTATTCTCCTTTATCGTCAATAAATACATATGATGAATTGAAGATCATTTGTTTTTTTGGAGATTAGGTATCTGGTAAAAAAATAAGCAGCCGTCTTAAAAAATAACATAAAAATGTTTTATTGCAGCCACCATTGGCTGGACGGGTGTTGTTGGTTTTTCTCAGTAGCTTTAAATAATAAAAACGTAAATGAACCTACAGTTACACAATGTTGAGAAATAAAAATACTACGTGTATTTACAACGTTTGAACAGAAGCTTGCGTAATGTACAGAACGAATGACAACGATTAATTTACAGTATGGTGGTCGACGAGGTGGACTAAATGCCATCGAACACATAAAAGCTGCCGGAATCCCGGAATCATGGTTTTTTTTTTGGAGATCCCGACAGTTGAATGTTTTCGTTTTCATTATCACTATTGTATGATAGACAAGTAACTTAATGACATTATTCAAAATATGGAGATTGTGTTAGACATTACAAACAATGACGCAATTTGAGATGAAATTTTTGTAGAAATATAACATGTCTAATGTCAACAAGGACGTAAGCTCAGTCATCAACAATGAAGATTGTAATGTAAATGAAATTTTGGGAACCAGGAGAATTTGTACAGATATACATTTTTTATCAAGTTAGATCTCACACGAAGAAAGATTTCGAAAACACAAAGATAAAAATCAAGTAAAACTAAGTTTCTTGATTTTGGCCTAACATAGGGCTCTTTTTCGAAAAAAAAATTTAACTACTTTTGTTATACTTGTACAAAATTATATAAGACTATCAGAAGTATCTTTATCCATAATACATGTTTTTTCTATTTTACATCGCAAAAATTTAGGAATTTTTAGTAGAATGAATTCACTATCGTTCATTGGAGTGAGTAGATGAGAAAAATAACAACATTCGATATTTAGATTGCCGATGAAGTTTTGTATATCTTAATTCTTGAAAGTAAATTTTCATTCTACTTGAAGTGGGACTTCACTCGAAAAGAGAAATTCTTCACTCTTAGAAAAGTTGAACTTCACTTTTAAATTCTAATCAGATTCTTCTCTAAAAAATTGAGTTTCACTCTAAAAGCAATGAAATTTCACTAATTTGGAGTGACTTCGCTCCAAAAAAGTGAAAAATCAGTCTAAGTTAAAGAGGCACTATTTTTACCTGATTTAGACTGAAAATTCACTCTAAAAATTCAATTATGAATTTGAACAAGTATTCTCTGTACCTAATTATGCAATATTTTCCAGTTCCTTCCCCCAATAAATACTAGATAAAACCTTAAAAATTGACTAAAAATTTTTAGTTTTTAACTGAAAGTTAAAACCACCTTAAAAGGAATTTCCTCTTCCCTTACCAATTCCTAATTTTTTTTCTCATACTCTCGAGATCGATTCACATAGTTCTTGAGATCACAAATTCAGACAAATTATTTTCAGATTGCAAATGAAGTAAATTTTTGTACTCTCTTAAATCTTTAGAGTTCATTTTCACTCTTATAATATGACGATACACTCCAAAAGAACATATCGTCACTTAAAGAAATTAAGTTCCTCTCATAAATTCTATTCAGATTTTACTCTAAAAAATAAATTGAGTTTTACTCCAACATAAGAAAAATTTTACTACCTCGGAGTGACTTTCCACTCCAAAAGAATCACTATAAGTTTGAGTGGCAGCATTTTGACTTGATGTATAGTGAAAATTCACTCGAATAAACTTTATTCACAACGAATAAAGAGAGTATAAGATTTTTGAAAAGATTTCTCCATACCTAATTATTCAACAGTATTTTCCTGTTCCTTCCTCTAAATATGTAACAAATTAAACACAAAATAAAAAGTATATCGAAATCACTCGAAAAAGAATTTCCTTTTCTCTCACCGGATTCTCATTTTTTTTGTCAACTTCGAGCTCAACTCACATAATCATTTTAAATTGCTAAAGAATGTATAAAAGTTATTTAAAATATCCAACTTAAGGCGACACAGAGGCCGTTTTCTCCGCCTCCTCCTTCCACTCATTTGTTTTCCGTTCTATGCGTCTTTGTCGCACTTGAGCAGCCTCTGTGTCCCCTTAAGTAAATAAATTAAAAAAAAAACTGAACTAAGCGATATTCAGATTGCAAAGTCAGTAGAGTTTTGTGCTTTTGAATTTTTGGAGAAAACTTTCACTCTCAGAGTGAAACACTCTTTTATTATTTCTTCCTCATTTTATTCAGATTATTCTCCGAAAAATGAGTTAAGTTTCACTCCTTTTGAGTAACATTTCACTCCAAAAAAGTGAAAAGTCAGTATTTTGACTTGATGTAGAGTGAAAATTCACTTTAAGTACTCAAGAGAGTTGAAATGATGAATTACAGCAAGAATTCTCTATATTCCTAATTATCCAATATTTTCAAGTTCCTTCCTTTGAAGAAGTACTAAAGCGAGCCTGAAAATTAAATAAAAAGTAAATTTCGAAAAGGAATTTCCTCTTCCCTCACGGGATTACCCCCTTTTTTTACAACTTTGAAATAGAATAACATAATTATAATTTTTGGTATCATTTAAAAAAGCTTAAAAATTTTTAAAAATATTATTCAAATCATCCATCTCCAATAAATAAATTTAAAAACTTACACCGGTTCATATTCAGATTGCCAATTCAGGTAGATTCAGAAAGGTTTTGTGCTCATTTAATTTTCACTCTCATGACATTAGCTTCACTCCGAAAGAGTGTATCGTCACTCTTAGAGAAACTGAATCACTTTTAAATTATTTTCCAATACCTTTCTGAAAAAAATGAGTTTAGAAATGAGTTTCACTTTAAAAGGAGTGGAAAGTCACTCAAAAGTAGTGAAATTTTACTCTCCTTAGAGCGAAACTAAACTCATTTTTTTAGAGAGGAATTCGAAGAAAATTCAAGAGTGGAATTCAGGCAGGTTCAGAAAAAGGTTTGTACTCGCTTAAATTTAACTCTAATGATATTAAAATTCACTCCAAAAGATACCGTCACTCTTAGAAAAACAGAATTTCACTCTTTAATTCTCTCCAAATTTCTCTCAAAAAAATGAGTGCAGTGTCATTCTAAGAGGAGTGAAAAAGTAGTTAGATTTCACTCCTCCTACAGTAAAACTGAAATCATTTTTTTAAAGAGGAATTTCAAGAGAATCGAAGAGTGAAGTTTAGGCAAGTTCAGAAAAATTTTACACTCTTTTAATTTTAACTCTCATGACATGAAATTCACTCCAAAAGAGCGTATTGTAACTGTTAGGGAAACTGAATCATACTTTTAAATTCTTTTCCAATTGCTCTCTAAAAAAAAAAAAAAAAAAACGAGTTTGGCTTCACTCTACGAGGAGTGGAAAATCACTCAAAGGTAGTGAAATTTTACTCCTCTTAGATTCAAACGAAACTTCGTAGTTATTTAATTTTTACTGTCATACATGAAAATTCACACAAGTAGAGTGTATTGCCACTCTTAGAGAAACTGAATTTCACTCTTAAATTCTCTTCGAATTTCTCTCTAAAAAAGATGAGTTCGGTTTCACTCTAAGAGTAGTGGAAAGTCACTCAGAAGTAGTGAAACTGAACCTATTTTTTTAGAGAGGAATTTGAAGAGAATTCAAGATACAATTCAGACAGGTTTAGAAAAATTTGTTCTCTCTTAATTTTAACTCTTGTATTATGAAAATTCACCGTCACTCTTAGAGAAACTGAATTCCATTTTTAAATTCTCTTTGGATTCCTTTCTTGAGAAAATGGGTTTAGTTTCACTCTAAGAGGAGTGAAAAATCCCTCGAAAGTAGTGAAATTTGACTTCTCTTAGAGTGCAACTAAACTCATTTTTTTAAAGAGGAATTTGAAATGAATTCAAGATGAAATTCAGGCAGGTTTAGAAAAATTTGTACTTTATTCATTTCAACTCTCATGACATATAAATTCACTCACAAAGAGCGTACACTGTCGAAAAAAATGTGAAACTTCAAAGATCTTTCATAGACTTTTTCTTAATTTTACGGACACGTATATGAACAGGATTTTAAAGAAATTTATATGAAATTGGTTGCTTGAATATTGAATATATTAATTATAATATTTTTTATCGAAGTTATTTCAATTTAAAGAGACTTTGAAAATATATATTGTATAATTAAATATACAGTATTATTTTTGTTGTGAAATTTATATTTTCATACTACAAATTTTTTTGGGATGAAATAGTTGTTGGTTAATTAAGAAAAATCTGCACAAAAAATATGTTATGACAAAATTTACTTGAATATATGAAAATTTTAATATACTTTTTCATTAAGAACTTGTTTAAGGTTAAAATGATTTCATAGAAGGTTTATTATTATCATGGAGAGTGTAGATTTTTTCATAGTTGCGTCTATAACTTTTATAGAAAATTTTATAGACAGTATGGGAAATCTGCTTCAAAGACAGTCTCTTCAATTTAATAGAGAAATTTCTGAGAGCGTATTGTAACTCTTAGAAAAACAGAATTTCACTTAAAATTTTTTTTCTATTTCTCTCTAAAAAAACTCAGATGGGTTTCACTCTAAGAGTAATGGAGAGTCACTCGAAAGTAGTGAAATTTTACTCTTCTTTGAGTGAAACTGAATTAATTTTTTTAGAGTGGAATATGAAGTGAATTCAAGATGAAATTCAGACGGGTTTAGTAAAATTTGTTATCTCTCAATTTAAACTCTTGTATCATGAAAATTCACTCCGAAATAGCGTACCCTCACTCTTAGAGAATCTGAATTTCACTTTCAAATTTCTCTCTTAGGAAATTGAGTATAGTTTCACTCAATGAGAAGTGATATTTCACTACCAAAAGAGTGAAAAATCACTCTAAGTAATGGAGATCCCAAAACTTTCGAATTTCGATAAAAATTCTGCATACACCTTATCATGCAATGTATCCGAGTTCCTTCCCCTAAACAAATCTTCAAATTAACTAAAAAAATTGACTAAAAAGTACATCCAAACCACTCTAAAAGAAATCTCCTTCCTCACTGGGTCCTCATTTTTTTCATCCACTCAATTCAAAACCTTATTGGAGCCCTATCGAGATTTCTAAAACGTCGGGAAAAATAAGTCTATACGTTCGCAGTCTATATCACAGGAACGGGAATGCTCTCGTCCTCGGCAGTCTTTTTCTCGTCGTCGTCGTCGTTGTCATCGTTAGAGTGCGGGACTAGAGGGGAGTTCTTGGGCAAGGCATAATCCTGGCTTATGGGCTCGACGGCGTCGACGAGGTTCTCGATCGAGGCCGCGTTCCTGGACTCGTCGCCGACGAAGCTCCCCCGGAAGCTCCGGGAGTTGCCACGGCGAATGCTGCTTCGCAGGAGGTTCGCGACCTCGCTCGCCGTGAGGCTCGAGCTCCCATCGCTGATTGTGTAGGATCGCTGTTGCTCCTGAGGATGGTCCACCAGGTCGATCCTCGTGGAAGATGGGTCGATGGGGTCGACGTTGAGACCGGAAGAGATGACGTTGGGGTGGTTCATCTCCACGAGAACCGTCGCGTAGTCCGGGGGTGGAGGTTGCAAAGCTGGCCTGCTCCTCAAGGCGCTGCTTTCTCCGAGGACACTGGCTGCTCGACAAAAAAAATAACTCATTTTTAGTTTAATGTTATGTAGCCACACTAGTACAAGTGGAATTTATTCTGATATTTATCAATTTAATTGAATTTAACCCTAAGAACTTCATAACGTGAAAAACATGTTAAGAATTCTTTTTTTTTTTAGAAAACAAATGTTATCTTTAATTCTAGAGTCTAGATACAATACATCTGGAATAATTAAATATAATATATATTCTCAAAGTTTTAATTATAATAGAATCACTCAAAAATCAGAACTTTAGATTTCAAATTTTAAATCATAGAAAATTATTGTTGTAAATACAGTAGATGATGACTATTATTTACAGAATTATTTTTCAACTCTAAGAAATGTAAAATTCTATTCATCATCTATATTTAAAATTATAAGATATAAATATTTTAATTTTTGCAGCATAGACTTCCAGAGCTGAAGAATGTGAAATATATCTCTAGCTTTCTCACTTCTAGAAAACAGTAATTTCAAATTTTATACAACAGTATCGTGAGACCTTAAATTCTATAATATCAATGGATAGAATCTTGAAATACTCATATTCTATTCTAGAATATTAAAATTTAAAATTAGATTTGGAAATTACAGAGCTACTCATCTCAGAATTTAGAATCTCAGAACCATGAATTATGGGATGAAAAATCCCAGAATTCCAAATTCCACATTAAAAAATTCTAGAATTCTTCTTCTAAAATTCAGTTCTAGACTTTTAAGACATGGAATTTTCAAGATTGGAAATTATATTATGGTACTCAAAATTACTATTGAATCAAAAAATGCAGAATTTGGAGTCCTGGATCAGAGAATTCTAGATTTGAGATTTTTCAATCAAATATTTTTTGAGAGTTCACATTCTATAATGTAGGGTTCTACGATTCTGATACCGAAAATCTCAAATCTAATACCATAGAATCATCAAATTTTGAAACTAAGAGTAATGAATTCTAGTAATCTGTATTGCTAAGAATGGAATTGAAGATTCATAATTTTTACAGTAGAACTCCAAAAACTTTATAACGTAAAAAACATGTTAGGAATTCTTTTTTTTTTTTTAGAAAACAAATGTTATCTTAAATTTTAAACTCTAAATACAATAGATCTTGAATCATATTGAATACAATATATATTCTGAAAGCTTTGATTATAATAGAATCAGCAAAAAATCGAAACTTTGGAATTCAAATTTTCATCAAATTTTCTGGAATTCTAAATTCTACGTTGCAGAGTTCCACGATTCTGATATACAGAATTTCGAGTCCAATAAAAATAGAATTATCAAATTTTGAGCCCTAGAAAATTATTCTTGTAAATATTTCAGATGATTATTATTGTTTATACAATTATTTTTCAACTCTAATAAATGTCAAATTCCTATTCATCACCTCTATTAAAAAGTATGAAATATAAATATCCTAATTTTTGCAGCATAGACTTCCAGAGTTAAAGAATGTGAAATATATTCCTAGCTTTCTCACTTCTAAAAAACAGTAATTCCAAATTTTATAGAACAATATTGTAAGACTCTAAATTCTATGATATAAATGGATAGAATCTTGAAATACTCATATTCTATTCTGGAATTGAAAATTTAAAATTAGATTTGGAAATTACAGAGCTTTTCTATATCTTCTGATTTTTTGCTGATTCTATCATAATAAAACTTTTAGAATATATATATATATATATATATATATATATATATTATATCTAATAATTCAAGATCTATCGGATTTAGAGTCTAGAATTTAAGATAACATTTGTTTTCTAAAAAAAAAAGAATTCTTAACATATTTTTTACGTTATAAAGTTTTTGGAGTTTCTATGAACTGTAAAAGTTATAATTCTTCTATTCCATTCTTGGCAATACAGATTACTAGAGTTCATTACTTTCAGTTTCAAAATTTAAAAATAAAATAAAATAAAAAAATATTATAATCCTGACGTTCTATACTTGTTAGTACAGATTTCCAGAATTTAATTCTCCAGATGTTTGGAATTTGATGATCTTATAGTATCGAATTTGAAATTCTAGGTATCAAAATTGCAGAACATGGAATAAAGTTAAAAATTCAATATTATTTGACTGCAAAATAAAATACAGCATATAATTTTTTGTCCTACGAAAAAATGAAAACTCGAAAGTCGGTTTTGGGTGGCCAGCTTGAAAAACATTACTCATTCATTATTCTATATTTTTGAAATCATTATTGCCTTTGCGTGAGTATATCTTTCAATATAATAAAACTTATGGAAAAAAAGTTGTAGATTTTTTTTATCCTTAATTTGAAGGTATACAATGTTAAGAATGAATTCAAAGATTTTGGAATTTCATGTTATTTATGGAACTTATACTTCCTGAAATCTATATTCTGGAGTTCGAAATTCCAAATCCCCCATTGTAAATTCAGAATTCTAGAATCATAAAATCCAGATCTTCAGAATTATATATTGAAAAATTTGAAATCCCAGAATTCTATAATATTTGTGAAATGACTTCTTCCAATGCTTTACAATAGAATTTGTAATCCTGTCATTCAAATTCTGAATTGCACAATAATAAATCAACGATTCATAATGGAAAGGAAGAAAAGGACAATGTCGCATTTAATATCCACTCTAAACATCGAACACAAAATTTTACACTTTTCTCTGACTCTATGCATTCGAAAAATGCATAGGTTCGATGTTTATACACTAAAACCTCGATTTAATTAGTCTCCATTTTGATGAATTTCAATGTATAATGCCTCTAATAAAATCGGGGTTTCAGTGTACATGAATTCAATGATTTACCTATCCTTCTGACGCTCCTTCGGAAGCTCTGACGCAACATTTTCGCGATCCTGGCACCTGTAGCTGTTGTGTAACTTGGGGGTGGTGTGTACTTTGGCGGTGGATCCTCGAAAGGAAGATCCGTTGTGTTTGGAAGGACCCTATTTC
This sequence comes from Platygaster robiniae, assembly GCA_028476575.1. NCBI lineage: Eukaryota > Metazoa > Arthropoda > Insecta > Hymenoptera > Platygastridae > Platygaster > Platygaster robiniae. Next base: position 48,544,826 of record CM052019.1, on the reverse strand, counting down.
TGGGAATCGCTGTGTTACCATCGCCAAGGAATTGGTTAGAGCTTGGCTGGTCCTCAGTGTCCAGCGATGGTCTGTACAGCAGCTGGATTCTCTGGAAATTCGAATTAAATTCTCCTACTCTTAGATCCTTCGAATGTGGGAGTGCTATAAGAATTGAAACTTTTTTTTTTCAAATTTGCAAAGCGACTACAGGATGCAAATTACTTTCGGTAAAAGGATGGCTTTACAACTTACGCTGTTACAATGATTGCAGCGACACATATTGACTTCCACTTGCTCGGCCTTAACGATTGCATGGTAAAGAACATATCAAATTTGGTTAGGGACTGGATTAGATTTTGAACTACTTTATGGAGCAGGATTTGCATCTATTTAAGCTTTGCGACTACTTTTTTTCTAGGAATAACTAGATATTATTTTGTACGAAAGTAACGAATTTAAGAGTCTGTGATTCAAATTACAAAAAAGCACAGTAATACTTGGGGAGACAAATTTTCTTTTTTCACGTTTCTGGGGGCGTATCTTATATATGACAGTGGAAAGGGGGTTTTCAATAATGTGAACATCAAAATATCAATTATAGGTATTTTTTTAATTGAAAGAATTTTTAGAATTTTGAATTACAATATTGAATTTATGAATTTTTATTCTGTATTTAAAGAAATTTTTGAGAAATAACGACATTCATTTTTTGTTTGTTTATTATTGTTACAAATAAGGGATCCAAAAAATTAATTATAAAAGTCTTGATGTTTCAAGAACTTTATCCAATCCCGAATTTATGCTAAAGTAATGAATTTCGTGGAATACTTCGGAGTTATTCATTACTTTTTCCAAACTGTACAAAATTATAAATTTTTAAATCCACGGATTGTAATAATTATTGGAAAATATAATTGAATTTGATTTACTTCCATTTTAAAAATCCATCGAATTGTTTGATGAATTATTCCAATCATTACTAAATTGTATGAACTATTTATTTTAATTATTTAATTTTTCAACAATGTTAATTGATTGATTCTGAAATGGAGTAAAAAATGAATGATTAATTGAACATGGAACTTTAAGTTGATTCGAAAATTTTCACAATAAATCTTATTATATTAATAATAAAAAAAAATTTGTATGAATGTAAAAATAATTTGTTGATAAATTTTTAAAAATTGCTATAGATTTGAATATCAGTTATAATTTCTTGACTTACATTTATTCATTTTATTTATAATTATTATTGATTATATCACTAGTCACCTAAATATTTATAATTACAGATCATAATTGAGAGTAAATAAACAATTTACAAAAATTTTCAAGATTTTTCAAAATAACTTTCAAATAATCTTGTTTCATCCAATAATTTATGATATTGATCGAACTTTCTTACTACTTAAACAATGATTTTTCTCTGGAAAATTCCATAATATACGTTTTCTCAGATTGTGGAAATGAAAATTTCTTGAATAACTAAAAATTTTGGGGGTCTCAGGAATTTTCAGATAAAAAAAATGATTTAAGTTTCAAAATGTAATCGTAACGTTAATTTATATGAAAAATTCTAAAATTTTGCAAATTTATTTTTCATAAATGTTGATTCTCACTGATGGGTTGAAATTTAAGAAAAATATCACCTTTATTCGATTTTCCCAGTCAATTTATCTTTTTCATTTCTTATTTCAGTAACATTTTAAAATTTATTAAAAGAAGAAAAATTGATTTAATACTAAAATCTGATACAATCCTGAAGTTTTTAACATTGAAGAGAATAAATATTCAAAATAATGTTATCTTTGGTCATTTACAGCAATATATGTAAATTTTAAAATGATGTGTACAATAATTGAATTTGAAATATTTGTTTTTGTGTGTGAAAACATATATCTGGTATTTAAATGTATAATGATGATATCCAAAATATTTAAAAGATCAAAAATCTGGAATCTTGTAAATTATCCAAAGACCGAAAAATTTTCTAAACATTGCACAATTTGCTATAATCATAAGGTTGAATCAAATTCGGAAATGTTAAGTTTTTATAGTTATCCAATTCACTAAATTTTGTAATTTTGTAAAGCCGAAAATTTCTAGTTATTTTGAAATCCAAGCAACTTAAACAATTCTCATTTCATTGAGTGCTCTCTAATTAAAAAACACAAGGCAAAGATTGACGAATAACAGAAAAAATGTATATATTCCCGTTTTTGCAAATTTCATAGTTTGAAGTGACAATAGAAAAAGGAATTTAAGGGATGAAGGAATAGAAAAAATATCAATAAACTGTGACGTCATTCATAGAAGTTCCCATAACTAAATTTTTCTAGCATTTTTTCGAAAGTGTTCAAAATTCGTTCACCAACATTACGAGTGTAATAAATTTCTAAGAAACTATAAAAGCTGTATATATATGTCTACAAAGATAAATAAAAAAGTTTAAAAAAAGGTAATAATTTCTTGGCACATTCCAAATTGCAAATGGTCACTTTTGAAAGCGATTAATTCGTGTCAGAAGTTCAAATCTTCTTTTTCATGAAATCAACTCACGTCTAAGAAGTCCGGTGGACCACTATTGAGGTAGCGACAAGTTTGCACAACGGCGACAACAGGAATCATCAAAATCGGTATCAATTGAATCGCGGCCCCCAGTTGCCGAGCCCAAACGGTCCAGTAATATTTCCCTGATCTGCGATAACTGTACAATTCTCGAAAACCGCCATTTTTGAAAAGAGTGATGCTCAAAATCTGTCAAAAGAGAATCATCATACAATTATTCAATAATATAAAAAGAATCCTGGAGCACGTTTCAGGTATCTTCATTCGACTGTCTTCTGAATTGCAAGTGAGCTTTTTCAGAACCACAGTCACAAAGAATGAATGAAATTATCTAAAAAAGTGAACATGAGATGCTTTCTGCATTCTCACCATTAGAAAAATTGGTAAAATAACATTCCAAGTGAACGAAAGCAATGGACCAGCCCAATGACGAAGGCACCTTCCAGTTGAAGGAAACAATTCCTCAACGACTGCATCCCCAGTGTGAGGTCGACCTCTCACTGCGAAAACTGCACCAATTTGGACCAAGTACAGCACTATTATCCACCAAGCACCACCAATGGTATAATCCAGGTAATAAACCACATAAATGCCCACCTGTAAAACAATTTCCACCTTCAATCAATCAGTTACTCTTATTCCCAACAATTAGCAATCTAAATATATGAGAACAGAAGATACCAATTTGACCTTTCACTTTGTGTTCCATAGTCATCAAAATTCCATCTCCAAATTTACACATAATCCCATTATTGAGTGGTTTTATACTATCTAATACGTTTCTAAGACATTATCTACAAGTTACTTCACTCGCGAAACAGCCTCTAAAATTATTTCAAATCAGCAACAACGAAGGACTAGACTTGCTGTTTTGCAAATCCTTGACTTGAACATCCAAGAACATGACGTCGTCTTTGACGAATTCGCATTTTTCCAGAGTGGAATGAGGTATGAACATGAACATGTCGCACTCGTCGCTGCATTCTTTGCCTTTCACACTTTTTACGACTCGGTTGACGTTGTTTCTGGGGTTTTCTTGGCTCCTGAGGATCACACTAGCTCGCAAAATGCAGGGCCAGTCCAACAGTGCGTCCCATTCTCCGTCCACGGCGCGAACGCAGCCGATCATGTTGCGATTTTTCCACCGACCTTTGCCATTCAGCAGAAGCTCGACTCGCAAGGTGTAACCGTATTCTTTGTCGTGGAAAATGGGGCTGAAAAGTATGCCTTCGTGCTCTTTCGCCCATCGCATTTTTTTCGAAAACTCGTCGATGCGCCACAAAAGTCGACCGTTCGTTGGACGAGGAAAGATTTCTTTGGGTTCCAAGGTGTCTTGCAGGATTTCTTCGACGTATCTGGGGGAAGGGATTTGTGGATGCAAGAGTTGAAGGAAAAAATGTTTTAAATGAGTAGGTGATTTTGAAGATTCTGGAGTAAATTATGATTCAATAGATGAGTTTTTTTTTAAATAATACTATTAAATTTATTTTGTAAAACATTTTTTTTCAATATAACCTAACGCAAGCGGGGGGGGGGGGGAGTTGAGGGTTAAAATGCCTCCCAAAATTTGAGAAATATATGCCAGATACGAAACTTGACATCAAACTCTGTTTTATTTCGTAAATCGAAATTTTTTTGTTTTATGATGGTATAAATGAAAAAACAGTTCTTAAAAACAAGCCTGCAGAAATTTTTGTGGAAAATGTGCAATGGGTCTTGTTTTTTCGCATTTTTGAGATACTTAAAAGATATTTTGTCACGTTTTTTAGAATTTTTATCGAATAATAGTATATTATTGAGAATTTGATGCTGAAGAATTCCAAAATTTATAGACCGTAGAGGCATTTGTTGAGATTTTTCAGAAAACAGTTTTTCCATAGAATTCAATCACTTTTAGTATTTTTCTAGAGTTTATATGATTCAAAAGATTTTCTAATACTTTACTTTGAATTTTATATTGATTTTTTGAATTTGATAACCGAAGATTCAAAGTCTCCTAATTTCTCGCATTTTCGTAGATTTGAATTTTTTCGATCATTCACTGGGTTGCAATATTTTTTCAAATATTTGTATTCTCCACCTAATCCTGCGTTTTGATAATTTTTGTTTTTTCTTGTTACTTCTATTTTTATGATTTATTGATGTAACTTTTTTTATTGATACATGAAACATTAATTGATTTTATCAGAATTTCGAGAAGGGTTGCCTATGCTTACGCGCCTGATTCCAATATTTTCATTGCAAAACAATAAAAGCTATAATAAATCTGCAACTAATGTCAAAATCCATCACTCTTGAAAAAATGAAATTTTAAGTTCTTACTTCAAGTTTGTGAAAAAAAATTTGACTTATTGTTAGTATCGAAAAGGAAAACACGTATATAAATGAACTTGTAAGCCCTGGAAAATATTTCGTAAAAAAAAATTACTGATTTTTTCAACATTGCAAATTCAAAAACAACAACTTTGAACAAAAGGTCGAAAAATTTACTCAAAGTTTTTATAAACAATAAGACGAAAATCACGCTCGAAAAATTTGCAGCGAAAAAAGCCGAGAATCATTAGTTACTCTAATGATTGTATATGATCTCTTATTTTCGTTTTTGAAAGTTACTATTCTTCATAAAATCGAGAATACGAAAAATGAATTACTCGATGCCAAAAGCCTATATTATTTACCCCTAAATAATAGCCAGAATTAGCGTTGTTAGGAACATAAACTTTTCAACTTTTTTTCAAATAAATACTATAAATATTAACTGTCAAATTCCATTTTGCAATTCATATCCTAATTTTTTTAACACAAATTCCGGAAAATCAACCCCCACTTACCTCACATTGTCCTTCATCTGGAACTTCAACGTCTTGACCTCAACCTTCAAACTCTCCACTTCAGCTTCCAAAACCTCAATCCTCTCCTCAAAAATCCCATTCGTCCTCTCAAGATCCTTCGAATTCCTGCACCTCATTTCCAACTCCAACTTCATGTCATTCACAACCGTCTTCATCTCCATCGACATGGCCTTCGTAGCCTTCGCTTCCTCGCACTCGCCACGACAAAAAACCGCCTTCTCCAACTCAGCAACATCTCTCTCCAAATTCTGCGATCTCGATGACGCAAAACCTTCGAACCTATCTTGTCTCTGCTCCAAAGCTGCCAATCGCATTTCCACTCTGTTGAAATTTTGGGCCAGTTCCCCAAGCTCCTCGACAATGCCCAATTGCATGGACTCGAAAATTTCCTGGTTCGTCGTGAGGTTGTCCAAGCTCAAGGTCACGCCGTCCTTGAGGTTTTCGCGATCGACCTCGGCCTCGTGGACGACGCCCCGGAGGAGATTCAGGGCCCGAAGAACCTTTTCGTAGGTTTTGTCGAGGAAGCATTGTTTCCGGTGATGTTCTTTGTGTCTTCTGGAGACGTAGACACCGCAGGAATTGGGACACTCTTCGAGGACGGCGCCGCAGTGAGATAAGTGCTCGGAAAGGTGCTTTTCGACGACGTTTTTGCCGCAAAAATAGCAAGTTACAAGGTGCTGCGTTGTTTGGCTCATATTTCTGGAGTGGCTAGAGAGCGACTGATACCGAGATAGAAGCGATTTCGTGATAATAGATTGTTTAATGAGCAAACGTGACGCCGCGTAAGGTGATAAGGCGACCCGGATTAGGGACGGGCTCGCTGCGCGTGACGGTAATTAGTGGAGGAGGTATGATATTATTCTTTTTTTTTTTCTTTCATATTGCCGGAAAAAATTATGTACATGATTGGAGGGTTGGATGTATGTCGAAAGCGCCAAAAAAAGCTTTCAAAAACGCCAAACGAAGTATTTCAGGAGTGATAGAAGTTATTTCCATAATGGGGAACTTTCTGGGAAAATTATATTGTATCAGTTTAGAGGAAAATATAAAACAAATCGACAAGGTTTTTATCTTGTTTTTATTCATCGACAATTGAAGGAGATACAGAGGTTCAAAAACTTTTACATCTTTCTTAGTTTTTTAATGATGAAGAAGAGAAAAAAAAGTGTTGATTTATTTTTGATATCAATTTTTACATTTTTTTTCTTTGAAAAAGGTGGAAAGTTCTTTATTTAAATAATTTTTTGGCATGCTCATTGATTTCAATATAGATTGCTAATATAATTGTGTGTTCTAAGATTTAACAAAAAGATTTTTAGTGTTTCTTGTATGTTTTTTAAGTTTTGCATACATAGTTTTTTTCTTTCAAAATGGTGGAAAGCTTTTCATTCAAATAATTTTCTGGCATGCTTATAGATATTAATATAGATTGCCAAAATTGTATGTTCTAGAATTTTTTTTTTTATGAAACATTGAAGAATTTCTTCGTTTTTCACAGATTTCCAAAATTGGATGTTCTAGAATTCAGATTTTTTATCGATTTTACAGACTTCTGGGAAAATAACATCTATGTTAATTTTCCAGGTATAATAGATTTCTTATATTTCAATAGTTTTTTTATACTTAGGTTATAATATGAAATATAGTATAACATGTTACATATACAGAATCTGATGCTCTAGAATTTTATATATTTGTTCAGATTTTTCATAAAACAGTACTTTTATAGAATTCTTTTATTTTTAGTATTTCTTCAGAAGGTGTATGATTCAAAAGACTTTCTGATGCTTTTATCTGAATTTCTATGAAGATTTGTGGGATTCGACGCTTCAAGGTTCCAATTGTAAGTTTTTTAGATTTTCAGCGATTTGAAAGAATGTAGTTTTTCTTTACAATTCACTAGGTTCAAACAAATTTTTTGATTTTTCATTTTCTACGTTATCCTATCTAAACATTTATGATAAAAATTATGTTTTAGATAAAGATCTTCAGAAGCCAGGATTATTGGTATTTTTCAGTTAGTAATATAATATTGAATGAATATAAAAAATTCCATAGATTTTGAATATTCAACTTGACTTATTACAGAAAGCATTTGTTTTATACTAGTTTTCAGTACTGTTCGTTTTTTTAATTTTTTTATTATTCATACAATTTGAAGAAGTTACTGGTATATTTATGGAATTCTATAAAGATTTCTAGAATTACATGCTGCAGGATGCAAAGTTTTCAAAATTCTTTAGGAAATTATACCTACATACTTTTTGAGTAATAAAATATTTCAGCATTTATGTAACTTTGACGAATTTTTTTTATTTTCATAGATTCCTAGTTTTTTTGTAGATTGCTATTAAAATTTTCAGTAATTTTATTGACTTGTTAGAATATTTAATTTAAGTAAATTTTTCATGTTTTATGAATTTCTTGTACTTTCGTTTTGTTTTCAAAGTATTTATAAGATTTAGTCGCGTTTCCTAGTATTTTTTTAGATTCCTGAAGATTACAATCTACGTTTTTTAGAATTTGATGCTGTAGAGTTCAAAGTTACATAGATCGTAGGTATTTGTTCAGATTTTTTAGAAAGCATTTATTTCATACAATGCTATTATTTTAGAATTTCTTCAAAGTTTGTATGATTTGAAAGAATTTCTGAGACGTCTATATTTAATAATACAATAATACAATTATAATAATACAATGCCAAGTATAATGTATACAATATTGTATAATGTAATTTATAGTATATTATTTATTCATGTATTATAAATTATATATGATAAATTACAAGATTCCCTGATTATTTGTTTGGCGCTTTTGAAATGTTTTTTTGTCCTTTTGGAAGAAAAATTTTACGACTTTGGTACTTATGCAGCATTTCGTGATTAGAGATTTTATCGTGTAATTTGTCTAATTATTTTGACATCGCTCTGTCTGAAAACCACTCAATAATGAATATAAATGTAATTGATTAGTTAGTAACTAATGTACTCGTAAGTTGACTTGGAGTCAAACTTATTAAAGCTACGACTACTACATTTATGGTTGGTATAACCATATTATAGATTTCTGTCATATGAGAAACACGTAATTCTATGTCTCACAATAATTGAATACATTTGAACCAACAATGAATAATCTTGTACTACACATATTATTAATATATTAAATCCTCTAAAATATTAAAATTTTCCTATGCATATATTATAATACATCGACATATTATTCGTAGAGTATAGTTATATTCATACAGTTTTGAGATTTTGAAACAAACAAGTATTAGTCCATAATATTGTCCATTTTTCACGTTTAACTACACATTAATCTTCGAAAAATGAACATATATGATACTGATATTACCATTTATCGAGTAAAAGTATCATTGGAATATTTTTTTTTTTATCAGCTCCACCCACTCAGACAAACCTTATCTCGGTAAACACAATGATAAATTGGGCAAGTTTTTTTGGAAGGGGCTTTTTATGTCACTCCATTGTTTTCTGATACAGTTTCTAAACCAGAAATAGATAAAGAGTATCATTTTCAAGGACGGTACTTATTCGAAAATGAAAAATATTAGTTAAACTAAAAGTTGTCCCAATAATTTTTACACAATCAAACAAGTAACTAGAAAATATTGCAAAAATGGACAGTTCTTTGAATTATTGTCCAACCTGGTAAATCTTAACTGAAAAAATTCAAATATTTATAAACAAAAATCTTACCTCAGTCGCCATAGGAAGACCAAGAACGTAGGCACATGCACAGCTGAAGAACGTTATCGTCGTTTTCCAAAACTTCATTACCTCCGAGTTGATCGCCATTATTCCGGTTATTACACAATGCCATATCGCCAGCTGTAAAAATAATTATTGCTCGTACTTAGACTTATAATGTCATTCTAAACAGGCGTACTTCAGAAACATTGAAATGGATTTCTTGAGTCAGAAGATTCGAATTATTCATTGTTCAAGATTGATTAGTTTTCTTTATCATGTTTTCTTATTATTATTTAGTTAAATAAAATACATAAAAAGTATAATTAATACCCAGTGAAATAAATATAATGAAAATTTATTAGAGTAAATGAAAATAAATAAAACAAATTGATGAAATTAAATTGTATAAAAAGCAAACAAATAAAGTTATTGACGTGAAAAACAAATTTATCTGTGTCTGAATTTTTAAAAATATTTATTTAAAATGTATAATAAAATAATTATTTAAAAGTAATAATGTGCAACTATATGAAAAATATATGTAATAAATAATATGCATAATAATTAATTGTTTTTTAGACTATTCTATATTGTCTATATAAATTATATAATATGATTATCATGAGTAAAAATATGATAAAAAATAAAATAAAGTGTAATATTGATATAGAATTCATGTACTAAACATTATAAATATAATGAGAATAGTACATCGGAACAAAGTTACATTTCTAGTACGTTTAATGATTCTAGTGATTATTTCTCTTAATTAATGTACCAATTACGATTTTTAATTAATAATCACAATCATATAGGAATTATTTAAATAATTTAATCGATAATCATATACTTATTCTGTTATGCTGATAATGTAGAAATATAATTGTTAATGAAAAATATTATACGTGAAAATGTAAGCATAATATACCAATGTTTTCAATATTTATGTAAAATTTATATTATAAATATAATACGAATATATTTCATTATAAATAAAAGCATACACATATTATATAATAATTTTAATCATACTCAGTTTATTTATTTTTATTCAGGAATTTGATTTTTTTTTTCTCATACACTCAGAGAAATTTCCGTTTGGGCATGAAACAGGAAGAATTTCAAAGCCATATCCTTTCAAAATGAAACGCTCACCCTTTCATTTTAAAACGGTCAATGTTTAAAAGTGAAAGGAACCTTTAACAGTGAAAGGGGATCTCTTTTATTTTAAAACGAAATCCCTTTTAACTGTACGTTGGAGTTTTCTGAGTGTGTAGGTATTAATTCTTTAAAATTATATTGAATAATAATGTTAATAATAGAATCTATGAGTCGATTATATATGTATATATTCTATCAATTTTAATTTCATCCTAATAATTATACTATAGATGTAAGCTGTAAAATAATTATATTACATAACATAAAATTCATATAAATATATATACGATAAAGTATGATATTTATTAATAAAAGTGAAATAAAGTAATGAAATCAAAGAATATTGATATCATATTCATGTAAAATATATTCCAAATATAAATACATGTATAATATATCTGTGGCTTCCCGGCATAACAGACAAAGTCACAGATGCCATAACGTTTAAAATTTTATCATAATATCATGTAAAATAAGCCTTATGGCAGAAGTGACTTTGTCTGTTATTCCGGGAAGCCACATATATGACTTATACCCTTTGATAATTACAATTCTTCCAAATACAATATAATTTGAATTTATTCTATAAAATACCATTTTTTGTAATAAATATGAATACTGGTTATTATCTTAGAATTATTATGATAAATAAGATATCAAATCTACATAATCATATTTAGTATTATAACATATCACGTAGAAGTTAATCTCTTAATTTCGAACATAAATGTATAAAATCTAAATCATACGTAATTGAAATTCTGTGAAAGAATAAACAATAAAAAATTAATGATAAATGAAATAAATCATATGAATAATATTCTGTACGAAAATCAAAATTTATTTACACGTGCACTCCAAGCAATTTAAAAAAAGGCCGAAATGTCGAGTAATATTGATAATATTATGAAATTATTTTGGGGACAATCAAATTTTTGAAATATCATTAATAATGTCCTTTCAGTGAATTGGAGTATGTTTTTAATTTGACGAAATTTGTTGGATCCCCTGCATTTTTTTTACCTGTTGCGCTATACCGAAGAGAATGAGCGTGAAATAAAAAAGCACGGCCCAGAAAGGCGAAACGTTTTCGGTACCGAGCAAAGCGAGGGTCGCGGGCACCAATTCAGTCGACAGCCTCAGCACTTGGTAGCCCGATTCGACGCTGAAGTCGCTGTTGGGTCGCACGACGCGTTCGCCCACGATGAACGAGGCGTGATTTAGAAATCTTTCCACGTAGTTGTACCCATGTGGCACTGGTTTCGCGAGAAGTCTCAGGAACGTGTACCCTGATAATCTCTCTGAAGCATGTTCAAGAGGAAATTTTTTTTGTGCTAATTGTTTATCGACTGATTCACAGAAAAGATAATTTCCATAAATATGATTGATAAAATGTGAAAAAAAGGGGAAAAAATGGAAAATGTTTGCAAATATTGGAAGTGTGACAAAAATGTTGTGCCTGAGGGTAGAAGGGTTAAGGAAATAATTGAAGATGAAGAAATTGGTTTTAATTTTTCATACAAGATGAAATTAAAAAATATTTGATTATATTGGATAATGAGGGGTGTTGCAACAAAATTTAACATGCAAGGGCGAACTGAAATGTCAAGAGGGTCAATTTATATTTTTTTTTTCGAGCGTAATAAAATCTTAGAAATCGATTTGAAAGCTAAAGGTTTTACTTTTTCAAATATATCACTTTCGGGATAAAATCACAATATCTTGTTACTAATCGTTTCTTAGTAACTATTTTTATAGTATTATTTTGTATTTGTAGGAACATTCTTCATTAATTTCTAAAATTTGATGCTATAGAATGCAAGGTTTCATAGATTTTTCTTTTTTTTAAAGGTTTTTGAAAAAATTGTATCTACATAGATTAAATGCATTTTGTACTCTGCATTCCTTTTTTTAAGTATTTTATAGAACGCTAGTATTTTCATCATTTTTTGTACCTAATACCACGTATGAAACTTGCGAATATATTCTAATTTTTTCATGTATTTCTAGCATTTTTGTAGATTATCTTATAAGGTATCTAGTATTCGATGATCTAGAATTCTAAAATTATTAGATTTTTAGTAGTTTGGAGAATTTTCAAGGAAACAGGTATTTTCAAAAATAACTAAATAGTACTTCATATATTTTAAATAAATGTAGTGTTGATGGTTTTCGCTTATTTTTAAAAATATTTTTACAGTTTGGAAAACATTCTGCAATTTTATTGATATTTATGTAGAATTGTGGATTTCAATGCTTTAGAATTCAAAATTTCATAGATATGTATTAATAATTGTATAGTAATTCAAGAGAATGATATCTTCATGGATTTTTAGCCTTTCACTGATTTCTAGAATATTGGGTATTTTTGATATTTTTCAGCATTATTAAAATTAAGTTCGATTTTCTAGATTCTTTATAGAAATTCAGGATTCTAAAAAGGTTCAAATAGATTTTGAAGATTGAATTGTCTGGAATCCAAAAATTTAGAGATACTCAGTGTTCAAACAAATTTTGCAAAGAGTATCTTTAGAAAATATACATATTCTACATATTCCTAAAATTTGTAGTTCATTTTGTATTTTTTCAATTTTCATCCATTATATTGAATTTTCTAGTGTTTTGACAGATTCTTATGTAGATATTTAGAATTAGTCGCTGTAATTTTAAAAGTTGTATATATTAGTAATACTTTCATAAATTTTTTAGAAAATAATATTTTTACACCATTTTGAAGCTCTTCGACTGCTCTTTCAACTAATGTTTTCATATTCATACTAAGGCGGCGACTGCAGCAGTTATTCGGAATTAAAGCTACTCTGATTGTTCTGATTTTTCGAATAATAATTACTCAAAATGATTATTTTTAAAAAAAATTCTTTTATACACTATTTTTAAGCTGTTTGACTGCTCTTTCAACTAAAGTTTTCAATTTCATACTCAGGCGACAACTACAGCAGTTATTCGGGATGAAAACTTCTATGATTTTTCTGATTTTTCAAATGATGATTACTCAAAATGTTCATTTTTTCAAAAATTCTTTTATACACCATTTTGAAGATCTTTGACTGCTATTTCAACTAAAATTTTCAAATTCATACTCAGGCGACAACTACAGCAGTTATTCGAAATTGAAGTTACTATGATTTTTCCTATTTTTCAACGAATGATTACTCAAAATTTTCATTTTTTCAAAAATTCTTTTATACACCATTTTGAAGATCTTTGACTGCTATTTCAACTAAAATTTTCAAATTCATACTCAGGCGACAACTACAGCAGTTATTCGAAATTGAAGCTACTACGATTTTTCTGATTTTTCAAATGATGATTACTCAAAATGTTCATTTTTTCAAAATCCTATCGTACACTATTTTAAAGCTGTTTGACTGCTCTTTCAACTGACGTTTTCAAATTTATACTCTGGCGACAACTACAGCAGTTATATATTATAGCATACTACGATCTTTTTGATTTTTCAAAGAATGATTACTCAAAATGTTCATTTTTCAAAAAATTCTTTTATACCTTGTTTTAAAGCTCTTTCACTGCTCTTTCAACTGAAGTTTTCAAATTTATACTCAGGCGACAAATACAGCAGTTATTCGAAATTGAAGCTACTATGATTCTTCCGATTTTTCAAAGAATGATTACTCAAAATGTTCATTTTTCAAAAATTTCGTTTATACACCATTTTGAAGCCCTTTGACTGCTCTTTCAACTGACGTTCACAAATTCATACTCAGGCGAAAACTACAGGAGTTATTCGGGATGAAAACTTCTACGATTTTTCTGATTTTTCAAATGATGATTCATCTGAATATTCATTTTTTCAAAAATTCTTTTATATACCATTTTGAAGCCCTTTGACTGCTCTTTAAACTGACGTTTTTAAATTCATACTCAGGCGACAACTACAGCAGGTATATATTGAAGCAACTACAATTTTTATGGTTTTTCAAAGAATGAATACTCAAAATGTTTATTTTAAAAAAAATTCTTTTATACACTGTTTTGAAGCCCTTTGACTGCTCTTTCAACTGACGTTTTTAAATTCATACTCAGGCGACAACTACAGCAGTTATAAATTAAAGATACTGCGACTTTTTTGATTTTTAAAAGTATGATTACTCAAAACGTTCATTTTAAAAAAAATTCTTTTATACACTATTGTCAAGCTTTTTGACTGCTTTTTCAATTGACCTTTTTAAATCAATACTCAGTTGACAACTACAGCAGTTATTCGGTATTAAAACTACTATAATTTTTCTGATTTTTCAAGTAATATTTACTCGCAACGTTCTTTTTCTGAAAAATTCTTTTATTTGCCATTTTGAAGCTTTTTGAGTGCTTTTGCAACTGACGTTTTTAAACTCATACTTAGGCGACAACTACAGCAGTTATTCGGAATGAAATTTACTATGATTTTTCTGATTTTTCAAATAATGATCACTCGAAATGTTCATTTAAAAAAAAAAAAATTACATGTTTTTGTGAAATAATAACATTTTACATAAAAGAATTTTTCAAAAAATGAACATTTCGAGTAATCATTTTTTGAAAAATCAGAAAAATCATAATAGTTTTAATCCCGAATAACTGCTGTAATTGTGGCTTGAGTATGAATTCGAAAACGTGAGTTGAAAGAGCAGTCAAAGATCTTCAAAATAGTGTATAAAAGAATTTGTTTTTATTTTTTAGCATTTACGAAATTTCGTACTATTTTCTAATATTCTTAAAGATTTCTAATATATTTGAAAATGATCATAGATTTTCATTATTTTGAAGAATTTTTCAGGAAACAGTTTCTTTAAAGATAACTATTATTTTATTTTGTTTCTACTAACTTTAGTGTTTATTAATATTTTCGTATTTTTGCGGTTTAGAAGATTTTGTGGAATTTTTATAGTTTGTTATGTAGATGTCTAGAATCCAATGCTTTGGGATTATAGGTTTTACAAATATTTACTAATTTTATAGTTACATAGTTCAAAAAATTGCATCCACTCGGATTTTCAATTTTTTATTGATTTTGAGTATACTTCAGAATTTTCATATTTTTTAGTACTATAAAAACAGAGTTATATTTTCTAGGTTCTCAATAGATATCTAATGTTTTTGATAATTCTAGCAATGATCTCGAAAAGTCACATCTTTATCATCCTAAATTTCAGAAATTTTAAGCGTTTGAATACACTTGGTAGAAAAAAGTATCTTCTTTTTTTAATATTCCTGAATTTTATTGAATTTTCTAGTATTTTGATGGATTTTTATAAGAGTCTCAAAATAGGGTTTTTCAGAACTAAAATTTGTATAGATTAATATTATGTCAATTTTATGAGAATTTTTATTTACATGGAATACCGTTATTTAAGAATTTTTTTGTTTCTATTTTTCAGCATAAATGAAATTTTGTAATATTTTCTTATATTTTTATGAATTCCCAATATTTTTGCAAATTGCTATGTAAATTTTAAAAATTATTTTGAACTTCATACTTCGTCAAGTTGTTCGTATGTTAAAACGGTTTTTCAGGAAATAGTTTTTCCATAGATTTATAGTATTTCAAAAAATATTCTTCTCATTCCATTTTTTTCATACTTTTCGAATATTTATAGAATTCGATGATTTTCTTGAATTTTCATTGATAACTACAAAAATTTTTAGAAAGAGATGCTCTGTATAAAGTTCTATAAATTTCAGGTTAATAAATGGATTATCCAGAAAATTTTATCTTCCTTCATTTATTGTACTCAAAGATTTGTTGTGAGTATTTAAATGTCCTAATGGAATTCTTTTTCTCGTAAAATTTGGCATAAATTGAATTTATTGACTGAAATTAGATACAAAAAACTTACCAAACGAACTAACTGTATACCCATAGCCTTGGTCCTTAAGAATGTGCACACAAATAACTCCTAATAAGGCACCAAGTAAGAGAACCACTAAAGTCAAGACTATTACGAGGCCAGTGTCTCTTTGCAGGTGATGTTTATGTTTGTTGTGGACGGCAATCTGAAAATTGAAAATATATTGAATGTTTTAAGATCAAGTTTTTTATCCCAGAAACTACATTTATTTTTAAAACCACACAAAAGAAAAAAAATGGTAATTTTTATTTGACAAATATAGTGATCTGAAAAAAAACATGTTCCAACATTTACGATTCAAAAATTAAAAAATGATTTTAATGAACAACTTTAAGAAAGAATATCTAAAAGTAAACTTTATCTAAAATTTGTTAAGCAGGTCATTCATTGACTGAGTAAAATTAAATGTATTAGAAATGGTTTTTTTGATAAGGAAAATGTTCTTGATGGAAATTCAAGTAGGAAAATCAGATGCAAAAGAACATCAACGGTTATTATATTACAGAATTCAAATTCATTTTAAATTTATTAGTATCGTCAAAATCTAGTTAAATTTTCTAGATTCTTTATAGATATCTAATATTTCTCAAAATTGTAGTAGAAATTTAAAAAATTTAATTCTCTTGATTAGAAAATTTCAGAGATACTTACAATTAGTGTTTGAATAAATTTTTCAGAAAACAGTATCTTTGAATATTCTTGAATATATTTATATTCAATTATATATTATATTATTTTATTATTATTATTATGTTATTATAATATTTCTTGAATATTATAATAAATAATAATAATAATAATAATATTCGAAAATTAAATTCAAATTAATCAAGGAAACATCAATGGTATCATGTTTTCTATGTATCAAATTAAAACTGTTAGTTTTTCATTCATATTGCTACAAGAAACGTAGAGTACTGGATTTTAAGTTTACAAAAAATTTTTTCCTTGATTAAGGATTGTTTCTAATTTTGTATACCTGCATCGCGGCTGCTCCAAACAGCCCCCACGTCAGAAAAACCTCGGTCGAGGCGGCTGACCAGGACTTCCCGTTGATAAAGAACTCGTTCCAAGAGGTCGTCGAAAAAAACTGACTGAACGCCCCCGCAGGAGTGAGCCCCAGAAACTTTGTACATAAAAGCAACGTGCCGAAAATCGGCATCATCGTGAAAACGTAGACTACTTTCCCATAAGATCGTAGGCCTGTCAAACATTCATCAGTTTCGTTATGTTTAACACATTGTTATTGCTTCCATTTTGCAGCAACTTAATTTTTATTTGGAGTATAAAATAATATAATATGTATACAAATCTATAATTATCAATAATAACATAAATAATAGTGACAATTAAATGGGTTGATTTTCTGGAATTGGAGTTAAAAAAATTAGGATATGAATTGCAAAATGGAATTTGACAGTTAATATTGATAGTATTTATTTGAAAAAAAGTTGTAAAGTTTATGTTCCTAACAACGCTAATTTTGGTTATTATTTAGGGGTAAATAATATAGGCTTTCGGCATCGAGTCATTCATTTTTCGTATTTTCGATTTTATGAAGAATAGTAACTTTCAAAAACGAAAATAAGAGATCATATACAATCATTAGAGTAACTAATGATTCTCAACTTTTTTCGCTGCAAATTTTTCGAGCGTGATTTTCGTCTTATTGTTTATAAAACCTTTGAGTAAATTTTTCGACCTTTTGTTCAAAGTTGTTGTTTTTGAATTTGCAACATTGAAAAAATCACTAATTTTTTTTACGAAATATTTTCCAGGGCTTAAAAGTTCATTTATATACGCGTTTTTCTTTTCGATACTAACAATAAGTCAAATTTTTTTCACAAGCTTGAAGTGAGAACTTAAAATTTCATTTTTTCATGAGTGATGGATTTTGACACTAGTTGCAGACTTATTATAGCTTTTACTGTTTTGCAATGTAAATATTGGAATCAGGCGCGTAGGCACAGGCAACCCCTCTTGAAATTCTGATAAAATCAATGAATATTTCCTGTAACAATAAGAAAAGTTACATCAATAAATAATAAAAATAGAAGTAACAAGAAAAAACAAAAATTATCAAAACGTAGGATTAGGTAGAGAATACAAATATTTGAAAAAATATTGCAACCCAATGAATGACCGAAAAAAATTCAAATCTACGAAAATGCGAGAAATTAGGATACTTTGAATCTTCAGTTATCAAATTCCAAATTTCTATATAAAATTCAAAGTAAAGTATTAGAAAATCTTTTGGATCTTATAAACTCTAGAAAAATACTAAAAGTGATTGAATTCTATGGAAAAACTGTTTTCTGAAAAATCTCAACAAATGCCTCTACGGTCTATAAATTTTGGAATTCTAGAGCATCAAACTCTAAACAATATACTATTATTCTATAAAAATTCTAAAAAACGTGACAAAATATCTTTTAAATATCTCAAAAATGCGAAAAAACAAGACCCAATAAAGCATGAATAATATTTATAAATGTGATATTCTTATTAATTTATGGAATTATTGAGAATCGACTTTGAGAGCGAGTTTTTTCAAATCACTGTAGCAATCTACAAAAATATAAGAATTCTACAAATCTACCGATAAATCCTCCAGAGTTTTGTAGATTATACTAATAAATGCGAAAAATATACTAGAAATAGTTTAATACATAAAAACTATGTAGATCTATTTTTCTTAAAAATTTTCAGAAGTTCTAATCCTAGAGAATATTTAATAATATAGTACTACACATAATCCAATAATAATATAATTCTAGAAATTATTCTAGAAATTAATACATAGATATGACAATAAAAATACATCCAATTCAATTCATACAATTTCCACAATTAAACATACTTTTCATTGTAGAAATAGAAAAAAACATGAAGTACAGATATTGAAAATCTTTATGAAAGATAATGTTTTATGATAAATTAATTTCAATATTCAAAATCGTTGAAAGTTTTGGTACTATAGCATCCGGTCCAAAGAAATACTAGAAATCTATAAAAATACCAGAAACTACTACTAAATTTGATCAATAACGTATTATATGACAATTCTATAAATAATAATATTGGTGTGATTCAGAAGATAATGGTATTTGTTGTCTTTTGAATGTTAAGATTTTTAGGGTTCCTTGCTTGGCCAGACGGTCTGAGTATGTTATGGATTTTTCTTGCATGCGTACCTTTGCTGAGAGAAACAAACACGACCATCCAAACGACGGCCAGGTTGAAGGCGACTTGAAACTTAAGCGTGACCACCCCAGGGTCCGGCTCTGTCAAATGATGCCTTTGCAAAACAACCCCGGCAAAGTAATCCGGTACTGTCTCGTGCAACTTGTAAGGTGTGACGTTACTCGAAAACTTTGCGTCCTCTCTGTAGTTTAGGATCGGATTGGCCCATCGATATGTGTCATCCTTTGTAATGAATGAATCCCTGTGAAAAAAAACAGATCTTATGAAAAAAAGAAACTCAATTTTGAATGATCATATTTAAATTTTGGGCTATACTCAATAATTTATTCAAATTTATCAACTCTTTTATCAACTAAGATCATATTTATTCGAGTAATTCAGTGATTTTTGCAATATTTATATTTAGTTGACTTACTTGATGAAATTGCAATTTTTATGACCTAATTTTATGAATTGAATTTAATTTTGGTCTTTACTAAGGGAAATAATATGGGTCATTGATTTTTTAAAAGTTATCGAATATCTCCTCAAAATGGAAAATTTTCAAATTTTAAAAATCTTGAAGATTTTAAACAATTTTTGTAGTTTCTAGAATTCACAACATTTTCTACGATCTACAAAATCAATGATGCCTTTTTCAGACTACAAGTTTTTAAAATTTTCGAAATTAAAAACACCATACAAACTATTGAAAGCTTTTTTCAATTTCATAACAATTTGCCCTATTGATTGAAAACTGAAACTTTATCATATGTTTCGATTATTTGATATGATTATGAACAAAATCTACAGAATTTTAGATCGTGTTCAGAAATTCAACACATTGTTCAGATTTTGTGGAAATATTATTAACGATCCTTAAAATTATTTGTTTTCTTCTTTCAAATATTTTCAACACTTTCAAAATTTGAAAAACCATATAAATATTAAAAATTATGACAATCTCAGTAATAAAGACGTAGATTTAAAAAATTACGAAAGTTTTTGAAAGTTTGTCCCATACTCCGAAATTATTGAAAATTAATAACATTGCAAACATTGTCAATTATTTTTGAAATTTGAAAAATTCATAGAATTTCGTATAATTTTATTTTTATAAAAATTGTGTGAGTTGAATTATCATATTTCTTCGAAATATGCGTGAAAATATTTTTTCATTTTGTTTTCAAAATTTGAAAAAATCACGAAGTATGAAAATTATAAACAATTTTCATGAATGGCAAATTTTCAGCAGATTATGAAACTTTCAAGTAGTTTTTATCACATTTGAAATTTCAAAAGTTTAAAAAAATGAAAAAAAAAAAACTTACAAATTCTGTATGGATCGAGAATTTATTATTTTCAACTTAAAAAAATCTGTAAGATTTCAGACAAGTTAATGAATTTTGTGGATTGCGTTTCACGATCATATTTCTCCAAAGCAATAATAATAATGTTTCTTTTTTATTTTTAATAAAAAACTGGATAACTCAAAAAATTGTAAAATACTCCGAAACATTATAATTATTTGGATGAATTTCAGTAAAATCTAAAAAGTTCGAAATAGATTGTACTACGTTTCAAATTATGTAGGTACATTTCAGACAGTTAAAAATATTGAAAATTAGAGATTCTCTATTATTTCCGAAAATTCAAAAAAATTTTTGAATTATAGAAAATATTTGTAAACTTCGTAGATTAAAAATATTTCTCAAAAATTTGAAAGATACTACGTAATGCTCCAGAAAAAGTTCATAAATTTTTACGTTTGATAACGTTTGCATTTTAAAAATCCTAGACTTCATACGAATTAGTTAAAACTTACCGAATTTTATGAAAATTTGTCCAACTCATGCAGACTTCTCGTAATTTTTTATTCTTTTCAAGTTTCTTGGATTTGTATAAAAAATGAAAAAAAAAAAAAAAAAAAAAAAACATTACCATACTTACGACTATCACATTTTAGTTTATGATAATCCATAAATTATTATAAATATTGCAGATTAATGTAAAAAATAAGAAATTTAAAGGAAAAAGTGTTATCAATTTTATTTTATTTTTACTTAGCCATCTACAAAATATTATGAAAACTAAGAGATCTTTCATTCGATTTTTTCTATGATAGTTTTTGATAGATAAATTTTTTCTTCTTCACTTTTGGGGCTGACGTCGCGTTCGCAAAACGAGAATGGAATTCATGCATCATAAAGTTTGAAAAAAATCATGTTTAACTATTTTCTTATTGAAACAATGGATCTATCGAAAGTACTCAAGAACAAAAACGATTGATGTAAAATGTTTTATTAAGTAAAAATACCGAAAAAATAGTTCATTACATTACTTATTAATGCTTTCTTAATTTTATAAAAATCACAAGGAATTACCCATGTAAGAATTATACGACATATTGCGCAGAATTTTTCAAAAATCAGGAATCTTAAAACTTTTTTTATTGGAACAATCTTATTAAAAATTGTTAACAATCATAAAAAAAATATAAAATGAAAAAAAAATTAATATTTTCAGTTGATTAGAAAATCGTTCGGCTGAAATATGTGAAATATATGCACCTTAAGTTCCAAACGTTTAAGAAATAAACGAAAACGAAAAAAAACTCGTTTATTCAACTCAACTCCAAAGAAATGTAAAAAATGCTTAGAAACTTTCGATAGTATGTATTAAATTTCAAAATTATTTATTACTTTTATCATGAAACGTAATAGAAACAATTTTTTGTTATTTCGTTAGTTTTTGAACGTTTGAAATTTTGGGAACATTTTTATACTCAGTTTTCAGGTATTCGTTTATCGATAATATAATGTTTTTTTCACAAAACAAATAATTTAACAACCATCTAATTAGCATTCTTGCTGAACAATACATTTCTTTTGACAGTTGATTTTCAACTAGTTTCGACAGATTCATTGTTTCAATGCGAAAAAAAGTAACAACTGATTTTTCGCATCTTCACGATGCGTGAACCACCGTTTCGCTTCGCAAACGCGACGTCGACCTCGAACGCAACGAAGGAAAATTCATTTCTTCAAAATTATTATTCAGAACATCGAATAAAAAATTACTAAGGCATCATCATCATTTGCAGTTTTTTCAGTGAAATGAAACCAAAATTACCTTCCTCAAAATTTTGCTTCTCGTTTAAATGAAAAATACACAATAATTTTTTACATAATTAGAAACTTTATCATCATAATAGTAGACTTAATTATAATTTATGTTTTTTTTATATAATTCTTAACCCATTTTTTATTTAATTCTTCGTTTTTAATGACAGCATGATTTGTCAGAAAGTTGAATATAATTATATTGAATTTAAAAAAAAGTTAACTTGAAAATACTATAAAATTGAGTGCTAACATTGCATAAGAAGTTTCACTTCTAATGAACATAGTAATTTAACAGAACTCAGCTTGTAAGATAAAAAATTAGATTGCTCACCGAAAGTAGACGAACATCCAGGAAACTCCGATGATACTGTAAATTCCAATGAACGCTTGGGCCGTGAGCAAAGCTATCCCAACGCCCTGGAAAAGCGGGGAAATTTTCCACATGTCTATCGTGCCCGCGGCTAGCCTTTGACCCAAGCATGTTTGCAACGTCAGTATGGGTATGCCCAGTAATACCGACAATATCAGGAACTGTACTATAAAATTTGCTGCAAAGAAAACAAATAAACATTTATTGGTATTAATATACTTAAATGTACCTAATATACACCTATAAAAATAAGTATGATAGTGTCTGATCATCAAAACTAATAAAAAATTAAAAAAAAGGAAAAGGAAAATTCTCTGAAAAAACCAAAATTTCAATTCTGTTTTCACAAAAGCGCCAACACAGAAAGATAATAACATATACGACATTATGCAAAAGTTGCATAATCGTAATTTTTATTTTTTCGAGTTGTTACAATTGAGTCTCATTGATAATACTGTCTCACTGTCATTAAAAAACACCTGTTCCAAAGCAATCACAATTTCTCTTCTCAAGAGAAAACAAAAGTTTCATTTTGTTTGAATTCTTTATCTTAATAAAATAACAATAAAAACACGATATATCAAGCTTAAAAAAATGAATTCAACATTAAGTTCTCAATTTATTTACCCTTTTGAACAATGTGGAAATATTCTGCAGATAAAAATTTTGAATAGGAAAACACTTACCTCCAAATTGTATACTAAGAATGGCAAATCTGCTAATGTTGAAAAGTCCCAGAGTGCAGCCTAGACATGCGAGGGCAGGACTGAGAGTGTGAGGCCATTTGCCCAAAGGATTTTCTTCCTCGTCTTCACCCTCTCCTCTTCCAGAACTTCGATCATTTTCCCGTGGTCTTTCGCAAAATCTGGAATAAAAAAAAAAAACATTGCATATTAATATTCATGAACAGCAATGAACACAGAGGATAGATTTTGGGAGTTGAAACCCCTCCCGAAATTCGAATAAATGAATTTTTTTCAGTCATTATCACAGAAAAATTCGAATATCCTGAAAATAAATCCTGACATCCGTATCTGCATCTTTCATTCCAACAGATGAAAAAAAATTGAAATGAATAAAAAAAATTTTAACTCAGGCCCATTTACATCTCATTTTTTGTAAAATAATGAAGAATCTGGCATGATAAAAATTCCGATCTTAAAAAGATTCAATAACTCTTAATTTACGAATTTTAACAGTTGAGTAAAAATTTTAGTACAATTGAATTTTGAAAAATTATGTTTCAAAAGCTTAAATTCTGAGTAAAATAGTAGACATTCATTTAGAATTTTCATTTTTGAAACAAGGTAAAAATGAAAAGATAGCATATTTACATAGATTCCAAGTATTAGTATTTTTTGGTATTATTATTAATATTTATCTGATTTTTTTAAGATTTATGGCATTTTTAAAGATAGATAATTTAGTATTTTTATCAGAAAAAAATTTTGACGAAGATTTGATATTCAAAATTTTACGCCTTAGAATTCAAAGTTTTACAAATTTTTTAAAAATATTATATGAACATTGTACCCAAATGTAAGTATATACAGATCTCTAGTATTTATACAATTTAAAAAGATAATTTAGTATTTTCCCTGATGTATAGAATTTTCGTAGATTGCCATAAAGATTCGTAGAATTCAATGCTCAATTATTGAAATTTCGATAGATTTTCAGCATTTTTATAAATTTCATGGAAAATTTTATTGCTTCTTTTATCATCTCATACATTTCTAGAATTTTTTAGATTGCAACATACATTTTTTATAATTTTATATTCTACAATTCAAAATTTTTTTTATTCACTGGGCTTAAACAATTATTCGAATTTCAATTTTTGACGTTATTGTAACCAAGCATTTATTATCAGAGTTCTGTTTCAGAAAAAATTCTTCAGATACCAGTATTATTGTTAGTTTCAAGTTAGTAAAATAAAAAATTATAAATTTTGTTCAACTTCGAGAACTCATGAAACCATATGGCATGTCTTCTAGATGTCAGGCAATAAATTTTTAAAAATTTTTGACTCATTTTCATTACTAATTGTAATAATTTTTGAGAATTTCTCTCATCATTAGTATTTTATAATTAGTTCATCATCATCCTCACATTTTTTTTAATTTCCGAATGAAGTAACAGTTAATTTTACTCGAATTTCACATCAAAAATACTAAATTTTTTATACTTTTAAACTTACTTTTAATTCATGTAGAAATTATACTTTCAATTAAAATCATAAATGATTTAAAAATTGTGTGAGTAAGCATTGTTATGAATTACAAAAATTGAATGAATTGATCATAATTGTAGAATTCAATTGAATTTTATTATTAAAATATATATTATAATAATTTTAAAAGTTTGGGATTTTAGGCACATGATCATATTTATATAATAATGATAATAAATCAATCATACCTTCAAATTATAATTATAAACATTGAATTTGGATAGAATAAATTTTTTTAACGGTGTATATTTAAATGTAACATTACATTATCGTGAATTTTGAAGAAATGATTATCTAGTTAGAAACAGGAAAGAATTTTTATACAGAAAAAATGTTACGTGGTTTTTTATCAATATAGTAAATGCTCGAAAATTTGAACAATCTGAAATGAGTTTTGGAAACAAGAAACTTATTAGTTATTGTTAACCAATGCATGTTTTTTTATTTAAGAATAAAAAAAAAACCCAAAAAATATGACAGGTAAAAATTTCATAGTCTAAAAGTTATTCAGTATGTTAAAAAATACTTGTAAAAGTAAAAAAATTGGTAAACTACTAACTGTTGAATAAACATTTAGATCAAAATAGTAAATATCAAACCACGAAATAATTGGTAGTATTATACAACGATATCTGCAAGATGTTGATATTTCCAACTTTTTTTGCAATTAATCATTGTAAATTTTCAAAATTGCCATTCCAGTACAAAAATTTCACATGAAACAGATTTACTAAAAAAGTGTTATTTAAAAAAACTACTACAGTAATATTTATACTCTATTTGTTACATGCTATTGACTTGTTTATATCTTGCAAAATCATCATGTAAAAGTTTTATTTATGCCGTTAAAGTAGTGCAAACCTTTATAATAATAATAACTTTCTATTCTTATTCAAAGTTTTAACTTCTTCCTATTTTTTTCGTTCTACTTTTTACGTTGAAAATTATTAAAGATATTTATATACTTTCCCTAAGAATAAAATTTATGTATCTAAAAAATGGGAAGAATCACTAATACTTTCTCTATAAAATACAAAATAATTTTCTGCTCAATATGAATTTAAAAATAATAGTTAAGAAAAAAAATCGACGTAACACCGCAGCACAGAAGAAGGTATATAATTTAGCTTCATGAACTATTCATTAGAGCAGAAAGGGAGCAAACCGTAACTTTGCAGACAAATGTTATTTGTCGTTTTTATGTTTGCGTATTCATACCAAATCTCGACTATTTACTTATTTGAATTTGAAATCACACAACGGGTATGTGACTGAAAATGTGTGAATGATATAAAAATGAAAATTCAAGAAAACCCACAGAATTTAAAAATGAAATCATTTTTTTGAAATCATTCTGAAACATGCACATTGTTTTTCTTGTTCGACGAAGAAAATTTCTTCTTCTTGTTAACAGTATTTTTTTAATACGTCCTGGAATGAAGTGCTGATGAGTAATCGTTTTCAGGGAAATCATCAATTATAAAAATTAAAAGTGTTGTTCCGAGAAGTGAGTTTGAATTTCCGCTAATCTTGAACGTGTTTGTAATATTTTCCCTAGAAGACAACATAATAAAAAATGTGTGGCGATAGCCGGAGTAACTGGGTTTCTTATCGATTAATCAATATCAAACTGTGGCCGCAACTCGCCATTGCTGAGGCCGCAACTCGCCACTGGCAATGCCGTTTTATCGCACCAGATCGAAATTAACCCTCGAAACACCAACCAACGCAAGGTCTCCAGAAATCAATGCCAAAAATAGTCATGATTGCAAAAAATACGACTTCAGAAACGACGATTCATTACACTCACTTAATAAGTGATAGATTTCTTCAGGAACGTATTAAAAGTTCAGGGAAGCTCCCGAAAATCATTTTACGAATTCTCAAAGTGTGCTAGTGCACAGAGAAAAAAATTTGATTGCACCAACTGAAAGACAAATTAAATATGCACCAATAACACGTTTGTTGGAAAAGAGAACCAAAATTCTGGGTATAGATACACTATTTCAAGATTTTATTTCAATTATTCCTTATTTCTTCTTGTGTTACGATTTCAGAGAATTTTTAATCATAAAGAGCCAATTTTTCAGGATCCAAAAAAGTCTGTGAATGAATAAATAGAAATTGTTTCCTTTAATATTATAGCTTTCAACCATTTTGGTTTTTTAATCCTCTTCAGAATAAAAATATTTTGATCTTGATTCTCCTTATCCTATCAGATTTTTTAAGTCTACATAAGTCGTTATAGAAAATTTTTTTATTTTTTTCTGTCATTATAAACCCAATACATATTTTCTTTATTTTTTAATTTAATCTAATATATATATTCTTTTACTTTTATTTATGACTTTTTTTTGTTTTAATTTTTATACGAGAAAAATGTTTAAACAAATTTTTTCTTCGACATTTTAAAGGTCTAAAGAACAAGTAAAATTTTTGTATCCTCGACAATATTGTCTCAGGATAAGTGTTTTCGAGTTCTAGGCGTTGAAAAACGTTTGTTTCATGTCAACTATAAAAAATTGTACAGCCGTAAAAAAATTTTCTCACACCAAACAAAAAAAAATGTATCGATTTTTTTATTGAAAAACATTAAAAAAATGAACTATAAGCAAGATAATAATCATACCTAAAAATTTAGACGATTTCAACATTGATTAGACTAATAAAAACTAAAAGAAAAACTTTCAATGTATACAAGAAGTAACGTATAGAAAATAATAAGAATATTTTGGAAATAACTGAAGGATCAAATGAATTTCAAATAAATCACAAAAAAAAGGTTAAAAATTTTTTCAGGCAGATAAAAATATTTAAAAATGACAGAAATCTGTCTTTCAGTGATTCTATACTTTTTGATATTACTTTTAAAATTTTGTATAATCATAGAAATTTCGTACTTCGACATTTATGTAAGTAGTTTGTGATTTCTGTAGAAGAAGAACTATTTATAATTTATTATTTTGTAATTTTTTCTGTTTTCTGTACTTAATAATTTATTTGTTCTGTTTAGTAACTTTGGGTGAATTATAATTGATAAATAAGTGAAGTGTCTTTATATGTATTCTTGGAATTTTCACACAATTGAGAAGTTTACTGTATTTTTTCTTACCGTTTCGTATTTTTAATTGTTTTTTGCTATCTGCAATTTTCTCCATAATTTATTACATTTCCGTAATTTTTTGCACTTTTGAAATTTTTTCTAATGTTCTCTTATTTTGAACATAATTCAATAATTGAATATGATTCAGAAGTTTACTGTATTTTTACATACAATTCTGAATTTTCACTAGTTTTTTCTATAGTTTTCTGCAACATTTTAACTTTCATCTTGTATTTGAATTTTTTCATGGGCTGTTTGAATTTTCAGTATTTGCATTCATTTTTCAAAAATCATTAAAATGCAGAAATCACAGATGGTCAGAATTTGTCATGTTTTCATTCATTGATTGATTTTTTTCACAAAATTTTTACCAACGTTTTTTCCATAACTGATCCTTTGTCAGTTTTCTAACTTTTTTTTCCCTTTTCAAAATTTTGCGTATTTTCTAAATATTTATGAAAAATTAGGACCCCATTAAAAAATTATTCAATCTCGATATCATAAATGATATATCGTTACTATCCTCAAATATTTTTTTTATTTGTAAAAAAACAGCGAAATTTAATATAATCTTGTTTTCAAATTCAAATTGAACTTATCGATTCTTACAATTAAATTTGTATTATTAAAAGTTAAAAAAATATTTTTTGATAAAGTTTTTTAATCTATAGTCATTCAACATTCCCTATAGTTCAAAAATCGATAAGGCGCAATGTGAAAATAACGTTATAAAGTTGCATAATCACAGGTCATTGAATTTGTATCCCTGAAGTACTTTTTGAAATGTCGACATGTTGCAGTTGACGCAGGCGGAAACGGAAACAAAAGGGTTCGCGACGTCGTTTGCTTTTTCCGGGCAGCTCTTCGAGCGTTCAATGGCTCGTGACGAGAGGATACTCGTGATTGTACAGTTTCTCAGTATTCACAGTAATTCATCAATTTCAATGATTTTGTAAGAATCTATGTAATTAGATTTTTCAAACCGTAATCCACGTCCAATTAACGAGAGATTGAAAGGACATATTGGTAAGAACAAAATAAAATTGTCTTATGTATTGAAAAATACATTTATATTCAAATACAGATATTTCATTTATTATATTTATAATGTATATCTTGCAATATACATAAAAAAGCCATGATCATTACTATACTTATATTTCATCATCAGTGACTTCTGTCAATAAAATTTTTATTTTTTTGCATAGATTAAGAAGAAATTAAAGTTTAATGTTGTAGGATACATACCTAGAAATAATAACAAATTTCATCTACTGCAGAACACATGGTGAATAATTTTACAAAATACCAGCCAATTCTGGGATTCTCTGTCACCGTAAAATTTCCCTCGAACTCAAAACAGTGTACTACAATTTCATGGATCATTTAAAAAGATATTTTAACGATTGCCCCTTGGGCGCATGAACCATTAAAACCTTTTCCAAGTAATCGTGGGAACTCTGCAAAGAGACAATTTCCTGCCAGCTACACCACGTCGCAAATATTCAGTTATTTTAAACACGTATGGCAAGGTTGTGCGTGGTATTTATGTCGGGAAAAATTTGACTTTCTTACTTTTCAAGTTTAATAAATGGAATACGAAATTGTCGGGGTTTGAGAAAAGGAGGCATTGGGATTCCAGAAAGGAAGCATTGGAATTTTTAGAAATTTTTATTTATGAAATCACAAGTTTAAAATGAAAGGAACATTGAATTTTTAATTTCTAAAAGTAGTGATCTGCGGAATTGTAGGTGAGAAATTTGAATTTTAAATTATGAATTAGGCATGAAAAATTGGAAAGTTTCCAATGTATTTGTAAATATTTGAATGTAGAGCTTCAGAATTTTCGTGATCAAAAAAATTTTTTTGAAACTGAACATTGCAACCATAATCTTCCAGTCCAAAAAATTTTGAAATTTCTGACAGTACAAAGAAAAATCTCAAAATTAAGATAAAATTTTAAATGGAAGGATATGATCTTGTGTTTAAAATATTCAAAACCTATGACATTACTAACAATATAGCTTAAAAATTCAACTCATCTTTATTTTTTGGAGTTTTTTGATATCTTGGATTCATGAGTTTCGGAAAAATTGAAGCATTTACTATTCTTCAATAAAAAATCAAAGCTTTCCGTTTTATTTTTATAAGCCCTTTACAGAAAATTCTCAAAGAAGTAATTATTATGGAATTAAAAGAATCATTTAAGGTTTGATTTCTTTTTAAATTTTGAATTATGCATTTTTTGAAACTTCTAAACCAAATATGACAACAAAAATCCAAGTAGACGTTTGATATTCAAAAAACTAGAATTTAAATTTCAATAATTATGGAAGTATAAAAGTAATGAAAAATAAACAATTATCTCACTTACATAAGTAATTATTATTTTTGAATCTATAAAACTGAAAATTCTAGAATCCCTGAACTTAAAACTACAGAGTTTTTGCTCGTCATAAAATCAAAACATCGAAATTCTTGAAACTGAACATTTAAACCACAATCCTAAATTATAATGAATTTTAAAAATTTACAGTAAAATAATCTCCGAACTTTCATAAAAAAAAGATGTACTTTAGGCAATATCAAAATCAATAAAATCGATGGCAATGTAACTTTGAAAAATCAATGTAGTCGAAATGGACTAATCTTCATTTTTTTAATTTCTTTGATACCTTTGTATTAACAGTTTTTAAAAACCTACTTCAGAACTTTTTTTCTAGAAATCGTTATAATGACCATAAAAGATTTATTTCACATTGAATTTCAGCTTTGATTTCAATATTAATTTTTTACTCCCACATAAAAAATTGCACCCAAAACCTGGAGCAGAACTTTGAAATTCAAAAAAATGGAATCAAACTTTTGAAATGTTGAAAATGTAAGAGTATATAAAATAATTCAAAATTATCTCACTAACGTAACTGTAATTACTGAATTCACGAGACTGAAAATTCGAAATCCACTACATGGTACACTGAGAAAAAAATTTAGCACTTTCTGACATATATATATGGTAAAGACTACTAGAATATTGTATGTTTTGCATTGGTATTGCAGATTTTACAATTTACTGCAAGTTTTGTCATTTTTTTAAAATTATAACAATATTGCATGGTAAAAATTGTTATACTGTACAAATTACAATAATGTATGCCAGTGTTAACTAGATTATTTCGGAAAATTTTAAATCTACAAAATGCCAATTGTATTATAGAAATTGTAATTTTTGCTATACCAGCTCACAGGATTGAATATCTGCGTATAGTGAAATATGAAATAAAATATTTTAACTTTGATACATAGTTTGTTTTTCAGTTTGTATAATGATATTTCATGTACTTATACATGTAAGTATATTTATGCATCGTAAAAATTCATATTATATTGTAAAATCTTTATTATATCGTCGACTTTTTTCAACATCGTATCAATCGCAATATGATGTACTAGAAAATAGAAAAAAATATAGCAAAAAGAACTGTACGTATTTGAATAATGGAAAAACTGTATGGCATTTTTTGAAATCTGGATTAGTAGGAATTACAATATGAAATTGCAAAAAGTACAGAAATAGTATAGTAGAAATCAAAATATATGTAGGAGTTTTTACAACAAAATATCATTTAATAATATTTACTATATCCCATGACAAAAGCTGCCATAAATATTCAGCAAAAAGTAAAATACATGTTTCAGACTGATTCCATAGAACAATACATCAGCATTATATTAATTACTATATTTATTTTTTTTCAGTGTAGTCCTCACATTCACTGAGAAAAAAATATAGTAATTATTACAATATTGTATAGTAAATGGGAATCACTCTGAAATATTGTACTTTTTGCTAGATAATGTAGCAATTTTTGTAATTTATATTGTAAATATTGTCGAATGATATTGTAGTTATAGATATATTTTGTTGTAAAAACTCCTCTACATATTTCGTTTTCTACTGCACTTCTTGTACTTTTTGCAATATCATATTGTGATTCCTATTCATCCAAATTTTTGAAAACTCCATACAGTTTTTTCAGTATGCAGATCTGTGTAGGTTCTTTTTGCAATATTTTTGTATACTTTCTAGGTTTCTAGTGCATCATATTGTAAAATGATACTGTTTTCGAAAAAGCTGGAAAAACGAAGTGTAGTTTATTTTTTTTGCCACGTATGGTAAAAATTACAGTTTGTATAGTAAAATTTGTATTTTAGGATTTTAAATTTTCCGAAATTATATAGTAAAAACTTGCATAATATTGTAATTTGTACATAAATAGCGGTTTCACTGTACAATATTGTAATGAGCAAAATAAATATTGCAGTTTTTACAATAAAATTGTAAGAAATTCAATGATATTGTAAAAATCACAATATTATTGTAAAAAGTACAATATATATGGCAGAAAGTACAAGATTTTTTTCTCAGTTTTTTGCAATATCAAATTTGAAAAACTTCTCATCTTTAGTTTCCAAATTAAAATCAAAAACAACAATTTTCAAACTCGAAAAGTAGCATTTACTGTATTTCACGTTTATCACTGCAAACCTGACATTTTTTCTTTCAAGAAACGATGAAAAGAATTTTGTTGATGAAGGTCAAGCCACGTACAACAACGCTTTTTATATAATTTTTTTTCCTCAAAGACACTCTAGCCGAGTAAGTGCAAAAAAATCCCGAGGACAATATTGTCTTTTTTGTTCATCACAAATGTTTCGTTATGTAATTGATGGGAGATCCATCTTTTGATGTAGATTACTATGTATACATTTTTGACTATACTCAGTTTTATTGACCATAAAATCCAAAGTATCCAAGGTTTGCCGTGACAAGCTAACAAATCTTGATTTCACGTTTGTACCCGTCGTTGTTTTCTACACAATCACTTTGAGCGGAAATTCTAATCTGAAATCTGTGCATGCAAATTCTGAACCGATTTTTTTCGTACTCAAGGCGCTTTCACTTGGTCACAAAAGGAAGATTGAGTCACGAACTTCGACATTCTGTATTTGTTTTTTCAAGTTAAGAGTCAGTTCTGTGCGGAAAATTGCCTTTTATTTTTTCGGACACTCTGTGGCGAGACTGGGAACCTTGCAATTTATTTTTTTTACATAAATGATTGAAGTGGTCATTGTTCGATCGGGCCTTATTCGTCAAAAGCAACAGCTGCGGTTATTCAATCGTTTGATCCAGAAACATTGCATGCGATTAATTGTTAGTTATAGAACAATGTTTAATTTACGTGGGCTGGTTTGGATTGCGTAATCGAAATGAGTAGGAAACGTTTTTAGTGAGCATGTTTGTTGAAAAATAAAAATGAAAAAAAGGTTAAATTAGTAGGAGAAGAACTGAGAAGATATTCATATATTCTGTAAGAATTGAAATAATCTGAAATTCAAATACGTATTTAGAATAGATTTGTCGACATTCTCAGTAAATAACAGGCGAAAATTCTGAATTTTAGCGAGAAAATCTTTCTACTTTGAGTAAATACATTTACTTATGAATAAATATTTCAAATTG
This sequence comes from Platygaster robiniae, assembly GCA_028476575.1. Taxonomy (NCBI): domain Eukaryota; kingdom Metazoa; phylum Arthropoda; class Insecta; order Hymenoptera; family Platygastridae; genus Platygaster; species Platygaster robiniae. The sequence goes on along the minus strand of CM052019.1, from coordinate 48,511,139 downwards.
TTATTGAAATTTTCTCTAGCTATCTTATCATTTTTGCAATAAAATTTGTAGTTTACCGTGTAAGTTTCTAAGTATTGATAAAACGCTATCTGCATTTATATGAGTAAAACTTAAATATTCACATCATGTATTCTTGATATTTTTAGCAGTGTTGCCAAGTCGAAGGGTTTTTTATTATACCTGGTAGTTTTCTATGGAGTGAAATAGAGAATATCGATAGTGGAAACTTCAATTAGTTTTCAGTAATTTTTAGTAAAGAGGCAGGCTGAACAAAATTTTGCATAGTTACGTTATTCTTCTTTCAGATTTTTTTGAATATATGAGATCTGAAAATAAAAACAGAAATAAATACGTGGGAACTTTGAAAACAAAAATTTAGTGCAACCTTGCGTTTTTGTTACTTAAGTTTTGATTCATATAATCTCGAAAATCCAAAACTCTGCGTTTCAATTCATTTGCATACAAACGATGCATTTTTTAATCCAACTTCTGGTTTTCAAGTTGATAACTGAACTTTAGAAAAACAACTTTGCTGGTAAAAGTACGAACGAATGAAATTTTTATTTGGAATCCTAGATTTTCGAATTTCAACATTTAAGATTTATAATTTTTCCTATTTTTCATCAGTTTGATTTTGACAATACTAAATTTTTATACAACATTGTTTTACAAGTTCATCGGTAAAATAATGGCATTAAAAATAATTGTAACATACAATAAATTGAAATGATGTTTTTTTGTTATCTATATTTCAATTTTTCTATTTTCGAAACTTCGCACTTCTGGATTTAAATTCATTTGCGTACAAATTACGAATTTTTTATTAATCCTCTGATTTTCAAGCTTGATATTTCAAGTTCTGAATATTAATTTCATTGGCATTGGTCTGAATGAACGAGATTTCACATTTGAATTTCAAATTTCCAAATTCCAACATTTACGATTCGTTATTTTCCATATTTTCCAGTTTGGTGCCTGAAATATTAGATTTTTTCACATTAACGTTTTTTTATGTTCTACAGTTGAATAATCGTTCGAGAAAATTGGTAACATAAAGAAATAATTTGGTGCCATAATGCATTGTTATTATGTGTCTCAATTCTTCTATTCTAGAAAAGTGAAACTGCTGCATTTAAATTTACATATTTCCATACGAATAACAACATTTTTTTATCATATTTTCCGATATTCAAGCTTTAAAATATATAACAATGCTTTCTATGATTACGAATTTAAGAAATATTTTTCACATTCTTTTAATCTGAAATTTCATACTATGAAAATCAGAATTTTGAAATTCTATACTCGAGAATCTTCATGAATATGATTAATAATCTAGGTTTTTACATTAGATGATTATATGATACCTTGATAATTTTTGAGATCATAATCGTAGACATCTACATTTTATAATTCCAAATGTCAGAATTGTAGAGATTCAAAAATTCAGAACCGTATTTGTACAGAATTTTTTCTTTTATAATGCCTGATTCTGCATTTCTATATCTATACATGCATCACACTCTAAAATCAAAGATTATGAGATATTTAATTTCATATCACGAAATCAAGAGTTTCTGATATATTTATTCCAGAATTTGAACCCCCGGAAATTTTTTTTTGTACAGTTTAGAATTAGAGAATTACTCTCCTAATCTGAATTTATTTAATTCAACAGATCGTCTGTTAAATTCTACAGATTGCATCAATAAAATTTTCGCAATGTAATCTGTTCAAAATTCACAGATCCAATTTGTAGAATACAACAGAAAATCTGTCAAATTCAACAGATTTGTCAAAAGCACAGATTTTTCAGTGAAAATTTCTAACAGATTGCAATCTGTTGAGATTTCACAGTTTCAGATTAAGAGAGTACATTTCGTAACTTCAAACTCTGGAATTTTATTGAATGTTATGTCGTACAGTCAGAGCTTTTAGAATTTTTATTTTTGAACTTTCTCTCTTCGAATTCTCTATAGAAGAGTTCGAAATTCATTAATCCAGATTCTAGAATCCACAAAAATAAATTAAATCATCTGCCTATACGTGATAGAAATAAATATTAGGAAAATTGTGTATCCCTACTCAGCATATTGAATAAAATCATACAATTTTTTCAATTTGAGGGGGGGGGGGAGGGGCGAGTAACCCCTGTCTACTGAATTTCTAGAATTCCTGTCTCTGTCTTGTATACATTTTTCTTTCTGACTTCGGAACAGCGATTACCTCAAATCCTTTTTCATAAGAAAGTTCAATAAAAGCCACTTTTTGTTGGCACTTCATCACTCATCAGAAGAATAAGCTTTTTTAACTTTGAAAATCATTGTTGATTAATTCAATAAAAAAATCTGTACGTAATTACATATCCTAATATAGCATTGAGGTAAAAAAAGTTCAATGAGGAAAACACTTTAAATAAAATAATAGGATAAAAATTCCCAAGGACGCTTTCTTCAAACTATTAATAATGTTATTTTATTTTCATCCTCCAAAAATTAACAACCAAAGAACGTGCAAATGAACAAAAAACTGCAAAATGTCCAATTTACCCAATTCGATGCCGTCTCTCACTGCAATAAAAGTTGTTATGACATATCGCCGGGTCGTAATTCATATTGTTCTCATTCTGATGTGAAATCCAAAGCCATCCAATTCACTTTCTATCTATTTCTACTTCACCCTTCCTCTATTTTTCATGCCTTCTAACAACTTGAAGAAACCTGCTAGAACCTTCAAGATCTTAATAGTCACTTTGATCACCACAGCTCCAAACTTCACACCCCAATATTTTTCCCATCTATTGTTCCACTCTCTCAACACTTATCCATTAAAAAAACTTCCCAAACTCCTTGCAAAACGTCCAGAACTCGAGAAAACTCGAGGAAAAGTTGTAAAATCAGCAACAAATGTTCCTCTATCGTCTTCGAATGTCAAGTGAATGGTAAATAATTAATCAGCTTCACAATGCCGTTGTTTTACATAAGCAACTCATCATCTCGGAACGTCTTATTGGTCCTTTCGTTATCCTGCGGAGGTCGCAAAAAACTCAACCAGGAAAACGCGAAACCAATAAGCGGAAAAACCCCGAGTAATGAATTTACAATGGCGTTAAAACCCGACCGATTGATTACGCGAGTGTTTTTGCACTGGAATTGTGACCCTTGATTTACGAATTTGATCAGCGAATGGTTCTATACGTCCGTTGTTGCTCGAGGAGGTGGAATTAATTTGTTATCGCGTTTTGAGCGCCAGGTCCGTTATCGCGCCGGCGGCCTGGCTGGGCTCCGACTGAGTTCTCGGACCTTGAAAACGCCGACGACACTGGTGCTCGGCTGAACTTCTTGCCTCGCTGAACGCAGCTCACGTGACCCGAGCCTCCTGCAGCTTTTTTCATTCAGGGATTATCGCGTTCAGGATTTGCAGGCTTGTTTTTCTTTTACCGCGAAAAAATGTTAACGGGTTTCATACACTGTCAGAAATTTCGCTATTGAATGTAAGAGATAGTCTTTGAATCAGATTTCTCATTCCTTCTATTAAAGTTATGGAAGCATCTATGAAAATGAATCAACACGCGTTAGAAGTGAAACTTCGCATGCTGCTTTCTTTAAGGTTCCGATGTATCGATTTTTATTCATCCTACTTTTTTAGTTCTGACAGATTCTTCAATTTTTATGTGCAGTATTTTTCTCGTTCTTTAACTGTAAATCAGTTACAAAATCGATTTATTACTAATTTTTAGTCGAATCTGTCAATGGCATTCATACACTCTTACAGTGTTACAGATTTACGAAATCTCGAAATTACTCCCTCACAACGAAAACATTACAGTCTTACATCTTACAGTTTTACATTACAAAAAAATCTCAAAATTACTCACTGCAATCGAAAATATTACACTCTTACATCTCACAGTCTTACATCTTACATTGTGAAATTTCCAAATTACTCCCTACATAAATTATACATTCTAGAATAAATTACATTCTAGAAAAGTGATAATTCCGACTAAGAAGTTCTACTTCAATATTACACTCTTATATCTTACAGTCTTACATCTTACATTGTAAAATTTCGGAATTACTCCCTTAAACGAAAACATTAGTCTTACATCTTACTGTCTTACATTACAACAATATCTCAAAATTACTCCCTGCAATCGAAAATATTGCACTCTTACATCTCACAATTTTACATGTTACAATATAAAATCTCTAAATTACTCCCTAACATAAATTTAATTTTAGAAAAGTGACAATGCCGCCTAAGAAGTTTTACTTCAATATTACACTCTTACAACTTACAGTCTTACACCTTACACTGTAAAATCTCGAAATTACTCCCTCCAAACGAAAACACTACAGTGTTACATAACAACGATATCTCAAAATTACTACCTGCAATCGAAAATATTACACTCTTACATCTTACAGTCTTACACCTTACATTGAAAAATCTCCAAATTACTCCCCACATAAATTAATGCCGACAAAGAACTTTTACTCCAAAAATAGACACTGTCTATGGAAAAATAAACATTCTATGAAATCGAAGTGTTAATGTAATGTATATCAGACATTAAAATCATTTTTGTAGTAAAACTTTTTAGGCGGCATCATCACTTTTCTAGGATATAATTTATTCTAGAATTTAATTTATGTAGGGAGTAATTTGGAGATTTTACAATGCAAGATGTAAGACTGTAAGATAAAAGAGAGTAATATTTTCGATTGCAGCGAGTAATTTTGAGGTATCGTTGTAATGTAAGACTGTAAGATGTAAGACTGTAATGTTTTCGTTTGGAGGGAGTAATTTCGAAATTTTACAATGTAAGATGTAAGACTGTAAGATGTAAGAGTGTAATATTTTCGATTGCAGGGAGTAATTTTAAGATTTCATTGTTATGTAAGACTGTAATGTTTTCGTTTGGAGGGTGTAATTTCGAGATTTTACAATGTGAGATGTAAGATTGTAAGTTTTAAGAGTATAATATTGAAGTAAAACTTCTCAGGCGGCATTGTCACTTTTCTAAAATTAAATTTATGTTAGGGAGTAATTTAGAGATTTTATATTGTAACATGTAAAACTGTGAGATGTAAGAGTGCAATATTTTCGATTGCAGGGAGTAATTTTGAGATATTGTTGTAATGTAAAACTGTAAGATGTAAGACTATAATGTTTTTGTTTGGAGGGAGTAATTTGGAGATTTTGTTGTAATGGAAGACTGTAAGATGTAAGACTGTAATGTTTTCGTTTTGAGGGAGTAATTTTGAGATTTCGTAAGTCTGTAATTCTGTAAGAGTGTAATGTTAGATCGGAATAGTTGGAGGTCGCTGATATTCGAGCGTATTTCGAGTGTAAGGAGTAATTTTGCGATTTCGCAAGTCTGTAACATTGTAAGAGTGTAAGAATGTCATTGATAGATTCGACTAAAAATTGGGAATGAATGAATTTTTTAACTGATTCACAGTTCAAAAACGAGAAAAATACTACACAAAAAAATTGAGGGATCTGTTAGAGCTAAAAAATGCAAGAGGAATAAAAATCTATACATTGGAACCTTAAAGAAAGCAGCATGATAAGTTTTACTTCTAACGCGTGTTGATTCAACACCCTCTAATTTTTTTTTGGAGGGGGGGGGGGGGTTATCATCTTACACACATCGGGGGAGATATGGGGATAGGATAGGCAGGACTATCCACACGGAAAATTTCTGCAATCTATAAAATGGATATTTTCTGGCATTGCACGATTTTCTTGGATCTGATAAAATTATTGACATATTAAAGTTTTCCACTTGAGAATTTCCTACTGATTTGGTGTATTATGAAAGTTTTATGAAATTCAACAATATTCTCGAATCCGATGGAAAGATTGACGTATTTTAATTTTCCACGTGGGAATTTCTGGTTGATTTTGTAGATTGTGGAAATTTTCTGAAATTTTAAGAATTTCTTGAATACTTTAGAATTATTTAGGTATTAATGTTTTCCTTGTCCGAATTTTTCATTCATTTTTTAAATTTTTGAGATTGGTTTTATTTATTCTACGAATTTCTTGAATTTGACAGAATCATTGACATATTTAAATTATACACTTTTTAGATTGTGGAAGTTCTCTGATTTTCCACGAATTTTTTTAATATAATAATAGAATTATTGACGTATTAAAGTTTCACACATGGGTTTTACATTGTTATGTAGATTGTGGAAATTTTATAAAATTCTACGAATTGCATAAATTTGATAGGATTGTTGACATATTTATAATTGTCCATTATTGATGTTAATTGTGGATATTAATTATGTAAATAGATTTATTCACATATTTGGATTTTCCACGAAGGAATTTTTCATTAATTATGTGAATTGTGGAAATTTTTTGGTAACCAACGAATTTCTCGAATTCAATGGAATTATCTTGACAATTATATTTTCCACGTGGAAATTTCCCACAATGTAAGAAAATGAGACATTTTCTAAAATTATATTAATTTTTTCGATATATTATAAAGATCATTGTCAATCTTCAAAATTTTTAATGTCTCAAATTTTCAAAATTTTCGAAACTTTCAAAATACTGCACATGATTAAACATATTCTAAATGGGTGAAATACCCGAAAATACTGACATGAAAATATGTATGTACTTTGTTTACGGATTGTACATAATTTGACTAAATCGTTCAATTTTTCACAATTATTATTAATAAAATGTATAGAAATTTCTTGAGGTTGAAAATTTTTTGTAATCTCAAAATAATTGGCCATCTACATCAGGGGTCACTTATTTTAGCGATGTCGGAGTTTTTCCCCTCGTGGGGCTTTAAATCAATCAAGATACAGAACAAAAAATTTTTATTTTAAGTTTGAAGCAAATCGGACATGATTAACACATGCCACAAAACGACTGAAGTTTTAAATGGCGTTTATATGCAGTTTTTTATACAATATGCTCCAAAATTAAGAACTTGTGCAAAACTCATGATACATGTTTGAAACTTGGTATAGTTTAAGTGTAAAATGTTACGTTTAAGACCGAATTCTTGTACTTTTTCGGTGCTTGTAAAACATAGATAACAGCGTTAGAAATATTATATATTATTATTAATATTTGAGATTTTCCGAATAATCAAATTTTGACGATACGGAACAATTCATAAGTTCCAAATTTCATAACAATTTGTTCAACTCATCAATATTTTTTATTTTTTATCAGTATTTTACTAAAAAATGAACAAAATTTGTCATGCATATCTCAAAAGCATATAATAATGAACACAACCTACATCAATAAAATTTATAAACAGTTTCTGATATTTTACAAATTTTTCGCATCTTGAAGAATAATTGAGAATTTTGAAAAATTTCAATGTTTAACAATTGTTCGTAATTTTCGAAATTTCAATCGTTATACAAACTGTATTTAAAACAACCCAAATTTTTTAACAATATGTCCAACTTGTCGAGATTTTTCTTTATTTTCCAATATTCCTGAAGTTTTCCAGATTTTTATAGAAAAACGTAAAAATGTTTTCTTACATATGAATTCAGGAGAAGTATGATTATGAACATTAGTCTACAAAATTATCGAACATTTTCTGGAACTCCACAAAATTTTAATGTTTCAAACTTTCTAAATTATATGTAGACAAACCTAAAAATTTATTCTTTTAATGTTAAACGTTCAAATGTAAAAAAAACTGTGCCAAACTTCCCAGACTCTTTGAAAATATGTCCAACTGCTCGTCATTTCGAGCTGCTTAGATTTTCACGGAAAAAAAAGTTTTTTTTTTATTCATATTCATCAAGAGAAATATAATCAAGATCTACGAAAATTCTCAACATTATCTGAAATTTCGCAAATTTTTTGATTATTTATAAATAATTAACGATCCTAAGATATTATATTTTCTAATTTTCAATAATTAACAAACTTAAATGTTACAGAAACTATTATTGTCTGATATTTAAAAATATTCAGAAGTCACGCATGAGCCGTATGTCACCTAAAAATTATTTTGAACTCGTCAGAATCAGGGAGGTTATTATTGCTTTTAAACGAATTTTATCAAACTGAAAAATTAATTTCTAGAACATTAGTTTTTCGAATTCAAGGAAAAACCACAAACAGATTTAAAAAAAAACGCCCAAATAGGGACTTGAACCCTAGACCCTCAGATTAAAAGTCTGATGCTCTACCGACTGAGCTATCCGGGCGGCGGTAATATGTGTAGCAATTTTTTTCATGGAAATAAAAATTGTTTAAAAATTGATAATTTATTTAAAATTAATTCATGAACTTGAGCATTTTTTATCAATATTGAATAACAGAAAGATGAATTTATGTAAATAAATAAAATTTATTATGAATCAATGATAATTTTTTAATTATTTATTATTAATTAACAATATAAAATTTTCAATAAAATTTCTCCTCTGAGCTGACAATTAGAGGAAAAAGAGGTCAAAGTTAAATAAACATTTTTCTTCCTCCTTTTATGAAAAATCTTATTTTCATTTTTTTTCTTTATCGAGCTTTTGACCCTACAAATTTCATAAATATAATCATAAATCTCTACTTACATCACCAAAATTTGAATCTATTCTTTTTCCGATCATCAGTGCGTCAAGAATTTTATCAACACGTGAAATTCTCTTTCTCTTTTGATGACTAAACAAAAAATCCTCCTTCATATCGAAAACATTAAACAAACCAATCCGTAGATAATTGTTCACTTACATTTCTGAAATAAATATTTGCCTCATTTCTTAAAAAGTGCGTCATAAACTGACTTATTTTTGTGTGAAAGGCATATTCTGGACGAACATAATTGATAATAATCGCCAAAATATACGTCACATGTTCTGACGATAAGGGACAAAACGCGACTGATAAGAAAAACCGAATTGTCAAATCTAAATACTAAAAACGATAAGATATCAGAGAAATATCAGCCAAAAAATCATTAAATTGAAGTAATGCGTTAAATCAGAATATCTTACAGAACAATTTGTCATAATTGGTGTTCAATAAAGTTAGAAGTGTCAATCGATATTAATATTGTTTCTTCTTGATTTATTAGATAACATTTCAACTATTCGTATTTTGTGGTACATGATACTTTTCTAAATTTTAAAAATCCAGCATTTTTCCAATTGAAATCATTATCTCTATCTAAACGATGATTAGTGATAATATAGTGTGTTGTTGTCACATGTCTTTTAAGGTTTTAAAATCCTTATAAAAGGTTCATTGAAATTCAATAAAGTAAAATAATTAAATTTCGAATCATAACTTGAAATAATTATCGATACAACTTTATTGTTTTTCAGGAGTTAGTTTTTTTTATGTTTTTCTCCTTTTAAGGTTTTGCAGTGCCTATAAAATGTTCACCTTTCTTATTGAGGTTTTAAAGTCCTTCCAAAAAGTTCAATGATTGTCAATTGACTATATTTGTTCAGTTGCAATCAATCATTTAAAAAAAACTATTTTTACAGTTTAACCTAGGACAGTTTAAACAAGCTAGTTTTACCTAGCTTAAAACAAATATTATCCATTTTCTTAATTAATAAATTTATGTCATCATTTGTTTATAAAATTGGTTTTTGCTGTTTTTTTCCTTTTTACGGTTCAAGCGTCAACTTGTGATGGCCAATAGTAAAAAATTGTTGTTTGAAATTCTTAATATATAATTTGTTATTTAAAGTTTGTTTATTTATTGCATAGTATCATGTTCTAATATAAATGTCGAATCTTAGGGTATAAAAATGTATATTCCACTCGTTACTACGTCTTTATGAGATTTTTAAATATAAAAAAATTATTGGATCTTGTAAAATTAGTGAATTTGTAAAAATAATAAGTTATTCTCGTGTTCATTGATTCTCGTTTTTCACTTTCTTTTAATATTACAAAAATAAGTCAGTCCATGACGCACTTTTTAAGAAAGTTTGCAAATATTTATTCCAGGAAAGTAAGTTATCAATTATCTTTGGATTGGGTTGTTTACTGTTCTGGATTTATGAATATGAAGGATGATTTTTTGTGCAGTTATCGAAAATTAAATTCTTAAAAATAAAATTCTTGACGCACCGATGGTTGGGAAAAGAATAGATTCACATTTTGGCGATGTAAGTAGAAATAATGAAAATCTAGTTTTATGATTATAAGTATGAAATTTGTAATATGAGAAAAATTTTAGTTCCTAAAGAAGACCCGAAATTTCAAGAATCGACGAGATAAGGTATATAAAGTTCATATTATATATCAGATCATTATGAAACAATTTTAATTATTTATAATCATTTAAATCTTATCGAATTTGAATATTTTGTTCTGCAATCCTGACAATTTATCACTTATTCCAAGAATTTCTGCAACTCGAGATTTTCATCCAGAATTCATAGTAAGTCAGAATATACACCTGAAACTGGTCCTTTCTCTAAATCAGTTACTCTGCGAAGTTTGAAATTCACTATGAGAAACTTCTGATGTACATTTCTCGTTCCTTACAATTAGTCCAAAAATCGAGCAAAATATATTAGTAAACCGCGAATGGGAAAACGCATATCGGGAACGCACGAGCTCCAGAAGTTACTGATGCATCCTCGGAGTCAGCGACCCACGGTTTTATGAACTACTCTGTTTCCTGCATCTACATTTCCGGCAAGTGCGCGGACCGGAAATTAAACTTTATAAATCCCAGAGACAAACGTTTGCATCATGAACGGAAAAAGGTACATACGTTTTAATAGTAGACAGAGTCTAGTTTGACCGAGTTCGAGCATCGGAGCATTTGTTCAATGGGCGCTCGAGTTACCGAACTTTCACCGAAGTTCACTGTACTAAACTCCCCCGCGGAATATAGGTTTTTATTATCTTTCCAGCTCAACGAATTCAATAAAGTTTGCAATATAATTGGACATTTTTATGTATCTGGAGCAACGTCAAAACATGGGCGAGGGCAGAAAAGGGTTTTCGGGTATAAACTCATCTCAATATGTAATAAGAAAAAATTAATTATTCTTATATGTAGAAATCGAAAAAAAGTAATCGACAAGGGATATTAAATACAAATATAACTAATAATAAACCATCAAGAAGATAATAATCACGAAAAAATTAAGTATCAAATTTATAAAAAAAAATGATGATAAAAAATGAAAATTGCTCAAGATTGTCAAAAATGTACGTACTGAAGTGAAGAGGGAGTAGCAAATAATATCTTGTAATGTTTAAAAGGTCAACAAAATTTAGTATTCTTTAATTCACGAGCTTGTAAACGATAACAATCATAGTTTCAGAAGAATTTTTTCTGTATCAGAAATCTAATTATAAATATTTAGCTAGGATAATGAAGAGAATGTATATTTGAAAAATTGTTTAAACTCATGTCATTGAATTATAAAGAGAAATTAGAATCTTCGAGAATGCTAATGATCTAGACAACTTTGCATCCAGGAGCATCAAATTCTAGAAATATGTACATAACATATGCATACATAAAAATACCACAAGTATTGCAAATCTATGAAAGTAATTTTTTCTGAAAAATCTTAACCAATAGTTTTAAATTCCTGAATACGTAAATAGCATTTTATAGAAATACTAGACATTTTTTTTAATTGTACCAGAAAACACCACATAATCTTATAAATACCAAAAAAATACGAGAATACAAGAAACATGTATATGTGACTTGAAATCAAGAAATGGGGTTTGAGAGAAAAAGCCATAAGGCACACTTCTCCTTTCCCTTTTTGGGGCTCTCGCTCTGTGTTACTCGCAGGTATCGAAGTTGGGAGTTGGGACCAGAGAATGCAGAGAACCCATCAGAGATCAAAGGAAGATAGTCAATAGAGTTTCCCGTTACTCGTATAATAGCAAATCTTACAACGATAGAATTTTTTTTATAGTCATTTTACATTATTTTTCCTCTCAAACCCCATTTCTTGATTCCAAGTCACATATAATATTGAAAATCTATGTAGATGCGATTTTATCCAGGATTCTTCAAAAGTTGAATTCTAGGGCATCGAATTCTGAAAAGCTAAATGGCAAGTCACAAAAATACTAGAAATTAAAAGATATACTAACAAATCCTTCAAAATACCATATAAAAATACTGAAAAACGAGAAATACTATAAATCTAAAAATACTTCAAATCTATATGTAGATTTTTTTTTTTTTCAAAAATCACTAAATATTTCAATCCAGGAACATAGGGTGCTAGAAATCTATACAGAAATCCATGAAAATACCAGAAAAGCCTTCAAAATGTATACATTCTAAGAAAATACAAAAAAAAAAAAAAAAAAAAAAAAAAACAAGAAGTTGTGAAATTCTTTATGAAAGATATTGTTTTCTAAAAAATCAATTAAAATACTCAAACTCGGCAAAATTTTCAATACTATTGCATCAAATTCTAGAAATCTATGCAGCGATTTATTGAAATAATAGAAATCGGAAAAAGTACCAGAAAATATTTAAAAATTTTATACATACATAACAAAAAATATGGAAATTCTAGAAGTTTACAAAATACTTAGAATCTGCAAAAGTATTATTTTCAAAAATCTACAAACATACTAAAAATTTTTCGAACTTTGATACCTCCAGCATTGAATGCTGGAACCAGTATAAAAATTCACCCAATTGTATAAATAATAAAGAAATATGAAATATACCAAGAAAGTAATAAAAAAAATTTCTAAACATCAGTGACTTAAAGATCACGCAATTCAAAGTCCATTACATTAAATACATATGGGAAAAATGCGCGACTCTGGATTTCAAAAGTCGTATAAATTTAAAATTCTGAAATCCGGAAAATTGAAAAACTGTACTCCAATAACGTAAGCAGAAGAACAGCGAAAAAAATTAAAATCTTGATTGATAAATATTTATTTTATAGAAAAAATCTCTTGAAAAATTTTTCGACCACGCCTGAAATTAAAACTGATGAGGTCGCATCCAAATTTCATTTTTTTGAATTCTCTAGTGTAAAATACTACTATGAGATTCATTCAAACTAAAGAAAAAATCTCATACTTTTCACTACAAAATATAACAAGCATAGTACGTAGCATGAAATATTAGAAAAATACCCTCAGAAACGAATGCAGAGAAAAACTTACTCAAATTGACTATATATTTAGTCACATATGAATCTTATAAAGTTTTTACAAATTACAAAAAATATATTCGATATGACAAAATTTTTATGTCGATTGGATAAAAAACTTTTTTAGGTTGGAATTTGACTGAAGATCTTTCTGAATATAAAATTTCTAGAATATTGCGAGTTTTATGATAATATTGCAAATTTTTTCGTTGTAATGTAAAATTTGTTATATTGCACTAATTACGATGTCTTTGCCAGTTTTTAGTTAATGATTTTGAAAAATTAAAATCTACAGAAAGAACATTGTACTATAAAAATAGTAATTTTTACTATATTAGTACACAGGATTTAATATCCGTGTATGACATCAAATAAAATATTTTATCTTTTATAGTTTGTTTTTCAGTTCGTACAATACATTTCATGTACTAATAAGAAGAAATATTGTAAAGTCTATTTCTGAAATCTATATTAGTAGAAATTACAATATATTGCAAAAGGTACAAAAAAGTATAGTAGAAAACGAAATATGTACAGGAGTTTTAACAAGATATTTCTACTAATATCATATCATTAGACCAAATTTACTATATTATATGGTAAAAACTGCTATAAATATATTGCCACAAGTACTATATTTCAGACTGATTCTTCAGTACAATACAGTATCGTAATAATTGCTATACATATTCTTTCTCAGTCTATATAAAAAAAAATCGAGGACTAAAGTTACTTTCGAAAAACTCAATAAAATCCGTTGAAAATTACCAAAAGTACAAAAAATTTCTTTTTAAACATATAAAAATAACAAAAATGTTCGTATGTCTGTCGTACATATAGATTATACATATCGGCGATTCTATACTTTTTTATCACCTTTGAGATCTCGCATTGTTCAAAAAATATTGCGTCTTCCACATTCCTATAGAAGAACTGGAACCATTAATAATAATATATTGAAGTTCATAATTTTCTTTGTTTCCTATACGTTTCTGTAATTCATTGTATTTTCTGATATTTTTATTATTTTTCTTTTCAAAGTCAACGGAAATTATGTTACAGCAAAGTTGTCCTGAAGGACTTGCGAGCTGTCTGTCTTGACGTTCGTGACCGTTCGTACAATCCAGGAATCCAGAAAACCTGTTACACTTCATTTGTCAGCACAACTGTTAATGATCGCGAAAAGTTTTTATTTATAGCTACTCAGACGATACTTATCTTTCAGTTACCTCCCTTTTCGTCCTAATTTAAAGATCTTAGATGATGTCGTTTTTTTCTCTCAGTCAAATCCAAAGGAAATTATATCATTTAAAAATTAGGAATTGCACTCTTATAAGAACAAACATGACCTGAAACGAGACAAAGTCTTCAGTCCAAAATCCAACAGTCCAAACCAAAGACTCATCCCCTCGTTCCACGTCACAAAAAGAAAGATAAAAAATGGCAAAATCACAACTGATTCCTTTGTTTCATGCATTCGAGACTTCTTAATTCTGGAACCAAAACTCGTGGCTTGGTTCATTTGCATTTAGCCAAATCGACAACTCATAATTTAGAACACGAACCGATACTTGAGGGAAACAGCTCATCCAACGTGCGGAGAATCCGTAATTTCGATCGCGATTTATATTTTTAGTATCTTCTTTCAACGGTCAAGGATACACGTTGTGACCCTAGATGACCTCGGACATCAGCGACGTCCGCTTTTACAAAACAATGCTCTTTTACTATACGACGTTACGTGCACAAAAGAAACTCTGAAAACCAGACGAATGCCCAACTTATAAACGGGTTCGTTGAATTTGTTAACCCTGACACAGCCAAAGGAGGTTTCACAATGTATCACAATCATTCCTGGGCAATGAGTGATCGCGATATGACTCAACCGAGACGTTTTTTGACCGCTGTGACTTATCGAACTTTTTTACATAGGTATTTTTTTAAAGGGGGTTGGATCATAGAAATAAATTGTTTCAAATAATGATTGTTTAGGGTTGTGAAACTTCTTATGGTAGATTAGGAAATTTTAAGATTCTGAACTCTGGAATTGCGAGTTTTTCAGTTCTCTTATAACCCTAGAATTCCATACTGCAGAAATAGCAATTCTTGAATTTTGTATAATATACAAAATATATTATCTTCTGTAATATGAATTTCACAAACTTGATTATTTTGAATTTATGCGTATAACCATAAATTATGAAATCTGTAATTCGGAGTAACAAAATTGTGGAACATTACGTAGAAAAAATAAAAATGCGATAATTCAAGAATCTTGAATTGAAAATTCGAGAATTTTCTGCAACATTTTATGGCTCATACAATTTTTTCTTATTTCAATTCAACGAATTTGTTGAATTTTATTTTATTCATATTCGTTTCAATGTATATATTTTTCGCTCATTCATAAATAATTATCACATTAATTTCATTTGAATTATTTATTTTTATTCCGTTGTATTTTATATCTTATTGTCAGTGACAATAAATCTAAGATTTAATATTCAAGAATCAAAAACTATAAATTCATATTATGTTCTTGAATATCCTATGCCACGAAGTAAAAGTACATATTCGAAAATATGTATATACTCTGAATTTTGAAACCTCGAAATTCTATGTTATGTGACTGTGATTGAGGATTCTAGAATTATCTACTGTGAAACTTTGACTTTGAATTTTACAGTAGAAATCATCACTCTAGAATAATGATTTATAATTGTTCAATTTTCTCTAATAGTTTGTTTCATTATTGACAATATCATTATTGACAATATCATTCATTGAACAATGAATGATAATAATTTAAACAAAACTCATTTCAATTAGTGAAATTTCTAACGCTTTTAAAGTGAAATAAAAAAGACAATATGCATGCAAATATTAGAAGTAATTGATAAATGATGAAGAATATAGACGAATTTTGAAAATATATTGCATACACAAACAAAAAATTATAAAAAATCATGCATCTTTTGAATTCTGAAATAATATATTATTTAGTAATATTGTTAGAACTTAATATCTGTAATGAAAAATCGTAACACTAAGATGTAATGTTACGTGATTGAGAATTATAAAATTATCTACTGTGAAGATTTGACTTTCCAAATTTTAAAGTGAAAAATCATTTCTCTAAAATAATAATATATACAATTTTTCAATTTTCTCTCATAATTTATTTCATTATTCTCTATTTTCGAATTCTACAACTTGAGGTCATGTTTTTATCTTCCTGAATGCTGAAAATTTCCGAATTTGTATTCTGCGAAAGCTTTCAAATTCAGATGAAATTTGCGTCAAACGATCGCACATCAAAATTTTTGCTTCTGAAAACAATGAATGATGAGAATTTAAACAAAACTCATTTCAATTATTGAAATTTCCTACACTTTTGAAGTGAAATAAAAAAAACAATATGCATGCAAATATTAGAAATATTTTATGAATGATAAAGAATATAAACGGATTTTGAAAATATTTTCCATACACAAACAAAAACTATAAAAAAATCATGCATTTTTTGAACTCTGAAATAATATATTTTGTAATATTGTTAGAACTCAATATATGTAATGAAAAATCGTAATTCTAGAATATAAATAAGAGTTCTGTAAAGTTCATTTTAGAATTTTTTGAGTCGTGTAATCTATTTTACAGAATATTCAAAATATTCAGTATCATCGTTCTGCAAAATCCTTTTAGATTAACAGAAAGTCAACTCTAAGAAATCTATATCAGAATACATAACTGATGTATAATAATGTAATAAATAAAATAGTAATAATGCGTATAATAATATTTTAGAAAATTATAATTTAATACGTACAGTATTGCAAATTTTGTCATTTGTATTTTACTCTTTATGTTGTATAGTTGGAATTGTTATATTGTACAAACTACAATATGTATGCCAGTTTTTTTAAGATAGTTTTAGAAAATTTGAAATCTACAGAATGCAAATTGTAATTTTTACTATTCCAGTACACAGGATGTGATACCCGTGTATAGTGAAACATCAAATAAATTATTTTACCTTTTACAATTTTTTTGCCGTTAGTATAATATTTCATGCACTAAAAGAAAATATTGTACCTGCAAGTATATGTATCACAAAAATTCATATCGTATCGTAAAATCTACATTATAATAAATCATAAAAATCTCAACAAGACTTCATTTAATATTCTTTTGTATTCTTCAATTCGGAATATTTATTCATTATTTACCTTATATTTTGTATTTTCATTTCATTGATTGTCCTGCCCTCTCAGTTCAAATTAGTAAAATTTTTACTAATTCAATTAGTAGGTCAGAGATAGTTAGAGATCTACTGATAAATTAGTTGAATTCTACAAGTTGACTAAAAAAATAATTGGATTCTACTAAATTATATATTATATGCACTTAGTTGTAAAAAAATTTCATGAGAAAAACATTGTTAAAAGCTTGATATTTCAAATAATATGTATTTCAACAAATCTCTAAATATGTCTATTATTATTTCTGGATTTTCTACTATAAAGCAATAATGAATAACAAGCATTTGAATGCTATTTAGATAATCAATAATTGCAGTAGTAAATACTAATTATTATTAACAGTAACTATTTAGTAAAGTATTGGTAAAAATCGTCTTTTTCATAAGTTGAACTATACTCATTTTTTAGTCACAATGCATGGATAAAAATAGTCAAAACCTACTTACTATAGTAGTGGATTCCTACTAAAGTTCAAAGATAGTTATTCACTTTTTTCTTCACTCGAATATTACTAATTTCATCAGGGAGCTATGTCACTAATTCAATCAGTAAAATTTTACTATTAATTAGTAGTTTTTGACTAATTCAAATTGAGAGAGTGACGATTCTTTTTTTGCGCTTTTCGTTTTATATAAAAATAAAAGCTCAAAACGTTCTTGATCCTTATTTACAGTGATTGACATGGTTTTTCTATATTCTGACCGAATCCTATTCTTTTCAGGTTTCGGTGAATGCCGAAAATCCGAATGATGGAATCCATTTACACGGCTTCGGCATGTGTCATCGGGCTCTTTTTCCCGAGATGGTGCGCATTTCTGTCCGGAACAAGTAACGCGAATGATATGTAAGAGGCCAGGGAACTTTACGAAACCCGCATGATTCACGGATTCAAGTCTCCCCACCGAACTGCGGCTTGTGTTTTCTCAAAGACTCGCAGGCGGAAATCTTGCAGTTACGTGAGAGGTGCTCTAAAGAAGAAAGAGCGATCCCACAGAGAGCAACGGCTTTTGTGCCAATCGCTTGGCTCAGCACAGAGCATACTTGTACGTAATACAAGCCACCAAAGCAATGATGCAAAAGACATTCGAGGCATTACTTTGTAGGAGATACACAAGATGTGAGCACATTTTTATGTACAGTCATATCTCTCTTATTGTGCACTTCGTCATGAGGAATAGGATGAAATTTGACTACTGAGTCATCTTTGTTTGGGCTTTTCAAGTATTTATTTTCCAGTGTATAATTTTCAATATTAGTCAAACTCTCTACACTGAGAGAAATATATAGTAATCATTACAATACTGTATAGTAAACGGGAATCACTTTGACATATTGTTCTTTTTGCTAGATAATGTATCAGTTTTTGAAATAACTTATTGTAAATATTGTTAAATGATATTGTAATTATAGATATAGTTTGTTGTAAAAACTCCTCTACATCTTCTGTTTTCTACAATACTTCTTGTACTTTTTGCAATAGCATATAATTGCTATTCTTCCAGATTTTTGAAAATTCCATACAGTTTTTTCAGTAAACAGATATGTATAGGTTCTTTTTGCAATATTTTTGTATACATTCTAGGTTTCAAGTGCATCATATTGTAATATGATACAGTTTTCGAAAAAGTTGTAAATAAGCAATGCTTTTTTTCTATTTTAATGCATGTGTAAATAAATTGCGAGCGAGAAAAAAAACCCGGTCGGCACCTGTTCCCAGTTGGTCGACCTTAGGAAACGTGGAAAAAACGTATGGTAAATATCACAATTTGTATAGTAAAATTTTCATTTCCATATTTTAATTTTTCCGAAATTATATAGCAAGAAGTGGCATACATATTGTAATTTGTACAATATAGCGGTTTTACTATACACTATTGTACTCTTTACAATATATATGGCAGGAAGTACAAGATTTTTTTCTCAGTGTATGAAATTCGGGTAGAATAAATTATTATTTCATGTAGAAATGAAAAAGTTCTATATTAAAAATGCAAAAAAGTTAGTAATGAATGATGCAATCAATAAAAATAATCGGAAATGTACTTACTGGCATTGAGAGGATGCATAAAAAATGGTTACATGTAAATTCTTAAAGCTAAACAATATTAAGGGTTCTTGATTTTATAGACTGTAAATAAAACAAATTCTAGCTTCAGTAGAATTTTTTCTTTTCTCATCATTAATGTTTGATTTAGTAAAGACAGGAAATAGAAATTTAAAGAATTATTCTAGCCTAGTGAATTTTAGAGAAAAACTAGAATACATATAGGAGGATGCTAAGGATTTAAAAAAAAAACTTTTACTTTCAAGTATTGAATTCTATAAATCTTCATAGAAATCTATAGAAATTCTAGAAAATTTTGAGAATTACACATACTCTGAAGAAATACTAAAAGTAATAGAATTATATGAAATAATTGTTTTCTAAAAAAATCTAAATAAATACCTGAGATATAATCAAACTTTCAATTCTGAAGCATCTAATTCTGAAAAAAGTGTGATCAATTTACAGTTAATACCAAAAATTTGTAAAAATACAAGAAAAGGCTATAAAATCCTATAAATACTGTGAAATACGATTATACAGGATCTATAATACCTAAAAAATCTATATTGTTGTAATTTTAGCAAAGATCTATGAAACTACTTAAAATCGATCGAGATTTGAATTCTAGACAATGAAATATTCGAAATTTATGTAGCGATCTTTCAAAATACTAAAAATCTATTATTATATTATTATAATACTAAAAAATCCTTCAAAGTTTCTTTAGTACTGAAAAATCTGAGAAACGTTAGAAATCTTTTAGTAATAAAAAAATATGTAGATATTATTTTCTTCAAAATTTATGAAACTTTCACTTCTATGGCACGAAATTCTAAAAATACTATGTTAAGTTGAATTGTTTTTTAATGAAGTCTTTTCTCATTTCAATAAGTAATTTTTCCCTGATGATTATTGATTTTACATCAATATTATTCATAATTGTTTTTTTTTCTTATTTATAACTAGTCAAAATAAACAAATTATTGTTGTCAAGACACTACTATTGGTACAGTAAAGAATCATTAACTGTAAGTAAAAAATGACTAATTATTGTTAGTGAAAAATTACTAACCGAAGAAAAAATAAGTGGTTTATTTAAAATAAGTTATTTTTCAACAATTTGACCTGAGCGGGTACTAGAAAAATTCTTCAAATTGTATTAATACTAAAAAATACGAAAAACAAAAAAACCAAAAATGTTTAGGAATATGTGTGACAGACTCTGTTTCCTAACAAATCAATTAAAATACTTAAAATCATTGAAATTTTGAATAATAAAGCATCAACTTCTAGAAATATTTAAATTATTTGATTAAAAATACCAAAAGTCTATAAAAATGTCAGAAAACTTTACAATATTAAATTAATAACATACAATACGAAAATTCTAGAAATCTATGAAACAAAATAACAATATCCTTGTAGACACAATTTCCTTAAAAATCTATACAAATGTATGTGCATGAAGTTTCAAGCGTTTGAAATTAAACGAAGTATAAAAAAAGACAAGTTTTTAATCTAAAAAATACTCTTGTTGCTTTTGACGATATTTCGGTTGAAACAACAAACTTTATGCTCACTCAAAAAAATGTTTGACACAAAGAAAAATTAAAAATGTATTCAATAAAATTTCTCTTTTCGTTTAATTTTAAACATTTGGAACTTCAGGTACATTACAAATTTTATAAGTTTTTAGAACTTTGATTCTTCAAGCATCGAATTGTAGAAAGATAAATAAAAAAATTTTAATGCAAATTTACATTATATGAGAAAATCCCTTAAGTTATATAAAAACTGAAGAATTATGAAAAATTCCTTGAATATTATCAAAACTCCGAATTTCAGTAACTCAGATGAAAAGTGTATGACTCTGAACTCCAAAGGTTGTTTAACTGCAATAATCTTGAAATTCAAAACATTGAAAAATCGTACTTCCATAACTAGATAGCCAAAGATTAACAATTAAAAAATCCCAAAGAAAATTTATTATTTCGAAAAACTCCTACAATTTTTTTTCTGTCTACTTCTCAAGTAAAATTTAACTATTCTGCAGGTTTAATTGTCAATTTTTACTATTTCATAGTCAGATTTGATTTAAATGAAAGAGCTCTATTTATTTTTGTCTATGGTTACTACAACCACATTTATGACTAGTACAACTAAACTTCAAGTTCCAGCAAACTCTTGAAAGACCACCTGAACATTAAATAATGTTATTGTCTTCCCATGTACCAATCATTTATACAGTTCCAACAATAACCTATACTTTTTTCTAAATTTCCACCATTTTATGGAGTTCACTAGACAACTGACAGAAGCGATAAGCATCACATAATGTAAGTGTACTTGGCATCCCCTTGCTCTAATCCTATCTTGGAGTAATAACAGGTCAATAACTGGGGTAAAACGTTGAGCAGAGCCCACGAAACTGTATTAGAGCTTGCGAGGGAGTTCTTCCAAGTTCCAAATTACCGATGCGAAACTGCCACTAACTTTGGACGGAAAAGCCGATAATTGCTTCATGCCTGTGTGTCTCGTCAAGTTCTTTCCCTCGATTAAAACCCCGAGTTATTAGCCCTTCTACCTTACACCAGAGCCTATGTGAACCTTAATCGTATTTGCGAGCTCAAGCACATGGCTTCGTTCTAAAAAATATCGTCCATTTGAAACGTATCGTTACTTTTACGGACTAACTGTTAAATCCATTTTCCCCGGAAATTGAAATAAGCTGGGCTATCAATAGTTATTACAGTTATCAGTGAATTAGTACGTTTGGAATGAGCTGAAGATTTTTGCGATTACGTGAGCTCACATCTGGATTAAATCGAGATGACGAAATTATTATGAAGAGGATTCAAAATGATCGAACGACAGGTTTTTTTAAATAACTTCCTGGTTATTCAGGATGAGTTGGAATTTTAGGAAGAGAATTTTCATGCTTAGAAATTTTCAAAGGACTTTATGAGTTAATTAGGTCTGATTTGTGGGTTTATTATTAACTTTCTTAATAATTTGTTTGGTTATGTTATACATACATTAATAATTGAAATACTCATTATTTATATATTTATTTAAATAATATTCAGAGAAAATGAAATAATTATCAGGCACATAATAATTTGTAATTTTAATCATGTTTATTTTAAATAATATTTCTTGTTCATTACTAGTTTGTTTTTTATTCTACAATTCCCTACTGAGGATTTGAAATGAAAAAACAATAATATATGACTATTTTTTTCTGTTCGTTTTGGATCCTGTTTACGGGCTTACTTATAAAATGCATTTTCAATAATTTTTTGCGAAAAATAACAAGAATAAATTGAAAGTATCGAGACAAGAATGATTTTACGTAAATTTTTATTCGGGATTGAATTTCTGTATATATGCGTGTTATTTTTTCTCTAACAGTCACAGAAAATTTAAGAAACATTTTTCAGTTTTCGAAGACAACCCAAAATCT
This sequence comes from Platygaster robiniae, assembly GCA_028476575.1. Classification (NCBI taxonomy): domain Eukaryota; kingdom Metazoa; phylum Arthropoda; class Insecta; order Hymenoptera; family Platygastridae; genus Platygaster; species Platygaster robiniae. The sequence goes on along the minus strand of CM052019.1, from coordinate 48,488,243 downwards.
GTTAAAAATCGTAAAAATTTTAGCGATAGCTTTATTGCTGAGTCTGATAATTATGATTTTGCAAGATTTGATTCTCATCTCCGAAATCATAGAATTCCGAAAAATTCACAAAAATCAAAACCAAGTATACATTTATTATTCTTCTTTCAACGATTACGAAATTTCGATTTCAATTACATATTGTGTTTCAAGCATTAAAAATATGTTGAATTTTAGATACCTTATAAAACGTACTCTTGATTTTCACGTATTGATTCTGAGTTCTGATAATTTTTGTTCAAAGTTTTGATTAAAATATATCTCAGTTTTGTTTTGACAAGTTTCAAAATCTTATTATTTTTCTTTATTCAAATATTTAAATGTTGCAGACACAAACGATTATTATTATTTTTCAAGTTTGTACGTGATCGAAATATTGTATAACATAAAAGTGTTTTTGGGCAATATTGTTTGTGATTTCAATTTTGAGAAAATACAATAAAATATGTTTAATTTCGTATTAAAGTGTACTTTCAATGCATTATTTATGAATAATGAAGTATTCTTATTATTTTTTCAGAAAAACAACAGAATGAGGGAATAAAAATCTTTTAGAAAAATTGTTTTTTCATAGATTTTTCAATTTATGTAAATTTGATATCCAAGTCTAGATTTTTTTTAATATTCATTGAAAATTTGACTGAAAGTTTTTCCATTTTTCGTACAAGATTAACATTAATTCGTAACATGTATGAGTGCAAATTATGCAACTCATATTCATTTTCAGATACAAGTATCAACATTCAGAAATTTTCAATGAAAACTTAAATTTTCGTTATGAAGCTTAAAAATGTTAGAAAAAAGTTTTTTTTTTCCAACGTCAGCAAAATTTCTATCCCAAGCATTTTTTTTTTTTTTTTTAATAACATAGAAGTTATTTTGATTTTCCTAATTCTAGAATTTTTCACGTTCTTCAATTTGTTGAAAATTTGGATGAACATTTTATTACTCTTTGACTTTTTTTTTAACGACTGTTAGAATCTAGGGTTTCTTTGATGAATACAAATCCTTCAAAATTTCAAGTACAATATTTATCATAATTGATATTTTTACGTTATGAACATAATATTTTGCACAGCAAAAAAATGATGAATTTAGCATATAATACTCATAAAATCTAGCTTTTTAAAAATAATCTACTTCTAAAATTTGCCTCATCGCATCAATATTTCCCATATTTTCGGACTAACGAAATTTGAAACGCTGAAAAAAATGCAACTGACAGCTACATTATTCTACTCTCGCGCATTCCACGTGTGAAAAGGTCTCTTCATTTTGTCCTGATGCTCCGGAGATTGACCTTTTTTTCCTTTCTTTCTGACAGTGAAAAAAAGACAAAAAAGGGATTGCAAGCTTTGCGAGAATCACGAGCGTAGTTGCACAATGACTAAGCATTTAGGCTTGTAAAATGGCTTCGAATTCTTTTTCAAAACTTGAACACGTATTTTTGCGAAACATTGAATAGTTGAAAATAAAATACATACATCCTCTCTAATAAATTCAGTATTATTCAGAATCTATTTATGTACAATGATCGAAAATTATGAATAAATAATATGCAATATCTACAGGATAAATATGAACTCATATTTTATTATCAGATCAAAAAACATTGAAAAATGACCTTAAAATCTTTTGAAAATTTAATGATGCAGAAAAAGTTACATGAAATATGTGGTTTAAAAAATTTGGGAGTAATTTTGACATTCTTCTGGGTCATTTCAAGTCTGAAAAAATTGATGAAGCTATCGAAAAAAACTTTTATTAATAATGGAAAATTTTTTCCTTGTCAAAAATTTTGTTTGTATAAAAATACATTTATAACTAGAGTCAGATAAAATTCCAAGTAAGGGATTTGTGTTCTCTCATATACAGTAATTTATTGAATCATCAGACTTTTCTGTAATTTAAAAAATATGAAACTTCGATGTCATGCAACTCTTCTAACATTATTTATAAAATTTTCTCTTTTTTCAAACAAACAAGATTGATCAGACACTCGTCAGATTATTCGTAACTGAGAAAAATATCATATTTATATGCAACATCATGTGAAATAATCATAGTAAAATTCTTGAAACAACTGAAATTCCTTCAATGGTTTATTTATTATCAAAAACTGATGTAAATTGTTTTTTTCTTCACAACAACAAATCCATACGTTTCCCACTTCAGAGAAAAATAAGTTTTGAGTGAAACAAGTACTCTGCTTATATGTACTTCTGGATTCAATTGTTGCTTGAAAAAAGCCAAGAAAAGTTGTACACAGTAAAGACAATCGATAATCCACGAGTGATCACGTGCGAAATGCCATTTTATTCTTGGCGTTGCGTGATGTTTCGTTTCATGGTCTACGAAATAAGAGTTGGCATAAATCGGAGTTCGGGTCGCATACTAGCAATGACTTTTTCAATTGTTTGGGAAATATTACATGGATTTTCCCTAGCTCTAATGAGCTCGAGAAAAAGCAATTTTTTTTTGTATCCATTTATTGGTTCCCTAGCTTAGAATTTAATAAAATTTGTGAAATCGATTTTCTAAATAATTTTTGTCAAGTTGTTTAGAAAACTTTTAGAGTATAAAAAAATATCACAATACAAAACGATAGATGTTTGAAAATGTATTTTTTTAGGATAGGGTAGGTTATGTTTGGCAAACTTTTAGAGAGTAGCTTATTTTTGATAAAAATCAGTTAGATTAGCGTCTTTGTTTGACGACCGCTGAGAATATGTCTGCTGACCCTATCTTATTGGGTTACTTTTCCCGCACCCATTTACATTAGAGCCTCGCGAGAGATAGTGGAGCCAAGAGAAAACGGACATGAGTCATTCGTCGCTAGTCATCAAAGGTTTACCGAGATAAAGAAAATGCTTAGGATCTATTCGAGGACTTTACTCGCAGGTATTTCATAGAGATAAAAGGGCTCTTCCTTGGTGGGCTTGGAAGATAAGATGAGGAAGAACTTGTGTTAGCGATGTCTCGCCAATTTTCGCGCTATTCCAAAAACGGAATATACAAATAACTCTGGGTACTATCAATGTATTAGGTTTCTTTTGTGGGCTGAATTGAGAAAAAAAGTATGGTAATAGCGCCCAAATTTTTCATAAAAAGTTACATGCCAAGCAGGGACTGTAGAATCAACTTGAATTTATGCTGGAGATTTTTGATTCGTATAGTACAGAGGCTAATTCAGATTTTCAAAAATTTTAAGTTCATTTATTTTGAATTCTAGGTTTGTCTGGCAATTTTTAACATACTAAGACTTAATAGACCAATGTTAAGTTCATAACAGATTAACTTCCAATTTAAAACAGATCCAAGAATTTCACAACTCTTAATTTCAGCGTATGAGATTGTACATCCCAAATTCTATAATTCTAACAGGGTCGTTGCAACGAAATATTACATAGAGGAGTAAACCCAAATACCAAGAGGGTCAATATATATTCATTTTAATGTATGAATAAATATTTATTCAAGCATTATAACATCTTACAAATCAGTTAAAGCTTTTCATTTTTTAAATTTACATTACTTTCCATAGAAAATCACAGTAATATATCATTTCTACCGTCTCTCAGTGCTTATTTTTTTTATCTGTATACTTTTGAAAGGATTATCTGAAGGGTGGATATTCAAATTTCAAAGTCGTATAACTGCCTTTTCCAATTTTTAACAGGAAAGCGGAAAAACGCTCATATTTTTTAAATTTAAAAAATTTTTTGAAAAACTCACGATTGCTTTTTTAATTTATAAGGTAATACGTCACTTATTTAGGTTTGAAACGATTTCGATTAAAATTGAGGAAAACATGACCACTTGAAATTTCGCCACGTATAAGTCGAGGGGGTCTGGCAGTTCAAAGTCGTATATCAACCATTACCCTTACTAAATAAAAGTAAGAGAAACAAGCTTCGCGAAGGTTTTATTACGTTTTTGGCAATTCTCTAACCGAAATACTTCAATAAATTTTCACTTTTTGCTTATTATTGTCTTTATTTTTGATTGTAAATAGAAATTTAATAATTTAATTCGTTTTCTATTTTTATTCGTAGTTTTTATTGTTACCAACATTGTTAATAACATTGCTTCTTGAATTGCTGATGAGTCGCCAGTTACCAAAATGGAACGTTTGAAAAATTCTCACAACAAAACTATTGCGAATTTCGAATTGCTTTAATCGCAGAAATGACAGCAGCAGCTTAAAGTTTCGAAAAAAAAGTAAAACAAATTTTGAAAAATTGGTGGTTATACGACTTTGAAGATCCATTTAATCTGATTTCCAGGATCCAAGGTTTAATAAATTTTTAGTATTTTCATAGATTTTTGAAAAAATTATATCTGTGAACATTTGAGACATTTCATATGCTCTGGGTTCCTTTTTCAAGATTTTCTATGGGGTGCTAGTATTTTTATAATTTTTCGTATTTTTTACTATTTACAAAAATTTGAAAAGATATTGTAGTTTTTCATCTATTTCTAACATTTTTTACAGTGATATATACATTTTGAGAATCTGAAAATCTATAATTCGAAAATTATCAGATTCTCAGTATTATTTAGTGTTTATTGTTTTTTGAAAGTATTTTTACAATTTGGAAGATGTCCTGGCATTTTTATGCAGATATTTAGAATTAAATGCTTTAGGATTCGAGGTATTATAGATATTTTGTAATTTTATAGTTTTTTAAGGAAATGACATTTGCATTAATTCTAAGTAATTTTTAATTTCCAGGATCCGTAGATGTTTTTTATACTTTTTTAGTCTTATTAAATTAAGTTTAATTTTTGCTTCTTTAGATATATAATATTTTTTGAGGATTTCAATATAGATTTCTCTCTTTAAATTAAGTTTAATTTAGTTTTAGATTAAAATTTAAATAATTTAAACTTTAAATCAAGTTTTAGATTTCTCTCTTTAAATTAGGTTTAATTTATGCTTCTTTAGATATCTAATATTTTTTGAGGATTTCAATATAGATTTCTAGAATTTGATACTCTTGAATCTATGTCATAGACTTTTATGTATTACAATAGATTTTTCAGAAAGCAGTATTTTCATAGATTTGAAGTAATTTACAGATTTCTAAAACTTTTAGTTAATTTTGTGCTCCTTCAATATTCAAATTTTATTAAATTTTCCTGTATTTTGATAGTATTCTATGAAAAAATTCAGAATTGGATGTCTTAGGATTAGAAGTTCCATGTATTTTAATTTTTTTATAAATTTCTGAAAAAAAATAATATATATGTGTACATGTCGAATTTTAATATTTATACTTCAGTCTTACATATTTGTCAGTAATAATGAAATTTCGCTGTCTTTTCAAATATATTTCTAGATTTCTAATATTTTCATGAATTGCTGTGTAAATTTTAAAAATTGGATGTTCTGAATTCCATTATTTTACAGATTCTTATTATTTGAAACAATTTTTCAGAATGCAGTTTTCCGCAGATCTCTAGTGTTTCCAAGAATTCTGGTTATTTCAGTATTTTTCATACTTTTGGAATATTCTTACACTCGAATGATTTCATTTTCTGGCATTTTTGAAATTTCTACGTACTTTCCCTAAGCCATTTAGGTTTTTATAAAACCCTTCATAAAATTTGGGTATTTTTTATAAAATTTCGCTTCTTTTCTAAAGTCACTTTATAAAAACTTTATAAAATCTTAATAAAAAGACAGAATCTTTATGAAGTAGATTTTAAAATCCACTCTATACAAATGTCGACATTTTATAAAGATTTTATAAAGTGACTTTACAAAAACTAATAAAAACTTAATAAAAAATTGCTCTTTTTATAAAATGACTGTAAAAAAAGCGGAATTTGATAAAAAAACATCCAAATTTTATAAGGAGTTTTATAAAAACTTTATGAAAACCTAAGTTACTCGGGTTTTTATAAAGAAAAGCTATATGACTTGAATTTTTTTAGATTATAGATAAATAAGTGGATTGTCGTGATAATTTTATCTTCTTACATTTCGTGCACTTATAGATTCTTTTTATTATTGTTGTATTTTTCAGCACTTGACTTTTTTGATCGCACCCACATCCCCCCCAAACTAACTATCTTATATATTCGCCACGTCTCACTAATCGCAAATTTCAACCTCTACACGATTCACAGAACAACAATTTCAATACCAAATTTTACGAGTCCCAGATTCTATATTGAATTCCGAAAAATAAATATCAATTTTCCGTGTCGGTCTACTTCAACAGCAAAATATTCGCCGGAAAAGAGCGCGTGCGACTTTGCCCATTGACCCCGGAAATCTAGCGCATCAGCCTTCTAAATTATTGGAAAAGTGGCGATTTCGCGCCCGGCGATTCGCTTCGATCAAACAAATGTACGATGCCATCGACACGTTGTAATCGCCTCGTCGATATCCCTGCAGGATATTTATTGTCAACGCCGAGATAAGAGACACGCGAGAAAGCGCCGAACAAAGAATGAATTCGTTCCACATTTGGGAGAACGCCTAGACTAGAAAGCATCAGAATGATGACCGTGGAAATGGAAGGATGCATTGCACTTGAACAGTTAACAGTGAACAGCCTTATGCCGTTACCGCAAAAGCTGGCTTTTGGTTCTTTGATACTTTTGAATCTTTGAGACCTCAAAACACAATCAGGGGGGAGGAGAAATCGAAATTTTATATTTTAAATCAGTACTCTTATTTAAAATAATGATTTAAAACATTGTGACAATATTTTATTCGATTATCTGTGATTTTCCAACAGTTGAAAATATCGTCATACATGTTGTCGTTTGGAATCAATATATTTAATATTGATGCAATTATCAATGTCAGAGAGATACGAATTGGTTCTCATGATTAGCAATAAAAAAATTTTTGGCATACAATGGTTCAAATCGATTTTCGTCTGATTTTTGAGCTTTTGTAGAATTTAGAATTCGACTATTTGAAATATCATAAAATATATGCCTAATTGAAGGACCCTGAATTCTAAGATTCTGGAATTCACTATTCTAGAACAGTAATTTTTCAATAAAGAGTTCTGAAGACTACAAAATACTCTACAATGAATTTTGGATACACTGAGAAAAAGGTTTATTTAATGTTAATATGCAGCCCAATTTGGTATTTGAAGAAAATTTATTAACCTTCAAGAATTCTTATTTTCATGAACTGTCATAGTATGTTGTTTAAATAAAATTATGTTTCGATGGAAATTTTCATCAATTTCTTTCGCTTATATACGGATTTATCAGGTGTTAACAAACCATATTTGCGAAGAAAACATTTTTTAACAGTTGGCAAAGAATCCATTTGAAGCAACACAATAGTTCAAAAAATTGTTAATTTGACTGTACATCATTTTTATTTGCTCGTATTCAAATATGAGGTTCATTAACAATCAACGAACCTTATTTGATAGGAATAAACCTTTCTCTCAGCGTAGAAATTTTTAATCCAAAAAATAGTAGAAAAATAGAGCCTCTACATTTAATTTTAATGCTATTTGATGTAGCTACTTTTTTTTTATTTTTTTTAATGATTTTTTAAATTCAGAAACAACTTGATAAAATATACGTATTTTTTATTTTGGGCTGAAAATTGGTTTTTCTAAATCCTTATTTCTCATCAGAAAACCTATGGATTTCAATAATTTTTGTATGAAAACGTTCGAAATTGTACGAAATTTATGAATAACGTATTGAAAGTATTTCTTGTAGCGTTGTTTAATTGTTATTAGCGTAAATTAAAAAAGTGTAACGAATTTTTGAGTGAATAATTTTTATATCGCATCATTTTTTTCTTCCCGTTTTTTTTTTCATTGATTGGTAAATGTATGAACTACATTCTGTAAAAACCGTTACATGCCAAAACGTTTCGTTCGTAAGAGAGGATTTTTTCCGATTGTCTTTAACAAGTGATTGTGAAATTTCAATATATTTTCATTTTTCTTGATCTTAAGACACTGCAGTATGTCCTACACGATAATAAAGTATATTTTTTGATTGAAAATTTCCTAACTTTATTTTTCATTAGTCGGGATATAATGTGACATCAATTTTTCGTTCGTGTCCCTTGAAAATAATTTTTATATTTATACCTACTTGCGTGGACCTAGTTTGGTTGTAAAATTTCTTTGCATATTGTTTTTAGATGATAATTACTAAATTAAGCTTATATACGGAAATTCATAAAATGTATTTTAAACGCGAAGATATTCGAGAACCTGATTAATGGTTACACATCAAATATTATACTTTAGGATTTCACACGTTAAAAAATACTAAAATCCGAGAAATTTCCTAAATAAGATTGCAAAAATTGAAACCTTTTATTCTTTCATAAAGTAATTCGATGTATTCATATTTAAACGAAATAGTATATTGACGAAAAGCATCTTCGTTTACCGAAAAAACATTGAAATGTGAACATGTTGAATAATTTATTTAGTTTGGAATAAAATGAACGTTTCTCAAACATTGAATATCGTTTTTATATGTATTTATTTTGCTTCAAAATGTACGGAAATTTTTTAGAAAATCTAAAATATTCGACGAAAAAATTGATGACATTATCGCATAATTCCACACTTGAACATTTTACCGATAGATAATAATCCAACCTTCAGAATTCTACATTATATACAATACAATAGAAATGAAAACGAAGGTATTCTTATGAAATTATGCGTAATTATAAGTACTTTAGCAATCTAGTGATCCGCGCGAAAGCTTGATTTCAAGTTGTATTCCGAGATGTTGAACATATAGTTAAGAATTTTTTGTTTATTATTTTCGTTTATATATATATCATCATTAAATGGAACATATAACAGTGACTTAAGATCAAGAAAAATGAAAATATATTGAAATTTCATAATCACTTGTTAATGACAGGCAGGAAAATCGGAAAAAAATTCTCACTTACGAACGAACCGTTTTGGCATGTAATGGTTTTTACAGAATGTAGTTCATACCTTTACCAATCAATGAAAAAAAACGGGAAGAAAAAAAAATGATGAAATATGAAAATTATTCACTGAAAAATTGGTTACATTTTTTTCATTTACGCTAATAACAATTTAATAACGCTACAAGAAATATTTTCAATACATTATTCATAAATTTCATACAATTTCGAACGTTTTCATGCAAAAATCATTGAAATCCTCAGATTTTCTAAGAAATAAGGATATAAAAAAAAGTTTTTGACAAAAGTGAGGTTACTCTGAATTTGACAGCCTAATCCAAAATCTGAATTTCTCGACAAAAACCAATTTTCAGCCCAAAATAAAAAATCCGTATGTTTCAAAACTAGTTTACGTGACTATTTAAAAAATTTGAGAGAAATCAGTGATTTGGTCAGTGACGACCAAACTGATTTTCAAAGTAATGACCCCATAATGATCATATAAATAAAGAAAATCCCTGGAAAATGTAGAATACCTCGAAAGAAAATACCTCTTACTAGAAAAATATGGGAAAAGGAAAATTCAATATTTTCCACGATTAATTCAATGCTCTGTTTCTACTGTTTGCACGTGGGTAAGTGCGACAGTTACGAAGTGCGGGATCAGGTAATATTAGAAATTAGGAATGTAGAGGGATAAAGCTGGAAGCGTTTTCACGAGTGGAATAAACTCTGCATTGTTCGCATTCCTGGGCAATCGTGCCACGCTGGATACTGTTATTCGCACTTTTTTCCGGATTTCAACTTACACGCTCAGGGAAAACAATAGCGCGTTGCTTTTAATTCACGGTAATTGGATGAAAAACTACGCCGATTCATTGCTGCTTACGAAATATCAAGTGTGCCATGAGTTTCGTCGTAGACAATCTTGTTTCATTATGAGAAATTGAAATGACGATTTTGAAGATAAAGAGAAGTGAGTGTTATCGCCCTAGACAATCAGAAATCGGGAGATAAAGATTATGCAACGAATTTGTGATGGTTTGAGGAGTAAAATTATTATGCTGTCGTTCGGAAGTCTTTGGACATTGAATGTTTTTTAAATTAAAAAAACAGATGTGCAAATATTTACTTAATTTTTTAAATAATAATAGTAGGTCGTAATGATCAGTTACTTAATAAAGACTGAAATAAAATCAACAAATAAAATAAAATCAGTGAATGAAATTTTTTAAGATCATTTTAGATTGCAGTTCTTTATTCTTGAAAAAGTTACTTATTGAAACAACAGGAATACAAAATATTAAAAAGTATCGTCCAAGTCAGTAAAATTTTTAGAAAACAAAATTCAGAGTAAATTTCGTGACTGAAAAAAACTAACAAATACATTCAGGCACTTGTGGGTTAATTTGACGAGTAAACATTTGTGCAAATACATAACTTCGTTGTGTTCGTCAAAAACAAACTGTTAACAAATGGTTTGTCATTTTCAGGATTATCAAGATTATTGTATTAATTTAAAAATTTATGTATAATTTGGGAATTTAGAAACAATTTTCAAACAAATACTTTCAAAACCTTTCACTATAAAATTTCCACGTTTCAATTTAAAAAAAAATGAATTGCCTTTTTTATAACAATACGGATTAGATTTCACTAGAAGAGTGTAACATTTTTCACGACTTTGCCATTGTATTTGTTTTATTGTCTGTGAATAAATATAAAATAACAATTCGTTACATCTGCGATAGTTCTGATTGACATTCACCTGAGCAATAAATCTACTTTATAATTCACTGAGTAAACGATTTAGATTAAGACGATAAAAAATTATTTATTTACTTTTGTCACCTCTTAAAAAATGTTAATTCATTGACGTATGGCTTATCAATTTGAGTGAAAGTGATTTAATTACTTAGAAAAAAAAATAAAACGTTAACACGTGATTTACACTTGTTTCATTTGAAGCAAGTCGGAAACACATTTTCAATCATCTTAATCAGCCAAGCAATTTCATCCTTAACAGCTGTTAAGCGAACTTCCGGAAGTACAGTACTTGAGAAAACTTTGAAACTCATTCGAATTAATTAGCACGTTTGACACTTTAAGAATCCTCGAAACACTTTACAACTTTGGAACGTGTGAAACGAATGGTTGGCAATGCGAAACTGCAAGGAAGTTTGTGAAAAGGTAAAACTGTAAAGTCAAAACTTTTCAAACCCTCGGACTCATCTAAATTTAAAATACAGTATAGAGGAAAATATTTTTTTCATGGTTTGTTTTTTTTTAATGGTTTATTTTTCATGGTTCAGAAAAATATATAAATATATGCAGAAAAAATAATGGATATCACGTAATTTTGGACCATCTAAAAAAAGAATGTTGAGTCTAATATTATAGAAGGTAACGTAAAGTTTGATTATTAAAATTTTGAAGTTAAGAACAGCTTAATATTAGTTTTCGCTTATTTTAAAAAAAAGCAAATAGAAAAAATGGGTTTCGCAATCGTTACTTTTTTTATGATAACGAGATTCAATAATTTTTTTTCGGAGGTCCTTGTTTTTTACCATTATACAAAAAACAAGGAAACTTTCAAGAAATAAAAAGAGGTAAAAAATCTTACACTGATCTATCCATGTACGAAATATTTGTAAAAATTTTGGAAAACTTATTAAACAAAAAACTATATTAATTATAACTATCTGTAAATTATTAATTTCAATATTTAAGGAAAATGCAATACAAATACTGATAATCTACCCAAACTATAAAATTATTTAAATATAAGACAAAATATAAATAAATACAGAACACTGCAAGAAAAACGACAAAAAATATGAGAATGTGAATAAAAATACAGTTAACCTCTGAATTACGTGAGAAACTAAAGAACACTATAAAAATGTTGGCAGTAAAACATAAAAAACATTACACAGTAAAAATATACTAAAAGTTACTGAACGCTACAGAATCATTCAAAAGTATGAAAACTGTAACTAAATATATTTAATTTCATAAAATACAGTAACATATAGAAATGTAGAAATACATGGCATATATTTTGATCTTCATATATTATGAAGATATAGAAAACAAGAACTAGAGAAATTTCAAAAAAAAAAAAAAAAAAAAAAACAATATTTATGTAATAATAAGGAATCCAAAAAATGACGAAAAAGTATAGCAGCACCTACTTGAATTAGACTTTTCATACTTATGGGGATTTTAATGAGTTTTGAATTATTCTTTTCCGTATTTTTGGTGTTCAATTGAGTTCATTTTCGTAATTCTCTTAACATTTATGTAAGTCTTCACCTTTTTCCAATATTCTTTTGTGTTATTTTGTAAATAATATTTCTTGTACTCATTGAAATTTTGTTCAAATTTTCTTAGTTTTATATTATGTTGCAATCGTCTGTATGGTTTACAAATTTTTGACAGGTTTCATGAAGAATTATAATCTCTGCATTTTTACTGTTTTGCGTAGCGATTTTTCAAGGGTTTGGGAACGAATTTTAACTTTTCCTCAGAATGTGTAATATGCTAAAATGATTTTTAATTTTTTACTAGTCTGTGGAAATACTCGCCTAGAGTATAGATGAACGTATCTAGACTCTATGGTTAATTACTAAAAAATACAGAAATTATTGGAAAATCACAAATATCTATTAACAAGTATGAAAGAAAAGACTGAAATTTTTATTACAGAAAAAATTACAAAAAAATAAGTGAGCGTTTCAAAACCTTACATGGTTTAACATGAGTCTAAAGAAAATTACAATGGAAATTACAAAAAATTTCGAATACCCTAAATAATTACGACCAAATTTGAAAAAATGAAACTCGAATAAACACATAGCAAAGTTTAAATGTCGAAATAAGTTTAATAATTCGAGAATAGTACAGAGAATCATTCTCTTTTTTGAAACGTAATTTTTATTAGAGATAATTTTTATATTCGTAAGAATAAAGGCAATACTGATAACAAAAACCTACCAGAAACTTATTCAAATTAACAAACCTGCAAAAATCGAAGTTAAATTATGAAATTTAAATGTAAAGTTTTACTGTAATTTGTTGTATTCTCCAATGTTTCATAAATTATCACTTTCTATAATATCTCTGATATTACCAGATACATAGATAAAAGCTTTATTTGACATTAATAATTTTTTTAACTTTTCTAATTTTTGTTTCTTCTTTTCTAAATCTATTTATTATTACCTCTCTCCTGCAAAAAATCTTTATGAATTTTGCTTATCAATACATTGTATTTTCTTTTGCATTTATTCGTAATACTTTTTCATTTCCTGAGATCTTCAGCAAAAATCCAAACTCGGAACATATTCACATTTCTCCTAACAATTTATCCTAGCCCTTTTTTTTGCCTGTCCCTCCATTTTTTTTATTATAAATCTCTCCAGTGTACCAAATTACCCTAGTTTAGACATTTTTTGATTATGTAACTACCTTATGAAAAAAAAATTTTTTAGACTAATTTGAAGTGGCTGAGTATAATAATTGTCATTTACATTTCCAAAGAGGCTTTTTCGAAATATTAGCAAAATAATTTATTTCTCATCTTTTTTTAATTATTTCCAAAAATATTAAGAACTATTGATTCTACTAACATTAAAAATACTTATAACATTTGGAAACTATACTTCTTAGCTTTGCGGCGATATACTTTTCTTTTTTATCGAAACAGTAGTTTATGAGTTATAAGTGTCAAAAGTCAAAAAAAGTGCACACATAACTACATAGAGTAGTTTTCAAAAAAGCTCAAAAATGCACTTTTCTTCAACTTTAAACGCTTGTAACTAAGAAACAACTATTTCGATTGACAAAAAAATTATATCATCATGAAGCTAAGAAGTATACCTTTCCAACGATATAATTTCATGTTAGTAAAATCGATTTTTCTTCATTTTCCTGGCAATAACTGAGAAAATGGACAAAAAACACGTTTTTTTGCAAATATTTTGAAGGCCCTTCTTCGAAAAAATAAATGACAGTTATTCTCGTACTAAATAACCCATAACTATTGTAAAAAATACTACGATTTCCAAAACAACAAACTCCCATGTACACTAAAAAACCTCATGTACATCAAGTTTCAAACGTTTGAAATTCAACGAAAATGAAAAGTATATGATTTTTTTTTATTTTTCATCATGATGGGAATTGTGACGAATATTTTTTTGGGGAGCATCAAGTTTGTTGTTACAATCAAAAAGTATTCAAAAGCAACAAAAAATTTTTTTTCTCCTATATTAACTCATACATTTTTTTCGTTTGGGACTTCAGGCACATGAAAACTCCCACGAGTAGTAAAAAGGCGTTTCATTTTACAACATTTCAAAGGGCCCTTTCACTGTCAATAGATCCTTTCACTTCTTTACATCAACCGTTTCTATATAAAACGGTATCGTTTCATTTTGAAATTCTTTCCGTTTCATGCCTAAACGGAAATTTCCTCAAGTATAGAAACATCAAAAATTTGCAAAAAAAACCTCTAAAAACCATAACAAAAATCCAAAAAACTCACCTTCTGTCCCCATTACCGACCCCCCTTTGCGGAGTGTTGGCCGGGCTGGAAGCGGGACTGGTCGTCGTGGAAGTGCCCGACGAAGAGGACGCACTGCTGCAGCTCGTGCTCTCACTGACCTCGGGGTTCCCTCTTTCCAGGTCTTCATTGTGGGCACTTTGCACTGTCCTCCTGGGACTCGCCCCGCGGGTTTGGGCCGGTGCGCTCGAGGGCCTGAGCCCGTTGCCGCCGGAAGTGGCGTTGGTCTGGGCGGCGAGGATTTCCGGGGCGATGAGCGCGATGTCCGGGAGTGAACTCGGGGCCGGGGCCGCCGCGGGCCCGACGGCGTCCGGGAGTCGGAGGTGCCGAAGACGTCGCATCGAGGCGCGTAACCACGAGTTGGCGCCGACGACCTCGGGGTCCCTCGGTAACGAGCCGCAGGGCAGCTTCCCCGTCGTCGCGGCGACGGGCATCGCGACACTGCTGGTCGCGGCGGCCTCGCGGGCTGGAGGTCGCGGCTCTGGCATCGCCTCCTCGGCTGTGACGGGAGGAGGTGCCGCCCGCGCCGTCTCCTTCCTCCTCGCCGTAGCTCCGCAGTGGCACTCTACCTCCTCGATCCAGGACCAATCCACCGAGGAGCACTCCGAGGAACACGAGGAGCACGAGGAACGACCGCTCTTCCCCAAGCAACTGCAACAAGTTTGGAAACACTCAGTGGTGATGGTGAAAAAAGAATTTTTCTAAGGGGTTTTTTCGAGAAAATATATGTATTTTGATAAGGGTTTTTCGGGGCTGTGGAGGATCTTATCAAGGACCTTATAAACGACCTTATCAAGGTTGCACCTATTAGAAACCTACAGCATCATATATAGGTCAGATTTACACCCCCCATCACAGATATCATTGTTATATTTTTTTTTATGTTTTTCAATAGAAAAAAAATCGATACGTGTTTTTTGTTTGGTGTGAAAAAATTTTTATACGGTTGCACAACTTTTTAAAGTTTAAAATTAATTCGGCTTAAGACATGAAACAAGCATTTTTTAGTGCCCAGAACTCGAAAACGCTTATCCTGAGACAAAATTGTCAAGAACTTAAATATGTTCCTCGTTTCTCAAACCTTCAAAATGTCGAAGGGAAAATTTGTTTGCACATTTTCTTCGTAACAAAATTTAAACATTTGTAAAAAAAATTTAAATTGCAAAAATATATCAGTAAAATTTTGATTTTTCTTTTCACCGTTGGAATCCTTGGAAAAAAAACCAAGCAAAAAAAGTTTGGTTTAGAGTGGCTCTCGAAGTAGTTCAAAAGATACAGGGCACCAAAGTGCGACGCGCGTGACTCGCGCGCTTTGTGCCGCGGCGAAATCTCGATAAATGCACGGTGTTGCTGTGAGACAAGGTTAATATCAATAATAACGAAAGAATTCGATGCTCTTGAATTCAAATGTCGATTATTTTTCGATAATTTGAGAAATTTATATAGTATTCTATAGATTTTGTATGTTTTATACATGTATTCTACAGGTATGTATAAGAATTTTTTGAAAAATGAACATTTTGAGTAATAATCTTTAGAAAAATAGAAAACGTCATAGTTGCTTGAGCTTCGGAAAACTGCTATCAAAGTAACCTGAGCTTGAATTTGAAAATGTCATATGAAACAGCAGACAAATAGCTTCAAAATGATATGTATATGAATATTTTGAAAAATGAACGTTTTAAGTAATAATCTTTAGAAAAATGCCGCATTTTATAGAATTTCCACAGATTATTAGTATAACTATAGAATACTATTTACGTTTTTTATAATTTTATGCTGTAGAATTCGAAGTTTTATGGATCATACGTATTTTTTCAAATTTTTCAGAAAACAGTTCTTTCGTAGAATTTTATTACTTCAAGTATTTCTTCGTAGTTAGTATGATTTGCAATAAGTGTTTTTTTGGTATTTTTATGAAATTCTATCTTGATTTCTAGGATTCGATGCTTCAAGCTTCAAAATTTCAATTTTCCAAACATATCCAAAAAACTTTTACGTCTAATGGCAAAATTTGAATAAAACGTTTTACATATTTTCCATACTTTCAAAAAACATTTTCACCTTGAAAATTATCGATAACAACAGTACCTATAATAACCGTTCTAAACACACTATGATAAAATTTAAATCGTTTAAGGAATTTTTATAGAAGGTTCCCCAAAAGATAATAAAGTTTTTTGTGGCTACTGAATGCACTGACAGTATAAAGGCTGAAACAAGAAATATTTTAGAAAGTAATCTTCGTGTCCACTTCACGTCCACGTGCATTTTGAATCCTATTTGATAATAATTAACGTAACTGTGGGTACTCAATGCCATGCTTTTTCTTGCGTAGAACCATTTCCGGGTCGCGAACAGCTGAGTCAGCAGCAGCTGTTTACATACGTGATTATCGTTACCGCAAACTTTTTTGCTAATTTAATTTATACTTTCTTTGAACTTGTTGTTTCATTGAGAAACATTATGTATAAACTCCCAATTTTCGATCAGTCAAATATGACAGATTTCAGTCAAGTCTGATTCGAGTAACATGAATATGAAGATAATAAGACTTTCAAACTCGACTGACGAAATTTGTGCTCCAAAATTATTCAAATTATGAACAAACAACAACAACTTTTCAAACATATTTTATTGGGGTTACAGGTGGCACAGTTATTCTTAAGCTTTTTCAACGTAAAAATGCAAGAAGCATTTAACTTCGCATGAAATTATATGATAACAATTAATCAATTAAAATTCAAATAAACAGACCGTACGTTGTTCGATTGAAAATGGATGTTTCAGTGTACGTTTAATTGACACTGAAGTTTTTGTGTCAATATCACCATCCTTCGAACTTTTTCCTGATAATATGTCAAAATCTTGCGATTGTTTCGTTGCCATTCATCATAAGTCAATTCCTTTTCATTTTCCATTCGAATATGCAAGTAAGTACCTTTGGTTACCAGATCACTTTTGTACTCATGATCAATAATTCTAAATTCCATTTGTGGAAAAATAACCTTTTCTTTTTCATCATCCAAGTTAAAATTCACTGATTCTAAATTATAAATCAAAATAAAAAAATCTCTTTGCTGCCACAAGTACGTACAGAATCATCACTTTATTTCCCATGAGTTGAGTGTGTTGCATGAAAAAGAGAGCTATTTCCTTGTTTTTTGAAAAAGATGTAAATCTTTGACCATTCATATATTTCTTATTTGCTATAAAATCGTTTATTACACGTAATTGAAAAACTGAAAAACTCATGAGTTAAACGATGTTTTCATATCATCCTACATTTATATCGCAAAATGATTGCTGCTACTTGAAGTAATATTTTTCACAATCAAGTGTGATTATACAGAGGAAGCAAAATGTTGTTTTCGAAGATAAGCGTATTTTTTTCCAAGTTAAGTACTCTGTACACTTATCAAAAAATTCCATTTTTTAATGATGCAGTGTATACTGAAACGGGTCTTTTCATGTAAAATCCTATACTGTACCACCTCATTTGAAAATTGAATGTAAAAATACTATGAATGATTTTAGGACACGGTTTTTGCGAAATTTTAGTTTATTATTATACTTTTATTTCTAACTTAAACAAATTCACTGACATGACCTTGATTTTCCTCTGACCATGCTCAGGTTAAAAATGTATAGGCCAAACTAGGTTAACGTTTTCAAAAAAGTTAATAATTAAGTTAATAAAAAAGTCAACAAGTCGTTATAGTTGGACATCAGGTTTTTTTATTATCTTGGATGAATAAATTTTTAGTCATCACAAGAATAAAAAAATGGAAAGAAAATCTTTTTCCATCTTCAAATATCTAAAATTTGAAAAAAAAAATCATTGTTTCCTGAAAAGCTAGAGTCAAACGGTAGCCAAGGAGATATCGAATAAAAAATATTTTGCACTTTTTTTTGTAGATGACTTGGTGATTCAAAATTGTTCACTCTGTGTAGCCTACACTTTTTTCACCGAAATGTGGGTAGAGACAAATCAAGGTCAATTCACAACAAAACAAAAATTAAAACTTCATTAATAAATAAGTATTTTTTTCGCAAATGAGCTTTGAAATAATTCATAGGTATTTCATTTTTAATTTTTTTAAACGGTCATGAAATATAGCACTTTTTACATAAGAAAACTCCTTTAAGATAATTTCAGTTTCAAGACAGTCAAGATTTTATTTTTGCTTACATTTTTGATTTATTATTTATGAGTCTAAATAGTGACACACGTATTTTAGCTTTAGCTCGGAAAATTTTTTGACCGATTTATAGTTTGTTCCTATAGTGCAAACGGATGTTTTCAGTCAACTGCGAGAATCATTTCTTCAAATCTTCATAACTTTGTCAAAAATCAAATAATTATAACGGTTTTTGACTAAAGTGTTTTTTGAGTTTCAATTTCGAAGTAAAATGATGAATTGTTGACTATTTGCGAATTTTTTTCACACTACAGTTTCTCAAAATGAGAACTTGAAAAAAAAAAAAACTTTTTTAAAAGAACGTAAGTGTCTTTATGTGCATGAAATTCCAAACGTTTAAAATTAAACGAAAAAGAAAAAAAGACATCCATCTATTCAAGAAAAAATTTTTCCTGATGCTTTCATGGATTTTTCGGTCTAATTAATAAACTTTATGCTTACTAACAAAATATTTTACAAAATTCTCCAAGTGAAAAGAAATCGAAAATTCATTAAATTTTTCGTTTTGTTTAATTGTAAACGTTCGTAACTTCAAGTACATCGTGTCTTTCTATGGCAGATTTCCTACGAATTTTTCTTTGCTTTATTCTTGTTAAATTTCTTTGCTCGAAAATATTTAACACTTTTTTTCATTTAAATATTCGTTTTTCGCCAATGTTGTATTTTTCAAATAAAAAACATCAAAGCAAATAAAAAATTGTGGTCAATCTCCCATAGAATAAAATATAGACACTTTCTACTGGAATTGTCAGTTTATACATTTTTTTTTCAAAGTCATCATTTTTCCTAAAAAATACATTTACGACGTCAAGAAATTTTTTATAAAAAAACCCCACTAGCAAATATTTTTCAATCTAACCTCATAAATTCCCAGATTTAAATTTTCTCGAGCAGATTTTTAATTTTCGAATCATAATAATAAAAGTAGCATAAAAAGAGCTGAAATTTTCAACAACTAGAATTAATACCCAATATCTTTCTATCAATAACTAAAATTCAATTCATAGAGATTTATTCTTTTTGTCATTGAATGTCTTATTAAGTCTTAATTTTATGCGACGAAAACTTAAGTTTTCGTCGCAGGAAAGCGACGAAAACCGTATCATGTTGAACAGAGGGACAAAGGGAAATGTGATAATTCAGACGCCGGGAACACGTGTATGCCAAAAGCACGTGCCACCGCGATGTGGGCGCGTGGAGTGATTCTAAAGTGCGCTACGCTCCCTGCACATGACCAACCTCTCGCAATTTCCGGCTCGTTCCATAAATGCTTTCACAAAAGAAAAACAATCCCCCAGTTTTATCTCGACCGCTTAGAAAGTACTTCCGTCATTTTTAATGAGCCCCCTACTTAATCTTCGTTAGGATCATTTCGATATAGTTAAACCGTGCTCGTATTCATAACTTGAGAATCAATTACTCGAGTTTCTTTTTGCAAAATAACGCAAGGTCAAGAATATAACCAGTTATAAAGTAATAAGAGAACATTTTCTCAACAATATGAGAAAGAGCAAAAGGGCTGATTGCAGGTTCATAGGCAGAGGGGGGTTTGGGGGTTCAAATTCTGATAAGATCTCGAAATTCTGATAAAATCAATCAATATTTCATGTAAAGTTGAAAAAAGTTACATAGATAAACAATAAAAATATAAGTTAGAAATAAATTTATCATAACGTTAGCAGTATATATTTAATAAATAAGTAAGAATAATTAAAACGTATGATTACATAGAAAATATGAATCAGAATAATTGTTGAAACCTAGTGAACAATCAAGAAAAATAAAAATTTACGAAAATGCTTAAAATTCACAAAACTTTGAATCTTCGATCATCAAATTCTAGAAATGTATATAAAATCCATAAAAAATCATTAGAAAACTTCCGATTCATACAAACTCTAAAAAAATGATGAAATTAATTAACTTCTATGAAAAAAACCGTTTTCTGAAAAATCTCGACAAATGCCTCTATGATCTATAAATTTTGGGATTCTAGAGTATCAAATTCTAAATATACTATAAATCTATGAGAATTCTGGAAAAAGTAACAAAATCTTCTGAATATTTCGTAAATACTGAAAAAGAATACCGATATAAAACATGAAAAATCTCTATGAATGTAATTTTATCATGAATTTCTGAAATAACAAAGAATAGATCGAAATTCGCATTTTTAAGCATCCAGTTTTCTAAATCTATGTAGCAATCTATAAAAATATAAGTAATCTTTGAAAATATTTAAAAATTCTCCAGGGTTCCGTATATTATATATATAATACTAAAAAAACGTGAAAAATCAGTTTACTAGGTAACTAGCTTCATAGTTTATTCGTTTTCTACTTTACTAGTTAACTAGTTTACTAGATAACTGGTTTACTTATTTACTAGTTCACTAGTTTATTGTTTACTAGTTTGCTAGTTAACTAGCTCACCAGTTTATTGTTTACTAGTTTGCTAGTTAACTAGCTCACCAGTTTACTAGTTCAGTTAAGTACTCGTTAACGAGTTTACTAGTTCACTAGCTTACTAGTTTACTAGCTTACTAAATTATTAGTTTACTGACTTACGAGTTTTTAATTTATTTAGCTTACTTATTTACTAGCTTACTAGGTACCAGTTTACTATTACAAATTTGACAAGTTTACTAGTTTACTCATCAACTAATTTACATCTTAACGAGTTTGTTAATACTATTTGACTTTTCCACTTGTTTACTATTTTACTATTTTACAATTTCAGTAGTTTACAAGTTTACCAGGTTACTCGTTTACTAGTTTAGTAGTTTACTAGCTTCCTAGTTTACTAAAAATCTTTCAATACATAAAAACTAATTTTCTTAGAAATTTATAAGACTTTCTGTGCTGGAGCATATTTATTATCATAATACAAAAATTCTATACCTATAATTTTAGGAATTATTCTAGAAACTCGTATAGAAAACAATAAAAATATATCTAATTCAATACATACAATTTATACAATTGAACATACTTGCAACTGTAGAAGAACCAATAAATGTTGGAATAAAAGTATTGAAAATCTTCATGAGAGAAACTGTTGTCTGAAAAATTAATGTAAATTTTTAAAATCGTTGAAAGTTTGAATACTATAGCATCAATTTCTAAAAATCTTTTCGGCGATCCATAGAAATATTAGAAATATATAAAAATAACAGGAAATACTACAAATTCGATGAATAATATACGATCCGAAAATAATATTAATTTATGATGTACCTTTTATCTGCATGGTGAAAATTTGCTAAAAAATCAATTCAAATATATAAATTCTTTAGAAGTTTGATTCCTAGAGCATTGAATTTCAGAAAGCTCTATAAAAACCCATATTACTCAATATCAGATAATCCTCAAAATGGTATGAATACAAAAATTATTAGTAAAAAAAAAAATTGAAACTTTAGTTACCAATTGAAAATTACAAAAATCGAATTCCATTATTTACGAAAATGAAAAATGTACAACTCTCTTGTAACAAATTGTCAAAGATTATAAATTATGTAATCCCGAAAGGAAAATATTTTTCAGAAAAACCCCTCCCGAAAAATTTTTCTGCCTACGCCTCTGGTTAATTGTATTTTCAAGTGGACTTTTAGTCAGAAACTGAAGGTCGTTTTTCTAAAATTCAACTATTGTTTTTTCTTTTTCAGTAGGAACAAAAACAAACTATGACCTAGTGACTGAAACATCACCGATTCATACGAAACGTCAAACTTTCACTTTCTAAAACTCGCTTTCCTTGAACGCCTAAAATAATTCCTATAAAAATTCCAATGCAAACAAATTTCGCAGCAATCAATTACAAGGTGAATCCCAAAAAACCATCCTATCGACATCTTTCCCTACCTCAATGCTACACCACACAGCCACTTCTCATTGTCAGGTCGTTCAGAATACGTCAACCTCAGTTCCACCATAAAGGCCACGCATTGAAGCAAAAGATGCTTCATTTGCATACGCCATTCCTTCGAAACAACAGATGTTTCTTCATCCTACGGTACAGTTACAGCGCCAAGATTGGCCAATTTAATGTTTCCATGCTCGTTAAGCGAAACGCGCATAAGTACTTCCGACACGTACGCATACGCCGCCGCACTTTCGTCGCTGCATGGAAGACTCCGAATAGATCCTTTCCGGGAGAATGATGAAATTATTCTTCGGCTAGCATTATATACACGCTTTGTTACAATACCCGAGTTCGCGCTTATTACGCGCAACCAAATATTAACATCGCGCTAATTACGATTCGCTCGTTGCATCGGTGCAATTAATTAACCCAGTGTCTTCTGACCGTAAACCGCGTGCCAATATTTACAACACGTCAAGTAAGAGCGTGCCACCTTAGATTTTCATAGATTGTGTTATAAATGTCGCTCCACTCTGTGGAGCAGGTATTTTGATTCTCCAAACAACTTTGTTCTCCAATGGTATTTGGCATCAACAGTTATCTCGGCTGTATGCTGCTCAAACGAGTTCGAGGACGACTCTATGGTTTCAGACTCTGCGGAACCTAGATTTTCTTCCACTTCATCCTCATCCTTTTTGTCCGTATCCGACTCCTAAACTCAGCGCATTTCGAATTTACGGATTTCTTGTATATTGGGAATCAACTCATTCAAAATCCCTACAACCTTTTGACAGTTTTTTCTTAAAGATTGAGAGGGCTAGTCTAACTTGCTATGATGTTTTGAGTTTTTTAACGTTGCGTCAAAGACAGAGGTCTCTTCTATTGGTTTCAAGTTGCCTCGGTGAAATGGCTTTTAGTTACAGAAAAATACAGCTAGAACCCCAACTTGACAGACTGTATCAAAACTCACCCATGACAAACTGGACTCTCCTTTTTGGCTCCTTCGGAAGTCGAAGGCTCCTCGCAATCACCAGCACTTGTGTTCACCACTTTATTAACCACACTCAGATTTTCCCTACGTAAACAACAACAGCGATTCTCCTTATACTCCTGTTCATTCCATGACTTCCGGTGCTGCTTTGGACGTTTCGGTTTCTCGAGTCTCACTGAAGAGTACAATCGATGTCTCTTCAAGAGCACCTTCCCCTTATCACTCCTTCCAACATCCTCCGATCTCGAAGAGGATTCATAAGCCAAATTGTCGCATTCCACGTCTTTGTTTTCTTGCTTCTGAAGATCTTCGTCTTCGAGTTCTGCCAGGAAGTCAAAGGCGTCATTAATTTCACGCATGGCAGTTTCTTCCGGACCATGTACTGCTCGATCATCTCTTGGAATGACGGGCTCCAAGTTCTTGGTAATGTCCCGAACGCGTTTAATGGTGTCGCTGGAGACGACGTCGATGCGTTTCCTGACAGGCACGACTTTGTCATGACCCAAGGTCACGAGGACCGGATGTTCAACAGGGAGTTCATCGTCAGAGGAGAATTCGTGTCGGCTCAAAGACAGCTTCTGCTCGAGTTTAGGGGGGCACACGTCGAGGAGGTGCTCCTGTTCGTCTTGGGATGCAGACAGGGCTGAGGCACTGGACAGGCAGGATCCACTGTCCAGGTCGATGAGGTTCACGTCCTCCACGGAACTCGAGGCCATGTCGTGGTCGTGGCCAGTGATGGTTTCTGCAACAATCGAAGGACTTGTCGTTAGGTAGGCTTCATAGACTGAGCAAACTGAATATGTTAGGCTTTCGAGAAACTTGGGATTTGGTAGCACTGACTATAGATATGGTTGTACCTAAAGAATCTGACCTAAATTTTTGTTCAATTTTTATTTACTTGTGGTGGACTGACTTTTATGGAAAATGAGGCTCATGAATTTACGCATGAGTGACATGGAAGAGTGTTTTGCGGGACGTAAATTAAGAACGATTACGGAGATGTCCACGAGAACACTGAGTATTATTCGAGTTCGTCGGTGAGCTGAGTAAATAATTAACATCGTGGCGATAACTCGGACGAGTAGCATATATCAAATGCTCGCGCAATCAGACGCCGAATAATTAATATCCCTGAGAATCGTTAATGTCATGCTCCTACGCTCGGCCTGGAATTTTTTGCGCTTCAATAAACGATTCTCGTTTTAGGCGAGATTGAGGTATTATTTTTTCGTGGGGGAACAAAGTGTTTTTTGGTATGTCTGTAATATTAGAGTACAACGTGGTGATTTATCTTGTCACTTATTACGTTTATTATCTTTTTTATAAAAAAATGAGATCAACTGAGTCGGTTAAATGATCATTAGTTATTATTTAGAAAGATGTTTAGATAAATATTTTTAGAGTATCTAAAGTAAAGATTTCAATTTTATTATTATAAACTTAAAAAACTCGTTGGTATTTATTCAAAATAAGTGATGGGAAGATTTTGGGATACTTTTTCTTTCGAGTAATTTAGGCCACAGTCCTAACTCCATAGAATGATAAGTTCGAAGTACGATGTACCAACCCACTTCTTTTAGAGTGGACGATGCGATACCATCGACGCCTCTCGCTTTATATTTACATTGAGATTCCTCATGACCGTTCATATTTTGACTTCGTAAACAGAATCAAAGAACAAAGAATTCACTATTCTCTTATGTAAACGTTTTTTTTAACTTCTTTCATTGATGAATTATTAAAAAATGTCTTGCGAATTTGTTCAGCAATTTATCTACATACAAAAGATTCTTATTATTATTATTTTCAAGATTTTCCAATCGAAGTCAAAACTATCGTGTATGGCCTACTCTCTAAATTTATAAGTAAATTTTCACTTCAATTACTGTGAAATTTGGCCTCTGCTGCATTCTAGCTAATGGCAAAAGCAATTCATCAAAATATTTATGTAAGCTGTGATACCAATGAAGCTATTTAGATCGTCGATCTCTGGACAAGACGTTTTTTTCATGGACTTGATAACCTCTATTTATCATCTATGAAAAAATCATTTTTAATAATAATTCGAACAAATGTTTACTGAAAAACTTATCCATCAATACAAACTACTCCATTACACAACAATCCATCATCAACTGATTATGAGATAAACGTAGTGTTATCGTGATCAATGTTAAATTTTCATTGTTAGTTAGGCAGTGCAAGAAAAAATTCGCATTTCCTAAACGTCGAACACAGTGTGATTAACAACTTTATCATTGAATTTATAATTTATTCCGGGTAAGAAATCCCACGTTACAAACATTGTTAGCTATTCAATAATTTTGTGTTTTCAGTATACTTGTGGTCAATATCTTTTTGTCACATGTATGAGATGTCAATTTTCATTTTAATATGTTGAAAAATTCAATTTGGTTTATCCATTATCTGTAACAATAAATAATATCATCCCGGCTATGACGTTTTCACAATGTTATCAGAGTGATCGATTAAGGTCACTGCTCGGAGCAAGATCTTACAAAGTGGATAACTAGTTTTTTCGACATTTTATGGAGTCTTCAAGAGGCTTGAAAATGGATATAGAAATTTAACCCTCGGATGTCGCATTAACAAATCAGTAGCTTTTGCAGTTTTATTTCATGGAAAATGAAAGATACTGAAATTCTAAAAGAATTTCAAAGAAAAGAGCATGATAATAACTGCAAAAACTGCACTTTGACTTACAAAAAATTTTAGCTCCCAAACAATGAATTTTTAATGATAGAAATAAATATTTTGAATTTTTTTCTTTCAACTAAATATTTATTTGAAAAAATGAATCAATGACATAGTTTTAGGGTTAAAAATTGTCTTCTGTTGACAATAAACTTACAAAATAGGAAAAAAAATATGAAAATCGACGATTTTCAAATGACTTATTCAACTGTTATACAATGAAAAAAACTTCCAAGTGGGGATGAAGAAAAATCAACTATTCGGACGATACTTTAAACTTTGAACAAATTACTTCCCTAAAAATTCGCCTTTTGATTCGGTTCCTAGGTCCCTTTTCCCGTTCCAGGTCATTTGTATCGATCATGATCATCTTTCGAGCTCATGATTAAGAGAAAAAAAATTTAGCTCTGGCATTTTCGGAATTGATACCAGCTGAACTGGAGCTGCGATAAAAATGTAGCGCTCGAATGAACGCTACAAAATGAGACCGCGGTTCAACAAACTGTCGCCGAGCGCATTTTTTTATACCATTAGCGCGAAAAAAAAAGCGGACGCCGTCAATTACGATTCACTCACGTCCAAAGCTTCCCGTCAGAATAATTGCTTTTGTCGTTGAACGTTCGCTTCATACGTGACGCTTGACTTTTCACGCGAACTTTAGGGAAGCGTTTGAGTGAATCTAAGCGTACAATGCACGACATAAAAACAAAACTATAATTTTTCCATGAGTATTTTATAGTCATTTTTCAATGACTTCTTCTTGAGAAAAAATATTGGGAACGTATGCCAGGTTTTTGCATTACAAATAGAAAAAAATTCTGGAGCTTAAGAAATTAGGACTGACTAAACACATAGTTGATCACTGCGAACAATAAACAATAGCACAATAAACCTAATTAGAAAAACAATATCATGTTTCTAAAAAGAAACTAAGAAAATTCTTTGCAAAACTTATATTGCATGATTCATCACCGAAAATATTCAAGAAATGAGTCATTCTCAATGACAAAATAAAGATAAACGTGAATTTTACAGGTGAATGCAAGAATTCGATATCCGGGTATGTTGTTCTGTAAAATAAAACGCAAAAGACGGACAATGTCATTGCCGGCAACGCACTCGACGCTTCCCTTCACTCGGGACGTGAGGTGTACGTACTTTCATTGCCACTTTTATCTGTGTTCTAACACGGTGACCTCGTGTATGAACCACGCTCGAACAGTTATTCGATAAAAATGATCGTTTTCACTCACTCTTAGCTTATTTTCCTCACTGGCGCCGTACACAAAACGTAAAAATTTGTGAGATAAGAAATATATTTACATCGTAAAAATAAAATGAATCGCTTGAAGGGAATAAGAAGACAACTGGAAGATCGACTTTTTATGCTCTGATGGTGGACGCTATATTATACAGGATGATTTAATATGGTAAAATTTAGAACATTAGAATTCCTCGGAAAATTCTGAGACGATGTTTCCTTTACCACGTTTGTTAAAACTCAAAATTGAAGGAGTTATTAGTGATTTAAATTATGAGCGCTGGGCCACTCTGCCCAAGCTGCACACTTATTGGTCCAGCATTCAGTTTCAATTACTGATATTTCTGTTGATTTTGAGATTACGAAAATATGGCAGAGGAAACATCGTCTTTAAATTTTACAAGAAATCTAAATTTTTTATTAAAAAATCAACCATATAATATAATTATAATTACCTATAATAATTTGTATTTCGCAGAATGAACGCAATTTTACTTATGTATGTATAATTTTTAATCAAATACTTTAAGTTTAAGGGGTTATATACCTTTTTGTGCGGACGAATTGAGGATGGTTTGGAATATCTTTTAAGGTATGTAGCAATAATGCTATGTCACAAAAGTTATAGTTTTTTAATAGTGTACTGTTCACTTGAAAAAACAAGTATTTGTTCATAAAAAAATATCAACAATCGGTGGAGTTATGGCCCTTTCCCCGAAACAACTTTTTTTTTTAAGAGGCTTGCGGTGATCACAATGCAAGTCGAACAAGTCAAGTTAAATCAGAAAATCCAAAAAACTTCATTAGACTGAGAATATATCTAGTTCTTGAACTATCGCTTTTTTATAGAAAAGTTTCTATTTTGCAGATAAGAATTTTTAATAAAATTTTCAGAGCTCAAAAAATCAAAATCTCGGGGAAAACGTTCTTGCATACAGAAAAAACGTAATATTCATTTTTTCAATCGTTCTAGATGCATTCCTAGACTATTGAAATTTTTTGGATTTTCTGATTTAACTTGACTTGTTCGACTTGCGTCGTGGTCATCGCAAGCCTCTTCAAAAAAAAGTTGTTTCGGGGAAAGGGCCATATAACTCCGCCAATTGTGACGCGCCCCGACAAAAGGGACCTAAGCGTCCGAAAATAGTTTTTCGGATTATGAGCGTATTATATTAAATGAACATCGCCCTTTCGAATGCCGTCGCCAGAAAAACTTTTTTCGACATACTTTTTAATTGCCACGCGATTTTCAATAGTGGTTTTAAAAGCGCTCGAATCCTCTCTCTCCATACTCACACTACTACCCGCATCGATACTTGCTCCGTGTGGCGGAGGGACGGGAGCTTGGGGTTCGTTCGGTTGAGATAGAGAGGTGCGTCATTGAGCCGCTAATGACATTCCTAATACAGGTGCTGGCGAAGAAAAATTTTTGGGTTTCCAAAAATAATACCGTTATTTTGTATCGACGTAGAAAAACAGAACAGTTTACAGGGAACGAGTGATCGTTACCTTTTCTCCCTGCTATTTTCTAGCTTTTCCGTAGCTCAAGTTTCTTAAGTTCTTTTGACTTCTTTTTACGTTGGTGCTCTAATGTTTGTTCGTTTTGATAATGGACATTGATAAAGAATATGAAGAAATTGTTGCGAAAAATTATAAGTTACAGAATAAAAGTGATCAAGACACTGATGATGTATTCGAGGTGAGAATTTCAAAAGTAACAAAAGGCTACTGCAATTGGTCATTTATTTATTAGAAGTTTATTACACGAATTATTTTAAATACTAAATCATATCATGTTGCATTGAAATCGAAGAAACATTTAAGAGCAAAAATTTAGGTAACGTATTGAACGTCTATTTCTTAAAAGTTCGGAAACCTTTTTATGAGGCTATTTAGAATTGAACTGACTCTATTTGATTGTGAGTTCACTGCAGTTTTTTTAAATGTATATTAAATTACCCACGTACTGAATTCTTAAAACTAATTGAGTTTACAAGTATTTCATTATGTTACATCTGTCTTATATTTAAAAGAAATTCGAAACATTAAATGTGAACGTAAATTGCAGACAATTTTGTTGGATGACCCATATATTTTATGATTACGATCAACTCCACGTAATGCCATGGAACGATTTCTCAATAGCTAATAGATAAAAAGAAAAGAGAACATGTTTACCAATCCACCGCTATGTTTCATTATCGAATTGTTCTTTCGGACGTGTACAAACAGAATTCACTGTTAGATTTCCGAGTATGTAAACTACGTATCTAGGTCACCAAATTTGATATATAAACTCGGGATCGAAGATCAGAAAGTAGAAAGAATTGTAAGCTATTTGGAGGAACACTGTGCTGTTCCACTGTTTGTTCTAATAAACCTGGGTTGAGAAAAAGAATCTCGGTATTTCTTCAATCATCAACCTAGAATACAACAAAAATTGGCGACGAGGATTTGGATTAGTCGACGTCCAATTCACTAAGGACATTGCAACACAGTTGCACAAGAACTATCGAACCACCCTCTTGGCAATTGGCATCTTTCGGACGATCGTATTCAAGATTTCTGTGTTTTTCGACCAAACACCGACAGCTTCGAAAACCTGGCTTGACGACAGCGTGACACCAGAACTAGCAATCTGGTCCTGACCGTTCAAGCAGCCACGAGGGAACACTCTCGAGACGACTTGGAGCTAAATCGCGGGGTAGCGCTCACGATCCCAACGTCAACAGAGACAAAAACGAGCCAAACAGTGGAAGCCACGACATTAAAGTAGCCACTGTGTTTTTGAAGAGACATCTCTATCAGGGCCACTGATACAAGCCGCCAATCACCGAGGCAACAGCGTACTCTACGAGCCATCAGACTTCAAGATTCGACGCAATCGAGCGGTTTCAAGTGAGTTGTACCATTGTATTTCGGTGAAAAGTGCATTCCCTAAATTTCTTGCAATTTCCTTTCTCAAATCCTAAATCAATCCTAAATTAATGCGAAATCAATCATAAATCAATGCTAAATCGATCTTAAATCAATGCTAAATCGATCTTAAATCGATCCTAAAACAATCTGAGATCAATCTTGAATCAATCCTGAAATACGAAATGTCAAACTCAGATACACCCAATTCGTCGACCCAAGGGACTGCAGAGAATCGAGAAACTTTCAAAATTGAATTCTTGATTAAATTGATTAATCAGAAATTCGACGGTGATCGTTTTAAGGTCCGTAGTTTTGTTAAGCAAATCGACGCAGTCTTTGAGTTGGCAACAGAAGAACAGAAGCCTGCTCTGTTACTTTATGTAAAGAGTTTGATAAGTGGAAAAGCTAGGGAGCAAATTGATATTCACTGTGACCTCACGACTTGGGCACAGGTTTCAGAACTTTTGTTAAAGTTGTATTATGACAAGAAATCTTGTGATCAATTACTCGAGGAACTGCATTCAATATCACAGAACAGAAGTGAGGGTGTTTCTGATTTTTATCAGAGGCTCGAGGATTTGTCCTCGCGAATTCTTGGGTCAATACATAATTCGAATACTGGGAAATCTGAATTAACTGGTCGCGTCGCGATGATTAATCAGATGACTCTGAATCGGTTTATTTATCATTCGAATCCACAGATTTCACAGATGTTACGATATCGGGAATTTAAATCTATGAATGAAGCTCTTACTGCCGCCGCAGCGGAGGAAAAAGCACTGAGATTGCGAACTAACGGAGGTGGTGACACGAATCGAAGGTTCGGGATTTGTAATCGAACAAATCATTACACAAATGAATGTTATCAAAAATCTGATCGTTCTCAATCTCAGGGTAGACATAAACAAATGAGGCCGATATTTTTCAATGGCCAAACTAAGGGATTACAGAATTCAAGTCGAAATACAAGTGCAGGTTCTATACACTGCAATTATTGCAAGAAGCCAGGGCATACCATTGATGTTTGCAGAAAGCGCCAATGGGCGAATCAGAATCGACAAAATATTCCAGATTCACAAAATCAGGGCAATTTTCGACCAATACACTTTCAGGGTCAAAATTTCGATAGATTCCAGAATGCAAACGATCACTATTCAAGAGATCTTCGACATCATAATCGAATGGGTACAGATTCGCAAGTCTTTTCGAATTCACAATCAGGTTCAAATTCGGATTTTCGTGAAACGGGCCTCAATCCAAGACCACCGATCGATCGCTCACAATAAACTCCAGAGATACCACGGAAGAAGTCATCAGACATTATCATGATTTTCTTGGATCTAGCATTTTTTTTGAAACGAACGACTTGACGTTCGTATTATTTGAATCGAATTCTTCCAGTTCGTCTGATAAGGTTTTGAAGTTTCTCGTAGATACTGGTGCCTCCGTGTCTCTAGTAAAAATTTCCAGTCTGATCTCGTACGGTATTTCCGATCCGAAGACGATAACCCTTAACGGTATCTGTCCTAATGCACCTGTGAAGACGTTCGGGGAAACAGCATTACGCTTGGGAATCAGAGACTTTTCGTTTTCTGGTAAATTTCAATTGATTGATGATTCGACAAATATCCCGTTCGATGGGCTTTTAGGATATGATTTCTTTTCGTCGCAGAGATGTACGATCAATTATGATAATGCGACTATTTCAATCAAGTCCATTCCTTTTTCTATACCATTGCAGCGAAATACGTCACAATATTCGAATTCTCAGATTTTTTTGAATGCTAGAACCGAGACTGTCGTTCGAATTGATTTGATCAATCCGGATAAATTGCAGAGTGGGATAATTGTTGCACAAAAATTAAATAATGACCATTCGCTCTTAATTCCAAATGCTGTAATAAAAGTCCAGGCAGATGGCGGGGCTTTAGTCACAGTAGTTAATAAATCGGACGAACGAAAGATAATTTCGAAACCAAAAATTGTTTTGGAAAAAATCCCTCAGACACACTCGATTTTTAATTATGCTCTAGACCATGAAAAGACGAACAAAGACCGCTCAGAACTATTGCATGAAAATTTACGACTTGGACATATTCGCTCTTTTGAGGAAAAGGATTCAATAGTAAAAATATGTGACGAATTCAGTGATATTTTTCACCTTCCGACAGATAATCTCACAGAGACAAATGCTGGTTCTGCACACATCCAGACGGGTAATACAGCGCCTATTCATACGAAATCTTATCGATACCCTTATGTTCACAAAAATGAAGTAAGAAATCAGGTTGACAAAATGTTGAGGCAGGGCATAATAGTACCTTCCACGAGTCCTTGGTCGAGCCCTATATGGGTTGTAGAGAAGAAACTCGTTGCATCAGGGGTAAAGAAATGGCGAATACTGATAGATTATCGCAAATTGAATGAAAAAACGGTTGGAGATGCGTATCCTCTCCCGAACATAGAAGAGATTCTCGATCAGCTAGGTCACGCTAATTATTTCACGACGCTTGATTTAGCCAGCGGATTTCATCAAATTCCAATGGATCCTAATGATGCGGAGAAAACTGCTTTTTCTACTGAGGATGGCCATTACCAATTCAAAAGAATGCCGTTTGGGTTGAAAAACGCCCCGGCTATTTTTCAAAGAATTATGAATACAGTTTTATCTGGATTAAATTCAAGGCAATGTTTCGTATACCTCGATGATATCGTTATTTATGGTGCTAATTTGGCAGATCACAATTCTAAATTGAGGGATGTGTTCATGAGGTTGCGCGAGAGTAATTTGAAACTTCAGCCAGATAAGTGCGAATTTTTGAAGGATTCTTGTCAATATCTTGGACATGTAATTAGCAAAGATGGAGTCAGACCGAATCCAGTAAAAATTGAGGCAATCAGAAATATTCCACCACCCAGAAATCAGAAAGAAATCAAGATATTACTTGGGATGGCAGGGTATTATCGTAAATTTATCGAGAACTTTTCGACCATTGTGAAACCTCTCACGCAGTTGCTGAAAAAAGATTCAGAATTTATATGGGGTTCCGAACAGGACAAGGCGTTTCAGACTCTTAAACAAAAACTGACGCAGGGACCTTTGCTACAATTCCCTGATTATGAAAGTCGATTTACTTTGACGACGGATGCGTCAAATGTCGGAATAAGTGGTGTTTTATCTCAAATGAGAGACAATAGTGATCTTCCAATCGCTTAATATTCTACGACACTTAATTCGGCAGAGACAAATTATTCCACTACTGAGAAGGAACTTTTGGCGATCGTAAATTTTGTCGAACATTTCCGGCCCTACTTATACGGAAAGGAATTCGACATCTTCACTGATCATCGACCTTTACAGTGGCTTTTTAACTGTAAAAATCCCTCTTCGAAACTCGTTAGATGGCGCCTCAGGCTGAGCGAGTACCAGTATGTGATTAGATATAAACCTGGTAGGATGAATTCCAATGCTGACGGGTTATCAAGGCTCTTTCCTGATGTGAAATATTCAAGAGATGACAGAGATAATCTCCAGGTCGATTCAGGCGTTGATATTTCATTAGAAATTGATCCACATAGCAGGGGGCTCATAGAGAGGGCTAACTACTTTCAGTCGGTCGTTTCATCCCACGATTACAACGATTACGTGAAGTTTTATTACAAGAATCTGGAACCGACCGAATACGAGCAGGAGAATTCACCAATACAGAAAATTAGAGGCAACGTGGTTATATTTTGGTCACAGGATCTTGATGAGAGTAATTTACATGCGGATTATTTGCAGGAAAGATTTGATATATCCAAGATATCTCCTGTAATGAATGGAGTATCAAAAAAAAGCCGGAATGGACAGATGGTTTTTTTGTTATTCGCAAAGAATTTTCATGATAGACTCGAATATAGGAACATTTTTGAATGTCTGACTGTTTTCAAAAGACTTGTGAAAGGCGGGAGTTTCACTTTAGTCTCACCAATAAATGATCCTTCCGTGAAAAAGGAACAACTCTATTGTATGATAAAGTTTTTATTTCCGAAACAGACTGTGAAGATACTTAGTATAAAGAAAATTGTTCCACAAAGTCGGGCTGAAATTCGATCCATTCTTGAGGAAAATCACTCAAGCAAATTAGCAGGGCATTACGGTTTCAATAAGACATACTCTAAAATCAAAGATAGATTTTTTTGGCCAACTATGAAGATCGACATTCGTAAAGTTGTGAAAAGTTGTCACTCTTGCCAAATGAACAAAACGAACTTCAAACCGACGAGAACCAATGGAAATTACGAGTACGGCTGAAGTCCCTTTTGACAGACTTGCTTTCGACGTCGTTGGTCCCTTGATTCTGACAGAAAATGGGAACAGATTTATCATTACTGGGCAAGACGATTTGACAAAATACGCTTTTGCTTATGCAACTCCAAATCATGAGGCTCAGACTGTAGCGAGGATTTTGACGCGAATTTTTACCTCATTTGGAATTCCGAAATCATTTTTGACAGATCAAGGTAGTGATTTTATGTCAAACCTCATTAAAGAGTTGAGCAAATTGTTCAAAACTAAACACGTTTCCACTACTCCCTATCATCCCGAAAGCAATGGAGGTCTTGAACGTTCTCACATGGCATTAAAAGATTACCTCAAACACTACATAAGACCTAACCAATCTGACTGGGACGAATACCTGCAATTTGCAATGTTTAGTTACAATACATCTATACATCGTTCTACAAAATTCACTCCTTACGAACTTTTATTCGGCAGAAAAGCCTATCTACCATCATCTATTTTAAAAGAACCGAAATTTCATTATACTTATGATGATTTCTACAAATCACTGGAATTCAAACTCAATTCATCATTCAAAATTGCACGAGAGAATTTGATTGGGGCGAAGACAAAAAGTAAAGAATATTATGATAAATCCTCGAATCCTCGAAAATTCGAGATCAATGATCTCGTTTTAATGGAAAATCGTATATCAGACGTTGGTCAATCAAAGAAACTTGCTCCCAAATGCAAAGGTCCTTATAGGATTACACGAGTTTTTGATAATCAGAATGTCGAGATTTTAATCGGAAAAAAGAAAAAAAGATATCAAACTAATCTTCTCAAACATTATTTTCTTACAGATGATGCTTAATATGATCTTTCTCCTCCTCCTTTTTTGTATTCCCAATGCTATTTTTGAAGATTCCTATAATAACACTCCAATTCTGTCATCAAGTGGAATATTTTATGACAAAAAGGGCATGACGCATATTTCAAATTCAAAACTGACATTGATGACGCATTTGAACATTTCATATTTGGATCGAGCAAGACAAATTTTGAAAAATCATTTGTATAGTGCTTTTAGCATGTGCCATAAATTTCAATTCGAGAACTTGAAAAAGAACAACCAGAGTAGAATAAATTTTGATTGCGACAAGACATTAAATGTTATTTCTGAAGAATATACAAATATAGATTCGAAATCAGTCATTCTCAACGATCTAGTTGAATATAATCATCATATAAAAAATCGTGGGCTATTTAACGGGGTATCATATTTATTGAATTGGGCTTTTGGCACACCAGACGTTGATGATGCGCGTTACTATTTCGATAGTATTAATCAACTTTTATATGATGATCGGCAGACAAAGATTTTGATGAAATCTCAAATTCAAATCATTTCAAGTACTGTGAGAAACTTGAACAATTCATTATTTTCATTAAAATCTCAGGAGGACGTTCTTAACAACAATATTCAACAGATGAATGAGTTTATGAGTGAAACTAATAAGAGATTCACTATATTGGAGCAAGAGGCGCTTATCATTCGACAAGTTGTTGTACTCGAGTCATTGATTAACAGAATTTCGCGAAGTTATGATGAATATATAGATGCCATAACATTAGGCCAAAAAGGTATCGTGTCCACTCTGATTGTAACACCGAGAATTTTGATTGAAGAATTAAGAAAATATAAAGGGGAGAACGAATTACTTTTGAGGGCTGATAAAAATGATATATCATTGGTGTATGATATTATTGATTTGAAATTACTTTTTTTTGACCGCAATGTGATTTTCGCTCTAGCAATCCCCCTTGTGTCTAAAACTAAATATTATTTATATAATCTCATACCTCTTCCAATTCAACATAAAAATATTATGTTCTTTTCCTACATACAACCTCGATTCCAATATCTCCTTATTTCCCAATCAAAAACGCAATACGCTCTTCTGCAAGGATTAACGGAGTGCACTCAGTACCGAGAAGGGAACTATGTCTGCTTCCGAATTCACACTACGGAAAGTTTGGACGAGCCGAACTGTGAAATTCTTTTGTTATCTTCACCAACCAATCAGATACCTGGTGATTGTCAAACAACGACTATAAAAGCTTCGATACAAACGTGGAATTATATTGGCAATAACCATTGAGTATATGTTTTGCTAAAAACAACACAGATGACAATTGTATGTACACAAAATAAGAATGATGTCATAGACGTAATTTTAAATAGTACTGGGATCTTTTCTTTCGACTCTAATTGTAAGGGATATACTGGAATTTTCACTTTAGAAACTAGGGATTATGGTAGTAAAAACACGAGTTATTATATACCAGGAATTAGTATCGTGGACCATGACTGTTGTTTGCCAGTTGTTTCAAAAATGAGTCAAAATGAGAATTCGAAAACTCTTAAACCTGTTCACTTGACGAATATAGATCTTAGTGATTTGAAATTTGTATCAAAGAAACTTAGCGATTTAGATAACGTCATATCGCAGAATCTGGATGAACCTTTCATTGTAAGTCATACACACTGGTATACAGCAGCGTTAGGAATAGTAGGTAGTATTATTGTTTTATACGTCATTTATAATCTATGTCGATGGTGTAACTGTTTTAATTGGGCAACGCGATTCTTATGTTACTCCAAAAATACTCGTAATAATGGAACAATCCCTCCTACAATTTGTAATTATGTGAACTGTTGTTTTGATAGTCAAGTCTCCGATTCTACTAATTTGACAGTTAGACGACAATCTATACCAACAATTCCTGAAGAAGATTCAGAACAGATTATATCGACGGCTCCTTTGAGATCGCGGAGAAGTACGACCCCACTATGATTAGGAATTCATTTAACGAAAAATTGTATTTTTCATCTAAAAGCGGGGAGGTGTTGGATGACCCATATATTTTATGATTACGATCAACTCCACGTAATGCCATGGAACGATTTCTCAATAGCTAATAGATAAAAAGAAAAGAGAACATGTTTACCAATCCACCGCTATGTTTCATTATCGAATTGTTCTTTCGGACGTGTACAAACAGAATTCACTGTTAGATTTCCGAGTATGTAAACTACGTATCTAGGTCACCAAATTTGATATATAAACTCGGGATCGAAGATCAGAAAGTAGAAAGAATTGTAAGCTATTTGGAGGAACACTGTGCTGTTCCACTGTTTGTTCTAATAAACCTGGGTTGAGAAAAAGAATCTCGGTATTTCTTCAATCATTAACCTAGAATACAACAATTTATTTAATAATTATCACGGTTCAAGGACGTGGAAATCGATGAATTCAAAAAGAGGGCGGAAGACATTGACGACTCGATTAAAATTTACAATTTCTATGCTCACGATGCACTTGAATGTTGTAAAAACGGCTGCACTAAAATATCACCCAAAGATTTTGCTGTCAATCAAAGGTGAAAATTTTAAGTCAAACTTTCTCAAATCAACACGTGAGCTATATTTTGAAAAATTTTTTAAATTACATTGAATGTATTGTGTAAATCACATTGTGTGTAGAAGTGAGGTGGATTCGGGAGAAAATGAATCGGCAACACACGAAAACTTGTCGCGTCTTGTCCTTTCATTTGATTACGCGCAAAATGTTTCTTACCCTTCTAGTCCTCAACAAGTTGGGAAAATTTATTTTAAAGTTCCTCGGAAGTGCGGAATTTTCGGGATTCACAACGAAGCTACGAGAGTACAAGCAAACTTTTTAATCGATGAGGCAGATACCACTGGCAAGGGCTGCAATTGGGTTATCAGCATGCTGGATTACTATCTAGATAAAAACAGTGCCGAAGAAATAGTTTTGTTTGCTGACAATTGTGTTGGTCGAAATAAAAATAATGCTGTGGTGCAATATCTTTTATGGCGTGTGTTGACGGGCAAGAATAAAAGCATTTCTTTGAATTTTCTATTAGCAGGTCACGCTAAATTTAGTCCTGATTGAAATTTTGGTATTTTTAAATCAAAATACGCCCTTGCTAATGTTGACTGTCTTAACGATTTATTAGACGTCGTCAACGATTCCTCGCCCGATGGTCATAATATTGCCATCCCAAAAATAGATCCAAAAACAAATGAAAGAAATGTGCAGTGGAGGAAATGGGACGAATTTTTGAAGCAGCATTTCAGTAACATAAAGAAAATTACTCAATATCATCATTTTCAATTTTTACCTAATTGTCAAGTTTTAGCAAAATCATTTGTAGATTCCGCGCAAGAAATCGTCCATTCCGAAATACTCGAACTCAATCAAAAAGCTCGCGAAATTAAAATTGTTCGCCCGGCTGGTCTTTCAAATGACCGGCAATGGTATCTATACGAAGAAATTCGTGAATTTTGCTATGACGAAAAAAACAAAGACTTTGTGGCACCCTTGCCGAAAAAGGCAAAAAACAAAAGGAAAAGAGAAGATGATTAATTACGTCGTAACAAAATTTGTTCATATACGATACAGTGTTTCAATTACGTTTTTTTTTTCTAAATAAGGTATGAAAAAATTGTCACATTTGTAAATGAATTTTGACAAAATAGTATTATTGTGTAAATAGTAATAAATTTGTGTGGTAAAAGCAAGAATACAAGTAATATTTTTATACAATATTGTAGTAAAAAGTTATTATTTCCAACATCAATCCGGAAGTTTTTTTATCACGCCTCCGAACTTCCAGCTACGAGTACAATTAAGTCATAGGTAAATAGATAGTTAATGAATTTGAAAAACGCCTTTGTCAAGTGTCAAGGTCTTTCTAATCCCTAAATTCCCAAGATGCGTCGGCCGAAGACGACCGAACACACGGACGCAAGTCTCGGAATGGTAGGATGGGTAAAGAGAGAAAGGAATATCGGAAACTATAATCGAGCTGCCGCTTCTTCTTTCCTTTCTCCTGTAAAATCTGCTCTCGGACGCTTAGGTCCCTTTTGTCGGAGCGCGACACAATTTTTGATATTTTTTTATGAACAAACACTCATTTTTTCAAGTGGACTATACACTATTAAAAAACAATAACTTTGATGTCATGACATTATTGCTACATACTTTAAAAAATACTCCAAACCATCCTCAATTCGTCCGCACAAAAAGGTATAGAACCCCTTTAATCGTAAATATACAATCAGAAATAAATGAACAATGAAACATCTGTGAATTGAAAAAGATTACCCTATATGTATTATATGGACCTAACCCTTTTTAACAGAGTGTATATTTTACATTGTGATATTTACTCTCGCATCTACAAAAACAATATTTCTTGAATTACAGTATCATCCAAGGCAAATACCCATTTCTTTTTTCTGGCTGTTGGCGTATTATGAACATAACTATCGAAACTTATATCCACTGGAAATTCATTGAATATACTATATTTAGTACAACAAAATGACTTCCTGTATATATTCTTGTTAAAATTCGGTACTATATGGTATTAATCTTCCTGTAGGATCTGGTTCTGCTTCATTCATGATATTCTTTCTGTAATGTCTTAAAGAAGTGTAAAATTGTCTTCTGAACATAACCTTTACTCAAATTCAAGATTTTAAACTCATCATAAAGAAGTGCGGATGTCACTATTACATATTTCAAATATGCAATCAAAGAGTAAACCCAAATACTTCATACTATGTACCCTGCCTATATTTCACAATCACAATTTAACCGATTTTCATCCTTACAATGATCACCATGAACCTTAATTTTTAATGCCTTTAGGGCAACTATCCGCGTAAGAACCAAAAGCAATAAAGACTGTCTTTATCCATAATTCAGTGTCAAATAATTATAATTCAACCATGTCTTCACTTTTCTCAGTTTAATTTCAGCCATCTTGATTACTTTCGTCCAAGTGTCTTCAACAATAACAATCGCTATATCACCTGTAAAGACCGTCATTTTACTTTTCTGCATTACTTTAAACAAATCGTTTACATAAATTTTGAAAAGTACAGGGCCTTAAATAGGGGCCACACTTTAATACTTGTTCTTCACTCGTGGTCCCATTTAGTCTGACCACCTGCATTCTATCCGTTAAGTAGCTATCAAAAAGTTTCAATGTGTTACCTGGAAACCCTATCCCTTCTAACTTAATGATTCATTGTATCAAAAGCTTTGACTAGATCTAGAAATATTGCGATACATGGTTTAGTTTAATCAATAGTCGTACATATTGTCCCTGTTACATTTACAAGAGCGTCTTCCGCTGATTTTCCTTCCCTGAAACCGAACTGCATATCATTGATAATGTTTTCCTTTTCTAAAAAATCCTCAATATAGTGCAGTATAGCACTTCAATTTCTGAATGTTCTTTAATATAATTTCAACAATTTTTGTCCAAGGTATAATCTAGACCAACAAACTCAACTTTCCAATTTTTGAAAAAAGAGCTTTTGAACACTGTTTCTTGAAATTCGAATAATTCTTCTCTAATTTAAATAAATTTTTGATTGCTGAAGTAAACCCTCTTCAAAAAAGAGTAATTAACTTTTGTCATGGGCAATCCAATCCCTCATTGAAATATTTTACTTCAGAATTCAGAAATTGAGATTGCCAATTAAATAAGTAAGGTAGAAGATAACATAGCAAACATTATCTATGACTAATTTAATCTTATTTCTAGTGGGTTTCGGAGGAAAAACAAGATCAATTAGAAAATTTAGAAGCAATCACTAATTGATACTTTCTCCTTCGTTTTCAAGACTTGATTAGTGTCAACTCTCGTAAATATGCGAAATATTTTCTTGGCTCGAAGTCTTTGCTCAAGCTCTGTGCAGTAAAAAAAACATTATCTCGCGCACGCGGTTCAACGACTCGACCGGGGGCCTAAACAGAAAATGTCTGACTCCGTGACAATTGCGTGAGTTCATCGTCGACGGCTCAAAGTATTACAACTGAATTACATCAACCTCCTTGCGCAACGTGTTGAACGTATGGTACTTGATTTCTGATAATGCATGAACGTTCTTTTTTTATGTTTTTTTTTTGTCGACTCTTATTTGTTTTCTATCCTAACTGGAAGGAAATATTTTCATCAAGTGGAAAACATTTCTGTTGGACCACGTGGGGAAAATTCATGTTTTTTTTACAATACTTGCAACCATTCTTATATTTATTTATAATTAAAAATTTTTTTTTCAAATCCATTGGTTCAATATTTGTTACTGAGTGGGGCTTGAAATTTTTTGAAACACTTTAATTGGTTTTCGCAGTACTCTTGTAAATTCGAATTATTCGAAAAAACCGCTAAATAATTTTTAGAATGAATGTTGTGAAGTCTTTTTTTCGAAAATTTTTAAATGCTGTATGTAAAAGGCCATTTAGAAACCACGCTGCATCATTTTGTAACTAA
The DNA here is from genome assembly GCA_028476575.1 of Platygaster robiniae. Lineage (NCBI taxonomy): Eukaryota > Metazoa > Arthropoda > Insecta > Hymenoptera > Platygastridae > Platygaster > Platygaster robiniae. The sequence goes on along the minus strand of CM052019.1, from coordinate 48,446,143 downwards.
ACAGCGACACGTAATAAAACAAAAACAACGAAAGTTCTTTTTGGACGGAAATTCCAAAAAATCATCGCGTGAAATATACATGTACATCGTAGGTGTTCTTGATGCAAAAACAAGTCAAGAGGTATAAATATAGGAATCATTATTTCAAACGTCAATTTAGATGGAAGAAACAATTATTTACTTTTTAATATTGTGGAGAAACATAATAAAAATTCATTGTCATAACCTCTATTATCGTTAATATTTAATGATATTTTCTCACAATATTTAAGTGAAACTGAATTCAAAGAAGACACTTTCAAATCTTCTGACCAGAAACTTTCAAATATGATTTGCATCTGAATATTTTATACTGAAGAAAAATATAATATAACATATCAACCATAGGGATTTTCTCAGAAATATTGTTAAATTTAGCTGACGATTTCAAGATTATTAAAATTTTTGATTTCGTTATGAAATACATCGAATTAACATAACTCAACCGGAATTTGCAAGAAAATGTCAGTTTTTATTTTTAATGATCTAATGAAGAGATTAAGATTAAGTTTCTTGCCAAAATACACGAAATTTATCAAAATTGAATGCACAATAGTTTATTAGTATACTTTACATATAATCCATAATATTTGTAAAAATGCAATATGTTTTTCAAATCTATGTAAATAATTGCAAAATTTGGTGAAAATAAATACTATCTGTAAAAATAAGCTTCATCTTTTGCAAAAATGTTGAAATGATAGTTTATTTTCAATGTTTTAGCGAGAAATAAATTTATGAACTGAGAAAAATACGGATTTCCTATTTACTGAATACTCTATGGGACTGAAGATGACGAATGAAGAATAAAGAAAAAAAGCTTATCGAATGCATTCGCGTATCAGATCAACAAAAACAACTCGGTTTTGATAGTCTCAGATTTTTTTTGGGCTTTTTAACATACTTATAGTACATGGACCACGCACGCAGTGCCCAATCTTGTTATTTTAAGATAAAAAAAATTACACCGATATCTTGATAAGTTCCTTTCAGGGAGGCATGTCGCATCCATTGGCGTCTACCGAGACAAAAAAAATGCGTCGTTGTATGTAAAAATTTTTTTTCGTTGTATCAAAATGTTTAAATAAAGTTTTCTTCTCTTTTACGAAACATAATAAAGTGTAGAAGAAACTTATAGTTATAAATACATTCATAAATGAAATACTTAAAAAATTTTAGAACATATTCAAATGAAAATACGAGTTTAAAAATTACTAAAAAATGTTTGCAATTATAAAAACGTTATCAAAATACTATAACTCAAGGACAAATAATATTTGTTATTTATGGTCGAATATTTTTTCTTTATATTTGTCTATCATGAAAAATATTTCCCACAATGGAGTGAATGACTGTTTCATGATAAAACTTTTTAAAGGAAATTATTATTCCGAATAATTTTGTTTATAATGATTCTTAAATCACAACAAGTAGCATTTTTTTCATATTCTCAACAATTAAGAAAGAAGATTTTTGAAGTTGAAAAATAAGCGAATTTTTAAACATCAAAAAATTTTCTAATTGAATAAGTTTTTAAGAGTTATTTTTAGTTGAAAATTTTCAATTTGAATGCAAAATACTGGAAATCAAAAAACACAATTTGAAAGAACTCAACAAAATAATTGACTTAAACAAGTAATATTTTACTGCGCAAATTTGAAACTAAAGATGACAGTATTCAAGTCGAACAAATTTTACATATTATGAAAAAATTCTTGAACACCAATTTGCGAATTCAAAGTGTAGGTTTTAAAATCAAAGATCAACTTTATTCGTCAATCATAATGCAAATTACGAAACTGTGAAATAAAATTAATAACGTGATATGTTGTGAACAAAATTTTTTCGTTTATAAAAAAACAGCAATTTAGGAAAGTTGGCATGAAAGCCTTAAAAACAATTTATTTTATGTCTCTCAAAATATTTTTATCCATCAACTATACATTTTTACCATAAAAACACCGAAATAATAAGTGCATCAAATACATAAATGAAAAAAATCATTGTCATCATTGAAAATTGTTTTAATCAAATCAAATCATTACATCAAAAATACTTGCACTAATAAAAATTTTATATATTTATGCGACGTATAAAAAAATCCCGCACCAGATACCAATTCTCAAATTGCTCAATGAACGAAAATCTTTGTTCATTGTTCAAATTCACAGTTTATGTCACAAACCTTTCTTTTTTATGTAAACAATGATTAAGCAGAGTTTGAAAATGTGAATTTCGGAATAAAAAAAACCGCCCGAATAGGGACTTGAACCCTAGACCCTCAGATTAAAAGTCTGATGCTCTACCGACTGAGCTATCCGGGCTGCATATTATTCCGCAAAACAATGACACGTGTAACTAATTTAATCTAATATGTCAACTACACTGATTTATGACATATTTTGTATATACAGGGTGTCCCAAAGTCACGTATACAAAAAAAAAACCATGGATTCCTTATTAAAATTTAAGTCAAAAAGTCCTGTATCACTTTTTATAAAAACTCGGAATTTAAAAAGTTATTAAGGCCTATAATTTAAACAATAATTGCTCTCTCTGGACAAGCGGGGGTTGAATTCAAAAATCAAACTCAACTCAAAATTTTCTTCATATTTTTCTGAGTCAAAAAGTCCTTTGCCACTTTTCACAAAACTCAAAATCAACAAAGACATTTAGGTGACAAGTTTTAACCAATCAAATTTCTTAGATTTTAGGCTCGAATATCTTTTTTGATTTTGAGTTTTGCGAAAAGTGGCAAAGGACTTTTCGACTCAGAAAAATATGAAGAAAATTTTGAGTAGAGTTTGGTTTGTGAATTCGACCCCCACTTGTCGAGAGAGCGCGATTATTGTTTAAATTATAGGCTTAAATAACTTTTTAAATTTCTAGTTTTGTAAAAAGTGGTAAAGGACTTTTCGACTTTAATTTAAGTGAGTAATCCATGGTTTTGTTTTTTGTATACGTGACTTTGGGACACCCTGTATAATCATCACGTATTAAAAATTTACACAAAACTGAAATTTCCCATACAAACAGTTTGCACAATATTTACATAAATACGTTCAAAACGAATGACTCTGGACTAAGAAAATATAGTATTCTCCGAATTTTCAAGAATAAATATTAATAATTTATTTTCAACTCATTTAAAGTTTTATCATAAAACTCTGAATAAGTCTCCTGCAAGATTTTCCAAAGCTAACTTTGATTTTTCCCCAAGCCAGATCTTACAGACCACGAAAACCACAAAAACCGTTTTCAAACATGTCAATTGTAAAGGGTCAATCGAAATGGTACTCTCGACTGCCCGCGGTTTCAACCACAGTCTGTCGCAGTTCAGTTTTATCAGGATCTATTTATACACTGAATCTATTATAAGAGGTAATTGAAATACTTCAATCCATAGAAACGAGCGTACATTTTCATACCCTAACTACCTTACAGTGCCCAACGAGTTCCATGGTAACACTCGTAAACAAAACCAGACTCAACGATACAAAGTTTTTTCAAGAAGACAAGACAATACCTAAGCAAGAAGTCTGCAAATTCTTCCGAGTCAGAGGGAGGTCATAATCTCCATTTTATGGACCACCAATGGGGGGAATAATCACAAAGGACACTGGGAAAAGCGGTTTTCGGTAATTAAGACGAGAGAAAACACTCGCGAAAATCCGCGTATGATGAACAACGATCAAACGCGATGGACTAACTGAACTCGAGGCGTTCAAGCACTTCGGTCAGAACATTCACCGGTCGAGCCGGGACAACTTTGTCGGCTGAGGAGAAAGAGGGAGTCAAGGGAAAGAGAGAAGAGAATGCAGAAACAAATTGAAAAGAATGAGACAAGGAATAGAGGAACGGCGAAAGAGAGTGTGAGAGACAGAGAGGAATCATGGGAGAATGGAAGAAGGAAGAGGACAGAGAAGGTGTAAAAAAGAGAAAAGGAACTCTAACGAATATCGCCTTGAAATCGCCTCACGACCGGTCTCGGCATCATTTTTTTCGTGAATTTCCCCGTTACACTAAATCACCATGGTTATTTTGGATAAGAAATCATTGAATTCCGCGTGAGCTTTGCCAGGAAATTTGAAAGAGGAAATATGGTGTAAACATCTGACCGCAGTCAGATTTTTATAATAGGGCTAATTTTTGTAAGGAACCTTACGAAGACTGGGAAATCGAGTCACTTGAGTCCATTGAAATCTTTCGTTAAGATTCTCTCGGATTCGCATCAACTTTCAGTGACTCGATTTTATTCTTTCGTTAAAATAAGGTATCACCACGATTCTCTTGATTATTGCCACCATCTATATGCTCTGTCCTACGTCTTCGGCAAAAAAAAAGGAAAATCTGATCACTCAGAGCCAGTGTTGTAAAAAATCATTTATTTATTCCATGTTCATCAATATTTCGACTCCAATTGAGTCCTCATCAGGACCGTTACAAAAAACCTTCTTTCTTAGACAATATGTTTACACCAAATAATTCAAAAACAAAACTATCTAAATTCACTTACAATAATCAATTTTTTCATTCTCTCAAAAAAACGCGATAGGGGAGAGCTAAGTCATAATTAACCGTGGTCAACATTTCTCTCAATCACAATCAAAAAACCAACGGTTGCTATTCGTCATACTTCCTTCAAAAACGATAAATATCAGCCAAATCAATTAATCCTCAACGTTAATAACAAAACCTACTAACAAATACAAAAAACCTCTCTTCTTTTGAAAAACCGTGACTCGTATAAATCATGTCGAAATGACCATTGTTGAAATTCAAATCAAACCAAAACAAAAATTCATCAAACCAAAAAAAAATCAAAAAATTCTCTTGATTCTAAGGAACTCTTGCTTACTCGTGAAAACAACACAGAAATTGAGAAAAGGGCAAATGACTGCACTGGACTCGGGCATATTCTAGTGTAAAAGCTCTGTGACTCACTGCTAACTCGCTTTGACTCGTTACTATTCTCTCTTGACTCGTATAGATTCGCTGACTCACCGCAAACTCGCGTGCAGTCAGTGGTCTCTTTTACTCCTAGATCGTCGTATATTCAATGGAAAATACAAATTCATTCATTTTACTTGTATCTATCACCATTTACATTACATAAATCAGCAGAATAAACAATGCTTATTGTATTTTGTTCACGCACTGTTCATGATGGGTAAATTACGACTCACACTTTTGGAATATTATTCGTTTCTCATTGAACATTTATTCACATAGTAAAGTAAATGCAATTCAAAAACAACATCATCGCATATTCAATACATTTACTGGTCGATGTGATGGGTAAAAAAAAATAGCAAAAATTTTGACGTTATACATATAATAAATTGATAAAATTATTATATGAAATCTTTATGAGGCATACATGGATTTATAAAACTCTTTAAGGGAACTGTGAAATTGTTTTTAGCCATATTGTTGACTCATGAATTATGAAATGGATAAATTCAAGTTTTCTTTAGCAAATTGACTTCAATAGTGACTGACGATGAGCTGGTTCTCTCAAGAGTTTGAAAGAAAATTTTGATGTACTTCATACATCGTACATTGGAATGGCTCAGTTTCACAGGCCGAGAACCCGAAATCGAATCCAGTCGGAAGGTAAGTTTTTTCAGACTTTGCAATGTGTTTAATGGACAACGCCGCAATAAATTATCTACCGCTTTTTTACAGCTTTGTTTTAAGAATGATAATACAATTATTCTCGATGAATATTATATAATAAACGATTATTTGAAAAATATGTGTACAGTTATATTCTTGTAGGGCAAAAAAAATGTATAATTTTTATAAAAGCAACTTCTAAAGTTTTCACAAAAATACCTTATAATAAAGTTAAAAAATTATTGTATAAAAACTCGAGTTACTAGGGCGGTCCGATCTTTGAATGAAATTTAGTTTATATGTATTTTGGTGGAAAATTCGCACAATCCCCACAACATGATGAAGTTCTCAAAAATTTTGAATTTATAACGAATAAATAAATGTTTTCTACAGGAAAGACAATTTTTTTGATAGAAAAACATGTTCAAGTGCATGATCAAAGTAGTATTAAAAAATATAGCTTGTCATTGTATTTTTCAAGTTTTTTTTATGAAATTAAATATGGCGATTGCAGTAAGTACTTTTTTTTACCATCACACAAAACGTTAAGAATGATCTCAACACCAATTTCGTATTTCATTTAATAATGCTCTGACATCAGTGGCAAACGTAAAAGGCGTTTTGGAAATTGAAACCCCTCCCGAAATTCGAAAAATATGTATATATAAGCCAAGTATAAAACCCGACATCCAAATCTGTTTCGTTAGGTCGAAATTATATTTGTTTTTTATTATAGTCTGGTGGGAAAATATTTTTAGATGACGCGCAAATTTTTACGGAAAAAAGGCAACTTTCATTCTGGAACCAAAAAGATTCAATACCTTCCAAATTTCAACATTTACATAAATAAAAACTTTCAATATAATCAAACGCTGAAATTATTTGTTTTGATAGCTGAAATGTTAGGTAAGAAAGCAAATATTTATTTCATATTTTCATTATTAAACATAGAGAAATTCAACTAATTATATTTCAATATTGTGGTGAATATCACATATTTCCGAATTCAAGTGATTTATTGTGATTTTTAAGAGGTAGAATATTAAAGTAACAGTTTATTGTTATTTTAAAAAAGGAAAGAATTTCAATATAAAAAAATCAGTTACAGTTTTTTTTCCAAATGTTAAGTAAAATCAATGTTGTTGACTTTAAAATTTTCACAATTTGATGTGAGTTTTGAAAATGAAAAACCTACTGAATGAGTACAATTATGGTCAAATGAATACAAAATTTTGTTGTAAAAGGAAACAATGACTGATTTCAAGATTTGGCATTTAAAATTTCGAAAGTTCAGTGTATGTTTAGTTCAATTTTTAAAGTAGAAAACCGCTAACTAAACTTATTGTTGGATATGAAATTATAATTAAATAGTTGAAATCAAACTTAAGAAGAAATTAAGATTAAATCAAGAAATCTTAATGGCTGATATTTACAACTTTTTATTTGTAATATTTCTTTGTCATTTTCCAAGAATCACATTTTAACATAAAAAAGTTGCGCAAAATCAATGTTTCTACAAAAAAAATGTCTATAGAAAAAATCTTCACTCGTAATTGAACATTTAAAGGATTAAATATTTTGAACCTTGCAAATTCATTGATTTTATGCATGTCAAGTCGATTATTTGAAGAAAATTGATTAGGGGCATGAAAAATTAGAGAACTTCAAAATAAAAAAATACTTCACCTGAATTTCAATATACTTATAACAAAGTATATCGAAATTTAATATGTTCAACCTTAAAATTGAAAAGGAAATTCGGAAATTTGAAATTCGATAAAATTAAATCAGAAATTTGATAATTTTAAATAAGTATCCAAAATATTCCAGGAAGTAATACATGTTTGTGTTTGGAAAACTCCTCTCGAAAATTGTTTCTAATCGATATCAAACTCATCTCTTACAAATAGTATTTTTTATTAAAACTGGACACTTAAATTTACAGTTTCATTGTATACTCAAAAACAATAATCAGTTCCATGTTAGTGTAATACATATGTGACTTAGAATCAAGAAATGGGGTTTGAGAGGAAAAGCCATAAGGCACACTTCTCCTTTCACTTTTTGGGGCTCTCGCTCTGTGTTACTCGCAAGTATCGAAGTTGGGAGTTGGGACCAGAGAATGCAGAGAACCCATCAGAGATCAAAGGAAGATAGTCAATAGAGTTTCCCGTTACTTGTATAATAGCAAATCTTACAACGATAGAATTTTTTTTTATAGTCATTTTACATTATTTTATTTTCCGTGATATGAAATTCTTACAAGTGAATTACAAGATGCTTACATTCAGTTTCAAATGATTTTTGAGTAATCGGGCAAGTTGTTATACGAATGGTGAAAATTTTTTTGAAATTCTCTTCAGTGGATTGCATTCTTAGCATCTTTTTGTAACGTTGGTGATAAGAATGCAGACAAGCTTTCAATAAATTTTTGTATTACACATAATACATAACAAAATTATCGCACATTACGTAAATAAAAAATTTTTTAAAAAAAGTCTGCCTCAGTAACGGGACACAAATTTTTATCTTAATAAAAATAAGTTTCAAAACTGTAAACATTTTTTATATCGAAATGTAAGATGAAAATGCGACTTATAAAACACTCAGACAAACCTTGAGCATGTATTTTTAAAGTGAAGGTCAAAAGAATTTTTTATCTATATATATATTATTCTGCATTCAACATTTTTAAAATTATCCTATTTCGTTTTTTTTTCCGCAGGTTTTGCTGCTTTCTTATTTGTACATGACAATGATTCACGAGCGGTTTGTGATTTCCGCTTATTTCCTCCAAACTTGTAAGAATTTCGTATCACGGAAAATAAAATAATGTAAAATAACTAGAGAAAAAAATTCTATCGTTGTAAGATTTGCGATTATACGAGTAACGGGAAACTCTATTGACTATCTTCCTTTGATCTCTGATGGGTTCTCTGCATTCTCTGGTCCCAACTCCCAACTTCGATACCTGCGAGTAACACAGAGCGAGAGCCCCAAAAAGGGAAAGGAGAAGTGTGCCTTATGGCTTTTTCTCTCAAACCCCATTTCTTGATTCCAAGTCACATATATATCCATTGCATTCCTTGCAATCTTTTTTGAAACTCGTTCATTCCAAATCGTCCATTCAGCGTTTCAACCCAAGTCATTCACATATGGGCAAATCCACGAAAATGCAGACAGTATATCACCATTATAAAGTTGAATCAAAGAATAATAAAACCTGAAAACAATATTTCACCTCAACTGAGTTTCATCATTTCTTCGGTAGATTCTCGAAGAGAATGACAATCTCAAAGATTTGTGAAAATTCTAACGCTTGCGGATGAAACATTTAAATATGCTATCAAATTGCGTTCTTCTTTGTTCTTGTCAATGTTATTTTTCTCAATGTAGTTGCGTTTATGCAAATAATTACATACTTTGTGTAGAAGTACATAAAAATAAGAATACTGCAACTTATTGAAAACCTCTGACTTGTTAGCTGAAGTCTGAATTGTCAAAATATACGATGATACATGTTTCTGAAAAAAGTTTACATTCCCGACCACATTATTAAAATAATGAGAGTTGTGAAAAATTGAATACCTTTTCTTTAAAAATCAGCTCCATGTAAAGATGTCACACAACAAATGTTATGTGGTGTCAAGTCCACATTCGCTCAAAGTGAATTCAATTTCCATTAAATCCTCAAGAACATACGCAAGTTCAAGTTCCTTGACACTGTTCAAATACTCACGATTGGTTGTCGATTTTTCAGATGCCATTTTTTGCTGTAAGAACATTTATGCCCAATTCCAATTTTTTCAATACTAAAATTCTACTGTAGATAATAAAATATACTGTCATATAATTGTGAATAGATGTTCCATTTTGTTACGAAAGCATTAATTTATACCTGCAATGTAATGACGTTATCAGCATATCCTGGAACAAATGCATTTGAAGTCATGCTGTTTCCAAAGGAACCTGGACCCTGCTCTGGATCTGGATGGCCTGATCTGCCATCATTATATGGTTCCAGAAACTGGCCATCCTCAAATGTTGAGTTTGGGGTTGCAAAAATGACAGGGTTTTGAGGCAGCTCTTCTTGTTGCAATCTAGTATAAGAAACACCAAATATTTCACAATACATATACAATTGTGTTTACTGCAATTATAATCATCGTGTTTGGATGTTTTGAACAATGGATGTTTCATGTATGTACTGAGGAAATTTTGGAAATCACACTGAACATATGAATTTTTAATATTGTAATGTTTATAAACTGTAAAAAAAGTCAATCTTACCCGATGATAGTATTAGCACTCATTAGAAAGTCGCCATTATCATTTTGTCTCATGGTTCGACCGAACTCTTGACGTGCCTTCACCTTAGTAAAAGAACAAAATTTTTTGTGTTAAAGTATATATGGAAGAGGCTGCTAATGCCGATTTCTAAATACATCTCATTTGCTGGTAAAAATAGTAGATATGAGTTGAATATATTATTATAGAATTGTGAAAAATTGTTTTAATCTTTTATGGCTAGGAAGTATTAATTTGTACCTCTGATGCTATGGCGTTATCCACATATCCTGAACCAAGTGCATTTGAAGCCATGCTGTTTTCCAAGTAAAGACCTTGCTCTGAAAAATATCTATCATTATTTGGTCCCAGGACCTGACAGGCTCCAGGTGTTGAACTTGATGTTGAGAAAATGACAGAAAGCTGAGCCAGCTCTTCTTGTTGCAATCTAGTATGGGACACACCAAATATTCGTAAACAACGTCTTTGTAGAAAGACAACCTATAAATCGTATACATGAGACATACATGTAACATGCGTGTAAAAGTCTGGACATTTTTTACGAAAGAAAAAATGTAGACCTCCTTATACACGAAGTAGATGTATGTCAGATTCTACGAACGTCAGATATAAGAGTGCATCATTAAAAATGATGTAATAATGTTATTGACAAGTGGTAATCAAAATATTAAACTTTACTGCTCCAAATTTGCATTATATACTTAAATTCCAGAAATATTCATGACGATGGCTTAAAGAATTCACATTGAACGTATAAACCTTCAATGAAGTAATTTGTACAGACTGAACCTAAAAATCAATCTTACCTGGTCATATTTTTCGAAGTCATCAAAAAGTCACTGTTACCCCTTTGATCTACAGATGGACCGAGTGCTTGACGTAGATTCACCTAAAAAAAAAGAACGAAAAGTTTCTTATACAACTCAACGTTAAGAAAATTAATTTTGCAGAACACTTAAGACTGTATAAAGGTGTTCTGAACATGATTTTAAAATTCAGCTGTTAAACAAAGTCAACGTCTTTTAAATCAGTTGTATTTCCTTGGAAAAACACAACTCATTACATTTTTTTAAATACTATTGTAAGTTATCAAACATGTTTCATTTTCTTCATCTTCTATGGCTGAAACGCATTAGTTTATACTTGTGATGCTATGATGGTATCCATATATCCTGAAACCATGTTGCTTCCCATGGAGTCCAGACACTGCTCTGAAAAATATCTCTCATCATTCCTGGGTTTCAGGTCCTGCATGGTTGTAGGTCTTGAACTTGTGAAAACGACAGAAGGCTGAGGTAGCTCATCCTGTTGCAATCTATAATGAGAATAAAATTTCTTGGAAGAAAGACAAGACATAAACTATAAATATCTATAACATGGGATTGGACAACTATATTTAATTAAAAGTATGACTCCAGCAGTACCTAAGGCAGCCTGTCTAAAGAAGTTGCACGCTACATGTAATTTTGTAATGTTCCGATGTAAATGATCTGTTTCGAAAATCACTCTTACCTGATGATCGTATTCGTGGTCATCAGAAAATCACCGTTAATTTTTGGACCTCCAGTTAGACCATGTCCTTCACTTGGCTCCATCTTAATAAAAAGACAAAATGTTTTTCATAAATATATCAACCAAGAAATAACTTATCGAAGTTCACAAATTCTACATTTCAAAAATTGTGATACATTATACTTACTTTGAACAGCTTCGACCTCGTCTGAACATGCAGGAACGTATTCGGAGCGACCGTAAGTCGATACAAAGGACTCGTTCCTTCGCCAACACGAAGTGTATCCACCAAGTGAGTAAACAAATTACTGAGATCATGAGGATGACACAGGTCCAAAATCGTTTTGCCGATCAAATCCTGGAAAATAACGATTACATCTTGAAGATATTCATTCAGTTTCATTAAGGTCATTCAAAATTATGAAATAGCTTGCTACAAATGTAATTCATTTACCGTGCTCAAGTACTTGGAGTAAGTGAACGACATGTTACTGGTATCAATGCCCTTGATTTTTCCGATCGTATCTAATCGCATGGAAAACTGCGTGATACCATTATCGTAGGTCGTCTCACTTGCGATTGTACGGACAAAGAACAACGTGAAATTTGTATCCATGGACTGAAGATCATCTTCGTCTATCTTTTGTTCACAGGATACTTGCTTGAGCTTGTATATGAAATTTACATTTTGAGGCTTGACCAAAAAGCGACAGTTGAATGTACGATTTCCGGTTTGATGTGTCAGCTGACTAGTCGAGCCTGGAAAGTAGATCGTTGATGATGAACTCTTTAATGCATCCAAACTGGTGTGTCACAAGAAACACTTTGAGTCCTTTGTAAATTTTTGCAAATTTATATGAAAAAATGACCTGGGAAGATGGGAGGCAAAAAAGGTGCGAAGGTTTGGCAATCATCATGGTGAATGATGTTACGAATATTCAACCCAACGACATCTTCTTCTGCATAATCCAGGTATTTGACTATATTGGCACTCACGCCCAATATGCGTCCATCAAAATTCAATTTAATGAAAAATCCGTCTATTGCCTACGAAACAAAAAACTTGAGGGATAGAAATATTTACCAGGAACATTGCGAGAAGGCTCATTTTTATTTTGTTTACGTTGAGGAACGAATCTACGAGTTGCACTACGGATTTTTTTTTTCCTGGGTAAAGAAAGGAATGAGTGGGATGGTAGTCCATAAATGCAAAGTAGCTCTTCAAAATTATTTGTCACCTTATGAACCTTCTCGAGGGAAAGTTTTTCACTGTTGTTTCTGAAATTATTTGCTTTACATTCATGTCTAATGGAAACAAATTTTTCAGATTTCTCCAATGTCCCAGTCATACAATTTTTGATTCATCGACGTTTCAGTTTTTTTATGATTGGAACATCTAGAGAACTCGTGGTTTTTTGAAGAAATTGGTTGATATAGGTACTTTATGAGAATTTTGTTGGTACTTCAATTACCTCAAACAAAATTGAGCTATGTAAGTTTTTGGACATATTGTTCAATGATGGAACATTGGCAGCACGTGCTTTATGAAGGCAGAGCTGCAAAAAGGAAAAAATTGTTTTCAATATTTACATAAAATTATTATTGATATCATTTTTTTGTAGTGTATTCAACTTAAAATTAAAAAAAATTCAATGGACCAAAAGAAATATAATTCGCACTTTTTTTTCATTACATAAAAAAACGTTCCTTATATCGAATGATCATAAAATGATTTCCTTTATATCTTGTCATACCTCCTGTATAACTTTCTCAAGGATATGGCATTTTTCGACCTTGCCAGAGCTAAATTTTGGAAAATTCGTAAGCTCAGCAAGTATATCCAAAAATTGATTCAAATCTTTTCTTCGGCGCTTTTCAGTCATGCTTTTCCTATTGAAGATGCAGAAAAAAAAAGGTTTTTTAAAGTTATTATGATTTTTTTTACAGAAAAGACATTTTTGAATTTAAACTAAATAACAGATTAAAAGAACTTATATTGAATCAAAATATTTTAAAATTTAGTTTTATTCTCATCACATACTTACATCTGAGAAACAACCTCAGAATCGTATCCTTCTTTCATTCTTATTCTATCACTATTTTTCGAACCCATTTTGCTCATCAAATTTTTGCAAGTTAACAAATCGGATCTAGAAATTTAAAAAATGAATTAATTTCGGTTTATTTTTACTATTTCTAATGTTAAAATTATTGAATGGAATTTAAATTTTCAAATTTTTCATATTGCATCGATTTACCTAGGAATAAAAAACGAAAATAATTGTTTTTTAGGATATCAAACTGAACTTGAAAAATTTTGTCATTTTAGAAATTTCCGAAACAATTTTTGAAAACTCGCATATTTAAAAAAAAAAATTTGGAACTTTGAAATTATGATACGTAGGTCGCGTGATCCATTTGACGTTGAAAATCTTGAAAATTTTTTTTATGAAATTGTTTTTCAAGGCAGTAGAGTCAATGTTGCTCTGTGAGATTGTATTTCGATTGAAAGTCGTTAAGATTGATGATTGATGATGACAGTTATAAAAAAATAAGAAGCTGTAAATGAAGCTCACGGAATAATAATAATTTATAAATGTGCTGTATTGTTACAGTCGTTTTGCGTCATATTTGGTAGTGGATTTAGCCCGATGACACAGAAAATAACTCAAATTTTCAAAAAGTAATGAAAAATTTCCAGATAACTTCTTACTTTTTTGTAATCAAGTATAATTTTCAGGAATCGTTGATGATGTTTGTTTTAATTGCAGATTTCAAACGTTTTTGTTGGATACGCAAAATTTCGAAGCATTTTTCTTTATTTCTTTCTATTTTCAATGGATCTGGTAAATTTCTAGAAATATTTCGATATTTTTTCAATTCCATGAAGTTTCAAATATTTTTTGAAAGTGTCTTATTCACTGAAACTGTTGAATATTTTTTAATGTTTGTAAAAATACTCTAAAACGTTCAAGAAAATCCAAAATGTCGAAAAATTTGTAATACTTTTACTAGTTCTTGAACTTTTTCATTTATTTTTGTGTTGAAAATGTTCAGACTTTGATTTGATTCTACCGATTTTTCACTGATTGTTACTAAAATCATAAGAAAAACAAAGAAAGAGCCAATGAATAATTATTAGATAACTTGGTTGAAGTATGGAAAATATATGATTTTTGAAAATTTCACTAAGCTCAGAAAGTTCGGAAAAATGAGTGCAAGTTTAGAGATTCTTTCAGATGTTTTATCTTTCTGATAAACTTCGAAATCTCCAATTATTTTATTCGAAACACGAAAATTCTAAATAACTTTTAAAAGTTACGAAAAGTTGGGTCTTCGTATTTTTTACACGATCCTGTAATTACGAAATATCTTTCGCAAAGGAATTTTTTTCTAAAAATATCTAGTCACTATTTTAATTTCTTTTAAATTTTTGCAACTCAATCAAAGTTTATTATACGTTCAAAGATTGAAAAAATTTTCCTATATCACTCTAATACCATGAAAATTTAGAAAACTACAATTAATGCAAAATATATAAAAACCATAGTCTGTTTGGAAATTTTCTTTACTGATATATTCTTTTTTAAATGAATTCTTGAAATCAACAGAAAATCCACGAATTTTTTAGTGTAATTTATGACTTTATAGCTAATTTACCAAGCCAAACGAACTCAATAAACTCGACATTTTTCAGTTTGATTTTTAAGATAATAAATCTTCATGCAATCATATTAAACGAAAACCCCTAATTTTTTAAACTACATATTTGCAAAATGAATATAAATTGTCTTGTAAAATCACAAAAAAACCACTGTCATGTATTCGAAAGTTTATTTTCAAGCTTTTAAAAATTTTAACTCACGTTAGTACTTACCTTGTTTTTTCACTTAAGACTAACTAACTAAAAGACAGCAAATTTTTGATTGTAAGACGATACGTACAATTGAACAGTTATAAATAAAATGTCTTAAGGAGCTTACAAGCAATGAGAGGAAATCATCAGTAATAATATTAGAACACTAGATAATACATTGATCATTAGAGTTACTCGTCAACCTAATTTCATACTTTTGGCTTCGAAAAATAACGTCATTATAAGTCATTTTTTTCTCGATATGATTAGATCCTGACTTTTGCTTCTCGAATCCAAAAGTTTCTTGTCAACAAAATCATCCAATTTTATCGATCCTCAACAAATTATTTTTGATAGTCAAAATTATTCAAGTCATAAGTAATAATTGTTCTTGAATAGCTCATTGTTATTCATTTTTACACAACATACACAATATAATATTGAATTTTAGAATGGATTCATTGTTAAAAATAAATAAAGATTGAACTTCCTTCCAGATAAATCTTCTTTTTTGAAAAGAAAAATTGAAAATGAGTTGACATTTGCTCATAAAAAAAGCCTTTGTTTCCAATCCAGGAGATGTTTCGAAGTTTGTTATCAATTTATTACGAAATAGAATACAATAGAATACAATGGAAGAAAAAATGATCTTACTTCTACACTTTTTGTAAATCACACAGTTGGGTCGATCCACGTAAACGCGATGGAAGATTTCAACTGTTGCTAGAAATCACTTCCAAGCTAAGCTCCTAAGGGAATGAACGAATATTTATCCTCGCTCATTGATGTCCCACCCCTCGTACACGTTTGAGCAATTCACGAAGTCATTGACTCGTGTTGTAAAAGTTGTTTTTAAAATGCAGTTGCTTTTTCATTACTTCGCTTATTTAAAACAATACAAAATTTTATTTACAAATGCATGATGATACGGCAAAGATGCTGGATGTAATACGAAGTTCACAATTTTGACAAAGTTGCAAAAAAAGAAGAAAACAAAACAAACACCGAATTCTCAATGACTCAAAAACTGCGACTAAAGCCCCAAAAAACATCAGTATACGTTTTTTCCAATGAACAAAAAAACTTCAAGTATCGTATTATTCTTATTTCAGACAAGTTGTTATGTCAATCTTCTCATTCAAACAAATAAAATGCGAAGCATTGCCAAAATTACAGGCACAAATCACAAGGGTTTTATAAGTAACAAAATGAAGAAAATTCAAGTTCTATAAACTCCTCGAGAATCTTCGCGACGTCTGTTTCCATAACATTGTCGAAAAATTCTTGATTGTCTACTTGTGCAATGTCAGCTTCATCAATGATCATCATCTGCAGTCATAAATAACAAAGTTTAGTTACTGTGACATTTTGTGCTTACAGGTGACATTTTTTCCACGTACTCTGTTCATATTGTTAAACCAAAATCATCTATTCATACCTGCAGCTGCGTAGTATCTTCAACATCCTCAAAAATAGGAAGGTCGTTGCTGTTCTCCAAAGTTATGATATTTTCATCCTGCTCTGAAGGTTCTTCAGATGTTATGGCTTCCACCGTGAAATTGTCAATAATCTGTGACGGCTGTTCTTCTTGTAAACTATTATCAATAACAACGCATGAATTGATGACGATGACTATACATTATATAAAGATATACCCAAAAAAACAATCTTACTCGATAATGGTAAATATGGCCATTAGGAAGTCATTGATCTCTGGAGGTAGGTAGTCAGTAGACTTTGGTTCTGGCGCCGCCTAAAGAAAAATATATCCCTAACGTTGTTAAATTTGTAATGTAAAAAGATTACATCATTACAAAACAAACCTATACTCACGGGAAAGAGCTTTAACTTGATCAAAACTTTGAAAAACGTGTTCGGAGCAATGCACAGCCTGCACGGCGAACTTTTTTTTTCGCCGAATTCAAGTGTAGTTTTCCAACAAGCAGCCAATTCACCGCGATCTTCTGGATGGCATAAGTCTATAATCATTTTTCCAATCATATCCTGAAAACAAAAACGTGTGAAACAGACGATTTACTTTGTCCAAATTATCAGACGGTTCTCAATGGATTTACACTCGTTCCTCGCAGGAGAGAGTTTCGCAGGAACGAGCCCTGAATCGAAAAAGCGCGTGGAAATGAAAAGAACTGTCCGACGCGTTCGACTGTCTGGCCCTGACTGACTCTCGCGCATATCGCTTGGCGCAGCCCATTCGAGAGTGGGAGCCCCTCGCGTGTTCGTTCTTTTCATTTTCTTGGTCCCGAGCAGCTCGCTCCTGCGAGGAACGAGTGTATGTATTATGAACTAATGTTTCAATCACTTCGTTTAGGTACTTGACGTATTTGGGCGACAGAAGATTGAAGTCCACCCCTTTGATTTCTCCGTTAGGGTACAATCTCATGGAAAACTGTTCGATGATAGGGTTGCTTATGTTTGTGGCTGAAACGCTGCGGGCAAAGCACATTACGCGATTTCTGTCCGTGTACACGGAAACTTTGCTGGAGTTCTCAACATTGTTAATATTAAGCATATGCAAACAGCAGACTTGCATTGGTTTGAAGGTGATTTCCATATCCGGAGTATTGACCAAAAACCGACAGTTGAATGTACTGTTCAGAACTTGGGGTTTTGACTCGCCAGTTGAAGCTAGGAAAACATTCCACGTCAAGTTATAACATTTATGTTTTGTACAAATAGAGTAAACAAATCAATATTATGAGAATTCAGTGAATCGCTTCAAACTGCAGTATAAAAATCGTGTACTCACTGTCCGTAATTGTGGACAAACTGGGAGAAAATTTGTTGAAATCATTATAGTGGATAATGCTGTAAATTTGTTTCCCAACAAAGTCTTTTTCTGCATAGTTCAGGTACTTGTCTACATTGGCACTCACGCACTCCACGATTCCATCGAAATTCAACGTGAACAGAAAACCATCTATTGCCTACGAACGAAAAAAATGATGATAGAACATCTTGTTTTTCAGGGTAATTTTTTTTGTGCTCTGAAAATTTTTATCCCTTCCACACACCTCGAACAAAATGGCATTGATTTTTTCCTGGGACGCAATGTGTGGAATTCGGTCATTCGCAGCGTTTGCTCTAAAAAGGCGAATCTGTAATAAAGAGGATGCTGATTTTAAAAAATCAAGGGTTTGATATTTCTTATTCTATAATTCAATTCAATAATTCGAGCGTATTGCATATTTTTTGAATTATTCAAACCTGATCAATGACTGTCTGTAAGATCTGGCATTTTTCGGTCTTGCCAGTGGTTTTCTGGGCAGGAATAAATTTAGCAAGTTCATCTATGATCTGATTCATCTCGGACCGACGCTGTTTTTCCAGAAGATACTTGTTTCTGAAGATAAAAAAAGAAATTCGGTAATATATGGAAAACTAATTTTTCTTTATTTTCTGTTTTTTGTATTTAGAATGTACGAATTTGGAAGAATTTATCACATTTTACAGAATTTAAAGCTCTATCAATTTTTTTTGATGATTGAATTTTAACATTTTTCTTTGATTTTTAAATATGTTCTGATTGGTTTTTTCATCTTGTAGCTCACGTTTTAGACAGAGGCTTGGAGCTTTGTTCATCTTTAATCATGCTGCTGGTGGTTGGACTCATTTTGAACAGAGTGAAGTCGTACAGTTGACACAAATTGAACCTTAAAACAACTTAAAAAAAAAAAAAAATTACTGAATATTAGAACTCAAATACTTCATTTAAATAATTTTGTATTAAATTACAGTACTACAGTACACTTCAAATCTCACAAAATTTTAATATAAAACTTTTGTTTCTTACAGAGTGGCTTATAAAGTGCAGGAATGAAAATCTTATAACAATTATTGCATTTTCCTTCTGTTTCGTGAGCACCACTCGGAAATTAGAAGTTGAAGATAACTTAAACGGTATAAACTGTGAACAGCATTCGCGAGCAAAGAACACGTTAAAAAAATTTTTAGGGGAAACTTCTCCCGAGTAACGATTTTGTACACTGACTAGAAAACAAAACGTGATTCATTTTATCAGTTTTAAACGTTCAACGATATACTCTGAAATGCGATAAAAGTTATTTGTCATATTTATGGTTGATTTAAAATCGAAATTTTATCGTTTCTAAGAGAGATCTTAAAAGTTGCATTTTGGGTACTTAATTTTGAAAAGTTTGTAGATGTGTCAAAATTTTAACTTTAACTTCACGAATTTTGGAATTTGCGAAATTCAAATGTATGAATTTGTGTGAACTTTTGTGTGAAATTTTATGGACTTTTAACTATTGATGATTCATCGGAAAATTTTCTCATCTTATTTTTAAAAGCCAAATTTTCAAACTTCCGATGTGACGAAACTCTAACTTCTTATTCTTCAGTAAATTTAATGTTTATTGAAAAGGGATTCTCGAACTTAATCTTCGAGAAAAAATACGTCTCACTAAATTTTGAGTCTTTCGAAAAACACGAAAATATTTGAGAATAGTAATTTTAAATTCGAAACATTTGACTTTTCATATCAGCCGATCAAAATTTTTGAATTAATGCAAGCTGGCTAATTTTTCAAAAAAACAAAATAGTTTCTGCGCAAATTTATCATAAGAGATTTAAAATTTTCAAACTTTTGGTTTGGTTTTAAAGTTTGGTTAAAATTTCTAAAATGCAAAATTTAAAACAACCCTACTAACTTTAATTCTTATAAGGACCTTATAAGATTTTATATTTCTTATAAGGATTCTGATACCTTATAAGATTCTTATGGGGTCTCCTTATAAGAACCTTATAAGGATCAAAGTTAGTAGGGAAATTATTGTTTAACATGACAATGAAAACCTACTGTTTTAATGTGTATTTAATTGTGATATCAAAATGTTCGTTTTAAAAGGACATACTAACGAATTCAATCAAATAAAATTCATAAATATAATTCATGTTTCAGAACTCAAGTTTTAGTTTTTACCTTATTTTTCACCCCGAAAAAATCTTGATCAAGAAGCGTAAATGTTCAAAATATCTTGTTTTCGAATTTTTACCATTAAATTTCAAATGAAAAAAAGCTTCTCGAAAATTACAAAACACACTAAACATTAATTGATGCGACTACCCGAAACATATTTTTTATAGACAACTTTTCAGAATGAATGAAGTCGATTACATCGTTATACCAACTATCGAACAATAAAAAAATCTCGAAACATTCTACTGTTACTTCCAGTCCATGTAAAAGTGTAATTGAGAAATAATATTCTCGTCAAGTATTTTCTAAAACTTGCGTTTAACGATCTTATGAAATAAAAAAAAAATGTGGAATCATGTCAATGTATAGAGACAAAAATATTAAATTTCAAGTTCAAGGTCATCGATCAATTTTCAATTCTGAAAAAATCACGATCTTCAAGTATCAAGCAACTTCAAGTGTAAAAGCCATAAAAATGTGTCGAGAAAAATAATGATTACAAAATTTTTAACAGCATTTTCGAAATTTTCTTGTGTAACAAAATTTTCAGAATATTTCAGTATGAAGAGCCTAGTCAACTCAAAATAAAAAAGTCAACAAAAAAATTATTCAATGAAATACTTTTCTAAGTGCAATCACTAGAAGCAGGTTATTGAAAAAACAGAATATTATTTCTAATTTCCAATAAATAAATTAAAACAAACTTGCTTCAAATGGCGCCAAGATTTGTGAAAAAACTCAAGAAAAAGAAAAAAAATGTGAAATAAATATAGATTTTTGCACAACCATATTTGTATGATATAGTAAAACAAAAAAAGTCTCGCAAAGCAATATGATGAAATAATTAACATTTTCAGCAAATACATACGTGCAATTCACATTATAATTTTTTCAACTAAAAAAATACTTTGCAGGCTATTTAGTAAATCAGTCAAAAAACTTGATACGTACACTGAGCAATCTTCACGAGTTGTCTGTAATTTAGATTCTCGATGGAAAATTTCATGAAACTCACTTCCTCTGTAAAAGTTTCATTTAATGGAGAAACAATGGCCTGAATCAGAAATTAATTATCCCAGCTATTTCATAGATATCTTCACTTGAAAAGTGACTGCGCAGGAAATAAATTTATTGATAGTTCAAAAGTTTAATAAAAAAAGCTTTACATGTTGAATAGAATATGAATTTACCTTTATATTGCACTTCAGGAACTCAGAAAATCAGGGATGTATAAAATATCTGAAGCGATCCTAAGATGAATTTTTGTTTATTTTGTTTTGTTGGGACGTCACACGTAGGTTAATAAACAATTTACTGAACATTGAAAAGCACGTTGTTGGAATGGAAGTATTGAGAGGGTCGAGGGGCACAGTCCCATATGGGTTCCAGGGGCGGAGCCCTAGCCAGAATTTAACATTTTGTATGAGTTTCTATAATTTTGAAATTAAAAGTGAAAGAGTTCAGTTTTCAAAAAATTTAAAAAGTCATCTTACTATTTTTACAGTTTTTATAGTTTAACAATTGGTTAGTTTTACAACCATTCGATCAAGTTTTTACAGTTTAAAATTCACGGTGTATTTGTCAGTTTAAGATTTTTCGTGTTGTTATTAGTCAACATCAATAAAATTCAGAAGTAGTGAAAAAATTATGTATATACTTACTGTTCAATTTCGGAAAATCACCAACTAAATATAACACACTTTTCTCCGGAAAAAATCATCCTTTTAGATTTTATGAAATAGTATTTTTTTGATAAATAACCTTCAAGCTATAAATAAAACTAATTTAAATAAAGAATTTTCTTTGCTTGAACTACTCTTTAGGTATGGTTGGTTAATTAGTTATATAAAATTTCATTTGAAAGTTCTGAAAATAGTTTAAGCTTATTTTCAAAGTTTCTCTGTAAAAATATATATCTGTTACCCTTCATTAAATTATATTATTGACAACACGAATAGTAGATTCTACAGATAATTTCTCAACGTATTTTAGGTTTTCAAACCAAATTCTGAAATCACGCAGTATATGTTTCGAGCTCTTTTAATTTCTTTTCCAAAAGTTCGACATCTAACTGATGCTTACATAAATACTGATCGTTCAAGAAAAGAACTGGAATTTCGTATCGATAAAGTTCCCAAAACCGCTCGTTTCCTAGGACGCTGATATCCACTTGTTGCAAATCGTAACGACCGGAAAAATGAGTGCTTAAATCGTTTTTGAGCACGTCGCATAACGGACAGGGATGTTTCGTGTACAGTGTGATTTTTGGTATCGATGTTACTGGATGAATCCTGAGAAATTATGATGTTTTGAATGTCGAATTCATAGGGAAATACGAATATGAAAAAAAAAATCTTTCAGAATCGTTTTTGATAATTTTCTATAATACACAAAGATTTCCAAATATTTTCTATAATTTTTCCAAGTCTATAATTAGACTACTTTCAGAATTTGTGGTTCTTCTCAACAATGTTTAGTATATAGTATAAGACATGATGACCTTTTATTTTATTAGGTATTTATTTTTCTAACAATTTTTCCAGATGTATTGAAATACTTCTTTCAATTTCTTACCCAAAAATCGTTAAGAAAATTAAGATAGAATAGAAGTTTTCTTTGTAATGAGCTTTTATAATTTTTTTAACACTCCATTTATTAAAATAAAAAACCTCATTAAATAAATAAAAATTTTAAGAGATATGAGAGACAAGTGAAGGGGAGGGAGGCTCGTATACACATTTATAAATAGTAAATCTACAAGAAAATATTTGAATTGAAGGTTTCATCTTCCTTCCTTTCAAGTCTACATTTTATGAAAAAAAAATTGGCCACAAAACTCACGAGTCAAAAAATCACATTTTTTTCTAAAATATATATATCCATTTATTCATGAAGCCAAATAAAAGTTATACAAAAATAACAATTCTTAAAAGACATTTGCATATCGTTTATGCAAATATATAAAAGCCATTGAAAAAAGTCTCTTTAAATGCACAGATTCAATAACACCACAAATCAATTTACACTCGAATCAACTCACAGTTTTTCGACCATAACTGCGGATGCACCGCCGCCACCGTTGCAAATGGCTGCAACTCCTTTTTCTCCCTTTTTCAAAACGTGAGCCAAATGGACTATTAACCTTGCACCGGACATTCTGCAAAAAGCAACCATGAAAAATTATATCACTAAGGTTATAAATAACTTTGAAAATTTCATAATAAAAATTTGCATCATCATTCAGTTTGAATTTGAATACTAAAACCAAATAAATACTATGAATTCGGATAACCAGTTTTTATTATTTGGATATTAGTTCGACATTATCATCTTCATTTTTTATATCTCTTTACTTTATTATTTATTTTAAATTTTAATTATCTTTCATTAGATTATCAGTAAGATTTTTTTCATATTTGAATAATTAGTTGACGCATGAATTATTATATGATTAAATAAATCTGATGTAGTTAATTAAAAAAATGATAGTTATTAGTTTAATATATCGAGCAATTATTGAGCTATACCCAACGGGATGGCCGAGTGAAACAGCGCCTCCGTGGACGTTGACTTTGGCAGGATCGATGTCGAGTAATTTTTGGTTTACCACAGTGACAAGACTGAAGGCTTCGTTAATTTCCCACAGTGCTACATCATTTTTGTTAACTCCAGCTTTTTCTAAAAGCTGCAAAAAATTAATTCAAAACACATTTTAAATATATTTTTATGCTTAAAAAAAAACTTCTGGAGAAGAAAAAAAAAGGTGATTTTCAGTCTATATTTGCTGGGTTGAAAAAATTTTTGCTTTCTTTTTCTTTTTGTCGATGTTTCAATACAACTTTATATTGTTTAATAAACAAGAAAAAAACATTGTTACAAAGTCCTAGAATTTATATAGACTTACAGGTGGAATGGCAAGAGCAGGGGCAATCGTGAAATCAATAGGTTCTGTAGCTGCATCTTGAACTGCTACCACTCGAGCCAAAGGTTTTAGATTCATTTTTTGAGCATAGTCAGCTGTTGTAAGTACTAAGGCCGCAGCGCCATCGTTCAAAGTCGAAGCATTGCCAGCAGTGACAGTTCCATTTTCTTTCTGAAATGAGATACATATATTTCATCTTTGAAATAACTACTAAATACAAATTTATTCAATTTGAAAAAGTCCTCTTTCATCTGTTCTAGTGGATTTAGTATTGTAAGATTTAGAAAAATTTAATTTCGAATTCTAATTTTGTATCTGATTTGACGATGACTTATGGACTCATATTCATCATAATAAAGTTGATTAATTTCTTAAAATAAGTAAAACTATTCATCAATATTATTTTATTAACTTATTTTTCTTATGTCTTGTTTTTGTACTTATCTTTTTTATAATTTATTAATTTATTTTTTCAGTAAAATCTACCCTACTACTAATCTTGACAAGTACTACAAAAAGTTTAAACGTTGATGTTGAAAATAAATGGAATACCTGAAAGACCGTGTTAAGCTTGTCGAATTTGTCAAAATTCACTCGCTTGTATTCCTCGTCCTCTGTAACAACAATATCTGGTTTTCCCTTTTTCTGGGGTACATTGACAGATGTGAGCTCATCCTTGAAAATGTTGTTAGCCCAAGCAGCTGCGCTTCTTTTGTAGCTGCTGATGGCAAATTCATCCTGCTCTTGTCGGGAAATTTGGTGCCTCTTGGCCGTGTTTTCTGCACAGTTTCCCATGTGAAAGTTGTTGTATACATCCGTCAGACCATCATATAAAAGACCATCCTAGGAATTACGATTTCAAATCATTTTTTTTCTCCTTGTTTCTGAGTTTTGGGATGTTGTGAAAAGAATACGTTTATTGTATACATGATTTTGAAGATTTTTACCTACGACTTTAATGAGTCATATAACATGTGGTCAATTGGAAAAACATTGACAACAAGTAGAGTTCAATTGAAGAGTATTTTAATGATTCATTGATATACACACCTCCAGTTTCATACCACCGTATTTCATTTCTCCTCGGAGTAGAAGGAAAGGTACATTAGACATTGACTCCATGCCACCGGCAAGAGCGACTTCCTGGGCTCCGCATTGCAATGCCTGAGTCGCGAGCATGACACTTTTCATTCCGCTCGCGCAAAGCTTGTTTACAGTTGTACAGATAGTTGAAGTTGGAAGACCTAATGTCAAGAAATTATTTCTTTTTTTAAAAACAAATTCATAAATTGCGTTTAGCATGTTGAAAATTAACGTATGCAGAAAATTTCATTCTTATGGATAATATTTTAAATACAAGTCAAAGAGAAAAAATTTGCTGTAAAGGTTGGTAAATTTTCGTTCAGTTTTTTGTTCGGAGGAATTTGATAGAGATGTATTTTAAAAATAACGAAAATTCCAAAAATTCACTTATATGTTATTGGCCTTACATTTTTTAAAAAATGGCAATGTATTAAACGGAAAATTTTACTTTATTCTTTTGCGTTAATTGTTTTGCACAAGTCCTAAAATTGTAGATTTCTAACGAGGGCAACAATTGATGGTCGAAAGTCAGAAAATGTAGTAAAAATGTTAAAATAGACTTATTTGTAAATCGTTTTTATAAGCTAATTATTCTATTATATTATTAAGATATTCTGTTTGATGTTATTGGATATTTTTTTGAAAATTAGAGAAGGTTGTGAATGTAAAGTATCTCGTGAGAAATAAATTTTTATGAACCTCCATATATAGTTGATTGTCTTGCTGGCCCTTGACGAAGACCTGCTTGACAAACGTTGCCCAAGTAAACTTCCTTTACTTGGTCCTTAGCAATACCAGACCTTTCAACTGCTGCCTAAATTTCAATAAAAATTATTTTAAAGTTATTGATAATACTCAAACACATAGCATGTTCGTTCAAACAAATATTTTGACATTTTTCATTTTTTTTGTTTTTTTTTTTTTCTTTGTAAAAGAACCGAAAGAAAGAAAGAAGTATATTTATTATAATTTGAATATAGTTATCCAAGATGACTTGGACACCCAATGAAATTCTAAGACGATTTCCCCTTTGCCATTTCTCATAAAACTCAAAATTAAAAAATATATTCAAGTGAAAAATTTATACCAATCAGAGCTCTTAACTTTCACATTCAAAAGCCTATATTATAATACTCATAATTACAAAAATAACAATTTAGAAATAAATTTATTAGTAAATTCAGAACTAAAAAATTTTGATCTATGACTTGTTTAAATGTTAAAAAGTATGTGCTTTTTTTTTTACAAATTTTAC
Source organism: Platygaster robiniae (assembly GCA_028476575.1). Taxonomy (NCBI): domain Eukaryota; kingdom Metazoa; phylum Arthropoda; class Insecta; order Hymenoptera; family Platygastridae; genus Platygaster; species Platygaster robiniae. Next base: position 48,419,592 of record CM052019.1, on the reverse strand, counting down.
CAAAAAATGTAATAATTTTTATAGAGATCATTTTGTATAATTGTATGAATTATGGGGATCACATTATATCAATCGATAGGTTGGAACTTCTGGAGAGTTTTGTTAGTGATTGAAGATATACTTTTGTAATTATGAGGAATTGTTTTCTAATTTTTTTTATCGATAAAAATAGCTCCTGGAGAGAGCTCAATCAAAGCCAAAAGCTTGAGATATATAGGTGGATTTATTATCTTTAACAAAATTGCTTTCAAAGATTATTGAAATTTATAAATTCTGAAGGTAGTGTTCTTGTAATTATTTTACTGATGAAAATTATGTCTTCTAAACAACAGTAATTTTTACAGTACTTTTTAACCACACAGTAGACAAAAAAATTGTAAAAGGTCATTGACTCTGGTCGTTTATGTTACATAATATTATATATATATACATATTTTCCAAGAACTTTAGGCCTGGGGGGGCTGATAATTTTTTTCTTCCGTTGATTGACCTGGTAACAATAAGTAATGTATTTTATATTATTTATCTCGGGTTTTTCACCTTCACAGCAACGGCTCCTAATTTTGGTGCAGATATAGAAGCTAAACTTCCCCCAAAAGATCCAATCGGGGTTCTGACAGCGCTAACAATAACGACGTCGTTCAAAGATATTTTGGAGCTGAAAAATCGACTTTGCACCAGGGCTACCTAAAATTAACAAAAAGAGTTGTAATGAGCAAGGGGAAAATTCGTATTTTTAAAAATTGAGCAAAAAAAATATCATACTTACCCTTTTGAGAAGCGACATTTTCATAGAATTATTCCTTGCACAAGTTCACTAAAAATTGAGTTTTTTTTTATTTTTAAACACGGAAGCACTTTTGAGCAATGCTATTTTTGAACACGAGTATTTACAGTAGTTTTATTTCACTGTCTCACGCTTAAAACACGAGTCGACGTGGGAGAAACGAGTGATAAGATTTGTAAATCTTGAACTTTGGACCTAAATGAGAACGTAAAAAAGTTAAAAAACATCCTCATATATAAACGGTTGTTATTGTTCTCATTGTGACTGAATATGTGTGTATGTGTATTAACACACATAAACATGGGATATGCATATGATTTTGTGAATCACAATAAATTACAACATCACAATTCACCATTTTGAATTGGTAGAAACATTCAAAAACTTATTAGCAAATATTTGCAAAAATTCTGACCTTTCGATGTCTCGGTTGTCTCTGCATTTTCAAAATTGATGCGAGTAGCCACCATCGTCGTAACACTGTAATCCTCACTGCATCCATTTTCGGATCACCAAATACACTGTAATCCACTGTTTATTTGCACTTGTCGCACTATCAATGTCCTTTCGCAGACACCAAACCGATATCGAAAATAAGGAAGATTTCACGTAAACAACGTATGAGCATCCGAACACAACAAATAACCGTTGAATTTAAAAATGGCGGCGCGTCGTTCCCTCCTTTTTTACTGAGCAACGTGGGATTTCGCGTATTTAACTCGTGACATTGCTCAATTTTCACCGATCGTGAGGAGGAATGCGATTGTACATGGAGAATCCGAGTCAAGATTTCGAATTCCGAGAAAAAAAGACGTAAAACCGAGAGATTTTGGAGGAACAACGCGCTCCCGTGCAAGCTATATATAGCACTGCTCGTCACAATAATCTGCAACATGCAATAATCACAAGAAAAAATTACTAGATCACATTCTATATTGCAACTACACATTGAACTACACCACCACAAAATACTACAATGTTGATTAATGCTTCCTGATGTTAACGTTTTAAAATATTTTAACAACAACAACAGAGAAAGTGAACCAGAAATTAATGACATTTAATTTCAATAATAAAAACAAATGAGAAATGACAAGATTTGCAGTGTCTATAAGTAAATCAATAACTACGGAAATGAATGATGAAAATACAGAAACTCTAAAAGTAATTTGCCCTTCGGCCGAAGAGCTCAGTATGATAATAAACAATATTTCATGCAAAAAATGCGGATTGACATTCACCAACGAGCCCAGTTTCCGCATGCATGATGTGAGAGTTCATCAAAAAACGAAACTGATGAAAATCAGAGAAAATAATGTTCGTTACCACTGTCCTGTCGACACTTGCATTTATTCTTCTAAATCAAGCAAATATTTTACGTTGATGAAATACGTAAAACAGGTAATTAAAAAAAAGGAAATATGAAATTTTAGGAATTCATATTACATACATAATTTTTTTTCATAAAAGTATTTAAGAAACTTGCTTTTAGTCAAAAGTCAAATTAAATTTTCAAAATTCGAAAGTTCGAAATTCCTTCCGAGCAGATTTTTAATCATAATTTTCCTATTGATAAAAAATTTTAAATTATATTTTCAGAATTCTAATGTTGATTCAGTAAAAAAATTCATTTTGTCGTGCTCCTACTTTCAAAATTAATAGTAATTTTTTCAATTTGTACATATATGATATGCGGTTTCTAGAAAGGTACCTAACGACTAAAACAGCGTTTCAAGTTTCAGTCTCGGAAGCAGGTAAATAGATGGGTATTCGTTCCTTCTTTTTCTATTTTCTACTCTATTCTTGGACGAAATAAGAGTGAACTAGAAGATGTCATTAATGGCTGGATACAATGAAAATTCAAAGGGCCAGTCCCCGAGGGGCCGTTACCAGATTTTAATGAAAATATTATTGGAATATACATTCAGAAAATAATTTATCCTGAGCTCAATTTTTATCCTAGAAACGTGAGACTGATTGCTAATGAAAGATAATTATTTACTCCACTGAACCATGTAAAATCTCAAAATCGAGGTTTTGGTCGTTAGGTACCTTTCTAGAAACTGCGTCACATATTCAGTTATTAAATCTTTCAACAAAATATATTCATCATTGAAAATAATAGTAATCTATCCAAACTTGAATTTTTTGCAATTTCTGCAGTATTTTTCATTATTTTCCTTATATTATCTGTAATGACATAATTTTTTTGGAAATTCTTTCACTGAATTCTTTAAATTATAATAATTTGAACTGGTAAAAATAGTTTCAATGTTTCATTTGATAACGATATTAATTTTGATAAAAATGTTATAGTTTAAGCGATCCCTTAGATTTTACGATGTATATATTAAAGTTTTATTTTTGCAGTAAAAATTTCTGTACTTATAATATCAGTTTCAACGTTATCAGTTTTTCCAAGCTGAAAATTTGAAGGTTCAAAATTTTTTTGGATCATAATTTTTCCATTTTTTAAATTTATAATTATACTTTTAAAACCTGATGATATTACCATAAAAAATTTCATTTTTTGGTACTTCTATTTTTCAAATTATTTGTAATATTCTTGACTTTAATATATTCAAGTATTGAATATTTCAACAAACGTATTTTTAATATCATAGATTCATACAAACTTCAATTTTTGGTGACTCTTGCAGTATTTTTTGTATTTCCTCTAATTTATTTGTAATTAGATGTGCTTTTTTTTCAAATTCTTTTACAATAATTTTTGTATGATAATTTGGGCTGTTTGAAATATTTATTTCGAATTTGCGTTATGATGAAAAGATTGTATTTTTAGAAATCCCTTGGATTTTATAAAAAAAAATTTATTAGTGTTAAAGTTTTCTTCTTCCAATAAAAATATTCATATCCAAAATTTTAATTTTTAGATTATCTATCATTCATAGATCTTATAAAATTGAAGATGAGAGTTTACCTATCAATGTAAAAATTAAAAATTTTTTCTTCTTGGAATTGATTTTTGTTACAGTAATCAAATTAATTGATTTTGCTATGCTTGTGTTAATCCGTTTTCTGTTGATTTTTGATATATTTCATGTCTTCCAGAGCAACTAATTTTTGAATACTAAATATTGTAGTATTATTACTTATTTTCTGATAGATGATCGAATTCTTGTAAACTTAACTAAAAATTTTTGTATTATCCATTTTGACATCAAAACAAACTGATTTCAGTCTAGCGAATGTTGCATCTATTTTATGTAGAAACCGCAATAAAAAGAAATGTATATTACATGTTTTTCATTTTCTGCTCATTTTTTACAGCATTATCTCAAAGTCCATGCCGAGAAAATATATAACTGTGAGCAGTGCTCAAAAGGGTTTTCAACAGAAGCTGCAAAAAAGGCCCACATCAAAGGATGTGGAGTAGATTTCAAATGCTCTTGTGGAAGAACCTACAAATCATACGACTCCCTATTGAGCCATTCAAAAAAGAATGCACATGACATCGCTGAAGTGTATAAACAAATGGCAGGGTAAAATTTTTCATACCAAAATAAGAAAAAATTGATTTTAATCCGTAAAATTTACATTTTTAATAACTTTCCACAATTTTACAGAAACCGGCAACCAAGGGTCATAGCACCGAAATCACAGTTTCAAACAACAGTTCCAGAACAAAATCAACCGATTATTGTTCTAAAAACCGTAACAGAATTAGTACCAATATATTTGCTTCAATTGAACCCAACGCAAAAAATGACAAACAACATTGGTGTTCAAACTGAGGATGCCAAGGTTACAGTTCGTAAAAGCAAAAGCAGCACTAGTCAAAAAACGCGAGAAACTCAGACCAATGGGATTTCTAAAAAACGTAGATTGAAAAAATGTGCTGAAACGCAGACTGCGAAATCTGAGGCGAAAACAAAAGAAAAAACTGTGACAAAACCTAGTATAATTCAAAATTTGGAAGAACCCAATCCTAACTTGGTCTCTGAAAATTTGTTTCCAGAAAGCCCATTGCCTTTGCGCTACGATGTTGGTTTGCAGGTAAAAATTTTACTAGAAATGGTAATTCCTCAAATCACTCATGTACATATTGAATTCATAAATTTCATTTACAGGATTTCTGGGAAGAAAAGAAGATAATGAGTACTCAAACTAACAATGAGGAGTTTTTCGAACCTGATTTGAGCCCATGCAAATTCGTCGAGCTGAATACCAATGAAGAAAGTTTCAGTTTGAATTCGTCTGCCTCGGACTCGCTCCTCATCGAGAGCAGCAGTATCGAAACTCAAACCGAACTCAAGTACTGCAAATCGTTTGACGACTCGGATGTTTTATCGCGATACAACAACGAGACCCAAACAACTGAAGACTTGGACGAATTCGAGCAGCACTTTTACAGCAACATGTGGACGCAAACATCTGACGAGATACAATCTTCGAATTTGAAACTTTCCAACACCCATACACAAACCGCAGTATCACATTTAGAAGAAGAGCAAATGGATTACAGAAACTGGTTGAACATTGAAACAAATCACATGGAAACGCAAACAGAGTTGTTCAGTATTTTTGACGAGCCACATGAAATGTTGTGAATATTTAAATTAACTATTTACAAATTTAAAAAAATGTGACGATTCACTGTTTTGATTTAGATTTCAACAAAATAAAATGAATTAGAAAATTTGAAAAATTCATCATCTTGATAAGGACTCTGTAGATGAGTCAAAAAGTCGATGAAATAATAAAAATTTGCACTTGACTGGGGCAATGAGAATTATTTCACAAAAAAACCACATTAAAAAACGTCAGCTTGAGAGTAAAAAATTTTATTTGCCAGTATAAGAGGTAGAAACAGCAGCAATGTTTTTTCGTCCTCGGAAGTACAAAATTGTTGTTTTTAAGCCCTTTGAGAGCGCAAATGAAAAAAAATTGCTAATAATTGTATTGGGTTAAAAGTATACGATGAAACTAATGTAATTTCAAAACGGCTATACATACGATCATTGTTGGGTTATACAATAACTTTTGAACAAGATTACAAATCACGATTTGTAATTGACGTTAACGCAAGTAGAAGAGATGAGCCATTTCTTTGGTTTTTAAAAATCACAAAATTCCGTAAAATATTTCAACTCACCTTTCGTCGCGGAAATTCGCTTACCCTCACGGTTTCTCCAAGTTTATCACATCTCGAGAATCGTACGTAGAAAAGCACCGCCTATGGGAAGAGTTTACGAAAATATCTCAAAAAGGCGCAAAATCACGCACTGGACATTTCTAACGCTGGAGAAAAGTCAAGTTAGATTCGTTACAATTCTAATGAAGTTCGATTAGGAACCTGACGTAATGATGGATGCAACTACAATGCGGGTCCAGCAGCGTTGTCGTCGTCAAATTCTGGCATAAAGTCTTTAGTCCGATCTTCTATTTTGTCCATGTTTTCGAGCGCTGATGCGAGGACACGAAGGTTGCTCACGCCAGACATTAATTGCCTGAAATTTATTTGAAACGATAGGACTTCAACTTGTAAAGACTTTAAACATCAAATAATTTAAGTGTCATTTGCAATATTTTGTAGTTATGTATATTTCATATTGTTTCGAATTATTTAGTCAAAACAATATCTCTCTTTTTTTCTCATAATTAATTAAAGTTAAATTTCCTTCAAATACCTTAATGATGTTTCTGCTGTAGATGCTGCTGATCGTAAATCCTGCGCGACGACAGATATTTTTCTGTCAAGTCTTTGATTTCTGCCACTGCTTTCAAAACCAACTGCCATTCTCAGTTCAGTGTTTTCTATGCGTAACAGCGATATCTCGTTCTAAAAAATTCATCCATTAACAAAAAATCTAAAGCATAAGACGCTATTCAAAAAAAAAGAAACTTATCACATTTTTGTACCTGCAAGGATCGAATTTGCTCTCTCAATGATGACATTGCACTTAACGTACTTGGTACCCTTCTCTATACAAACATTAATTAACTGATTATTACATGTAAATGAAAATTTAACGTGAGGGTTGTTGATTTTTTATAAAATTTTATGAGAAATGAAACTGCACTGAAAAAAAAAAAAAATAAATAATATAATCTACTGTTCAAAAATACATATTTTCAGAAATACGACAACCCTATGAAAAAAAAAACAATAAATACCATATTTTGTTCTTCTGATTCTTCGGCCCTCTTCGCCTTCTCAGATTTTTTTCTGGATTCAAGTTCAAACTCCAAAGTCATTATTCTACATTTACAGAAAAATTCATAGTTAATTTGTATCATTAACTTTTTGACACTTGTTTCTTTCTTGCTGCAATTTACCTCGACATTCTTTCTTCGGCTGATCTTCTTGCTATTTCCAAGTCACGTCGCATTCTGTCGTATTCTTCTCTTGATATCTATTGCAATTATTTATCAATTAATTACCAGAATTGAAAAACCTTGTTCGAAAGGACGTGGAATTTTTTTTAGGGCACTTCCTTTTTTGAAAGATTATGAAAATTCTTGAAAATTCCAAAATATGCAAAAAATAGTTCCACTTCCCTCTGATTATTTATTATCTCAAAACGTACTTGAACAGCTGGAGATTCTGATCTATTCATTGGTTCCGTTCGATTATTTAAAATTAGCCCGTCGTTCAAAAAGTCTGGCAGTGATTTAGTAACGTTGGAAGGAATTTCATTTGTCTCAAACTTGGAAAGTCTGTCATTAGCTGAAAACGTAATTACAAAAACTCTTTGGATATTTCATTGACTCGAGAAATTTGTAACAGAAAATTGCGAAATAACTCACGTAGTGGTACAAATTCTGGAGAATTTGTAGGTTGCTCGTTGCATTTGTCGAAAACTGGTAAATCCAAAATTTCAGGAATGGGCAAATCCTTGGTCGGTTGTTTTCTTTTGTTCACGCTCTCGGCGAGGTCGAAATATAATTTGTTCAACTTAGAGCGTTGTTTCATGTAGGAATCTTCGATGACCAAATGATCCTGGACAAAGTCAGGAAGTTTTGTTGGGTTCCAGGGGTTAAAATTGTTGACATGATTTTCACGTGGTTCTGGAGAACGAGGTCCTGACATGTACACCTTCGGTCGAGTTCCGGTGTATGGTCTCGAACATGCTTCTTCGTTTGCTATGAATAAAGGCGAATCCATGTTTTATATAACCACTCATTCATTAATATTACAACTCACTTTGTTGCTTGGTAGAATTTTCTCGATTTCCACATCTCAAATCAGGGATATCAGAAAAAGCATCATTGTCTGATTCTCGTTCACGTTGGCTCAGACTGTTTCCAATTTCTGGAAGGGAGAAAAAAAAAGAAACTGAAAATTTTACAATGCTGTTTTTTGAATTTTTTTTTCATTTATATTTCTGAAAATCTTGTAATTTAATTCAGTGTTTTTTATGATTCGTACCATCAAGTGTGAGGAAACTTCCACGGCCACTGCATCTTAGGTCTGGAATATCTGGATAATCCCTGGCTCTCATTTCCCTTTGTCTGATTTTGTCTCTTTTTTCTCTTTGCCTGATTTTTTCACTCAAAGAATTTGCTACGAATGCAATATTAAATTCATCAGTTACAGTAAAACTGGCAAATTTAGAGCTAATTGTAATTATTTTTCAAGTTTTTGATTTTTCTTTTACCATCTTTAGGAGCTACAATTTTAAAAATGAATCAATATTATAATTTTAATTTTTTTTATATTTGAATAAATAAAAATGAAAGTCTGTAAACATTGTAAGTAAAAGAAGAATGGAAGAGAATGTAAAAAAAAAATAATGTAGTAAATATAGAGAAATCGATTATATTGAAAAAAAAGTTTGAAAAATGTCCTATCATTGGCTCTTAATCGATTGTGTTTACTGAAATTTATGAATTTAAAAGTATGGGTTCACGCTTGTAATGTTGCTCTATTGAATTATCATATTATTAGTTTTGTCGATTTTGATTTTAACCTTTTGACTCAGCACAATTTTTACAATCTTCTTCTCTCAATCCCGGTATATCGGGAATCTCTTCAAATCTATCATTTTGTGTGTCCCAGGAATCTTTGTAACTTGAGAAATGGCAGCATGAGGCTCCTGAAAATAAACTTTTATCAGAATTTATGTATTGAACTGAATAGTCATGATAATATTGAAATGCATTTTTTATATATGTTAAACACATTAGAGTTATTTTGATCTAAAAATTTTCAGACAGTATTTTTAAAAGAAATAATAATAATAATAATCCTCACCCCCTAATTGTTTCATAGAATTCGAGGCTTCGAACAGTCGATCTGGCTTTCTGAAACTTGAAACATCTGGAGAATCTTCATCTTCTGATATTAGAAGACTTCTGTTTTTGAACTCTTTATCTGCAATAGACCAAGATGTTGAGAAATGACAATTTTTTATTGTTTCTCTAAAATTGTTTCATACAAAATAGTTTTTCGGTAATTCTATAACTACTTTGAGTATTCGAAAGAACATTTGTATGAAAAATGATAGCTTTGCTTTTCTATGTGTGATTCTCATAAAAATCCATTAACATTCCAATCCATTAACATTAACAATTAGTGGTTAAAAAAATCAAAAAAGCAAGAATTCAATTTTCTGGCATTTTTTAAATTTATTTAATATGTCTATTTGGATTTTTTCAAGCTTTGTGAAATTCTTTGACTTTTTGTTCAAGATATCATAATGAATTCGTTTATTATTTTCTACTGCAATTCACCATTTATTTTGAAACCAGGAGAAATAGCATTTTCTTCTTCATCTGTAGAAATAACTGCATTCCAAGAGGCATTGTCATTTTCTGTAATGTAGACATGGGAAATTTACAGACAGAAAGTAATAATTTACATATAAAATTTGTGCAATGCATGTAACTATAGCTGATTCAATTAAATAACTATTCAAAATAATTTCATTCTCAGGTGTACACACATAACTTCATGTAAAAAATTAAAAAAACAGCACCGTTTTTGATAACTTCAAGCATTGTAAGTGTTTGTAAAATAGTTTGTAAATTTTCATAAATTTCTTAACATTTTGAGACCAATCATTTCACGATACCTTGAATAACTTTTAAAATCCAGAAAAAGCAAACATATTGAAAAATAAGGTTTAATATTTCATAATTGAACAATTGTTGAAAGTTATTACATGGCTTCAAAAATTACTTTAAAAAAATTCAAATATTTAAAATGAATATTGTTAGATTTCAGCATTCATCAAAGTTTTTATCAAATGCTTGTATTTTTGATAATTTCTAAATATAATGAAAAAAAATGCACATTTGAAATAATTTTTTTCTCAGTTTACATAACTACAGATGAAAAATTAAAATAAATAGAATCATTCTTGATAATTTTAAGCGTTATTAACATTTTTGAAATGATTTGTTAATTTATATCGATATCTTTGAATTTGAAGACCAATCATTCAACAGTACCTGGTATAGTTTTCAGATTAAATAATAAAAAATAAAAAATAGGTTTCAACATTTCATAATCCGATAATCATTAAAAATAATGACACTGTTTTTAAAATGAATAACTGAAAAAATTAAAATCCTCAAAATTCAACGTTCGACATTTTCCAATGTTTGAATTCTTAAATTACCTTTAAATAATCAAATTGAATAACTTGTCAAAATAATTCAATTTTCAGCATAACTTAATGTGAAAAATTCAATATAGATATAATCATTTCAAATAATTTCGAGTGTTATCAGCGTTTATCAATTGATTTATCAAGTTCTATTGATTTCTTGAAATTTCGAGATAAATCATTTATCAAGATCTAGAATAATTTTGAAAATTTAGAAAAAGTTTGACTTTCAAATAATTAAATTAAATGACCATTCAAAATAACTTAATTTTCAGTGTAAATTGTACATGATTATGCAAAAAATTAAAATTCATACAATCATTTTTGAATATTTTGCACATTGTTAGCGTTTATAAAATAATTTGTGAATTTTCATTGATTACTTTCAATTTTGAGACCAATCATTTTGCAATACCCAGAATAATCTTGAAAGTTTAGAAAAAATCAGAAAAATTAAAAAATAGGGTTTAACATTTCATAATCGAATAATCGGTAGAAATAATGACATTTTTATTTTCTTTGATTTATTAAATTACTTTCAAGTAGAAAAATTTATCAACTTTGCAAAATAATTCAATTTTCAGTATAACATAATGTGAAAAGTTGAATATAAATAGAATCATTTCTGATAATTTGAGTATTATCAGCGTTCATTGATTAATTTGTAAATTTCTATCGATTTCTTTAAATCTTGAGACAAATTATTTAACAAAACCTTGAATAATTTTGATAATTCAGAAAAAATAATCAAAATTGAATAATAGGGTTCTAAATTTCATAATCAAACACTTATTGAAAAAAATTATATCATTACATGTTTTGATAATTAAAAAAAAAAACATAAAATCTTTTCATTTGCTTGACTTTTCTAATTACTTTTAAATAATCGAATCAAATAACTGGTAGAAATAATTTATTTCTCAGTATACATGACTTTATGCCAAAAATTAAAATTGATAAAATTTTTTTTTATTATTTTGCTCCTTGTTAGTGTTTATAAAATGCTTTGTGTATTTTCATTGATTTATTTCAATTTCGAGACCAACAATTTTAAAGTATCCAGAATAATTTTGAAAGTTTAGAAAAAATCAGTAAAATTGGAAAATAGGGTTCAACATTTGACAGTTGAATAATTATTATGAATTTTAACGATTCGAACAGATAAAAATCATTAAAATTCAACATCAAAGCTTTTTGTTCGTTTGAATTTTAAATTTTCAAATATTCAAATCCTGTAACTGTTTAAATGATGAAATATAGTAACTCTTTAATAATATCAATATGATAATCATAAAACAATCTTTTTGGAATCCAGAAAATATTGCAAAATGTCGTTTGTAACTTCACATTCCTAAATAATTTTAATCTCAAAAAACTACAAGTATCATGAAATTGTAATTATAGCTGTCACTCAAGTTTACATTAGAGGACAGAGGAGTTTGTACTCTTTACGTAAACATTTCTACAAGGTCGCTGAACTCCAAACAATCATGCTAATTGCGAAGCTACAGCTGATTTTTGCTCAAACAACGGAAAAGCATGAAAACAACAAACGAACCTTCGCTTTCCGAGTCAGAATTTCTGTTTCGCAGCTTGGCGTTTACAGATTTGTTTTTCCTGACCCTTGATTTTCTCCTGTCGAATTCGTCGTATTTCGTCCCGTCGTCGGAGGAAGATGAAACATCGGCCATTTTTCACACTTTATTTACTCTATATTTAGAAGCGTTGCAAATAATTTGACTTTACCACTGACGTTTAGATTGTTTAAATATTTAATGTATATATACCAGTGTATACATCTAATTCAATGTATTTTTTTTTTATTATTATTTATCTATTGCTCGTTTCGTCAGGAATACCAACTGACAATTGCACATATCACAATCATCACATTCGCAGACATTTTTTTGCAAATTCAAAATTAAAGATTTTCCATGGTGTTGTAATTTTAAAATCTATTTAATTCTCAACTTCGATTTTGGAACGAAAAATTTCCAAAAGAATCAACAAAATTTGCAGTTTGATTCCAAGATTCTAATTTAATAAATTTTCAATATGGTATTGTAAAGAACATTTAATTGCGAAATGTGATATAATACTTTTTAATTCAAAAATTGAAATGATGCAATTTATGAATCCATAAAAAAAGTTGATGAATGATAAGAAAAACGATCTCTTAAATAAAACTTTTTAAACAGTTTATTCAATCTATGATTCACAGCCTGTTGAACAACAATAAAAATAACTAACAATAATTACCTTACGGTATTGTTTAATATCACAATTTCGAATTGGGTATTATTCGTAAGTCCATGTAAATATTGTAAATACAAAATCAGACTTTCATATCACAATATTGTACTTCGTTCGTAAAGACTTCTATCAATAGGAACAATTATTGAGTTATTGGGAAATAGTTAAACCAAGAATTTGTAGAATCATCAAAACATAATCTTTCAACGTACTGTCATGTAAAGAATCATATATTTTATTTAATCCAAAAACATGGCATATATATGTAAAGCAATAAATTTATCTCTGAAACTGATCGATCCAAATGTTTACTGAATCATTAAGTAAATCTGTGAAAATCATCATGTATATGACTCATATTTACATCATATTTACATCGATTTGTCGAAAAGTTATTTATCTTCAATAATTACTCTCCAAATCTTCTATTGATTCATTAATTGTTTCCAAGTTGTTGTTCATTTTTGTAGGCAAGTATGTCAAGCTGCTGGGTCTGTTTTTCACCATGTAATGAGGATGATCATCAATTTTTTCACAAACTTCACACAGACTGAAGCCCTGAGAAAAAACCAAAATTTCAAAGAAATTCATAATCATCTCAATTTCTAATTCAAAATCACTCATTTCAACTTACGTCACAAGATAAACAAATATGCATGTTTGGAGAACTAGTTCTACATCTGTAACACGTCAATTCCTCTTTTCCAAAACAAGAATTGTATTTTTCATGTTTTTCTATTTTTTCAGCCTTTGGTGTCAATTGTCTTTTTTCTCCTTTGACCATTGGTGTTATTGGCTTCTCAGAGATTTTTTTTTCAGTACTTTTTACATCATCAAGACCTACACAATTTTTCTGTAAAAGTTGATGCAAATTGTAAAAAAGTGTCAAGTGAAATTAAATGCTTAACAAGTTACAAACGTCATATTGTTTTGTTTTTAAGTGAACTTAAGGAAAATTTTTTCACTTCAGGATTCTAAAAGCAAGAAAATATACTTAGCAGATTATTACCGTTTTGGCTTCCAATTCAGCCAATCGTTTTTCCGAATAGTGTTCTAATTTTTTATACCATAATGGCGTGATGTTTAATTTCATAAGACTGGGCGGTAGCTTGGTTAGCAAAATTTGTCTAGTCGCGACTGAAAAGTTCAAAATACTTTATTGGATGCATTATCGAGAATTTGGAAAGTTGTTACTTTAGAAAATAACGTCTCGCCAAAACATAATTCTACCTAATTGACAAAAATTAGTACAATAAATCTTTTGACAATGAAATTCGATTCCAAATTTACAAGAACTTACTCGCCATGTCTTGGAAATGAAGAATCTCATGACACAACATGTCATAATATTCCATTTTGCTGTTAGCCATTTGATAGACTTTGACTTCTATGTTTTTCGCAAATGGAAGAAAATAGTTTAGTGTAACAGGCTTGCAAATTTTTGCAGCTTGCATGTTGAACACACGTACGAAAAACTCCATCCTGTAAAATGCAAAATTTGACTCAGAAAATAATGAGCAAAGATAATTATGCATTAATTTTGAGTTTCATCAACATTTTGAATATTGAAAATGCTACTCTAAATTATTGCAAAAGATTTTTCTTTAAATTTTACTAAGCTAAAAATGATAGTAATACGTACACCTTGAGAATAATATGATTTCTCAAATTCCATGATACTGAGTATTGCCATGGTTTACTGTTTTGCACAAGGAAGGCTGAAACTTGCCAAGCATGAATTTTTTCAGCATCAACTTTCCAGGGACCTAGCATGCAAAAATGTAATGAAGCAAACAATCGACAGTAAATTTATAGTTCTAAATAATAAAAAATTATACCATTAATATGATCGAAGGGATTTGATACAATCCTTTCCTTTGCAGTCGAGTTCCCCGAAACACATTTTTCTACTTCGTTTTTTTGCTTTGTTTTGGATGTAATATTCTGAAAATTGATGCAAGAATTTTTGAAAAGTTTAACAGTGCAAATATTTCTCAATTAATGATCTACTGGACTCGGAAATTAATATCAATAATTACCAGGTCATGAATATTTGACATTATTTTTTTCCCATCGCCGTTGTTCGAAATGTACCAACTATTTGTTATGTGGCTTTTTGTCATTGTTATAGGCTTTACAGGAAGCTTTGAATTGTCTGTTTCAATTTTGTTCCATTTTGGCAGAGTCAATTTTAAAGAGTGTTTTTTTTCAGTTTTTGGTGGCGATAACTCTTTTGAATCTTCTTTTGCCTTAAACAAAGTTTGCATTAGAATCTCAGTAAGTATATCACAATCTTCATCATTTTGTATTGATATCAATATTTTGGAATTTCCAATGAAATTTGATACATATAGTTGGTTTTGGAAAAATTTTTCATAGTATCAAAGTACTAAAATTCACTGTTTGAACTTACCTTAAACTATTGAACTATAAACTTCTACTAGAATTTTGAATCATCAAGGCAAAATTTCAAATTTTTTGAAAATTTTCGAATTTGCTGTTAGAAAAGTAACTTAAAATGCCTTTTCATTATTCTAACTTTTACCAAATGTGTTTTCAACTTGCTGAGTAACACATTTAAAACATTGGGCATGTAACAAAAATTAATATTTGAGGTTTCTAAGATTAATTTTAAATATTTGAAAACCAGATATTTACCTTTGGTGGGGATTTTCTAAAATCATTCAAAAATTTTTGAGCTGATCCAACAAAATTATATATCCAGGTATTTGAATCGGCTTTTTCATCATTCAGATCACATTCATTATCATCGTCATCAGGCAGAGGAATTTGGGATGGATCAACTTTCAATTCTTGTAATTTTGTTGTTGCTGTTAACGTTTTTGAAAAATTCATTAATTTTTATAATATCATGGTCATCCTTTAGTTGAAAAAAAAATAGATTGTAGGATTTCTGAATTTTCATTTCTAAGATACTTTTTCCTTTGCAATATTTGAAAATTTGCAAAATTATTAAAGTTTTTAATACTTCAATTTCATCCAATAACTCTGGGTGAGGCGGGGCTTTTCATTCAAGGGACACCTTCTCCTTCTTAGTTTACTGGGAGTGGGAAACCTAGTGGCAATGAGGAGTGTGATGTAATGACTTTCTAATCTTCCGAGAAAAAAGCTTAAAAGATACTGTATTGCAATCGTGCCAGTCCGACAAAAGAATGTTATGACAAAAAAAAAAAAAAAAGAAAAAAAAAGAATGAACGAATGAAAAAAGTTTGTTTTTCTGAGTTTTTAAATTTCTTGGAAACTGGAAACTACTTGGATTGGAGTTTATGACATTGACTCTTGAATAATTGTCCGGTTTCCCAATCTAGTGAACTAAGGAGAAGGTGTCCCTTGAATGAAAAGCCCCGCCTCACCGAGAGTTATTGGACGGAATGGAATTATTAAGAACTGTATTAATTTTGCAAATTTTCGAAAATTTCAAAGGAAAAAGTACCTTTAAATTTAATAAGGAATCCATGGTTTTCAAGTGATCCGCGGACTTTGGGACACCCTGTATATATATGTGCGCTATTTTCACATTATGCATATCATATATCTGTGGCTTCCCGCCATAATCGAGAAAGTCACTTATGCCATAAGGCTCAGTTTACATGATATTTTCATAAAATTTTAAACCTTATGGCATGTGTGACTTTCTCGGTTATGGCTGGAAGCCACAGATATTATTCTGTATAATATTATTACATAGCATGCACTTTTTCGACCCAGTGGAAAAATATATGAAACTTTTGTGATATTTTAATGATTACATTTTACCCCAGAGGTAGTACAAAGATTATTTTTAAACTTTTTGTTTATTCTGCATTTGTAATATTCTTGTTATTTTTTAATTTTGGAAATGAAGCGTTATATTTTATTTATTTTTTTTTTCTTACTGCGGCTGTAAACAGAAATTTTGTTTCATCACATATTCGTTACAGTATGTTTGTATAAAAATGATTTTGAAAAAAACTGCCCAGAATAAATTGATAAATTTTGATATTTTTAAAGTTTACAGAAGCTATTTCCAGTAAAATTGCAGAGGCGGCTTCTGTCAATAATAGACTTTTTTTCAGGAAAAATGTCTATTTTAAGGAATCTATATAATTATAAATAAATTCCCTAAAGACAAAATTTGGTCTAGAATAAGTCTATTTTTGACAGGATCTTCCTCTCTGAAATTTCACTATATTTTTTATTGCTTCTTTGCTAATGAATTAATGGTAAATTCAAGGGTATTTATGTATTTTAGGTCATTCTTCCAAAAATAACTTAACCTCAAAAAAATTTGTTTGAGTTATGCAAATTATAAGTCCCTAAAGAGCTGTACCTAACCTGAAAAAATTAAAGTATTCATTTTTTAAAGTGACCAACTTATTTTTCGGATTGTTTTTGGGTTAGGTGCAGTTCTTTAGAAATTTATAATTTGAATAACTCTAACTCATTTTTTTGAGGTTAGGTTATTTTTGGAATAATGACCTAAAATACATAAATACCCATAGATTTAATATGTATAACAAGATTTGGAGAAAAAATTATTTAATGTACTTCTGGCATAGAAAAATCATCTCTCCTCCAGTTTACAATCTCTAAATCTGTTTTCTAGTTCTCGGTACATAAAATATAGTACGTAATTAGGACAGAAATTTTATATTTACGAGTGTCAAGTTTGTAAATATAAAATAAAGTCGTGGTTTCGTCATGTATAATTGTGCATTACAGAATTTATTATAATCAGAGTCTAAAAAACATATTATTTTCAAATTTAAGAAAATATATCTTAGAGATTCGATTTCAAAAATACAAAAACAGTACATTTCACATCATGAGAAAAATAAATTTCTCCCTCAGGTGAATATATCCCTCACCTTGGGCTCGGGATATAACTTACACCCTTGGCAGAAATTCATTTTTTTCTATGGTGCAAATGATTTTTTCAATTTTAGCGAGAGAAAAAGCCGATTTTGGCCCGCTAAGCGCACAAAAAAGTAGGTTTTTTAGACCGCTATGATAAAAAATTAATTTCACAACTTTTAATGACCTTATATATATTTGCTCTTTAAAGTCTCAAAATTTGAGCAATATAGTTAATAAATTAACACAAAAACAAGTTTTTTGTGGATTGGAAAAAACCTCACAAGGGCACCACTACCTCTTGCTACACCACTGTACTCGTGACATTTTGAATTTACAATATACACACAAATGTGAAATCCTCAAGTCGAACGTCAACAATCGATCGCGATTCTGACCAATGTATTTTCGTTTTATCAATGACACGTTCATAAACAATAATTCTGAATTATAACCTAACTTTCGGTAATATACATTATCGGTTACTTGAGACGTATGTGCCTTATTTTTCCATATACTGAATCATTAATCGCAATGAAAGAAAATTCACCTTTTCCGATTTCCTCTGCACATTTTTTCGATTTAACTTTCCCCATTTTCGGCGATTTTTGGAGGTTTGGCTTGAATTTGAATGATTTTTCTGCCATCAGCAACGTCGAGGATGCCTATCATTCATGATATTTATCGTGATCAACTTCCCTAACTGGCAGCGAATATGATTACTAATGACTTGAAAATTTAGTAACAATGTAGTAATGACTCAGTACTGCTCAGTACACAATTTCAATGATGTTCAATGACTTATTGACTTCCCACGTTTCACAAATGTCACACGAATTTTTTATTTTTGATAAATACGTTTCAGCAGATCGATATCAATCGATATTATATATCGATAAACTGTGATTAATCACAAGAAATCACAAATTTATGGTGACGTAATCCAAAACCATCTGGCACATCTGGCAACACTGCGTGCGGGAGACAATCACAACCTTTTTTTGAACATTTTTTTTTGTTTTTTCATATAACAGGATAAATTTCACAATGTTTTTACACTAATATCAGCATTTTTTATAATTACAATTACACATTGTAATTGCGCGTAATCAAACGCGATTGAACGCGATCTGTTGTAATCAGATGTGTGGCGATCTACGATAAAAAAGCTTGATCGAGGTCTAATAATGTTTATGCCCTAATGATCGTTTGTCCATGTCAATATTGTCAATGTCAGTTAACTGCGGTCAACGACGTCACGGAGTTCCTAAAAAAATATGTAGTGAGAGCCTTGGTTTCGCTTTCGTCTCGAGAGCGATAAATGGATGTCGGCGAAAGTAAAGGGTGCATTTCCATCATTCGTTATCCGTGACAATGGACACGTTGAAAACGACAACTCAGGAGATCGTGCACGAAGGCTTCCTCACAAAATCGCCTCCGACGAAGCTTTGGCGTGCGGTTTGTACTCTCTAAATACCGTTTTCGATTTCGAAATGCTACAATAATTCGTACGTAATCTAGGAAAACAAAAGAACAAAGGACTGCTGTTACTTCGTAAAAAGTTGAAAATTTAGTTTTTGATTTGCTAAAAATTTTGCGAATAATAAGAAACAAATCTGTGAATTTTTGCCATAACAGAGAAAGTCACTTCTGCCATAAGGCTCATTTTCAATGATATTTTGATATAATTTTAAATGTTATGGCAGAAGTGACTTTCTCTGTTATGGCGGGAAGCTACAGAAATAGGTATTAAGTGATGGGAATTATAAAAATAATAATATAAATTAAAACATATTGAATACATATATTATTTCTCTATATTATATCCCCTCCCCCCTGCTGTCACATATTCAGTAAGATTTATCTATGGTAGGACATGAGAAGTTTCACTTTATAGTAGTCCCATGATATAAAGAATACCAGGTGTGTTCTATTATTGCAATTGTTGAATAGTTTTGGATTCCATTCGAATTTGGTTCATATTCCAGCATGGCTTGTTTTGGGAAGGAATTTCTTAGACCATGTGGTACATGAACTGCTACTTGAGAGAAAAAAATGGGTCAACATCTTTGTTCATTTCGTTGAGATGTAGGGGTAGGCTTCGGAATTTTGAATCTAGAAGGCCTGGATAGGGGAAGCCGAATCGTGCCGGTGTGCAAATGTCACGAATTCAAGCATGACCCATTCTACGATCTTATACGATGTAGTACGATGTTTTACGAGCATGGCGCTAGTAGGACATCGGCATGATTCGGCTTTCTCTATCTTTGATATTTCAATGAAAGATGTTGACCCCGCTTTTTTTCTGAAAACATAGCAGAGTAGCAGTCCATGTACTAAATGGTCTAAGAGTAATTTCATTGGTCTCAGGGGGGTTTAGGGGGTTCAAACACCCCCAAAAATTTTTGACACTCAACATTACTTATTGTAATAAACAAACAAGAAATTGATTCATTGTACATAAGTATTTTGAACCTCCCCCCCCCCCAAATATTTTTCTAGATTTGCCCCTGGTCTCGTTGCTTCATAATGTGCATGTCTTGCCAAGAACATACCTGGTATTCTTTATATCATGTAGTGGTATATTAGAAATTTCACTTGGATGGTAAAAAATAAGAAGTTTCACTTTATAGCATGCCATTAGAAGTTTCTCATGGAATCTACACTCCTACAGATTTTAAAATGTTCCAAAAAACCTTTAATTTTACATATTTTATACTTCTTCAAATTTCAAATCATCAACTCAATATCCAGTTGGGATAAAATTGAATTTCATTTTTTTTCTGCAACTTTGATTTTTAATGAATCGAATCTGAGATTAAGAGATAATTTTATTTGTGATAAATGTCCTACTACGAATGATGTTGAAAATTAATAATTTTTGTCACCCTCTTAAAAAATTGCTTGAAAATAAAAAATATAACAGGTATTAAATATTGAATGGGAGTTGGTGCAGAGGAGCATAGCCCCCCTAGTAATAAAATATAATGCCATATAACAGTATTAATTGATAAAAAACAGTTTACGATTTGTTCGCTTGTTTATAATACTTGTTGATCTGCCCTTTGTTTTCCCTTGACGTACAGGGAACCTGTAATTTATTATTTCATGGAATTTTAGCGTTGGCGAAAACGCTGGTTTGCTCTACGCCACGGCGGGGAATTGCCGGGCCAGTATTTCCTTGAATATTACACTGAGAAACGTTGTCGAAAATTGAAGGGTCGCATCGATTTGGATCAGTGCGAACAGGTTCATTGTCATGCTTTATCATTTCTTTTCTCTTTATTCAAGTTGATTCAAGTTTCCTGATGAGTCACAGGCTTTTTGCATGACACTGGAATTTTTTTCTCGTACGTTTACAGGTTCAAAGTTAAAACAGTTCGAGATTTCGTAAATTTCTAATGGAAAACTTGCATGAATTTTTTTTTCAACATTGATATTTTTAGTTTTTTAAAAAATTTTCTGAAAGTCTTTTTTTCTCACTGTCTTACTTCGAAAAAAGACGTGAATATATCGCTAAAAAAAGTATACAGAAGTTGCGTCATTTATATTTACACATGCGAAATTAAAAATCCCCATATTTTTCAAAAAAGTCAACTTTTTAAGGAATGGAAAAATACTAGTCAATTTTTTTTTTTAAATAATTAAAACATGTGTCTCCAAATTCGACTTCATTTCCCATGCAAGTTCCAAATTCAACACCCAGTATTTTACTTGTCATGTGTTCCATAACTATGTTCTATTACCAGAAAATGCATCGATATTTTCACAGGAATAACTAATAAATAAATTTTCACTCAGAAAAGAAATGAAATGAAAATTTGGATTTAAAAAAATGTATTGATGAATTGTAAATAAATTTGTTGAATCTAATCATTCCATACATCACTTTTTCCCAAATTTTTGATCCTTTCGTTAATATATTTTGTGTCCTATATGATCAAAATCTCGTATTAAAAATAATAAATAAAAAAAAGTGAAATGAAATTGGCATCGATCTCCCAGTCAAATTATTGTTTTTTCAATTTAGTGTCGTCAACGTTTCGAACCCCATGTGTGGGATCCTTTTCAAGACTGTAAACAAATTACAATGGTATGCTCACAATGGTGAAATTCAACTAAAAATTAGAATTATTAAATAACAATTTCTCATATCTAACGAACTACGAACAATTTAATCCTCCTCGATGTCGTCAGAATCTTATAAAAATTTCTGTATCTCCATGACAAATTAAAAAAAGGTTGATGAGTCAGCGTCTGGTTTTTTGGTTAAATGGGTTCAATTCTGATCACTCTATTGACTTTGGTTTATTGCTATATTTGTCTTCATAATAATGGCAGTAAGAAAAAAGTGTAAAAGAAATTCCGGCAAAATAAGATTCAAAGAAAGAAAAAAAGTTATTTTTATCTTGGAATAGGAAAAAATTTTATTCAAAAGTGTAATGTGGTTTGGAAAAATGCAATGAGTTATGTAGTATTGTATCATTACAAGTTACAAACATATATTACGAAAGTGTAGAAAAAACAACGACTTACCGAAATCCATGACAAAATTGAGAATGCCAAAAAAAACTCGAAACATTGAGAGAGCTAAAATAAAAAAAACTGTCTACTACCACCTAAAATAACGATTAATAAAACTATAAGAAAGAAATTTTATGACTATTGTATAAAGGTTCAGCTATTCTAATCTTTTGAAAAAGAATTTCTCAGGAACACTCATTGATACTCAATGAGTGTTTTAAGTGTCTAGAACTTTTCTTTTGAAGTATACATAATTCATTTTTCTTATCTCGAACATCAAAACACGCGTTTTTGTATTTACGTGTAGAAACCCTACGACCGCTTTTTCGAACGATGTTTTGGAGTGCGTGGAAAAATCGTATGTTTTGTATTTACGAATATGAAAAAGCACGGAACCGTGGGTAAACAACGGTGTTCAAGTGCGAGGTCACCATTTTCATGTCAGTTTTTAGGAACGGCCGATTCGTCGATTTGAAAAGGCGGTCTTGGGTTTTTACACGTAAACAACGAAAAAGCTTGTTTAATTTGCTCGGTAAAAAAAGTACTGTTCGTATCAAGGTGCATATAACTCTTGCAATTTTCTCACTCGAAAATACGAAAAATACTATTTTTATCGTGTTATTCAGTCTTAGTGGCATATATAAATTTTAGGCAATTCTATTTAAAATGGCTAAAAAAAAGTTTTTTGCGAAATATTTTTCAAAGCATAAAATGTTGATCTAAATGATAATGATCTCACGTATCGATTTATAACGATAACTCATACTTAAAGCTGGTAATAATAAAATATAGGTTCGGAGAACACTTACAATTTTATTTCCCTTTTCTTCGAATTCATTAATTGTGGAGACCATTTTACTTTTGTTAAAAATGGAGTCATGTGATCACTTAGACCATGTAGTACATGGACTGACCATCGCCTTTGTTCGGTGCCAAAAATAGTGACGTCAACATAGGAGCGTGTAGTAACAGCCGAACGACAAGCAATGATGTATGGTACTCTATGTATGTATATATGGATATACTGTGTGTATATGTATATACTAAATGCATGTATAGAGTTTTCGTTTCGCTTTTACTACATGCTCCTATGTTGGGGTCTAAACGTCATATTGAATTATCAGTCCATGTACTATATGATCTGAGCATGATCATCATTCTATCTTTCTCATATTTTCGGGCAACCCGCATCCTCAGCACGGGAACCTACAAGTATGTAAAGAACAGTTATACTTTCTGCGCTTGCGCTCTCAATAAGTAAAATGGTCTATTCCTATTATGTTAGCGTTAGGTTAGGTTAATTGTGTTATTTTGGCTTAACAAGCGCCACGACAGATCATTTAAATATTAGATGTTGCATAGTTTAACTCATGGTTCACAGCTGTTCAAAGTTAGAAGTTAGCTACAGTCGAAAAATTTGTTAAAATCTCTTCGATTATTTTTAAGGTTGACTCTGGGTTGCGGTTTGAGAATCGTAAACAAAAGTACCAATTCATGTTTACCATAAAAACACCGAAGAGGACTTATTACCTCGTTGCAGACAGTGAAGTGGAAATGACCAGATGGGTTGACGCGCTTTGTCAAGTGTGCAATTTGAAGGCATACACGCAGGATGAAGATGGGCAACGTAAGATATTGGTTTTAATATTTTTGTAAATTAGGGATTCTTTTATTTTCAATGAAATTTTCAAGTTGATAAAGTTACTTTGATTTCAAAAATATTAGGCTACTGCTCATCCTGAGACGTCACAGGATGCGCAGTAGCTTTTTTGTGCACACTAATTAATACTCTCGAAAAATATTTCTGAAATTTGTAAGTTTGATTATTCAAAGATTTCTTTCTGAAATTAAGCTTACTCTGATTTTCTGTTTTTTTTTTTTTTTTTTTTTTCTAGTGTTCACCTTTGACGGGCAGGAATCCCCTCCAATTTCTCCTGCGAGCACGATTTCGGGTCCTTATATTCCGATCAGCGAATGCATTTCCGGGCGTCATCCAATCGACACAGTTTCCACGAACTCCTCGACTTCCAGTCATATCCAGGAACATTACGATGCCCCGAGGCGACTCGCTCCATCACCACCTAGGTCCCCTACAATCACCGATCCTGAGAGCGTTTTTACCGATGACGAATGGGGCTCTTCAATGCCCAGCGTTAACTGGGAAACTTTTCCATCAACAGGTATAGTCAATTTCTTGTTCACATACATACGTTCATTCAATGTACATACATACATGTACAATGTACGTACATACAATGAATATATCTCCTTATATAATAAAAAGAAGTTGATCGCCACCCCCGCCGTGTCAGAAACTTTACCATTAATTTCCATTGACTTCTATTAACTCCCATTAACTACCATTACTTACTATAAACTACCATTGACTTTCATTGACTATCATTCTCTCCCATTAACTACCATAATCATTCCTATTTAATCCAATTAATTCCCATGAACTTCTATTAACTTTGTTCAATTTTAATTCAAAAATTTCGACTTGACTGTTTAACATTCGACAAACAGTTCAAATTTCTTCTTATAAATTTGCATATTTTTGATACTACAAAAAATTCCATCATCTTCTAAAAATTACCATTAACTTCTATAAACTTCCA
Organism: Platygaster robiniae; assembly: GCA_028476575.1. Taxonomy (NCBI): domain Eukaryota; kingdom Metazoa; phylum Arthropoda; class Insecta; order Hymenoptera; family Platygastridae; genus Platygaster; species Platygaster robiniae. The sequence goes on along the minus strand of CM052019.1, from coordinate 48,394,981 downwards.
AATATTTCCTATTTTTTCCATTACCCCCATTACCTTATATTAATATATTAACTCCCATTAACCATTGTATAAAGATTCGATAACAAATAAGATATTTTATAAAAGATGCCAAAATGGGATAATCTAGATGAGATAACAATATAAGATAAGCGAGAAAAGATACAAACATAAGATAATGGAGATGAAATGACCAAGATGAGTTCATTATTATGACATAATTTAGATGATATAATCGAGATAAATTGATCTATATTAGTTATCAAAATTGCTAATGGTCTATTATAAAATGTTAGTACACTGTACAAATAAAGTGAAACTTCTAATGACTTAAAATTCTTTGTATAGCGAACGAAGTATTTCTCATTCTCCAAAATCAAGTTAAGGTATTATGAGCGCATGAACAAAAATAAGGGAATATTTCTGAAAAAATTACACTTTGTCAATTAAACCCAAAAAAATGTGTACGCTTTATTAGAAGTATTTTGTTTACTTAGTTTTCGAGGAAAAAAATTCCAAAATATGGGTCGATTTACTCTTGTTCTTATGGAGCATATCGTATTTTCTTGCATAATTCAAGAACGAATAAGGAAATTTTTCTACAAATTTGCCAGACTTCAAATTAAACATTCGAAATCAAGTTTCAATTTACTAAACGAATTTCTACTATTTAGTTTTTCTAAAAAATAGTAAAAAGTATCACTTTCGGATAACTGTCATTGCTGAATTTGACATTAAACAATGTTTATTACTGCCGTACGCAGTTTCTGTTGTGTATGGAGTATATAAATAATAAAACATGGCGATTTCCAGATAGGAAGAATGCGTAATATTAATTTTTTACAAATATCGATTTTAATAATTTTTATATTTTTGACAGCTTTCACGACTCGGAGCTACGTTCAGAGTATTTCACTGCTCATAATACCTTAAATTTAATATCTGAAGTCAAACTTTTAATATCCTACCACAAAATAGAACTCCATTTATCTTACAATAAATTTAAATCCGATGTTTAACTTTTACCGTGATTTGATAAATTGACATCATTTTAAAAATTACGAAATTTTTCAAATTTACCAATTTGAAAAATGAAAAAATCACTTATAGTGCAAAAATAAAAAAAGGCTGGAAAACCATAAAATGTCACAAAATATCGAAATAACATTATTTCACGAAATTACAAAATTTTCAAAAATCCTGAAATCCCGGAAGGTTCAACAATGTCAAAAAAGTCTCAATAATGGCCAAATATTAAAAAATCATGAAATGTCACGAAATTCACATGATGATAATATGTTACGCAAAAGAAAATGTATGAAAATTACAAAATTATTTGTCTAATGACAGGCCAAAATTTTCCTATTTTTGGCATTAGTATATATATATATATATATATATATATATATATTCATTCATTCATTCGTGTCAAAACAGATTCGTGCTTCTGTCTTCTTGAAAATTCAAGCTCAAATTATATATATTATTTTCGAGTTTTAAGTTGTTCGAGTCGATCGGAACCCATGTATTATAGTTATTTTCTCATCGCCCACTTGAATGCGATCGATCGCAGTAAAGGTAAAAATCATTCTCAACCATATTGTTGAACCGAATTCCATATGGTTGAAAATAAATAATATTCGCGGTAGCGGCACGAGTTTCTTGGTACGTTATTCCCAAAGAAAATATTTTCCGAAGTTTTTTCCAATGCAAAGCTTTCCCCAAATATTTTTTCCAACAACTTTTATCAAAAAAAATTTTCCCTCAAATATTTTTTATCAAACTCGCAATTTTTTCAAAATCAGTGAATTATTGAACAACCATTTTTCGAGATTTAAAGATTTTGTAATTTTTTTTTCTTTTTTTATCCTTTTTTTATTGATGCGCTTTAAATTTAAAAATATTAGATGTATTTAATTACTTTTGAATGACTTTTAGTTTTTCAGAGTATCTACTGTACAGGAAAAGTAGGAATTTTTTGCAACGTACAGGAATTTGTTATTGTTGAAATTTAAGTTATCAATGAAAATTAATTCATCAGTATTTAAAATTGTATAATTACTCTATGGGTATTTTCCAAAATTAGGTTCTTTCAACATAAAATTCATGATGAATTTTTATTGAAAAACCAAATTAACTGAATTTTTTGGAAGCTATATTAATGCAAAAAAAAGATTTTCAAATTTTTCCTTCTCTGAATTGTTAAATTCGTGGCTAAATTTGTGAATAGTTGAAAAATTTTAATTTTTTTATCATATAACGAAATAATTACACAGTGAAAAAATAAATATTTGTGTCATGAGATCGTGAATTCGACTTCAAAATACTACATGCTTAAAAATTAATTATTTCGATTTTTTTTGTTTCCTAAAAAATGATTTTTTTCATCTAATTCACAAAAAAGTGAGAGTTAAAAATAAAGGCGGGAAAAAAAAAAAATTACCAAAGTGTTCTGATCTCGAAATTTAGAATAAATGACAAACGGAAATTTCGAGATCATAATAATTTGTGATTTTGATGTTTTGGATGGAAAATTTTTTAAATCATCAATATTTTGTATTGAAAAACCGAATTGACTGCAATCTTATGAATTTGTGTTAGAAAAAAATGAATGGAAAACAGTAATATTTATAGACCTAACCAATCAACTGATAAAACGTAGAAAATTTTGATTAAAGAAGATTTAAGACGCTAATTTTTTGGATGATACAGTAAAATAAAAAATTAGTAAATATAATTTTTTTGGTTATACAGTAAAAATTTTACTTATCAATAAAAAATGAAATTTCCACTATTTCAGATTGTATGATTACCTACTCAATGTGGATGTTTAAATTAAATTCATATTAATAATATTTGATTATGAAATTCATCATAAATTTTTATCAAAAAACCAAATTCAAGGCATTTTTGAAAACTTATAATGTTATCATTGCAATGAAAAGAATTTCAAATTCCGTTAATTCTGAATTAAAATATTCATCTATAAATTTGTGATTAGTTAAAAATTTCAAATTTTATATTGAAAAATTAAGCAATTGAACAATCATGCAAATAAATGCTTGAGTAATGAAATTATAACTTGAATATTTAAATAAAAAAATATATTTGACTGATATCAATTATTTACAGATCAATTACTGAGATTTTTAAATTTCATAAATTGTTTGTGACAATTTTTTTATTGGATTCACAGTTATAGATTTATAAAATTTGATGCTATAGTATTAAAAGTTTCAACAATTTTGAGTTTTACATTGATTTTGAATAAAAAAGAATTTTTTATAAAGAAATTTGATACTTTTGTTCCATATTTTTACAGTATTTTTATAATTGAAACAATGTTTTATTGTATAAATTGTATAAATTGAAGTGAATGTATTATTATTGAATTCAATATGAATTTCTAGAATTTTTTCCAGGATGATAAAAAATTATATTATTACATATAGAATTATATTATTATTTCTTTTCTAGAATTTAAAGTTTCATAAATTTTTAAGAAAATTATATCTACATAGTTTTTATGTATCAAAATATTTCTAGTATTTTTTGCATTTTTCTACCATATGCGAAACCTTGAAGGATTTCACAGTATTTTTATAGATTTTTAATATTTTTTTAGATTGCTACATAAAATTAAAAAAAAAAAAATGAATGAAAAACAGAAATATGTATAGACTTAACGAATCAACTAAAAATTTTAATTAAGGAAGATTTATAATCCTAAATTTTTGGAGAATTACAGTAAAAACATTACTTATCAATAATAAATGAAATTTTCAACATTTCAAATTATATGATTTATCCTACTCTATGTGGATTTAGAAAATTAAATTCACTTCAATATGAAATTCATCATGATTATTCATTAAAAAACCATATTTAATGGATTTTTGAAAAGTTATCATTGCAACAAAAAAAAGAATTTTAAATTTCGATAATTGTGAATTGAAATATTCATCTATAAATTTTTGATTAGTTTGAAAATTTCTGATTTTCTATTGAAAAATTAGGCGATTGAAAAATAAAAAAAAATAAATGTTCGAGTAATGAAATTATAACTTGGATATTTAAATAAAAAAATAAACTTGACTAATATTGATTATTTACTGATCAATTACTTGAATTTTTTAATTTCATAAATTGTGTGTGACAATTTTTTTTATTGGATTTACAATAAAATAAGAGTCAAAAGGAAAGGCGAGAATTAAAAAATGACCAATGATATGTTTATGTATTTAATTAATGACAAATGAAAATTTCGAGATCAGAAGAATTTTAGATTTTGATACTTTGATGAGAAATTTTAATGATTTAATTGCTGCAATCTCATTAATGTGTGTTAATAATTGATGAAATTTCTCCTTAGCATTGTTACACAGTGCTTTACATGTATAAATTTGCATTCAAAATTTTTTACTTGATATATTGCAAGTTAAAAAAGTTGAAATAACTGAGAAATAAAGAAACGGAAATATTGATGGAATTAAAAAATTGTTGAGTCAAAAATATTTGCTGTCTTGATATTTTGGAAGAGTAATTTTCGAAATCGAAAAAAAATTTCATGCACCTCGCAATTTTAGCTAATAATTAATTCATATAATTCATCAACAAAAAATAAAGCTTGTAGCATTATTATTTAGTGTTGGAATTTTCAAAATCCATGCACGCGAAAACTTAAAACTGTACAGAAAACGTACAGGAATTTTTTCCAGCCAATTCAGTATGCATGTTTCAAAACTGTATTAATCATATACCGATTCGTTCCAGCAGAAGCGAAATCAACGCGCAATTCGGAAAATTTGTACAGCGCAACGAAGCGTTTCGGAAAGATAAAAATCACGGATGGAGGAGCGAAATCAGAGGATAACCTCGTTCCGCCAAGACCACCGAAACCAATTCACATGCTTCCGGAGAATTCGGTGCGCAATTACACGAACCTAGATGGCGCCGCCGAGAGTCCCAAGCCAACAACGCCATCTACTCCCGCGGCGAGGACCGTCTCCGACGCGACTTACGACTTCCCCAGGTCGCACCAGCCAGGTTCCGCGGAGGCTGGAGGCGCAATGGGACAAGTTTTTTCGAGACATTGCTATTCGAACGCCGCGCCTTCGACTGTGGACGATCGCATATTCCGTTACGACTTTCAAGATGAGGAACCTTCGAGCCCCAGGTCCGAAAGTTCCATTCCTGCGACGTACTCGAATCTCTCGAGTCCTTTGGCTTCATTACCGCCCGGGGCAGTGCCGCCTCCACCGCTTGTTTTGAGGTAATGAGAATTTGAAATTATTCGTGAAACTTGTTAAGTTGAATTCAGTTTCACGTTTCTTGTGGTATTTTGAAAGAGTTGACGGCTGCATTTGTTTTTGCAGGCATCTGAAACCTAAGCGAACAACAAGTGACTCTCGATCAACCATAAGTAACGAACCATCTCCAATATATGGCAATGCTCTCACAAGCTCAGCCGAACATTCTCCGGCCGAACCACCAAATATTGACAGGAGAAGGAAGCCTTACTCTAATTCTCTTCAAATTCCGGAAGGTAATTTTTTTATGGAATTCATTTAAAAATTAGAGTTGGTTGTTTTTTTAAATGTTAGATATCATGTTTGTCTGAAAAATTTGTATAAAATTGGCTAAAAAAAAATCTTGTTGCATTCTTTAGAAGGGCCATTACAACTGGCATTGCCACCTGCGAGAGGAGGGAGATTGAGGGCCGCACCAAGTCCTACGCCACCTTCGATTTCTCATTCTTCGCGTCGACATTCAAGTTCTGACGAAAACAGTGCTCAGGAAGATCAAGATTTGGTGAGTGATGTCTGAATTTATTTTTTTGAAATACCTTTGTTCTGGAAAGAAGAAATCAAATTGAGTTTTTGAAATGGTTTCCAGTATATTTATCGGTTAATTTAGACGATTCTTTTGCGGATTGATTTTCAAATCCATTTACAATCATTTCGTAGTTTATTATGTTTTATAAAAAATTCGTTTAATATTTCACTGAAAATTACGTGTAATTCAAAGGTGATTTTTAAAATTTGTATCTTATCTTTCCGGAAGTTGTTTACCGTGTTGGAAAAAACAAAATTTCTAAGATTATCGAACAATAAGGAATTTCGTGATAATGGCGAAAGTTTTCGACATTGTGGAAAAGTTTTCAAGTCGAACTAAATTTAGATCTAATTTAGAACTCTCTTAAGACTTGAACGAATTTAAAGACATTTTTTAAATTTATAAATATTTCAAAACTTGTAATAATCTCGATAGTACCTAAATAATTCTAGAATTTGGACTTCGTTCAATTCAAAAATTATGGAATCGGGTATTTCTAGTACCTTTTGTTTTGAATTTCTGAAATCTTGGAAACTGGAAATACGTTCGAGATTCCACATTTTTACGAGATCCTGAACAATAAAATCTTAAGTTCAAACACAAGTATCCAATTATTATTGATAAAAAAATTTGTTATTTGCAAATAGTAAAAACTTCTATATCGTAGAATTCGTTATATTTCAATTTTGTTTGACATTTCAAAAAAATTTGCCCAAAATTTAACAGAACACGAATAGATATTGTGACAGTAACTACTGCACAGTGTATGGTAAACTCAGATTTTCGATTTCATAAAAATCGAATGTCCAAAATATCAAAAATCTTCAACATTTAATTTAATAATTCAATTGTTATTCACAATAAAGATTAGTTTGTTTGTGAATTCTGAAAATTAATAATATCATAAATTTCTGAATCCTACAATTCATCTTCTAAATTTTTTGACATTTTAAAGAAATTCGTAAAAAAGTTTTATAAAGAAATCAAAAATATTTTTTGTAGCGTTTCCTGCCCCCGAGTCGAAATATGAAAGTGCTACAGTATCTTGATTTGGATCTCGACGCTGCTCCTGAAAGAGTGTCATCATCAGCGCATTCCACGAATCAACCATCGTCGAGTTCGACAGTTTACAAAACCGTAGACTTTTTGAAAACCAAGGCCTTTAATCAAACGAAACAACGCGTCGAGCAAGAGCGAAAACAGTGCAATGAATAGCTCTCGTAAAATTAAAGGTAGGATTATTGATGTTTTCCATAATTCGCTACTGTCAAAATTAATCAATTTTATAATTTGAGATAAGATCGATTGAAAATCAACTTCTGCATTAATGTTATCAGCAACTTAGAGACAATTTTTTGATTGTTTAATTATTGGTCATTGAAATACAAGTTTTGAAAAGTTTTCATATCGTAGGATCAAGCCGTAGATGGTATCTATGGTATCAATAATCCTAGCTAGAACAGGGCCAAATTCTGCTCAAAGTATTTCAGGGTATTTGAGGTGTTACAAAGAGTAAGTTTCTACCCTTAGTATGATTTGGGAACTTTATAATCAAAGGAAAACGAAATTCTGTTGTGGGTAAAACTCGTGCCATTGTGATAAAAGTCGTTCAAAGATGGAACGAATGCCGAGAAAAATGTGTAACGATTGTTTTTATATTGTAGAGGACCAAATACATAACTGTAAGTGACCTTGTACATTGTGACAATCATGAAGATAAAATTATATACACCAATATTGATGAAAGGAAAATTTTAATCCAGTTAAACACATTTGGATAGTCTTGAATTGATTGTTGCTAGTAATTTTTATATAGGCTTTTGCGAACGACCTTTTCATGCATGTAACGTTTCCAGAAATCCTAAATCTTTCTGTGGAATGTTAAGAAATCATATATTTTATAAATTTTATGACGAATGTTTGGTGCGAGACATATCGAAACCCGCGAAATCGTTTTTTTTTTACATTGGGAAACGTTCTAGTCTCGAATCATGTTCGAATCAAGTTCGTTGTTGATAATTGTTAAAGTTGAATATTTTGGAATTTCCATATTGGCTCTTTAATTTTTTCTATGATGTGCATTTGCAATAGATTTACGTCAGTATTAATTTGCAAAATTTGTCGACGATTCAGGTTAGATAACTGCGAAAATTTGTTACCGTCAATGACAATGCCTAGAGAATTGATGTAAATCCAAATAAATGTATTTTTCACTTTATTAAAGTTTCATTGAAAAATAGCAAGTCTTGGATGATTTTCCCTATATCGTTCTTCCTTTTGCCATTTACACGAGGAAAAAGTACACTTTTAGTGCGCGCGTAATCATTTTATTCATTCGAAATGATTACTCATTTCCATTAAACATGAAATAAGTACCGATTCCTCCATGAGGAAATGGAAAGGTGGTAATAAATAAAAGCTTCTGATACATTCAAAATGCTATTAGAAACAATAAATCATCCTTCGTTGGGTATAAATCACCATAATCGACTTGGGCAAAAACACGGGTTTTATATCCCGTGAATTTGATTGAATGGAAGTAAAATGCTTGCGAATACGCGTGTTACGAGCAATTTTTATTTGCGTATTACTCATAATCCTTTGCCGAGCGCTCGTTAAACTTTCTCTTAATGCGAGACCCGCGATCCGTTTCATGCTCAATTTTCATACGTATCGTGTTGAAGGTCCGAGGCGATTTGGCGAATTTATAACGCGAATACGAAAAATTTGCAAATGCGGTGAACTTTCGTCCGCGCTTTCTCTAGGCAACTTTACGGTCATTAAACGCGTGCGATCTTTCGCAGGAAAGATCTTGATTTCACAGATCAAAGTATAGATCGGAGACATTATACGTTGACTGTTCATCTGGTTTGTGGAGATAAACGCTTGGGGCAAATCGGGCATTACGACCGTGAAATAGGATGTGCATGAGATTGTTCTCGATTCATGGGGATACCTGGAAGTTTTCGAAAAGTGGATGTACCTGAAGTTTCAAACGTTTAAAATTGAACAAAGCGAAAAATTTAATGAATTTTAGATTCCTTTTCACTTGGAGAATTGTGTGAAATATCTTGTTAGTAAGCGTAAAGTTTATTATTTAGACCAAAAAGACCATGAAAGCATCAGGAAAGTTTTTGAAGTAAATCTTCTTAGGCGGCATTATCACTTTTCAGGAGTGTAATTTATTCTAGAATAAAATTTATGTAGGGAGTAACTTGGAGATTTTGTAACACGTAACACTGTAAACTGTAAGACTGTAAGATTATGATGTAAGTAAAATCTACCATATAATTGAACGGCTCATGACGAATCACAAAATATCACAAATTCGCTGATAGTCACAAAAGCACAAAATGTCACAAAATCATGAAATATCACAAGCATACAAAATGTCACAAAATCACTAAAATGTATAAGGTTATTTTACAAAAGCAACAAGAATGTCATTAATAGATTTAGCTGAAAATTAGGAATGAATTAATTTTTTACCTGATTTAAGTTAAAAAATGAAAAAAATACCACACAGGAAAATTGAGGGACTTTTTAAAACTAAAAAAGTTAAGAGGAATAAAGTCTATACATAGGAACCTTTTTGAAATAAAACTTCTTAGGCAGCATTATTCAACTGATTTACAGTTAAGAAACGAAAAAAATACTACACAGAAAAATTGAGGGATCTGTTAAAACTGAAAAAGGCTAGAGGTGTCTAAAAATCTATAGATCGGAACCTTAAAGAAAGTAACATGAGAAGTTTTACTTCTAATGCGTGTTTATTCAACACGCTCCAATTTTTTCTTGAATAAACCTCTTTTTTCCTTTTTCGTTTAATTTTAAACGTTCGGAATTTCATGCACATGAAAAGTGGCCATTTGATTCAGAGTCTGATTTGTCTGGGTTTGTGGTTTGTTTCTGAAAGATATGAAACAATTATTGGAAATCTTTTGTTGCTGTACTTCGAGTTTTGGTTGAAAAAGGGTTGATTAAAGTATCTATTATATGTGGGTTTTGAAAAAATGTAGAAATATTATTGATTTTATATTTCCATCCAAAATCAAAGTGAAAACAAGTTCGAATTATTAATTTGTATTGGAAACAATTTTTATTTGTTTTCGTTTATTTTTAAGCGCTCTGAATTTAAGTAGCATGAAGTTTCTGGATTCACAGTTATTGCAAATTATTATAATGGTTTTGTTCAGGTGTATATTACAACATACTAAAATTAGGTATGTTAATTAGGCACAGATATACGTGAAATTTACTAAAATCCTTTTGAAAAGATATTTATAAATATCTGTTTCCTAAAAATAAAAATTTATTTTAATATATACTTTTTCATAATAATTCTAATAAAAATACTCCGTGGTTCCTACTTTGATTATTACAAAAGTGTGTTGAAATATATTTAAAAGAAACTCAGAAAAATTTTTATAATCAATGAATTATCAAATATATTCCATTTTCCCTGTTGCATTCATTTTGTTCTCTACTGAGATCCTATGACTATTGTTGATTTATTTTTTATTCAATTCGTTCACTACACATTTCTTTTAATTCATATATGTATATTCTTTGTTAATCTCTAAAAAGTGAATTAAACATGAAACTACTTTTTTATCTTTATGAATAAAATTTTGTTTCTCAAGTAAAATGGATGAAATTCTGAAATTTTTGTTGAAAATAATTTTTATTTTTATTTAGATTTTAAATCATCTTCAAACATTATTGCCTACTCCTCCCCCCAAGATATAATTAATTTTCAAACAACCAGAATTAAATATAAAAAAACGTAAGCAGCTGTTTTTGTGATAGCCTTTTTTTAAATTTCATTATTTTGACTAAAAATAGTATATTAATAATAATTCTTGTGACAAGTTTTGTTATGACGTCAAAAACTCCATATTTTTTTAGAAAAAAAAGCTTTTTGAACATTTTTTTGAGTTATTGCTCGTAAAATCGATCTTTTCTTACGTGTTTACTATTTTTTCATTTTCTGTAAATTACGAGCAAGTGCCTTAAAAATTGTTTCAATCATTTTATAGCTGTTAACTTTGATTATTTTCATTGGAATTAGAATAATAATAATAACAATTTGTAGTAATTTTTGGTATGAGGTTAAAACCCAATATTTTTCTGCAAAAAAGTATTTTTCAAACATTTTTTAAAGTTATTGTTAGTAAAATCGATCTCTTCTTTTACGTGTTTATTATATTTTTTATTTTTTGTAAATTATTAACAAGCACATTATATTTTTATGATAGTACGTGTGAGATAAAGTATTTCCATAATGTATATAAAATTGTTTTAATCATGTTAATTGTTAATTTTGATTATTTTTATTGCAATCGGAATGATAATAATAATTCCGTAGTAACTTTTGGTAGGACGACGAGAACCCAATATTTTCAAGAAAAACAGTGCTTTGTAAACATTTTCTTTATGATTACTGGTAAAATTGATCAAAATTTTTTTAGAAAAAGGGCTTATTAAACATTTTTTTTCAGTTATTGCTAATAAAGTCGATCTATTCTTACGTGTTTTATTATTCGTTTTATTCTTTGTAAATTATTAACAAGTATTAAATTATCATAGTATATGTGTAAGGTTATAAAGTATTTTCATTTGCATAAAAAAATTGTTTTGATCATGGTGCATGTTAATTTTGATTATATTTATTGGAACTGGAATAATGATATTATTTGGTACCAATTTATGGAAGGACGTTAAAAACCCAATAATAATAATAATAATAATAATAATAATAATAATAATAATAATAATAATAATAATAATAATAATAATAATAATAATAATAAACAGTACTTGAACATTTTTTTCACTATAATATGTCCTTGGGTAATTCCTAAAAAGTGTATAAAAATTATACTTTTAGGGTCCTCGCCCTAAAAGCTACTCTTCAAGTCCTTGATACAAAATATACTATATGAGAAACTGAAATTTTTACAAGAATGTATTCGATAAAATCTTATAAGAAAAAAATTTCGACAGTGAAACAATCAGAAATCGGAACCAGGTGTTTCTGTAATAAAATGTGCTTTAGTTTATAGCACAAGTTCATTTTACGACTTGATGGTTATTTTTTTTTAAATAATTTCGATAATGTTAATTTTTTATCTTGATTGTTAATAATTGCTAATAGACAGATAATTCAAATCTTATATTAGTTATCGTGAGAGCGTTGAAAGGTCTGTATTTTTAGGAACCAAAGAACCCAGTAAAAAATCTTTTCCATACTACACACCTGTAAATTTAATCTCTTCACGCGAATATTCTTCGTTAATCTCTTAAATTCAAAAGTATATCAATCTTTTTTAATTTAAACTTTTATATGTATTCATTATTTCATTTTGCTTATAGAGTAAAATTCAAACTATTTTGTTACTTTTATGCATAATTTTTTATCTTTTTTTCTGCAACATTTCTATGTAGTGACTTTTATACATTCAAACTTCTATCTCCTTCCTTTGACAGAATTTTATATTAACCAGCAATTTATCTTAATAAAAATTATGAAAAATCGTACATGACAAAATATATCTGAGGTCGCAGAATAAGTGTACTTAATATCTCAATTTTAATTTTTGTCGAAAATGACTTTTCGTTTATTTAAATTATTGCTTATTCCAAATGAAAGAAGTTATATGATTATCGTGATATATTTACCACTTTGAATTCACGACAGGGAAATAGTTGAAGAGAATCTGTCGGAGTTTACAGAAGATGTTCTAGGTTCCGAGAACGTATGCGCTGTTCATCTAATTAAACATGATTTAGCATGTAATCGAACCTGGCTTAATCAACTAGCTTTTCACATCTTCATGGCGTTCTAAAAAAATTGTGCTGTATTACCTGACGCGTTCCGATAATTTTTCTTATTTCTACTTCTGCCCATCAGATTCGAATTCAATCGAATGCGCAGTTAAAAGGCGAAAGTAATTAGCCATTTGCTTTTTGGCGCTCCTTCATTTTCATGATATAAAGTCGAGAAGAAGAATGTTACATAAACGAAATTAATGATCAACGATTGCTCGAAAAGAAATATCGACATTAAAGAAAAATGTTTTTTCACGAGTAAATTAATCGATGACAACGAAGGATGCAATTTATCAGAGTAAGTGGGAACCTCATTCTGATAAATTGAAAAAATTGGAAAAAAAAGTTATAAGATTTGATCGACGTTTCGATAAAGATTTTTGTTCTGTAAGAATTGCGGTGATCGCATCCTCGGGCGGTGCCTTTTGGGTTATCAGAGAATGGAGGATAGTGAACTCAATCAGAAAAGACCTTTCTCTTGCGAGTCAAGGTATTACCAACGCTCTACTTAAATCAGCTTAAATCGCTGGCACCTCGTTCTCTTCTTTGTCACGGCTCAGCGTTTATCGGACTCAATTTCTCGTCGCATCGAGAAGTAATTTCACGTACATTCCAGAAGGAAATAGTGAGGATTACAGAACTTTGTCGGTGTATTATAATTAGAGGAAGATCTAGACTAGAATTTTTGGGGAAAGGAAAAACAAATATTCCTACTCCAATAAGCAGCGAAGAAAGATCCGGAAAAACTCAGCTTCTCTTCTACCAAGTCATGCTGGTGCAAAAATCTTGACCTCCAATTTCCTTATTGTGCATTATCCGATTAATCACAAACAAAGCCTTCCACTCTCGACACGCCAAATCAGAGCCAACCTTCCGGCAGCGGAAGAAGCAAGGCGATTTTCGAGAAGGAAAAGGCGCGCACTGTTATTCCACGCGCAATGAATATTCTAACGAGGCAGCGTAATTAAAGTGGCTACAAAGTGTATAGGGTTCAGCGAGGCGCTTTTCCGTGCCAATGGGATAGCCCGTTAAGCGGCGCAAGAATATCAAAGGGCGCTGCTTCACGGGGCGAAAAAAATAATAAAAAAACCATCGTGATCCACGAATGTTGCACTGTTACGCTATCCGGGGTATGTACCTAGAGGTAAATATCAGGGCCGAGGTCTCGCATGCCCGTAACTTCTTCCCGTTCCTCCAGCTTGCGTGGCAATGACACCGAATCTACCGTGTTCCGCATTTCCGGTCGCCCCAACGGTATACTCTTATGTCTTGAAGCTTCTTCAACCTTCTCGCTTTGCAATTCTTACATACAACGGAACCTCCACCCTACCATTATTGAACATGAAATAGTTTAGAATAAAGGCTACAGTCAGTAACCCGAGTATGATTTCGTATTCGATCTTTATACAAGAATATAAGCAGATATTAAATCATGCTATCTTTTCTAGATTTCAGGATAGTTTCATGGGGTAGTGCGTCCAACAATGTACTAAAATCTATAAAGACATTGCAGAAAAAGGCAATAAAAGGGTCATCATTTTTAAAATCAGTTTGGTTGTCAGTGACCAAATCACCGATTTCTCTCAAATTTTTTAAATAGTCACGTAAGCTAGTTTTAAAATATGCATATTTTTTATTTTGGGCTGAAAATCGGTTTTTGCGGAGAAATTCAGATTTTAGATTAGGCTGTCAAATTCAAAGTAACCTCACTTTTGTCGAAAACTTTTGTTTTAATCCTTATTTCTCATCAGACAATCTATGGATTTCAATCATTTTTGTATGAAAACGTTCGAAATTGTACGAAATTTATGAATAATGTATTGAAAATATTTCTTGTAGCGTTGTTGGATTGTTATTAGCGTAAATGAAAAAAGTGTGACAAATTTTTGAGTGGATAATTTTCATATTGCATCATTTTTTTCTTCCCGTTTTTTTTTTCATTGATTGGTAAAGGTATGAAGTACATTCTGTAAAAACCGTTACTTGCTAAAACGTTTCGTTTGTAAGTGAGAATTTTTTTTCCGATTTTTCAGTCTGTCATTAACAAGTGATTATGAAATTACAATATATTTTCACATTTCTTGATCTTAAGACACTGTTATATGTTCCATTTAATGATGATATATATGTATTCTAAACGAAAATAATAAGTAAAAAATTTCTAACCAGATGTTCAACGGCTCGAAATACAACTTGAAATCAAGCTTTCGCACGGATCACTAGATTGCTAAAATACTTATAATCACACATAATTTCATAACATTACTTTCGTTTTCATTTCTTGGAAACATTGTATTACGTTTTTATGTTTACGTAGAATACTGAAGGTTGGAATATTTATTATCGGAAAAATGTTCAAGCGCGGAATTATGCGATAATGTCATCATAAATTCCGTACATTTTTAAGCAAAATAAATACATGTAAAAACGATATTCCATGTTTGAGAAACGTTCATTTTATTCCAAACAAAATAAATTATTCAACATTTTCAACGTGCTCACGTTTCAATGTTTTTTCGGTAAACGAAGATGCTTTTCGTCAATATACTATTTCGTTTAAATATGAATACATCGAATTACTTTATGAAAGAATAAAAGGTTTCAATTTTTGCAATCTTATTTAGGAAATTTCTCGGATTTTAGTATTTTTTAACGTGTGAAATCTTAAAGTATAATATTTGATGTGTAACCATTAATGAGTTTCTCGAATATCTTCGCGTTTGAAATGCATTTTATGAATTTCCGTATATAAGCTTAAGTTAGCAATTATCATCTATAAACAATTTGCAAAGAAATTTTACAATCAAACCAGGTCCACGCAAGTAAATATAAATATAAAAGTTATTCTCAAGAGACACGAACGAAAAATTGGTGTCATATTATATCCCGAGGAATGAAAAACCAAGTTAAGAAATTTTCATTAAAAATATACTTTATTATCGAATAGGATATACTACAGTCAACTACAGTGTCTGAAGATCAAGAAAAGTGAAAATATATTGAAAATTCATAATCACTTGTTAATGACAGGCTGGAAAATCGGAAAAAAATTCTCATTTACGAACGAAACATTTTGGCAAGTAACGGGTTTTACAGAATGTAGTTCATACCTTTACCAATCGATGAAAAAAAAAAAACGGAAGAAAAAAAATGTTGCAATATGAAAACTATTCACTCAAAAATTTGTTACACTTTTTTCATTTACTCTAATAACAATCCAACAACGCTACAAGAAATATTTTCAATACATTATTCATAAATTTCGTACAATTTCGAACGTTTTCATACAAAAATGATTGAAATCCATAGATTGTCTGATGAGAAATAAGGATTAAAACAAAAGTTTTCGACAAAAGTGAGGTTACTTTGAATTTGACAGCCTAATCTAAAATCTGAATTTCTCGACAAAAACCGATTTTCAGCCCAAAATAAAAAATACGCATATTTTAAAACTAGCTTACGTGACCATTTAAAAAATTTGAGAGAAATCGGTGATTTGGTCACTGACAACCAAACTGATTTTTAAAATAATGACCCAAAGATAATTTTCAACAAGAAAAGAATCTACCCATCTACAATACTTTTTGAACAGAACGTGATTATGGATATTCGGAGGGGTTTTTGATAAATACGTTGTTTCAAGAATTTGTGGATTTGCAACATTTGCCTTCATTGAATTGGAGAAATATGAGAGGCAGTTCTTTGAAACCACCTTTCATCAGGAAGAGGATTTATAGTAGATCTTTTTGCTGTAGCAAGTACAGATTTTGCAATGCACTGCCGGAAGATGTTAAGAATCTGGATTCAGCAGTTACAGGTGAATATAGGCTCAAGCGACTGATTCAACAGTGGATACAGAGTATTAAGGATGATGTCATAAATAGGATGTTGGAGTGAAAATGGATATGATATATTTGAAGGGTGGATATTCAAAGTTGTATAACGGCTATTTCCAATTTTTTACAGAAGAGCGGATAAACGCTCGTATTTTTTGAATTTTTTGAAAATCTCGTGACTGTTTTTTCATTACAAGGCAGTACATCACTTATTTTAGTTTGAAACGATTTCGATTAAAATTGAGGAAAATACGACCACTTGAAATTTCGCCACGTATAAGTCGAGGGGGTCTGGCAGTTCAAAGTCGTGTATCAACCATTAGCATTACTCAATAAAAGTAAGAGAAACAAGCTTTGCAAAGGTTTTATTACGTTTTTGGCAACTCTATAACCGAAACACTTCAATAGATTTGGCTTTTTGTATATTATTGCCATTATTTGTGATTGTAGATAGAAATCTAATAATTATGTTCGCTTACCATTTTTATTCGTAGTTTTTATTGTTAAAAACATTGTTAATTGTAACAATATTATCAAACGCATGGTTTGACGGTTTCTAACATTAAGGTATTATGAGCACGTAAACAAAAATAAGGGAATGTTTCTGAAAAAATTTTATTTTGTCAATTAAACCGAAAAGAATAAGCGTCGATTTACACGTGTTCTTATGGAGCGAATCGTATTTTCATGCAGAATTCAAGAAAGATTAAGGGAATTTTCCTAAAACTTTTCCAGACTTCAAATTAGACATTAACAACCAAGTTTCAATTTACCAAACGAACTTCCACTGTTTAGTTTTCCTAAAAAAAAGTCACAAATATTATTTTCGGAGAACTGTCATTGCTTTATTTGACATTTAGCAATTTTAAATACTGCCGTAACAGTTTCTGTTGTATATGGAGTATGTATATAATAAAGCATGGCAATTTCCATGTTTAGATGGAAATGTGTTATTCAATGTTAGAACAATATTGAATATTACGTACGAATCTATATTGAATCTTTAATAATTCGTATTCAACTAAACAGGTTTATAGTTAGATAAAAAATTTATTGTATCTCCCCATTTCGAAAAGTAACGGTAAAACCTAAATTTCCTTCAGTTACGGCCCAAACCAACTTAACGCTCTTCTTGGTTGTACGGTTTAACTTTTAATGAGTCTTTTCCTCAAGACCCTCGAAATTTATTGGTATACATACGAGGTACGAATGATGGGCGCGGATGTGCGAGCAATCATTGCGGTTCTGACTTTGTGTTTTGCTGATTGTATTCCGGGATCATTAAGTATACTGTTGCTTGTAATTGTTGTTTTTATGTGCCTCTTACGCGTGTCAATTAAAATCACGGTATATCAGCGAACAATTAAACTGTCGACGATTCGGAAGTTGAATGACTCTATGGACGATGCGCGTATTCAAGCCAGTAATAGGTACCTTGTAAAAACCTTTTTTTTTTTCCAATTTTTGGTAAATTTTGAGAACTGGGATCAGGCGTGTAGGAAGAGGGGGGTTTTGGGGGTTTGAACCCCTCCCGAAATTCTGATAAAATTAATCAATATTTAATGTAAAAACGAAAAAAGTTACATTGATAAACAATAAAAATATAAGTTACAAAAAAATGCCTGAAAACGTTAGCAGTATATATTTGGTAAAAAAGTAAAAATAATCAAAACTTAGGATTAGGTAGAAAATATGAGTCAGAAAAATTGTTGCAACCCAGTGAATAATCAAGAAAAATGAAAATCTACGAAAATGCTGAAAATTTACAATTAGATCATCAAATTCTAGAAATCTATACAAAATCCATTTAAAGTATCAGAAATCTTTCGATTTATACAAACAATAAAAGAATAATGAAAATAATTAAATTCTATGGAAAAACTGTTTTCTGAAAAATCTCGACGAATCCCTCTACGATCTTCAAATTTTGGGATTCTAGAGCATCAAATTCTAAATATACTATATATCAAAAAGAGTTCAATAAACGCAACAAAATATTTTAAATATTTCGAAAATCGCGAAAAAATAATAACGATATAAAACATTGAAAATCTGTATGAATGTGATTTCATCATTAATTCTTGAAATTTCTGAGAATAGATCGAAATTCGCATTGCAAAGCATCAAGTTCTTTAAATTTCTGTAGCAATCTACAAAAACATAAGTAATCTATAAAAATACCTCGAAATCCTCCACTTTTTCATATATTATACTAGAAAAATGTGAAAAATCGGTTTACTAGTGTACTATCTCAATCATTTACTCGTTTGCTAGTTTACTAGCGAACTAGTTTACTAGCTTACTTTTTTACTAGTTTATTAGTTTACTAGCTTACCATTTTACTAGTTTATTAATTTACTTGTTCAAGAGTTTACTAGTTTATTAGTTTATTAGCTTACTAGTGTTTTTTCTAACAAGCTCACTAGTTTTTACCAGTTTACTATTACAATTTTGACAAGTTTACTAGTTCACAAAATAACTGATTCACTTGTTAACGTGTTCGCTAGTTTACTATTTTACAATTTCAGTAGTTTACTAGATTACCAGCTTACTTATTTACTAGTTTAGTTGTTGAGTAGCTTACAAGTTTACAAGATTACCAGTTTACTTGCTTACTAGTTTACAGAAAATCTTTAAATTTACAAAAATTATGTAGAAATAATTTTTTTAGAAATTCATAAAACTCTGTCCTGGAGCATAATCATTAATATAATACTATAACTATATATAATTTCAGAAATTATTCTAGAAATTAATGTAGAAAACAATAAAAATACATCCAATTCAATTACATACTTTTGATTGTAGAAACACTAAAAAAATATAGAATAAAACTATTGAAAATCTTCATAAAAGAAATTGTCGTCTGAGAAATCAATTAAAATTCTCGAAATCGTTGAAAGCATCAATACTATAGCATCAATTTCTAAAAATCTAACGAGAGGTCCATAGAAATATTAGAAGTACATAAAATACCATAAAATACTACAAAATTTGTAGATTAATATACCATACGAAAATAATATAAATTTATGATGTACCTTCTATCTGTGTGGTTCAAATTTGCTCAAAAATAAATTCAAATATATAAATTTTTTTAAACTTTGATTCCTAGAGCATCGCATTTCAGACAGCTTTATAAAAGCCCATATTATTTAATATCAAATAACCCTTAAAGTGGTATAAATACAAAAAATGTTATTAAAAAAATTGACACCTCAGTTACTAATTGAAAATCACAAAAATCGAATTCCATTATTTACGAACATGAAGAATGTGCGACTCTGGACCCCGAAAATTGTATAACTTTTAAATTCCGAAATATAAAATATTTTAAAATCGCTCTCTCGTAACCATATATTGTCAAAGATGAAAAATTATGAAATCCCGAAGGAAAAATATTTTTCACGCTCGCAGCACAGAAATCCTTTATTCTTGTGTTTACTACTGTTCCGTGAAAAACGAATTCTCTGCCACCGCCTTTCCCTGCTATTTCTATGCCGCTCCAAGGTCGAGCGGCATAGAACTCGTTTTTTCACGACACAACAGTAAACAAAAGACTAAATGATTCATGTGCTGCGAGCGTGAAAAATATCTCTCGTGTCAAAGAGCATCGAAACTCGCGTTTTACTCGTTTCTGCTCCTTGATACGAAATATACTAATTTTAGAAAAACCGCTCCCGAAAATTTTTTCTGCGTACACTAGGGGTGTGCGGGATCCCGACTTTTCGGGAATCCCGACGCCGGAATAGGTCGGGAAAGGCTTCGGGACGAGAAAGGCGTTTTCCCGAACTTTTCGGGAAATCCCGATCTTTTCAGGATACAATCCAAAAAAGTTTCCTGATGCCGAAATTCATAGGAAAATGTATTTCGCATATTAATCTTTTCAGACACACAGTCTGTTTCCTCGACCCTGAAAAGTATGGATCCAATTAAATCGAAGGAAGCATTATCTTGTTCTCTTTTTTTTCACTAGATATATTCCATTAAATACTTAAGTCAAAGAGTCAATTATTCTAAGTAAATTAGCATTTTTGCAAATAAGAAATTTTGAAATTTCCTCGTTCATCAATATAAATTCATAAGATTGCAGTAAATTCGGTTGTCGGGCGCAAGAAATTTATATTTTTGAACAACGTTTATCAAAAACATAAAAAACATTAATTGTTTTACTCTTAAGACTTTCATTCCTGAATAATCGAAAATTTCAAGATTAGAACACTTCTATAATTTTGTTATTTTCTGCCTTTGTTTTTAGCTCTTATTTAGTTGTGAACCCAATGAAAAAGTTCTCATGAACAATTGATGAATTTTAAAAACCTAGAGATTTAATCTCGATCTAGTCGAGATCAGTGAGGTGTATTTTTTTCATTTAAAATAATTCTGAGTCACGAATTTATTACCTTAACATGCATTCTTCATTGTTTAGTTATTCAATCAAAATTTGAAATTTCCCATCTATTTACAAATTTTTCTATCTAGATGTTACTTTAAAAATCGTAAAATTTGCAATTCTCTTTATTGCAATGATAGTATTTCGAATACAAATTTGCGAATCAATTCAATTTAAAGAGAATTAAATTTCAAAAAAATACTTACAAAGCAATTCTACAATCTAAATGTCTGAACGCAGTTCATTTTTTTTTTCAATTAATTACAACAATGATCAATTCCCGTAGATTGCAAAAAATTTGGTAGCAACAATATTTCTCT
This sequence comes from Platygaster robiniae, assembly GCA_028476575.1. Classification (NCBI taxonomy): domain Eukaryota; kingdom Metazoa; phylum Arthropoda; class Insecta; order Hymenoptera; family Platygastridae; genus Platygaster; species Platygaster robiniae. The sequence goes on along the minus strand of CM052019.1, from coordinate 48,373,769 downwards.
GTGGTTCAAAACTCTGTGATTCAATAGCGTTTCTCTACTCACTATGTACTCGTATTTCAGAGCAGAAATTTGTATAAAGTACTTCTCATTATCCTAAACTTTCGATATTTTAGGACTTGAAAATAGCCAGATTTTTCGGAATTCCTGCAATTTTATGAATTCCCGACATTTTGGGGATTCCCGAAAAACTCGGGATCCCGTCCCGACCCGATGCAAAATTTCCCGACTTATCCCGACCCCCGAAATTCTCAGTCCCGCACACCACTAGCGTACACCCTTGACTTGGATGAATAATTGATAATTGAATAATTGATAAAATCATTATTTTACCAATTTTGAGTATGAAGAACTTTTCTTTCATTGCATATTTTTGTTATACTCTTGTATAGGTATCGATCAATCGAAAAAAAATACTGGTCAAAAATGGACAGTTCAAAAACCATAATTTCCAGATACTTCCTGGTCGTTAGACACCTTTTGTTCGTAATGCATCCTATCCGCAATGTTGTGCGGGTAAATCGATTTAATCTACCTTCTACTTCCCCTCGATTTGGTATCACGCCGCGCACGATCTCGATTCTCACGGATCATTCGACGTGACGATCATTAGGAGGATCCTTCGGAGGAAATAGAAATAGTCAATAGAACCGGCTAGTGCAGCCTCGTGAGAAAGTCAAGGACGCAGCACGCGCTCATACCTTATTATTTTGCCAATTTCGTAACGGACGCGTAGAGTTGGGATCCATTATGTCGATTTTTCAAATTCTTCAAAATTCGTGCAAGTCTATTCAAAGAGATTATTTTTATAATGTATTTTTTAATTCAAAATGATGAAACTCAAGTATATAAGTGTAAGCCACAAAATCATCAAATTTTATCCATATGCACAGAACCTAAAAAGGTTATTGTCAATTTTTCGAAATCTGTTTTCCTGAACGAACATTTTCCAAAATGACCTAACTTCGGATAAAATTTTTCCGGAAATATTTAAAGTTTATTGTGTGTGCTAGAAAAAGTGTGACAAATAAAAATTGCACACATTGTCAAATTTTATGAGTAGTATTATGTATTATATTCTCTAATTCTAATGATCTCTTTTTTATGCAAATAATTAAACAGTATTTACAGTTCAATTTCATTGTTCTGGGTATTATTTCATTACATTCTCATACTCAAATAATGTCTCTCTGAATATTATTTATTTATAGTAAAAAATAATAAGGGAATTTTTATTTTATAGTTCTAACAGTCACACTGTATTATTTTTTTTTTTCTCGAATTCTAATGGTATCTTTGTATTATTTTATTTCTATCTAACGGATATGAGACAATTTTTTTTCCTTAGTTCTAATGGTCTTTCTGTATCATTGAATTTATTCCTTTAATTATATTGATACCCTTGTAATATTTTATTATATTCAAACAGAAATAAGGCAAAATTCAATATTCAGTTATGTCTTTTTGTATCATTACCTTTTTTTTGCATATGGAAATTGAAATTATCCCCTTTTCAAATTTTACTTTAAATTTAACGAAAATACTGTATGTAATCTTCATAATCAAACTCCAATCGTCTCATAATTTTTTTTCGCTAATTCTGTTGTTATCCTTTTACAATTTTATCTTATCTGATATATTTTTTGATGATATGATTTTGTTTATTCCAAATAAATAAAAAAAGAAAAACAAACTTTATTATTGAATTATGATTGTATCGTCGTACTTTTTTTTTCTTTAATTTTATTAGATTTAAATTATTTCATTGTACTCAAACGGAAATAAAAGAATGTTTATTGTTTCATTTCAATAGTCTCATTATATTAGATATTTAATTTGAACCCCTTCCTACAATTCTAATGGTTCTGATATATTCGTTAATATAATTTCAATAGAAACATGGCAACTGTTTTTATCAGATTTCAATGGTTTATTTGTATTTTTTTTTTCAACGTTGAATGATTTCTTCGTATGATTTCATTTTAATTGGACCAAAATAAGGTAATATTCATAATTTAATTTCAGTTGTCTTTTCGTATTACTTTTTTTTTTTTCTTATTCTAGAAGTATCTCTGTATTATTTTATTTATATTTAAACGAAAATAAAGCAATATTTGGAACTAAATTTAGATTGTTTATTTGTACTATTTCATTCACCCCCCCCCCCCTCCCTCAATTCTTATGGTCTCTACATATCTTTTACTTTATTTGAGAAAAAAATAATAAGGGGATTGCTTCCTTCAAATCTAATGGTTTCTTTGCATTTTTTTTCTGATATGGAATGATCTCTTTCTAACATTTTATTTCAATCGAGGAAGAATAAGCTAATCTTCATTTTTTAATTCCATTCGTCTCATTGTATTATTTTATTTCAATTAAAAGAAAATGAGGCGATTTTTATCCTAGAATTCTAATATTTTAATTGTTTTCTGGACAATGTCTATTTTGGAGAATCATTCTGAATCTACGAATTAGATTCTTGTAGAAAAATTTTCGGATTCAAGATTCTACGAAAATTATACAAAAGATTTTTTTGGGAAAAAGATACGTATTTTCCAAAAAATTCTGTAACTCTCAGTTGATTTCGATACATTTTTTTCTAATAATTTTAAGTATTAATCTCAACTGAAATATTTATTCTGTACACATACAGTCAATCCCAACAGTTTAAAAAAAAAATCATTTCATCAATCTCAACTAAAATTTATGATATAGGCACCCTCAGTTTATTTTAACACTTGACTTTTATCCCTTTCTTTTATTTATTTTGATAATCTCAACTAATATTGCAAATTCAGTTTCAAGAAAGTCGAAATTTACGACGAAATTCGTACCTAACTAATGCAATTCCGAAAAAGTACGTGGTGCCTCTTTGCTCATAAATTTTATGGTCCTTGAAATTAGCGAACATTCTGCTCGAACGCGCCTGGCTTTGGGATATAGAACGCGTACTTCGCACGCTTTTAATTGTAATTTACGCTCGTATCAGGAGCGGATTTACAATCTAAGTGTTTCTTCGTGGCGTGAACTTGAAAAAGTACAGGAAGTTGTGCGATCGCCGATTTACGCCTACGGCTGCGCTACTTGAGGAATTTGTCGTCCCATAAATAACCTCCGATCGCGTCAGTGTTTGAGACACAAAATATGAAAATGCAGGGTCTTGGAATTTATTCTCATAAAATAAATATCAATTCAAGTATAGGTGTAATTTCGAATTGTGTAACTCATGGTGTAGTACAAATGATCGTCGTCAGGAGATTGAGTTTTGTGGTTTTAACGTGATGGAAACCGCGTCTCAAAGATCGTAAAAAAGCTTTTTTATTTATTCATAGATTTCAAGGAAGCTTGTAGTTTGTTCTTGACCAAAATTTTTACGAATCAGTGTCAATAGAATCATTTTTCATTTCATAAAAAACGTCGTGATTGACAAATTATCGATATTGTCTGACCTTATTGATCTACATCACTTAAAAACTTATTGATCTGTTTCACTGGTCTGACATGTTATTGAAGTACTCTACTGATTGACGGATGATTCTGACTTATTCACTACAAATTATTGATATGCATCACTGACAAACTTATCATTGATCTATTCTACTGGTTGACTTAATACTGACGAACTTTAATAATCTACTCGTCACTAACATTTCACAAAATTATTAAAATTTGTTCACATGGTGAAAAAAAGGAGTTAATCACCTTTCTCCGTATGATAATTAATCAAGTCGTTGAATAGACAATTTAATTAATTTTTTTGATTTATGACGAAACTCATGAAATTACGATCGGAAAAGTTCCATGGATTAATTAGAGTTTAATGTCAATGTCAAATACCCAAGCTCAGCATAAAAAAGGTGGAATAACCGGTGAGCATATTAATTTATATACTTCTCTATCTCGATGCCAAGTTTTCTCACAAGATCGCGTGCTAAAGAACAGTAAATCGAATGTTTCATGACTCGTAAATCTACCTACGTATTCACTTGAGTCTCTATAAAGCTTCAGTATTACACAAACGTCTTTCATATTCCATTTGAAATCGGACGATCTTTTTCACGCATTCTGATTATCTGAAGAAAGATCTCTTCACACAACAATTAAAACCAATGAAAGGAGAAAAAACCCATTTGACAATCGCTTCAATTATTCGGGGAATCTCATTTCGCTGTGTACATTTTTGTCATTAAAAAAGATGTTCGCCAATTTAAAAAAATTACATTTCCCACATCGTATGTGGTTTTCAGAAAACGGGCATTATTTGCAAGCCTGAAGAAGCAGCGAAAGTATATACAAATTGTACGTATCGCGTAATATCCAAGGTAGCTCTCATGTTCGGAAAATTATAAATCGTGACGGAGAGCATTAATATTTAATGTGTGTCTGCGACGAGTATCCATAAATCATAAGATAAAATCAATGAATCATTCATAAATTTCAACGTGGTCACAAGAATAAGCCGCCCTTAGTATCATATCAGAATGTGTAAGGTATATGAGATCTTGAGATTTGTATTGTTGAAATCAGGTTTTTCATTGTCTTTGGTGCTCATTCTGGTCATACGAATTCGAAGAATGGCAGAAATTTGAATAAAATTTTTCTGGTGCTTTTCCGGGTTTTTGAGTTTATGATTGAGATTTTAGAACTTAATGAATCTTTTAAATGAAAATCTAGGTAGTGTTGTGTAATATAAGTGTAATATTGTGTAACTATAAGTATAGTGTTTTTGAGTACTGTATAGAATCTCATACACTGAAAGTAGTATAATTATTCACTCTATTTACTATACATCTAAAAAAAATATATTTTCTTCGGTTTTTTGTAATTTTTAATCTTCGATCTTCTGGTTACAGGACATTTAACATAATGGAATTTTGATTTTTGTAATTTTCAATTTATTTAGGTGAAGACTTTGTTTTTCCTGATACTTTGTGTATTTTTTATATTTTTTTTAGTATTTTTACACTTCAAAGGATTTTTTGGATCGTTGTGGATTTCTATATCGTTTTCTAGAATCCGATGCTCGAGAAATAGAGGTTTTGTAACTTTTAATGTTTCTTTAGAATTTTGAGGAAATGATGTTTAAGTACACAAATTAAAATTTTTTCATAGATTTATAGAATTTTTGTAATTCATGTCATTTATAAAATTTTGTAGTGTTTTAGGTAATAGATTTCTAGTATTTCTATAGGTTGTTTTATAATTTCTAGAATTCAATGCTGTAATATTAAAAATTTCAACGATTTTGAATGTTTTAATACCTGGTTTTTTTCAGAAAACAATGTCTTTTAAACAGATTTCTAGTATTTTATTTTCGAGATTTTTAGTATTTATACAATCTGAAGATTTTTCTAGAATTATCATTGATTTCTAGCATTATATTTCCCATGATGCAAAATTTTAGAAATTTTTGAGAAACCTGTATTTACATAGTTTATGAGTATTAATTGATTTCTAGTTTTCAAGAAGCATTTTTTAAGAATTTATGATATTTTAAAGGATAATTTAGTATTTTTATACGTTTTTGGTATTTTTAAAGATCATTATTTTGAATTTCAAAAAATAATATGCTTCATGATTCAAAATTTCATTAATTTTCAAAAACGTGATATCTTTATAGTTTTTGAGTACTTATGATTTTCATTTTTTCTCGCATTTTTGTAGAATTCATAAAATTTTGAAGGATTTTTTGATATTTCTATGAATTTTCAGTATTTACGAGAAGATTACTATGTATACTTCTATAATTCGATGTTTTGGAATTCAATCTCGGGCAAAATGAAGTATAAGTAGATTTTCATTATTTTACAGCATTCTTGTAACCTCGTATTTTTAAGTATTTACAAGAATTTGTACCATTTTTTAGTATTTTCAATAATTTCTTGTATTTCTATAGATCGATTCATACATTTTCTATATTTCAATGCTCTAGAACTCGAAGTTGAATCAATCTTCAGTATTTGTTAATATTTTTCAGAAATCAGCATTTCTATACATTTCTGTATCTTTTTTCATTTTTTCAGTTTATACATGATTCAAAAGATTTTCTGGTATATACATATGTATTCAGATTTTTATGTAGATTTCTAGAATTTTATGTTCCGGGGTTCGAAATTTTAAAAATTTTTATCGTTTTGATTTTTTTCCATTATTTATTGGGTTGAAAAAAATTTCGCATTTTTATTTTTATGATGTCCTACGCCTAGCTATACACTGATAATTAGAATTTCTTTTAAGAAAAAATTTCTTCAAATCCAGCATTGTTGTTAATTTTGAGTAAGTGATAATAAGAATTATAAATTTTGTTTGACTTTGAGAACTTACATGAAACTCTTTTTTATGTCCTCTAGATTACAGTAAGTATAATTTCGACAATTCTCACTTTTTAAAAATTACGTTTACGAGGTATTTTCTTATTTATTTCATTTTTTTTATCATTATATCTTGTTTTGATGCTTTTTTTTGTATTATAATTGTTGATTTTTTTTTATACCTTTTCTTTCTCTTGAAATGCTTATCAAATGATAATCCTGAAATTCCCCTCTGTCTACGTACATGACTTGCCTGTCTTACTGGTGCAATTTATATAGACAAAGTATTTACTAAAACTTAGTTTGCAACAGTTTTATATATGTGTAAGGTACATTATGACTATTATTCCATGAAATTATTACTATATATTTTTAAATAATATTGAATCGATATATTTATATCAACATTCATTACCATATCAAAATATTTTTTATACAGTATATAATTATCATATACACTATTCATATACTAAAATAAAAATATATTCATGTTTATGTTGATCGGATGCAAATATATCCTTACAAATATTATAAATGCATCCTCATAATGAAAGAAATATTCATTTCCTCACAGTAATATACATTCATTTTAATACGAAAATATTATTACAGAATAGTATCACTACACGCAATAATACATATCATTATATCATGCTAATTACACACTACTATTCTTCACCTAAATACTATTTAATACCTTAGATAACCTCTGATACACTGAACATGTTCTTTTTTTGCAATTATTATAATCAAACGAGGATTCCTATCTTCTTTTATAAACTGGCAAAACATTACATTATTTAATATTCAACGGTACTTGATTGATTTCGCAATAAATAACTAAAGAATTCGCATAAATTCATGTATGATGAAAGACTCATGCTGATGGTCGTGGAAAAGAGACACAGTCGAATAGTCGAGTCCCAAAGTCAATCCGCTCGTTATCTCCACGCAGAAACCAAGAGCGATGCTGGATACAGCCCCGGGGAGATCACGATCTGCAACGGAATGCCGTGAGGAGCGTATTGCCCCGGGGCCACGCCTTGTCCAAGAGCAAACTTGACAATCTTGACATGCGTCCTCAGGATGGGGAACGTGAGATCGAGGCGTCAGTTGGCTTCGACATTTTGTCGCATTCGAAGGAAACCCTGAATATTTCCGTATACCGTCTTCAGTGCTGTATATTCCATTACTATGATAAAAAACTCTGGGGTTTAGAAATCAATCAGATACTTCGTAACTTAACAAAAACCATATTTTGCAGTACCATACACAGTGACTTGAACGAAAGAATAAATCAAGTATAAAAATGTTACACGATCTCAAGCAGAATTTCTAAGTCTAGAAATAACCACTCGAAATGAAAGAAAACACTGCTGAATTTGCAAAACCTCTCATCCAAAGTGAAATTTCCTTGAACGATCTTGACCTTCTTGGGAGCTTGACCGATATCGATTTCACAGGCAAGGCATTTCAAAGAGTAGTCGCTCGTTTTCGTAAAGTGACGGGGAGAAAATGCTAAGGATTTGTTCGCTGTGGCGAGCCTCGAGTTCTTCGATCGGAATGAGATCGAGAGCGGCTCTGGGGCCGGAAGTCGAATCACACTTTTCCTGAGTGTCTGGAAGAGGAGTCCGACTAGTCTAAACACCGCCTTTGATCTGAGCATTTTTACTGAATTCGCATCTCAGCGGGAGGATCAGGATTCGAACGGTTTTTTTTAGTAATCAAATATTGAAGAAATTCTCAATGTGTTTATTGTAATTGGGTTTAAAATGGATGATGGCACACCTATAGAACCATTATGAGAATAAAATCTACTACTTTTAAATGTATTTATGGTCATTAGATACTTGTTATCCATCACTTGTTATCCTGTATTGGGGGGGGGGGGGGGTTCAACTTTTATGTTGTACTTGTAGAATAACATGCAATTGAAATTGATTCGGTTTGACAGTACATGGTCCACTCATAGGGATGAAGATAATAAATGTAGATTTAATAAGTAAATAAATAAATTAAATAATCAGATATGTAAGGCAATATCAGAACTTCATGTGTTTTCAACAACTTCTACTTTGTATATTGAATCTTTGTTATGTTTTCAACAAATTTAACACAAGCAACTCAATAATTACAGATACACAATTGCGAAAAACACGTTTATTATTTCTTTTTCACATTTAGCTGTATAACGAATGGATAACCAATAAAAAAAGATACACTTTTCATTACTTCACTATTCACATATTTTATGATTTAAAGGGTTATCCTCCTTTTTTGAGGATGGTTTGGATTATTTTTTAATCTATATAGCACATAATTATATTACATGGAAGTTATATTATTGTGATAGAATATTGTCAACTTTAATATACAAACATTATTTGATGAAAAAAATATCAACAAATGGTGGAGTTGGGGCCCTTTCCCAACTTTTTTTTCAAGAGGCTTGCAGTGACTGCAATGCAAATACAATAAGCCAACTGAAATAATAATATATAAAAACGTTAGATTTTTTAGTGCAATTATAACGTAACGCATTACATTAATTAACAAGTAACGATAACAGGAACGAGTTCCTTTTTTTTGGTAATGAGTAACGAAACTCGTGTTATTCATTTCGCAATTTTCCCATCTAGTTTTTAGAATGATTTGTAACTTTGAAAGAAATTTCTTGAAACTGAGATATGAGTAATTTTTAAACCTCCTTATTTTCGGAGAAAAATCGTATTATTTTATAATTTTAGATGAAACAGAGTGATATATTAATAATTTATGTACAAATATCGACAAAATGTATGCTTTTTCACTTTTTATTAGAGATTTTCACAATTCTAGCAATAAATTTTAGAAACCTGTATATAAATACATGAAAATACTGGAAACCTTAGTTCCTAAAATCTGTAGCAGAATTCCTAAAATCTATAGATTATGCTAGAAAACCTTACGTAGTTTTATGAATACAGAAAAAAAAAAATGAAATACGAAAAATACTAAATATTATTACCTTTTTTAAAAAAGCTATTAGATTCTTCGAAATTTCTTGTAATTCCTGAAACCAAGAAACTCAGATTTCTCGAGCATTGAATTCTAATAATATGTGTACAGAAGTCCATAAAAATACTAGAAAAATGTTCAAATTTCAAAAATCTGTTAGAAATTCGAAAAAAATTGAGGACACTATAAATCTATAAAGAAATTGTTTTCCCCAAAATCAATCAAAATACTGAAAATGTTTCAAACTTTTAATCTAGGAAATCTAATTCTTGAAATTCAAAGAGATATCTTTGAAAAATTCTCAAAATTTTCCAACATTTTATAAATACTAGGCAATACAAAAAGAAAATACATGTATAGGAAAATACAAGTATATTTATGGAATAATAAAAATCTATACAAATTTCAAAACAAGAGCATCGAATTCCAGAAAAATATATACAGAAATATACAAGAAAACTGAACAATCCTTCAAGTCGTGGAAAAACTGAAGAAATACGGAAAATACTAGAAGAAATAAATATCTAATTCTCGGAATCTATAACAATTTCAATGAAAATGCTGGAAATATATAAAATTACTAGAAAATTCTGTAACATTTTATAGATCTTGAAAAGTACAAATAATTTCAGGAATGCTGAACAATCCTTCAAATCGTAGAAAAACTGAATACATACGAAATATACCAAAAAGAAATAAAAATCTATTCAGACGCTGTTTTCTGAAAAATATCAAATTTTACAAAAAATTTGTCCCTTAACAACCCTATGATATGTATACATAGTTCACTGTTTGATATCAGTGTCACACGTAGTTATGTATTTCGATAATTAATTCAGAGTACGTCTTTACCATTCTAAAATAAAATGGAAATTATTTTTTTCCGTTTTCCAGACTGTCCATGAAAACATCCTTTTTCAAGATTTCATCGGAATATAATTTCTTATTAATTTACAATCACAAAAATAGACACTCCTGGTTTATTTTATATTATTTGACAGTAAAAATAATCTACAACGTATAACAAAAAATGCAATAAATAAGTAGCGTGAAATACAACATTTAAGACTGTTTCCACAGTACAATATTTTACTGTATAAATTTCAAAATTTTTTTTCAGCGCAAAGCTCAACTCATCCTTGCATTTTAGATTTCCCATTTCCAAAGTTTATAGACGAGGATTTCTTATAGAAAGTAAGCGTATTGCTATGAAATTTTCTCAATATTTTGCCAAATTAAGCCTGCATAAAATAGAACCATGTATAACAATTAAAATAGTTGATTTTTCCTTTCCTTTCTAGAAGCTTCTACTCTCTTTCGCATGGAATAAACTGATTTGTTTTGTAAAATTTAGCGTCTAATTAAAATATTAAGAAACAAAAAAAAATCATTTCTTAGTGGAGAAAACGTCAATTCACGTGGTTAAACGCTTTTACAATATGAATCGTACGAAAATGGGCCATTCATCATGATTGTCGGCCATGGAAAATTATAACTTAATGTTAAAAATTACTGTAGGATTTTGTGTAGCTATATTAAAAAAGTGAATTTTGATCACGGTGCTCCTTGGATTATTTCTGAATAATTAAACAAAAATTACTGTATTTTTTTGGATACTGAAGACAACGTTAACACGTAACTATAAAGACGTCATTTTCGTCATTTTCATAACACGAGATTTTGTTTTTCATGCAGACAAAAGACTGATTCGAAAGTTGAGAAAATTTGAAGTCCCAATGAAGTTGTCTAATTATTTTCAAACACTCTCTGCGAATTCGATCAAGATTTCAAACTCGAATTCACTGTATCACTTATCTTATGCAAGTTTTCATGTCATCTGGTAGAGTTTCACATTCGGCGAATTTCAATGCAAAGGGCTACACGCTGTTGCGCGGCACTTGTGTTCTATTCAGGAACCAGTTTCGTCGAGGTACTTGAAACGGTGGTCGACCCCAGTGCTAACCGATTAAAAGGTTTCGCGATGTGGGAGGAAATTCTACAGTAATTCACAAAACTAAAAACCCAATCATTCAATATTTACAAATTTCTTGCATGAAAAAAAATTTATCTGCATACGAAAATTAAAATTCACTAATTTTCTTTAATCAAGAAAAATGTCTCTCCAAGTTTTCTGCTATTTATAATTATTTCGCAGATATGTTTGGTTGACATATTTTGAAAACTTTCTTTAATCTGCATAAATTATCTATCAGTGAGTAAAATGTACATTTATGATGAAAAATGTCATGCTTATAAATAAATGGACAGGAAGGAACTTCTCTAAATGCAAATGTCATCTTCGTGAATTTCTATTTGCACGATCTATTTTCTTCGTATACAATGTATGCATAGAGAGAGTACTGTGAATTATTTTTAAACTCTTGCAGTCACACCTCGATACGTATTTTGAATTGTAGCCAATACTTGATATTAAGTTTTGAGGGTAATCTCGTAAATTATTCCTATTTGAAATATCGAAAAAATTTCTCTAGTATAAATAACATGCTTATCAAATTTGTTCTGAAATCTAATTTCTAACCTATTTACTCTTTCAACATTCATTTGAGTTATCATAATCATTTATATGATTATCAGAGTTTGGAAAGTTGCTAAGAAAATGTAACGCATTAAGTTACCGTTACAAAAGTGAAAAAAGTAATTTGTTACGTTACTGATACTTACAAAGAAATAGTAACTCGTTGCTGTTGCTACTTGAAAAAAGTAAAGTCCCGTTACTTTCACGTTACTTTTTGGAATAGATTGAATGTAAATAAAAAAACATAGAAAAACTAAGGCTAAAAAAATAATATCAACGAACTCGTGGTTTTCTCCTATAGATATTGTTCTTTTTCAGATATAATAAAAAATGTTAATCCGTACTTTTTCACCCTGAAAAAAAATCAATCAGCTTGTTCAAATTTGTGTATTTTTTTCAAGTTCACAAAATTTCTGAATATGACATATGATTCAATGTTAGTCACAAGGAAACATTCGCAAATTTTATAGATTTTTGAGAGAACCTTAGTATCTACCCAGATTTTCAGAATTTTTTAATTTTTTTGTATTTCTCAGTATGTATAAAATGTTGCAGGATTTTTTAGTATTTTTTTAAATTTTTACTATATTTCTGTACATCGATATATAGATTTCAAGAATTCCATGCTCTAGAATTCAAAGTTCATTAAATAATTTGTATTTAAGAGGATTTTTTAGCAAATAGTGTCAATAAAGATTTTGATTTCCTTGGATTTTTTGGATATTTTTTCAATTTTTTTACGATTTGAAGTATTGTTCAGTATTTCTAAAACTATTGGTTTTTATCCAGAATGATAGAATGTTGCAGAGTTTCCTTGTATTTTGACATAATTTTACTATTATTACAATATAAATTTTTAATAGAATTTAAATATAATGAAATTTTCTGTGTTTTACAGGGTTTTTTCATAAAACAGTGTCTCGATAGATTTTTACTTAAGTAACTTTTCGTATTTCTTTAGTTTTTCTATGATTTCAAGGATCGTTTATTTTTTTGAAATATTGCTGTATGAATTTCTGAAATTCAAAAGACTTTCAATATTTTACGTATTTACACGTATTTTTCTTTACGTATTTTCTCTCTTAGTATTCATAGAATGTTATGAAATTTGTGAATTCTTTCAAAGATTCTCTTCGAATTTCCAGAATGAAATAAAATTCAGAATTTAAAATTTCCGAAGTATTTCGATTAAATTAGCAAAAACAGTTATTTTATAGATTTAGAGTGGCCTCAATATTTTTTGTATTTTTCACGGAGTTATACAATTAAAAAAATAAAATCTTTTTATAGACTATAATAAGTATATATTTTTAGAATTCAAAGTTCGAGCTTGAGAAATTGAAGTTTTTCGATTTCTGGAATCACATAAATTTTTAAAGAATCAAATAACATGAAACTTATTAAAATCTAGTATTTCGAGTATTTTTTTTTGCATTTATTATATTCAATAAGATTTTCTAGCAGGGTCTCTAGATCCTGCTATAGATTTTAAGATCTATAGATTTTGAGTATTTTTACATATTTTCATGCGAATTTCTAAAATTTAATGCTATGAATTGTAAAAGTATCCAAGAAAAAGTAAAAAAGCATATTCTTCGTCAATATTTTTACATAAATTACTAATAATCAACATTGTTCTATTAAAAATTATAAACAGGGAATTTTTTATTCAAAAATGAGGAAGTTAAAAATTACTTGTATCTCAGTTTTAGAACCTTCCTTAAAAAGTTACGAATTGTGCAAAAAACTTAACGAGACAGATAAAAGTAACGAAAAATAACGGGATTTTTGTTACTCGTTACCTTAAAAAAGTGACTCGTTCTCGTTATCGTTACTTTTTAATTATTGTAACGCGTTACGTTATCTTTACGGTAAAAAATTTAGCGTTTTAGAGTAACGCCTTACAAGTAATGCGTTACTTCCAAACCCTGATTATTATGGTATTAACAGTTTGATATTGATTAGCAACGTGTCATAACTCGTAATCACTTTGATTTGGACGATTGAAAATTAATTATTTTTGATCTTTAGCGGTATCAATTCTTGTACAAAGTCAAGTACATGCAGCATCTATTAATTACTGCGACGCGATATACAATTACAAGCAATCACTTTCAAGTCTTCCAAGTGCAATTAGCGAATACACGTTCACGACTTCCGATTTACGATGTAAACTCGTATATTTTATTATTTTTCCCTATCAACACAAAATAAAATATGCATAAATGTCTCTGGAAAGATTGATACATGATTCGAGTGAGAGAATAAAATGAGATATTCTATGAGAAAAAATTATTTTCGATGTAAAAAGAAAATCAGATGAATAATGAAAAATAATAAGGTCTTTCAGACATGAAAATAAGTTGATCAAGACAAATTTGTAAATTCACAAATTTATGAGCTGCTCCAATTCATGAGCTGGAAAAAAATTTGCCACATTTTTTTCTACAATAAAAAAAAAGAAAAATACACTTGTAAAAAATTTCAAAGCGAGAAACCGAATGAATACATCATTCGAACTGGGTACAGGAAAACAGCTCTTTCTTACAGGGAAAACTTTCTTCTGCCATTGAATCAACTGTTCTCATTTTAATCTCGCATAATCTACACGGGAGATAAACGATTTCCATTACGAGATATTAATTTAACATTTTTACCGGTTACATAAATCAGCGCCGTAACACACATATTCTCTCATGCCGAACGATGCGCTTATGGCCGGTGCGGTATCAATGCAGAGTTACTTTTATTGCTGGAAATAAACGAACGCTGAGAATGATTACCGCAATTGCGATAATTATTTAAAAAAAAATTTTCTTCGGCCTTGAAAGGAAAGTGTTTCAAATGGATAATTTGCAGCTACGTGTATCGTGGAGTTATGATGACTACAGAGGGGAAATTTTATAAGTTTTAATGTAGGTATTCGTAGAATCATTTTTATTTTTTTTTATTTAGAGACTCAGGATTTTGTAGTTGTGGGGAATTTTAAATAGTCTTAAGTATTTACTTCTAAATTTTTCACATAAAGTGATCGTTTCTTAGAAAGAATTATTAAGAAATATAAGCGTGAATTTGGTAACAAATCAGTAAATTTAGTAATTATGTTGTGAAAAATATTTTATAGTAGTGCAGAATAGTTCAAACTGAATTATCCATAAAAAATAGTAACAAAAATATCGATTTTCAACATTTCATCGGTTAAGTTTCAGTGGTTCAAATTCCCCTCTTGAAATTTGGATAAAACAAATTATAAATTAATGTCAACAATTAAAGAAGTATGAGAATTAGTTATAGGAATACAAATTAAAAAAAAATGCATAAAAATATTTTCGATATACAGGAAAGTAAGTAAAAATGATCAAAAATATATTTACTGAAATCTAAAGGGTATAACAAATGGTTTCATATAAGTTCTTCAAGTTATGCAATATATTTAGAAATTCTAAATATTCTTAGCTCAAAAATTACAATAATCCTATCTTCAAAAATATTTATTTCTGAACAAAATCCTAATCATTATTGTTTGTTTGGCTAGGATAATGGAAAAAAAAATAAGTTCATAAATGTTGTTAACCTAGTGAATAATGAAGACCAATTAGAGTTTACGAAAATGCTAAAAATCTAAGAAATTTTGTATTGAACCCTGAAGCATTGAATTCTAGAAATCTACATGGAAATCTAATAAAAACGCTAGAAAATCCTTTGACTCATACGAACTCTGAAGAAATACTAAAAATAATGGAATTCTATGGAAGAAATGTTTTCTAAAAAATACGAACAAATACCCCAAAATCTATAAAATTTCAAATTCTAGAGCATCAAATTTTGAAAAACGTTTGTAACAATTTGTAGTAATAGTGGAAGTTTTTAAAAATACTGGAAAATGCAACATCTTATAAATACTCAAAAAAAAAACGAGAAAAGAAGAAATCCGTAAAGCATATAAAATATAATAATATATAGATGCAATTTTTCCATAAATCGATAGAATTAATGAAAATCCATCGAAATTTGAATTCAGAACATTGAATTGAAACCTTTATTACAATATTTAAAAATACCAGGAATTCTTGAAAAAACTAAAAAATCTAACAAATTTTGAAAAATTCATTTAAAAATTGCGAGAAATACTAGGAATCTAACAAAACTTAACTAATTATCGTACCTATAATTTTTTCAAAAACTTATGGAACTTTGAATCTGGAAGTATATAATTCTAGCAATTTATAATAAAAACCATAAAAAATACTTTAAAGCCAATTTATATGCAACAATTTATAAAATTTTACATTCTTTCAATCTTATAAAAACTCGATATATATAAGAAAAAAGAGAACTGAAAATCTTTATTAAAGATACTGTATTCAAAAAATCAAAAGTCATAAAAATACCAAAAAATACTACAAAATTGTGTGAAAAATATAAAATAAAAAAATTTCAGAAATCTATGACATACCTTAAATCTCTGTGGGTATGATTACCTGAAAAATCGATGGAAATTTTCAAATTCTGTAGAACTTTGATTCCTAGAGCATCGAACTCTAGAAAGCTGAATAGAAATACAAAAGAATATCAAAAAAAAAACTTCAAGTTGTGTTAAAACCTAATAATTTCGAGATATACAAGAAATATAAGAAAAAAAATCTTAGGCTCAATGATTTTAATATCACAAAAATTGAATTTCGTTATATTATATACGAACATGAAAAATTTGCCACTCTAGACTCCAAAAATTGCATTAGTTTTGAATTCCTGAAAAAATTCTTCTGCAGTTACCAAATTGTTGAAGATTATAAATTGTGAAATTCCGAAAAAATTTTTGTTTTCAAACCTCCCCCTGCCCCGAAAATTTTTTCTGCGTACACCACTAGTGTACAATAATAATTATTTATTAATCATAGAAAAAAAATTTCTCTTAGTGTCTCTCATTCATTTCGATTTTTTATGTCAATATATAAGCCCTAAAAAAATTTTCTCCTTTTTTTTTTCTAGATACAATAATAATTTCAAAAATGAACTACCCTATATAATAATTATACTTAACATTTAAACGTGTTGGTTTATACTATTGTAGTGATGAAATATTCTTTAAAAATATCTTTCTCACCCTTCCTAATAATGAAACTATTTATCTTATAAGTCTTCCTCAATCTAATTTTTAAGTTACAATAATATGCTAAAAAAAGGAAAAAAGATGATTAATCAAAAAGATATTATCTTATTATATTATATTGTTAGTATTAAGATATTAACAAAAAGATCACTGATCAATAAAGAAATAGAATAAAATATGTCTTTTTTGAATTATAATAACTATTCATTCTTCTAAAAACTCAGTACATTTCTTGTACAGAGATATTCTAGAAAATATTCCATCTCACAGAGGAAATTTCATTCTGCGGAGCGAAAGACCATTAAAATATTATACTTACTTTTCTCCATTTTTCATACACTTATACTTTTTTTATGAAACTCAAAACCGAGCGATGCCTGCATAAAACGGTGGTGCGTCACATTCTATGACACAATTGCTTAGCCAAGAATCGGTAACGCGATCAATAGAGCACAACGGTTCGATCAAGGCGGAACCATGGAACGGTTATTGAGGAAAAAATCGAACAATCGTTCCGGATGCGCAAACGGCTGTTCCGTGGATCTTATCAAAGCGATTAGTGTCCGCGTTTGCTCTCGTTTCTACACAGAATCGCACTTCTTCTCAATTACTGTACAAGTTCAAAGCTGCAGTAGGTCAAATTTGCATTCTTTGATACAATAAATGTTGAATATCAACTGAATTTTTCATAATTAAATTATGATTAATTGAAAAGATAAGACCTTTTGATAAGTCACTTTATAAAATTTCATTCCTAAATAAAATAAATATATATTCATTTATAATGAAAACTAGACCAATATAAACACTACAATATATAGTGCACGAAATTTTTCTTTTGGGAAAAGAAGGTCACTGTCAAAGCAATTCTCTGGGTAGAGAAAGTTGATTACAATATAGGAATCGGGGCGAGCTTTTTCGTGATTGCGACACTTGGAAAAAATCATTAAATTGACGCTCCTGTTATTCAGTATTTTGATTACTTGATTGTATGTTGAAAATCACGTCCCATAAAGAATAAACGTTCTAACATAGATTTCATGTCAATTTCGTATTGTATTTTCATTTGAAGCGAGTGAAGAATGACAGTTTCGACTTGTTTCTTCGCCCTTAAAATAAATCTTGTCACTCATTTTCGTAATTTTAAACGTGTAATAAATATTCAGGAGAAATTTTCATCACTCTTACGAATTCTTACGACTCCTTTAATTAATTAATTTAATTAATTATTATTGTATTCATTCGTTGGAATTTTTATTCATCACCTTTGTCTACTATATAGAAAAAAATTCACCTCACATATTTCCCATTTTTCCCTCATTATTAAATCGTTATCACAGTCATCATAATTTTCATAAATGCGGAAATCGCGGACAGTTAGTAATTGAAAGTAAATCATGTAATCGATGAAAATATTCAGATTGTAATGTGCGGATCTAAAATGAATGGCTTCGCAAAACGGGATCGATGTCAATTATTTATAGGCGATCATGTTGATAAATGTGAATACTCTCGTTCCTGAAAATAAAAGACTTGGAAAAAACTGCAGAGAAGCTCAGTTATTCGCGTGTGCTAGAAGCCAAACGATTTAAAGGAAGCTATGCGAGGTGCATAGAAATTAGTCATTTGGCTATCTGAGTTACAATATCGGAAAATAGACAAATATAGAATTGTAGAAAAAGAGAAAACAGGATCTTGCGTACGCGACTGCGTGGGATCATCATAATTTCGCTGGAGAGAAACGTTTCGTGTTTTTAAAAGATATTTTAAGGAGGCAGAATTTATTACTTTTGGTCGTGTGCTGCTAGGCCATCATTCTGGGGGATTTGGTTATCATTTATCCGGGCTTATCGGTTTTTCTCTCACGGAAATAATGTTTCAGAGCAAAAATATATAATTAGGAAAGCTTAAGGTATGCACGTTTTATGCGTTGAATCAGGATTGGAGTTGATTATTTTGCAAATTTTATTAATCATGGGATAAAAAGTATTTTTCAGTTTTTCCGGGAAGAGCATTCTTTTGCCTATTTTTTATGTATACGAAAATTGATAATTATAACAAGAAATTAACTCATAATCAAACGAAACATATGCAAAGAAATTTGGAGTTTTCAGAGTCCATGGCAAGAATTAAAAATATGTATTTAAAATGCTTTGAATTTATATGATTTGGCAAGAAAGAATGAGAAGTTCGGAAAATTAGAGAAAAAGTGGAATATATTGAGGAATTATGAAGAACCTTAAAATACCATAGGAAATGATAGTAGATTGTGAATAGTTATAAAAAATCATTCAACCACTAAGAGTAGAGAAAAATCATTGGAAATCATAGAAAATAATTGGAAATCGTGGAAAATCATGGAAATATACGATATTATGGGGAATTTCAAAACTGAGAATTCTTCTCAAAATTTTTGAAATAGTACATTTCTAAAAATTTAAACTTAGTGCTATAGTAATAACGAGAATTAAACTCTCAATCAGACGAAATATACGAAATGATAGTATATTTTTTAGAATCTATGGTAATAATCGTTAAAAATATTTTAAATTATTAGAAGTTGTTTAAAATAATCAGAAATTTAGGAAGTTAGAGAAATGGTTGAATATATCAAGAAGTCATGGGGAATCATGAAAAACACGATATTATCGAAAATTTCAGAAACTAATATTCTTCTAGAAATTTTTTGGACGGTGTAATTTCTAGAACGAAAAACTAAGAATTATCATAATGAGAAGAAATCTTCTTACAATTAAACGAAACATACAAAATAATTTGAAATTATTAGAGTCAATGAGAAAAATCATTAAAAAGGATTTAAAACTGTTAGAAGTTGTATAAAATGATAAGAAATTTGAGAAGTCAGAAAAATGGTGGAAATATTAGGAAATTATGGGGAATAATGAAAAAAAAATGGCAAATGATGGCAGACTGTAAATAGTTATAAGAAATTATTTTAAGCTGGAAGGTAATGAAAAACTATGGAGAAACCATAGGACATTATTGAAAATCATAGAAAACCATGGGAAACATCATATTATGGGAAACTTCAGACACAATAATTCCTCTACTAATTTTTTTATATATGGTATATTTATAGCATTGAAAACTAATAATAATGACAATTACGAGAACTAATTCAGAATCAGACAAAAATTTCCTATACAAAGTAATAGAAAATTTTTAGAAAGTGTGGAAATACTCATTGAAAATAATATAGAATTATTGAAAGCTGTATGAAAAAATTCAAAATCTGGAAAATTATGGAAATGATGGAATGTATTGAGAAACTATGGGGTATCATGAAAAGCCATGGGAAATGACAGAGTAATTGTAAGAATAGTCATAAAAAGATCATATTCAACCATGCGAGGAAATAAAAAATTATGGGACACCATAGTAAGTTATTGAAAATCATAAAAAACCATAAAAAACATATATTATAGGGAACTTGAGGAACATGGAAGAAAAGAGGAAATAATAAGAGACTCACAACTGTGGTCAACTATGGAAAATTAAGTATTATGTTTTATTTTGATTTATTATGGTGTCTTATGGTTATTTGTAATATGAAAAAAAGTTAGGCATTCATTATATATGTATGGTATGTACTGCGTATTAATTTAATTTGGGAAATTTACATAACTTTTCGAATGGCAGCCATTATTCAACATCATTAACAAAAAAACTATGGTTTTTTATAGAATGAAAAAAATGAGTAATGGGCATCATGAAAAACCATAGCGAATTGTTGATGATCATGAGAAAGTGTGAGAAATCAGTGAAGATCATGCGAAGTCATTGGGAATCATGGAAAATAGTAGAAATTGATGGGAATTATTAGAAATCATAATAATTTCCGATAAACGATGAAAAGCTATGGAAAATCATAGTGAATTTTACTAACTTATGAAATTGTTCGAAATCTTGCAGGAAATATTCAATTATAAATAATTGAGAAATATAGGAAATAGAAAAGGAATGTAGGAAATTTCGAAAAATTATTAGGAATTCAGGCAAAAATGATTGGAAGTCATGGGAGTTTATGGTAAACTATTGAAAGTTATAAGGTTTAATAATACACTATGGTAAATTTTTGAAAATCATGGTCTATGTTAAAAAAAATAGGAAAATCAATGATAAATCATGGAAAATCAATGGTTGATAAAACAAAATTAAAAAAAATTATAATTGAATGAAATGGTGTGTATAAAAAAATTGTAATTCAATATATGCTGTGTATACTACATTATAATGGAACGTAATTATATGTATGGAATGTAATACAAGAATGGAATAGTTTATTGAAAAAAAATTGTAAGATATGATAGCCAACGATAAATGATAGGAATGTATGGTAAATAAACAAAATAATAGAAAAACATCAATATCAATGTGAAATCATGGGAAATGATATGAAATTTTTGGGAACCATCGGAAATCATAGAAAATTATGATTCATAATCGAATATGTAAAATAATGTCGAATCATATTAAACCATGGAAAAAACATCAGAAACTCCAGGGAATTTGGGAATTTATTGTATTGAAAAAAATTTTCAAGCTATAGAAATAATTCCATTTATTCATAAAAAGTTTTCTATACCCTGAAACTTTCCATATCACTTCATTTTCAAGAGAAGTGTTTTTATAAGCTCCTTACATAATAAACAATATCCATCAAACGTATTAATTCTTCAGAAGGTCAAAAAACAATTAAGTGGTTACATATCTTTTTTGCGAAAAAATTGAGGATGGTTTGGAGTAACTTTTAAGGTATGTAGAAATAATGCTATGTATCAAAAGTTATGGTTTTTGAATAGTGTATTGTTCACTTTAAAAAGAAGTATTTGTTCATGAAGAAATATCAACAATTGACGGAATTATGGCCCTTTCCCCAAAATAACTTTTTTTTTTTGAAGAGGCTTGCGGTGACCACGATACAAGTCGAATAAGCCAAGTTAAATCAGAAAATCTAAAAAATGTCATTATTCTCGGAATATATCCAGTTCTTAAATGGTCGATTTTTTATGTAAAAGTTTTTATTTTGCAGATGAGAATTTTTTTATAAAATTTTCAAAGCTCAAATAATCGAAATCTTGGGGAAAACGTTCTTGCATACAAAAAAAAGTTATATTCATTTTTTTAATCGTTTAAGAACTAGATACATTCCTAGACTAATGAAATTTTTTGGATTTTTTAATTTAACTTGACCTGTTCGACTTGCATCGTGGGCACCGCAAGCCTCTTCAAAAAAAAAGTTGTTTCGGGGAAAGGGCCATAACTCCGCCATTTGTTGATATTTTTTATGAACAAATACTTGTTCTTTCAAGTGGACAATACACTATTTAAAAACAATAACTCTGGTGTCATAACATGATAGCCACATACGTCAAAAGATACTCCAAACCATCCTCAATTCGTCCGCACAAAAAGGTATATAACCCCTTAACACTCTGTGTATTTATATTTCTTAACTTATTCTAAAATAATGTCGAAACATCAAGCAATCGTTTCCGGCGATGTATGATAGTACACTAGGAAAAAGAATAAAAGAAACAGTAATAATGTATATCACGTTGCGAAGTGTGTTATTATAGTCTTAACATGCCAAGTGTGTTCACAGTTAAAGTCGTGTGTACACGCCTGGTATGTGGAAACTTTTATTGTACCAAACGTCGTATTTATTTATACATAAATAAACTATTCTATGCATAAGTGGATCAATTTTGCTTCAAAAAAGGCAAAAATATTATATTACTTCACCTAAATCCAACAGGTTTACTGTATATTTGTAACATGTTTGTCCATATGACCTGGAACGAAGAAAATAGTTTCCAGTCTGAAATTATTTTATTTGCCTTACATCCATTTTTTGCGAAAATTTCTTTGTCACAAAAAAATGTTGCATATTGCACAGTGCTATAGAAGTAGCCAAATTTGATTTGTTCAATTTGAGAGAGAAAAATATTAAAATAAAAGGAATATGTATAATAAAAAAGAAAGGGGCAAGGCGCGAATACATCGCGCATCTGACAAATGTGGAGTAGAATTTCACTAGAGTGTTGAATAACGGGGCGAGAGTAGCGTGGAGCAGAAGTATAGAGTGGATCACACTGGAAGTGCTGGGACATTACGCCAGTCTTGTGCGGGCTCGCAAAGGAGGCACGTTCAAGCTCAAGAGAATCTCCCTGCACGCGAAAATTCGGACCTCGCGGTGACAGGATTTCCACGTGATTTACCGGGAAAACTATAAATTTTCAAACAAAAACTGACACCTGCAAAAAAAAGCAATATTCCCTGTGATGAATGACTGAACATCAGTGAGGGGAAAATTGACACGAACATGGATTAGTTTTGTCGGCGAATGGTTTTTTGTTTTTGTGAATGGGAAATGGCGCGTGCCGAGATAATTGTCTCGTTGACGTCGCAATTAATCTCGGATGTTGTAATTCGATAGAGGAAATATAAAGGAGCCGAGAAGGATGTTGAGCTACAAGGAGAATATGCTGCGGCGCCAGAGGCGACTCAGGTAAATTTTTCATTTACATGCGTTCTGGACAGGCTCTTCTTTGGGTCAGTTCGGGAAGTAAACTAGTTTTGTGGAATGGTCTCGAGGAAGGACTTATAATACTGTTTGCATACAGTGAGCCGTGATTAGCTATTGGCAGAGCGCGCGACCGTTAAGCGCGTGTTAATCAAGTCCTGATTCTCATGACACTCTTCAGATTGGATAACAGTTGCTTGTGGACTTTGCCATGACTTTTCCGGCCGATGGGAAATTTCTCGTCTTTTTGACCGACTTACCTATTTATGAGTTTGAGTTTGAGTTCAAGTATTGTCGAATTAGTTTGATTTTTTTTTGAGGGCTTGGGTTCATGAATGGAATTTATATAGTACACTTATGTTTAAAATTATTAGCTTTATATTTCAAACATTTTGGACAGAAAGTATCATACTGATTCAGTTCAATTAATGACGAAAATTCCAAGTTGGTTAAATAGAGACTTTAAGATAGAATGTTATAACCTTTTAGTTTTTTTGAATATCTACTACTGAATGTTGAAAATTGCTAGATGAACTTAGAGTTTTCAACAGTCTGAATTAGAGTTGACACCAAATCAATTAAGAAGTCCTACCATAAATTCAAGTTGGTTCTGCATAAAATATTTACGAGTTTGAGTTTAAGTTCAAATATTATTGATTCAGTTTATTTTTTTTGGGGGAATTGGTTTAATGAATGAAATCGATATAGTACACTAATCTTCAGATATAATTATCGTTATATTGCAAAAATTTTATGTAAAAAGTATTATACTGATTCAGTTTAATTTGAGACGAGAATTCCAAGTTGGTTGAATAGAGACTTCAAGGTAGAATGTTATAACCTTTTAGTTTGTTTGAATATCTACTTATTTTGAATGTTGAAAATCGCCAGATGAACTTAGAGTTTTTAACAGTCTGAATAAGAGTTTTCGCCAAGTCAATTAAGAAGTTCTACCATAAATTCAAGTTGGTTCTGCATAACATATTTACAAGTTTGAGTTCAAATATAATTGATTCAGATTCATTATTTTTTGACAGCTTGGGTCTGTAAACGTCATTGATATAGTACACTAGTTTTAGAAAGAAAATTATAGTTATGTTCCACAAAAATTAGGTGTAAAAATTATAATACTAATACTGTTCAATTTATGACGAAAATTCCAAGTTGGTTGAATAGAGACTTTAAGGTAGAATGTTTTACCCTTTTAGTTTGTTTATACATCTACTGATTTTGATGTTGAAAATTGCCAGATAAACTTCAAGTTTTCACCAAAGAAATTAAGAAGTGTTACCTACATTCAAGTTGGTTCTGCATTGTCTTGTTATCATGGTATTTTTTATACATATATGAAGATTAGGTGCTGATAACATTTTCTTATAGGCCAAATATTCTCTATCTACAAACTATTATGTTTATTTAACTTTTATAAATATCAACATGCATCCAACAAATTTTGAAAGAAACTGATTGAGACTATACGAATGTTCTCGTTAACAATTCGTCATTTATTATTATTTTATTTGTATTCAAATTGTTTAACATATAGTTTCTTTTGTAATAGTTTTGGTTGTCTAAAATAAAAGAATTTCGGAAAAAACCGTAGCTTGTATAGTAACTGAGAATTTTCGTCGAAAATTCAGGTTGGTCCTGTCTCATATTTCTATTATATTATATTGCTCATTCTATTTTATCGTTGTTATTTATTATATTTTCTATTTTATTTCATATATATCAGTGCATGTGAATGTTATATTTTCTTTTGTAGGTCGGCCAAAAACTTTTTCATAGTAAACTTTTTATTATTTTATCCATATAATGAAATTCTGAAAAAACTGGCTGAGGTCATATGTATGTACTAATTTACAATTTGCCATTCATAGCAATTTAAAAAGTATTTAAATAGTGGAACTTTTTGATTATTTCCCTTTTAAATTGTTTTGGTTTTGTAAAATTAAAGAAATTTGCGAAAAATTAAAACTTTGATACTAAGTTTTTTCGTCAAAAAATGAAGTTTGTGCTGTAAAATATTTCAGTTTCATTGAATTTTGGCAATTTTTTCACTATATTATTTATTTCGTTTTATTTTCCTCAATGTACATATTCACTATATATCCATTAGTTGGTTGGTCAAAAACCCTGTACTCATGAACTTACTCTTATTTAATTAGATATTAATTTGCTGTTATACATTATCTATTCAAAAAATTTATAAAAAAAAGTGGTTCAGGCCATATGTTTGTACCTATACACAATTCTTTGTTTGTAACAATTTCATTAGTATTTACATTGTTAAACATATAAACTGTTTCCCTCTTCAACTGTTTTGGATTTTTTAAATCGAAGAATTTCAAGAAGAATCATAGCTTGTACAATAACAGAGAATTTTCGTTGAAAATTCAAGTTTTACTGTATAACATTTCTATTTTATTTTATTTCATAACACTTATTTGTTCTATTTTCTATTTTATTTCATATTCCTAAGTGTACATAATCATTATATATTTCTTCTCGTTAGTTGGCCAAAACGTTTTTATTTATGAACTTTTTTTTATTAAATTACATATTAGATATGTACTGTTATACATTTTCTATCTGAATTATTTCCAAAAAAACTGGTTGAGATCATATGTTTGTATTTATTTACAATTTTTCATTTCTAAAAATTGAATTAGTATCTAGATTGTTTAACATTTCTATTTTTCCTCTTTCAATTATTGTGTTTTGTAAATTTGAAGATTCTTGGAAAAATCGTAACTCGCATTCTAATTACTGTTTAAAATTTATATTTTTTATGTTATTTGCTCTATTTTATTTTATTTATTTATCTTACTTTTTATTTTATTTCCTACTTTTTAATATAATGTAATCATTATTTTCATTTTTCTTTTTTTCTTTGTTCAATTTTTAGACATTTAAGGTTTTACATTATCTATTCAAAAAATTTCCAAGAAATCTGGTTGAGGTCCTTTCTTTGCACCTATTTTCAAGTTTTAATCTCAAAGTTTTAATCTCAAGTTTTTGAAGTTTTAATCTAAGTTTAAATAAGTTACATACTTTAAATTCAAACTGTTTAATGTATTAATTTTTCTCCTTTGAAATTGTTTTGGTTCAGTAAAAAACAAAGATTGTTAGAAAACACTATAACTATTGGAAAAATTCTTATAATCAAATCATTTTGACGAAATCACACATGGAACCCTGAAAAAATAAGTAACCAAAATTCTATTAAAGAAATTTATTTTGTACCCGCTGTCATGAAAAAAACAAGGAAAGTTTGAAACTCTTTTTTTTTTAATTCACATTTATTCTCTTTTAATCAACATTTTATTGTTGCAACTTGAAAATGTTAAAAACAACGAAATTTCGGAACAAACGAGGTTGTAAAAAACCGTAATTCCGAGAGAATTCCCAGGACATTCAAAAACATCACGAATTCAAGGGACATAAATCGTAAAAAGGCCGTTGTGAACGTTACGGTTTTTTGACGAAACAAAATCATTCGAGTGTAGGTGCTGCGTTGAGCGAAAGAAAGCCGTTGAAAGTAACGGCCTTTTTGCAATAAAAAGTAGTCTCAAGCACACTTCTTCCGAAATTGGAAAAAAGTCGAACACCGCGTTTTCAGACACGGATTTCAAATATGATGGATTCGTAAAACCTGTAATTTTTCAAAACTGTAAAAGACGTATGCAACAAAATTTTGCCAAACTTTGTTGGAACCTCCAGAATTTGCTGAAAAATGTCTCTTTGAAGTTGGAAATCTCGACCACAATTTTTATTTTCTTTGTTTTGGGATATCATTTGGATATTCTTGGATCATAAATATTCATAGAGATCTGTAATCAGATTCATAGAATATCGTGAATCGTTTGTCAGAGATACGAGAATCTCGTGTTTTTTTTTCTTTTATTCAGTCGGGGTATTTCCTTTATAAATACTGAGTAAAGAAGAAATGGGATTCGAGTTAAAAATCACAAGAACAAGAGATTTGTCGGCAATCGCGGGACGGAATACTCTGAGCATGAAATATAAGCGGTTTGCAAAAGAACGTAGAAAGTAGCGAAGCGTTTAACGTAAAATTCGATAAAAACTGGCAGAAAGAAGCAAAAAAAAAGTAAAATATCTAGGAAATAGTTGAGAAGTTTAGGAAAATTATACGTGAAGATGTTATGGGGAAAAAATTAGATGAATAGAAAAAAATGTAAGGTCATGTAAGTGGATGGAAAAAAATTAAACTCGGGTTTGTGGCGTTAAAGTACATAATTCGTTTCATGTAACTAACAGAGCGTGAACTTTATTGTGAATAATTGTGATTATTAGAAGCATATAAATTTCTTTCTTTTTTTTTTTGAAGCTTTTGTTTATTGACAGTTACTATAATATTTCAGTGATCTTTTACTTGTAGAATTATTTTTTCCATGTGGAAAATTTGTCGTCTACGTCATTTCAATGGAACTCGTGATTATTGTCTTTTTAGATGCACCAAAAATAGGTGATTTACGTTATTTCTTTGTTTGCATTTTTAAATCTTGAGATAAGTCGCAAAAAATGGCCATGAATAATACATGTTTATATCCGAAAGTCGTATTTAAAGTCTGTCATTTCTGACACTTCTCTACTTTTTCTGATATGGGTAGTTTTTTGATCCATTAAATATAAAAATGAGACATGGATGATCACAGGCAGACGGATTAACAATTTTTTTCATGTATTTCTATGACAAAGTAATAGAATTTTCGAGACAAGTGAAATTTGAAACGGATTTTTGGCGTAGTGATAAATAAACTTTATAAAATTTTTTTGTGTGTTTTAATATATTGAAACTCGAATATATTATATTATATATATTTAATATATTGAGACTCGAATTTGCTCTTTCAAATAATTGATGTATGAATATTTTTATTGTGTGTGAGTTTATTAAGTTTCTTTGTCAATATCTTACAGAAATACTTTATAAGGATCAGAAGTAACTGATTGAAAAGTCGTTTATGATGATTTTTATCTTCTAAATTAGGTCCCCAACGGTTAGAAGGATAGTCCTCCAAATACATCTTCTGATAATAATTTTCTCAAAACTATTTTTTCTTCGTACTCTTTTTTCTCAAAACTTTTTTCCCAATCAAAAACACTATCGACAATATTTTTTTTTGATCGCAAATGGTCTGAATTGAAAAATTTTGAACTGGAAAAAAGAATTTTGGACCTTGCAAAATGGGAAATTTGTGTCTCAATCATATGAATCTAGCCAGGGGTGTAGGCAGAAAAATTTTTTAGGAGTTTTTCTAAAAATCTATTCCCTTAGATATTTCATTTTTTAATTTTTGAAAGGATAATTATGAGAGGACGATTTTATAATTTTTTGCAATTCGGAATTTTAAAGTGATAAAACTTTTGGAGTCCAGAGCCGTTTTCATTTTCGTTTATAATGGAATTCGATTTTTGTGATTTTCAATGAATCACAGAGGTCTATATTTTATTCAATGATACTTTTGATATTTGTACAACTTGAAGGATTTACAGATATTATTAAGAATTTCTATATAGCTTACTAGAATTCGATGCTCTAGGAAGTAAAGTTTTATAAAGTTTTAGTAGCTTTTTGAGGAAATTATAACTACACAGATTTAAAATTTTTCATAGATTTCTTGAATTTTCGTAAAGTATGTTGTTGATCAAATTTTAAAGTATTTTATGGTATTTTTATAAATTTCTAGAATTTTATGCTATAGTATTGAAACTTTCAACGTCTTTGAGTATATTTGAATTGATTTTTCAGCAAAAGAAATCTTGTATATAGATATTTAAACTTTTATTTCATATTTTTTTAGTTTTTTCATACTTGGAAGAATGTTTAATAGTATGAATTGTATAAATTGGATTGTATGTATTTTTTGTTGTATTCAATATAAATTTCTATGATGTTTTCTAAGATGATAAAAAATTATATTATGTATATAGAATTATATTTATGTCTTCTCTGGGATTCAAAGATTTGTAAATTTTTAAGAAAATTATACCTGCATAGTTTTTAGGTATCAAAACATTTCTAGTCATTTTCACTAACCTTGTAGGATTTTTCAGCATTTTTATAGATTGTTAATATTTTTTTAGATTTCTAGATAAACATGAAAAATTCGATGCTCTAGAATGCACACTGATTTTTTTCGGTAGCTTCATAGATTTATGATCAAAACACAATTACTTTGAATTTTTTTGTATTTTTAAAATTTTAAAAAATATTTTTATATGATTTTCTTTTGTTTTCAAAAACTTCTCTAAATTTATCGTTTAGACTGCCAAAAAATTTGAAGTTTCAAACATCATTCATAGACCTCTTAAATGAAATTAAATGAATACGTCTATAAAAGGGATTTCAAAGATATTTTTATGCAATATATTGTTTTCATATCGTATATAGTAGATAATTTAACAGTTTTTTTAAAAATACTTACTCCAAAAGTTTTAAGAGACCTTATTTAAAAATATATCTATTAAATTCAATGTAATATATTAAAATCGACTTAAATTTAAAACAGTTTTAAAATACATTTTCATTTAGAAATCATTTAAAGTGAAAATGATTTTCATGTCTGTTATACTTCGATTTCATAGAAGGTTTATCATTTTCATAGACAGTGTCTTTTTTTTCATAGATGCGTCTATAACTTAAAGAGACAATTTAATAGATGGCATGGGAAATCTGCTTCGAAGACAATCTCTTAAATTTAGTAGAAAAATTTCTTATTGCTATATATACTTTTTCGAATTTGTTACTCTAGATTTTGAAATGTTATAGATTGCAGGCATTTGTTAAGATTACTCAGAGACCAGTATTTTCACAGAATTCAATTACTTCAATATTTCTTCAGAGTTTTTCATTACTCAAAAGATTTTCTACTACTTTTATATGGATTCTATACAGATTTCTAGAATTTGATTATTTACGATTTACAGTATTCAAGATTCTTAGCATTTACATAGATTTCATTTTTTTTCACTATTCACTGTGTAGCAATAATTTTACAATTTCATACCTTCTACATAATCCTATATTTTGCTGATTTTTCCTTTTTCATTCCATAATTTGTAACTTTTTTATCAATTGATCTAACCTTTTCATCTTCCCATGAAATAAAGTAGATTTTATCAGAATTTCAAGAGGTGTTTAAACCCAAAAACCACCCTCTGTCCATGCACCTGAATCTAGCAGTGTTTCAATTCAAACACGAGTTTCTTTAATACAAACCAACCATTGTCAAACTGGCAAAAACAATTCCCCAACGAGCTCCGAAGAATCGCGGGAGGCCGCAGAAAAGTGCGCGGAATAAGCATAATTTGGCCGTGGAATGAACAGGGCGTGCGCTTTTCCCAACGAGCGCGCACGTACGTACAAAGTACAACTTGTACGGTGCGCATAAGTGCGTATTTAAGTATGTGTTTATGCGCACGTGGTGTCCTGACCCCGGACAGTATCGCGCAAAAGCGATCAACGGTAGTAGTGGGCCCGTGGGATATCTCGCCATGAGCTCGCGGTCCTACATGCATGCATATAAAGCTCAGGAAAAAAAGAGAGGAAAAGAAAGGCGCGGAAATACCGGAAGTGTGTGCTCCTTCGATTCGGAAATCGCGTATCCCATTGTTCCTCGCTGATCGTCCCGCGACCGAAACTCGCTTCCCAGGGAATTTCGTCGTTGATCGTGCCGAGATACATCTGGGAAGAAAAAAAGAAAGTCGAGTGAACGTTTCTTGAAAAATGGAATTGAACGACCAGTCTGGAAAACGAGCGTTGGAAAATTGTCCTTGCAATTTTCGTGCAATTGTTTCTGTTATTAAGAGAATTTTATTGTGGGATGGTGCGTTTTTAGCCTCGGGTTGAGGAAAAAATATAGTAATTTTTGGTGAAAAATACTGTGACATTTGTGACTTTTTCAGTATTTTTTTTTCAGTATCATTTTTGCAAATATTTTCATTTTTATCTTACGGGTTACAATATTCTATACAGTAAAAATCAGGGTTTGGAAAGTTACTTAAAAAATGTAACGCGTTGCGTTACCGTTACAAAGGTGAAAAAAGTAATTCGTTACTTTACTGTTACTTGATAAGAAATAGTAACTCTTTGCCGTTACAAATTCAAAAAAGTCCCGTTACTTTCACGTTACTTTTTGGAATAAATTGAATGTAAATAAGACATCGAAAAAATAAGGCTCAATAAAACAATTTCAACGTACACGTGGTTTTGTTCTACAGAAATTGTTTGTTTCAGATGTAATAAAAAAACCGTACTTTTCCACCCTGAAAAAAAATCAATCAGCTTAATCAAATTTTTATATCTTTTTTAAGTTCACAAAATTTCTGAATATAACATTTGATCTAATGTTAGCCGCAAGGAAATATTCGCAAATTTATTACATTTTTGAGAAAATCTTAATATACCTAGCCAGATTTTCAAAATATTCAATTTTTTTTGTATTTTTCAGTATGTATGAAGAAGTGCAGAATTTTCTAGAATTTTTATCAATTTGAACTATTTTTCTGTACATTGATATATCGATTTCAAGAATTTCATGCTCTAGAATATAAAGTTCATTAAATTATTTGTATTTGAGAGAATTTTTCAGCAAATAGTGTTTATGGAGATTTTCATTTCCCTTGATTTTTTGATACTTTTTTAATTTTTCTACGAATTGAAGGATTGTTCGGTATTTCTGAAACTATTCGTATTATTCAGGATGATAGAATATTGCAGGATTTCGTAGTATTTTTCATTATTCTAGAGTTATTTATAATATAAATTGATATATACCTTTCAAGAATTTTAAACTCTAGAATTTGAAAATAATAAAATTTTTCTTGTTTTACAGGATTTTCCCGAAAACTGTGTCTTGATAGATTTTTACTTATAACAGTACTTTTCGTGTTTCAGTTTTTTTATTACTTCAAAAATCGTTTATTATTTTTACATATTGCTCTAGGAATTTCTGGAATTCAAAAGATTTTCAACGTTTTATACTTTTACACGTATTTTTCTTTACGTACTTTCTTTCTGTATTTTTACGTACAGTTTTCCATTGTAATAATAACTACTGTAGATTTTGTTTCAGTACGTAAGTTTAAGTGTCTTGTAAATTTTACAACATTTAATTAATTTTCGGTCAATACTGGCAAGTTTAGTATTTCCCTTGGATTTTTAAGGTTTTCCCTTTTCTTATATCATCTATTGAAAATTGATATACATGTAGTAATATCTACAATATGACAAGTTTTACTTTATTATTTTGTAATAACTTAAACCAAAATGACATCTGCATTAGCATAGTAAAAGTTACAATATTCGATTAATTTTTACTGCTTGTTGCAAAATATTTAATTTTTTGCTCAATGTCATTTCAATAGTTATAAATTACAAACTAATATCCAAGAGAATACACAAAAATATAGCAAAAAGAACTATACAGATTTGAATACTGGGAAAATTATACAAATTTTTCGCAATCTGGATTATTAAAAATTTTACTACCTTCGATATTTCAAAAAGTACAACAGAAGTTTGGAATAAATAACAATACATTTTGAAGTTTTTACAGTAACATATACCTAATGCTGTAATGTAGTTTTACAATGTGAACAATGTAATATAAAAAATATAATAAATTACCAGCAGAAAGCACAGTATTTTGGACTTATTCTACTGAATAAAACTGTATTGTAATAATTACCAGATTTCTTCTCAGAATTAATTTAAAGTATACAAAGTAAATTTTATAATTTCAAATAAAATTTTTCCCTGTACTGATTGGTACAGTATTTTTCTTAGTATATGAAAAATTATGCTGCATAAACCGAAAATATAAATAACAAATGGCAAAATAATTGACTAAATGTTCCATTATACAAGGATACAAAATTCTCTTTACTAGTAGAGTGAAATATACGATTCATATAGTACGATTTTAATTCCAAAAATTTTTACTTTTCTTATTATTATCTGTCATTAAAAGTAAAAGTGTAAAAGTTACAGTTTTCTTGTGCTTTTTACCGTACAAATAAATATTTTGTCGAAAAGTGTTTGGATAATTTTTAGTGCCATGCATATATTATAATCCAATATACTAGAAAATACACAAAAATATAATGAAAAGAAAAATGAAGATTTGAATACTCGCAAAATTATATACCTTTTTTTAAAATGTGATGTGTTGTAGATTTACAGCAAAATATGGTAAAAAACGCATTCATCTTACATTTTTTTACAACAACATATATCTACTACTACAAAATTATATATAATTATATTATATTATATATATATAATATATATATATAATATAATATATATAATATATATATAATATATATATATTATATTAATTATATTATATAAAAATAAATACCTAGCAAATATTAAAATATTCCCTACCAATTTTACAATACAATATTTTATCGCAATAAATTACTCGACTTTTTTTCTCGATGTTGAGATTTCACAGTTATACACTGTCAAATAAACATTCATTTTTTACTACAAAAACCTCCTTTCACCAGTGCACGAAAACTAAGTCATGATGATCTCGTAAAACAATTTACAATTAACGTTCTCTTTTTATTGATCCATCGGTGGTCATCTAAGTGCGTTCATGAATCATTATTTAACTCAAATCATACATCGTAAACCAGAGTAACGCGCAAAAATGCAAAAATTCGTTACGGTGAATTCGAAAAAGTAATGAGATTTTCATCTTGGCGCCCATAAAACAACTTGCGGTTGATGCACTTTTTTTCGGCGTTTGATTGACCGAGGGAAAAATGTAACAATCTGCTGGGAAAAGCTCGCGTCGAAACGTGAGATGTCGGGATTAATTGAGATACTGTTCGCATTCGCAGATGCAATCGCGCCTACCGTTTGCTTGCAATTACGCGCGAAATCTTCATAAAATTGTTTTTACGACTCTCCGTGATGAGCGCCTTGAGATCATTGCGAATATAATAATTAACGCGAAAAGTGCCCGCGGAAAAAACGCGAAAGTTACAGTTATTTACGGATTTTAAATTTTTATTAGTTGATTGAATATTCTTTTTTGTTGAAATTCTGTATTTATTTTAATGATATATGTATGGCGATGATGCATTATGAAGGGTGTAAAAAAGAGGCAATAAGGAATGGAATATTTGAAAAACATTGACTTACAAAAACGATAGTTATTGATTACAGTATTTACAAAGCTGGTGTATTACTGTTATAGAGGTTGCAAATAAGTAATGGGGATGTACTTAAGTGAAAATAATCATAGGAAAAACAGTGGTCTATGGTAAAAAATTGTATTGGTTTTGCAAAGTAAAGGTAAATGACAAGATATTTGGATTGTTATTAAGATATTAATTGATTACACTATTTTTAATGTACGTAATGTATATTATGAAATATAATTTACTTTGGGAGTTTTTGACATGATTAATTGTAAGTTCGGACAATTTAAATAGTTTTTTCCAAAGTCCTAACAGCTTTTTATAAATTACTATGCTTTTTAATAGTTAAATATTTTATAACATATTCAAAATTGTCTCACAGATTAATTAAAAGTTAGTTTGTTGATTTTTTCTTGACAGTTTTGATATTTTTTACTCTTTATAAGATTTTCGATGATTTAGGCAGTTTGAACAGATTTGACAGTTAAAGTAACAATTTAAAATAATAACAATTTTCATTGAATTATATTCACTTAATTCAGATTATAAAAATATAAACAATAGAGCTCTAAGAAAGTTTTTTACAGTTGTGAAATTTTTTACGTTTTAGAAAATTTTTCCCAGTTTCATCGGTTTCGAAAAATTTTGCGGATTCATCAGTTTAAATGTACATGTCAAATTCATTGATTTGAACAGAAGAGTTGGAAAAATTTTCTACAGAATTTAACAGTTTTGAGAGTTAAACTTACAATTCCAAATGTTAACAACTTTTACTGGATTAAATTTATTATTGTAATTATTCATTTTTATAAATTTCAATAAAATTATAAAAAATAGAAACAACGAAGCTCTAAAAAAGTTTTTCACAATTGTGAATTTTTTGACGTTTTAGAAAATTTTTTCCCAGTTTCATCAGCTTTTGAAAATTTAGTAGATTCATCAGTGCAAATCCACATGATGAATTCATCGATTTTGACAGAAGAGTTTGTAAATTTTTCTGCAGAACTCAACAGTTTGGATATTTCTTGACAGTTTCTGGTCTGTAGTAGTTTTGAAATTAATGCAGTTCGAAATAATTTTTACAGTTGGATAGTTCAGAATATTTTTTACAGTTTAACAGTTTTAAATAGTTTTTGTAGTTATATAGTTTATAACATTTGTGTATCTTTTGACATTTCATATAGTATTTTTTTATTTTGGCAGTTTCGGAAAAATTTGAAAGTTTTATCACTACAACATTAAATAAAAAATTTATCGATTATGATGGTACAGTTCATAAAATGTTTCCCAACGTTAAACAGTTTTGAATCTAAGATTTATTAGATTATAAAAAATTTGACAGTTTGCAGTTTGAATTCGTTTTGACAGTTCAATAATTCATAAAATTTTGTATAGTTAACATTCTTTTACAGTTTTAAACTTGATACTCTTTATGATTTGTTCTGAAATTGTTGAAATTTCAGAAGGCTTTCTTACATTCTCAGCAGTTTCTGAAAAATGTTGCAATTTCGTAAGTACAACAGTGTATGACAAATTTTTCGATTGTGTCAGAAAGTTCAATAACTTTTTTAATAATAATAAATAATAATTTTGATGATTCTTTACAGTTTGAATGGTCTTTAGAAGTTTTTGCAGTTAAGCAACTTGAAACAGTTTAAACAATTTCATAGTTTATAAGATTTATTCACACAAAAAACAGTTTTGGGAGTTTTGTAGTTTATAATAGTTGTAACATTTTCGACAAATAGATTATTTGTTTTCATTTTTGGCAGTTTTACGAAAACAAGAGTGAATGACAAAATTAAATGTAACAGTACACTTTATGATTTTTCTAACTTAAAAAGTTAATGAATAAAAATACCAAACTGTTCCTAAAAAAGTCAGAGCAATTGAGATTAAATACAATTTTTTACAAAATTATTGAACTTTGAATTTCAAAAATTATGTTTTTTTTTTTTTTTTTATTTCATCAGGATTAGCAAAAATTGACTGTTTGTGCCTTATTTGAATTAAATTCCAGTGAGGCAATATACAAATTCAATTATTCATAAAATTTTTTACAGTTAACACTCTTTCACAGTTTTAAACTTTATACTTTTCATGATTTGTTGTAAAAATTTTGAAATTTCAGAACGCTTTTTTACATTCTCAGCAGTTTCTGAAAAATGTTGCGATTTTTTAAGTACAACAATGTATCGCAAATTGTTCGTTTATGTCAGAAAGTTTAATAACTTTTTTAATAATAAACAATAATTTTTGTAATTTTTAACAGTTTGAATGGTCTAAGAAGTTTTGGCAGTTAAGAAACTTGAAACAGTTTAAAAAATTTAATAGTTTATAACATTTATTTATACAGAAAACAGTTTTAGAGGTTTGAAGTTTATGAAAACTGTAACATTTTTGACGAAAAGATTATTTGTTTTCATTTTTGGCAGTTTCGAAAAACAGTAGTCAAAGATGAAATTAAATGTAGGACGACTTTATCATATTTTCAACCTAAAAAGTAAATAAATAAAAATACCAAACTGCTTCTAAAAAAACGAGCAATAAGGATTTGATAAGATTTGTTACATAATTATTAAACTTTGGAATTTCAGAAATTATGTTTTTTTTTTTTTTATTTCACCAGGGTCAGTCGAAATTCGCTTTCTGTCCTTTTTTTAAATTCAATTCCAGTACGGTTATATACGATTTGTAAATGAAAAAATGATAATATTCAATCAGTCCTTGTTACAATACATAATTCTATTTTTCAGAAACACATGATCCAATTTATTTATTATTTATAAAAATTTACTTTCATTTTGGATTAGCTTTTATCTTGAGTGTACTTTTTTTAGTAAATTTTTCTTTTTTTTTCAAGAATTAAATTTTTTACTATTTCTTATTTCATGTGAGTGACCAAGTAAAATACACTCCTGTTTATATGGCTTTGCAGAAGCAGCAAGTTGGCGGTAGAGTATATTTTTCACGCATCGAAAGTCGTAAAATCGAGGAGATAGGGAAAGGCTTTTTCCTCTCGCGTCCACGAGCGAATATCTAAATAGCAGTACTTCTTTATATTCGATAAGCAGCGAAGGTACATTCACTCAGCTATGAAGATGTATGGCGTTTATTTTGAAATTATATGCTCTCTCGTCGTTGACCGTCGGCCGATTTCACATGAGATTGTGCGCGAAAATTGAAGAGAATTATTGCGATGCGCGGACCTAGACTTATCGGGTCTTTTGCGTCGCTGCCGATCAGGGAATTTGCCTTCGTGACAAATAGGCGAATGCCTTTTTTCGATGAAGACTAATTCGAGAAAGATTGCGAAATTTCGTTGGGTAATAGAAAAATATAATTTATGGGGGTCTAAGGATTAAATTGATGCTGAGCATGGACGTAACGAATTATTGAAAGTTTTTTACAGAGTGTCATTGAATGTTTTAATGAATATATGTACCTGATTTTAACATTTATTTTTCGATTGGGAGTGAATTAATGCATAATTTTGATTGATTTTTTATATAATCTGATTTTTTAGGGATACTGACTTGAATATGATCAATAAAAAACGAGAAAGTATTTTATGAAATTAGGTTGGTTGCAAAATTCTTAGAGTATTATTTTTTTATTGTTCCAATATATTTTTTTATTCAAAGAAGATAAACTATTCACAGGATAAAATGAGGAAGGAGAATCGAGGGAACTTGATCTTAAAAATTTCCTTTTCATTGTCCTTTTTTGATTTATTGTAAGATTTTTAACAAATAATGTAAAAAAAATGAGACATAAAAGATACTGGAAAAATTAAAGAACAAAAATCAAGAAATCAAAATCAGGTTGCGACGATGAAATAAGATATTTCAAAATTTTGTTGGAATTGTAAAAGTTACTCACTCTGGCACATGTCAAATTACAATAGAAATTCGGAGCATTTTTTGACCAGTCTCGGAAAAATTTTGAAAATCCCGAAAAATTATGGGATACCACGAAAAACAAATTGATTATATGAAACTTATCGATTTAAAAAAAAAACAAATAATTGATAGACATTTTTAAATTTTTCATTAAATTCATCATATGAAAATATATGAAATCGAACAAAGTCATTACAGAAAGTAGTAGAAAATTGCCTAAACAATAGAAATCTATGAAAAATATATCATTATAAAATAATTGAACAATGGATAGACATAAAAAATTATCATGAATTATAGGCACTTATTTTTAATGATGGAAAAACTTGGAAAATCATGGTAGACTATAATAAACACTGTAAAATCATAAATGATCATGGAAAACGAGTAGGATATAAAGAATTATAAAAAAACATAAAAAAAACAAAAATCATGCAACTTGAATGATGAACATGAAAAACCACGAAAATAATATTCCATGTCTTATGCTGGCTTTATTTTATTACTATAGTAATATTATGTATACAGTTATATTATGCATACACACATTTATGTTATATTATTTTATTTATAAACTTATTGATTTATTAATTTATTTTTCTTTTATAGCATTTATCGATCAATCTCGGAAAAATTTTGAAAATCGAGAACAATTATAGGATGCTACGAGAAACAAATTGATAATATGGAACTTTTCGATTCAAAAAACAAATTATTGACATACATTTTGAAATTTTTCATTGAATTTATCGTATGAAATTATATAAAATTAAAGAATGTCAATGTAAAATTAGAGAAAATTATGAAAACTATTGAAATCTACGAAAATTATATCATAATGAAATAATTAGACTGGATAATCATGAAAAATTATGGTGGATTATAGGCACTTATTTTCAATGATGGAAAAATTTTGAAAATCATGGTAGACTATAATAAACACTAAAATCATAAATTATTACGGAAAATGAAAAGGATTATAAATAATTGTAAAAATTCATCGAAGAAAGAAAAATGAAGGGATGGAAATAAGGAATATGAAACACCATAAGAAATAGTATTCAATGTTTAATGCTGACTTTTTTTTCCTATATTAATATTATGCATACAGTTATATTATACGTACATACAGTTGTATGTTATATTTATTTATTTACATTCATATAATATTGATGTTATTATATATTACATACTGTCATGTTTTTTTCATACATTTTTATAATATTTATATTTGTTTCATATTCTAATAATTATATTTATTTACATTATAAAGTAGTATGTATACAGTTGTATTATCTATACAGTTGATGGTATAAAAAATGATGTTAAAATATTCGAAATTGTAAAAAACTATAGCAACAAGTTATTGAAAACTATAGAAAACAATGTAAAATAATGAGGTATAATATTAAATCATGTAATATACTGTATTATATAATAAATATTTGTCTATAACAAAGAGATCTTATTAGACTATTGACAAAAATTATAAGCGGTACAAAATAATCACAAGGACTTTGGAAATTTATGAAAAACCGTTAAACGTTATCAAAATTAAAGGAAAACCATCAGAAATCGTAAAAATCATAGTTATGGATCGATAAATAACGAGTTGTCATGAGAAATCAGAAAATCATAAAAATTAATATACAACAATAGGGTTTCATGAAAAATCATACTCAACTATGGGAAACCATAGCAATTCAAATAATTGTTGTACACTATGGCAAATCATAAGGAATTGTAGAAAAAGATTATTTATTGTGGGAAGTGATTAGAAAATAATATTGAAAATATCATAAGTATTCATGATGAATGATAAATCTTGGAAAATCATGAAATAGGATGGAAAACTACAGACTATAAGAGTTGTTAATTTATTAGAGAAAACTATCGAAAATTTCAGCAAATGATGGAAAATGATAAAAAATCGTAGGTAATAATGAAAAATCGAAGAGATCGATGGAATATAAGAGAAAATCACGAAAATGAAGAGGAATCATAAAAAAAATTAAAATTATGAAATTTGGAGACTTACGATAGGAAATCATAAAAAGTTATGGTGACTGATGAAAACTGTATGAAAGATTATATGAAAGAGTAATTTCTGGTTGAAAAAATATTAATTTATTTTGAAAATAATAATCAATAACTGAAAAGCATAGAACTTTTGGTAAATCATAATGAAATTCTACAAAAAATGATAGCAATAGATAGGAAATCATTGAAAATTTGAATAGCAATTATAGAGCAATATACACAATAAACGTAAGAAAAACGTCCTCATAAAGAACAGTAATACCTTATTTTCATGCAGACCACGAGAGTTTTCTTCCAAGTCCGTATTTAAGCCCGGGAAAAAAAGCTCAAGTCGTTACGGTATTCGTGCACGTACCGTACCGCCTTGAATCCTTCCTCTGCAAAGTCCCGAATAAATTTATAAACTCGCTGGAAGTAGCCGCGCTCCGATTGTATTCAAATCGCAATCACGACAATTACTTACCATTTTTCGCGTGGGTGGACATTTTTCGCTCGAAACGAGTGAAGTTCGCGTTTTCCGAAGGGTTCGTCGCGAGTGATGCGCCAAAGGTCGATTTCTCGCGGGTCGCTAGACAATGGGACCTTAGAAAGTCGCTCGTTGCGTGATTAACCGCACGCAATTATCCGTCATATCTTGTTTTAATTGCGCGCATTAATTCCCGAGAACCAAATGAGAGTAGGTCGCCGTGTTGTTCTTAAGGAAGAAAAGTGTAGAAATCTTATACTTACACCCATACCTCGTATGCTTCACTAATTACAGTGAAGTCCCGAACAGTGCCGGATTCCTGGAACAATGGGTATAATTTTTTTTTTAGAAAACGAAGGTAAAAGTAAAACTGTAAAAAATTGACCAAGTAGAGGTGCATTCATTTTGTGTACAGAATTTGTTGTAGGAAAAAAAATAAGTTGATTCAAGAAAAAAAATGGTTACCTAATTTATTGAAGTTTTGTATTCCTGCAACTTTATATTTGAGAGCCACTGTAACTACTGAAAATTCGTTATATGTATTTTCTAAGCAGTTAAAACTACTAATGATATTTATTAAAAGGAATAACGAAATATTGACCTAACAAATCAAGTAGTCACTTTTAGTTAATACAAAATGTAAGACTGAATTTAAATCTTTTTAACACTTTTTGTATTTTTGAAATTGCTACATTTTCATCAAAACAAAAAATAACCGATCCTTATTATTATAGTCAGCAAAATCATAAGTTATTGTAGATACTGAAATTAGTTATAGCAGTAGAAATCACTTAGCTGATGTGACTAGCCAGCAATTATAAGATTTACTGATAGAAATTGGTACATATGTAATTGCAACATTTACTAACTTTTTTTGTCAAACCAACAATATACGAATATATAATCTCATTTACTCTATAAAACTTGCCAGTTCGCAAATTCATAGATTATTCCAGCTATTTCAAGCAGTTGCGACAACAAAGTTATGGAGCTAGTGGAACTAACTAGCAATAGTCAGACCAAATAATACAAGTGAGCCTACATAAACTAATGCAAATTGTGGAGTTCATATACATTTTTTGTTGAAGTGACAATTTCAAAAATTACTTTTAGTCAGTAAGATTAACTATTTTGTCTGTTTACACTGCTGCAAAAAGTGTTAAACACCAAAGTGTATTAGGCTATATTACTCCTATGAATTCCTATTTTTTTAGTACAATCATTATCAATCCTGGCATTATTATTATTATAATTATTATTATTATTATTATGACTACTACTACTACTACTACTACTACTACTACTACTACTACTACTACTACTACTGCTACTATAATTATTATTATTATTATTATTATTATTATTATTATTATTATTATTATTATTATTATTATTATTATTATTATTATTATTATTATTATTATTATTATTATTGTTATTATTATTTTTACTTTTCATTATTTCATATTATTTTCATATAAATTATTTATCAAAGACATTTGAAAAAACATTTTCAAAAACTGGTCTATCGTAGAATACAAGAATTCATTACTAAAATTAAGTATTTTCGAACACAAAAGATTGCTCAGAGCCAAGGAAACCCACTTTTTTTCATTGTTCACACCACACCACATTTTTTTCAATGAAAAAAAGTGGGTTTCCTTGGCTCTGAGCAATCTTTTGTGTTTGAAATAAAATTTGAC
The DNA here is from genome assembly GCA_028476575.1 of Platygaster robiniae. Lineage (NCBI taxonomy): Eukaryota > Metazoa > Arthropoda > Insecta > Hymenoptera > Platygastridae > Platygaster > Platygaster robiniae. The sequence continues at coordinate 48,330,973 of CM052019.1, read as the reverse complement.
GGAGCGATACCACGTCCATAATAAAATTAAGTAGTAACTTGAAACATTGAGTTACTGTATAACACTTTTTTTTCTTAAAAAAATTTACTTTTTATCATGTAAGTGTTATAGAGAGGTATGTAATAAATTAATTGTTCTAAAAATTGTTAAAAAAAATTATAGATGAAAAAATGAAGACAACTCATATATTGTTCACCGATTGGTATCAAATCTAAATTTCTTTAGAGATGTATATTATTTTTTCAGTCATCCCTTCAGTTATAAAATAAGTCTTTTTTTTATGTGTCTGAAGTTTTAAACTTTAAAAAATAAACGAAAGAAATCTATAAGTTAATAAAGGAGAAAAAATTTTTTCAGCTTCTTTTGAATATTTTTTGATCGTAACGACAAACTTAATGCTCCCCAAAAAAATATTCGTCCTACTTCCCATTATGATAAAAAAAAAAAACATTGATATATTTTTTATTTTTGTTTAATTTCAAACTTTTGTAACTTCAGGTACATATTTTTTGTACAAGTGAATAGAGCTATAGAATTATTTGAATATTAGTTATACTTGAAAAATGTTCAAGTTAATAGATATATCTTACAAAAAAAATTTCTGACAACGTGTTATTGATTATATAGAGTAAGATTTATGACAAGCAAAAGACAAAATGTTCACATGTAAAGGCAAAAAATGAAGAGAATATTCATATTTATGAATTTATCTTACTTTTGAAGAATCCGTTCAAAAATTCAATAAATATTTAGTAACGATTGTACGATGATCAAAAATTCGACAAGAAAATTCACTTTGCTTGGCAGGGATAGTATTAAAAAGGGAGAAAAATCTAATTTTCTTTACCAAATTGATTTTAATGATTGCGAAATGAAATATATTATTGAGACATTTAGATATGTTGAGAGATTAAAAAATATCAAGAAAACATTCATAGAGTTTATCTTAACATGTCAGTCATCACTGATCATAGAATAAATAATGATCATGAATGTCGACAAATTCTTGACAATGAAAGAAATTTGCAAAACAGATTATTCTCTGAATTGGCTTATATCAGAAACAATGGATGTTTTATTTTAAATAAACAAAGAAATTTACATAATGAAGAAAGTGTTTATGATTGTTTGGATAAATATTTTTAGCTTGCATTAAATGCAGTTAGTTACTGTTTTTTATCATCTGCCATTGAAATCAAAAAAAAAAAAGATCATCAGAGTGTTATAAAAAATGACAGTACTTTTTTTTCGATCAATATTGTTAGATTTTTAATACATATGTAACTGAAAACAATGATTGTCTTGTTAGTATTAAACTAACTGACTACCGACAGTATTAAAAAATGCCATCAAGGCTAAAAATTTTAAAAATTCCAGTTTCCATCACTTTCATCACATCCAAAGATTCTTGTTTCAAGAATTTTATTACATAATTTTTTGCCGATCCTCCCATTTTTCGCGCGCCATTCAATTACGGAGATGAAAGTTAGTTATTACCGCTCTAAGATGTCATAAAAAAGCAGTTCTTTCGAGTGCGTCTCGGTGACTTTTCCACGCACTGGATCTCGTTTTAAATACTCTCGGCGACATACCGCTACGAGAAAATATGTCGAAATGTTGTGTGGTCCCGCGCAATTTTACGTTCTGATTTCGCCGTAAATGACACCGAGATTTAGAGCACCTCGTCGAAACATACTTTCAAAACTGGGGAAATCTTGTTTTCAGAGAAGTGACACAAAAGACCAGGGAGTTGAAGAAAACAAGGAGCATTTCTGAATAGAAAACTTTGCAGTTCTCGTTTCTACGTGATAAAAAACTTGGTTACAAGATAAACTTTTTGTTCCTCCCGATTATAAAGCTTAATGAGTGGACTTCAGAGGTCTTGATTTCTCACTTTAATGGCTTGATAAATATATAAGTCGAAAGTTTCTCATAGACCAGAGGATTTTTTCGAGAACTTGAACTCGAATTTGCTTTATGTTGATGGTGGTTAAACAATTTGGGTTTTTTGACCAAGTTAATTATGTTTGTTCTCGGTTGACCGCAGAACGAGCGAGCTGGTCGCCCTTGTTGCACTTTCGAGCACACTCTTCCTTTTCCTGCACACGAGAGATCTACATTCGCGGCTACGAGAAATGGAAGTGCGCTTGCAGCCCGGCGAGGACGACGCTCTCACTGCCAATCAAGGTAAGACCCCTCCGATACGAATTTTCCATTACCAAGCGTCTTGCGAGAAAGTGATGACTCTTTGTCACGATGATGCTGGACGAGAGTGAAATTGGACAGTCACTTTTAGCGGTTTCATTTCACGAAAATTCAGATTAAGCTCTGTAATTCGAGAATCCGGCTTTATATCAAGTTTCCACGTCTTGGAATGATAATCATGGCAATTTTTTGGAGGGTATAAGAATGTACATAATATCTACAAATTATGAATAGGGATCTGCGTATGTTCTACTTTCATGATTGTGTAAAGATAACCGAATATGTGTATGCAAAGATGGTATCATAGAGGATGAAAATTTATTCTATTTTATGATATTTGTTTTAAGCTTGAAAAAGTTGTGTAAATGGTATTCGGATTAGTTTGAAAGTTGGATGGATATATTCTTAAATTATGCGGAGGAATATTGATAATGGCGAAAAAATATTTCCATTGTACACAAATTTATTATTTATTTAGAATTGAGAAGTTTTTTTTATTGAAATTGATATTTATTTTCCTATTATCAACTGCACATTTATTTCTATCTATGAAACTCTCCTCTTAGTGTGAAAAATTGTTGGTTAGGGTTTTTCCGAAAAATATATTTTTTTAAGGATTTAATAACTTTGAATCTATAATAGTCTGGTTACAGGAGTACAACTTTGCATATTCTTGAATTTTGGGATATATTAAAGGTGTAGTACCTTTAGAATTTAGAGCTGCAGATTTTCCATACTCATATTCTATGTAATAGCATCAAACTTTTGTGATTTTCATGCAAATCGTTGAGATTTAGATTTGTTTTCTAATGGTGTAGGTAATTTTAATAATTCATAGGTATTGATACAGTTTGAAGGATTTTCTGATATAAGAATAAATGATCATATGGATTTCTATGACTCACTGCTTTACGAATGATATTTTTAAAAAATTTATTGTATTTCTGCAGATTGTTGAGAAAATTATGACTATAAAGATTTAAAGTATTTCATAGATTTCTGGAATTTTTGTATAGTATTTCTATAGATTTTTACATGTATAGATTTCTAGACCGATGTTACATAGAGTGTTGAAAACTTCTACGTTTTTGACTATTTTTATTGATTTTTCAGAAAACATACAGATTTGTAGCTTTTAGATTCGTATTTTTTGAGTATTTATATGATTTGATGAATTTTCTGATAAGTTTATTAATTTTTTTTAATACTTCTAGACTAAAATGATCTATAATTCAGAGTTCCATAAATTCTTGAAAATACTATATTCATTCACACATTTTTCGATACTTGACAATTTTCTAGTATTTCTAACTTTTTTCAAAGTATTTATTGGACTTCGAAAGGTTTTTCAGTAATTTTATACAATTCTTTTTTTATAGAATTCGATATTCTGAGTTCAAATTTTCATTGATTATCAGTAATTTTATAGATTTCTGGAAAATTTAGATCTTTACAAATATAGGTTTTTTATGTCAAATAGATTTTTTGTGTTTTCGTTTTTTTTATGGGAACCAATAAGATTTTGTCGTGTTTTCTAGTGATTTCATAGATTTCTAATATTATTCTAGATTGCTATGAAAGCTATTTAGAATCTGATGCTCTGAAGTTTGAAGTTTTATAGATCTTAGGTATATGTTCAGATTTTTTAGAAAACAGTTACTTCATAATATTCAATTAATTTCAGAAGTTCTTACATTTTGTACAGTGTCTTGGTATTTTAGTGAATTTCTATGTAAATTTCTAGAATTTGATATTTTAAATTCAAATTTTCAAAATTAATTTTTGAATAACTTTTCAAAACCAAATTTCAGCAATTTTCAAAATTTCTGAGAAAACTAGAGCTACATAGTTTTTCATATTTTTATTAGGACCATAAAATTTGTTGTCTTTTCTAGTATTTCATAGATTTTGAATGCAATTATCGATTGCTTAGGTTTTTGTCAAGATTTCTATGTAGATTTTTAGAATTTGATATTCTAAATTCAAATTTTCAAGATAAATTGTTAAAATAATTTTCAAAATATATTTCCAGTAATTTAAGAGATACCTGGAAAAATTATAACTGTATAGTTTTTTATATTTTCGTATTTTTATCAAAATCAATAAGATTTTTCACATTTTTTGGAATTTTCCAGATTTCTAATGTTTTAATTAGATTGCTTCATAAGCTTTTTAGAAGAAAATTTTCTTAGATTTTATTGTTTCATAGATCGTAGGTTTCTATCCAAATTTTTCAAAAACAGTTTTTTTTATAGTTACCGAACGAATTTCTTACGTTTTGTATAATTTTCTGGAATTTTTACGGAATCCTACATCGATTTTTAGAATTTTATACTCTGAATTCAAATTCGCAAAATAAATTTTTGAAGAAACTTTCGCTACTATTCAAGTAATTTTATAGATTTTTGGGATAATGATATCAATATAGATTTTTTAAATTTTCGTAGATATTTTTCAGTCTTTTCATAGATCACCAATATTATTCTAGATTGCTATGTAAGTTTTTTTAGAATTTGATGCTCTAGAATTCAAAGTTCCATAGATCGTAGATTGTGTTCAAAGTTTTCAGAAAACAGTTTTTTCAAAGATCTCACTTTCTAAATTTTGTCAGATATAGCATTATTCGAAATATTTTCTGATATTTGTTTAGATATATATGTAAAATAGATTATTAGGATTTTTCTAGGTTTGAATTTTTCTTTTTAATTCACTGAGTTGGAACGAATTTTCAAATTTTTATTTTCTACGTTAATCTAGACAAACATACATGGTTAGATTTTCTTACAAGAAAAAATTCTTCTGAAGCCAAAATTATCGTTACTATCTAGTTAGTAAAATTGACAGTTCTAAATATTGTTAAAATTTTGGGACTTGCATTAAATCATTCGCTATGTCATCTAGATTTCAGTAAGTACATTTTTGATGATTTTCACTTCTTTTATTATACATTATTTATATTCTATTCCACGATTTTTCATTATTTGTACTTTCTTTAACTGTTCTACCTTTTTTTTTTATTTTCACATGCGATTGTAATTAATTTCATCCAGAGAATGAACCCCTAATACCAAAAAAAGCCTCATGTTACACATTCAAGTGTTCGGGAACGAGGAAGTGGCACCGGCTTGATTGAAAATAAATCGCCCTGAGAGAAAACTGTATCCGTCTCCCGCTATTTCTCAAGCTATGAGCACTTCCCATGGTGATTCGTGGGTTAATTGTTGCCCGGGATCGAAGTATAAATCGACGAGCGACATCGCGAATCGCATGCGGACGGGGAACAAATTCGCATGTTGCGAAAGAGTAATGTTTGATCTTGAACGTATGAAGTACGTTATGAGGTACGCGAGCCGATAAGATCGCGGGGCCCCGAAGGTGCGAAGGCGGTATTCCGGGGCCGCGAGAGCATCTCATTAAGCCATTTCATTCGTTCTGCGATTCATGCCCCCGCATTTTTTCGCGACTCAAGCAATCTCGATTGGCTCTGCTCTGTCTTTGCGCGATTTACTGGATGCGATGCGTAAATACGTTCTCAGGAACACATTCTTTTTCCGCGTACACGGGCATTTTCCGAACGACCGTGTGTACCCTCGGTCATTTGCAATCATCAAATGTTATCTTATAATAACAGTTGATTTTGAGCACGGGTTTTCTCTTCCCTATGAACATTTTTTTTCATTTGCGGGTTAGATCGATTTTATAGATCTTTTTGAAGTGATAAGATGGTTAATCTTGACCCTAGTGATTCAAAACCTTCTAGAAACCTTATAAGGTGACATTATAAGGTTTCCTTAGTAAAATCTTTATGATGAATCAAATTTTTTTTACGAATTTTAGACTCACAGGTTGAATTAGTAAAAAGCCGCTTATTTTCAATGATGAAATTTTTTCCCTTACTAAAATTGATTCTTAAGAGACACCCTATAAGAATAGTATAAAGCAACCTTATACACAAATTTTTTTCATACGAAACTTATTAGAAGCTTTATAAGACTCAATATTAGTAGGGTCTTTTATGGTTATAATTTTTCCACTGATGATTTGTATTTTTCACTATTCTTCGCAATTATACCCTTATTTACGATTAGTCGAAATTTGCTTAGTATTATTGTGAAGATATGGCTATTTATAAAGTAAAAAAAAACTTATGGAGTTTGATCCTCATAAAAACATTAAAAAAAAAAAAACGAAATTTCTGACAAGAATTCAATTTCACAATGTAAGGTAAACTTATAAAATTTTTATAAATTTCCTAGTTCTTATGAGGTGACCTTATAAAAACCTCATAAGAAACTGAAATTTCTTATGAGGAATTTATCGACAAAATTTTGCACGGTTTTTTTCTGATAAGATTTCATCAATGAATTCTTGCAAGACAATATCTAATAAGGTTGACATAAAGTCACCTTGTAAAAACTGAAAAATATGTTAGAATTTTTTGAGGTCACCTTATAAGGAATAAAATTCTTATGAAAAATGTTGTTTTTTCATAAGTTTCTTAGAAAGATGATAATTACTAGGAAATCACTAACTTCTAAGTAAAAAATAACTAATTTCTGGTGGAAAATTACTAATCAAAAAAGAGAAAAGTGCGCGACTAATAATAAGTCATTTTTTAAATAATGCAACCTAAGAGAGTAAAACACAGAGCATTATGAGGCAAGATTAACTTTTTAAAAGGATTTTAAAACCTTATAAGAAAATGCAAACCTTAGAAGAAAATCCGTGTACGGAGAAAAACTTTGTGAGAAATATCTTACTCCTGGAAAATAACAAAATATCATATTCTAAACGATTTTTTGAAAGTAATTTATTGAGATGTTATTTCAAATTATATCCTTATTTATTAATAAAGTTTAAAAATAAGTTTCTGTGGCTTCCCGGCATAACTGAAAATGTCAAACATGCCATAAGGCTCATTTTACATTATATTCTGATAAAATTTTAAACGTTATGACATGCGTGACTTTTTCGGTTATGCCGGGAAGACACAGAATTAATATACATTCAATTAATAAGGTAAACGAAATTTCTTCTAAGGTAATATGAAATCCTTATAAAGAATCACAAAATCCTCAAAAAAAATATGAACATAAAAAAAAATTTTTTTTAAAGAATTCTATAATGTTACCTTATGACGTTGCCTTTTTAGAAATCGACAATCTTTGAAGGAAATTCAGATTATTATAAGGAATTTATAAGATTTTTATAAGGTTTTAAAAACTAGTGTTAATAGAGATATAGTCGTTTGAAAAGAATGATTCTTTTACGAATAAAAGTTTAATTCAAGTTTCTTAAAGATTTTATAAGGTCACCATATTAAATACAGTAAAAATTTTTAAAAATTTAGCTATTTTTGTAGACATTTCATAAAAACTAAAGTTACTAAAACTCATAAGAAAATTGACATCTCCTTATAAGAAAATTGACGTTTCCTTAAAAGAAAATTTAAATCCTTCTAAGGAAATCGCAAATCCTTATATGGAACTGTTAAACTGAGAACCTTATAAAGAAATTTCAATTCCTTCTTAGAAACTGTAAAATCTGTTGTAAATCTTATAAGGATTTTATTTCCCAAAAGGTTCTTACAAAGTTACTTATGAGGAATTGAAAATATTATGAAAAAATTCGGATACTTGTAAGGTTTGTGTAAGGTTTTTATGAGGTTAAATGCTACTAGGAAAATTATTCATTTTAATTCCATGCAAACTTGTCCTTTATATCTATTATACTGTTGACGTGTAATTAAAATACTCCACTGTTTGACTAATTGTTGATCGACTCTACTGATTTACTTGTTAACCATATTTTCCTGAATAACTACTAATTATTGACATGCATCACTGACAGACTTACGATTGATCTATTCCACTGATTGACTTGATGATCCAATATTCTACCGGTTGACTATTTGTTGACCAATTTTACTGTTCAACTTGTCATTATCAGTTAACTCATTGTAAGTTTTACATATTATTGATATGTATCACTTGTAGACTTATCATGGATCATTTTACTAACTGACTTACTAATGATGAATGTTACTGATTAATTAATTAATAATATATATCACTGATATATTTATCATTTACAGATTCTACTGCTTTGTAAATTATTGAAGAATTGTTTTGATCTATTCGTCATTATTATTTTACTGATTTAATAAAAAATTCATCGATAATAGACTCATTATTGATGATTTTTAATGATTGACTTGTCATTGAAATTACAAACATTTGACTTCGAAAATGGATAAAAACAGTTTTTTTACGGAAATCTGTGCAGAAGTGCAACTTCTTTGAAGAGGGAATTATATCTTTTATTCTGACTTGGGATGCATGAAGATAGTGGTAATTATTGAAGTTTCTTTAGTGAAATATTTACTGATTCGTGACTAACTTAGTAAATCACTGCTTTTTCTTGTTATTCAAAAACTTGGATTATAAAATTCGAAAATAGGCTTTGAAACAGTTTAATGATTCATCCTGACATTTAACTTCAGTAATTTTGTACATTGACGTGCCAATTTCCACGAAATTTATTAGTAAAAAAATATAAATTATGTTCAATAAGTTTGTAATTATTTACTATCCTCTTCCTTTGTACTTAGTAGTAACTTGTACCTAAAATAATCGTCTCAACTGTTTGATCTGTACTAATGAGATTCAAAAAATAAGTATTGTTGAAAATTGGTACTAAAAATGTGCAACTTCAAAAAAAGCCATGAAATCAAATCGATTCATTAATATATTCCTAATTATAAAATATAACTTAAAAAAATAGCACTATTTACCGTAAAAAACATCGTGCATTCGTCACATAAAAAAATTTACTTACCAAGTTCCCACAGAACTTCGTGAGAATAAACGCTCATTTCATACTGCGTTTAGTCAAATCAACTACATCGTCATTCCCATTCCTTTTTATTCGCTTCGCATTGATACGAACGCGTTAGAATTTATGCGCTTGATACTCATCCGGGAAAGTTCTGTCGTCCTTTTCGCGATCGCACTTTCCACGCTCGATGTTTTCGAAAAAAATGAAGAAAAAAACCTCTTGTTTTGCGATTCATCGATCGATCGATCTTGCCTCCCAGCCCTTACTTCCGGGTACGCTGAATCAGCGCTTTATGGCGCGTTTAGAAACTGCGTTTAATTGGTATTTGGTAGGAGCATAACGATCCTTTATTAATGCAAGTGGTACAAAAGTAATATCGCACTTTCTTGCGCGCCCAACCCAATAATTCACGGCGATGTGTTTCGGTTTTCCTTTCTCTCCACGAGATATTATGATCCCTACAATTATACCACCCAGCACGCTTCGTCAATGGACCATTATTCTGTGTACTGCTTGTGCTTTTTTTTCTTTACGTAGAAGATACAGATTTTTTAGATTCAGGAGTAACGCGGTTCTCTGGGACGCTAGAGTTTGAAAAATATAGATAAGGTGAAGAGTAAGGAAACGCTTGTTACTTATTTCATGTTACTTAAAACTAAGATAAGGTAGATTTTTTTTTGTTTAGTGGGAAGTAAAAGGGAAAAGTCTATTTTTTTATTATTATCACAACCCAGTGACGAATTTCATAGATTTTAAGGTTAAATTAGTAAAAAATTATCTTTTTCAATTAGTAATTTTCTAACTCATAGTTAATGATTTCTTGATTTATGAATAGTTATATATATTGACAGTAATAAGAAAGTTTCATTTAATAGTAAATAAAAAATTACTATTAGTGGAAAAATATTAATTATTAGTGGAAATAATTACTACTTTTCACTAATTCAACCAGAGAGAGTAATCCTTTATGATTTTCATTTTAGATATGGTATTTGCAATTTACTCACCTATAAACTTGAATTTTTTGATTTGTATGAGCCGATTTTTTCAGTTTCGAACGAAGTGATCTTGAATGATAAAGTTATTTGGTATGATCTGCAGGTTTTTGATCTATTTTTTAAAAATAGTTTTAATTTTGTTACAGTCTTTAATAGTTTGAATAGTTTTTTGATAATTTCAACATTTTTAATTGTTTTACAGTAAAAAACAGTTTCAAAGTTCAAGTAAGTTTTTATCTATTTTGAAATTTTTTTTGACGTTGGTCTTGATAGCGTGGTAAGGTTTACAAATTTTTCACTGCTTTAACAACTATGATGAATTTGGGAAAATTTTTAAAGTTTTAAAGGTTGCAAAAATTTTAACATTTTTAAATTCCTCTAGAGTTTTCAAACAGTTATGGCAGCTTTTTTTATGTATTTTTTTTAGTTTCTCTCTTTTTTTGACAGATTTGCAGTTGGTCATAATTTTCAAAGGTTCGTAACTTTTTATTCATCAATTTTGACAGTTTTTTAAAATTAAGATAGTTTCGATAGTTAACTGTCTAATAACAACTTTGACCGTTTCAATATTATTGCTGCTTTGACAGTAATGACGATTTTTTAAAAATTTTTGAATATTTAAAATCTTCTAAAAAATTGTAACGTTTTTAACATTTTTACAATTAATGGCTATTTCCAAAGTTTTAATCGTAACGATTTACATTAATTTTGACCAGTTTCGGTGATTTCGATCATTTTTACAGTTTCACAGTTATAAAAAATATTAATGGTTTAGACATTCAAGACAGTTACTTTTTTTTAAAAATTGAGACATTTTTGAACAGTTTTGCTTTTTTCTAATAGATGTAATCTTTTAAAACACTTTTTATACTTCGTTGAAGTTTTTGCATCGAATCGAAATGGAATTGGTCACAATTTACTCATACATTTTCAAATAATCAATACTTTCATTAACCTCTAAAATTGTTAAACTCAAAAGTGTCATCAATGCTAAAACTTTGGAAGTTGAAATAAACTGGACAAAAATGTCATAATTGTTAAATCTTTGAAAAATGGTCAAAACTGTTAAAATTGTTCTGTTCAAAACTGTCGGAAACGTAACAAGTTTTTTGAAATTTGCGAAATCGTTGAAAATTTCAAGATCCTTTATAGTTCGTCATTTTGGATTTTTTATATACATGTAATAATTATCACCAAAAGATTGTAAATAATATAAATTCACTTTAAGTTGTTTCTTGATGTTTAAAGTATGAAATGAAATATTTTTATTCAAAATTTTTCAAGAAAAAATTATGAGATATCTCTCATAGATACTTTATTGGTAAATCTTTACAATTTTAACTGAAGTAACGGTAACACAACGAGTTACATTGTTTACTTGAATATCGATAAATCGTCTCAATAACTGTCTTGTATTTTTCTCTTTTTCTCTACTAAAATTGCTATGTTTTACAGTCCAGAAAAATTCAAAACAGTAAAATAACTTTCAAACAATTTCACTTTCTTCCACTTCTTCATAGTTATGAAAAAAATATATGTATAAATTCAATAATTTAATTGTATCAGAAATTCGAACAAATATGTGATAGACAAACAATTAATTAGTTTCGTATTCACAATAAAAAATTTGTCTCGGTAATTACTTCTTTTGAAAATTTGTAATGCAAACATGAATTCCAACTACTTATAGTAACGACTATAATATATACCACTGCAATTCCTACGCCTGTGCGTGAGCTCGGAAAAAATTATTAATGTCGAATCATACGTTTTCTCCTGTTCTTAATGTGCTCCTACGAGCATCAGCGTAAAATTATGATTGATGGATAACTTCACAAAAATGTTGCGGACTTGACATCAAACGAACTGACGTTTTGCACAAGGTACTATAATTTTTTAAAGTGGTTTTTAAACCTCGATTTGATTAAAAGTTCAATCATATCAGAAGACTACATCCACACGAAACATATGGAATATACAAGTTACTAATCAAGAATGATAATGATTAAAAAGATAATAAAAATTTTCAAAAGTTTAGTATCTTTTTTTGTGTGTATATATTGATTTTTAAAAAATTTTAGTTGATTTCACGAATGTAGTATCCTTAATTTATTTACTTTTTAGATTTATTCAATGTAAAAAGTAAACAAACTGAAAATAATTTAAAAACTTCAAAACCATGAAAATTCCCATACGTACAGTAGCTTTTAACATATTCTAATAATGATGATCGAAAATTACAAAAAATGTCCTGCCAGTTTATTTTTAGTTCGATCACATAAAGCTCATTGTGAGGTGACAAATTCACGGAGTACGATCATGAGAACCATTGAAAACAGTGATTCAGAGTCATAGCTCATTGTCAATGAAACTTCCCCTTAAACTTGAAAAAAAGGGTCACTGCCATTGAATAAGTGAAGCGATCTGGAACCCTGGATAAAAGTTGACAAAAAACAACAGCTCGTTCCCGGTAGCGAATCTTTGTTGGAGTTTCCTTGCAATTATTATATTGTGCTAGCTCATATCCAGCATTCAATGCAAATCATAATGATTGACTTCCTATGGTTAACGAGCTCGGTGCACGCGCATCGAAACGACGTGCTACGTGTGACGATTTATATTGATACATTATTGTGTGAGCACTGATAAATGCACCGAGTAAATTAACATGCGTGCAGAATGTTTTTTCAACGCCTCAAATAATTGCAATGAGACTTTTCCATGCCGATATTGGTTTTGGAATGGGACTTGAAAGAATTGAATTAAGAGTTTTTTAAATATGCATTTAAATACTTTTTTTCTAAAATGTAGCTGGATAAATTTTTTGGGTATTTTCGTGATCTTGTTTTTCTTCATTCACAATATCTATGGAAAATAAGTAATAAATTGAATGAATTTTAATTACCTTTTAAAAAAGTCTATAAAGAATTCAATTTGCAGGAGACCAGGGTTTGGAAAGTTACTTGAAAAAATGTAAAGCGTTACGTTACCGTTACAAAGGTGAAAAAAGTAATTCTTTTCGTTACCGTTACTTAAAATAAATGGTAACTCGTTGCCGTAACCACTTGAAAAAAGTAACGTCCCGTTACTTTTTGAAATAGATTAAATGTTAATAACAAGACATCGAAAAACTAAGGCTGAAAATAACAATATCAACGTACTCGTGGTTTTGCTTTACAGAAATTGTTTATTTCAGATATAATAAAAAATCATGATCCATTCTTTTTCACCCTGAAAAAAAGTCAATCAGCTTGTTCAAATTTTTATATTTTTTTCAAATTCACAAAATTTCTGAATGTGACATTCGATTCAATGTTAGTCACAAGGAAACATTCGCAAATTTAATAGCTTTTTGAGAAAATCCTAATATACTTAGCCAGATTTTCAAAATAATAAAATTTTTTAGTATTTTTCAGTATGTATAAAACAGCGCAGGATTTTCTAGTACTTTTTTTAATTTGAAATATTTTTCTGTAGATTGATACATGGATTTCAAAAATTTCATGCTCCAGAACTCAAAATTAATTAGTTTGTATTTGAGAGGATTTTTCAGCAAATAGTGTCTATGAAAATTTTCATTTCCTTCAATTTTTTTTTGATACTTTTTCAATTTTTCTACGATTTGAAGGATCGTTCAGTATTTCTAGAACTATTCGTATTTTTCAAGATGATAGAATATTGCAGAATTTTCGAGTATTTATACAATATAAATAATTGTTTTATACGTTTCAAAAATGTCAAACTTTAAAATTTGAACCTGATGCAATTTTTCATGTTTTATAAAGTTTTTTAGAAAACAGTGTCTTAATAGATTTTTACTTTTACCAGTACTTTTCGTACTTCTTCAGTTTTTCTATGATTTCAAGGATCGTTCATTATTTTTATTATATTGCTGTATGAATTTCTGGAATTTGAAAGATTTTCAATATTTTATATATTCACATGTATTTTTCTTTCTGTATTTCTAAGTATTTATAGAATCTTGTAGAATTTCTGTCTTTTTTTGAAGATATCTCTTTGAATATCCAAAACAAAATAATATTGAAAGTTCAAAATATCTGAAGTATTTCGATCGATTTTGCAGAAAACAGGTTCTTTATAGATTTAGAGTGCCCTCAATATTTTTTGTATTCTTCACAGAATTAAACGATTTTGAAAAATTTTCTTAAAATTGTCTACATAGACTTCTATTAACATATATTTTTGGAATTGAAAGCTTGAGAAATTGAAGTTTTTTAATTCCTGGAATTACGTAAATTTTAAAGTATCAAATAACATAAAACTTATTAAAATCTAGTATTTCAAGTATTTCGAGTATTTTTTTCCGTATTCATTATATTCCATAAGATTTTCTAGCAGGATCTCTAGATCTTACAGATCCTGCTATACATTTCGAGATTTATGGATTTTAAGTATTTTCATATATTTTCAAGTGAATTTCTAAAATTCGATGCTTTGAATTGTGAAAGTTTCTTATCAAAAGTAAAAAAGCATATTTTTCGTCAATATTTTTACACAAATTACTAATATTCCTCATTGTTCCATTAAAAATTACCCATATAGAATTTTTCATTCAATAATGAGGAAGTTAAAAATCACTTATATCTCAGTTTTAGAACATTGCTTAAAAAGTTACAAATTGTGCTTAAAACTTGATGAGACAGATAAAAGTAACGTAAAATAACGGGATTTTCGTTACTCTGGAAAAAGTGACTCGTTTTCGTTATCGTTACTTGTTAATTAATGTAACGCGTTACGTTATCGTTACAGTAAAAAATATAAATTTTTACAAGTTTTGGAAGTAGAGTCGATTTCAATGGGGACCCAAAAATGTGACTAGTTAAATTTTTTGAATATTTTCGTGTTCTTGCTCTTTTTGATCTTCCATATCTGTGGCAAAAGAGTAACAAATTGAGTCAGTTTTAATTACCCTTGAAAAAAGTGTATGAAGAATTTAATTCGCAGAAGAAACAGACATTTTGTCATGTTTCGGTTCAGTTATTTACTATCTAACGATTCTTTTTTGCTCGAAAAAAACGAGGATTGCGGAAGGACTTTCAGAAGGGCGGTTTTCTAACGCGAGATGAAAGTTCCTCCACGTTCCGTGCAATTAGGCACGAGATCGCGGCTAGCGAGGATCAAGTTGCTGGATGCAATAGCCTTATTCCTCGTGGCCGCTTTCCTGTGTTCTGGGTCAACGGGTCTTTTAGTCCGGTTTGCCGAAAGCGGGAAAAGAACAAAATGTGCGTGCTATTCACTTGACGTTTATGTGTTTGTTCGTTGCTTTTTTTAACGAGATTACCGGTCTCTCACGATTTTCTGCCTCGTTCAACCGCGAAACTCCAGTTCTTACTGCAAAATTTCTGCTTACTTTCTGGAACGACTTCGAGTTACAAACTTCAACGTTTACTTGAGCTTTCGAACTTGGGAATGAAAATCAGTTGAGGAACGCTGGGAATATTATTCAATTTGAAAAAAATTTATAGATAAACGAGAATTCGATAGGGTGGAGACGAAAAAAATTTAGAGGGGTTTTCGTAATTTTTGATTTTGGACGATCTGATTATGAGAGCTAGATAGTACAATTTTTTTCGTATTCTTCTTTTATTTTTCCTACAGCATTGAATATTTTTCATGTTTCTTTAATAACGATACAACTTGGAGAATTTCATGATGTTACATATTATGAATTTTTATACAGTTTTTTAGAATTCGATGCTCAAGGAATCAAAGTTTTAACATTTTTAAATATTTTTATAGATTTTCAAGGAAGCAGCATTTGTACAGATTTTAAGTATTTGATAGATTCCTAGAAATTTTTCGTTCAACGTTATTTATACATTTTGTAGTTTTTCTGGTATTCTTATAGATTTCTAGTGTTTCTATGCATCGTCTGACAGATTTCTAAAATTCCATACTAAAGTATTCAAAATTTCAAGGACTTTAAGTATTTTAATTGATTTTCCAGAAAACAGTATTTTTTATATGCAGAAATATAGCACTCTTGGATTTTTTCATATTTTTGTAGTATTTCTACGATTTGAAGAATTCTCTGGTATTTTTCAAGATCATTACATAGATTTTAAGGATTAGATGCTCTATAATTCAATGTTATGTACATTTTTGAGAAAGTCATAATGTACTACATAATTTTTAAATATTAATAAATTTCAAGTATTTCTCGCATTTTTTAGGATTCATGAAATTTCGAAGGATTTTTCGGTGTATGCATATAATTGTAGTATTTTCTTAATTTTTATATAGATTTCTGAAATTTGATGCTCTGGAATTAAAATATAGATAGTTTTTAATTTTTTCTCTAAATTTCTGTGAAATATACAACTACATATGTACATTTTTAATATTTTAAAGATTTCGTATATCTTCGGAATTCCTAAGCTTTCATAATATTTTTCTATGGATAACTCTATACACATAAATATATCTAGAATTCGGTTTTATGGTATCTATTAAAAATTCTAATGATTTTGAGTAGATTAATTGATCTTCTAGAAAACAGTATATTTCTAACAAATTTGTTCCCAGTACTTATTGTTTTTTTTTACGTATTTTTCTCTAATTATTCAATTTTAAGAGATTTTAAATACATTTATACTTGACTATCGAGATTTTCAGAGTTATGTTTTCTAGAATTCAAAGTTTCATAAATTTTTGAGAAAATGATATATATCTATACTTTTTTTGAATATGAATAGATTTTAAATATTTACTTCTCGTATTTTTTAGCCTCTAGCAAAATTTCTGACCATATTCTAGTATTTTAAGAAAGTTCTGCTATTTTTGAAAATTGCCATTTACAGTTTTAGAATTCGATGGTATGAAATACTAATTCCGATAGATTTTTATTTTCCTTATAGAATTCTCTAAAAACAAATCAACATAGACTTTCAGTAATTTATAGATTTCGTCTATCTTTGGAATTCCTAAGATTTCATAGCATTTTCTAATATTTTTTAAGATTTGTATTTCTATATATCACTCTCTCTCTATATATATAGGTATATCTATAATTCGATTTTATAGTATTGAAAATTTTCAACGATTTTGTGATCGTGAAGAATACAGTATCTTTTTTACAACTTGTTTCCAGTACTTTTAGTTCGTTTCGTTGTTTACGTATTTTTTTTAGTATTCATACATATTAAAGACTACGTATACATAAATAAACAAATAAAAAAAAGGAAAATCATTCTAGAATAATAAAATTCGATAGCATACTGTAAATAACAATTATAAATTGAGAAAAACACCATTAAATGTGATAAAACTGTCACAATCACTCAGAAAAAAATTTGATGACAGCAAAAGGCGTGTCTTAATATTTAAAAACTTGTAGAATAATCACTCCGAATCGAGCACATCTGATACCAACGTTCGCTTTCCTTTCGCAGATTATATTCGCTACAATTTCTCATAGTCGCAAGGTCAATCTCTCAAACCTTAACATTCATAATCTCACACTCTACCATCAAACTAACTGTTCAACTCATAAGAGAAAATCCAAGCATATCCATAATACACTCGAATTTTCAAAAAAGGCAATGAAAAATTGTGTTTAGCAACAAAACCACATTAATTATATACAGAAAATATTCACTCTAATGTCTTAACTCCAGGTCAAACCTCACTGTGACCATTCAAAGTCGTGTAATTGAACAGCAATTATCCGACAAGTTCGCAAGTTCTCGGCGGTAATTGACATGCACGTCAATTTCACCTTTCCGGAAGTCCACTTTCTCATCCGAAATATCATCGCGGAATTCAATAAACCTCATGGACAATACGGAATAACAGTCGACGAAAATCATCATTCCAAGCGCCGGAGCGAGGTTTCTTGAATTGCATTGAAAATTGTTACTCCTAAAATCATCCTCTTTCACATGAGAATTGCCTTTCCAGTTCTCAACCTCGGAGCAATTTTGTGAAATCTTGATCACGTTTTATCGTTTATTTTCCGAGGCAACTTTCGAATATGAAACCCAGGCGTTTTCGAGGCCGATCCGTGGATAATTTTCCGGATGTTTCCTAAACCAGTCTCTACACGGTCAATTCCGGTAATTACTCGGGCGATTTTTCGCGTCTTCGCCATTGTCTACATCGCCCACCTGTATTACAATGTCGTGCCTTTCACGTGGAGAGCAAAAAAGCAGTTTCTTTCGAGACTGATCCATTAATTTCAATGCGTTCTTAATCTGGATTCTGGATCTACACTTTCCCGATAAAATTAGATTAGAATCAAATACCAGAGGCGTAGGAAAAGAGAAAATTTGGGAGTTTAAATCTCTTCTGAAATTCAGGTGAAATTTATTTTTGATTCATGAAAAAATTAGGGATTTTATTAAAATACACAAAACGAATAAAAATAAAAATAAAAATACAAGGTTCCATAGAGATAAGCGCAATAAATTAATAAAAACAAGAGAAAATTAGCAAAACTGTTATTACTGAAATCTACAGAACATAACCAATGGTTTCATGCAATTTCTCCAAGTTAAACAAAATTCATAATTATTAATTTCATTAATTCCAAAATAACAATAATCTGGGTCTCAGAAGATTTTTTTTCTTCAACTGAATTCTATTTATAAATATTTGGCTAGGATATCGTAAGAATGAAAATTCGGAAAATAGTTTCATGATTATGAATGACGGAGACAAATAAAGATATACGTAGATGCCTGAAATCTAAAAATCTGAAAAATTTTGGAGCATAGAACTCTAATATCTGCTTAGAAACTCATAAAAGTACCAGAAAGTCTTTCGAATCATACAAACACTAATGAAATTCTCGAAGTAATGGAAATATATGAGATTACAGTTTTCTGGAAAATCTAAACAATTACTGAAGAGCATTGAATTCTGAAAAATGTGGTGTGGTAGTTTATAGTAATATGAGAAATCTAGAAAGAATACTAGAAAATGATACAAAATTTTATGAATTTTCAAGGAATACGAAAATACAAGAAATGTACAAAATACTGAAAATCTCTGAAAGTGTATTTTTCCCTGAAATCTATGAAAATCCATCGAAATTAGTATCTAAATAGCAATCTTCAAAAATACTAGATCTTTCTAGCAGTACTAGAAAATCTTGCGAAATTTTTCTAAGGTTACAAAATATGATAAATCAAAAAAATCTATTATTATTTAAAAAAATGTAAGGATATAGTATTCCCGAAAATTCATGAAACTTTGAATTTATAATAAGTAAATTATGGCTATCGATGGAAAATTCAAGCAAATGATAGAAAATTAAATTAAATGATTAAATAATGTGAGCAATAAAGAAAATCATTAAAACAGATAGAAAAATATGATTATTTATGAAAATTTATGGCAAACTATGAGAAGTCAATAAGAGACTTTGAGACATGAAAAACTACGAAAAATCATGGAACATCAATGATGTCAAATCTTATGAAAAATCCTAAGAATTGACTGAAAATCATCAAAAATAATTCAAACCATGACTAATGATTCATAGTAACAGAAAAACAATTTGAATTGATGCTCTCTACACAACATCAAAATCATTGAATTGAAATCATAGAAAATAGTAAAAAGTTATAGTTTTCCATGTAACCATAAAAATTCATGCAACTCGATCAAAACTTATCAAAACTACAATAAATTTGAATAAATTACGAGAAATAATGGAAAATTATTACAAATCATTGGATATAAATGGCATCTGTGGGAAAATGCTTTCCCACAAAATAAAACTTTGAATTTATGATAAAGAAACTATGGCTATCAATGGAAAATTTTAACAAATTATAGGAAATTAAAGTGAATAATTAAATGATGTGAGAAATATGAAGAAAATTAATAAAACTGATCAAAAAATATGAAAATTTATGGCAAACTATGGGAAATTATAAGAAACCCTGTGAAATCATAAAAAACTTCGAATAATTATGAAACATCAGCTACGTTAAATTTTATGGGAAATCCTAAGAATTGACTGAACATCATCAAAAATAATTTAAATCATGATAAATGATGCATGGTAACAGAAAAAGCAGGAAATTAAAAAAAAAAAAATTGAATTGATGTTTCCAACAAAACATCAAAATTATTCGATCGAAGCTATAGAAAACAGTAAAAAATTATAGTTTTCCATGTCACCATAAAAATTCATGCAACTCGATCGAAACATACGATATCAAAAACCACAAAAAATTTCAATAAATTACGAGAAATCATAAAAAATTATTACTAATCATTGGAAATAAAAGGCATCTGTGGAAAAATACTTTCCTACAAAATAAAAATTTATATTTATGATAAATAAACTATGGCTATCGATGGAAAATTTAAAAAATGATAGGAAATTAAAGTAAATAATTAAATGATGTGAGAAATATGAAGGAAATTAATGGAACTGATGAAAAAACATGAAAATTTATGCCAAACTATGGAAAATTATAAGAAACCTTGTGAAATCATAAAAAACTTCAAATAATTATGGAACATCAGCTACGTTAAATCTTATGGGAAATTCTAAGAATTGACTGAATATCATCAAAAATAATTTTAATCATGATAAATGATTCATAGTAACAGAAAAAGCAGGAAATTAAAAAAAAAAAACAAATTGAATTGATGTTTCCTACAAAACATCAAAATGATTAAACTGAAACTACAAAAAATAGTGAAAAATGATAGTTCTCTATGTCACCAAAAAAATCCATGTAACTCGATTAGAACTTCTCAAAAACCACAAAAAATTTCAATAAATCACAAAAAATCATGGAAAACTATTACACACCATTGGAAATAAAAGTCATCTGTGGGAAAATTCTCCGTAATAGTCGTGATCTACGCATAAAAATGAACAGGAATGCAAAAACATTGCGAGTTCATGAGATGACGTTACGCGCTCAACTCGGTTTGTTTTAATGGCATCGTACATCTCCTCGAAAGAGCGACATTTCCTCCGAAGGCTACTCGATTCAAACCGGCAACTTTCACCCGTGTCCAATTTGAGAAGAATTAATTTCCCTGACACTGACAACGCTTGGCAACAATTACGAAACTGTCGCGCGTCCTGATAAGTCTCACTTCCCGGTACAATTTTCGCCTTGGTTTTTTTTCACCCCTTTCGAGAGAAAACGGCCATCATTTATATTGTCTCAGGATTTCCTTTGCGGTAAAAAAAGTTAACAGGCCGACAATGGCGTTTTTTTTGTGCGAAAGATTTTTATGTTTTCATGGACATGAAATAATAATAAAAAAAAAATAAATCTTGTGATCTTCATTATTGACTTTCCATAGTTGGATTCCTTTTAAAGTAAGATCGATGACGCAAATTAAGATTCCAATGTCTTAGAAGTAAGATGATGAATGTGAGTAATTTTCGATTTGCCTACGATTTCGAATTCCAAGGAACTACGAAGCAGCGCCGAAAAATTACTAATCACGACATGACTTGTGAATAATTTTACGTATTCGAATAACATGATCCCGCTACAAGAATTTCAGGTACGAAATAAGAGTTCACGATACCATAAATGACTTGCAATAATTTACGTTGGGTCACAGTTTACTGTCTAATGTAACGTGCCTCGGGACACAATTCCGGGTATAATTTTATTTAGATTATGCGTGAACGACTTGTTCAATTTCCTTTAGTTCATATTATCCAATATGCTGATGGCACTGTGATATACATTAAAGGAAATTCATGGTTTCGAGTAGAATAATTAACATGCTGAAAAGGACTTACATGAAGTCATAATCTGGATGGGGAACGGGTTTTCCAACGTGCCACTTGGACAAAACTGGATTTATTACGTTTGGATGGAATGAAGATAGTATTCCGAAGGGTATTGAAATAAGAGTTAACATTAAAGGTTGTATGAAGACACAAGGAATTTTTCGTGTTTTATAGAGTTTTTGAGATAACAGTGTCTTGATAGATTTTTACTTTTACCAGTACTTTTCGTATTTCTTCAGTTTTTGTATGATTTCAAGGATCGTTCATTATTTTTATTATATTGCTGTATGAATTTCTAGAATTCGAAAGATTTTCAATATTTTATATATTTATACGTATTTTCCTTTTCGTATTTTCTTTCTGTATTTCTAAGTATTTACAGAATGTTGAGGAATTTTCGAGTTTTTTTAAAGATATCTCTTTGATTTTCCAGAATAATATAAAATTGAAAGCTTAAAATTTCTGAAGAATTTCGATCGATTTGGCAAAAAAAACAGTTTCTTTGTTCATTTAGAGTGCCCTCAATGTTTCTTGTATTTTTCACAGAGTGATACGATTTTGAAAAATTTTCTCATGTTTTCGTAGACTTCTATAAACATATATTTTTAGAATTGGAAGCTCGAGAAATTGGAGTTTTTTAATTTCTTGAATCACATAAATATTTAAAGAATCAAATAACTTGACACTTATTAAAATCTAGTATGCCAAGTATTTTTCGTATTTTTTTGTTGTATTTATTATATTCTATATGGTTGTTTGGCAAGATCTCTATATTTTACAGATCCTGCTATAGATTTTGATATTTATAGATTCTAAGTATTTTTAGATGTTGTCATGCGAATTTTGGAAATTCGATGTCTTGAATCGTGAAAGTTTCTAATTAAAAGTAAAAAAAGCATATTCTTCGTGAATATTTTTACACTAATTACTACTATTCTTCATTTTTCCATTATAAATTATAATTATAGAATTTTTTATTCAATAATGAGGAGGTTGGAAATTACTGATATTTCAGTTTTAGAACATTCCTTAAAAAGTTAATTAATGTAACACGTTGCGTTATCGTTACAGTTAAAAATGTAACGTTACAAGTAACTCGTTACTTCAAAAATCTTGTTCACATATGAGAATGTGAAAAAGGTTGAAAAAATTAGGATTCAGTTTTACCTCACGACAGGAACAACTGTTCAGAATTTTTTCTACATTATCTATCCCAAAAGAATCTGTTCACAATTTAAATTGCTTTATTCTACTGACTACCAAATTCTGAAATAACCATAAACAACAAACATCTTATAATGACTTCTGTTGGGTCACAGACTCTGTGTTCCCAACAATCATAAATTTCATTTCCTTCAAAGAAAAATAAGTTCAAAAATTATTGTAACAGTTACTCTCTTCTAACTGTAACTGTAATTTGCAAGAACAATTTTTCCATCTATTGAATTCGTAACCATTCCCATGAATTAAAACCCTTTCAAGAATTGCTTTTTATTTCCAGAAGAGCCGCAAATGAGTATCGGACCTACTGGTATATTGCACTACATACAACGCAACTACGAAAAGGTGAGTTTTGAAGAATGATCAGTCATTTACTGTAATTTAACGGTCGTGCGTGCAATCTTTCGGCGCGAGAAAACCCAGCTCCTGTAGAATTTAGAAGCAGTACCTAGCAATTCCCTGTAATGATGTTGATTAATATAAGTAATTGACAGTCAGTCGGGTGTTATGTAACAGCACGACAGGCAATTACTGGAAAACAAAGCGGAGGAATTATATTTTGATACCGTAATGAAAAAAATACGGCGTCTCGCATGCACGTTTTGCCGGAAGTAGGGAGTGAGCGTAGCGAGGAACAGCCGGCGCGCCCGAGGGGCTTTTAAGACGAGCTGATTATTAGCATTACGCATTTCAAGCGCAATCTGACGCGATGTAGCGGACTTGCTCAATAGACCAGTGAAAATAGGCAATTAATTAAGAGGAATTCCTTTGTTTTGCAGATAAATTCTGTGAACATAACAAGCACAATACTGAACAATTCATCATTTTTTAAACATATATTTCATTATTGTCATTTATTTTATCATAATTTTATTTATATTCTGAATAGATAATAAAATCTACTCAAAAAACGCCAAAGATACCAGATAACGAATTTTGGAACCTAAAGGATTACATACTAAAATTTTAAATTCCAGAATAAATAATTTTGAAAATCCTTATTCTGAGATTCATAATTCCGAAAAGTTTAATTTTCGTGTTCGTGATTCCATTATATCTGATGTTAAATAATATTTCTTAAACCAAAAAAATCATATCAGATACCTTTTGCATTTTCAATCCTAGAGAACCAAATTCTAGAAATATCTAATGAAAATCATAATATTTAAAAATACCATCTTTAGGTTATTTACTTATTTCATGATTAAAATTTCAATACTTAAGTATTGCAGAACTACACATTTGCATGGTATTTGTAAAATGTATTTGTCAAATTTTGTAGTGTTTTCTTGTATTTTTGTAGATTTCTTGAGCTTCAATGAGAAACTTTAGTTTCTACATTGATTTCAAACAGTATGTAATTGTATACGATTAAAGTAAAAAACTGTTCAAGAATAAACAAATAAATTATAGACTTCTTGTATATTTCTACAATATATATTATAGTGGTCTATCTATTTATAATCTGGTGCTCCACGATAGTAAATTTTTAAGAGTTTTGGTATTTTCATTGATTTTTGAGAACATGATATCTACATGGATGATAGGTGTTTCCTAGATTTCGAGAATTTTCGTATTTTTGTTACATATGGAATTTTATAGTATATTATATTTCTTTCTAACCATCTAGTATTTGTATGAATTGATATATAGATATCAAAAATGTGATGTTGTGAAAGTAAAATATTTAAAAAGATTCTTCAGAACACAGTATCTTTGATAGAAAATTCCAGTATTTTCAGTACTTTTTGTGTTTTTTCAATATTCATACAATTTGACTGGTTTTCTAGTTTTTTTTTGAATTTCAGTTTGTATTTTTGTGATTCAATGTTCTGAACTTTTCGATTTTCATAGATTTTAATTATTTTTTGTGTTCTTTACCTAGAATTTGTGAAATTTCTAAAGACTTCCTAGTATTTTCATGACACTTAAAATTTTGAAAGATTTCTATCTAGGTGTCTAGAATTTGATTTTCTGAATTCCAAATTGATATAATTTTGTAGTATTTTCTTTATAAATATCTAAGAAAATATTTGCATGAATACAATTTGAGTATTACATAGAGACTTCTTGTGTAACGTCGCCTGAACGTCGCAATGAACGTCGCATACGAAATGACTTAAAAAAATGATATGGAAGAGTTATATTGTGATATTTCAAAAGATATTTAGCAAAAAAAAAAAAAAAAAACAATAGGATTTGCCTTAATTTGTCATTTTGGATAGTTATCAACGATATTTCCTTAACATATGCTATTTCATAATTTAGGCGTGTAAAAACAGTTTGAAGGAAAGAAATATCAATCTTTTCATAAAAAACATTTATTTTCTTATTTGCAACAGTTATATAATACCTAATTAGGTTTTTAACAGTTAAGGAATTGCAGCATTTCTTTGTATAATGATTGATATTATAATTTTCTAACTTTTGCAAGTTAAAAAATAAATATTTTGTATGACAAGATTGATATTTATTTAACCCTATATTTCTAGATGATATTTCTAGAACTACAGAATTTTAGAAATATCAAAAAGTATGAAAATACGAAAAGTCTATGAAATATTCAAAATTCATCTATGTTTTCCTAGAAATTCATACAAATAATATTAAAAATTTATATCAATTTTTGTTTTAGAGCATGAAATTCTAGCAACTCGTATGAAGAATACTTCAAAACTAGAAAGTTTATAAAAATACTAGGAAATCTTTCCAAATTTATAATTATTAGTGAAAAATACAAAAAATAATTAAAATCGACATTTACTATTCTTATTTGCAATAATATGTTAAATTTTAATATTCCATGCAAACAATGACTCTGATTCAATTTAAAAAAATCCTTCATTTCCTCTTTACTTCTTGAGAAACATTTCTTTTATTATGAAGCTTTTGGCAAATAATTGAAGGGTCGATATTCAAAGTCGTATGACCGCCAATTTTTTAAAATTTGTTTTATTTTTTTTCAAGACTCTTAGCTGATGCCGTCATTTCTGCGATTAAAGCAAGTCAAAATTCACAATAGTTTTGTTGTGAGAATTTTTCAAACATTGTATTTTGGTAACTGGCGACCTATCGGCAATTCAAAGTCGTATAACCAATGAAAACTTATGTAATTTAATAAAAAAAAAAAGTAATTTAATGTTGAAAACCGTCGAACCGTGCGTTTGATTATATTGTTACATACATTCACGAACATTTTGATACCAGAAACAATGTTATTAATAGTGTTTTTAACAGTAAAAACTACGAATAAAAATAGAAAACGAATTAAATTATTAAATTTCTATTTACAATCACAAATTTTGACAATAATGAACAAAAATTGAAAATTTATTGAAGTATTTCGGTTATAGAATTTCCAAAAACGTGATAAAACCTTCATGAAGCTTGTTTCTCTTACTTTTATTTAGTAATGCTAATGGTTGATATACGACTTTGAACTGCCAGACCCCCTCGACTTATACGTGGCGAAATTTCAAGTGGTCGTGTTTTCCTCAATTTTAATCGACGTATTACCTTACAATGAACAAACAATCGTGAGTTTTTCAAAAAATTCTAAAAATTAAAAATATACGAGCGTTTTTTCGCTCTCCTGTAAAAAATTGGAAAGGACGGTTATATGACTTTAAATATCCACCCTTCAATTATGCCCTTGTAATAAAATTGGGCCTTGCTTTGATGTAGTCATATTTTATAATAGCTTAGAGATTTTATTGAAATAGTAAATGACTTATTTATAATGTCACAGCGATTGATTCTAAATTTCTGGCGTTATTTATCTTGTAAAAAGCCCATTTATCGGTCTAAATCCCAATGATAAAAAAAAGGTTGTTAAAAAAATATAGAAAAAATGAGAAATTTTCTGAATGCAATCAAAGTTATCATATAATTTTAACAAATTTATTCTATCTCAAATAGAATTTTTTTTCCAAACTTAATCCTTGTAATTAATTACTTCAAATTAATTAATTTCTACATGGAATAATTTTTATTTTAAGTAGATCTTTTTTGAAGATCGTTGACCGTACTCTTTCGGAAAAAGTTGAAAGAATCCGCGGTGGAATACGTGCGAATGCGTGACGGGGACCAATATCCTCCGGAGTACAAGTCTCCTCGCGCGCGCTTGACCTGGCTCTCCCAACACAAAAAACGTTCGCGTCGTCACGTGCGCCTCCGCCAACGCCGTAATTAACGATTCTCACGTGCGCGATAAGGGGACTCCGCCGCGGCAATTATAGGGAATCACCCGCAAAAAATTGCGGACCCAGCCGGGGCGAGGATTCCCAGAATTAGCGGGTTTCGATGCTTTAATCGAGCAATGATATCGATCATCCTTTTTGTTTTTGCCCTATTGTTCGAGTCTTCTTCTCATAAATTGAATGACCTTTTTCTTTGTTCCAAATTAGACCTTTGCTCTTGATTAAATTTACTCTCCTAAATTGACTCTTGCTAATGATACTTTTTATAAATTATATCTGTATTACAATTTGGAATGAACTATCTTCAATAATTAAAATAAATTTAACCATCACAATTGTTACAATCAAAAAATTATTTACGTACTGCAAGATTTTCATGAAATCTTTATCATTAGTATGTAATACTGTAATCTTTTTTTGGAAACTATAGAAGGTCTAAATAATTTTTCAAGACGATGAATAATTTTTCAGTAAAATAACTCAAATAAAAATATATTATCAGGAGCGATGATCATTTAGAATTGTAAAAAAAGCAAGAAAATCAGGGTCGACATCCCCGGAAGGAATTTCTCGATAATCCTATCGCCAGGATCGCAGACGGCGTGCACGTGGAAGATTTTCAGGAAGCGAAATACATACTCCTACGACTCCGGGAGATAACAAGTGAAGCCCAAGATTTGCCCGCAATCCACTCGCGGGAAAACGAAACTTTCAAATATGGTTATCGCCGCTACCTATCGCGTTCGCCCTGCTCTAACGAGCTTGTAAATACTCGGATTTGTATTTGCACGTATCTGCATCTTGTCTCCCCTTTCAATGGGGCAATATCGATGCTCCATGAACGTATTACGTAAAACAAAGCTTTGTGTTTACATTGTATAACATTGTTCACGATGTCATTCGTGATATATCCTGGTGAATAAAGATCGAATTAGAGTCTTTAATTAATTATGAAATTAAATTTTATGTTGGATTCCAAGAGTGATTATTCTAAAACTGAATTTGATATATTATTGTTTTTGTTAAATATTTCTAGAATTTTGTTTTTTGAGATTGGAATTCCAAACGATATCTGGCATTAGAGTTTTTAGCATATATAAAGTGTTATAAACATTGAAAATAAACTGCTCTTTATAGGGGCGTAGGCAGAGAAATTTTTCGGGAAGGATTTATTGGAAAATTATATTTTCTTTGAAAATTTATAATTTTGAATCTTTGGTGATCTGATTTCAAAAGTTTTTTTTTTTTTTCAATTTTTTCGAGTTTCTGTACTTTTCAAGTGATGTAATTAATGTGGATTGGAAATTCGCATTTTTCATTTTTGTAATTTTTCATCGACGTGTTTAAATGATGAAATAAGATTTTCATTAATTTTTTAGCTTTTTTTTTTCATTTCTCATCCTTTTGGCGTTTTTCATATTTATTCAGATATATATATATATATATAGATTTTTGTATAAATGTTTGTATTTCGATGCACAAGAGTTCAAGGTTGGAAAAGATTTTAAGTATTTTTATAGATTTATAGAATTGTCATGTTTTTTTTTCGGTTTTGTAGAATTTTGTAGTATTGTGTAGTATTTCTTTAGGTTGTAGTATTTCTATGAATATGATCTATATATTATATAATCTGATGTTTTAGGAATCAAAATTTTAAAGTGTTTTAATTTTTCTATATACTTTTGAGAACATAAGATCTAGACAGTTTTCGAGTATTTCATAGATTTTTTGAATTTCCGTATTTTTTGTTGTTTATGGTTATGCAATTTTGTGGTAAATTCTGTTTTTTTATATATATTTCTAGTATTTCTATAGATCGCATTATGGATTTCTAATAAATGTTCCTTTAAAAATGTACAATCCAGAGATTCCAAGTATTTCAGTAGTTTCTTCAAAAAACCGCATCTTCAATACAAATTTCCAGTACTTTCAATATTTTTTGTACTTCTTCAGTATTTATGTACACAGAATTGTTTTTTTTTTTTTTTTTGTATTTTCATCGATTTCTATATAAATTCATTGAATTAAATGTTCTAAACTTCGATGTTTCTATAAATTTATGAAAAATTATATCTACATGGATTGTAAATATTTGTCGACTTTAATTATTTTTGGTATTTTTCGCTAGTATTAACGAATTTAGAAAGATTTCCTAGTTTTTTTCATAATTTTTATATTTTTTTGAGGTTTTCTTTATGAGTGCTAGAATTTTATACTTTAGAATTAGAATTATTATCAAGTTTTAGCATCATTTCTATAAATATCTAAGAAAAAATTTATATATATTTTGAATATTTCATAGACTTTTTGTACAATATTTTCATACTTTTTGATATTTATAAAGCTCTGTAGAGTTTTCTACTCTTTTCAAAGATTTTAGTATTTCTATGTATTACTGTCTACATCTTTTGGAATTTGATGCTCTTGAATTCAAAGTTTTACACTTCTATCTGATAAGATATTTTTTTTTCAAAACTTTTGTAGATATCCTATTTTTTATTTTTCCTATGGTTTGTAAGAGATTTTTTCGTACTTTTATTGACTTCTATGTAAATTTTCACAGTTTAAAACTCCAAGATTCCAAGTTTTTTAATTTTTTAGCATTTTTGTGGATTTTGAGTTTTTTTTTGCTATTCAGTGGGTTGAAATTATTTTTTAAATTCTTATGTCAAAAAATCATTCTTCTGAATCGAGGATCAATCTTATTTTAGAGCTAGTGCAATTTAGTATTCTGAATTTCGTTCAGCTTGGCGAACTTACATAAAACTATTTGTTACATCCTCTTGATTTCAATAAATATGCAATATAAGATTCATACGTATTATTTTTTGGTATTTTTATGGATTTTTGTATAAATTCATTGAATTGAATGTTCTAAACTTCGATGTTTTTATAAATTCATGTAAAATACATGGATCGTAAGTATTAGTCAATTTTAATTTTTTTCGGTTTTTTGACTAGTATTAATAAATTTAGGAAAAATTCCTTGTGTTTTTATAAAATTCTCATATTCTTGAAATTAATTTATATTTATATGTATTTTGAGTATTATTTCTCTAAATATGTAGGAACACATTCACATAGATTTTGAATATTTCATTTACTTCTTGTATTTTCATACTTTTTGATATTTATTAAAATCTGTAGAGTTTTCTTGCTTCTCCAAAGATTTTAGTTTTCCCATGAATTACTGTATACATCTCTTAGAATTTGATGCTCTAGTGTTCAAAATTTTACAGTTCCATCTGATAAGATTTTTTTTTCAACATTACTCTCGTAGACATCCATTTTTTTTTCAGTGTTTCTATTGTTTCCAAGAGAATGTTTCATACTTTTATGGACTTTAAACATGTGAGATCCAGAGATTTCAAGTACTTCAATAGATTCTTCGGGAAATTGTATTTTTAATACAAATTTCCAGTACTTACAGTATTTTTTGTATTTCTTCAGTATGTTTACATTTTATAAGAATTGTTTTTTTGTATTTTTATAGATTTTTATATGAACTCATGAAATTGAATGTTCCAAACTTCAATGTTTTATAAATTTATGAAAAAATTTTATCTACATAGATCGTAAGTATTAGCCGATTTTATTTTTGGTATTTTTTACTAGTATTTTTACAGTAGTTCGTTACTCTAAGATTCAAAGTTCTCTAGATTTTCAGCATTTTTGTTGATTTTGAGTTTTTTTTTCTTTTGCTATTCAGTGGATTGAAATAATTTTTCACTCTTATTTTAAGAAATCATTCTTCTGAATTGAGGATCATTATTATTTTACAGTTAGTGCAATTTGGAATTCTGAATTTTGTTCAACTCTAAGAACTTACATGAAACTATTTGTTATGTCTTCTGAATTTCAAATATGTTTTTGATGGTTTTTACTTATTTTTTTCGCATTTATTATTATTCATCTACTTTCTATTATTATTAGTAATTTGATCTTTTACAAATTATAGTTATAACTTTCTCTACTTTCACATGAAATTATCATTCTTTTTACCCTAACTCCAGGAGGGGTTTGAACCCTGAAACCTCACTATTCTTACGCCCAAACATTTTCCCAAAGAAAAACCTGTAAAATCAGTTCTCGAGTTTCAAGAAATTTTCCACAATAGAGGGTTCACTATCAAACATTCATATCTCGATGTAAATTACCTCAAGAATTTCTTTTCGTAACACATTTTTTCGTGTATCATCATGTTTTCCCATACCATCGCGTGTAAACTAGCACTCAATTGGAAGTTCTACACCTTGGAACTATCGATGGATTCATCCAAGAATTTCTCACGAGGTTCCCGCGATCCGTATCAGGCGCCCATATTTTTGCAAATTTGCATGAATTTCCGGCATTGTTTTACGTGCACGACAATCTGCTCAAGCAATTTTATATTTCGAACATTTATATTTCAAAATTTTATTTTCTATTATAACATGTTAAATAAAAATCTACTATAGAAAATACAATGTTTAAATAATTGCTCCCAATGGCGTCAATTTCAATAGAATAATTTCTTTTTTATCATATCGACCGAAACAATCAAAATATTGCAGATTTTTGAATTCGTAACGGTTGAAACGCAATCGCAGGATTAAATTCAAGTTACAATCACTCGCGTACGTAATTATTCACGGTCCATAACCATCACGTTTCTGTCCATCCCCGACTGGTGATAAATGAAAGGAGCAGCGATTATTCATTTCATCGTTAGGTTTTTTACCGCAGAGAAAAGCAAGTGCATTAGTTTGCTCCGTTTCGTTAAACCTGAATGAAAAAGCGCTTAATTAACTAGAAGGTAGCATTGACAGGCTCATTGTTGATTCGAGGAAGTCAGTGGAATAAATTTTAATTATTTACGAAGATCTTGAGTATAGGAGAAAATTTAATGCAATAAATGATTACTTTATAAAATGTAGGAAGTCTGGTGATTTCATCGAACGTTTTGAAAACAAAGAAAAGTAAATAAAAAAAATTCGATTAATGAAAATATCATTCCTTTTACCTGAATAATGTCACGTGCTTCATGAGAATTATGTTTCAAAAAGAATTTAGGTTTATTCACGATGAATATGAGCATGAATATATAAGTATATTTATAGTGCTTAATATAATTGATATACAGTGTTTAGTTATTCGATGATATTATGTTAAAATTATTCTATTTTGCACAAGATTAAAGATTTTTATAGTCTTAATGATAAAAAAAACAAAAACTTGATAAGTCAAGATACAGAATTTCTCTTCTATTATGAAAAATAATATATGAGAAAAAAACAATTACTATCACTATGTAAAATTTTACTTATGAAATGATTAGTTTCTATTCTCTGATTTTATTTTAGACGAATTGAACGTTTTGACGTAACTTATATAATTTTTTTCGAGTTTTTCAAGTATAAAAACTATACACTTGCATTATATTATACTATTTCGACATTACAACACTATTATAATAATTTAGATTTCTTACCCCTAGCAAAATGTTTGGATCAAATGTGGTCCACTTTTGATCCAA
The DNA here is from genome assembly GCA_028476575.1 of Platygaster robiniae. Taxonomy (NCBI): domain Eukaryota; kingdom Metazoa; phylum Arthropoda; class Insecta; order Hymenoptera; family Platygastridae; genus Platygaster; species Platygaster robiniae. The sequence goes on along the minus strand of CM052019.1, from coordinate 48,298,258 downwards.
CATAAAAATTTTATAACTCTGAACAATAATTATTATCAATTGTTCACATAACTTACTTTTTTACTTTTTGTTTCTTTTTTTTTACATAGAACAATTTTGAGAACTTGGAAAATCATATATTTTGAATTATATCCCTAGTAATTTGGGTTTTTATAAAGTTTTTATAAAAGTTCTTATAAAATTTGGGTGTTTTTGATAAAATTGCGCTTTTTTATATAGTCACTTTATGAAAAAAACAATGTTGTGTAAAGTTTTCATTAGTTTTTATATAGTCACTTTATAAAAACTTTATAAAATCTTCATAAAATGATGGCATTTTTATAAAGTGGATTTTAAAATCTACTTCATAAAGATTCTGTCTTTTTATAAAGATTTTATGAAGTTTTTATCAAGTGAATGTAAAAAAACTAATGAGCTCTATAAAACATTGCACTTTTTTTAAGTGTCTGTATAAAAAAGCGGAGTTTTATAAAAAATATCGAAATTTTATAAGGAGTTTTATAAAAATTTTATCAAAACCTAATTTTAATAAGATATAATTATTCCAATCAAATAATTGTAATAAAATAATTAATTATATTATTATTCAAATTTAAAATTGTATTTTGTGAAAACAACAGTAACAAAAGGTATAAAAATAAGTTATGTGAACAACTGATACAGCATACTGTTCAGAGTTGAGATTTTTGTGTTGGATTAAAAGTGGACCACAACTAGTCCGCATAGAGTAATAAAAATATTGATATTGAATAAAGAATAATTACAATATTCATACATTTTTTCATGGTATAATAATATATTATAATTCAAGCTGTTTATTATTTCATTATAAAATAATAATATTCTACTCTTTATATCATGATATTATGTTCAAAATATTATGTAATAATAATGTATTACAAAATAATCCTAACAATATTGATTAATCATAATAATGTTATAATAATACTTACATACTAATATGTCATGGTACGATTTACATTATTTTTATGTATAGTATGTAGAATGATTTGGTGAAAATGATGAAATCGAATACTTTTGTTATTTTTATATTTGTGATATTGCATTATTAAAATGTTGTAAAGAGTTTTTATTCAAGTCAAAGTATGCAAATGGTTGCAGTAAAGCTTATAATCTTCACTTAGAAAAAATCTAGTACTTTTCTACATATTTATTGTAAAAAAAACCTACTGACATATGTGACGCGCTCCGACAAAAGGGACCTAAGCGTCCGAAAATCGTTTTTCGGATTATGAGCGTATTATATTAAATGAACATCGCTCTTTCGAATGCCGTTGCCAGAAAAACTTTTTTCGACATACTTTTTAAATGCCACGCGATTTTCAATAGTGGTTTAAAAAGCGCTCGAATCCTCTCTCTCCATACTCACACTACTACCCGCATCGAAGAAAAATTTTTGGGTTTCCAAAAACAATACCGTTATTTTGTATCGACGTAGAAAAACAGAACAGTTTACAGGGAACGAGTGATCGTTACCTTTTCTCCCTGCTATTTTCTAGTTTTCCGTAGCTCAAGTTTCTTTAGTTCTTTTGACTTCTTTTTACGTTGGTGCTCTAATGTTTGTTCGTTTTGATAATGGACCTTGATAACGAATATAAAGAAATTGTTGCGAAAAATTATAAGTTACAGGATAAAAGTGATCAAGACATTGATGATGTATTCGAGGTGAGGTTTTTCAAAAGTAACAAAAGGCTACTGCAATTGGTCATTTATTTATTAGAAGTTTATTACACGTATTATTTTAAATACGAAATCATATTATGTGGCATTGAAATCGAAGAAACATTTAAGAGCAAAAATTTAGGTAACGTATTGAACGTCTATTTCTTAAAAAATCGGAAACCTTCGTATGAGGCTATTTAGAATTGAATTGACTCTATTTGATTGTGAGTTCACTGCAGTTTTTTTAAATGTGTATCAAATTACCCACGTACTGAATTCTTAAAACTAATTGAGTTTACAAGTATTTCATTATGTTACATCTGTCTTATATTTAAAAGAAATTCGAAACATTAAATGTGAAAGAAAATTGCAGACAATTTATTTAATAATCATCACGGTCCAAGGACGTGGAAATCGATGAATTCAAAAAGAGGGCGGAAGACATTGACGACTCGATTAAAATTGACAATCTCTATGCTAACGATGCACTTGAATGTTGTAAAAACGGCTGCAATAAAATATCACCCAAAGCTTTTGCTGTCAATCAAAGGTGAAAATTTTAAGTCAAACTTTCTCAAATCAACACGTGAGCTACATTTTGACAAATTTTTAAAATTACATTGAATGTAATTCAATTTTTATTTTTGTTGTATAACAATTTTTTATAATTATTACAGGTTAAAAGTACTTGAACTTGATAAAAATGAACAAGACCTAGTAATTCTGGCTCATCTACAAGCTCACCGGCGAAATAAGTAGTTAAAAATCGAGTACGGGAAATTTACATGCGAAGGCAAAAGCCGGTACGCCACTGAAAATCAGCTGACTCGCCAAGATACTCGCTTTTTTTTGGTGGATTTAGAAATTTGTCGTAAAATGTACTTTTTTTGTACGATTTAGGATCGAAAAGGTGCAAAAATTTACAAATTCATCATGACAGTAATGGGTTAAGACCGCGAATTCACAAATCTACTCAAAAAGTGCCTGACAGATTAAATGTATTATCCACTACGGACATACAGAATGTGGTTTCCTTCGTTACAGGTTTCGCGGAAAAAAAGCCATTTGTTTGCCAAGTCGTATGCCTAAATTTCGTGATTACAGTGTAATGAAACTTCCTTCGAGTGAAACGAAATTTACAGTGTATAAAAAGTACATTGCATTTTCTAAAATTGATTCTGATATCAAAGAAATTTCTCTAGTTTCTTTTAGAAAATTATGGAATATCTATTGTCCCTACATTATCACCATGAAACCCGCTGATGATTTATGTGATTTATGTGCTGAGAAAACAATTTTGAAATAGCTCGATCTGCAAATTTATCTGATGAAGAAAAAGCCGTGAAAATCAATGCAGCCGCGCAACATTTGGACCGAGCTAGTAAACAAAGAAAATTTTACAATGTGTGTAGAAGTGAGGTGGATTCGGGAGAAAATGAATCGGCAACACACGAAAACTTGTCGCGTCTTGTCCTTTCATTTGATTACGCGCAAAATGTTTCTTACCCTTCTAGTCCTCAACAAGTTGGGAAAATTTATTTTAAAGTTCCTCGGAAGTGCGGAATTTTCGGGATTCACAACGAAGCTACGAGAGTACAAGCAAACTTTTTAATCGATGAGGCAGATACCACTGGCAAGGGCTGCAATTGGGTTATCAGCATGCTGGATTACTATCTAGATAAAAACAGTGCCGAAGAAATAGTTTTGTTTGCTGACAATTGTGTTGGTCGAAATAAAAATAATGCTGTGGTGCAATATCTTTTATGGCGTGTGTTGACGGGCGAGAGTAAAGCATTTCTTTGAATTTTCTATTAGCAGGTCACGCTAAATTTAGTCCTGATCGAAATTTTGGTATTTTGGAATCAAAATACGCCCTTGCCAATATTGACTGTCTTAACGGTTTAATAGACGTCGTCAACGATTCCTCGCCCGATGGTCATAATATTGCTATCCCAACAATAGATCCAAAAACAAATGAAAGAAATGTGCAGTTGAGGAAATGGGACGAATTTTTGAAGCAGCATTTCAGTAACATAAAGAAAATTACTCAATATCACCATTTTCAATTTTTATCTAATGGTAAAGTTTTAGCAAAATTATTTGTGGATTCCGCGCAAGAAATCGTCCATTCCGAAATACTCGAACTCAATCAAAAAGCTCGCGAAATTAAAATTGTTCGCCCGGCTGGTCTTTCAAATGACCGGCAATGGTATCTATACGAAGAAATTCGTGAATTTTGCTATGACGAAAAAAACAAAGACTTTGTGGCACCCTTGCCGAAAAAGGCAAAAAACAAAAGGACAAGGGAAGATGATTAATTACGTCGTAACAAAATTTGTTCATATACAATACAGTGTTTCAATTACGTTTTTTTTTTTATAAATAAGGTATGAAAAAATTGTCACATTTGTAAATGAATTTTGACAAAATAGTATTATTGTGTAAATAGTAATAAATTTGTGTGGTAAAAGCAAGAATACAAGTAATCTTTTTATACAATATTGCAGTAAAAAGTTATCATTTCCAACATCAATCCGGAAGTTTTTTTATCACGCCTCCGAACTTCCAGCTACGAGTACAATTAAGTTATAGGTAAATAGATGGTTAATGAATTGGAAATACGCCTTTGTCAAGTGTCAAGGTCTTTCTAATCCCTAAATTCCCAAGATGCGTCGGCCGAAGACGACCGAACACACGGACGCAAGTCTCGGAATGGTAGGAGTGGGTAAAGAGAGAAAGGAATATCGGAAACTATAATCGAGTTGCCGCTTCTTTTTTCCTTTCTCCTGTAAAATCTGCTCTCGGACACTTAGGTCCCTTTTGTCGGAGCGCGACACATATTGTAATAAAATTTTACGTTTTTGCAAATTTCGTCACTTCTATCTTTCTTTATAATATTGTATAGTAAAAATCGTTATATTGTACAAGTTACTCTATGTATGACATTTTGTAATGAATGATTTAAAAAAAGTTATAATGTTAAGAATGCAAATTGTATTTTGTAATCGTTCTCAAAATTTAATGTAAGTGTTAGTGAATTATACTATTTATGTTTTCAGTTCGAGCATTATTATTTTTATACATTTCATAAGATATATGCTGTTACTGTATCACCAGTATCTAGCATAAATTGATAAAAAAATGTGTAATCTGTAGAAGGTTTTGAGAATGAAAATAATCAAAAATTCACAACGTGATATGCTAGAAATTATACAGAAATATCGCAAAAAGGACTCTAAATATTTGCTGTAGAATAATAGGATAAGATGTAGAATAATAGGAATTACACTATGATATTGCAGAATGTACAACAGAAGTACGGTACAGAATAAAATACATACATATTGGAATTTTTACAGTAACAAATAAGTATCTACTAATACAATATCATTTAGCACTAAAAAATGCAATAGACATCTAACAAAATGTGCTATATTTCAGGCTGATTCTACAATATACTATTTTATTGCAATAATAAGTATATATTTTTCTCAACATTTATCTCTAAGAAGAAGTGAAAATTCGAGTTCAAAAAGTTGAAAAAAAAACTTTTGTTCTTCGATTACTGAAATAATTCGTTTTTCTATAGAAACAAACGCTTTAAAAAACTCCCAAATAGCCGTTCAATTTTATTTGCAAGCACCTATTACGTATTTAAAAAAAATCACATCATATACTGAGTGTCATCATTGATCATTGAGATAGAAAAAACCTTCCAACCCTGTATTCCCTGACATACTTCACCGTCATTCAAAGACTACAAATTTCCTCCAGTACTCATCAAAAAACCCATTCCTCTAAACACTGCCCGTAAATTCTATTTCCCTCGTACAATCTTTTTCCTCGGATGAAAAAACCCCATTATAACCACCTCTGAGGAGATTCTTTTTCCGCGCGAACTTTACCACCCGACGAATCGAGTTTTCCCGCAGTTTCACCGCCACGACTCTTTCAAAAGCCGCGAGAACCCAGAAAGCGCGTTTGCGTTCATGTACCGATTTTACACTGTAGATCCACACACAAAACGCTGACTCGGCGGAATATAATAATTGTTGCGGTAAAAAGCGCCGGTCGGCCCGAGACACAAAGAAAGCCAAGGCAATTGTAATAATACCCACGGCTCGAATGCAAAAAAGCCGCAACGAAATAGCTACAAAAAACCATCCCATAGGTCGAATGAGGCCGGACGAAATGTCGCTTTTTTCGCCGACGTGGAAAAAAGGGCGAAAAGAAGGGTCTTCTTCCCGCAACAATGAGGGAACGTTAAAAAGTAATGGTGAAACAAGGGAAATATCGCGGTTGTCCGTCACGCGAAATGTCTAGTTTCTAAAACGTTTTGCTTGAATGTTGCAGGATGATGACATCGAGCCGCTCAACCTGGATGCTCTAAATAATACGAAAAGAGCCGGTCGAGAAGTCTTGTTCTTCAACCGCGTGCCCAAAGTCGGCTCGCAAACTTTCATGGAACTTCTGCGGATGCTGTCGAGGAAAAACGGATTCTCTTTCAACCGGGACCGAGTGCAGAGGGTCGAGACCATTCGCCTTGCACCATACGAGCAGGTTGTTATTAATTTCTGAGATGGTTTTTTACGGTGGAACTTTCCTTTTGGCGTAATGTCTTGTTTCTGGATAGTTATTATATGTAAATGAGTTGGGATGGGGTTTTTTAGGTCTTGAAAATTTTGATTAAAAGCTGAAATTTGGGGTGGTTTTAGAGAACTTTAGACAATTTATGAATTTTTTGGGATTTTATATTGAGCATTAAATCGTGACTCTAAAGCTTTTTCCTTTCATTTACATTTTTTTGTGTTTTTCAGCAATAAGCTCTGCTCTACTTCTTTAAATTTTGTAATAAATATTCGGTTTTACGGAGCGAAAGAAAAATAATTTTTTTATCATATGCAAATGAGCTGAGATGGGTTTTTTAAGGTCGTGAAAATTTTGATAAAAGAGCTGAAATTTGGGGTGGTTTTAGAGAACTTTAGACAATTCATGAATTTGTTGGGATTTTATATTGAACAGTAATTCGTGCTTGTAAAGCTTTTTTCTTCCATTTAAATTTTGTTGTATTTCTCAGCAATGTATCTTCGCTTGCTTGGCTTTTTCAAATTTTTCTAATAAATATTCGGTTTTACGGAGCGAAAGAAAAATAATTTTTTTATTATATGCGAATGATCTTAGATGGGTTTTCTAGGTCTTGAAAATTTTGATAAAAACACTGAAATTTGAGTTAGTTTTAGAGAACTTTACACAATTTATGAATTTTTTGAGATTTGATATTGAACAGTAGCTCGAGCTTCTAAAGCTTTTTTCTTTTATTTAAAATATCTTGTATTTTTCAGCAATAGACTCTGCTCCACTTCTTCGAATTTTTGTAATAAATATTCGGTTATTCGAAGCGAAAGAATAATAATTTTTTTATTATTTGCGAATGAGTTGGGATGGGTTTTCATGTCTTGAAAATTTTGATTAAAAAGCTGAAATTTGAGTTCGTTTCAAAGAATTTTAAACAGTTTATGAATTTTTTTGGATTTTATATTAGACAGATTCTTGCTTCTAAAGCTTTTTTCTTCCATTTAAATTTTGTTGTATTTCTCAGCAACGTATCTCGTTTTTTTAAAATTTCCTAATAAATATTCGATTTTCCGGAACAAAAAAATAATAACTTTTGTCTATATGCAAATAAGCTGAGATGTGTTCTTTAGGTCTTGAAAATTTTGATTAAAAAGCTGAAATTTGAGTTAGTTTTAGAGAACTTTTGAAAATCTATGAATTTTTTGAGATTTTATAGATTGAACAGTAACTCGTGCTTCTAAAAGCTTGTTTCTTTCATTTAAAATTTTGTGTATTTTTCAGCAATATGTCCTGTTCCGTTTCTTCAAATTTTTTTTATGAATATTTGGTTTTTCGGAGTGAAAGAATAATAATTTTCTTATTATATGCAAATGAGCTGGGATGGTTTTTTTAGGTCGTGAAAATTTTGATAAAAAAGCTGTAATTCGAGTTAGTTTCAGAGAACTTTAAACAATTTATGAATTTTTCGCGATTTTATATTGAAGAGTAACTCGTGCTTCTAAGGCTTTTTTCCTTCATTTAAAATTTTTTGTATTTTTCAGCAATAGACTCTGCTCCATTTCTTCAATTTTTGTAATAAATAATAGGTTTTTCGGAGCCAAAGAATAATAATTTTTGACCTGAATTTTGAGTTGTTCTTCTTGTTAGTCAAGCAATGGCGAATATATTTTGAAAATTTTCTGTTTTAAAAAAAAAAGACTTAATCTTTTAAATAGACTAAAATAATTTCAAGTGATTGAAATTTCTTAACAGAGTGTGAAAAATGAGATTTTTTGGAAATTGTAATTATAGTTTATTCCCTTAGATATATATCAGAACTTCTTTTAATATTCAAGCTTTTTATTTTTTTATTTTTTCGTCCTCTCTATACATCATAACAACCTACTTGCAAATTGTTTGAAAATTTCATTGCGAATAATCATTAGGAATCAATTTTGAAGAATCTATCTTAATATTATCTTGTAATCAGGTTAACCCCCTAATTATATGGAAAAGTTTTTTTCTTTGTTTTTATTATTCATAGCAAATTGTTCAATTTACAGATTGATATATATGTTTTTTTTTACTCATATAATTATTTTCAAAGATTATTAATTATGCCAAAAAAATGGCTGAAAGCTTGAATATAAATAAAAGTATTGAAAAACTCAAAGAAATAATCTTTTATATTTTGTATCCTATCTTCTAAATACTAACAAATGTAGCTCAAAAAGATCGTAAGGTTGAAGAGTTGAATACTGTTAGGAATTTTATAAATTATGAATTCTTGTGATATAAGATGATGATTTTTTTTATTATCAATCGTTTTATAAGTAATTCGTTCCAGACTAATTACAAATTTTTGCGAATTGACCCATTACACTTGACATCATCTAAAAAAATGAAAAAAATAAATATTCGAAAAACGTAGAATATGTTCTGAATTCGGATTTAAATTAAGGGATTGTTCAAAGAGGTCACTTATTTGATTATGACTTGTAATTTTTTCCCAAAGCTTGCATGGACTCTATATAATTTTTTGTAGCGTGGTAAAGGCACCTTTTAACTCTAAAAAAATCATTGACTACCATTTAAATTCGAAAAAAGGAGGGCTGAATAAATTCAAATATTATATTTTATTAACTCATATTTTCGTATTCAAAATGTACAGGCATAGTGATTTTTATACAACACTATAACGATTTCATGCATTACGCCTTTAACAAAATTTTTATGATTCATTCATAATACAAATTTTGAATAATTCAGGAAAATGTAAAAAGCAGCCCCATAAAACAGCAGAAAAATCTAGACTGATATAATTCATGTTGATGAAAGTTGTCATCTAATAAAAATGAAGCTAAAAGAAAAATTCGTTCACAGTTATTAGGCCCCCTGTTTTTCGCGAGCTCCCACGCTTGATGCACTTTCGAACGTCATTTTTGATTTATGCTTGGTTACATAGCTCCAGCTCGCCCGCATGGTCAATGGTTATTCCGAGCCCTCGGTCTACGTCAAGCACGTTTGCTTCACCAACTTCACCGAGTAAGTACAGAGATCGTCGTTCAGACAAAACCTTTGCGATCCTCGGCATTTTTTCCCCCTTGCATGATTAATTGATAAGCACGTCGTATACCGCAGTTATTCAAAAAATAGCGAAGAAAGCGTTTCAGTTGATTGTGTGATTGATGGCCCCAAATGTAATCATAAATAATTTTTGCGTCAATCGTGAACAAGACTCTCGATTTAAATTAAAATGGACCAACTTCTGATTCGTTTCGTCCCACTTTCAACCTGTTGCAAAAATTGGATCTTCTATTTTGACGCGAAAACAGTTTGGAAATGGTAGCACTAAATCCTGAGGATTTATCTTCTTCCATTTCGTCACGCACCTTGTGGGATTAGCAGCAGGCTACGAATTAATTATGCGGAGGATTATGAATCTCGGGACGAAATATTTAAGTGTGTTGGTTAATTTCTAGAACGATTTCCAGTTTCAGTACCGTTAATGTTCTGCAAACTGTTTAGGTTCAATTTACCGGAGCCGATATACGTGAATCTGGTTCGAGATCCAGTGGAACGCGTGATATCTTGGTATTATTACGTTCGGGCGCCGTGGTATTATGTCGAGCGGAAGCAAATCTTTCCGGATCTGCCGTTGCCCGATCCCGCTTGGCTGAAAAAGGACTTCGAGACGTGCGTTCTCAAGGAGGATCGCGAGTGCAAGTACATCGAGGGGGAAGTTCACGAGGGCATCGGCGACCATCGTCGACAGACGCTTTTTTTTTGCGGCCACAGCGAAAAGTGCACGTAAGTTTTACTTGGAAATAGTCGTAGATAATTATCACTAATTGATTGAATAGTTTTTTGAGAAGTTGGTGTAACAGATTTGAATGAGCATATCAATATAAAAAAGTGGATTGAGATTGAATTATTCAATCGTTTTTTCCTCAAATTTTGATAATTTTTGAGGGATCTGAAATCTTTAGGATAATTTTATGAAAATTAACTTTGGAGTTATAATATGGAACTTACAGTGTAATAATTACGAAATGTAACGTTATATTACATTGAATGTATATATTATGATAAAAAAAATTTTTTGCAGCGTGATTTTAACAGCAGATAAATGGTTATGTAGTTTGCGATAGTTGGCGAATTTTAATTGAGTGTATGAAAAGGACTATGCAAGAGAATTTAAACGTAACAAATAATATAAATGATCGTTTGAATTGAAAAACAAGTAATATATGCTATTAAATTTGGGTGTCATTGAGTGACAGTTCAGATTTTTTTGGCAATATCAAAAGTTTTGCAACAATTTTGATGTCTCGAAGGTTTTGCACATTATAGAAATTCGGAAAATTTTTGACTGCTTCAACAATTTTTAAAAATTTTTAAAGAGTCCAAAATTCTTGACAGTTCTTTAATCAACAAAAGTTATGAAAGTATAAGCACTTTTTTTCGAAGTTTTTTCAGCTTTGAATTTATAACAGTTTTTACTTTTTTTAACAGTTCATGACAGTTTTGTCATCACACTTCACATTTGCGAAAGTTAAAAACAGTTCTAACAGTTTTGGGAATTTGACAGTTCACATTAATTCTGAAAGTGCTAACTATATCGACAATTCTAGCAGCTTATAAAAGTATAAAAATTTAGAAAAGTTTAACAGGTAATAACAATGAAGACAGTTTCAACATTTTCAATGTTTTCAGAAATTTTCTAACAGTTTTTACAATTGTGGTATCTATAGTTGATCGAAGTAAAATAGGCTTGAACCATTATGAACTAATAAATTATTAAAAATCTATCAGAACTGTTTATGAACTGTTTGTCTGTCAAAACTGTCATGAACTATCGAACTGTTATGATGTCGTAACTTTCATGAAATTTTGAACTGTTATGCTATCGAAACTGTCAAAACCGCTATAACTGCCAGAAATTTTTGAACTTTTATGCTGTCAAAACTGTCCATGAAATTTCGAATTTTTATGCTGTCAAAACTGTTTTTCTGTCAACACTGTCATAACTGTCATGAACTTTTGAACTATTATGCTGTCGTAACTTTCATGAACTTTTAAACTATCAAATTGTCAAAACTGTCAAAACTGCCATAACTGTCATAAAATTTGAACTATTATGCTGTCAAAACTGTCAATGAACCTGTGAACTGTTATGCTGTCAAAACTGTCATGAACTTTTGAACTGTTGTGCTGTCATAAATTTCATGGACTTTTGAACTGTTATGCTGTCTAAACTTTCAAAACTGCCATAACTGTCATAAACTTTTGAACTCTTATGCTGTCAAAACTGTCATGAACTTTTGAACTTGAACTGTGATGTTGTTAAAACTATCATGAACTTTTGAACTATTATGCTATCAAAACTATCATGAACTTTTGTGCTGTAAAAACTGTCATAACTGTCCATAAACCTTTGAACTGTGATGCTGTCAAAACTGTCATGGACTTTTGAACTTTTATGCTGTCTAAACTCTCATGAACTTTTAAACTTTAATTCTATCATAATTTTCATGAACTTTTGAACTGTTATACTGTCGAAACTATCATGAACTTTTGAACTGTTGTGCTGTCGAAACTTTCAAAACTGACATAACTATCATGAAATTTTGAATTGTTATGCTATCAAAACCGTTAGAACTGTCATTAGCTATTGTACTTTTAATACTGTAAGAATTGTGATAAACTGTCAAAAGAGCCAAAACGTTGAAGAATGTTTGTCGCTTGTTTGATTGATGATTTTTCATTGAGTAATTAAATCAAATAATCACAGTCTATTATTAGTAAATTCACTTCTTTGTAACTTTCATGGATAGGAAAAAAGCTACCTTATTTACTGGGACGTAAATTTTCTCACTTTTTATTATCTTTATCCAAAAGTAATTTTTTCGCAATATACGTAATGGCCATATATTTTTTGTATAGAGAATTTTGTAGGTTGAGATAATTTTGTATTAGACGTAGTTTTTAGTTGTGCTTGGCATTTTTTTTTTAAATAATCATATTTTTTTGCAATTTTGTTGCTTGCTCCAATTTTTATACTCTTCTTCATTTCTGACAATTTTTTTTTCTCAGTTTCTTGTTTTTTATGTTTTCATGTTTGCTAGAATCTTTTTGTAATTTTCCATTTTTTCACAAATATTCATCTTTTTACATTCACTTTCAACAATTTTTTCTACTACTACATTTTGTAATATTTTGCATATTTTTTTCCAACGCTTTCTCAAAACTATTTCCTATCATAAAACAGATATTAAGAAAGCACAAAAACCTGCTCGGTACTTACATTAACCCTCGCCAAAAGAAACTGAACTGAAATGACCTGCTCCGGTCGTATTGAATCAATTTTAATCAGTATCCGGAACTTGCCAATAAAATTGGATAATATTTGATTACGACAATTATTCAAGTCGATAACATTTGATTACAGTTGATTTGGTCGTTAACCACATTTTATCAGATGATGAATCCATGATTGGGTTTTGATCGCGTTATGGAGAGTTCAATAAAATTCTTCCGAGAAAAAATTTGTAGTAAAACGTACTTACGTACATTTGATTAGGTTTTTAAGTGGATCATATTCGAACTGGACAAAAAACTTCAACAAGTAACCAAAAAAAATGTATCTTTGTATATGTTTTGCTCTTTGCACCTAATTTGATTATAAAAATGTGTTGAAGTTGATTAATTTCTTTTTTAAGTATTTTATGATATTTACGTTTTTTCAAAACGATGTAAGTCATTATTACATAATTTTAATTCATATTTATACAATACATCATTCACCTCCTACGTTATAACCTTTTTTTCTCGATAAAATTTTTTTTATAAATTTTTCTCAAATTAGATTAGCCAATCGAAGATTTTTGTAGTATAATAAATACAAATATTATTGAATGACAATAAAATTTATAAGAATAAAATATGACGTTATATAATGAAATTGAAAACAATTAATAAATAAATCAATAGATGATGCGACGTTTAAGTCTATTAAATAATTATCATAAGTAAAAATACTGTGTACAAAATAATTGCAATACATGAGAATTTAAGATCGTTTATTCTTAAAATTATTGAGTTATAAAAAAAATAACTTTTGCCACGAGGAAACGAGGAGTATTATTTGAATAATTTCTTTGATTTCTGAGTTTGTAGAATAACGTACTGTTTAATCGAACAGAACACACGTTTTCTCGAAAATTTTCGCTGTGTAATTTTTATTTTTTTGCAGGCCCTTCAACACAGTTGGGGCTTTGGAAAGAGCCAAAATGGCAGTGGAAAAGCATTACGCCGTTGTTGGGATCCTTGAAGATGCGAATACGACGTTGACTGTGTTACAAAATTACATTCCTCGATTTTTCGACGGAGCTATGGATGCTTACTGGGGTAATTAACCCTTTTCATTATTTAAAAAATGTATAATTTAAAATTCTGTTTATCTTCGAAAACTTTGGAATTCCTTATTTTCCAGACAACATAAATGCCTTCACGAAAATCAACCACAATTTCTACAAACCACCAGTGAGAGAGGAAATCAAAGATATCGTACGCCGGAATTTCACAAGAGAAATCGAATTTTATCAATTTTGTCGGCAAAGACTTCATCGCCAATTTCGAGCCCTGCAACTGCCAAAAGATAACGAAGTTTGAAAAATCACAATCTACATTCAGTCATAAAAAAAAGATTCTCATCTATACCTAAAAAATTCTTCTGTTTATGTGTGATAACGTTTTTTTCTCAAAACTTTAATCATGAGATAAAAGAGTTAAAATTATAACTTCGTTTTTTGCGGTTGTAATTTCGTAACGAAATGATTCGAGCTAATTATAAACTCAATCATCCAGGAATGTGGTAGCCCCAAATTTTCATGTAAAAAAAATCTACAAAAACTTGATTCACGTATATTGTACAGTTTATGATAATATATAGAAGACACTTTTTTTTATAAAAGTTTATCTGTCGAAGAATAGTTATTCAATAAAAACTTATCGTTGACGAAAATTTTGTCATTTATTTTTATGACTGCAATTGGTTTTTCTTTTCTCTGATAAGTGGTAATCGTAATTGTTATTTTTATTGTGTTCGAGTTCGCTCGTGCATCTTCCGACTTTTCGATCGTACATGAAAAAACGGAATATCTCTTGTGACCTTTGACCTCGGGTAATCAATATAGGGTCGCGTGCAGTAACGCGAAAAATACTCCACGTTTTCTCATGCAAATTTGTTCTCCTTCAAAGAGATTGACGTTTTCCTCAGGCTTGCAATAATTTCGCAATTTTTCGTAAATAATGATTCAAATAAAAATAATCCAGATTACATACCTTACTCGATGAGAAAAGGAAGTTTAATAAACACAACTCTGTTTATCATAAAAATTATGTATGTTAATTATAATTAGGAGCATTTTGAATGCAGTACATTGGAACGAAAATTACGTCTTTTATCGTTGGACAGTTAAATTTACGTTTCTATACAATCAAACATGGCGTACAATAATGAGAAAAAAGTCTCTTAGGTTATAACAAAATCTCAACAGTCAAACAAGTTTGATTTTCCATTGCCATTCACAGCCTAATTTTCGTAGTTTCCGCTGTTTCAACATCGCACAAACTTCTAGGACTTGGTGTCGTACAATGAATATAAAAAAAAACACTCATTAAAATTTGATTCGTTGGTTTTTCGATAACTTTAGTGCCTTTGATTATGTACAATAAATAGACATTCTCGAATTAATACTACTCAAACACGTAATAAAATACATATTCTGTACAGATTAAACCTTCGACAATTGAGAATACCCGAAAAAGCAAGCAATCATACAAACATTAAAAAAGAATTGCTCGCGGAAAATTCATTATGTGGCCGTGAAAATCTTTACATTAGAACTTATTACTATCATTCAAGGAGAGAAGAAAAATTTATACATTTGGCTCTGCGTGCAGTCAAAGTAGAACGATTAACTTCTCCAAGCTTTAGAAAATCTAAGGAAAATGCGCGCTTTTCTGGCAATTATTGAACAGTTAGATTTCCAGCGCACATTTAGAGAACATTACTATTCTTAGAAACATTTCACTTAGGAACATATTTTGGAAACATTTTCATGATATTTACAGGTTTTTCGAATTTTAAACTTGAATCCTTTCTGAAATCTGATTTTAAGATGTTTGTCTTTGTATTCAGGAAAAATAGAATTTTTATGATCAATAAATACAGACATCTTAAGAGCAGTTTTTTTCCTATCAACGATTCACAAATTTGCAACATCGAACCATATTCGACGATACAGTATCTTATTTATAAATATTTGCCAATTATCAAGCGCGGCAACAGATATAGAAAATCGTTTTATTTCAGAACGATAATAACGCATAAATATAAGTGTCTACATATGTGAGTTTCGAAAAAAAAAAATTTACAACTAGTCAATATCACGAGAGCGTGGGTCATTATCTGGCACGTGATTATCCGAAATCGCACACATTCCAATAAAAAGGTCGCCCCGAAACGTGTATCTCCATTTTTAAAAAAATATATAAATATCATTTTGAGATTAGTTGATACGTTTTTACACTACAATCTCTCAACATTGAACGTTGCTTCATTCATGTAAAAAACACCTGACTATGTTATTTCAAGGCTTGTTCAATATTGCTAATGGGTCTTTATTTTCAAAATCGGTTTGATCGTCACTAACCAAATCACCGATTTCTCTCAAATTTTTTATGTACATACGTAAACTTTTTTTAAATCATACCTATTTTTTATTTCGGACCACAAATTGTTTTTTTCGAGAAATTCAGATTTTGGCTGTTTAATTCAGAGTAACCTCACTTTTGTTGAAAACTTTTTTTGAAATCTTTATTTCTCATCGTAAAATCTATGGATTTCAATCATTTTTGAATGAAAAATTTCGAATTTGTATGAAATTTATTAATCATGAATTATAAATATTTCTCGTAGAGTTGTTGAATTGTCATAAGCGTAAATGAAAAAAGTGTAAAAAATTGTTGAGTAAATAATTTTCATATTGCATGATTTTTTTTTCTTCCTGTTTTTTTTTTCATTGATTGGTGAAGGTATTCTGTAAAAACCGTTACATGCCAAAAAGTTTCGTTCGTAAGTGAGAATTTTTTTTTGAATTTCCAAGCTGTCATTAGCAATCATTATATTTTAATATTTTTTCATTTTTCTTAATCTTCAGACACTGTAATATGTTCCATTCGATTATAATGTATATTTTTAATGAAAATTTCCTAAATTAATTTTGCATTACACGGAATATGACATGAAATCAATTTTTCGTGTCTCTTGAGAATGACTTTTATACTTGGTTTGATTGTAATATTTTTTTTCTTTTAATGCATTTTAAACGAAGAGATATTCGAGAAACTGATTATTTACACACCAGATTTTATACTTTTGGACTTCACCCGTGAAAATTACTAAAATTCAAGAAACCTCCCAAATAAGATTGCGAATATTGAGATCTCTTATAAAAGTTATTGGATGTATCCATGTTGCAATGAAATCGTATAGTGACGAGACGCATCTTTGTTTACCGAAAAAACATTGAAACATGAGCACGTCGAACATATTTAACAATGAATTTGATTTAAAATAAAATAAAAATTTTTCAAACATGAAATAATATTTTTATATGTATTTGTTTTGCTTCAAAATGTACGAGAATTTTTTAGAAAGTTAAAAATATTTGATCAAAAATTGATGACATTATCGCCCAATCCCACAGTTGAACATTTTTTCGATACACAATACCTACCTTTATAATCCTAAATAAAAATAAAAATGCAATATAGTGTTTTAGAGAAATTGAAACAAAAGTATTCTTATGAAGTTATGTGTGATTATAAGTATTTAGGCAATCTTGTGATCTGCGCGAAAGCTTGATTTCAAGTTGTATTCCAAGCTGTTGAACATCTAGTTAGGAATTTTTTATTTATTTTTCACATTTAGAATATATATGACCATCAAATAGAACATACTGCAGTGTCTGAAGATCAAGAAAAATAAAAAAATATTACAATTTCATAATTACTTGGAAATTCGAAAAACATTCTCACTTACGAACGAAACGTTTTGGCATGTAACGGTTTTTACAGAATGTAGTTCATACCGTTACAATCAATGAAAAAAAAAAAAAAAACAGGAAGAAAAAAAATGATGCAATATGAAAATTATTTACTCAAAAATTTTTTACACTTTTTTTCATTTACGATTATAACAATTCAACAACGCTATGAGAAATATTTATAGGTCATGATTAATAAATTTCATACAATTTCGAACGTTTTCGTACAAAAATGGTTGAAATCGATAGATTTTACGATGAGAAATAAAGATTTCAAAAAAAGTTTTCTACAAAAGTGAGGGTACTCTGAATTTGACAGCCTAATTGAAAACCTGAATTTCTCGAAAAAAAAAAAAACAATTTCCAGCTGAAAATAAAAAACTAGTTTACGTATGTATATAACAAATTTGAAAGAAATCGGTGATTTAGTCAGTGACGACCAAACTGATTTTGAAAATAATGACCCCAATGCATCCGAAAGTCTCCCGAACAAATATACGTTTTCGTCTCATTCTTGAGCTTTGATGGGAATCCCGAAACTTCAAGAGACACTCGACTCTCGATTCGCGAATATCACAAGATTTGGATTCTCATCAAAACGAGAGGACTTGAATCAAGAGTCAACTGTATAGAAAAAATTGTTCTGTTGATAGTCCTTCGACGATTTAATTTTTTTTTGGTTCGAGTTTGACTTTTAGTCAGTTACAAAGGCGAGGCTCTTTTTCGCGAGCAGCAATTTACAAGCACCTTTTTTCTTATCCGTAACGTCGCTTCTGTACAATAAAAATATCTGCTGTCAGTCGTTGCGTTATCGACATTGAAACATATTTCTGTCGTCGATTGTTTGCCAACAGTATCAATTTTGGGCGACGAACGATACGAGCGCGTGTTCACTGCCAAAGGAATTTTTTGTTTCCGCTTCATTGGGATTCGATGATTTTATCGTAGAGAAGACGAAAATAAAGCCGAGATTGTTCGTTGTCAGACACGGAGAAGACGATCGAAATCGATAACGTAAATAAAGCAGTAGTGCTTTTTTACGAATGTTTGTGATTTCTCGATATCTTCGCTTGAGATTTGCAGTACACTGACATGTTCATGAACATTTTATCGAGTAATAAATCAATCGATTTGCGTTCTCAAGTGCTGAGCTGACGGTGTCTGTGTATTTTCATATCATCAGCAAGTGAACTAATAATTAAATCAGCCACTCATCACGTGAGAAGAGTCAAATTCTTTCATGAAAACACGTTTCGAAAACAATGATTCTTATTTTGACAGTTTTTATCAAATAGGTCACTTGGATTTGTGTGATATGGGAGATAAAAAAGTTAGGCTTGGATAGAAAAAGTAACCTGTTCTCGTCTACGTATCGCCGCGCCAAAAAGAGCCTCGCAATTAAGCGATTTGCTCGAATCTATGTACATTATTATTTTTTCAGATTACCCTTTGGATATGTTGGGGCTCTTGAGCTGTGATGTGAAACCCCGTTTTCTAAATCAAGGACATAATTTTCTAATGTCTTCAGTCGTTTCTCGTTGTAGAAGAAAAACACAGAAAAACCCTCATCAGTTTTAGGACGTGGATGAAATTTTGAGCTTCGTCTGACCTGCATTTTGAAGCTTCCACGTCGGAGAAAAGAAATATTGATTGAGGGTCACTCTCTGATTTTTAATGTTAGATTTCAACTTGATTTTGTGTATATTGCGATTCTTATATTCTTGTATGATTAGGACGTATTATTTAGAAAATTAGAATTGAAACTTGGGGTGAAATCCAGGCAGGGGGGTTCTGGAGCAGAGCACCCCAATTAGAAAAATCTAGATTTTTTATAGCGGATAAATAGTAAGTATTGATTGTCACATTGCAGAAGAGAATGACAAATTTGAATTTATTAGGTCATTGTATTTATTGTACTATAATACTTTTAAAAATTTTCATGTCAGATCATGTTTTTAAATTTTTTTTTGTGTTGTGGGTGAGATCAACATTTACAATTGTTTTAACTGGAATTTCAGATCATTAGGGTAGCTCCGTGAACCAGTTAATTCATAGTTGGAGCATTTAATTAAAAAGTTTATAATAATTGCAAAAGTTTTCTGAAGTCTTTAGCGATTTGATCTTTTCGACAATTTTGGAAATATGAAAGTGATAAAATTATTGACAATGGAAATGATTTAGACGTTTTCTGAAAAGTTATGACAGATGGAACAGTACAGTTTTGACAGTTTTCATAGTTTTTCTATCGTTTTGAGAATCTTGATGTATCATCAGTTTCGATATTTTTTATAGTTTTTTGAAGGCCATAAAATTTTTTATAGTATTGATAATTTTTGCAGTTATAAAATATTACAAAAAATTTTAAAATTCGAGTAGTGTTGCAATTAATAAAAGATTTTTCAGTTTTGACAGCCACAAAAGTATCATTTATGAAAATTGTTGCTGCTGTAAAAACTGCTAAAGCTGTGATTAACGGTAAAATTGTATGGTTGAGAAAAATGTATAAACTATTCAAGTTTTCTTGCAATCAAATTTTTTATCAAATTATGGTTGTAAATGTTAAAATTGTAAAAAAAATGTCAAAATTTACCAACTTGTCAAAATTTTCCAAATGTTGTAACTGTGTTTCAAATGCCAAAAAAATGTTAACATCGTCAAAATTATTATAAATTTTGTATTTTTATAAGTTTCAATCTTTGAAGAATTTTCCAAAAGATTCTGTATTTCTGTATTTCTTTTAATGATTTTTCAAAGTTATTGTCTGTCAAGACTGTTAAAAGTGTCGAAACTGTTGCAATGGTTAAACTGCAAGAACCGAAAAATGTTTCTGATTTTTTTGATAATCTAAGCAGTTTCGATTACCATGAAAGTTTTGAAAATCTAAGTAGTGCAAAAGTTCACCAAAGTTCCGAAAATTTTGGCGATTTTGATCAATTCTCAATAGTTTTGACAGTTGAAACAAATGATCAAACTAACGCCTGCCAAAACTGTGGCAGCTGTAAAAACTGTTAATACTAAATATGTCGTGTCAAAATTAACTTCGCCAATTTTTACTGTAATTTGAAAAAAAAAATTCAAACCGGGCCAGTGGTCCGTTTTAAACATTAGGAGAAATTATATTAATTTTTTGTTATTATGCTAATGCTAAAAATAGCGGTGAGAATCGTCAAAAATCTAGCAGAAATTGTTAAACTGTTATTATTTCAAAATTTTCAAAACTGTCAAAATCGTCAAACCGTTAGAACTCAAAAAACATTGAATTGCTCTATCGTAAAATAAAAAGAACCACTTCTATTTTCATGCATATTCTAAAAAACCTAACCTGAAGCAAAATTAAATCGAAAACTTTGGTAACTGCTCCAAATAACTGATAAAACACAATCACACAAACTTTCTGCGTATGCAAAAATTTACCTTATCAAGTCGGACCACAATTACACAAGTTTCGTAAAGAAAAGACAATAATAGAAAACTGCATCATTGGAATTGATGGACCAGAAAAAGTGACCCTCATTCAAAATTTCAATATGAGTTTCAATAACACTCATTGGAGTATTTTCTCTCCAGAAAATTCCTCTCCCAGGTAAAAAAAAGGAGATTTCCATTGATCTACAGATATCTATGTAGATCTATTCGAGATCTACGTAGATCCACATGTGACTGAAAATTTCTAAAAAAAATAGACATTAGATTCACATCGATGTATTTAGATTCACAGTTTCCTCAAATTTTTTTTTAAATTGATACAAGAAGCTCTACCAAAATCTACAGAAGTCTACATCTTCTTTATTTTTAAGTAGATCTACGAAAATGGTCTGACAAAGATGTATTCAATAGCATAAGTGACACCAAATCATAATGAAAATTAATTTATAATAATTCATATCAATTTATCATAAACACTGTCAAGTTGCTAAAATGTACCCCAACATATTTGGCAGCATGAATTAGATCAAATATAAAAATATATTTGTTACATAAATTTCAAAACTTTATTGTTTGTATTCATTGTATAATGTTTTCCAGGATATTTAAGTTATGAGGTTGTAGCTTTTAATTGAAAGAAAGAAAACAGTATACATAAAAAGTAATTTCAACAATTCGAAATTCTTATTTACATCAAAATCGTTTTTTAATAAATAAATGTTGTTTACAGTAAAATAATGGTCGATATTCTGATCATATTCTCATGTCAACTTTATATAATTCAATGCAGATCTACATAGGTCTATTCAATGCAGATCTACATAGATCTATCGAATGCAGATCCACATAGATCTATTTGATGCAGAGTTCTATAAACCTCTGAAGATCTCTGCAGACATCTCTAGATCTATTCAATGCAGATCTAGATAGATCTATTGGATCCAGATCTACATCGATCCATTCCATCCAGATCTACATAGATCTATCAAATGCAGATCCACATAGATCTATTTGATGCAGAGTTCCATAAACCTCTGAAAATTTCCAGAAAAACCCAGATCTCCTTCTTCTACCTACACTAACCTGAAAATCACCCCAAGTGACCGAGAAACCTTCCCCAGATATACTTCAAAAGTGTCTCAAAACTCACCACGAAACGCTTTTAGGTAACATTAATAAAACATCGGTACCCAATCGTGCACGCTTTCAGTCGAAACAATTGGTATATACCCAGAAGGCGATCTGGCAGGCAGACACTGGAAGCAATAATTAGCACCGCTGTTGTTGTCCCAGTGCTGCATGCCCTTGCAATGGAAGCGCACGGCAAATTCCAATCTCTGGCCTACTTGCAACCGGTTGCAGTAGATAAGGAAGGTGAATTTGTCGCTGAAGCCGTCGCAGGAATTGGGCACGTACGCGGCCTGAAGCTCGTTGAAGCTGCGCCAGCAGTTGGTGGTGTACCTTATGTGCACGGATTTGTGGAAGTCGAGGTTCAGGACGCGAACGGTTCCGTGGATGGCGAGATTCACGGGGTCCTGGACGACGGCGTTGTCCAGGCAGACGAGTCTCTCGCGGACGATGTCGAGGAACGAGGGCAGACTCCCGGGTTGCTGGAACAGCGGCACCAGGGAGCGGTCGGCTTTTTGCGAGGGGATGGGACATCCGGAGAGCTTGTGGTCTATGTATCGCGCGCTCCAGGACTGCACCCCGGGGCTGCTGTCCTTGTGGAAGACGTCGTCGTAGATGAGGTCCGAGTACGCGGAATTCGGGACCCTCGGGATCTCGTCGAGGAAGGTGCGCACGTCGGCTAGGTCGAGGCCGAGGACGTCCGCGAAACGGACGATCTTCTTGCGACCTGGCGTTCCAGGGGGGGTTTTTCCGGTTTTCAGGGAGGAGCATCTTCGCACTCGGGGTGGTCTTTGTTCCTCTTCTTCTTCGCCCTTTGAGAGAGAAAATTACTGGGTGTCTTTATTTTGTATTTTATTACTTTATAATATGATTAGGAGAGAGGATTGTACACTCAGAGAATATATATAGTACGATTGACTAAATTTATTTAGTGAACCGAGTTTTAGTAAATTTGACCAAGTTTTTTAGTATTCTGTACATGGTAGAGATACTTAAAGCAACCAAGCCAGTATAGTAAAAATAACTGAAGAATTCAGTTTTTTCAACTTGATCTGGTTAGGTATATGTAGAATAAATATTTTTCATTCAACTAAAATTGTTTATTGCATACAACGTTAGCGTCTTGTAACAATTACTGTATTTTATGGTTGACTCAAAGAAATCTTTGGTTGTTTTCATTTAAATAATTTTTGGGAATGAAACATTGTTTTTTGATGTAACTAAAATATTATAAATATTGTAATATTGAGAATTAAAAATATAGAAATGAATAAATAATATATACCTAGAAGAAAATTCATGTTTGAGCGACTGAATTGGACTGAATTGAAAGTTAAAACTATAATACTCGCATGTTTTCAAATATTAAAAAAGGTATTTAAGTATACGAAAGACCTGTAACGGCGGAATAAACACTTTTTTTCCGAGTAACTAAATTGAAAGTGGAAGCAACAATTCTTCTATGATTTATATTAATGGAAATATTGGTTTAATTTACCGAAAACTTATAGTAGGATGATAAAACCTTTCTTCTAAGAGGAATAAACCAATAGTGAAAGCATCAGTACTATCATATTTTATGTGAATGAAAAATTTAGTAAGTCGTACTAAATACATTCTACGAAAGAAAATTAGTCAAATTAGATAAAATTTTAGTAGGTTGGTATGTGACTAAACTAATTTAGTCAGATTAAAAAAATTTTAGTAGAAAAAACCAAATTTTTTTCTGAGTGTAGGTTGGAACAGTGGTTTTCTCAAATTTTTTTCATCGTTAGGTGTAAAATTTTAATGTTTTTACTGTTATTCTATTGTTGGAATGTGCAATTACTTTTTACTGTTATTTTATTGCTATTTCGTTTTTCTGTTATTGAGTTTACTGTTTTCAATATTATTTGTTACTTTATTTACTGTTTTTGCTATTTTTTATTATTTTCTTCACTGAATAATATTCCATACTGTTTTTACAGTTTTTTCAGTCATATTTTTACTGTCCTTTAATTTAGAAAATACTTTTCTGTTGGTTTATCATCAAACTATATTTTTTCTATTATTTATACTGCCATTTTTTTTTATATTGTGTGATGGCATTTTACTGTCTTTTACTGTTATTTCATTTGTTTTTAAGTAACTTTCTCAACAATTTTCAATTTTGTTTACATCATATTTGAATTCTGATGTAACAGGTGTAATATAGCACCTTTCACAGAATACCCCGGAGGATCACCATTTTTACTATTACGATTTTTATATTATTTTATTACTGTTTTTACAATTATTATTTTTTTTGAATGGTTTTTACTGTTGTAACTAGTTTTCAACTTTATTTACTGTTTTTACAGTCATTTTCACTTTTTTTTACTGTTTTTTATTGTTTTTTACTGTAAATCCTGTTATCCCATATTGTTTTTACAGTTATTTTACAGTTATTTTGTTAACTGTTTTTATCGTTATTATATATTTTTTGAAGTGTTGTTTCCGCAGTAATTTCAAGACTTATAAAAACCCTTTAAGAAAATAAAGTTTCTTAAGGATTCAATCTCTTATAAGGTAACCTTATAAAATCCTTATAATAAACTGAAATTTCTTACAAGAATGTATTTGATTGTATCTTAAAAAAAAACCTTATAAAACTTATTGGATCAATTCTTTATAATAACTTTCAGTTTCTTGTAAGGTTTTTATAAGGTCACCTTATAAGAAATTGAATTCTTATAAGGTTTGTATAAAGATCATAATTTCTACGGACTTATTCACTGTTTTTACTGTTACTCGATTTTTACACAGTTTTAAGTGTTTTCACTGTTTTAACTATTATTTTTAGTCCATACTGCATTTATAGTTTTAAATGGTTTTCAATGTTTTTTTATAATATTTATACTGTTATTTCATACTGTTTACTGTTAATTTTTACTGCTATTTTATTGGAATAATATTTTTTACTGCTGTTATAGTTTTAAACGATTTTTGCTGTTACTTTAATTGTTATCTAAGTAATATTTTATTTTTCTAATATGCAATTACTTCTGCCATAAAAAAATAAAAACTTTCCAATTTCCAATAAAATAAAAAAAATATATCCAATTTCGAGTCGAAAAGTCCTTTGCCTTTTTTTATAAAAATCAAAATTGAAAAAGTTATTCAATCTTAAAGTTTAAACAATAAATGCGCTTTCACGACAAGTGAGGGTAAATTTCACAGACCAAACTTTTCCCAAATTTTTTTCATATTTTTCCTAGCCAAAAATTCCTTTGCCACTTTTCAAAAAACTTAATTGAAAAAGATATTCGGGTCTTAAGTTTCAACCAACCAGATTTTTTCGATTTTATGCTCGAATATCTTTTTTAATTTTGAGTTTTTTGAAAAGTGGCAAAGGACTTTTCGACTCTTCGACATTATTGTCTTTCAAAATTTATCAGCAAAAAACAAAATTTGTCCCAACCTCTAACCATCTCTCCTGTTAATAATTGTTTTTTAGTCTTTTATTATAATCTACTATAATTAATAGAGCCAACATTATTCAAAAATTATGTAGGTACGTATCCTTTATGTCTACAGATCTGATGCAACATACTCTGATTCCTTATATTAGATGAGCAAATTCTAAACAAAGTATCGAATGTTCAGAACACAAAAATGTAATTGAAAGAATAAGATAGTGATTTTTTTATTATCTGAAACTAGAAATCCCAAACAATCTTATCTCCTGCAATATAGTTCCATTTACACATCTTGTTATGTTCATCAGTATCCAAGTTTAGCTACTTATCTCTTATACCAATTCAAGATTTCTATCACTTATATTGGTCTGACATTTTATGATTATCAGGAACTCGATGATAATTTTATACTTCATACAAATTAAACAATATTTTTATGTAACGTGACAAATGATAATAGTAGTGATAAACGATGTTGCATATACGATTATGTCCATTGAATTATTACTCAATTTTTTTATTCCATGATTGTTTTTTATTTAAAGTCATGTATGCACAACTTGCTGGCTCTTGTTTGAAGATAACAACAAAGTCCATAGAAAAGTTTGCTTTATTAACAATATATTTGTTATAAAAGTAATTTTTCTGAAAATATTTCTACCTCATTGAAGATTTTTTGTAGGAAGTTTATACTTTTGTAAATTTTGCAAAACAGAAGCTAATTATGAATATAAAAATGAGATGGAAGTGTTACACAAGTTTTCAAGTTCTATGGTATAGCTTTTGCTTAATGAAATTAAGAATGCATGATATACAACGACCTACTAACAAACAATTTTATGGTCGTTGAAAAATGTGATGAAATCATGAAACTTCACACTTAAATTCATTCTTTCATGCAAATATTGTATAAATAATCACAAAGGGTAGTATTTGATACATTTCTGAAAATTTCATTGCTGAAAATCATATTCTTTTCCTTGCGTAAACTTATGATATGTTTTTTGATGTAAAGGACATGTCTATAAACTTAATATCACATCCTTTCTATCTCAATGATATTCATGAATTTTCGAAAATCAATGGATGACAAAATATGAGATGAAATTTAGCGAAATGATCATCAAATCCTATCAAAAATAGCCGAAACTCAATAAAAACTTTAAATGGATTGAAAAATTGTAATTTTATCATCGTGCTTTAAATGAAGTTTATACACGCTAGTCCGTTCAAATGGACATCAGTCATTGCTTCATACAACAAAATATTCATCCATCAACATCACTCCAGATTTCTAGTGCTTCATAAAAAATTGATCAAAATAATTTTAAGCGATAAGCTAGTTTTGAAAATTTCTCGTTCAAGATTTCTTGTAAATACTGCAAGCTTAAAGTTTGGGCAGGTCATAAAAAGCAAGATAATACTATCACTTTAAAGTGGCTGAGTAAATCGTCAATGAATACAAGATAAGAAAATTCATTTGATGTTGGACATCAGACGTCAAACATTAAATCGCTCAAAAGGCTCGTATGAAGAATAATAATCATCAAGAATCCAGTACCAGCAGTTCAAAAGGATATTTGACCTCCAAAAAAGTTTTTTGCATAAAATTTGTGTTGGTTAAAGATATCGTATCTTGCTTGTGATGTGAAGACATGACAAAAAAAAAATCAAAATATGCTGCACTAACTTATTCCTTCAATTGTAATTACTATTTAATGACGTTTTAAAATTTTTCATGCACTTTCATCAAAAGGGTGAAAGTATTTTAGATTCTATTTAAAAAATCAACCATTTATTTGAATATTGTATGATTATATGTAATTTTAAGATAACACGACTCATTTTTTATTGAATTATTCGTAAAAACTTTTTTTTCATTTATTTTATATATAGGAAGAACGGAAAAGTTGAAAATGAAAAAATTGAGAAGTTCAAGCCATTGGCACCTTGAATTTGCAAGAAAATGCTTTCCAATGAATTTTGATATCGCAATGTAATTTTGAAAGTTCGAATTATGTAATTCAAACTTTACAGACGATATAAAAGTATTAATTAATTTGTTCCTAATGTTGTAATTTCTCATCTAATCATGTAATGATGTATCTACTTTTGTATTTAAAATGTTTACTGTACCTTTATATTATTTAATTCCTCGCAAGATTGTAAAATTCATGATTTTGAATGAATATAAAGTTTTATCAGTTAAAATTGATGTAATAGTTAATACAACAATTAATATTTAGGAGACTTGGCAGCATTTTTGAGGAAAAATTAGATGAGTAGCAACTAAAAAAATTTCATGTATTTTTTCAACTTTAAAAATACTTATTGAAATTTTTCCTTATCTTAGAGTTAAAAGTCACGAAATTGACACTCTTAAGAAACAATCGTGAATGAAATAACAAAGTTTTGAATGGTTATCTCAAAAGAAATTGAAGGAACTGAAATTATTAGCAAGATTACATATTCTACAATATTTACAATTTTAATTCAATTATAAAAATAAAAAAAACTGAAGGTGAAAAATGCTGCGGAATCCAGGAAAGTTAATGAAATAAAACATTTTTGAAAAACTTACTTGTAAGTGACAACTATACTGTCTGCTATAATAATTATATGTATTTATTAGGAAATTATTATCAATCTTAGTAATAAGATTTAGTCTCTGTGTCTTATATTCCTCTTGATTATTTATACCAAAGTAATTTAAAAAAATCATTGTTCTGTTTTTTCTTGACATCAAAGATCAAAATATGATATGTAACATTATTTTGGCCAATTTCTTGTACGAACTACTAGAAAACACTTTCACATACCTCAATTGTTTGGGATGTTTGATACTATGGGGAGGATAATAAATAAATAAATTATGACAATAGTTTTATGATTTTGTAACAGTGAATCCAACATTCCAAAAAAATTGTGTAAAAAATTTCCGTGTTGTAAGTTGCATCAATATATATTATACTTCCGCATAATTTGATTAAATTCAACTGAAAACATGTCAAAGTCTTTCTAATCTCCTGTGGTTGAAAATTTCGAATTGTGTTCTCAATTGAAAAAACAATCGTGAAAATGGCCTTTTTTTAATTAGCTTTACAATCAGTTAATCCAATTGGAGTTCAAATTGGTTTATAGTTGGGTTGTATAATCGGATTTCCAATTGGTTTTACAGTTGGGTTTGTCCCATTAGATTTCCAATCGGTTTTCAAGTTGGGTTTGTCCGATTAGATTTTGAATCAGTATTCTAATTGGGTTTGACCAATTGGATTGCTGATTGATTTTCCAGTGGGGTTTATCTAATCGGATTTCAAATTGTTTTTCCAGTTGGTTTTTTCCAATTGGGTTTCCAATCGGATTTCCAATTGGTTCTCTAGATGGATTTGTCCGGTTATATTTCCAATTAGTTTTCCAGTTAGGTTTGTCTACTTAGATTCCTGATTGGTTTTCCAGTTAGGGTCTGTCCAAACGAATTTTAAATTGGTTTTTCAGTTGGTTTTGTCTAATTGGGTTTCCAATCGGATTTCCGATTGGTTTTCTACATTGATTTGTCCGATTAGATTTACAATTGGTTTTTCAGTTGGGTTTTTCCAATTAGATTCTCAATCAGTTTTCCAATTGGGTTTCTGATTGGTTTTCCAGTGAGGTTTGTCCAATCGGATTTCAAATTGTTTTCCCAGTTGGATTATCTAATTGGGTTTCAAATCGCTTTTCCAATAGGTTTTGTCATACTGGAAAATTTTTTTCAAAAAAGCTTACGTCACAAACACAATTATTTTTCAAAATGAAAATTGAATTGGATTTTAAAACAAAAAACTAATTGTATTAGTGTCACAAACTTTCTAATATAACAGACCGATTGGATCCCCAAAAGGATATCTGATTGAACCACCCAACTGAAAAACCAATTGGAAAAAAGACAATTTTACCAGTAAGTTTTCCAATTGAAAAACCAATTAAATATTTCCAGCAAGGCTCCCTCATTATATTTGAGAATAAATCCTCAAATTATTATTTTTAAGACACTCTGCTCAGTTTTTTAAAATTCATTCCCAACCTACTCTTGGCCTCCAGATTCCACATACCCCTTAAAATATTCACGTCTCACTCCAAGTACAGTTTCATGATAATCAATTACCTTCGAGTCATTCCCGTGTTCCTCCTCGTTCGCCTCGTCCTGCTCAGTTTCACGAGTCCTACCGGTGCAGTTGTGCCCCAGTTTCTCCAAAAGAAGCGTAATTTTATCCTCACTCGCCCCGTTTATCATGCCCCCATCCTCGACCCGAATCTCGACCTCGTTTCTCATCACGTCCCCGCTCGTTCCCTCAGGTTTCAGAGCACACTCCAGTGCCCCGGGAATGTTAATCGAACTGCTATACGTCGAATTGTCCGTATCCGTGTCCACGTCATCCCCTGGGCACGACTCCTGGTGCGCCCCGTTCGAGGGCTCGTTTTCCTGCGAGAACTCCCGGACGAAGTCGACCTCGTCGACCCCCGACGACTCGGGGGTGGAGTCCCCGAGCCTCGCCCCGGTGACCTGCTCGTCCTGGGACAACGTGCTCTCGTCGAAGGTGCTCCAGAGGGACTCGTGACTCGGGGACGTCGTGTCCGAGGACGAACTCCTGGAGAATTCCACTGCCTCGCCGTTCTCTCGCCTGTCATGGGACCCGTAGCCGTTGACGGCGCCGTTGGTCGTCGTCATCCTGGCCGAGGACTCGCTGTCGGAGGTGACGACCGGGTCAAAGTACGTCTCCGACTTCTTGTCCGAGTCCGAGGACACGGGGTCGAAGTACACCTCGGACTCGTCGGTCTCGGGGGTCGTCATCGAGGGGCAGTCGTCCTCCTGGCTTGTGATGTCTTTTGCTCCCTTTCTCTTTCTCGGCTGCGAGTTCACCAGGAGGTCGGAGATTTCCGCCGGCGTCGCCGCCTCCGCCGGGGAACCCGGACCGTTGTCCTCCAGGTCGAGGCTGAATTCGAAGTACAGGCTGGCGTCCTTGTCGAGGGGCTCGTCATGGTAGTGGTTGTCCGTTGGAACTTGGGCGGTCGTGCCTGGTATCCAGGTCGTTTCCGGGGTGACCTTGGGGAGGTCGGACTCGAATTGTTCGGAGCTCTCGTTGCCGAGGGAGGTCAGGCGACGGTGGAGGCGGCGAGCGAAAGCCTCTGCACGGCCACGGCAACTGTTGGGGAAGAGGGAGCTCACGAGGCCGCAGGATGAGTTGCTTCCGGCCGAGTCCGTGCTGCCCATCGCGAGGATCGACTCCGGGCTCGATTCCGGGGGCGACACCGAGCTCGGCGACGAGTCCACGGAGCTCTGGCTCTCGGTGCCGTCCTGCGAACATGGGGTTTCTTGGTGAATTCAGGGTTGGGAGTTTTGGTTCGAAACGAGTTTTAGATCGAAAGGTTTGTATAATCATATGGAACTTTGAGGCTTGTAAACTAGGAAGCAAATATGGGTATTCGTTTGATAAGGACAAATCTGAAAATCGATAGTTCAAGAGTCGAGGATTCAGAACTTTCTTTTGTAGACTTTGGCATGATGGGAATTTGTAGCTTTGAATATATAGTTATGGAATTCAATATGATATAATTTATGATATTCTGCTATGCTTTGTCTTAGAATTGACAAATCTGTGATTTTCAAATCCACCGTCTTTATTATTAGAATCTTTTTATTGGTATAACCAGAATTTCTGAAAGTTAAAATAAACTGTTTGAATTTCGGATGTCCAGAATTCTGTCTTGGAGAATTTAGAACTACTGTTTTTAGAACCACATTTTAGATTAAGGATTATATACCTATATTCTGCAATGTTTGAGATTCCAGAATAGATATCTGTGGCTTCCCGCCATAACTGAGAAAGTCACTTGTGCCATAACGTTTAAAATTTTATCAGAATATCATGTAAACTGCGTCTTATGGCACAAGTGACTTTCTCGGTAATGGTGGAAAGCCACAGATATATGTTAGGAAAATTTAGAAATCGAGCAAACTTGAAAGTAAACTCAAGAAATTTTGAATTAAATATATGTATTCAATTGATAAGGACAAATCTGAAAATCGATAGTTCAAGAGTCGAGAATTCAGAACTTTCTTTTGTAGAATTTGGCATGATGGAAATTTATAGCTTTGAATATATAGTTATGAAATTCAATATGATAGAATTTACGATATTCTGCTATGCTTTGTTTTAGAATTGAAAAATCTGTGATTTTCAAATGCACCATTTTTATTATTAGAATTTTTTTATTGGTATTACCAGAATTTCTAAAAGTTAAAATAAACTATTTGAATTTTAGATATCCAGAATTCTGTCTTGGAGAGTTTAAAACTACTGTTTAGAACCACATTTTAGATGAAGGATTTTATACTTATACTCTGCAATGTTTGAGATTCCAGAATAGATGTATGTTTGGAAAATTTAGAAATCGAGCAGACTTGAAAGTAAAATCTAGAAATTTTACATTAAAAAATCTAAAATTCTCTATTCCTGGATTCTTAGGTCTATTTTCCTTTTCTATAACATTTTTGAATTCTGAAATTTCATTACAAGTCTAATTTACAAGTTTCATTTTTTTCCGAAATTATTTTGAATGCCATCATTTTATGTTCAATAAATCAAGACCCTATGTATTACTGAAAATTGAGAAAGATATAATTCTGTATTATAGGATCCATGAGTCTGAATTTTCTAGTTTCAGTGTATACTTTTTTCTATATATAATCATGTATTAATCACTTTCAGATCATTTGTACCAAAATCGGGTACTTCCGAGTTCCAAAATTCTATCTCGTAGAATTTAGAACTCCTTTGTTTTTTGGTATTTAGAATTTCTTAAATTTGATTCTCTCAAGTTCAAAACTTTATGATCGTGTTATCATATTCATGATTTCAGGTATCAGAATCGTAGAACTTTGCATTATGAAATTCGAAATTTTCAAATATATTCATACTAGAAAATTTGGACATTCTTTAATGTTAAACTCAAAAACTGAAAAATCTTGTATAAAAAACTCTCGCATTATCTATTACTTGATTCACAAGTCTCAAAAATTTAATTGCTTTCCATTTCATTTTAAATTCGATAGTTGTAAGATCATAGATTCAGGTTCCTATGTGTTATTAAAAATTTATAACGTTAAACTACTGTACTTTAAGATCTGTGGGACTTAATTTTTTTATTTGATGATAATTTTTAATTTCTAGAATTGTTTATTCAATGATCCGGAATCATTCTGATAAAAATCCAAAACTTACGGGTTCTAGATTCTTTAAGAATTTAGAACTCCTGTTTTTATTATTAAAAGAGGTGAAAACTTTGTTTTACATTTCTAAGCTCTTGATAAGTAAATGTTCATTAGAAGTCGATTTAATCTTCTTAATCTGAGAAAATGAAGGTTGGGGTCCAAGAAAAAAAATTCCTAAAAATCACCTTTATCTAAATTTTTTAGCTATATAAAAATCTAATATCTGAAGTATGAGACATATCAATTTTTGAAATGAAAATATTGTAATGAAATGTTACCTTCAAATAGTTGAATCTTTAGTTCTATTTTAATAAAAACCATAAAAATAGAAATTTCAGACAGCTCAATTCGATAGTTGAGTGAATTTCAATTCTTGAAATTGAAGTGTGAGTCATGAAATATTTCAATTCTTTTCAGTTAAGCAGGTATGGATTTCACTTTTCGATTTCTAGCAAATAAACTAACCTAATATTCGTATTATTCTAATATCTTACATCTTCGTAATATCATACGTGTATCTGATACTCATTTGTTATTTAAATTTTTATGTTTATTTAACAAGTTCCACACGAATTACGAATGTGACCTTTGCCATAGAAAGATTAAACAACCCTTATAATTATATATGCAACCCGAACTTATTATAAGAACGTAATAAAAACTTTATAATAACACAAAATATTTATAGAACTTTGGATAACCTCAGTACATAATGAAAAAAACCTATTTATTACACCTTATTCAAAAAACTATCAAATAAACCCTATTGAATAAATACAAATAATGAATAACTGTAATAATAACCCAAACCAGCTATCCAATTCACTTATTATTTATTAAATTGGTAAAATTGTTACAAACTCAACTCATATAAATAATATGACAAGTCGAGCATATTAGAGACAATGTTCATTCTGTTAATAAATATATTAGACACCAAAGACGTTACATGCTCAAAAAAACATTAAAATCAAACCAAAATTTGAATTTTTGTCTACAATACAGGAGTAAATTATAAAAATCCACATATACATCATACAACTAATATTTAATTACTATTAATTATTATTATGATATAAAACCAGCATGTGTTATGATAATTATTATAATTTTATTAAATATATTATACTTCTTATTCTAATACTACATACAGTATTGTAATATTTACATCATAACAAATATTGCATGTTACATATTTTATATTTTTCTAAGTAATATAATATTGTTATGTATGATGTATTATACATAAATTATATATCATTGCCGTTATTTATTAAACTATTATTTTTGTTCTGTACTACGAATAGTATATATTAGATATATATTTCATACTGTATATTATGTACCTGCATATACGTAATATTTATAAGTATGGTCTCATATGATAAGGTTCATTTTTCAGACGATACTATCATTCAAGGTGTTTTTCAATAATACGTTCATTTCATGAAGAAATTTCAATGATTTGATGACTTTCCCAGCTCTATGGTGAAATTCTCTCCAATCCTTCATGCTATGGTTTCTAGTTCTTCATGAATATATATCTTCTTCCAATCGATTTTACACTTAATGAAAGCTGTATTGATAACCAGGACTAGATATTTTCTACTTATCTACCTCTCGACAAGAGCAGTTTGCATATTCATTCCCTGAATCTCTTACTGTTTCAATTCATCTTCATTCGTTCCCGACGTCGCATATCGTGAAGATTACGAACTTTTGAATAATTTATCGAACGTTTTCAAACGGGTCAATAACGCGATCGTCGCGGTGCATTTAGAACAAATTTATAAGCAACAACTGGCGTCGAACATCGCCAATAAAGTGAGATTTTTGTAATCGCGAATAAGGACTTGAAGATGTCAGATGTCATTGATCCAGATTCTAGGTATTCTTGTCTTGGAATGACTGATTGTTATTTGTGTCGGGAAACGCGATTTTCAACATTGTTTATACTCTTCGCAAAATTTGTGCGATCACCCCTGGCTAGGATCCAAAACGACTTAAGCGGAATGTCCTAGATCGGAAGCTTTGACTCACTTACAGCATTTTCCACGCAAAAGAAGACAGACTTGTTTGCGTTTTGCGGAAAGTAAAAATGAACGGTTTCTTGACATTTCCTTTCAGTCTTCGCACAAACAAGATTTTCCTAGACCATTTTCCTTGGTTATTATCTGTTACTTTTTCGATTGATAGAGATTGTGGGAATACATTTTTTCCTTTTTTTTTTCGTAGACGACAAATTATGCAACATGTTTTCCTAGTTGGTTATGGATTTTTTTTTCAATCGTGTAAAAAACCGTTTTGTTTTTCACGAAATATACAGAATCATTGACATGTCTGGTGGAGTATTCTAATTTCTGTGAATCATTTGATGATTTTTTTAGATGAATTTACTGGCAGGGATATCTGAGGAAAAAATTCACTAGGGACAGAAATTTTATTAAATTGGTTTTCAATTTTTCTCTTCGATTTTTTTGGTTTTTCTCAAAAGATTATGATGAAATTTTTTCAAGAGGGTTTTTTAAAAGAACATATTTTCGTCTTGAATTTTTTTCAATATTTTTGAATCTGTGATATTTCAATGAAAATTTGTATGGTTCCATGTGTTAAATTTTGATACTATATTTCCAAAATTTGTTTAATAAAAAGTGAAGTTTTTCATTTGAATACTCTGTGATTTCAATGCAGTATAATCAGAAATTTTTGCTGAGGTTATGACAAATTATCAGAATTCTGAAGATTATTATCTTTCATGCTTTAGATCCAACATTTTATAGTGTAATTTTTTCATAAAATATTCTTTTAAGGTTTAGAAATCATATTTTTCTTTTTTTGTATGCAAATATATTATGATCTCTTGAATACTACTCATGATTAATAAAAAACCGTAATATTGACATTATAATCAAAATATAATACATATCCTAAAATAATCAATGATATCTATTGTGTTGAAATAAATAATATAAAATATAATAACAATTATATCATTTTTAACTAACTACATTTGTAAAGTTCATTATAAATATAAAATTTACAAGTCAAAACAAAACAATTATAACAATTCAAATAGTTGCATTAGAAAATATTGAATTCTTACGAAACACAGGTATGCAATTAAATATAATCGTATGATAAATATAATCATCAATATTTATGACTGAATAATCTATATTCAGTAGTTTGATGAATGTAAAGAAAACTGAAACTTCCACTTCTTTTCATCTTTTTCGCAGTACCAGTTAAATTCATTGAATGATTGTATTTAACATATAATTTAAAAAATTCATAAACCTGAGACTATATTATTTCTAAAGGGTTTTATTTGTTACGAGATTTTTAAGATATTAAAAAAAAGGCTTTTTATTTTAAACAATCACACAATTTATTACAATTTGAAAAGTAAATGATAAATGTATAATGCCAACTTAATTTTGAAGCCAAAGATTATACGTAAATATTAATTACAATGATATTGTTAATCAGAAAAAACTGCTATATTCTCATGTAAAATGTTTCCATTTTTTCGTAGTTTGTTTTTTACGATCGGAATTTTAATAATTACACAAAAATAATTTTCTTTTGTAGAACTAGCAGCAACATACTGAATTTTTTCAGTTTGAAATATTGAATCCTTCAGATTTTTCTGGTTCTTTCCTTCGTTTTTTTTCTATTCATTAATACTCACTTTTTCAGCAAAAATTTTCGTTTGCCAAAATTCTATTTGTACTTAGTTTCAGAACTTAACTCAAGTATTCGAAATTTTCAAGTCAAAAGTATTGAATTCTTCAAATTTAGAAATACCTTATGTAGGTTTTTTTTAATGAATTTTCTTCATTATTCAATTTCTGATTACAATAAACTGTTATTAAAAAAATCCATTTATGAGAAATAAAAACATATAACTGGAATTTCAAGTAATGAAATGTTGAGTACTTTTCTTGTTAAAGTACGTTTCTTATATTTTAGATTTTCACCAATAAGATTTCGAAATAAATGTTCACTTCTCCGCTCAAAATTTGAGCTTTTAGAAAAAATGATCACTAAGTCCGATTGTAAGATAATTTTTATTTAAACTTTCGAATTCCAAAATCGAAGCTTCCGCAGTGAAAATATTACATTTTTTCCTATTCCATAGTTCATATTATTTTACAATAAAAATATCTCTGGAAAGTACGTAGTTTGAAAGTTTAAATTTATAAAAATTTCCTTAACATAAAACATACATATTTGTATATAAAAATTACAGCCATTCAATTTCCATAATCCTGCAGTTAAAATTTCATTGCTTTTCGATATCATATTTTAAAACATTTCGAAATTACAGTACTCATAATTTATCTAAATTTTCTCCCCTTTTCGATTCCTAATCACACTAAACTGTTATTAAAAAAATCCATTCGTGAAAAATTAAAACATATAACTAGAATTTTCAGTAATGAAATGTTGAGTACTTTTGATGATAAAGTACGTTTCTTGTTTTTTTATATTTCCATCAATAAGATTTCAAAGTAAATGTTCAGTTATCCATTCAAAATTTGAGCTTTAAAAAAAAATGATTACATAGTTCGATTGTTAGATAATTTTTATTTTAACGTTCAAATTTCAAAATCGAAACTTCTGTAGTGAAAATTTCACATTTTTTCCTATCCCATAGTTCATATTATTTTACAATAAAAATGTCTTTGGAAAATAGTTGGAAAGTTTGAACTTATTAAAATCTTCTCAAAATAAAACATATAGATTCAGATATCAAAATTGAAGCCGTTTAATTTCTTTGATCCTGCAGTTCAAATTTCATTGCTTTTCCATATCATATTGTGATATATATTTTGAAATTAAAATACTTCTAATTCGTCGAAATTTTTTCCCAGACTAAAATTCCAATTTTTTTTAAATAAAACGTTTTAATTTTATTATCAAATTCCGTTTTTTCGTACTTGAATGTTTTTTAAAATTTCGAAAATCTCCTTATGCCTTCCCTTTCGAACGTTCAAGTATCACTCGAAAAGTTGGAAAATATTACGGAAACACGCTCTTCAATAAATCACATCAAAATTGAAACCATTCAATTTCTCCAATCCTGCAGTAAAAATTTCATTGCTTTTCCATGTCATATTTGAGTATATGTTGAAATTTCAATACTTCTAATTTATTCAAATTTTTTCCAAAAGACTCATATCCTAATTTTTTAACTAAAACGTACAAATTTCATTCTGTCGTACTTAAATGTTTTTTTCATTTCTGAAATCTCCTTTTTCCTTTCCTTTCAAACACTCGAAAAGGTTGGAAAACATTACGAAAACACTCTTCAATAAATCACATAAAAATCGAACTGTCAATTTAACGCCGGCGCCATATTTTCATACACCCTGATAAGACTTATATCTTTCGAAAATAAGTCAATCTTGAGCTTTGCGCAAGAAGCATTGAGTGACATCGCGAGCAAACAAACTGCGCGCTGCAGGAAATTTTGTCATAGCGGTGGCAACGATCCAGATAAACCGTGAAATGATTGAACGCAATTTATGTTAAGAAGCGATCGAAAGAATTCGGATCGTTCCAGATTAACATCGATCCGGATTGTCTCGATCACGCCGTTGTCACGCAGGCCAAGCTCGGGCTCGATCATGGTCCATGCAATCACGCCGTGAGATCTTATCGCGGAGGTCGAAAAAACTTTTTCGTCCTCGCGATTAAACGCTTTTTTCAGAATCCAATGAAGAAAAATATCGTTAAAACCAGGAAACAGACTTTGATAACGATAGAAATAGCATCGACTATCAAAAGTAAAGACGTGGGAAATCAATTTTCTGATTAGTAACTCGAAATTTTATTCATCAGAGACTAATTTTCGAAAGCTTGCTATTTGTGGAGAAATAGAAAATACCTCGTCACCCATGAATAGCTGAGAAGGAACACGTTCATGGGCAAAAAATGGCTGTCTTGAATTAGCGTCGCTTCCGTTGCGTAATATTTGATTATCACGAGTAATATTTTAAGAACGATAACATTGCGTTGTTACATCAGCGACGTTTTTGTTTGGGGAGAATGTCGCGAGACAAGGTTGTCGAAGGCCGTAACTGAAGATAGGTTTTTTTCTAGAAGTTGTTCCAGCGCCTTAAGACATTATTGTGTTCTCGAAAAATCGCCAGAGTAAATGATTTTGACTGACAGAAGATGTCTTATTACAAATATTCTTGATGTTTGTATTGTTGGAAGGTGAGTTTGTGTCATGAATTTTTTGCAGAGAAGAAAATCGAATGAATTAGCTCGATGACCTTGGTGCAACTCTGCCCCTCGAAAGCAAGATTTATTAATAATACGGCGTAAATTATCGCGCTGTAACCGATAACCTCGGGTAATTTCCACGGGATTTTTTTTCGGCGATTCTTCGTCCCTGCATTTGTCGTTCCAGGAGCAATGAGGCTCAATGAGGGCTATTCATAGCCGCGACGGAAGCAATTGAAACATTAAGAAATAACGGATGGATAATAAAAGATGGGCGCTCCTAACGTTTTTTATTGGTCTGTGATTTTTTTTTCTCTTCTTCATTGCGTTTTTTAATAATTAATTGAGAAGAAATTAAAATTATTCAGGATTTAACATGCAATCTATGCAATGTGCAATTACAGAATTATGAGTGATAAATTTTTTGTGTTGTTTTGTGCTTAGGTTAATTGAAAATTTGGATGGTGCTTATTGGATGCTAAAATATGCAATCTATCGAGGAACAGGAATCGAAACAGGAATTCAAACACCTAATTTTTAGACTTGCAAATAGTTACTGTATGTTAGTAATATGATAAATAAATTAGAAAGTGACAAATTGTTTTTACCTTCCAACTTCATCAGGGCCGAGAATCTAAGATTAAAAAGATGTATATATTCTGTCTAGATGTTATCAACTTTGAACGTGTGATCTGACGTATTGGATTTAAATTCTTTTTTTTTTTTGTTTTTAGTTTGAAAATTATTTATTTTTATTAATTATCATGGAACAAAGATTTATTAAAAATTAAGTTAATGATGATGATGTCTTTGTGTATTACATTAACCAAATACATAATTTGAAGTTCAAGAAGAGGAAGAAATTAAATTCATAGAAGATCAATGAATAATAATGACATCAAAATTTGAAATAATCTATACAATTTACATTTTTTGATTGAAAGAACATACATTAGGTCTTAATGTTTTTTTTATTTTTGAAAATTTTTTGATAAACTAAGAAGTTTGGCTTACTATTACACAGAAATTATTATTTGTTGAAAAAAAAAAGATTGCTTTTGTCAGCTAAAGATAAATTACAACAAAATACAAGCAGTTACATTGAAATATTTTCAGAACCTTTTTAGAAGTACAAAAAATTATTTTAAAATAGAAAACTATAGAAAAAAGTAAGATGTATTCATTTACAAAAAATTACTGATGATTTCGAAAAAAAAAAAAATATATGTAAACAACGAAAAATCTTTGTAACTTGGTTTTGATATTGATAATTGTTTTAGTTAGATATATATTTCTTGAATATGACCACGAAATTTTGTCGAAAGCTCGAATAAATAAAGGATATTTTCAAAGAATTCCTTTTGTCTATTAGTTGAATCGTCACTTCGAGACAACTTTTCCATCATTAAAAAAAAATCAAAACAAATTTTTTCTGAAAGCCTAAAATCACGAAACTATTTTAAGAACCATCCCCTATTTTTATAATACATATTTTTTAACTATAATTTTAAGGAACATGATATTTTTGATTCCTAATCATTCTAGCATTTATTGACAATTACTGTATTCTTCGTAATTTCTATTGGTGCTTCATTTTTTCATGATTTTTTGGAAATTCATCTCAAGTTTCTTTTACTTATTTTATTCCCTGGTGCTTTTTCAAATATTATCTAGTTTTCTGTATTTTATACTTTTTTTTGTAAAATGTGGAAGCTTTAGATAAATTATGGTATTATTTATGAACTGTTATAATTTTTCAGAAATTTCAAAATATTCCAGAAGTTTACTGTAACATTTTATTTCTATTTAATTAAACGTTTTTTCCTTTCATACACTTTATTGTTTGAATATTCTCAAATTCAAATAATTTCTTTTCGTTATTTTTTTTGATTATAAGATTACTTTTACTATAGTTCTTTTGAAAATCATTGAACTACTTGTAACTTCCAAAATCCTCAAAAAAAGATCAAAAAGTTATAATCATTCAAAAATCATTTTATAGCTCAATTCGTTCGTTTTTGATTACATTGAAAAATTCGAATTGCTTCAGGTCATCTAAGTTCCGTTATTGTCGGACTTGATTATAAAATTTCTGCATGTTCATAAAAGCTTGATAAATTCTCGTACTGGTTCTTGCATTCATTGTTATATTTCAAAACAAAACAAACCAATTCATGCAAGATTATTAAATCATATTTTTATCATCCACTCCATTTTTTTTCAGTAATAATGGTAATTATCTTGTTTTGATTGTCATTTTCATAAATGTATAAATAAGAAATCATGATAATTCGTTATCCATGAATCTATCTGCACAATTTTCCATGAAACGTCAATGAAAAAAAAAAAATAACTTTATGAATTCTTTCACTGTTTCCTCCTTCTCCAAAGTCCCCCAAGTCACCCACATCTCCAAAAATACTACTGGAAAAGCTTTCCACGATTCCCATTGAAGTCTAAATATAATTTCCATTAACGTTCACCGAGTCTCAAACACTTGACTTTTCAATGCAGCCCTTCCTCGGTACCTTTGCCAGGGAAAAACTGCCACAATCAACATGGAAATTGAGCAGGAAATC
This sequence comes from Platygaster robiniae, assembly GCA_028476575.1. Lineage (NCBI taxonomy): Eukaryota > Metazoa > Arthropoda > Insecta > Hymenoptera > Platygastridae > Platygaster > Platygaster robiniae. The sequence goes on along the minus strand of CM052019.1, from coordinate 48,256,854 downwards.
ATGAATCAACGCACTCCGATAAACTTACAATAAAACACGCTTGGATTAGACATGTATATTTCCGCGATAAAAAAGATCGCACGCTGCAAAAATAGAGCGCCGATAATGTGCGCTCATAAATTAAACCCCCCTAGGCGTCATCGAACGAAAATTATTGATTATCCACGATCATTAGTTCTGGAGCTGTCAAATAAAACGTCGGGTTATCACTCGTTCATTTTCCTTTTTCTCCATTTCTTCGAGGAAACGTGACGTACTTTCATTGTAAAAGATGCGCAGCAGTCATAGGTGCGCTTTATTAATAAACGAGGGTTGGAAATCTCCGGCGTTATCAGAAAATAAAAGGGGGTAGAGCGTAACCTACTTAAGGGAGAGAATTTCCACTCCGTGAAAAAAAAGAAACAACAATCAATACGTTTCTATCATAATTGCATCTTCGTCATTTGATCGATTTCACAATTGCTCCAATTAACGCTGAATTTGTCTTCCTAATAAATACTTACGATAACGTTTTCTATTAACTGGAAAATGCATATGAACCCGTTATCTCTGGTCAATGTGTGAGAAGAAATTTTTGCGATTTTGGTACAACTAACTCGTGATAATACGACAATCACGTCGATAGCGACAGCCATCGCGCGGTTTCGGTGTCAAGGCATTCAGCGAAGATCGACCTTCGCGAAAAAGACGGTTTTTTGAAAAATTTTTACCGTGGCATGTCCGTTCTTTTTTTCCAAAGTCGTTTGGGACGAGAAAGTGGTTTTTTTCGTCTGCGTCATTTCGTACAGTCCGAATTCTTGGATTCTCATGGCAAATTTTGGGGCTTCTTCGGGGTAGGGCGAAAATTCATGACCGGCTTTCCATCGGAGATTTTCCTCGCGTTGAGGTTGCAACTCGCGGTTTTTTCTAGATTTCAGTTGGGATTCGGAGATTTTGGATTGGCATAATTTACCGGAAAACTCTGCGAGATTTCGAAATCGAGGCTGTACGACCGGCAGTTTGACACGCACTGACTTCCGTCGCGAGGAACTGGCACTGCTTCGAAACCCCTACCATATCGCGTGGCGAACTCGTAAGTACAGGGCCAGATAAGGATGAGAGCGTATATAGTCTGCGAGACGATTTTTTTCTGCATCAGTCGCCAGTGATGCGAGCTTTGCGAAGACAGATTACGAGGAGCGAGAGGGTTGCAAACTGTCTTGCTCGTGATATCAAAATTGTGTATGGTAGAGGGAGGATTTCAGGATGGAATAGTGAAATTTTTCATGAAGTTTTACTATTAACTGTATAGTTTTAAGTGTTATTTTATTGCTACAATATGTAATTATTCGACTGTCTTTGAGAAAATTGTGAATTTAATGTTCTTTGTGTCTTATTTCTAATTGGATGATTATTTTACACGTGCAACAAATCAGTTGAAAATATCATTTTGTATGTTCTAGATTAAAATTTATAAATTTTTTCAGAAACTGAGATATATTTTTGAAATTCAGGTAAGATACTTTTTCGGTGTAGTATTTTCAGTAGTAATCAGTTGAAAATTAGTTATTTCCTCATTTTTAGTCGAATCTATCAATGACGTTCTAACACTTTTACAGTGTTACAAACTTACAAAATCTCAAAATTACTTCTTCAAAACGAAAACATTACAGTCTTACATTACAACAGGTCTCAAAAATACTCCCTGCAATCGAAAATATTACACTCTTACATCTCACAGTCTTACGTCTTACATTATAAAATCTCCAAATTACTCCCTACATAAATTACATTCTAGAATAAATTACATTCTAGAAAAGTGGTAATGCCCCTTCAGAAGTTTTACTTCAAAACTCTAAATTTAACGTTCTTTGTGTCTTATTTCAAATTAGATGATAATCTTACACGTGTAACAAATCAGTTGAACTTTTAAATAACAAATAAAAATATTATTTTGTATGTTTTAGATAATAATTTATAGATTTTCCAGAAATGAAGGTAAATTTTGATATTTTTATTCAAATTTTTTCACTTTTAAACATTTCTTATATTCTTTTTATTTTCCAGTGTGATTTTGAAACTACTTCAGCACCTGATGATTATGCCTGCAGCTTTTGAATAGTATAAAAAGATCCACGAAATATATCATCTTTTTGAATTCATCAGCAAAAAAAAATTAAAAGCTCCAATCTACAAGCCTCTCCTCCACACATGGACTTCCACAAACATATTTTTTTTTTTTTTTTTAAACTGTTTTTGAAAATGAAAACTATCACCAGAGTGCAGTTTATTTAACTTACACTCTGTGCGAACCATTATTCTTTGGTTTTTGAAATAGATCTGAACTATCAAGTGTATAGTTTTAACTGTTATTTTATTGCTACAATATGTTCGACTTTCATCAAAAAAACTCTGGATTCGACGTTCTTTGTGTCTCGTGTCAAATGAGATAATAATTTTACACGTGCGACAAATCAGTTGAAGTTTTAAGTAATAAATGAAAATATTATTTTCTATGTTCTAGATTAAAATTGATAAATTTTCCAGAAATTGAGATAAATTTTCAAAATTTAGTAAAGAAATTCTTTCTGTGAAGTACTTTTCTCGATTTTTAACTGTAAATCAGTTGAAAATAAATTAATTCCTAATTTTTAGTCGAATCTATCAATGAAATTCTTACACTCTTACAGTGTTACAGACTTACAAAATAGCAAAATTACTTCTTACACTCGATACGTACTTGAATATCATCGACCTCCAACTATTACGATCTAACATTACACTCTTACAGAATTACAGACTTACAAAATCTCAAAATTACTCCCTCAAAGCGAGAACATTACAGTCTTACATCTTACAGTTTTACATTACAACAAAATCTCAAAATTATTCCCTGCAGTCGAAAATATTACGCTCTTACATCTCAGTCTTACGTCTTAAATTGTAAAATCTCCAAATTACTCCCTACATAAATTACATTCTAGAATAAATTACATTCTAGAAAAGTGGTAATGCCCCTTCAGAAGTTTTACTTCAAAACTCTAAATTTAACGTTCTTTGTATCTTATTTCAAATTAGATGATAATTTTACACGCGCAACAAATCAGTTAAAGTTTTGAATAATATATACAACAATCATTTTGTATGATCTAGATTAAAATCTATAGATTTTCCAGAAATGAAGGTAATTTTTCAAATTTATATTAAAATTTCATCGAACTGCTTACATTCTTCCAACCTACAAGCTTTTTTTAAAGTGAGAGAATTTTTCACTTATAAAAATTTCTCATAATCTTTCTATTTTCCAGTGTAGTTTTCAAACTACTTCAACACCTAATGATTATGCCTGCAGCTTTTGAATAGTATAAAAAAATCCACGAAATATATTATCTTTTTGAATTCATCAGCAAAAAAAAATACATGTTCCAACCTACAAGCCTCTCCTCTACACATGGGCTTTCACAAATATTTTTTTTTAAGAAAATGTTTTTGAAAATGAACACTTCGACCAGAGTGAAGTTTATTTAACTAATATTCTGTACAAACCATTATTTTTTGGTTTTTGAAATTGGCTTGAACAAGTAACTGTATAGTTTTCAGTATTATTTTATTGCTAGAATATGTAATTATTCGAGTGTCATTTAAAAAACTCTGAATTTAACGTTCTTTGTGTCTTACTGCAAATTAAATGATAATTTTACACGTGCAACAAATCAGTTACAGTTTTCGAAAATAAATACAAGTATCATTTTGTATGTTCTAGAATAAAATTTATAAATTTTCCAGAAACAAATTAAACTTCTTCAAACTTAGTACAGAGTAAAATTTTTTTTAATACCAGAAAATCATTCTATTAGAATAGTTGAGGGTGTATACACTTCTTTGTGCGGAAAAATTGAGGATGGTTTGGAGTAACTTTTAAGGTATGTAGCAAAATGCTATGTCACAAAAGTTGTAGTTTTCTAACAGTCTATTGTACACTTGAAAAAACAAGTATTTGTTCATAAAAAATACCAACAATTGGCAGAGTTATGGCCGTTTCCCCGAAAGAACTTTTTTTTTGAAAAGGCTTGTGGTGACCACGATAAAAGTCGAATAAGTCAAGTAAAATAAGAAAATCTAAAAAATTTCATTAGTCTAGTTATATATCTAGTTCTTGAACGATCGCTTTTTTGTAGAAAGGTTTTTAATTTGCAGATAAGAATTGTTTGGTAAAATTTTTAGAGCTCAAAAAACCGAAATCTCGGAGAAAACGTTCTTGGATACAGAAAAAACGATTTAAAAAAGATACTTGTTCTTTCAAGTGAACAATATGCTATGAAAAAACTATAATTTTTGTTATATAAGACAGTATTTTCATTACACGCTACTTACATTTATAAAAAAAAAGGGCTTTGGTTTTCATGCCCACACAATACATACCAGTTACAAATTCAATTTGAATGAAAAAGATTAAATTCAAAATTCAAAAAAATAAAAACAGATTCGTATACTTTATTCCAGTCGCAGTCGGTTCGAAGGTCAAAGATGAAGCTTGTAACTTAAAATAAATTCGACTACGCCTACAGAAAACTATGATATTTTTGAGAATATCGAGTAGACGAGGCTGAGCTTTATGATTACATTCACTTGAGACATTGATTTTTTTTATTTTCATTCAACCGATCTTCGGAAAGAATTATTGAGGTATCAATATTGTTGTAATCAAATTTATTCAAGTATAAATTTCTGATTTAGAATCAAGATCATTTTCATCGAAAAATTTGAAAAAAAAAATAAAAAACTTTAGAAGAATTATGTTTGGCTTACAGAATAAATTCTATGTTTATTGATGAAATTTCGAATGGCATTTGTACATCAGAAAAACGTCGAACTTTCACTCCAACGCATTTTTGAAACTTCAGCTTTTTCCTGCCCTCCTTTCGCGAAATCAATGTGGTCAAACATGACGGAGGTTTCGGGAATTTTAATGTTCAAATATTGTCGAAATCGCATGAGGAATAAAAAGTGAAAAAACATTACTCGGGATTTGTAAAAATACTGTGAATTTTCTTACACATTACGTTACAATCTCATGAGAAGTTTAACTCGTTACAATTTTTATTTTTGCAATGCTGAAATTTTTTACATTCTTATTTACAATATTAAGACTGTTATAAAAAATCGAAATCTCCAGAAAAGTTATTATTTTGAAATTTCTCAAACCTTCTAACAATAAATTTGAAGAAAATTGTTGATTTTCATTGAAAACTCAAAGTAACAAGTTCGAAACATGATTAAATCCTCGAAAGATTTTCAACAATAATCTGCAGCACCATAATAACTACATATTCTTATTCATTTTCATAATCAGTACTATTTCAATAAATTCGATTTCCAGATCAACGTTTTGTATAAGGGTTAACCACGTCTGCTATTTTAAGCGACGTTGACATTTCTCGACGTTTTAATTCAATCAGGTTTTTTGCCATTGAACGAAACGTCGAAGGAGAGAACGTTTATTGAGTTGTTCTACTCCGGAGCAGAATGTCTGTTTTCAAATAAAACCTCTGCACAGATATAAAATCGTCTCTAATACTAGCAAAAATTTTGCATATTCATGATCAAGCGAAATATAATATACTTTTTGTCGTGTAAAACTCGTTTCACCAAAAAAATTGCAGCTTTTATGAACGAATAAAATGGCAATTTTTTGACTATAAGAACCACCTCAAAGATATCAGTCCGCTTCAGCAAGGAGGGGGAAAAAATTCAAATTATTCTAGCATAATTGAATTTCACTCTAAATGTCCAATCATTTGACGGCAAGAAAACACAGGAAGTTAAATCAGAGATGATAAAATGATTTATTCTTGCGGCATCCTGAAAAAATAATTTTTCTGGCAATGTTCCATGCTTTCACGAGGTGATGCGAAAATATTCGAAAATAACGGATTTCATTTGTCCATTAGGTGAAATTCTAAGACAGTATTTTATTTTCAAACACGTTTGAGCTTTATATATTTATCAAATATAATATTTTTCCCTGCAATTTCATTCATCGTCCAATAATAATAATTAACTATATAAAATAACTGGAAATTGAAGGCTTCAAAACATTTTTTACGTTTTCAATTTAAAAAAATGCGAGTGCATTAAAATTCAAATAATAAAAATGACTGTTAATTGTTACTTGTGTTTAAAAAATCAATAATTGAACAAATTAAAATATTGATTTATATTGTAGAAACATTAAACGGTGATTTTCCAATTTAACTAGTTATCTTTGCACCGAGACTTAAGATCATCGCAAGAGCGCCGCTCGTTATTATTATCCCATTTAGCAATAACGAGCAAGTGTAAATAAACGGTAATTTTTTCGATCCCATCTCAACGAGAAATCACAGAGTGTCAATGGAAAAGCACTATTGATAAAATCTGGCGAAAAAACGTATCGAACAATTTTTTGTCATTGACGATATAAACGAACTAATGACCTCTTTGACCGTGTCAACAACAAATTGCAGCTTTATGTGTTTATTTATAGAGCGCTGCACTTTCTCGGCATTAATTCTGCGAGGAGAATAAAATCCTGGTGCTCCCAAGGTATTTTGAGTGCATCGAAAAATACGCTAATTTGATAGCACCAACAAATGTTTTCCGGAACTCGTATTCTTTCGCTTGAGAATAAAAAAACTTGGGTTGAAAGAAAATTGTGGCTTTTCCGAAAATAGGGATATAGATATATGAGGCAGATTTACGTAGAAAGTTAGTCTTTCCTGATATTTTTATTCTGCTTTGTTTTTCGTAAAAGCTTGATCTTTTTCCTTCGCCTGAATAGTTTTTTTTATATTTGTGTGTAATTCGAGTTTCTTTTTACAGATAATTACAAAACAGATATTGTTTATTTTTGCAATATTTTCCTTATTTTTTCCTATATCTCCATCGTTTCCAGGACTAGGGGCAGAGTTCCGGAGTAGGGTTTTTAGGAGCAGAGTCCTCTGATTTGGAAAACTAAGTTATTTTTATGTTTAGAAAAAAAAGTTATAATTTATTTAATACCGTTTTGATTTTTGAGGGACATATATTTGAATAATCTTACGTTTAGACTAAATTGCAACTTTACTGACAATTTTAAAATTTCGATGTCAGTTCATTGAGTATATAAAATTATCCAGAATAAGTCAATGATGAATAAAATAAAGTGAATTTCAAGAATAAAAAAAGTCTGGAATTATATAGTGTTACTTCACAGTGAGTTTACTAAAGTTTGGCAGTTAGTAACAGTTGTGATAGTTTTGACAAGATTATTAGTTTGTTCAACAGTTTTTACAATTTTGATAATTTTGTAACAGTTCTTATAATATTTAACTGTTTGACAGCTTATGATGATTTTGGCAGTTTTGATAGTTGCAAACATTTCTCAAAGTTTTGACAGGTAAATGTTTAATTCAGACAGTATTTTCGATGTTTTGACAGTTATGACAGTTTTGATAAAAACATAATCTATGAAAGTTTTGACAGTCTAAGTATTTCAATTTTTCTTTATTTCAACAGTCTTGACAGTTTCATAAATTTTCATTGATTTACTAAACACTTTTGATAGTCTTGGCAGGTTGAAATAAATTTGGCAGTTTTTACAGTTTCAGAGTTCATATTTATTTTGTTTCTCCAGTTAATAAAATTCTAATGAATTTGATGATTTGAGCGATCGGAAAAGTTCCTTAACATTATTAGCAGTGTTGACCGATGATAAATTTGAAATTTGTCAAAAATTGTGAAGAAATTAAAAAACTATGAAAATGTTTGTTTGAACACTGCCGAAATTTTTAAGACTGAATTAATTTTTTACTATGACATTTTTCGAACTATTATAAATTGTAGGTCTATGAAAACTTTCGAAATTGTAAAAACTTTGAAAATTTTGACTAAAAACTGTCAAGGCCGTAAATACTGCTAATATATTTAACTGTTTCACAGCTTATGACGATTTTAGCAGTTATGACAGTTTCAAACATTTCTGAAAGTTTTGTCAGGTAAGTGTTTAATTCAGACAGTATTTTCGCTGTTTTGACAGTTATGACAGTTTTGATAAAAACGTAATCTAATGAAAGTTTTGATATTCTAAGTATTTGAATTTTCCTTTATTTCAACAGTCTTGACAGTTTCATAAATTTCCACTGTTTTACCAAACACTTTTGATAGTCTTAGCAGGTTAAAATAAATTTGGCAGTTTTTACAGTTTTTACAGTTTTCGAAAGTTTTGACTGGTAAATATTTGATTCAAACAGAATTTTTACTGTTTTGACAGTTATGACAGGTAAATGTTCATTATGGTTGTGATAAAAACATTATCTATGAAATTTTTGACAGTTGACGTGATAAAATTTTTCGTTATTTCAACAATCGTTTAAATTTTCACTATTTTACCAAACACTTTTAATAGTATTGGCAGGTTATAATAATTTCGGCAGTTTTTACAGTTCCAGAGTTCATATTTACTTCGATTCTTTAGTTATTGAAATTATGGTGAATTCGATTATTTAAACAATCGTAAAAGTTCCTAACATTATTAACAATGTGTACAGATTATGGATTTGAATTCTGTCAAAACTGAGAAGTAATTCAAAAACTATGAAAATGTTTGTTTGAACACTGTCGAAATTTTAAGAACCGAATTAATTTTTTAATATTACAAAATTATCTGAACTATTATAAATTGTGGATATATAAAAACTTTCGAAACTGTAAAAACTTTGAAAACTTTGTCTGAAAACTGTCAAAACTGTAAATACTGCTAATAGCCTTAAAAGTATGCTATTTTATATAAGTATGCACAAGTAAGAATTTAATTAAACTTTCAAAACTGTAAGAAGTCAAAGGAACTGTCAAGACTTTAAACATTTTATGAAACTGTGAAAACTGTAAAAACTATTTGAAAATTTGATATTTCAAAAAAAATGTGGAAAAATTGTCAAATGTAAAAACTGTCAATGTTTGTCGTCTACTATTGTTGTTTTTTTTAAACATGTAAAGGAATTACTCTGAAAATTGTTTAAGATAACGACAAAAGATAACTAAGAATTTGCGAAAAAAATGACAGAGTATATTCTAGAGTTAAATTAAAATTCACTCTGTTTTTGTTTCAAAACTGTATTCAAGATTCTCATGGTTCCTGTAATTATTCTTATTGTGATTCACAATTAAAAGTCCTAATGTACAAATTACAATATGTATGCCAGTTTTTACTATATAATTTCGGAAAATTTTACTATACAAACTGTAATTTTGACCATACATGACGAAAAAAAATAAACTACATTACGTTTTTCCAGCTTTTTCGAAAACTGAATCATATTACAATATGTTGCACTAGAAACCTAGAAAGTATACAAAAATATTGCAAAAAGAACCTACATAGATCTGCATACTGAAAAAACTGTATGGAATTTTCAAAAATCTGGATTAAAAGGAATGACAATATGAAATTGTAAAAAGTACAAGAAGTATAATAGAAAACAAAATATGTATAGAAGAGTTTTTACAACAAAATATATCTATAACTACAATGTCATTCGACAATATTTACATATGAATTACAAAAATTGCTACACTATCTAACAAAAAGTACAATATGTCAGAGTGATTCCCATTTACTATACAATATTGTAATAATTACTTTAATTTTTTCTCATTGCACCAGAAAAATATGGCCTGTCGTAGCATGCTGGGCTTACACTACTTTGAAAAAAAAATTTGGTAAAATGAAGTAAATTAAAATGATGACTTAAGAAAAATAACTAGTATACTATTAGATATATCAGTTTCTTCATGCTGAGTCAAGTAATATGTAATTTTAAAATAATTTTTCAAACTTTATTTTTCCAATTCCACTTCGCAACCTTACAATTACTAAAAACATTAAATAATACTAAAAACATCTTATCTATCAATAGAAACAAAAAAAAAAGCATTTCTGTTCCTTGCAAAATATCACGCCTCAAGCACGTGGTATGGCGTATACTCATGGTTCACGAAGTCAGATAATTCGTCGGCCAAAATGACACACGTGCCGCGCTAGGCAAAAAATAACGTATCTCTTTTATTTTTTGCGAGATATGTAACGTTCGCGAAAAGCCTGAAATACAGCGCGGCGCTTTTCGATAAGCACTCCTTGTCTCTTTGAAAATATGATTTAAAAATTATGGTCAAAAGCTTGGGAACTAAATAAAGTGATAATGATATAAAGAGAAATAAATTGTGATCAATTATTGAATTTTTTGGAAAAAAATTAGCTCCGAGGATCATTCAAGAGACTTTCCATTGATGTTTTTTAAAAATGTTTTCTCTCATTCTATTTTGCATCGGGGAGAGCTCGCAGACGACGACACCCTCTTTTTCCGTATGATAGGACATCGAAAAAATGCTCTTCCTTGATACCGGTCGAGCGTGAAAGGAGAGACGGAGGTAAAACCGGAGAGAATGTCGCCGGTCGCCGACGTCTGGAAACCAGTGACCGACAGGAATGAAATCGCCGGTCCTTCTTTGCGCCGATCATTATATCAGCTGGACTATACAAGTTGCTTGAGATAGCAAGACATTATTGAGCCATAATTTTCCATTCAGGGTTCGAGAATCTATTTACCTAGGCACTGGAATTTCTTGAGAGACTGAAAAGCGAAGAGGAAAATGTTTTCCTTTTTTCATTTGAGGTGGAGCAGAGGAAGCAATATGGCGGTCTGAGATGGGCAAAAAAGGGTTGGTGCCTTTCGAGCAAAAGTTTTTTGTGCAAGATGTTTAGAAAAAACGCTGTTGAAAATCTCTGGCTGATTGTAATTTTAATACTAATATGCTAAGTCTGAGCAAAAAAATTCGGAGGGAAGGAGGGGGTTTTCGAAAAAATATATTTTCTTCGGGAGTTTATAATTTAGAATCTTTGACTATCTGGGTTACAAGAATAAGATTTTCGAAATTCGGGATTTGAAAGTTCCACAATTTTTGGAGCCTAGAATCGCAAAATTTTTAATTTTCGTATTCAATATAATGGAATTCGATTTTTGTGATGTTTAAGGGGTTATATACCTTTTTGTGCGGATGAATCGAGGATGGCTTGGAGTGTTTTTTGAAGTATGTAGCGATAATGTTATGACACCAAAGTTATTGTTTTTTAATAGTGTATTGTCCACTTGAAAAAATCAAATATTTGTTCATGAAAAAATATCAACATTTGGCGGAGTTATGACCCTTTCCCCGGAACAACTTTTTTTTTGAAGAGGCTTACGGTGACCACGATGCAAGTCGAACGGGTCAAGTTAAATTAAAAAATCCAAAAAATTTCATTAGTCTAAGAATGTATCTAGTTCTTGAACGATTGAAAAAATGAATATTACGTTTTTTCTGTATCCAAGAACGTTTTCCCCGAGATTTCGATTATTTGAGCTCTGAAAATTTTATTAAAAAATTTTTATCTGCAAAATATAAACTTTTCTATAAAAAAGCGATCATCCAAGAACTAGATATATTCCGAGACTAATGAAATTTTTTAAATTTTTCGGTTTTACTTAACTTATTCGACTTGTATCGTGGTCACCGCAAGCCGCTTCAAAAAAAAATTTGTTTTGGGGAAACGGCCATAACTCCGCCAATTGTTGGTATTTTTTTCAGAACAAATACTCGTTTTTTCAAGTGAACAATACGCTATTAAAAAACTATAACTTTTGTAACATAGCATTATTGCTGCATACCTTAAAAGTTACTCCAAACTATCCTCAATTTTTCCACACAAAAAGGTATATGACCCCTTCAGTCACTGAGGTCAAGATTTTGTTTCTATTACTTTCGATGTTTTTCATAGCTTCCTCGGTATTTGCGGTAATTATACATTTTTCAGGTATTTCGATGTATTTATATTCAGCTTTTTATAATTCTAGCTTTATGTATTAAAGTTTTAAAAAAATTACATATTTTCATAGGGTGCAAATAATTATTATTTTTATATTTTTAAAGTTTGATTTATTTCCAGTACTTTTGTATTGTATGATGTTTATAAAATTTCGTGGTATTTACGGTATCTTTATAAAATTTGAGTATTTTTGTGGATCACTCAATAGATTTCCAGAATTTGATGAAGTATGTAGTATTGAAAATTTGAATGATTTTGAGAATTTTAATTGATTTCCAAGCTAAATCTTTGAAACAGAATTCCAGTATTTTTTTTTTTCTTCTAAAATTATTAATAGATATTTTCATGCAACTTTCTACAGATTTTTAGAATTGAACGCTCTATGATTCAAGGTTTTAGAAATTTTTAAGAAAATTGTATTAAGATAGTTTTTGAGTATTAGTAGATTTACAGTGTTTCTTACATTTTTCTAGTATTCATATAATTTTTGAGGATTCATCAGTATTTTCATAGATTTTGAATTTTTTCGTAGATTTTTAAATAGATTTCTAAAATACGATGCACTAGAATTCAAATTTAGATAAATTTCCAGTGATATAATCGATTTCTTAGAAATTGGGTTCTATATAGTTTTTTAGTATTTTATAGACTGCTTCTATTTGCATATTTTTTTAATATTTATAAAATTTTGCAGCGTTTCCTAATATTTTTCGTAGATTTATAGTATTTTTATATATTGCTACATACATTTTTAAGAGTCCGATGCTTCTGAATTCGAAGTTTTTTCAGATACCCTAGGTATTTAAATAGATTTTTGGAAAAAATAGTAAAATTCCGTTGAATTCTGTTACTTTTAGTATTTCTTCAGTGTTTAAATACTTGGGAAGATTTTCAGGTAATTTCATGGACTTCTGTGAAGATTTCTAGAATTCAATGGTCAAGATTCATAAGTTATCCAGATTTTGAGCATTTTTATGGGTTCCCATTTTCCTTTATAATTCATTGCATGGTAACTATTTTTTAGAATTTTTTTCTGTCATCCTAGCTAAACATTTATTGTTTGAATTTTGTTTAAGGGGTTATATACGTTGCGGTGCGGAAAAATGAAGGAAATTTTGGATTTTTTTAGAGTTATATAGGCATCATTTTATTGGATAAATGTTATAGGTTTCTTAAAGTACATAATGTTGTGTACAAAAAATGCTATTGTGCATTATGAAATGTCAACAACTGTCGGAGTTATAGCCCCTACCACGAAGCGCGATTTTTTTGAAGAGCTTTGCGGTGAGCATGATTCCGGTGTAGCAGCTCAACTGAAATCATAAAAACAAAAACAAAATTTTAGTTTACGGTTGTACGGAGTTCGTGAACGAAGATTAAAAAAAAAAAAAAATTTTCTCGTGGATACAAGGACAGTTTTTCGAAAAAGTCATTTTTTTCATCAAATGATTTTTGTAAAAAAAATTCTTTTAATAAAAATCTTATTTTTTTTTAAAAAAGGCTTCGTTCACGGACTGCCTCTACTTATCACGAATATTTTATGAAAAAGATAATGAAAATCGGTCGAATAGTTTGTTCGTAATCGTGCTCACGGCAACCGCACTTTTGTGAAAACATGATTTTGAGATAATTACGTTTAAAGTTTCAAGTGTACTTTTTGTAAGCTCAACGGTGAAATAGGCAAACTTACAAATCATCATCGATTCCGGGGCCATACAGTGTGTGTTCTAAATTTGAAGCAGCCTCCAAAAAGTCTAGTTGATGTTGCCTACGAGCCATTCGGGCCTCCCTGGTTGCGTCTTGCGCCCGCTGCTCAGCCAAGGAAACGCGTTTCTCGTCTTCCTGCGTGACGAACTCATGGGAGTAATTTCCACACGGCACCCCTAATCCTTCAAAAATCTTCAAAATCGATGTTTGGCCATCATTAAAAATGCAGGCTGCTAGATATGCTGCGATTCCTACTGACACAGCACCTCCTGGAAGATGTTTCGGGGACAGTTTCCAGATGAGTTGGTTGTAACTTTCGTTATTGTTTTGCGTGAAACCGCCGAGACATCTTTCGAGTAATTCATCCTTTGACAAATCATTGTATATTGGCGCAATGGCTTTCAAAACATCTGCGGGTAGAGATTTGTAAGAGTGGACAAATCCAGGAATCTTCATTTTCTTTTCCGCGGTCTTGTTGGGTAGCGCAGCAAGAGCTCTTTGCCACTCGCACCATGATTCATTTCCAGGGGGGCATTTTTCGTGCTGGGGATTGTCGTCGTTCGAGCTGTAATGATAAAACGTAGCCCAAATGTCGTTTTTCATTTTCTCAACAGAATCTGAATTGCGACGTATGGCTAATCCGTAGTAAACTGTTAACTTGTCAATCATTTTGCCCGTCAATTTTCCTTTGCCGCCCAGTCCTTTTGTGTTTTTTTTAACGTTCCGTAATCTTGTCCCCATCCTTTTCTGTACATGCCCAATGCATTCCTTTTTTTGCACGGTCAAGTCTTCATACGGCACTGCTTTGCATATGGAGGAATATGTTTTTGAATCGCCATCTCCTACGTAATTCGCGTACTTCACCCCATGCAATGTTTCGGAACGTCCAAACATCTCAATTATAGCATCTACCTCCATTTTTCCAGCTGATCCCGAATGATTTGAAGTGCAAACTGGTTCATGAGTATCCATCCATTCTTCATACTCGGTAGAATCCTTCTGCGACTCCCATGTTCGACACAATTTACACAAAGCACTTTTCACGACAATGTCTAAAATTTTTCCCGTATGATACCCAATCAAAGAAGCGACCCCGTAGAGAGAAGTAAACCCGCGTTTCTTCCATGTACCATCGCCAGAAACAGTCAAATGGTTACCAATCGGCCCATTGTTTTCTTTCAATTCTTCCCGCACAGAAATACTCGCGAATTGAGAGAACACGTATTTCACTGTAGTAAAAATGTTTTTCAAGATAGTATCGTAGGATGTTTGCCTCAAGAACGGCGGCATGTCCATAAATCCGCAAAATTTGGCGCAGCCCGCTGCTCCCACACCAAGTAATTTCATCGTAAGAACAAAACGTCGATTAATTTCGTATGCGCGGTCAATGATAGCGCTCGCGTTGATTTTTCGCTGCTCACATTTCTCGCAGTTTACAGCAACTTTGAACCCAAGTCCTCGCGTTTCAATAGGAGCGAATTGCACTTCACCATCACATGTCTTGCATTTCACATATCCAGATAAAGCCGTGAACACTTGCAAAAAATTTATGATTCGATATTGAATTGACAAATCAACTGGCACATGAATATCGTCTTTGAATTTCAGTTTTTTTCGCGACGCACTGAAACTACTTTCATCAACTTCAACCGTTTTCGGATTAAAATACTGTTTCCTTTTTTTGGGTCGCGATTTTTGCACTTTTTTCTTACTTCTGATTTCGCGCGTGACTTTATCTCGAGTATTCATTTCGATTTCCACAAAAAAAGCAAGTACACGCGAAGCAGAAAAAAAGTTTTTTCGATTCTTATGCTTCGGGAGGTTGTATTCAACTGACCAAAATAACTTGAAGAAATTTGAAAGTTAGAAGAAAGTGGGGAAACGGTGAAGGAAACCTTGTACGTGATGTATTAGGCTTTTCAGAACTGTAAAATCATGATTTTGGAGACCAGCGTAACGACCGCCTGGCCAGCGCCGTGCGCTTGACTTTTTTCCTGTGACGACGCGCTCTAAAGGACGCTATTGCTTCGGTTCGAATGCACGGATCTTTTTTAAAATTTACAAATACATTTTTAAGGACATTTAGTTTCAGTTTCCAAAATAAAAATATTTTTGATTTTTTGATCGATCGCAACGTATATAACCCCTTAAGCGAAAATTCTTCTTAAGCTAGAATAATTACTTCTGAATCAGTAAAATAAAATTAAGAATATTCTGAATGATGTTTGAATTTGAGAACCTACAATATCACCTAATGAATTTTTAATCATTTTTACTTATTTCATTATCTGTTATTCATATCTTTAAAGATGTTTTTTGTTTGATTATTATAATTTTTTTATTTTTACACGAAATAGTAATTAATTTTATCCGAATTTTAGGAGGTGTTTGAATCCCAAAAACACCTCATACTTAAAAACAAATTCAAAAAAATGGGTACAGTAATTATCATGTTAAGAATTTATGTGGTAGTATCGCTGGCTAGTTTTTGATGGTGAGGAATTGACTAGAATGCCAGTCAGATTAATTGTAAATAATTATAATTATAACCAAAATAAACAATAATTATAAAATAAAAAATTAATGTGACTGGCATTGTCGTCAATTCCTAAACAATAATCATGTTAATTACAAAATAATTCTTCCATTCCTAAGGTCAAAATGTAACATGAAATTTCATCTCGTAAAATTTTCCTGCAACCGTTACTAAATTTGAATTCAAATTTCAAATTTCTTCTTTACTGTAATATACCTTGAACCGCAGCAGTAAAACATCAAAACTTATTGAACCCACAACGATTTCATCGCTCAAACAAACTTTGTCACATGAAATCTTTAATTTTAGCTGGAGAATTGAAAAAAACATTGTAGTGGACTTTATTTGCGGCGTAAGCTGATGAAATTTCGACGACTTGATTCAAGTACAAGTGCAAAAATACACGGGATGATCATATGTCTCTCGCGGCGCCCCGAGAGCGCACGCAAATAGTTCAGGCCTGCTGAGCGTATTATAAAAGTAGTTCAAGTAGCTATAAGATAACGCCTCTAGCTGCGGTTTATATGCGAATAATCCACGACCTACGCGGTGACCGAAAAAATCTGCGGCCAATTTTTTGTATCCCCGTGAAACCTCGAACAAGAAACCGAGATATTTTACACACTTGACACTTGGAATGAACTGAAATCATTGTTTGAAACGTTACAAAACTCAAGTTTTAATGATAATGTTAGAGTAATCTTGAGTCATTTTTATTGAACGAATCTTCAGAATAATTAATTTGATTTGAGATTTTTACTTTGATTAAGTTGATGACTTGTACTGTCAGTCACGATCAAAATGGACATACTTTAAGTGAATTTTAGAAGAGTTCAATAATTATTTGGGATTCGTGAATAATTGTCACATTTATGGAAATGACACTTTTTTAACAATAAGTTACAAATTTTTGGATTTTGAACGTTAGATTCCACAATCCGAAAAATTTTACTTAGATAAATTCGTAGATTCAAATTTTTTACTTCTTTGGGGATTTTCCATGTAGTGAAAATCTCGAACTCTAATGAGTATTTCTTTCGAATTTGCAATAAAGCAAAATTTGAAGTATTGCACTGAAAATTCATAGATTCAAAGTAAGAATTGTGCGAATTTTCAAAGTATTTCATAATGATGAGTTATGACACTTTAAAAAATAAGAAATTTTCAATCAGTGACTTTTTAACCAACTTATCTAAAGAAATTCTGAAGTTGAGTGCAATAAATTTTTCATACTATTATAAAATTTCTACCAGTCACAAATTTAAAATTCTAAGAATGTATTGAATTGTAGAATCATTTAGTCAAAATTCTTGATTCATAATTACGAAAAAGCTTAAATATTCGGACATTAATGATAAATATTTTGAAGTTATTTTCTTGCAAAAAAAAAAGAATTTCCATTGCCAGAGAATTCAAAATTTTCATATCAGTGTTTCGAATATTTTCAACGTGGGAAAATAATAGATTCCTAATTTTCATTATCTAATTACAATTTTTTTGCTACGTTATTTTAAAATTCTTGAAAAATCTAACTCTGTCGTTTATCTTATCATATTCGTAGTATTCAAATATGTAAATCTACAAAGTTTCAAGAACTTATGATTCGAAAATTAAACTCACAGATTTTAAACTATTTTTGTTTCTATTGCTATTTCTATTACTTTCGCTTCTATTTCTATTTTCACTCCGTCCGTAAATCTTGGTTCGAAAAACTCGAACTAAACAAGAATTCTTTATTTTTATTTCCATGTTTCTAATTTAAAATTCAGTGTTGCATTAATTAAATAAATATAATTGAATTGTGATCTTCGATTCCCGATAACTTTTTTGTAAGATTCTAAAAATCTACAAAGTTTTTGAAACTAGATGATTCTTAGATGGAACTAAGAGATTTCAAACTATTTTTGTTTTCATTGCAATTTCTTGTATTTTTATTTCTATTTTCATTAGAGAAATATTTATTCAAGAGTTTTCGAAAAACCAGAAATTCAAATTTTATAAAAATTCAATTCGGTATTTTGGAAATTCGGATTCAAAATCGAAAAAGTTGAGCTCTTGTTCCTTCGACAATTTCTGAGTTTAAACATCGAAAATTTTGTGTTTTCAGAAGTTGTTGTATGGGCAAATTTAATATTATAAACTATCTATTTTATTGATAAAATTATTATTGTATCATTCTAAATTATCCACTGTTTTGTTAACTCTCACAATTTTGAGTATCAGTGAATTCCAAAATTTATGAAAATAAAAATTCATAGTACAAAATTGGTTAACTTTTCTAGGTTCTATCATTTAGTGTATTTAATGTTCAATTTTTTACCATGTAGTATTGAATGTATAAGTAGTAATTTTTCAAAGTATTGAACATCTAAAAATTTCCAGTTGTTGAATCCAAATTAAGAATTTCAAAAATATTCCTACAACTTGCAGGATGTTTTTTCATATTCTCTTAAAAACAGATATTTTAATTTTCGAAATGTCACGATTTTCCTCATTTTAAGCCAATCAGATTTTTATCATCACAAAATGGCAATAATTTCAATTTCAAATCAATTACAGAAGTCATGAAAATCAATTAATGATCAAACGACACAAAGATGCAGAAAAAAAAACTATTATTTACATAAAGTAGGCCTTTATTCAGGTTCAGAGGCAGCCAAAAAAAATCAAGTTCAAAAAAGCTCTAAAAAAACGATTTAAAATTCTATGATTCATTTAACTTGCCAATCGGGCTTTCATCGCCAATAAAAATAGAAACCATGCGAGGACGAGCTGATTCGTTATTCTCACGTGAAAAAGAGAAAAGGACATTATGGGACTCTGCCAAAATTGTGCTGAAAATAGTTTAGAAGAAGCCTTTTTTGACTTTTCTTTGTGCGCTTTTCCTTTCACTCGTTACGCATTTCGTAATGTTTTTTTACGAAAAAGAAAATCAAAAGACAGATGCTCAAAAGAAAGAATTTAGAGAGTGCAAGGGCCAAAAAAGGGAATCATACTGGATGATAATGATAAATAGAAGGTATAATAATGTTAAATTATTTTGATATTATGAATATTGAAAATACCAAGTTTGATAATAAGAATATTTTACAAACAGTAGTAGTTTTTTGACCGTGAGAAAAAAAGGCATCCCTTTAACGACCACCAATAATATTTGATTGCTCGAAATTGAAAGAGAAATTGGTTGATTTACAGCTCTCTCCGCCCACTCGTAAATTAAAAAAATTCTACCTTTCGCATATCCTCGCAAAGTCAAAGTAAATAAATAAATTGATATTCTATATAACTAATCGAATCTAGTCGAATTTATTGTGTTAACACAGAAAATCCTTTCTTAACATTCATGAATTCTTCAAAATCATATGAAATTCAAACTTCATCAAAAATAAAAAGAAAGAAGAAACTTTTCAGTTCATTTTTGTGTTGTATCAGTAAACTACAACGATCTAATTTCTCTCAAATTTTGAATAATGTCTCTATTTTGAAGAAACTGAAGAATATTAACATAGAAAAATTAGATGGAATATTTTATTTTTGAGATCCATGAATATTACATTTTCGTTCCACACGTAGTATAGTTGACGAACAAGATTTAAATTGATAAAAACAATCGATAGAAATATGTATGAGTACAATTAGTTTCACCGTGTCAATCGCTGCGATCCTAAAAGTAAAACGCTTCCAACATTTGACGATATTGATACTCGGTCTATTTCAGACTTGAAACGATTTAATTACAAGAAAATTAATAACTACTTCATATCTTACGAGCATAAAATTAAGGAAACTTAATTCACAAATAACTAACCTTCACGTAGAAAAAAATTGTAGTTCAAAATACTACACTTCTATACTGAGTTATAAAATTTTGAAATGAACATTTTTTCTTTGTGCTAAAACGACATTATTTAAAAGCATAACAATTTTAGAGTGAGATAAAAATACGAATATAAAAAGAAGATTTTACTTCACGAAAATTAAAGTGTTGCAGCATTTTTTCAGAAATAAGAACTATAAATAAGAAAAAAACAAAATCCTACAAAATTTGCATAAGAATTTCATGGTTTTTTAACTGCATATTTGTGGGTTCGAAATTTTCGTAATTTCGTTTTTAATTTTTAAGGATATAAAACGATTTTGAAGTTTTTCTTTGAAGAATACAGTTTTTATTTTTCTATTTCAAAGATGGACGAATTTCATGTTTAAATTTCAAAAAATATAGAATCTACTTTGTATCAATTATAAATTTAACAATAGTTGCAGTATTACATGAAGAAATTTATAAATAAAGAACTTTTAAATTGGAGGTGTGGAAATCAACGCTCTCATTTTTAGAAAATATACTAGTTCATTTTCCTGATTCGAACGTTTTCTAGGCTGCATGTTTTTTTTTAATTCAGTTTGTTTGATACTGAATTTTCAAAGAAATTTTTTTATTCATACTTGTGGATTCAGAAAAACATTATGTTTTTTTACCATCAACGTGTAGAAAAGTAGAATAGTAAGTTTCATATTACACTCAATTAAGATTCAAAATAAATCTTCCAGATATTACAAAATTTGGATTTTCCAATTCAGCAGTTTTGTAAATATTCAAGATATTCTTTTGTATACTTTATTTTTACATTGCTGCAATATAAAGATTTTGGAATCACAATCATATATATATTAAATTTTTCAATCGCAAGTTATTTTAGTTCTAAAGCTATAAATTTACATTTTTAACATTCTATTTTTTTTTTTCATTTTATACATTCATTTCGAATATTTGGTCTACCAACGTCTTTTTAATTTCAGAAATAATTTTTTTAGTTTTCAAAGTTTCATATGAATTGAAAAGCCCTCAGAAATAATACAGTTTGTAGTTAGAGTATAATATTATCAGAATTTTCAAAAATCGAAGATAAGATGTTCAGAGCTACGTTTTATTTCAAAACTGTTTTAAGATATTTTATTATTTTTTCAAACTTCAAATTTGAAAATTACAAGATTATTCCTTTATATATTGCTTTTTGCAACTTAAAAATGTTTTTTCTCTAACTTTATTATCTTTTTCATTTTTCGATCTCATGAGTAGCAAAATCTGAAATCGATTAAACAGAATGTAATAAAAGTGAAATTTTGTTAACATTACTATTGTTAGATAACAATAATTCAAATTCCAAGATTGTAAGGTGAGATTTTGTAAATTACAACATTTTTCGATCGCCTCCTTCAGATTTCAAGCTTCTCAAATTAAGATTTTCTATGTTTTAATTTTTCCCACATTGAAAATTCAATTTTTTACAGAATACCTTTGATTTCAATCTTCTGAATTATCAGGAATCGAAAGATATTATCAATAAATTCAAAAAATTTTAGTTTCTTCCATTTTGAAGATCATGATTCTCATACTCGACCTTTTTTCAGATTTCATAAAGAAGTTATATTAATTTAATTTGAAGCAACTCATCAAATGTTCTTATGAGTAATAAATTAAAAAAAACTGAAAACCTACTCTACCAAACAAAATGTATGAATCTGCATATTTGAACATTTTTTTTATACGATAAAAAAATTTATTCAACTTCAAAGTGACTATTTCAGCTTACATACTTTGATCTGACACATTGAACTTTTTTTTAGAATAAATTTTTTTCTGAACTAAAGAAAATCCTGAAAAAGTTGAAGAAGATACAAAGATTCTCCCTGAATAAATCCTTGAAATTTCGTTCAATTATGTAGCAATCCTGAGACCTTAAAACAAGGTATTGAAATTATTAGAAACTATAATATATTATTGAAAAGCATATAATAATATAATATAGATGTTGATAAAAATTTTATTTGAATAATTCAACCTTGCAGATTAATTTCTAAGATGTCATGACATTACAATGCATATTTATTGGTTTATTTAAAAAAAAAATAAATATATATAGACGATTTTAATATTGCGGTTTTGCCCCCCATGAAAAATCGTGTTGCCACATTCTGACCGAAATTTCTTCAAGCCAATACATACAAAATTATAATCAATGTATTGAGATGAAAAATTTCATGAATTCTTCACAAATTCTCATTAAATCCCAAGAAATCTGGTCCACTCTCATTTACTTTCATTCCTGCAAACTACATTTTATCTCGAAGAAAAACTTTTCTACTCTTTGAAAATCGTCGCGACTCCCCGATAAAATCCACCCACCCCAATCCAGAAATAGATCGAGGGAAAGAGTTGGTTTGAAGGAAAATCCCATAGCGCTATCGTCGGCGGTACAACAATGCTATCGCATCGGCAATATTGTTAAGAAGTGATCGATGGATCACGAGACACAACACGCACGAAGAACATGATTCAATACGAGGACAAAAGAACGCGTTACTTTATGCATGGTCCAGTGATAAAGTCCACGGCGTTTGACTTGGCGAATCCCCGCGATTATCTTGTAAATAAGCTCTCGATCTGGACCAAATCCGAGTTTCCGTGTTAGCGATTAGAGCGAGGCAAGTGAAACTTTTTTAAAAAGGGTTAGATTACAAATTCATGATGAATTACATGGATTATCGAACTAAAAGTGAGCTAAAAAAGTCGATGATTCGTTAAAAGAGTTGTTTTCAATGAAAAAAGGAGATAGTGATTTGATGATTGTTTGCAGTATGAATGGGGACGAAAATTTTTATTTTTTTTTTATTATTCAAAGTTATTTAATCAACAGATATTGCAATGCTCTTTTGGCAGTAATATGGTGTGAATGAATTTTTTGAAACAAGGATAATGATATTTTATTTTATTTTTGTAAAGTGAGGAAGAATTTTATTAGGGTAGATTTGAAAGTTCGTGTTTATTTTCTCAAGCTTTGGAGTCGTAGATGAATTAGTTGGATTAACTTGAAGGATTCGAAATTAACTAATTCCGCAATTATTTTTAAAATACGTATGGATTCTCTGAATTTCTTTTTAGATTCCTAATTTTCCGTCCTTCTAAGGATACTTTACATACTCAACAATTTTTTATGATGTATTAACAATTTTGAAAAAAAGTAATTCTAACTCATTAGGAGACAAGTAACTCGTTAAAAATAATTCATACGAAATTATTATTAGAATTTTTAATAACAGATAAACAATAAATAATGAGAATTCAATACTTAAGTAAAATAAATAGTTATATTGAATAAATGCTTGAAAACATGATTATTCAATTATAAGGAATTGATCATCAATCAATTTTTAGTCATTAATAAATAGTACCCTTGTAATTTTAAACCTCATAAAAACCTTTTAAAAAAATGAAATTTCTTATGAGAATGTATTTGATAAAATCTCAAAAGAAAAAAGCCTTATAACATTTTTTTGGTGAACTCTTTTTCATAAGAAATTTCATTATCTTATGTTTTTATACGGATAAAAATTACTAGGGTATATATTAATTTTTATTCATAATTAATAAATGCAGAACATTTGTTGACAATTTCTAATTATTATATAAATAATAATTACCTTTTTTCAACCATTTAATGAATAATTGATTATTCATTTTTTTATAATATTTATCGTTTTTAAGTCATATTTGTACATATAATTGTAAAAAATATTGATTACCTATCAATAATAACATTCATATTGTTTTTTTTAAATTATGTTTTGTTCACGAAAAAGTTTGCAAATATTCACCCTAAATGTTTGGTTTGTTTATGATATAATTATTTTGTTAGTTCTTATGTATTATTCTATTGTAAAGTTTGGAAAATTTTTTTTAGAACCATATATTTTATCAGGTTGTCTTGTTTTTAAATGTTTGAACTTGGAGTATTTTAATAAATTTGCTTGTAAAATCCATTATTATACAAATAAATATGCAAATATTTATGAATAATATGCAGGGAATTAAAAATGGATCGTTGCAACAGAAAAATGAAATACATATCAATAATTATTCCAATCTATTTATCGTACATAAATGGTAATATTTTGCCATTTCCTTATTACTATTATTATTATATGTTTCTTAATGTTACGACTATCAGTAAGAATTTGAATATCATAATAATCAAATAATATTTACATTATTTTATAATTACAAAATCAAATAATAAAATTATATTTGAATAATTTGTATTATTATTCATAACTTTATTGTTTCATCGAATCTTTTTCATTAATTTATCATTTTTTCCAGGTTTAACACATCATCAAGAAAGAGAACTGTATAAACATTTCACAAACTTTTAAAATACACCATCAATACAGAATTCTTATATTTTTTTAATATATTTTGGTGAATGGTAATATATTTTGGAGACTTACAAAATACTAATACAGGTCTCTCCCATGATAATGCATCGTGTCTAGTACAAAATTAATGGAAAAATATCGAAATGATTGAAGAAGAAAATTTTCTATTTTTCTGTCCCTAGTGTCCACTTTGAGTTATATCTATTTATGACGGAAAAATAAAATTAAAATAATTCTATTAAATGCTTTACAAATGATTGATGTTATGCTTGTTATTATTAACCTTCAAATAGTATTCTATCGATTCCGTCACTATAACAAAAGGCAGAATCACAAATCCTTTCCAAATTTTTAATATATATGTATAAAAATAACTAATGAAGTAAGAATCAATTTCCATGTATTTAATTACTATTATTTTTGAACAAGACAAGATAAACCCACAAAATTAATATCTTTTGCAAACAATGTGACATGCTTTTCAACCCAAACAGCAATAAAGAACTCAACAAAAAAAAGCTCTATCTACTCCTTCCAAACATAACTCCCAGTTAAAAACAAAACCACCAAATCTCCCCAAGTTTTAAACCAGACCCACCAACAAGAAAAATCACAAAAAAAAAAAACAATCAATTTACATTCTTACAAGTTTCTGCATTATCCCCTAACGCCACTCAACATTCCGTCGGAGAACAAGAATCGGCACCCGTGCCAGAAATACATCAAAAACATCCCGAAAATGAAGCTCTTGGGCCCGCGTTCGTCACCAGGTACCTCTGTTGAAAAAATGTTGATAAACAAGTTACGCAACAAGCCGAGCAGCCAAAAATCTCGATTGTTCTCAAACGCGGTTTTTCTTCCTCAGAGACGACGTGTTAAAATGAGCAGTTTCACTGAAAACGAATACTTGAGGAGCAGTATTGCATTACATCGTATTCAAGAACGTCTCGCGGAACTGGAAAGCACCACGCGGAGAAAAATCGTGAAACGAGTAGACTAAACACTGACCGCCAAGTCTATTTCAGCCCACGGACATTTTTCCAGCCAACGAAAGTTGAAATGGCAAAAAAAGCTCTCGCGAATGCGTTAAATTGAATCGGTGGCAACGGCAGCCATGCGTTTTGCGCTGCGCACCCTTTAAACTCACCGGAAACTCGATCGTCTTCCGGAACGACCGGCGACTGGAGGCTGCTGGAAAATGAAAATATCCACAATTCGAGTCGGTATCACTGTGTAATCACTCACTTGTGTTCACGCATTTACATTTTTCGAGAGGGTGCAAAAATGAGAGTGGCGAAAAAAGCGCTTTATCACACGACCGAAAGCTTTCGCAACCGGCACCAGCAATCTCGGATGCTCTTCGCGTAAAAATGACCGAGACTTGTCTTGTGCGCCGCCGACGAAGGTCGACGAAGGTCTTGTGCGCGCGTCCACGCAGGTGCGCTTGTGTGCGTCGTCTCGCGTCTCGGGAATTCCTCGCGATGTGCGTGATACAAATTTGATTGCTGTGAAATTATTTTCTGCATTGCCGACAGTATTTAACAGTCTATTTGATTTTTAATATAAGGATTTCGGGGGTTTCTTACGAGAAATAAGATTCTTTTAATCATTTTGTGACCAATTCGTCATTCCAACGAAACATCAAAAACAGGATGTAACTTCCCTTTACATGATTTCCCATAAATCCCATCTTATCATCGTCCTATTCTATCGTCATTCAACCAGGAATCATTCTGTCTTAACAGAACATAAACTTATAAATAGTTGATTTTGACTAGACGAATTTTCTAATTTCGGACAAAGATAATAATTAAAGAAAGAGATTGATTTCAGAAATATTTATTAAGAAGGAGAAAAAGAACACGTTGAATAAACAGGACGATATCAAATTTTTGAATTTTGTTTAAGATCAATATTTTGGAGGATTTCAAAAGCTTGATTATCAATTCGTTCAATAGATATGACCTTTTGCACTTCAAATTTAACAAATGTCGGTGTATTATCGAGTCGAAATTAGAATCAAACTTTGCACCAAATAAATCGAGGATATTTCGGTTCTCATCGGTTCAAACCAAGCTCATTTTCAACCAACTTTACACCATAAACATGGCAGTTATTATCGATTTTAAGGATTTTATGCCTAAACAAGGTTTTATTTTGAAACTCATTTAAACCATTTATAACCAACAGCGGCAAAAAATCTGACACATTGCGCATGAACGATTTGGGCATGAAATACACGGCAATTTTCAACATTCTCAAAATGATACAAGCTCTAGTAACGCAAAACATGATGAAAATATGCCATTAATATTCTCGAAAATATTCGTTTTTCCAGTTTTCCTCATAGGAACATTAATCAAAAAAACGTACTAAAAAGAACATTTCTAACGAATACTTGAAAATTGACAGTAATTTAATTAACTCAACATCGATCGTGAGGATTTTGGCCTGAAAATGCTCGGTTTTCCTGATTATCTACTAGATAAAAGCAATTTTTTTTCGGCCCGTTTTTCCAACTTTTGATGAACTTTCAACACTTGAAAACAATTTTTAACGCGTATTCACATTTGACATATAAAATGGAAATCGAAACAAAAAACAAAAGACGATCCGGGTCAGAAATGCGCCAGAATTCAAAAAGCCGTGAAAATATAAGTACAGCAGATTACGGTAGGCATTAAATTGTATTATAAATATAAATTAACTTTCACTTCGAGTATAAATGGTTTTTAATTATGTTTCTATAATATATTAGAAATAAATTTAATTTGATCAGAATGAATTTTCTTCTCTTGTCAACATACAATTTTCGACATAGCGTCAGAAAAGAAAATTTCGAAGAGAAGTAAGTTCGTTCAACAAGAAATCTATATACCTCTATTGTTTTCAAATTTTTAGAAAAATAAATGCTGCGTTCTTTTCAAAGCGTAGATTTTACATTCAAGGAGCTCCCAGTTGACATTAAATATATCGAAATGTTTCTGAAATATTTTCAAATGTTTAAGAAATGTTTTCGCGTATGTATTTGAAATAGCAATAAAAATGTATATTCTCTAAATTCAGTGATAATAGCCAACGCAATGTGATAAATTTTTTCGACTTGGAGGAAAAGAAAATTATCATTCAATATAGTCTTTTCAATAATCGAGTTTTTCAAAGTGTTCATTCAATTCAAAAACAGAGAGTCATGAAAGTTTGCCTTCGTTTTTCTCAGGTTCAATTTGGTTGTACTTCCGATCTTGATTTCGAATGCGTAGGTTAAAATAGTTGAAAAACCACTCACGAGGATTATTGCGAGCTATTTCATATTTCACTGGTCATAAAGGTTTTAAATCCGATCTAATAGGTTCAAGTTGATTATAATTCTGATTCTTATTTCGACTCGGGTTACCTGATCAAACTTTAAGGAGTATCTGATTTTTACTTTAAATTTGATTTTTAAAGGTAGTTTTATTGTTACGATCATTTTACATTATTGCATGCATTATAGAAATCACATTTTTATAAATCAGTAGGGACTTCTGGATAATTTTGTAAGTTATCGAGTATTTACTTCAGTACCTATGATGAATTTATTCTCATTTATTGTGTTCTTTAAACAATAATACCTTAAGAGGTCTTCATTGAAGCTGAAAGCTCGAGACAAAAACATAAGCTTCATTATCCCCAACAAATGATTCCTCATAAGGATCACTAAAATTCACTCATGTTTTACTGAATTCATGAAAGTGTCGGGGTATCGATGCGCCCTAGGAAAGCCCTAAGCGCGCCGACGTGACGCGACCGCGTGCACTGCAGATTTTGCCGCATCGCGGCGTATATAAGTAGTTTCGTTCGCAAAGTCGCGGTGACAAGACCGGATCGCAAGATTCGCAAGCTGCAAAAGTCATGATGCGGAAAAATGACGGCACTACCTGAGGCAGACGAGCCGGAACTCCAAGTCATGAACGCACGTAGACTGGTCGGTTACATCTACCAGCACAAGGCGGTCACGGTTTTGATCGTTTGCGTACTTGTCGTACTCGTGTACTCGCTCCTTTACTGGGGTATCGTGTGCACAAACCTCGAGGCCTGGCGTCACGTATCCAACGTGGTAAGTGACGGCCCTTTTTTTCGAAATTTCACCCCGAACCGCCACTGCACCCCAGAATCTGGGAACCGAAACCCTCATGGGGGCTGCTTCGCTCCGACACTGTTTTCCTTTTCGAGGTCGAGCCTGACCTTGCGATTTCGTGTACTGCGCGGAACGGTATTGATGTTCTGAGGGTGAAAGCGCGGGCGCGAATTTTACAGCTTTCGCGGGTGGATTGTTACTGTAGGATCGAGTTTCCAAGACACGTGGATTTGGATGAGTCGGTTACGTGGGAGTTATATAGTAAGTAATGTATAAATCCTATATTATTCCTTTATTCAATAATCGAGGAATGATAAGGGATCTTGAAAATGTTTTTCTGTTATTTAAAAATTAAGAAGTCACTCCGGGAGAACTTTTATGTTGAGTAGGAGTAATAGTTTAAAAGCTAATTTATTTATTTATTTATAATCAGGTGTAAAACAATGTTTACAGAATATACAGTATATACACACAAAAATAACATGGTAAATACCCACAAAAATTCCAATATTATAAATTTACTGATACTGGATTCTCTTTCCTGATGAGGGCTGAAATAAATAGCCGAAAGCTTGAAGTAGTTGCTGAAATGGTGTTTTGTTAATAAAACAAAAAATTGTTATATTGGCTCCGAAGAATCGTTTTTTCTGAAATCGTCACAAATACCATTGCTTTTTGACGGTGGGCCTGACATACATTTACAAAAATGAGAAAAAATATTTAATTGAATTTTCACAAGTAATCTCGATCTAAGTACAAATAATCCCTATCTCCGATAATCCAACCTAAGAATATCGTTCATAAAATACAAATGAATATCAATGATGAAAAATCCACATAGAAAAAAAGTTTCAAAGCTAATACAGCTTTAGATTTTTTGTAATTGATGCAAAAAATCATGATCAATTTATTAAGGGTTAACCCTCAACTTTCAGGATGAACCCTTAAATTCAATTTAAATTGAAAATTTAAATACTTGCGATGTATTCAATCTTTTCTAAAATTGCGCTATCGAAGATGAAAATAGTGAAAAATCAGTGGAAACGTTGTTTCGTTTAAATTTGTTTTCCTTTTTTATATTTTTGTTTTCCCTTGTCATGTATCTCTCTAATGTTGGCTGCAAAAGTCCAGAATCATTTTGAAGTACATTTCCTTGAAATTTTGCAACACAACCAAAAAACATTATCTCAGTGCATGATTGCATTCGAAACAATTCATTGAGAAATATGATTTTTTTCAATTTAACCAAAGTTTCAATATTTATCATGCTCTCAAACAATAAATATTTCAAACTTCAGTCGTTTAATCAGTAATCATATATTCAACAAGTTTATCTTTGTAAAGCTTTCCCTTTTTTTGAATTGTTTGGAACACGTGATAATTGAACAAAAACGTATGAAAAGTTTCTCCTGTTGCAAAAAAAACTCTATAACTCGACGAAAGTATAAGAGCAGTTGAAATCAACTGACGAACATGAAAACTTTCGAAAAACAAAAAAATTACAATCAATTACACATTTTGATGTTGCATACATGCATAAACATTTGTCAGATAAATGTAACTATGAATGTCAATCACGTTTGAAAATCTCTTCACCCACTTTTTGATCGAAACCACACATGTAAATATAGAAAATCGTCAGACATTACACTGAGAAAAAAATCTTGTAACTATTGCAATAAAATATTGTACTGTGAAATCAGTCTGAAACATTATATTTGGTTCTAGTTATTTATTGAATTTTTGTTATATTATATTGTCAGCAGTGTCAAATGAAATTTTATAGTAGTAATGTTGGTTGCTGTTAAAACTCCAAGATTATTGTATTTTATACTATATTTCTGTTGTATTTTCTGCAATATCATATTGTTATTTCTACTAATACAAATTTCAAAACAAGGCTCTATAGTTTTTCCAGTATTCAAATTTGTACAGCTCTTTGTGTTGTGTTTTTGTAAGTATGTATACGTTTTACAGTTTTATATAGTAATTTTTCATAGTTAAAATTCTCCAATTATATTGTAGATTTTTCAATAATATATTAATTTTTGCTATAAATTCTTAAAGCTAGAATGTTTTTTCTTATTAGTACATGAAAAATCATATAGTATGAACTGAGAACATAAATGATGAAAAGTAAAATCTTTGAATTGATATTTTACTACATCCGGATATTAAATGATGTGTACAAGTATAGTTGAATAATAGACTATTTTTGTACAGTGTATGTAATTTCTATTCTATAGATTTAAACTTTTTTTATATGACCTGTCAAAAACTCGGACACATACAGTAATTTATACTATACCATAATTCTTCATATAAAATATTGTAAAAACTGAAAATAATGACAATATCGACAATATTAAATATGTCAAAAATTACCAGATTTTTTTTAAACGTTCTTTTTTCATCACTACTCTTATTGTAATATTATGAAACATTTAGCAATATTTTAAAAATTATAATATTCTAATACTTTTTACCATAAATATTTAGTAAAAAGTACTAAGTACTAAACATATGGTACCAAAGGACAAAAATACTAAATATATGGTACCATAAATATACTTGCGATAAATATGTCGAAGAGTACCAGACTTTTCACTTAATAAATCTATTCAATCAATATTTTTGATGTTATATTGTAAAATCTGTAAAAAAAATTGCAAAAGTTATAATATTCTAATACTTTCTTCCATAAATATTGTTATTAATGATGTTATATTTTGCTATTCTTTTCTTAAAGTTATATTGTAAAACCTGTAAGGTAATTGTAAAAGTTATTATGTTCCAGATTTTTTCACCATAAATATGTGGTAAAAAGTACTCAATATATGGTACTATGAATATATTTACCATACATCTGTGGAAAAGTACCAGATTTCTAACTAAATGTATCTTATTTAATCACTATTCTTAATTTAATATTGTAAAAGCTGATATAAAATTATAAAATTTGTAATATTTCATTACTTTCTACTTTCAATGCATAGTAAAAAGTACTAAGTATATGTTACTGAAGTACTGAAGTACTAAATATATGGTATTACAAAGAATTTTACCATAAATATGTCGAAAATTACCTACCAAATTTTTTATGTGATGTATTCTTCTTAATCACTATTTTTAATGTAATATTGTTAAACCTGTAATAATATTTCAAAAGTTATATTTCAGTACTTTTTAAGATAAATGTCGAAAAGTACCAGATTTTTTATAAATACATTTTTCATGATCATTAGATGCCTTATACAATATCGTAAAAGCGGCAATGATGTTGTAAAAGTTCTAATATTCCAGTAATTTTTTTCATAAATATATGTATCAGTTCCAGATTTTTTCTTAATGTATTGTTTCCTAATATTCTCATAAATTCTGGTATATACCAAGAAAAAAAAATCAATATGTATCCTTCAGGTAAAGTTTGAAAAATGTAGATACTATTTTCGTACTGTATATTTATATCATAAGAAACAAAGCAATAACGTCATTCTATATACTGAATCATACCAACAATTATCTTATTATTTTAAATATTTCAAAGTTTTTTGATTTTATATAAAATTGTAGCAAAAAATCTAGTCATTTCCAACAAATTATAACAATCATGCAACAATGATGAATTGGCGATGTGAGCTTTTATACAGCATAAGATAAAAATTATTACTCCTTTAATCTTTTTCAAACAAAAATCTATCACTGGAGGCCAAATTAAAGACCACTAGATAAATTCGTGAAAAGTTAGCATTAAATAATAGTAAAATACTGACAAGTTACAACTATAAATTAACTAAATATACTATTCATCACATTTTTCAACTTTTCTGGGCATCAAATTAAGATTTCTAGCATCATTCTTAAAAAAATATTATAAACCTTACCAAGATACTACCCATAAGATGCCGGTACCAATCCAGATTTGCGTGATAACTACATTTTCAGAAGAATGTATCAACCCTGTTGCGCTGTATTTATTACTTGTCTTGTTCTCTCATAGCCTCGATTAAATGTCCAGGTACACGAGAGCTGCAAAGATAAGTTTACGCCGCTTGCGTGGGCATCGTCCACCGCTGCATGATATGCATACGCGTGAAATCTCACAACCCACGTTTAAGAACATTTTTTTGCATGGGGAATTTTAAGTCGCGAGGAGCGAGTAGGAAAAGTTATTCATTCTGACGTTAATCTTTGCGGATGTGATTTCGTTCCATTCATGTATACGCCAGGACCAAAATTGTGAATTGTAATTCAGGTTACAATAAATCTTCTGTGAATGGAGAATATATGTATAATCACGTTTGGGTAAAATTTTGCACGTGACTGTGAGTGAATGGGGCTTTAATTGGGCTGTAAAAAAGGAGAAAATATTGTTTTTTAAAAGATGATTTTTATACTGGAGTGAATTATTTATAAGTGACCCGATTTATTTTGTTTGAACGTACGCGAGGTAAAAAAAAATCAATTTGGGCTGATACGATCTGATCTATATCAGTTGGAAAAATGTATGTCATGATGGTTGCAAATTTTTATTTTTGAAAAATGCAGATATCAATTTCTATGGTAGCTTTATATAGTAAAAAAGAAGAATCACAATATTTTCTAAAAGATACATATTTGCGTTGGTTTTACTGTAAAATATTTAGTATTTTATATAACTACATATTTAATATAGAGAAACGATAAATTTTTCGGAAAATGGTTATTGGATTATGACGTACCATTTTATTCTTTTACAAATTCTATATTCTTTCTGAAAATTTGTTCAATTGTTCATAGCTCTGAGGTATTGAATTACTAACGAATAGACAATCTGTTATTATTTTATTGGTAATGTTTTGTTTTTAGTGCGAGCTGTACCAAGAAAAAACTGCAATAGGAATACTATGTGAACCACTTTGCAACGACAGGAGTATACATAGTTTAGCCTGCGAGTCTCTTCATTCTGAAAAAGAAGCAGTTTTTTCAGCTTATTGGGAGACAACAAGACTGGTTTTCAAAGCGTCTAGGTATGTACGAATAGAAAATTATTTATTTACAAAATTTTCCGAGTCTGCATTATATTTATAACTCATATGTCAATCAACAGACCATCTCTAAATGCCGATCTGTTCGACACACCCATATGGACTGACGCTTCCGGCTACAAAATCTATCCCTCCGAAGACCAATTTTCTACGATGATACACGATTTAGTTCAAAAAAAGTTAAACATCACTCTAACAAAACACAAACTACAAAGACTCGTGCGTTTGAGGACACACAAAATAGAAACTGACTTGAGCAAACGTCAACTTGAAATGGAAAACATTTGGGCCTTGATTCAAGAGAACGAATACATATTGTCCATTTTGTTCGAGGACCAAGAAGTTTTCCCCCAACTGATAGGAACTTGCGGTTCTTTCTACGCAGTGGAATACGTAAGACCAATTGAGACTCCTAGAACAGTTCTTGCTCTGTCCGATTCGAAACCTGCATGGGCCGAAAGGGTGAAACTGGCCTTAATGATTTTGGACTTGCTTCAAGAATTCGAGGGAAAATTCCCGCAACCAGTCCATTTGTGCGACATAAAGATAAACCATTTTGGACTGCCATTGGATGGAGGAAAACTGAAGTTCTTGGACCTTGATGTTGTTTACTTCAAATCAGCGATTGACAAAAAAGTTTCAAATCACAAAAAGTGCGATGAACATAAAGATTGCGATTTATCAGACTGCAGATCTTTTTGTTCGGAGAAGAAACGGTGCGAGATGCCTGTGGTAAATAACAATCTGCAGGTGAGTTCAATTGCACAAAAGTTTTCCTATGACAAAGACTTTCACATGACAATGAACGTCGTCCAGAGATGACTGTTTGAATAAATTACAACGAAGATGATTAATGGTTTATTCAAAGGACAATGTACAGAAAGTATTTTGAACACTTTTTCAGGTAGTTTGCGAAAAAATACTTCTCGGATGGAGCTACTCCAGGTCAATCATCCTTCCGGGATTATTAATGTCGGATCACACTTCAGGAACGTTAGCTGCACTTTTGCGGCAATGCGCGAACCCAAATGGGAATCCTTCGGAATCGTCAAGAGCTGCTGTTCCCGACAGTCTTCAAAAGCGCCTTCACAATGTTTTGCGTGAAATGAGTAAAGAGTTTAGTATTTCTACCTCACATTTAAAAGTTACACATTCAACTTAGTGCCTACATTTGAACCATCACATACTTAGAGACTTCCCATCTACATAATTCTTAGTGCCTTTACAATTGTAAACGAAATTCTCATTAATAAAATGAACTTTTCCTCTAGAACAATGAAGAATTTGTGAAAATGGGTTTGAGAATCTTTCATAGTCACACTCAAGCCTTTACATATCCATCTGTTTCAAGAACGAGCTTCCTAAAGTAACTATCATTTTGCTGCAGCAAAATACTAGGTCTATCAAACTCTACGATTTCGCCTTCATGTAGAACAAGAATCTTATCGCTATTCATGATAGTTTGCAACCGATGAGCGATTGTCAATACGGTACAACTTTGAAACATCGCTTCCAATGTCTTCTTGATTAAGGCTTCCATTTTGGGATCAACGTTGGCTGTCGCTTCGTCTAAGATGAGCACTTTATTCTTCCGCAGTATTGCACGCACGAGGCAAATCAATTGTTTCTGCCCAGCACTGAAATTTCTGCCGTTATCCAAAACATGGTGATCGAGGCTTGAAATCGTATTCTTCAAGCCCACGACTTCGAACGCAGACCATATATCTTCATCGTCATATTCGCGGAAGGGATCCACATTTTCGCGCAAAGTTCTGGAAAAAAGCATGGGATCTTGGGGGATAATTGACATTCTTGTCCGAAGGTCTTTAAGTCTTGGTTCGGAAATGTCGATTTCGTCTATTGTTATTTTTCCTTCGAAATTAGCAAGGCGAAATAATGCAGCGACGATGGATGACTTTCCAGCTCCTGAACATCCAACTATGCCGATCTGGTGGAAAGAATAACTGTTTAAATTCAACTTATTGTCAGTCATTTTTTACATGAAATAATTATTGAGCCAGTGTAAATGATATGTTGGCCACGTTGTTAAATAAATTTTGAATGTCAATGTATTTTTTT
Source organism: Platygaster robiniae (assembly GCA_028476575.1). Classification (NCBI taxonomy): domain Eukaryota; kingdom Metazoa; phylum Arthropoda; class Insecta; order Hymenoptera; family Platygastridae; genus Platygaster; species Platygaster robiniae. The sequence goes on along the minus strand of CM052019.1, from coordinate 48,221,314 downwards.
TTGTAACGCTCTTAGGGGGGAGGGTATCCAGCAGAATGTTACGTAACAAATTATAAATGACTTTATACATTCTGTACCTTCGATCAGCATTAAAAAAATTTATATTTTTCATCTCAAGAGTGGTACGTAATAAAAATTTTGGAAATAGTTTATTGAAAAAAATTATCAGAATCAAGTGTTTTGATGCTGAACCCTAAAGTTTTAATTTTCAGTTCAATAATTCGAACAAACTCAAAAAAAAGTAAATGTAATCTTAAATCTTCTATATTTTCCATGATATTGATATCGTTAGTTTTGCAACTTTACATTGTAATTTCAACTATCTTGAAAATTTAAACTTTTTCACGTAACTTGGAGTGTACGATTCTGACTTTCATGGGTTACACGGAAAATTCAGGAACCATTGTCAACGATTTTGTGTGGTAAATTATAAAATAAGAACTATTTTTTGTAATTTCGTACTTTTCCATGTGAACTCGTAATAGTTACATTTAAAATCTAATGAACGTAATACAAACGTCAAATATTCTACATTTATCTAGAACTTCTCAATTCTTTTGAATTTTTCAACCGTGACTTCAAGTAATTACAGTACGAATTTTGAAAAAAAAAATTGGAAACTATCAGCAAGATTTGGAACTCGTGATAGTTTCGAACACACATTCAAGTAATTCGAGTGACTTTTAAGAAAATCCAACGAAAAATCCAAAAGTTATTAACCAAAGTGAAAATATTTAGCTGTATAATATATATGAATTTTATTATGCTCATCCAAAATGTGCCGGAAAAAAAATTCCGGATAATATAGATGAAAAAAAACTCTTCAAAAAGTTACGAAAATTGGGAAAACATCATCTCATTTTACTCTGACCCCAAATTTTGAAGAATTTCATTCTGCATTGCAAAAACAGTACACAAAATGCAATATTATTCACGGAATTCAGAATCTGTAATTATTTTATATTCCATCACAAACTTTTCAGTCAATTCTAAGTTTGTAAAATAGAACACAAAATTCTCAAATAACCGACAAAATTTAGAACCTTTCGAGAATTTCTACCTTAAGACTTGAACTTTTTATTTGTACATAGTTAGATTTCTCATCCATAAACAAAAGCAAGAAATGAGAAACGATCAAGAAAATTCAAAACTTCAAGTGATTTCGTAATATTTAGCCAACACTTGCACTCAGCAATAAACTCTATAAATGAAAAAAATTTTTAACGGTTGAAAAAACAAAAATTTTGTACAATTTGGCATCTATAGTACAAAACTTTCGGTGATTTGATTCTGAATTTTGAAAAGAGTACAAAAAACTTGAAATCAGTAGCTAAATAAAATAAATTGAAATAATTTTTAACTTCTCCAGAAATCTGAGCAATTTTATTCCAGATTCAAAAAATAAGACAAAAAATGACAGAATTTTCACTGGAAATTCAAAATTTGTATACTTTTTCAACTGCTAGAAACATTCAAAACTTTTTAAATCTGAATTTCAAAAATATATCATACTTATCGATACCCTAGTTAACTTAGTAAATAATAATTTACTCTCCCGTCACTACGTATTTGAAGAATTGTTCAAAGAAGTTTTTCAAAAACTTCATAACTAATTACAGACTGGACAGTTGAAAATTTCAACAATAACGAACTTTTATTTTGATACTCGAAAATAGTTTTTTTCGGGATTTCAGGTGTTTCAAAATATCGAAAATTCTTTTTTTAACTCTCTACTGAATGTTTCCGCGTCCATCGACATAATTTATTAAATTGCAAAAGAGACCCGGACACATTGTTTTTAGAAAAAAAAATCTTTGTATGTTTAATGTTTTTCATGCTATTGTAATAACGAAAAGTTGCTGTAGGTGTTTATATATTTATGAATTTATTTGTTTGTAAATTTATTTATTTATATAATTACTTATTTGATAATTCATTTTTTCTTTTCTTATTTCTACGGTACGTCACACCTTGAGAGGGTGTGTTCAACCCCGTGTGACAGTTTGTGACAAAGAAGGAAGTGTGACGAAAAAAATTTTTAAATAGCGTAACGTTATTCATGGACCGTCTTTAAATTGCAAACATACATAACTTATCCTGAGTATTATCTGTTTTTTTTCCTACCTTTTCACCAGCTTGAATCACAAAATTCAGCTTTAAAAGTGCTGGACGTGCTGATTTTGTGTATCTTAAGGTAACATCATGGAATTCTACACGTCCTGTAGATGGCCAATCTCTTAAAGCTCCATGAGGTAATTTGCTATTGAGGTCTTCTTCGTTTTCTATTTGAATGAATTGTAGAATTCGCTCTACGGATATCATTCTGGTCAAGGAGTCACAAAAGAGAAAAGATCCCCATAGTAGTATTATACATAGAAGATTTAGCTGGGACAGAGAAAAAGCGACATCACCAAGCCATGCGATTTGGTCACCTAAAACAGGGTGCTGATGCTAAAAGTGTCAATTACAAATAATTTACAATTCTTGTATTTCTCTCTATTAAATTAAAAGTGAAGAAAATAATATGAATACTGATTCACGTTATATAGTAGATTTAAGTAGAATAATTTCAGATATGAAATTATTTCAACCTGCTTTAAGAATGATTAAAGTAAATGTGACAACAGAGACAAATGCAGTTGAAAACAAATCCAGCCACATTCGAAATGCATCAGCAGACGCAATACTTAGAAAATACGCTTTCGAATGAATGTCTTGTCGAGAATCAAATTCGTTGCAAACTACTTCTTCAGCCTTGTGAGATCGAATCGTTGCAAGCCCTGACAAAGATGAGTTCACGTGTGATAAAATAGGGTTTTTTCCTATAATGAAATATTTTTTTATACAACGTAAGAACATAAAACCATCATATGAAAAATATTTCTTTCATAACTCGTTTCAACATGTTTTACCAACAGTTTCTAGTCTCCACAGATCACGAGCTGTCGAGACATAAACATCTATAGATACCCAAAAAATTAACCCAATAAAAATGATTGGGATGATTATCCAGAAGTTCATTATAGTCATTAAAAGGACCATTCCCAGAGCATTTGATATCAGTTGAAGTGTTTGAGTTAAAAAATTAGGCAAGTACTCGTCAAGACATCCTGTGTCTTTTGAAAAGCGATTCAAAATGCGACCTTAAAAAAAGGTAATCCATCAAAATTAATTTTTCATCGTTATTTAAAGATATCAAGATTTTTCAATACCTGCAGAATTCAAATCGAAGAACCGCATTGGAGCTTTCAACAGTTTGGAAAACATAGAATCGTGCAGGTTACAACTTGATTCCACAAAAACTTTATTAAGCATTACATTTTTGAAAATGCATAAAACAACTGTGGTAAAAAGAAGGATTCCATAAATCAACAACCCATAATCTTGAGCCAGATTGAATTCTTCTCGGGTTATGCTTTCTCCATTAGCACTATCATTGCTCAATAGTAGACTACTCGGGTGGATAATTTCAGAAACACTATTATTATCATTACGTGCTGGTGTAGTCAAGTTTTTTGGGTAAGAATTGGCCCGTCGAGTCCAGAAAAGCAGCCATACGTACGTACCACTCGCGAACAATTGTACAGCAATGGAAATAAGTATCAAGAATAGAAGATACCAAATTGAGGCACTTGCTCGATAGTATTTCCAAAAAAGAGCTTTCGACATCGATCCTTTGGCTATCAACTCTTCAGTTTCTTGAGGTTCTTCTTCCTCATCCCCATGGGCATTTTCTATGCTCAGAAAATCATTTTCTACGTCATTATGAAATTTATACAGTGAATTATCATTTTTTTGGAAATTCAGGATTGATGAAGATTGGAAAAAATCTGGGCGTTCTTGCATTATTTCGGCGAATGTACCGATATTTGCGATTTCTCCCTGAAAATACAGATGTAAAAGTATTTTAATCTAATTTCGGATGACTTTCATGACTCGTCGATACTCATTACATCCATGTAATTTACTCACATTACGAAGAAAAATAATATTCTTCATTTCACGTAGATATTGCAGTTGATTTGTAACAACAATGATTGTTTTGGAATGCAAATATCCTGTGATGCATTTTTCGAGCAATAATTTTCCTATTTGAGGATCTACTGCAAAGAACGGGTCATCGAGTAAATAAATGTTTGCATCTCTGTACACAGCTCTGAAATAATGATTCAATCATTGAAACTTCGACTGATGTTCCATCAAGCTTAGTTATTTTGGAACTGTTTTCTCCATTTTCTTCAACCTTGCAAGATTCACCCGAGCACGTTGACCCCCACTCAAAAAAGCTCCTTTTTCCCCCACCAAAGTATCGTCTCCATGAGGCAATTGCGCGAAAACTCTATCAAGGGCACAAGCTCTTACAACGTTGTTGTACTTTTCTTCACAAAATTTTTCACCGAAAATTATGTTCTGTCTCAAAGTTCCAGGAAACAGCCAAGGCTCTTGACTAGCATAAGACACTTGACCATGGATATGGATGTTGCCCCTTGAAATTGGTAGCTCTTTCAATAACAATTTCAGCAACGAACTCTAGAACGTAACCGAATATTATTTATTGAATTTATTATTTAGCGTAGTCTTAAAGTCATTACTTTTCCGGAAGCAACAGGACCAACAACTGCATACAATTTTCCTCTCTCAATTGAAATATACACATCACGAAACACATTTTCAGTATTTCCACTTGAAATATCGTTCCACGATGCATAGACATGATCGACTTTAATGTCAATGTTTGTTTTTTGTTTGTTGAAAGCTAGTTCTTCAATTTGCTTTTGTTCCTCTAACAGTAAAAATTCCTAAGAAGAAATGAAATATTTTCATTTCCACGAATATAACTGTAGCACAAAATACTTTGCTACTTACCTGAATTCTTTGTATAGATACTAGAGCTTCCGTTGTATATGAAACACCAATTGGCAAAAAAATACTCAAGGAAATTTTGAGCATATTAACGAATGGGAGTATAGAAAAAACTTGTCCAACTTTAAATTTGTAGCCTTGCATTGCATAGGTCAAAATGATCATAAATAGAGCAACTTTGTCTGTTATTTCAAAAGTCGATCTATTATACGCTCTGATATATGATATCCAGGTTATGACTTTTATCTCACATCTGCAAATAACGAAGGTTACAAATGGTGCATAAATTGATTATTTATTAAGTTCTCTGCAATTTTTACCTGCGAGCTTTAAATACCAAATCAGCAAAGAAAGTTTCCCATGCGTACATTTTTATTAACTTCATGCCCCTTAATATTTCGTTTACTAGTCTTAGACGTTCATCAGTTTTTATAGCAGTTTTCATTCGGAATTTAGAACTCAAGAATCCTAGGAAACCTGGTGAAAATTAAGTATTGTTGGTGATAAAATATTTTCTATCCAAAGTTTAGATTTTAAATAGATTTGTTATCCATTGAGTCATAAATTACGATGAACTTTTATATGTTCTTCAAAAATTCATAATTCAATTGGTATAGAAGCTTCTATTATTAACCCACTTTCAAAATCATTATTCACCATCTCATTTTTCCGCAATATTGAAAACAATGATATTTGTATAATAACTGTCCGAACACTGTTTACGTTACATAACCGTTTATATTACAAAACTATTTATATTACATAAAAAAAAAACCTAAGTTTACAGGCTTCAATCTTGAAAACTGATATACAGTCAATTTTGTCACAAAATAATGACACCTTCGACACTGTAAAAAAAATGTATTTAATCTCAAAACAATCAAAAACGTAAAAAAACTTTAAAATGGGTCTAAATTTTAAAAATTATCGTTTGCTGTCAAAATTTCTAAAATTTAAAAAAATATCAGTGCTGTATCGAGAAAAATATCGAAAAGTGTCAGAATTTTTGAAAAAAACCTTCTAATTTTAAACTGTCATTACATATACATAATAGGCAATAGTGCGACAAAAATGATAAAATCTTTAACACTGTAAAAAAAAATATATTAAGTCTCAAAACTTCAAACTGTAATCCATTACCAAAACTGTCGAAACTATTAAAAAATTTGATAATTCCTTGATTGAGCTTTTAGTTCATATAAAACAATTATTTCTGTCATTTACTAAGTTACCGTCAGTTTCATAATGAAATGCATAAAATTATTTATTCGTTTTGTATGACATGTATTATGTTACGCCTTCTGATAACTGATATCACGTAAAGGTGAGAATTAATGATTTTCCCATTATCTTTTTTTGTACTATTATGCGACACTTTGTTTTTCTAATAGACATATTTTTGACCAATACAAACATCATTCTTTTTTCGCAATTGTTTGTTTCATATTTAATATAGTTCAGCATTAATTTTTACACTTCTTGATTTCTTTTGTAATTTATACATCTATCTAACAATCATTCGTATGGACTCATTATTCCAAAATAAATATGCAGTACATTTCTTAGCTTTCAGAGATAGATTTCAACTTATTCTTTTATTATTATGATATAATTTCCTTATACAAAGAATTATAAATTTCCAAAACGAAGAATTTCTCAATTCTATCTCAAATTTTTTTTTCATTGATATACAAATACGAGGATTAATTACCATGAACCATAACGCATTCCAAAACGAGGAATAAGATTCCAAAAACCGAGGCCATCCCAACAATTTCGTACACCATGTAATTCACAATCACTAACTGTATGGGAACAATCCAGACATAATGTAAATATGGCATGATGTTTTCGAACCTCGCAACATCGTTTGCCATCAAAACCACAGCTCGTGCTTGAGTTGCTTCGTTACATAATGGACCAGCCAATCGCATTGACTAAAACACAAATTTTGATTTTCATGATACAAAATCTGTTTTAAATATACAGGAAATTTCACTCTCTTACTTTTCTGAAAATAAGAGAACACGTTGAGACGCGTAATTTTTGTCCGATGTGCATCAACTCGAAATGCACGTAACGTTCCATCACAAAAGTCAATACTGAGATTATCACTATTTCACTGGCAAAAATGCAAGCCTCGTTTATAGTTGTCTCATGTAAAGTAAAGTACATTATGAGGTTTTTTAAAACTCTTCTTTGGAGTATTCTGCAATTACACAGGAATTGGTTGAAGCAGGTTTGACTCTTGTTAAGAAGTTATGGTGAACATCAAAATATTTAACAATGATGTACTATTGTACTTGATTTGATAAAGTTCGATGTAATTAAAAAAACTTCCTATTTCGTCGGATTCTGTTAAATTATAACTACTTCCAATGAGTTTTGAGCATTTTGAAATTATTTGTACATACTTGAAATGTCGTACTTTAGAACTAAATCTACCACAAACATTTGTCCACCGCAAGCAAGAAAAGACCGATAATGTATTCTTATCATTGCATAGAGAAGTTTAGGTTTTCTGTCCTTCGTATGAGCACAATTCATTTCTTCGTTCCAGTATCTGAAAAAGTTGCTGACTATAATTCTATTTAAACAGATGAGGTTTAAAATTATTTCATACCTTTCAAGTTCGTCTCCTAAAATTTGGCTACTATCGTCAGAAGGAACATCATACAAGTCTTTTTCAGTTAAACTAGTTGGGCGTTTTTCGAAAATCAATGGTTTTAGCCACCTGCATTAAAAGTATCGTTGAAGTTTATTATCATGGAAACCAGTTGAAAATTTCCAAATGGTTTTTCAATTGGAAGACCAACTAGACAAATTGCCGTTTGTTCAATTGGTTTTCGAATTGCTTTGATCAGTTGGAAAATTATTTACCAGAAAAACTTACTTCAACAATTACAATTAATTTTCCAAATAGAAATATACTAAGGTTTTCCTTTGAATGTTGCATTTGGACGAACTAGATGGATTTTCACATGTATATACGAATATTTTTCTAATTGGAAGATTAATCGGAAAATTCCCGCAGTGTTTTAATACTTACCAAAATAATAATATGCTTAGAATATTGGCACTCTCTCTGGGATTATGATTTTGCAGCTTTTCCTTCTTGTCCATGACAATCAGTTTTTTTTTTCCTTTTATTTTCATAGACACATTATCATAAAAAAAGATGATATTCTAGTGAAAAACGAGTTTCAACATTTTTTTAGGAGATGTACTGTGTAAAAACCTCGCTTTTTATGAGCTTTTTAAACGATTCAAAGTAGTTAAAGGTGAGCGTTTTCATACAAAGGCTTATCTACTAAACTCATTTATATAGATAAACGTTCCACGCTCGAGTAAAGCAATAACAGAAGTAAGACAATATTTTTTTTTTCATGGAATACGTTTTAACTAACATGTAAATTAGTGACTTTCATTTATCAAATTTTCGTAGAAATGGGTATGTGAATTTTGATAAATAAAATAATCCTGATAAACGAAATCGAATCTGGCTATATTCTCAGTATGATATAATTTTATTTCATTTATCAGGATTACTTCTAAATACACTTTTATTGGCCTATTTTCGTTATGAATTTCCCGAATTTCCCAATCTGATCAATCCAATATCATGTGAAATATTTGTAAGGAAATTTTTGGAAGCAGAGAAAAAAGTTCAACCGACCGATAAATTTAAAAAATACGAGTTTTTAATGGTGTCTACTTGTATAACTTGAGTTACTAGAATTTTGTATCTACTTCAAAAATCATTTTTCAAGTTCAAAGTTAAAAAACCTGAACAATCCTATTTATGTACAAATCAAAAAATTATTTACATATTTTTACACAAACTTTTTCAAATCTGCTTTTCATTTATAACTTATATGTCAATCGGCAGACCATCTCTGAATGCTGATCTGTTCGAAACACCCATATAGACTGACGCTTCCGGCTGAGAAATCTATCCCTCCGAAGAACAATTTTCTACGATGATGGACGATTTAGTTCCAAAAAAAATTAAATATCAAATATCATGTTAACAAAACACAAACTGCAAAGACTTATGCGTTTGAGGACACACAAAATAGAAGCCGACATGAAATGGAAAACATTTGGGCCTTGACTCGAGAGAACAAATACATATTGTCCATTTTGTTCGAGAACCAAGAAGTTTTCCCCCAACTGATAGGAACAAAGGCGGTTAATGGTTTATTAAAAGGACAATGTACAGAAAGTATTTTGAACACTTTTTCAGGTAGTTTGCGAAAAAATACTTCTCGGATGGAGCTACTCCAGGTCAATCATCCTTCCGGGATTATTAATGTCGGATCACACTTCAGGAACGTTAGCTGCACTTTTGCGGCAATGCGCGAACCCAAATGGGAATCCTTCGGAATCGTCAAGAGCTGCTGTTCCCGACAGTCTTCAAAAGCGCCTTCACAATGTTTTGCGTGAAATGAGTAAAGAGTTTAGTATTTCTACCTCACATTTAAAAGATACACATTCAACTTAGTGCCTACATTTGAACCATCACATACTTAGAGACTTCCCATCTACATAATTCTTAGTGCCTTTACAATTGTAAACGAAATTCTCATTAATAAAATGAACTTTTCCTCTAGAACAATGAAGAATTTGTGAAAATGGGTTTGAGAATCTTTCATAGTCACACTCAAGCCTTTACATATCCATCTGTTTCAAGAACGAGCTTCCTAAAGTAACTATCATTTTGCTGCAGCAAAATACTAGGTCTATCAAACTCTACGATTTCGCCTTCATGTAGAACAAGAATCTTATCGCTATTCATGATAGTTTGCAACCGATGAGCGATTGTCAATACGGTACAACTTTGAAACATCGCTTCCAATGTCTTCTTGATTAAGGCTTCCATTTTGGGATCAACGTTGGCTGTCGCTTCGTCTAAGATGAGCACTTTATTCTTCCGCAGTATTGCACGCACGAGGCAAATCAATTGTTTCTGCCCAGCACTGAAATTTCTGCCGTTATCCAAAACATGGTGATCGAGGCTTGAAATCGTATTCTTCAAGCCCACGACTTCGAACGCAGACCATATATCTTCATCGTCATATTCGCGGAAGGGATCCACATTTTCGCGCAAAGTTCTGGAAAAAAGCATGGGATCTTGGGGGATAATTGACATTCTTGTCCGAAGGTCTTTAAGTCTTGGTTCGGAAATGTCGATTTCGTCTATTGTTATTTTTCCTTCGAAATTAGCAAGGCGAAATAATGCAGCGACGATGGATGACTTTCCAGCTCCTGAACATCCAACTATGCCGATCTGGTGGAAAGAATAACTGTTTAAATTCAACTTATTGTCAGTCATTTTTTACATGAAATAATTATTGAGCCAGTGTAAATGATATGTTGGCCACGTTGTTAAATAAATTTTGAATGTCAATGTATTTTTTCAGTAAGGGGCTGTCCATAAATTACATAACGCTCTTAGGGGGGAGGGTATCTAGCAGAACGTTACGTAACAAATTGTAAATGACTTCATGTACCTTTGATCGGCGTGAACAATCGATATATTTTCCATTCCAAGAATGCTATGTTATTAAAATCTAAAAGTAGTGTATTGAAAAAGTCATTTCAATTCGACACAAGTAATTTTGATCCAAAACCCTAAAGATTTAATTCTTATTTCAACGAATAAAGCAAATTGAAAAATACCTAACGGAGTTCCAAATTTGCAATATTTTCTACTGTATAAATAATGTTAGTTTCGAAACTTTATTGAATTCTGTCCCTGAATTCAAAGTCACTGAATTCTGAAGGATATAGATGGAAACAACTTTTGAAAAAATTACGAAAATTTAAAAAAACATTATTATTACTTCTAATATTCATTTTCTGCTAATCGGGGAATATTGCAAAAACAGAACACAAAATGCAAAATTATCAACGAAATTCGGAATCTGCAGTAATTTTATACCTCTTATTACAAAATTTTTATTCAATCCTTAATTTGTGAAATAAAACACAAAATTCTAAAACAAACCACAAAAATTCCTTCTCAAACTTCTAGCCATTAGCTCTTTGTTCTTTTTGTATGTACATAATTGGATTTTGAATCCAGAAACAGAAGCAAAAAATTCAAAGCGAGAAAAAGAAATAAAGCCTAAAGAAATTTCGTTATACTTAGCCAAAACTTTTGTTTACTTAATTGCCTACACTTCTCAATTGAGACCAAGCCCCTACACTCCATATTTAAAATATAGAGGTAAAAAAAAGTCAAAAACAGCTGAGAAAATTAAAAATTTGCAGAATTTCATACTTGCAGTGCAAAACTTATAGTAATATTTGATTCAGAGTTTCAAGAAGAATACAAAAGTCTTCAGATAAGCAGCAAAATAAAAAAATTTAATTAATTTTCAACTTTTTCCCAAAAATTTGAGCAATTCTAATAAATTCAAAGAGTAAAAATAAAAACTACGAAATTTTCAGTAAAAATCAAAATTTGTATACCCTTTCAACTTTTATATCCAAAAATTATAAACTTTTCAAATTTGAATTTCAAAAATATATCATATTTATTATTATCAAAGTTGATTAGGTTAGCAATAATCAACTTTCACGTAACTACGTATGTATTTGAAAAATTCAAAGTGTTTAGAAAAACTTCACAACTTATTACAAAGTAGATAGTTTGAAAATTTAAACAGTAAAAAACTATTATTTTTGATACTTGAACATAGTTTTCTATCAGAACACATAAAAAATTATTTTTTGAGCGCTTTACTGAGTATTTCTGCGAGCGACGACATAATTTATCAAATTGCAAAAACGTCCCGAAAACATTGTTTTCAGTACATACAATAAAAATCTTGTTATGTTTTATGTTTTTAATGCTATTATAAAATACAAAAATTTGGTATATTTATTATTATTATTATTATTTTTTTTTTTTTTTTTTTTTTAGGACTGCGTTACATTTTACCTTGAGGGGGAGGGGGGTCTGGTTCAAGCTCGTGTGACAGGTTGTGACACAAGGAGAAGGGGGTAAAGATTCTGGAAATAGCGTTACGTTATTTATGGACAGTCCCCATTTTGCGAACGTATATCACTTATCCTGAATATCTTTTCTCACCTTTTCACCAGCTTGAATCGAGAAATTCAGCTTTAAAAGTGCTGGACGTGCTGCTTTTGTGTATCTTAGGGTCACATCCTGGAATTCTACACGTCCTGTAGATGGCCAATCTGTTAATGATCCATGAGGTAATTTACTATTGGAGTCTTCTTCGTTTTCTATTTGCAGGAATTGTAAAATTCGCTCTACAGATATCATTCTGGTCAAAGAGTCACAAAACATGAAAGATCCCCATTGTAGTAAAATACATAGATGATTCATCTGGGACAGATAAAAAGCAACATCGCCAAGCCATGAATTTTTGTCACCTGAAACAAGGTACTGATGTTGAAAAATTATGTGAGGTATGAATAATTTACAGTTCTTGTATTTCTCTTTATCAAATTAACAGTGAAGAAAATGGTGTGATAACTGATTCACGCTATATCGTAGATTTAAGAAGAAACTGTCTTTATTTGTTTCGCCTAAACCTGGAAATTGCAGATATCAAATTATTTCAACCTGCTTTGAGAATGATCAAAGTAAATGTGACAACGGTGACAAATGCAGTTGAAAATAAATCCAGCCACATTCGAAATGCATCAGCAGACGCAATACTTAGAAAATACACTTTCGAATGAATGTCTTGTCGAGAATCAAATTCGTTGCAAACTACTTCTTCAGCCTTGTGAGATCGAATCGTTGCAAGCCCTGACAAAGATGAGTTCACATGTGATAACACTGGATTTTTTCCTATATTGGGAAATTTTTTTTATTGGTACAAAAGGAAAAATGTTACACCAAAATCGTAAATAACGTAGGGACATAGAAACATCATATTAAAAATAAATCTTTTATAACTCGTTTGAACATGATTTACCAACAGTTTCCAGTCTCCACAAATCACGAGCTGTCAATACATAGACATCTATAGATATCCAAAAAATGTAGCCAATCAGAACAATTGGAATAATGATCCAGGAGTTCATTATTGTCATGAAAAGAATCATTCCCAGAGCAATTGATATCAGTTGAAGTGTTTCAGTTAAAAAATTAGGCAAGTACTCGTCAAGACATCCTGTGTCTTTTGAAAAGCGATTCAAAATGCGACCTTAAAAAATGTAATGAATCGAAATTAATTTTCCATCGTTATTGAAACATATCGAGATTTTTCAATACCTGCAGAATTCAGATCGAAGAACCGCATTGGAGCTTTCAAGAGATTCGAAAACATTGAATCGTGCAGATTACTACTTGATTTCACAAAAACTTTGAAAAAAATTACATTTTTGAAAATGCATAGAATGACCGTAGTAAACACAAAGATTCCATAAATCAACAACCCATAATCTTGAGCCAGATTGAATTCTTCTCGGGTTATGCTTTCTCCATTAGCACTATCATTGCTCAATAGTAGACTACTCGGGTGGATAATTTCAGAAACACTATTATTATCATTACGTGCTGGTGTAGTCAAGTTTTTTGGGTAAGAATTGGCCCGTCGAGTCCAGAAAAGTAGCCATACGTACGTACCACTCGCGAACAATTGTACAGCAATGGAAATAAGTATTAAGAATAGAAGATACCAAATTGAGGCACTTGCTCGATAGTATTTCCAAAAAAGAGCTTTCGACATCGATCCTTTGGCTATCAACTCTTCAGTTTCTTGAGGTTCTTCTTCCTCATCCCCATGGGCATTTTCTATGCTCAGAAAATCATTTTCTACGTCATTATAAAATTTATACAGTGAATTATCATTTTTTTGGAAATTCAGGATTGATGAAGATTGGAAAAAATCTGGGCGTTCTTGCATTATTTCGGCGAATGTACCGATATTTGCGATTTCTCCCTGAAAATACAGATGTAAAAGTATTTTAATCTAATTTCGGATGACTTTCATGACTCGTTGATACTCATTACATCCATGTAATTTACTCACATTACGAAGAAAAATAATATTCTTCATTTCACGTAGATATTGCAGTTGATTTGTAACAACAATGATTGTTTTGGAATGCAAATATCCTGTGATGCATTTTTCGAGCAATAATTTTCCTATTTGAGGATCTACTGCAAAGAACGGGTCATCGAGTAAATAAATGTTTGCATCTCTGTACACAGCTCTGAAATAATGATTCAATCATTGAAACTTCGACTGATGTTCCATCAAGCTTAGTTATTTTGGAACTGTTTTCTCCATTTTCTTCAACCTTGCAAGATTCACCCGAGCACGTTGACCCCCACTCAAAAAAGCTCCTTTTTCCCCCACCAAAGTATCGTCTCCATGAGGCAATTGCGCGAAAACTCTATCAAGGGCACAAGCTCTTACAACGTTGTTGTACTTTTCTTCACAAAATTTTTCACCGAAAATTATGTTCTGTCTCAAAGTTCCAGGAAACAGCCAAGGCTCTTGACTAGCATAAGACACTTGACCATGGATATGGATGTTGCCCCTTGAAATTGGTAGCTCTTTCAATAACAATTTCAGCAACGAACTCTAGAACGTAACCGAATATTATTTATTGAATTTATTATTTAGCGTAGTCTTAAAGTCATTACTTTTCCGGAAGCAACAGGACCAACAACTGCATACAATTTTCCTCTCTCAATTGAAATATTCACATCACGAAACACATTTTCAGTATTTCCACTTGAAATATCGTTCCACGATGCATAGACATGATCGACTTTAATGTCAATGTTTGTTTTTTGTTTGTTGAAAGCTAGTTCTTCAATTTGCTTTTGTTCCTCTAACAGTAAAAATTCCTAAGAAGAAATGAAATATTTTCATTTCCACGAATATAACTGTAGCACAAAATACTTTGCTACTTACCTGAATTCTTTGTATAGATACTAGAGCTTCCGTTGTATATGAAACACCAATTGGCAAAAAAATACTCAAGGAAATTTTGAGCATATTAACGAATGGGAGTATAGAAAAAACTTGTCCAACTTTAAATTTGTAGCCTTGCATTGCATAGGTCAAAATGATCATAAATAGAGCAACTTTGTCTGTTATTTCAAAAGTCGATCTATTATACGCTCTGATATATGATATCCAGGTTATGACTTTTATCTCACATCTGCAAATAACGAAGGTTACAAATGGTGCATAAATTGATTATTTATTGAGTTCTCTGCAATTTTTACCTGCGAGCTTTAAATACCAAATCAGCAAAGAAAGTTTCCCATGCGTACATTTTTATTAACTTCATGCCCCTTAATATTTCGTATACTAGTCTTAGACGTTCATCAGTTTTAATAGCAGTTTTCATTCGGAATTTAGAACTCAAGAATCCTAGGAAACCTGGTGAAAATTAAGTATTGTTGGTGATAAAATATTTTCTATCCAAAGTTTAGATTTTAAATAGATTTGTTATCCATTGAGTCATAAATTACGATGAACTTTTATATGTTCTTCAAAAATTCATAATTCAATTGGTATAGAAGCTTCTATTATTAACCCACTTTCAAAATCATTATTCACCATCTCATTTTTCCGCAATATTGAAAACAATGATATTTGTATAATAACTGTCCGAACACTGTTTACGTTACATAACCGTTTATATTACAAAACTATTTATATTACATAAAAAAAAAACCTAAGTTTACAGGCTTCAATCTTGAAAACTGATATACAGTCAATTTTGTCACAAAATAATGACACCTTCGACACTGTAAAAAAAATGTATTTAATCTCAAAACAATCAAAAACGTAAAAAAACTTTAAAATGGGTCTAAATTTTAAAAATTATCGTTTGCTGTCAAAATTTCTAAAATTTAAAAAAATATCAGTGCTGTATCGAGAAAAATATCGAAAAGTGTCAGAATTTTTGAAAAAAACCTTCTAATTTTAAACTGTCATTACATATACATAATAGGCAATAGTGCGACAAAAATGATAAAATCTTTAACACTGTAAAAAAAAATATATTAAGTCTCAAAACTTCAAACTGTAATCCATTACCAAAACTGTCGAAACTATTAAAAAATTTGATAATTCCTTGATTGAGCTTTTAGTTCATATAAAACAATTATTTCTGTCATTTACTAAGTTACCGTCAGTTTCATAATGAAATGCATAAAATTATTTATTCGTTTTGTATGACATGTATTATGTTACGCCTTCTGATAACTGATATCACGTAAAGGTGAGAATTAATGATTTTCCCATTATCTTTTTTTGTACTATTATGCGACACTTTGTTTTTCTAATAGACATATTTTTGACCAATACAAACATCATTCTTTTTTCGCAATTGTTTGTTTCATATTTAATATAGTTCAGCATTAATTTTTACACTTCTTGATTTCTTTTGTAATTTATACATCTATCTAACAATCATTCGTATGGACTCATTATTCCAAAATAAATATGCAGTACATTTCTTAGCTTTCAGAGATAGATTTCAACTTATTCTTTTATTATTATGATATAATTTCCTTATACAAAGAATTATAAATTTCCAAAACGAAGAATTTCTCAATTCTATCTCAAATTTTTTTTTCATTGATATACAAATACGAGGATTAATTACCATGAACCATAACGCATTCCAAAACGAGGAATAAGATTCCAAAAACCGAGGCCATCCCAACAATTTCGTACACCATGTAATTCACAATCACTAACTGTATGGGAACAATCCAGACATAATGTAAATATGGCATGATGTTTTCGAACCTCGCAACATCGTTTGCCATCAAAACCACAGCTCGTGCTTGAGTTGCTTCGTTACATAATGGACCAGCCAATCGCATTGACTAAAACACAAATTTTGATTTTCATGATACAAAATCTGTTTTAAATATACAGGAAATTTCACTCTCTTACTTTTCTGAAAATAAGAGAACACGTTGAGACGCGTAATTTTTGTCCGATGTGCATCAACTCGAAATGCACGTAACGTTCCATCACAAAAGTCAATACTGAGATTATCACTATTTCACTGGCAAAAATGCAAGCCTCGTTTATAGTTGTCTCATGTAAAGTAAAGTACATTATGAGGTTTTTTAAAACTCTTCTTTGGAGTATTCTGCAATTACACAGGAATTGGTTGAAGCAGGTTTGACTCTTGTTAAGAAGTTATGGTGAACATCAAAATATTTAACAATGATGTACTATTGTACTTGATTTGATAAAGTTCGATGTAATTAAAAAAACTTCCTATTTCGTCGGATTCTGTTAAATTATAACTACTTCCAATGAGTTTTGAGCATTTTGAAATTATTTGTACATACTTGAAATGTCGTACTTTAGAACTAAATCTACCACAAACATTTGTCCACCGCAAGCAAGAAAAGACCGATAATGTATTCTTATCATTGCATAGAGAAGTTTAGGTTTTCTGTCCTTCGTATGAGCACAATTCATTTCTTCGTTCCAGTATCTGAAAAAGTTGCTGACTATAATTCTATTTAAACAGATGAGGTTTAAAATTATTTCATACCTTTCAAGTTCGTCTCCTAAAATTTGGCTACTATCGTCAGAAGGAACATCATACAAGTCTTTTTCAGTTAAACTAGTTGGGCGTTTTTCGAAAATCAATGGTTTTAGCCACCTGCATTAAAAGTATCGTTGAAGTTTATTATCATGGAAACCAGTTGAAAATTTCCAAATGGTTTTTCAATTGGAAGACCAACTAGACAAATTGCCGTTTGTTCAATTGGTTTTCGAATTGCTTTGATCAGTTGGAAAATTATTTACCAGAAAAACTTACTTCAACAATTACAATTAATTTTCCAAATAGAAATATACTAAGGTTTTCCTTTGAATGTTGCATTTGGACGAACTAGATGGATTTTCACATGTATATACGAATATTTTTCTAATTGGAAGATTAATCGGAAAATTCCCGCAGTGTTTTAATACTTACCAAAATAATAATATGCTTAGAATATTGGCACTCTCTCTGGGATTATGATTTTGCAGCTTTTCCTTCTTGTCCATGACAATCAGTTTTTTTTTTCCTTTTATTTTCATAGACACATTATCATAAAAAAAGATGATATTCTAGTGAAAAACGAGTTTCAACATTTTTTTAGGAGATGTACTGTGTAAAAACCTCGCTTTTTATGAGCTTTTTAAACGATTCAAAGTAGTTAAAGGTGAGCGTTTTCATACAAAGGCTTATCTACTAAACTCATTTATATAGATAAACGTTCCACGCTCGAGTAAAGCAATAACAGAAGTAAGACAATATTTTTTTTTTCATGGAATACGTTTTAACTAACATGTAAATTAGTGACTTTCATTTATCAAATTTTCGTAGAAATGGGTATGTGAATTTTGATAAATAAAATAATCCTGATAAACGAAATCGAATCTGGCTATATTCTCAGTATGATATAATTTTATTTCATTTATCAGGATTACTTCTAAATACACTTTTATTGGCCTATTTTCGTTATGAATTTCCCGAATTTCCCAATCTGATCAATCCAATATCATGTGAAATATTTGTAAGGAAATTTTTGGAAGCAGAGAAAAAAGTTCAACCGACCGATAAATTTAAAAAATACGAGTTTTTAATGGTGTCTACTTGTATAACTTGAGTTACTAGAATTTTGTATCTACTTCAAAAATCATTTTTCAAGTTCAAAGTTAAAAAACCTGAACAATCCTATTTATGTACAAATCAAAAAATTATTTACATATTTTTACACAAACTTTTTCAAATCTGCTTTTCATTTATAACTTATATGTCAATCGGCAGACCATCTCTGAATGCTGATCTGTTCGAAACACCCATATAGACTGACGCTTCCGGCTGAGAAATCTATCCCTCCGAAGAACAATTTTCTACGATGATGGACGATTTAGTTCCAAAAAAAATTAAATATCAAATATCATGTTAACAAAACACAAACTGCAAAGACTTATGCGTTTGAGGACACACAAAATAGAAGCCGACATGAAATGGAAAACATTTGGGCCTTGACTCGAGAGAACAAATACATATTGTCCATTTTGTTCGAGAACCAAGAAGTTTTCCCCCAACTGATAGGAACAAAGGCGGTTAATGGTTTATTAAAAGGACAATGTACAGAAAGTATTTTGAACACTTTTTCAGGTAGTTTGCGAAAAAATACTTCTCGGATGGAGCTACTCCAGGTCAATCATCCTTCCGGGATTATTAATGTCGGATCACACTTCAGGAACGTTAGCTGCACTTTTGCGGCAATGCGCGAACCCAAATGGGAATCCTTCGGAATCGTCAAGAGCTGCTGTTCCCGACAGTCTTCAAAAGCGCCTTCACAATGTTTTGCGTGAAATGAGTAAAGAGTTTAGTATTTCTACCTCACATTTAAAAGATACACATTCAACTTAGTGCCTACATTTGAACCATCACATACTTAGAGACTTCCCATCTACATAATTCTTAGTGCCTTTACAATTGTAAACGAAATTCTCATTAATAAAATGAACTTTTCCTCTAGAACAATGAAGAATTTGTGAAAATGGGTTTGAGAATCTTTCATAGTCACACTCAAGCCTTTACATATCCATCTGTTTCAAGAACGAGCTTCCTAAAGTAACTATCATTTTGCTGCAGCAAAATACTAGGTCTATCAAACTCTACGATTTCGCCTTCATGTAGAACAAGAATCTTATCGCTATTCATGATAGTTTGCAACCGATGAGCGATTGTCAATACGGTACAACTTTGAAACATCGCTTCCAATGTCTTCTTGATTAAGGCTTCCATTTTGGGATCAACGTTGGCTGTCGCTTCGTCTAAGATGAGCACTTTATTCTTCCGCAGTATTGCACGCACGAGGCAAATCAATTGTTTCTGCCCAGCACTGAAATTTCTGCCGTTATCCAAAACATGGTGATCGAGGCTTGAAATCGTATTCTTCAAGCCCACGACTTCGAACGCAGACCATATATCTTCATCGTCATATTCGCGGAAGGGATCCACATTTTCGCGCAAAGTTCTGGAAAAAAGCATGGGATCTTGGGGGATAATTGACATTCTTGTCCGAAGGTCTTTAAGTCTTGGTTCGGAAATGTCGATTTCGTCTATTGTTATTTTTCCTTCGAAATTAGCAAGGCGAAATAATGCAGCGACGATGGATGACTTTCCAGCTCCTGAACATCCAACTATGCCGATCTGGTGGAAAGAATAACTGTTTAAATTCAACTTATTGTCAGTCATTTTTTACATGAAATAATTATTGAGCCAGTGTAAATGATATGTTGGCCACGTTGTTAAATAAATTTTGAATGTCAATGTATTTTTTCAGTAAGGGGCTGTCCATAAATTACATAACGCTCTTAGGGGGGAGGGTATCTAGCAGAACGTTACGTAACAAATTGTAAATGACTTCATGTACCTTTGATCGGCGTGAACAATCGATATATTTTCCATTCCAAGAATGCTATGTTATTAAAATCTAAAAGTAGTGTATTGAAAAAGTCATTTCAATTCGACACAAGTAATTTTGATCCAAAACCCTAAAGATTTAATTCTTATTTCAACGAATAAAGCAAATTGAAAAATACCTAACGGAGTTCCAAATTTGCAATATTTTCTACTGTATAAATAATGTTAGTTTCGAAACTTTATTGAATTCTGTCCCTGAATTCAAAGTCACTGAATTCTGAAGGATATAGATGGAAACAACTTTTGAAAAAATTACGAAAATTTAAAAAAACATTATTATTACTTCTAATATTCATTTTCTGCTAATCGGGGAATATTGCAAAAACAGAACACAAAATGCAAAATTATCAACGAAATTCGGAATCTGCAGTAATTTTATACCTCTTATTACAAAATTTTTATTCAATCCTTAATTTGTGAAATAAAACACAAAATTCTAAAACAAACCACAAAAATTCCTTCTCAAACTTCTAGCCATTAGCTCTTTGTTCTTTTTGTATGTACATAATTGGATTTTGAATCCAGAAACAGAAGCAAAAAATTCAAAGCGAGAAAAAGAAATAAAGCCTAAAGAAATTTCGTTATACTTAGCCAAAACTTTTGTTTACTTAATTGCCTACACTTCTCAATTGAGACCAAGCCCCTACACTCCATATTTAAAATATAGAGGTAAAAAAAAGTCAAAAACAGCTGAGAAAATTAAAAATTTGCAGAATTTCATACTTGCAGTGCAAAACTTATAGTAATATTTGATTCAGAGTTTCAAGAAGAATACAAAAGTCTTCAGATAAGCAGCAAAATAAAAAAATTTAATTAATTTTCAACTTTTTCCCAAAAATTTGAGCAATTCTAATAAATTCAAAGAGTAAAAATAAAAACTACGAAATTTTCAGTAAAAATCAAAATTTGTATACCCTTTCAACTTTTATATCCAAAAATTATAAACTTTTCAAATTTGAATTTCAAAAATATATCATATTTATTATTATCAAAGTTGATTAGGTTAGCAATAATCAACTTTCACGTAACTACGTATGTATTTGAAAAATTCAAAGTGTTTAGAAAAACTTCACAACTTATTACAAAGTAGATAGTTTGAAAATTTAAACAGTAAAAAACTATTATTTTTGATACTTGAACATAGTTTTCTATCAGAACACATAAAAAATTATTTTTTGAGCGCTTTACTGAGTATTTCTGCGAGCGACGACATAATTTATCAAATTGCAAAAACGTCCCGAAAACATTGTTTTCAGTACATACAATAAAAATCTTGTTATGTTTTATGTTTTTAATGCTATTATAAAATACAAAAATTTGGTATATTTATTATTATTATTATTATTTTTTTTTTTTTTTTTTTTTTAGGACTGCGTTACATTTTACCTTGAGGGGGAGGGGGGTCTGGTTCAAGCTCGTGTGACAGGTTGTGACACAAGGAGAAGGGGGTAAAGATTCTGGAAATAGCGTTACGTTATTTATGGACAGTCCCCATTTTGCGAACGTATATCACTTATCCTGAATATCTTTTCTCACCTTTTCACCAGCTTGAATCGAGAAATTCAGCTTTAAAAGTGCTGGACGTGCTGCTTTTGTGTATCTTAGGGTCACATCCTGGAATTCTACACGTCCTGTAGATGGCCAATCTGTTAATGATCCATGAGGTAATTTACTATTGGAGTCTTCTTCGTTTTCTATTTGCAGGAATTGTAAAATTCGCTCTACAGATATCATTCTGGTCAAAGAGTCACAAAACATGAAAGATCCCCATTGTAGTAAAATACATAGATGATTCATCTGGGACAGATAAAAAGCAACATCGCCAAGCCATGAATTTTTGTCACCTGAAACAAGGTACTGATGTTGAAAAATTATGTGAGGTATGAATAATTTACAGTTCTTGTATTTCTCTTTATCAAATTAACAGTGAAGAAAATGGTGTGATAACTGATTCACGCTATATCGTAGATTTAAGAAGAAACTGTCTTTATTTGTTTCGCCTAAACCTGGAAATTGCAGATATCAAATTATTTCAACCTGCTTTGAGAATGATCAAAGTAAATGTGACAACGGTGACAAATGCAGTTGAAAATAAATCCAGCCACATTCGAAATGCATCAGCAGACGCAATACTTAGAAAATACACTTTCGAATGAATGTCTTGTCGAGAATCAAATTCGTTGCAAACTACTTCTTCAGCCTTGTGAGATCGAATCGTTGCAAGCCCTGACAAAGATGAGTTCACATGTGATAACACTGGATTTTTTCCTATATTGGGAAATTTTTTTTATTGGTACAAAAGGAAAAATGTTACACCAAAATCGTAAATAACGTAGGGACATAGAAACATCATATTAAAAATAAATCTTTTATAACTCGTTTGAACATGATTTACCAACAGTTTCCAGTCTCCACAAATCACGAGCTGTCAATACATAGACATCTATAGATATCCAAAAAATGTAGCCAATCAGAACAATTGGAATAATGATCCAGGAGTTCATTATTGTCATGAAAAGAATCATTCCCAGAGCAATTGATATCAGTTGAAGTGTTTCAGTTAAAAAATTAGGCAAGTACTCGTCAAGACATCCTGTGTCTTTTGAAAAGCGATTCAAAATGCGACCTTAAAAAATGTAATGAATCGAAATTAATTTTCCATCGTTATTGAAACATATCGAGATTTTTCAATACCTGCAGAATTCAGATCGAAGAACCGCATTGGAGCTTTCAAGAGATTCGAAAACATTGAATCGTGCAGATTACTACTTGATTTCACAAAAACTTTGAAAAAAATTACATTTTTGAAAATGCATAGAATGACCGTAGTAAACACAAAGATTCCATAAATCAACAACCCATAATCTTGAGCCAGATTGAATTCTTCTCGGGTTATGCTTTCTCCATTAGCACTATCATTGCTCAATAGTAGACTACTCGGGTGGATAATTTCAGAAACACTATTATTATCATTACGTGCTGGTGTAGTCAAGTTTTTTGGGTAAGAATTGGCCCGTCGAGTCCAGAAAAGTAGCCATACGTACGTACCACTCGCGAACAATTGTACAGCAATGGAAATAAGTATTAAGAATAGAAGATACCAAATTGAGGCACTTGCTCGATAGTATTTCCAAAAAAGAGCTTTCGACATCGATCCTTTGGCTATCAACTCTTCAGTTTCTTGAGGTTCTTCTTCCTCATCCCCATGGGCATTTTCTATGCTCAGAAAATCATTTTCTACGTCATTATAAAATTTATACAGTGAATTATCATTTTTTTGGAAATTCAGGATTGATGAAGATTGGAAAAAATCTGGGCGTTCTTGCATTATTTCGGCGAATGTACCGATATTTGCGATTTCTCCCTGAAAATACAGATGTAAAAGTATTTTAATCTAATTTCGGATGACTTTCATGACTCGTTGATACTCATTACATCCATGTAATTTACTCACATTACGAAGAAAAATAATATTCTTCATTTCACGTAGATATTGCAGTTGATTTGTAACAACAATGATTGTTTTGGAATGCAAATATCCTGTGATGCATTTTTCGAGCAATAATTTTCCTATTTGAGGATCTACTGCAAAGAACGGGTCATCGAGTAAATAAATGTTTGCATCTCTGTACACAGCTCTGAAATAATGATTCAATCATTGAAACTTCGACTGATGTTCCATCAAGCTTAGTTATTTTGGAACTGTTTTCTCCATTTTCTTCAACCTTGCAAGATTCACCCGAGCACGTTGACCCCCACTCAAAAAAGCTCCTTTTTCCCCCACCAAAGTATCGTCTCCATGAGGCAATTGCGCGAAAACTCTATCAAGGGCACAAGCTCTTACAACGTTGTTGTACTTTTCTTCACAAAATTTTTCACCGAAAATTATGTTCTGTCTCAAAGTTCCAGGAAACAGCCAAGGCTCTTGACTAGCATAAGACACTTGACCATGGATATGGATGTTGCCCCTTGAAATTGGTAGCTCTTTCAATAACAATTTCAGCAACGAACTCTAGAACGTAACCGAATATTATTTATTGAATTTATTATTTAGCGTAGTCTTAAAGTCATTACTTTTCCGGAAGCAACAGGACCAACAACTGCATACAATTTTTCTCTCTCAATTGAAATATTCACATCACGAAACACATGTTCAGTATTTTCACTTGAAATATCGTTCCACGATGCATAGACATGATCGACTTTAATGTCAATGTTTGTTTTTTGTTTGTTGAAAGCTAGTTCTTCAATTTGCTTTTGTTCCTCTAACAGTAAAAATTCCTAAGAAGAAATGAAATATTTCCATTTCCACGAATATAACTGTAGCACAAAATACTTTGCTACTTACCTGGATTCTTTGTATAGATACTAGAGCTTCCGTTGTATATGAAACACCAATCGGCAAAAAAATACTGAAAGAAAGTTGGAGCATATTAACGAATGGGATTATAGAAAAAACTTGTCCAACTGATATTTTGTAGCCTTGCATTGTATAGGTCAAAACGATGAAAAATAGAGGAACTTTGTCTGTTATTTCAAATGTTGATCTATTATAAGCTCTGATATATGATATCCAGGTTATGACTTTTATCTCACATCTGCAATTAACAAAGGTTATGAATGTAGTATTTATTATGCACTGAGTTCTCTGCAAGTTTTTACCTGCGGGCTTTGAATACTAAATCAGCAAAGAAAGTTTCCCAAGCGTACATTTTTATTAACTTTACACCTCTTACTATTTCATTTACCACTCTAAGACGTTCATCAGTTTTTATAGCAGTTTTCATTCGGAATTTAGAATTTAGGAATCCTAGGAAACCTGATGAAAATTGGGTATTGTTGGTGATATGTAAATTATTTGCTGAAGTTATGATATGTAATTGATCCCTGGCCTACGTTTAGCCATAAATTACAGTAAATGTCAATGTTTTCTTCAAAAATTTATAATTTCTTTACTATAAAAGTGTATATCACTGAACGTCGAAATCAATCGTTTTCCATTCTCAAGTGCACAAAATTTGAAAATTACATTATTTTAGTTTTATTCGAACATCAATAAGAATACAGTTTTTCTTCGGATACATACTGAGATTGGTATACTTCTTCTAAAACCAAACATCGTAAAAAAATGATTCAAATAGAGTAATAGATCAAATTTATTTTATAATATTTTATTTATATTTTTAATGAATCATAACTATTAAAATTATTGAAAATCTGTCAGAATTTCAAAAAATTGGAAACGTAAATTCGCTCAAATTTTCATGTATAATGCATATAATATACCTTACAATCAAAAAAATTCAATTTCTAAGGAAATTATACATTAGCAATATGGTTATTAAAACTACCGAAACTATTGCAATACTGTGAAATTCGTAAATATTATCTCAAACGTAAAAACTGATAGAAACATTAAAATTCTCTGGGAATAATAAAAATTGTTTAGTTAAAATTGTTGAAAAACTGTAAAATGTGTCTTATCTTTCAAAATCATTGTTCATTGTCAAAGTTTACATGAATATTAATAACTGTAAAATCTGTTCTTAAAACTGGCAGAATTATTAAAACAATCAAAAATACTAAGTTCATACTACGAAACTATAAAAACTGACAGAATAGTCAATATTGAGCAATATTTTACAAAAGTATTATATCGTGAACATTAAGAAAAAACTGTTTAAACTCTCTATAAACTGTAAAACAGCTACCCACTACAAAAACTGCCAAAACTATGAAAAAAATGGAAAATGTGTGTAAACTTTCAAAATCATTATTCACTCCCAAGGCTATCCAACATGTTTACAACTGTCGAACCTGTAAAAAAACTGTAATAAATTCATAGAATTTTGAAAACAATAAAAAAAAAGCTTAAAGTTTCAAACTGCCATTGCCTAGAGATAGGTAAGTATTGCTACAAAATTAATAAATCTTCAACACTGTAAAAAAACTGTATGAAGTTTCTAAACTTTCAAACTGTTTTTTACTGCCAAAACTGTTGAAACTATTGAAAAATTTAATAACTGTTGTGAATTTTTAACTTTGCATGGCTTATGTCATTTTTATAGACAGTAAAATTGCCCTATGTGAGCTTACAGTTCAACATACAACGCCAGCTCTTTTTTTGTCATTTACTAAGTTACCGTCAGTTTCATAATAAACTGCATGTAAATATTTATTCGTTTCGTGTGACATGTATTATGTTACGCCAACTGACAACAGATCTCACATGAAACTAGGAATTTATGACTTTTCCATTATCTTTTCATGTACTATTTTTATACACATTGTTTGTCTGACAGGCATATTTCTGACCAGAGTCCACGTTGTTATTTGTTCGCAATTGCTTGTTCCATAATTAATACAGTTTATCATTAATTTGTACACTTTTATTTATTTTTTGATTTCTGTATGCATCTAATAATCATTTGTATGTGAATTCCAATTCCAAAATAAATTTGGAATACATTCCTTAGCTTTCAAAGATAGAATTCGATGGAAAACGATAAAATTTCCTTATTCAAAGAATGATGAATATGGAAAATGAAAGATTTCTCAATTCTATCTCACACTGTTTTCATATAAATATGAGGATTAATTACCATGAACCATAACGCATTCCAGAACGAGGAATAAGATTCCAAAAACCGAGGCCATCCCAACAATTTCGTACACCATGTAATTCACAATCACTAACTGTATGGGAACAATCCAGACATAATGTAAATATGGCATGATGTTTTCGAACCTCGCAACATCGTTTGCCATCAAAACCACAGCTCGTGCTTGAGTTGCTTCGTTACATAATGGACCAGCCAATCGCATTGACTAAAACACAAATTTTGATTTTCATGATACAAAATCTGTTTTAAATATACAGGAAATTTCACTCTCTTACTTTTCTGAAAATAAGAGAACACGTTGAGACGCGTAATTTTTGTCCGATGTGCATCAACTCGAAATGCACGTAACGTTCCATCACAAAAGTCAATACTGAGATTATCACTATTTCACTGGCAAAAATGCAAGCCTCGTTTATAGTTGTCTCATGTAAAGTAAAGTACATTATGAGGTTTTTTAAAACTCTTCTTTGGAGTATTCTGCAATTACACAGGAATTGGTTGAAGCAGGTTTGACTCTTGTTAAGAAGTTATGGTGAACATCAAAATATTTAACAATGATGTATTATTGTACTTGATTTGATAAAGTTCGATGTAATTAAAAAAACTTCCTATTTCGTCGGATTCTGTTAAATTATAACTACTCCCAATGAGTTTTGAGCATTTTGAAATTATTTGTACATACTTGAAATGTCGTACTTTAGAACTAAATCTACCACAAACATTTGTCCACCGCAAGCAAGAAAAGACCGATAATGTATTCTTATCATTGCATAGAGAAGTTTAGGTTTTCTGTCCTTCGTATGAGCACAATTCATTTCTTCGTTCCAGTATCTGAAAAAGTTGCTGACTATAATTCTACTTAAACAGATAAGGTTTAAAATTAATTCATACCTTTCAAGTTCGTCTCCTAAAATTTGACTACCGTCGTCAGAAGGAACATCATACAAGTCTTTGTCAGTTAAACCAGTTGAGCGTTTTTCGAAAAACAATGGTTTCAGCCACCTGCAATAATGTTATTGTTTTTTAAAATATTCAATTGGATTTTTATTTCTTGTCTCAATTGAAAACCAACTGAAAAAATGGCCATTTTTCAATCATTTCTTTAGTTCGTTTTGTCCCATTGAAAAATTTTTTACACGAAAACTAATGTAATAAATATAATTAGTTTTTCATTTAGAAATCTAATCCAATTAGATTTTCCAGTTGAACAACCCAACTGGAAAACCAGTTAAAAATCCAATTTGAAATTTTTATCAGGATTCAAATACCCACCAAAATAATAAGATGCCTAGAATATTTGTACTCTCTCTGGGATTACGATTTGGAAGCTTTTCCTTTTTGTCCATGACAATCAGTTTTTTCTTAATTTCTATTGGCACATTTTAATAAAAAAATATAACTATAGCGAACTCCGAGTTTAGAAAAGTCCTGAGGAGATACACCGTGTAAGAACCTCGCTTTTTATGAGCTTTTTGAACACTATAAATTAGTTTATGTAAACATTTTCATGCAAAGGCTTATCTACTAACCTTACTTATATCGATAAAGTTTCACGCTCGAGTTAACGTTTTTTTACAAGTAATGAGATACTGTTTTTTGTTGTTTTTTTAATTCGTTTCCACTAATACACATCATATAATCGTACTTCATTTATCAGGATTATTTTTAAACATACATAGAAATCATCGGTAAATTTTCGTTACGAATTTCATCAATTTCCCAGTCAAATGAATCCAATATTATGTAAAATTTTTGTGATGAAATTTCGAAAAGCAAAGAAAGAAGTTACTGAACCGATAAATTTAAAAAAATGTTCTCATTTATTATCAAATAAATTATTTTTTTTTATATTTAATAATTTTTTTAAATTATTTTTGTTCCCAAACTTACTAGAATAATTATTTATAATTTAAAGATTATTTTTCATTTCCAATCACAAATCGAAATCCCTCAAAAATCAACCGAAGACATTCTACTAATTTTACAGTTTCAAAAAAACCGACACGCCAAGGTAGATTTTCTTTTGTTCTACATTGCTGTTTTTCACTAAATTTGACATTTGTTGACATCCATTTAAAAAATTCTGTCTGAGAATCGTGTTTTTTGAAAACTTTACTTTAGAAAACAATTCGAAATCAATGGCGTCATCCAGTTTAACAAATATCCGCAAAAAGTAACATCTCAATTGTGTTCTTCACAACCATCATGGATCGTAAATTTGTGACATTTTTTCAGAACAAGTTCTACGACAAAAAATCGACCAGCTTCGTGTAGATCGCTAGAAATTAGTCCAAGATTGAAAAATTTTCCGCCCGAAGAAATCAGAAAAGTTTATGATACAGCAGAAACAAATTTTTCTTCAAGAATAAGTGACGAAAACAACCGAGGTGATGGACAGATTTTGGTACCGAGTGTATTTCCTAATGAAAATAGTCTGTCCCCAAATAATACGAAAAATGAAATATCTTTGAATGACTATGGCCAAGGTTTCGAAAATCAAAATCATGATGAAATGCGTGACCACAAGAATATTATTCCGATGAAAAGTGAGGAAAGTACACATTGGAAAAGTGGGGATTCCTCAAAGGTAAATTGGAGTAGTGAATTTTTGATTATGTTTTGAATTAATGGAATTTTTACATTTAAAGTACTGTTTATTTTAATCACTTATCCTGAATGAGTGTAATTTTTTAAAATTTTGTGACAATTATTTATTTTTTTGACCCTATTTCTTTAACAAAATATGTGACCTCATATCCATCTTCGTTTTCAAGTAGAAAGATTATTTTACATTTAAAAAATATGTTAATCAATACTGGTGACATAGAGTCAACGTTGGAGCAACATGAAAAAAAAATTTTAACGTCAATTTGCTATTATAAATGCAGTAAAAACATTTATCATGATAATAACCCTTGCAATTCAACTTTTACAAAATTTTGATGATTTTTGTAGAATCCCTTATCAAATCACCAAATACCTTATAAAATTTTCATTTTAAAAAGGTAAAAGATGAAACAAAACACTGATTTCTACGAACCAAAATTTTCTCCAGATTGGATGTCAACACCAAAACCCCGTTTTCAATGAGCAATTTGAAAATTCTCATGCTTGCCATCAAAACCCACCTCAAAACTTTGCACACGCCGTTTGCAATCGAGTTCATTCTAGATGCGCGCAAAATCTGCCAATCAATGCCAGAAAATGCCAGCACGAAAATTCCCCCCGAGTCGTTCATCACGAAACCGAACAAAGAAACCATCAACCTTCAAAATCTGGAATCATCTCAAATTACTCCTTCACTCCAGAAATGTTGCAAGATCAAACGTATTTACTAGCCATGTTAAAACGCCAAGAAATCCCTGAATCCGTAATTGCTCGACAATTCAATTCACTTTTGGATGAACAAAAAAGACAGCTCATCCACATGAAGCAATTTCCACGACAGGAACAAGATGAAAATCAAGTAGAAAGAAAAATCACAAGACCACAAGGAAACTGTAAACCCCAGTGGATGTCACATATTACACCCCCACGAATTTCCCAACATGATTGGGTGAAAATGCAAAACGAAAATCACAATTTTCAAAATTCGCATGCACGTGATTACTCCCAAAATTGCAAGAAAATTTTGGGACCTTCGAGTCTCTTGAAACTTAGGGTTTACAAGGATATTGTGAAGCCGCAAAAAAGCAATAATGGTCTGCAAGATCCGGAAATTGTGAAACAAAATTTGGAGACTTTGAAGGAGCTGGAATCGAGAACGGGATTTCGGGTATCGGAAAATTTTGGGAATCAACAGACGAGTGAAATTGAGAAATTTAGGCCTGAAAATTTTGTAGAGCAGTCGACGAATTGTCAGTGTTTTTTTCCTAATCAGAATGGAAATTTGCACCATGTTCGAGGAAGTAATTGCTACGAAAGACAAGATTTCCACGATAATATAGGAAATTATGCTTCGAGAGATAATGATCATTATCATGATTCTTGTCAGACAAAAATGGATGTGAGGGAAACAAATGCATATTATCCACAATCACACGATTGTTGTACTGGGGGGAAAAATGTACAATCAGCGTTTGTGAACTGAAATTATTTTTATAAGATCGTTTACCGGCATTTTTGGATGAATAAAAGAGAGTATTTGAGTCGTATTATTATATTTTTTATCCTTACTTATTTTTATTAATTATTAATAATGATAACGAAGAATTCAACGCAGAAGGCATTTTTCAGTATAATTTCTCAATAATTTTTCTTAAAGTACAGAAAAATCAGTAAGTACAGTAGTATACCAATATCAACATGAACTACATGAGTGTAGTTTCGAAAATATTTAATAAAACTGTAAGCGGAAAAAGGAACATGAAAAATATAATGTACGAGAAAACTTCTAGGTTATTACATCAAATTAGGGAAGGCAAAAAGGATTAATAGAAACCAAATGGTTTCGATAGTGTAAATTATAGTACTCGTAATGAAAAGTTTATCGGCTAGTCCAGCAGATACTTAAAAAGTTATGGAACAGCAGAAATATTTACAAAATTGACAGCATGAATTTTCGTAACAAGTGATCGCAGAATGAAAATTTCATGAGACAAAAATAATGAGGAAATAGCTTACATCACATAATTTTATAATAAAATATTATACAAACAAAAGCATGTATCAAGAGTGAGTGATCAAAGCCAAAAGAATTCAATCAATGAAACTTATTTTCTTATGCAATGATAAGAAATGAAGGCTCAAAATAAATATGCTTAAACGGTTTTATTTGTTTAACTGAACATTAATTTGCACAAATTATTCGTTATAAACTTGACACACTTTTGAGTAACATACAAGAACATATTATTTTGAAACGAAATTTTATAAAACTTTTCTGAATTCGGATTCCTGAAGTTTTGTAAATTTACGCTATGCAGAATCCTGGACCATTTGGTGGTTGGGCTGAAATTCCTCGTCTGTTCATTCGACAAGCATGTTCTTCCAAACGCTGCTCAACATTCGATATTTTTTCTGGCTCATCTCTCCATAAACGCTCGGCTACCGCACTTGCTCTCGGCCAAATTCGTGGATGGAAATTGTTCCTACATTACAAATTTTCAATTCAATGACATTCATTTTTCAGATTCCTCAGGAGCGTATTTTTCGATTCCAAAATATAATGAAAAATCATACTTGTCCACAAATTCACCCCACATGCATGCTTCTCCACCGATAAAAAGATTTTTATCTCCGTTGAAACGAGAATAATTGCATTGGTAAAATTTTTTCCAATCACCACCTCCATTTACATGGTCCAGATACCAACAGGTAGACAAAAGAGCTCGATAACCATGTCTCGTGATTTCATTTAATTCTGATATGAAATTTCCAGTCCAAACGTGGACTACAGTATTCTCTGGCATTATAACACCATTGTCAAATACCTGCATCAAAAGGACAAATATATTGAAATAAACAACAATTATAACCTGAATATATTTCGACAAAAACACATATTTCAATCACCTCTTGCCAAACGATAGAACTTTTACCCAAAAAATCCGTAATGTTCATCACTTTTGCGATGTATATTTCTTCAAGTTTTTTGTCATTCGCGATACCATGTGACGCCATGTAAGCTTTTATATCTGGATTACTATTCCAACAATCAAATGGAACTTCATCTCCTCCTAAATGTAAATAATCGTCAGGGAATCTCTGCGTCACTTCATCGAAGAGACTTTCCAAAAAACTATAAACTTCTGTATTTGTAGGGTTCAATGGGCCGGTTTCACCGTTTGGTTTTCCATCGGAACCTATCGTCAAGTAAGAAAAATAAATGAATAAATCGCAGCAACAAGGACTTGAAAAGTCGAAATGGATGTTTGAAATGTGTCTCTTATTAAAAGAGTAAATTTCGTACCATAACATTTTGTAAGTAAATCAGGTCTGCCCAATCCCCAGGAAGCAACGTGTCCTGGAGTGTCGAATTCGGCAATTACTCGGATTCCTCGTAGCCTCGCATAATCAATCACGTCGAGCATATTTTGTTTTGTGTAAATCATACTCGAGTGATAAGCTCCTTTCGCTGACAAATTGGGGAACTTCTCGCTTTGGTAAGGAAAACTATTGTCGTCTACGATATGCCAGTGTAAAACATTTAGCTTGTTGTAAGACATCGCATCGAGTGTTAAGAGAATATCTGAGACCGGTAAATAGTGCCTCGAGGTGTCTATCAAAAGGCCCCTATGCTTGAAATACGGCTTATCACTCATATATTGGGCCCTAATGCTGAGCTAAAGGATTAAATTCCGCTATGAGCGTACAGTTTTTCCTCAGTCTGGATTCGATTAGTGATGATCGAAAGACATCATTTCTACAATGATGTGTCATTCAATTGGCTTAGAACAGGCGCGTAGACAGAGGGTGGTTTTGGGGGTTCAAACTCTTTTGAAATAGGGATAAAATTACTATTTCGTGTAAAAATATCAAGAATTATAAAGATAAATGAAAGAATAGGCATTAAAAGAATAATGCAGGAAAATTGGTATAAGCACAAATTATCAAAAATGTTCTTTCTGAAATCTTAAGAAAATAACAAATGGTTTCATGTTAGTACTCAAATTAAACAATATTCAGGATTGTTAATTATGCTAACATAAAAATTGCAATCATCTTGTGTCTAGAAGAATTTTTACATTTAAAATTCTCATTATGAATAATGTTTGGTAAGGTGAACGTAGTAAACGAAAATGTGAAAAATCGTCCCAATATAATGAAACCGATTTTATGGTATGATTATACAGTAAAAAAATTTGAATTTACGAAAATCTAAAGAATCTGGAAAAATTCAAACCCCGAAGCATCGAATACTTGAAATCTTCACTAGAACTCCAGAAATATGCCAGAAAATCTTTTAAATCCTCCAAATTCTGAAAAAAAAACTGAATATTAAAGTATTAGGTATTCTGTGGAAGAGTTTTTTGAAACATCTGAGAAAAACTAATTAACTTTGAATTCTAGAGCAATAAATTTGAAAAAAACTTAGGCATCGACCTTCAATCTATATTAATACTTAAAATCTATGTATATACAAAAAAATTTTAGAAACTAATATAAATACTAATAAAACCAAAATATAAGAAATCTATTAACCACAAAAAATCTATGTAGGTGTGATTTTTCCGAAAATATATAAAATTACTAAAAAT
This sequence comes from Platygaster robiniae, assembly GCA_028476575.1. Lineage (NCBI taxonomy): Eukaryota > Metazoa > Arthropoda > Insecta > Hymenoptera > Platygastridae > Platygaster > Platygaster robiniae. The sequence goes on along the minus strand of CM052019.1, from coordinate 48,187,158 downwards.
CGATTTATAGTATATTTTGTAACAGGCACAGATGTGCGAATTTGGCGAAACGGGGAAATTACGGTCCGAGGCGAAGCCGAGGACTGTAACCCGTTTTGCCTTTGAGCACATCCGTGCCTGTTACGAACGTTATTTTATGTACCGAGGTCATAGAAAACGCGTTTAGAGATCTCGAGCAGGCATAGAAACGCGTTTTCTATGCCAGAGGTACATAAAATTTTATTCTAGAACATCGAATCCTAAGAATGTAGATACGTCTGTAACATATAAAAATACTAGAAAGATCAAAAAGTATTGAAAATCTGTGTGAAAGATACTGTTTTCTTCAAAATTTATTGAATTACTCAAGATCGTTGCAATTTGCAATACTTTGAGCATCAAATACTAAAAATCTATGAATATGCTAGAAAAAATTACGAACTTTTATAAATATTATATAATACGAAAATTCTGGAAGTCCATAAAAAACTGAAAATCTTTTACGCATAATTTTCTCAAAAATATAGAATTTCATTAAAATATTTTCAGAACTTTAATTTCTAGAGTATCGAATTCTTGAAAGCTATATAAAAATTCGTTTTATTATATGTGAAAATCTTCGAGTGAAGATTTATAAATGAACTTATGATAAAACAAAAAAAATCATGAAAAATATCAAAAGTAACAGAAAAAACATCTGAATCTCAGAAACTTGCATTGAAATCACAAAAACCGAATCCTACTATATTCAATACGAATATGAAAAATGCACTAATCTGGACTTCAAAAAATGAATAACTTTAAAATCCTGAAATCCAAAAAATTTTTAAATCCCGGAGAAAATAATTTTTTCCGGAACCCCCCCGAAAATGTTTTCTGCCTACGCCCCTGGCTTAGATAGTTCAAGTACAAATTTTTAACAAAACTGAATCGATATATTTAATAAATTTATGAAAATTTCACAGTTTTCACAGTTTTGATAGTTGAATAATTCATAACTATTGAAGCAAATTTTACTTCACTGAAATTTAGAGTCTGTAATAATACTGCGTAAATGTTACAACTGTTCGATATACTGTATATAAGGTAACTGCAAATTAACATTATTTTTACAGTCTGTAAAATTTTTCATGAGAGTCAAAACTTCGAAAAGTTATTTAAAAGATCTGAATCCTCAAGAAACAATGACAAACATGAAAATCATTTTTCACTGGAAAACCTGTCAACACTTTTCAAACTGTAATAAACATGTTGTTTCCTCCACAAAACGAACCAGAATCATCACTATTCAAATCCAAAATAATTTTCGAAAAAAACTAACAGTCTTCTCATCTCCAGTAGAAAACAGTAACTGTGAAAACGTTTCTAAACCACGTAGAACTCCCCAAACACTGTAAGCCATCAAAGTAGCTTCACCTGGTTCAGTCTTATCTATCATCAACTGATCTGAAAGTCAAATAGTCAAAATGTAAAAAGTCTTCAATGATGTTATCGATCTTCTATGTAAAAAAGAAAAAATTCCTACATTCCTCGTCCATAGACAAACTCGGCATTTCCATGCAACTCGATATGTTCATCACAGACATTTTTAATACTCGAAGAGAACCCAAGTTTTGGCCTTTTGGAAATTCCCCACTTATTTGTTTTGCTACTTTTAATTCGTGGTTGATAATTTGAATGTACCTTTCAGTAGCATTTTGCAATATTTCGCAGGTACCGTCATCAGAACTTAGCATCAACTGGAATTGAATGGATTTTGTTGACTGTTTACTTTTATCATGAAATATAAATGAAGATGATTACCTTAAATTGAAAGGAGGAATCAACAGTGAAGAAGGAATTAAAGACCACCCTATTTCTAACTTGTGGCCAAGGTTCACCTTTAGTTGCATTTACCCATGGCCCTGCATTTGCATGCCAATCTTGTGATTTGCTAAATGTCACCATAAAGGATACGGAAATGAACGCGAAAAGCCATCGATGAAAATTACTCATATTTGTAAAGATCTATGAAAAAACTGAAAAAGATGTATACGTTTTAAAAAATGCACATCACGACGATCCATAAAAATAAGTTCATATTAAACAAATGTACAATATGAACTTTTTTCGAAAGATGAGTTATTTTTTAACACACTTTACCTTAATTTTCTTAGCCCTTATGAACAAACAAAAAATAAGAAGTGTACTTCACGACGGTCGACTTGATACTAAGTTTTCTCTCTTTCGAGACTCATGGGTTACTGTTTATTTTTTATTGGGATCATCGGTCAAGTGCGACTGAATCAGTTTGATCAATTGATTGAAGCTCTGATTTACCGTTGTAACTTTGCCTGCTGGTTTATCTGGCTATGAAAGTTAATTAAGATTCGTAAAGATAAGCTACTTGCGAATTTCGTAATGTTGATTGTTGAATTGCATCGCAATTCATTCAAATATATCGAGATCGTATGCACTCTTTGATTACATGATCTTCGAGTTATAAAAATTGAGTGTAAATAATAAATAATTTTTTTTTAATTTTTTGAAGACTTGTATATCATATTCAATTTTTCTCATGACTTCAGGAAGTCACAGATTCGAAAATATTTGTAAATTGTTGGTGTAGGTCAAATTTTATGTTCACTGTTTCAAAAATTCAATATGAAAAAGAAAAAATTTCGTCATTCAGGATTTTTTTCACAGAAACATCGAACGTGTTTTTCATTGCTGTTATTTTTTCCAAACCACAATCGATGCTTATATATAATCAAGACACAAGTCAACATTGAAAAACAATGGAGAAATTGCCAAATAAAATTTTATCCATTTGTTTTTTTATTGCGTATTTCGCATTCGAGGTTTTTCCTCGGATATAAAAATCTTATCTACACGATACGTTTTCGTAATCGAGATTAATGTTTGCATACTCATATCATATTTTACCGTCGATCATAACTTTGCAAACTCTATGAACAAATTTATTTGAACAGTAATACAATAACTTTTAATTATACAGGTTCTTTAATGCATCTACAGCAAATTTTCGGTGACATAAATGAAGTTAAAGCAATAATTGTAAATTTTTTTTATTCTTTTGGTAAAATTGACAATTTAATAATACATTATGTAGCAAGGGGCAGAAGTAACCTTTTTACGGCGAGGGCCGATGGGTCCGTTTCGGAATGCACCCATCGGCCCTCGCCGTAAAAAGGTTTCTGCCCCGAGCTGCATATACTACTTTTTGTGAAAATAGCTTGAAAAGCCGTTTTCACGCCTGTGAAGCAAACATGAAGGGGCCCATTATTGAGTCGGTGAAATTATAGGTATACCTGCGCTTGGGGAGATGTCAGGGGACTCAGGGGATCTAGTCAAAAGACGTCTGGGCTTACGTTTTGTTCGTTATTTTCGACTGAAATCCATTACATCCTAGTCTAGAGGTGTATAATGTATACATTTAGGCGCACTTGACCCTAAGAATTCCTTATAGATCAGTTCTTTTGTATTTCGAATCCACGGATTACACCGCTCAATAATGGGCATCTTCAGGTTTGCTGAACAGGTGTGAAAAACGGCTTTTTAAAGCTATTTTCACAAAAAATTCTTTATCATAAAATTAAGAATTCTAAAATTCTCTATATTCTAGGCTCAAGTTAGAGATTATTTATAAATTCTGGAATTTCGTGTTTATTTTTTCAAAACTGCCCAAAAATCAACTTCAGAACTAGAGTGCAAGATCATCATATCCTCAGTACAATTTAGAAATCCTGTTTTTATTCTTCTAAGACCCAAAAAATTAAGTAAACGAAGTGGAAGTAACAAAAAATGAGATTCAAATATATGCAATATAAATGCTTATATTCTTTCATTCAGTTGTTACACACAAGAGTAATAGATAATCTTAGGGACAACTTTTCGACTTAGCAACTAAATTTTCCAGATCAGTTTTTTCCAAACGATAATTTTGCCAGCCTTCGCTTTCGCTTATATTTATTGCTCCTTTTTTGAGATAAAAATCTCGAGCTGGATTCCAATTTAGAACTGAAAAATTCAGTCTATTGCAATCCATATCCACAGCTTTCTGAAACAATTATTATAAATAAACGAAATGTAACTGGTACATGATATTTCCTTATTTCAAAAGAATATTAAGTTCATATGACAAAAACCTTAACAACAGATTCAAAAAGCTGGCTTCCAACAAGTTTTTTTCTATATTTTTCTGTGACACATATATCTTCTAGATGCATGGATTTCCCAACCCAAGTGGAGTAAACGTAAAAATAAATCGCATATCCAATCATTTCATTCTCGAACGTTGCTACAAAACAGTGGAATAAAGGGTTTGGAGAGTCAAATCCATCTTTTTCCAAGTCTTGAAAACGAAATATTCAATATTAACTTCTGTACTACCTATTTATGTACATATTTTTATGAAAGTATTTATTCAAAACAGGTATTAGCGTTACAGAAAAGTTTTTTCAGAAGAGAAGCTTCAAAAAGATGATTTCGGTTTCGAGGTTCTAGTGTATGACTTTTTAAAACATTATTTTTGGATTTAGGGAGGAGGAATCAGGGACATGATTTTAATATTGAATAATTACATTTTTATTAAATTAATTTCTAACATTAAAGTTCAAATGTGAATTTAAAAAGTTTAAAATTTTCAACTTCAAATATCAATATACACTACTGATTCAAACCAATAGCATTGAAGGAATTTTTTTTGGGAGATGGGGAGCATTACAGGCAAGATTTCAATATCGAGGTTACAGTGTATAAATCATAAAAACGTAATTTGTTGATTATCAGCGACATGATTTTAATATTCAATGAATACATTTTTGTTTTAAAAATTCTTAAACTGAAGTTCTAAAAGTAGTTTTTAATTTTTGACTTCAGATATTGATAAATATATATTAATAGAATGATTCAAAGCAGTAAAACAATAGAAAATTTTTTCGGTAGAATAAGAGGAGCGTTACAGGCATTATTCCAATATAGAGGTTTCAGTGTATGGCTTATGAAAGCATTATTTGTGAGTTGGGGGGGGGGGAGCATCTGCAACATGATTTTAATATGAAATATAAAAAATTTTCTTCCGTTAGTTTTATAATAGAGGTTAAAATGTAAATTGAAAAGCAGTTTCAAATTGTTGACTTCCAACATTAATAGATATAAATATATATTTATCAATTGATTTTAAGCAGTTGCACTGTAGAAAACTTTTATCATGAAAAGGAGAGCATAACAGACATAATTTCAATATCGAGGTGTTAGTGTATGCCTTATCGATGCTTTATTTGTGGGTTGGAGAGGGGGGATCAGGGACATGATTTTAATGTTGAATTATGACATAATTATTTTGTTAAGTCTAATATTGAAGTAAAAATGTAAATTAAAAAGCAGTTTGGAATTTTTTGTTTTTAATATTAACAAAATGATTCAAAACAGTGGCGCAATATAAAATTTGCGTAGGATCCCGAGTATTACAGACATGATTTCAATATCGAGGTTTTAGTGTATGGCTCATTAAAGCATAATTTGGGTATTGAGACGAGGGGGGAAGATTATCAGCATAATTTTAATATTGAGTAATAACATATTTGTTTTTTTAATTCTAAAATTATAGTTAAAATGTGAATCAAAAAGCAGTTTAAAACTTTTCACTTCAAATAATAACACATATGAATATACATTAATAAATTAGTGGCTCTATAGAAAAATTTTTCAATAAAAAAGGGGCATTACAGACATTATTTCAATATCAAGGTTTCAGTGTATGGCTTATTAAAGCATTATTTGTGGGTTGGGGAAAGGGGGGCATGATTTTTATGTGTAATCATAACATTATTATTTTGTTAATTCTAAAATTTGAGTTCCATTGTGAATTAAAAAGCACTTTTGAATTTTTATTTTAAATAACATCACATTATAATATAAATCAATAAATGTATTCAAAACAATAGCGTTCTAGAAAAATTTTTCGAGAGAAAGAGAGCATCACGTAGATAATTTTGATATCGAGGTTTCAGTGTATGGCTTATTAAAACATTATTTGTGGGTTTAGGGATAAGATATCAGCAACATGATTTTGTAGTTTAATATTAAAATTTCTGTTAAAATACCTCTAATATATAAGTTTGGATTAAAATTGAAAAACAGTTAAAGATTTTTTACTTTAAATATTTTTAGAGCAGGGGGTGTCCCTCGCAGTACTACGCCACTGCTTCAAAAGAATGCAGGAAATAATCACCTTTGCTGCTGATTTTGGGACCGTCAGGCATATTTTCGAAATCTGCAAGCTCCTTTGAACATATATCGATAAATTTCAATTAAAATAGAAAAATACATATACAATAGATAATTTTCTCATTAACTAAATTTTTTCACCTGAATCAACTTCCTTATCCCCCCACAATCTTCCCGTGTGGCCTCGCGTATCTCAACCTTGTTCATTTTTATTTATTTCGTTATATTAAAATGAACAGAACAATTGTTGTTCATTATTTCTAGTTTAAATTTTATTATTGAAATTTGTCAAAAATACAAATGTCATTTCAAAACATTCAAATCACTAGAATCACAACTGATCATGATATCACAAATCACAAAGTCTCAATATTATTGGGGGAAAATCGCTTTAACAGTTGGCAACACTGCAAAATTTTGACAGATCGACATCCGATAACAACAGATAACAATAATATAATCATAATATGCAGGTCAGGGGGCGTAAACAAATTCGCGATCGTTAAATTTTCGTGTTTTCGTCCCTGTGACAGCTGACAGCAATTAACAGAACTCCAAAGTACTAATCTTATTTATCTGCAAAATACTTCACTCGAATTTACCCCGAAAAACATGAAAAGTTGCAGAAATACCATGAATTTTCCTACTTGTGTTGTCGAGTGCTCGACAATTTCACATTTTCCAGACGTTCAATAATCTGGAGGCCTGCTTGAGCCTCTTAAATAATTCTACGCTTGGTCGTACCGCAATGAAAGTGTAAACTGGTCCCTTTTGTTTTCGAAAATTTTCGTGTTTTTCGGAAAATTTGTGACTTTTCGCTGTGTGGGACGTGAATTGCAGTTAATTTTTCTTACAGCGGGCGAGATGACGGACTCAAAGTATTTCACTACCACCAAAAAGGGTGAAATATTTGAGTTGAAGTCGGAGCTAAACAATGACAAAAAAGAAAAGAAAAAAGAGGCTGTCAAGAAGGTAATGTTTAATGTGACCTTGTTTTTTTAAATGCATTTTGAATTTTGTTATAGTATTGTTAGTTGTCAATTTAAAAATTATTTTGATTTTGAGTTTGACAGTTTTCCTGGTGAAAATTGTAAGAGAATTGTTGTACATATGTTATCACTGTATTATTTGTAGAATAAACTAACTTTGTATTTTTAATGATCCTTGAAATATTTAATTGATTTAATCATAACGAATAAGCTTTTTTGAATTTGTAGATATATGAGTTTTGCAAACTTCACATTCAATAAAAAAGCTACTTCTGCAAGCGATGAGTAAATATCTATTGTATTTTTAGCATATGAGTGACAAAAATATATCATGATGATTTTCGAAACGCTCTGCTATTTTGATCAATTTCTCTGTTTTATCCTATGAACCATCTCCCGGAGTAAATCAATAATTCTCACTACTTCTAATTCTTTTCCTTTAAAATACTTCATTATCTTTTTTTCTGTAATCTTCTCTAGCTTTCGGCCTACAGGTTCCATGGCCCTCTTCAGGAAAATTCTTTAAAAAAAATAACCCCAATATTTCTATAATACAATTTTTTTTAAGTATTTCAACGTTTGAAACATTATACAACCATCACAGTCTTCTCCCGATTTGAACCCCTTTTTTTTTTCTTTAAATATCCAAAATTAATTAACAAAAAATAACCTTAATATTTCAATAATACAATTTTATCAATTGCCTCAATTCCCAAAACATCATAACCATCTCTATCCTGTCGCAATATAAATTCCTTTTTGAAAATGACCGAAAAATTAAAGATGAATACCTGATAATATTTATCAATCGATCCGTCCTATCGGGCATGTCCCAGCCATGCTTCCATGCATTTCCCACATCTCGGTTCCCTCCGTGTCTCGTCAAGGCTCATTATTCCTTCATCACAAGGACCTCGTCAATAGCATTTTCAAAAACCCAGAAGAAAGAAACTGCCACTTATAAATGACTGGTAATATTGTCAAATTTATAATAAAATAAGCTACATCGACATTTATTGAACCAAGGAATGAGAACAAATGCAATCATTTTCGAGCGCCAACTGACAAGAACTTCCTTGTTATTATCGCTTATCAAAAATCAGTGCGTCACTGCCAATCATAGAAAAGTAAACCAGGAACATATTCAGTATTCTTGTATTTATATTTTATTCCTCATATATAATTGTATGGAAATTCTGTTCAGCAATTTATTGTAAATCTGATTGTGATTTTTTGTATCCGTCTGTTAGTTGTACTTGTCTTTTTTATATATATCATTTCAGATATATTCCGTTTAAAATAATTATTTTCCCTATGAAAAACTTTCGGTTCTTTCCATCTAAAGTCATGACCGAATTCTAGTCTATGTTGAGTAACGACTGAATGTGTGGAGACCGCATGATTAATGCTATTCTTTTGTTCCTTGATTCTGGTAATTAATTTTCGTTTCGTTTCTCCAACATAAGACGCATTGCATGAATCGCAATTCGCCTTGTATACAATACCATGAACATTCTCTTTTTCAAGTCTATCCTTACCTTTCTTAATAATCTTCAAATTTTTCTTATTATCAATACTATTTACAGTCTATGCCATGCCTTTCTACAATACGATTCATATTCTGAGTCAAATTTTCAACCTAAGGTAACTTTATAATATTGTTAGTGTCAAATTTTGACCCATTATTCTGATCTTTATTGTTACTCGAAAAGATTACAGAAAAGAAGATGATAAAGTATTTTAAAGGAAAAGAATCAGAAATAGTGAGAATTATTGATTTGCTCCGGAAGATCGTTCATAGGATAAAACAGAAAAATTGAAAAAAATTTACCTTCTAAAAATTTCGCAAAAACTACAATTTTTCAAATTATAATTCAAGAAATGAAAGTTGATCGCTACTCATTATTTTATCCAAAATAAATATTTCATTTTGAACAATTATAATTATGCTCATATTAATTGTCAGTGTAATCATTTATATGTATACAATTTAATAGTAATAATCTTTACATATCAAATTATTAAAATTGTGAACTTTTGGTCATGTTACAACATTTTTCGATATAACATTTATGCAACTAAATAATAGTTGAACAACTTTGATTAGTTTTGTTTACAAATTTGCCTATAAATTTTTAAGTTTCATTTTCTTTGATAATTATCATGTTACATTTGATTGCATCTTGGAAACAGAAAACTGCCGACAAAATTAACATACATATTTTGGAAAATCTGACTGTCAACGGCGAAAATTTCATCAGAAAAATATCAGCAATAAACTATAAGATAGACCCAAAAACTTAATTGCTAGAAAATTGTTACATAAACCATGTGTCATTTTCGAAATTCTTTCCATTTTTCATTTGATATTTTTTCTGGTAGAAGTTGAAAGATGATAGCACATATTCCAATACTTTATCATTTCTTGAATAAAGTAACTTTGTATTTATGATGTATCTAAAAATTTTTAGTCCATAATTCGATTATCAAAAATTATCAAAAAATTTTTTTTATAGCTGTGAATATTTGAACTAATTTTTTGAATATAAAATAACATTTTTTCTGTATTTGTCAAACCAGATTTTTTTTAATCTACTAAAAAAATTAATACATCAGATAACTACAGAATCAATGAAAAAATGTATTATTTAGCGAATTAATCCATTTTGCATTTTCAACTCTTTTTTTTGTATTTCAAGCAAATGCGATATGAATTTTTTTGATTCATATTGCAACACATGTTTTTTTAGTATTTATGACTTTTTTAAGTAAGTTTCTGCAATTGACAATCATTTTGGCAGTTTTTTAAGTGGTGCAAAATCTTTGTGTAAAATAGTTGTCATTTTTTTAATTATTTTGATTTCGTGTTCAACGGTTTTCCTGTAGAAATAATTGGATAATGAAAGCATGTATTTCAATACTTTATGATTCCTGGAATTAAGTAACTTTGTATTCATAAGGAACAATAAAATTTGAAATAAATGATTTAATTATAAGGTACTAGTTTTTTTATAGCTGTAGATATAAAGGTGTTTTTTTTAAATATATTATAACATTTTTTTTCTTGGTCAAGCCAAATATTTTTCAATCTACTGAAAAAATGAATACATTGAATAACTTTGCTAAATTGATGAAAAAATTTGTATCTAACAAATCAATCAATTACAAATTCCCAACACTTGTTTTTAGATTACAAGCACACGAGTGATGGAAAATTCTGCATCTTATTTGCAAAAACTGAAATACGTTTATTAATATTTCAACAAATAATGCTAAAGAACTACACGGGGTTCAAATTAAATATCAAGCAAATTTTTCATATGTTTGTGTGTGCACTTAAATTTTCACAACTATACCAAAATTATTGTGCAAATTATGAAACTTTGGTCATATCATAAAATTTTTATTATAACATTCATGTCACTTACAATTAGGAGTAACTAAAATATAAAAAGTGTTCAAAATCGACATTTTTGTTGCTCATTTTTATTACCTATTTCTGTCTGGCTCCCATGAACATGATTGTGTTGAATATTTCATATTATAAAACAAATATACATAGATTTAAAAAAAACTATTTTTACGTTCGACTCAGGTGATAGCCTCAATGACCGTTGGCAAAGATGTCTCCGCCCTGTTCCCAGATGTTGTAAACTGTATGCAAACTGACAACCTTGAGCTAAAGAAGCTGGTTTATCTTTATTTGATGAACTACGCCAAAAGCCAGCCAGACATGGCTATCATGGCTGTCAACACCTTCGTTAAGGTAAAGTAGACTCGGCAAAACCAAGGCCCTCGAAAGGGGCACAAATTTCCATCATAACATTTTGTTGGAAGATTGAACTCGAATGTCGGGGCAAAACCCGAACTTCTTTAGCTGCCAGGAAAAAGCAGGTAAGCGCTGAACAATCCATGGCATGGGGAATCTTAGATGATTGACCGCCCCAACATTCGAGTTCACTCGCTACGTTTATCATTATCCTTTTTGTTCATTTTTTGCCTTTGATATAAATGTTGAACATTCCTGAAAAAGGCGAGTCTACTTTCTCGCCAAAGTGCATTTTTTCGGGTACAGACTGCGCTTTGCAAAGTCAGGGTAGTCGTAAAGTTTGGAAAATTGGAGGAAACAAATATGAAGAAATGGATGAAGAACTTCCACTTTACAAAATTTAAGACGACTCTGGCTGATTATAATTTCGCACAAAGCCGTCTGGCATCGTAGGATAGAATGGAATGCTTCATTGCGATAGGATTGAATCGCTTATTTTTGGAAGGGCACGAGACTGGAATTTTGTTTTCGATTTCGTTTCGCAGATTGTTTCACTCTGGGTATTATCTGAATCATTGTCGCCTCTTTTTCGTTTCTCTCACGCTTCATTTTTTGCCATACTTGGATTTTTTAAGTTAACGCTCCATCGTTTTCGAGACATATTTCAGAGCACTCGAAATTTCGGCATGTTTGTCTTTCTTTGTATCGAAATTTAGGTAAAAGTCAAACATGGCCTTTTTGTGACGCGTTTTGTTCGCAGAGACGAAAGTGTCGATAATTGAATTGATCGAGTTTTATTATTGACAGTTACGTCTCGAGGATGAAAAAAATGCTGCTGCTTCAAGAAAGTGCATGCATTGCCCTGTCTAAATATACTGCATCTCTATAGTCACATTTTTGCATGAGCAGTATTCATACGTATGTTTATGTTACCAGCAATGTCCAAAAAAATGAATTGGTGCAATGTAATGCAAATCATTGCACGTAACAAATCCATATGGCAACTTGAGAATTTTATTTTGCTGCTAATGATAAATGTTTAATCATACATGCTCGTACCATATGTGTTGCAATCTCTGGTCCATCATCTTTCTCGATCATCAATCGCCTTCAAAATTGCCCCCCCACTGATATATATAAAAAAAAAAAAATAAATAAAAATCGCGAATGGAATGCGACCGAGTGACTCGTGCTCTTTCAAAACTAATCAGTTGAAAAGAAAAAAGAAAATCATTAATTTAATAATGAAAATGGTGACGGTGACCAATTTGACATTTTTCGTTCTGACACGCAAAAGGAGCTACCGACTTCTCCGATGACAAAGGTACCCACAATATTCTCTATATTTTATCGAGAAACAGTTTTTTCTTTAGTCGAGATAGAATTGTTAGTCAGTGTCGTGACTGGACTTGAATCCCTGGCGTGTCTAATTTTTGCGTAGGACTGCGAGGACCCGAATCCCTTGATCCGCGCTCTCGCGGTGCGCACCATGGGCTGTATACGAGTTGACAAAATCACCGAGTACCTTTGTGAGCCCCTCAGGAAGTGCCTCAAGGACGAGGACCCTTACGTGCGCAAAACGGCTGCCGTCTGCGTTGCCAAGCTTTATGACATCAATGCATCCTTGGTTGAAGATCAGGGCTTCCTGGACCAATTGAAGGATCTGTTGTCCGACAGCAATCCCATGGTATATAAACTGCAGTTTCTCGAACCAGCGGATAAATCTGTTGCTTCCCGCCATAACAGAGAAAGTCACACATGCCATAACGTTTAAAATTTTATCAGAATATCATGTAAAATGAGCCTCATGGCAGAAGTGACTTTCTCTGTTATGGCGGTAAGCCACAGAAATATTGTCAAAATTTATTGCAGGGGTCTAGGCAGAAACAATTCCTAGAAAAATACATTTCCCTTGGGATTGTATGGTTTTTAATCTTAGATGCTATGGTTTCAAAAGCGCTATTTTTCGACACCTAGCAACATCGGTCCTCAAACTGTCGCCAAAAAATGGCGACCGTTTAGCGACACTTTGAGGTGTTTTGGGGACAGTTTGGCGACACAGTGACAAATACATACTAGCTTCATGAAGGATCAAAAATGTAGCATGGTATGTTATTTACAGGCATTGCCACGTCGAAATGAAGATATAGCTTTGTAGAAAAATATTTTTTTTTACTTATTAAACCTAAATTTTTAAATCCGTATAATCTGTAGTAGTAATCTGTACTGTTTATTTTCGACGTTCTATCTTGTGTCGGTAATGTCGGTAGGACTTTCGTGTCCCCTTTTGTGCATATGATGTGTGATTTGTAAACGATTTTCACTATTTGAATAATTGCGAAATTGTTGATGATGCGTTATTAAAAAAGTTTCATTCATACAAATCACTGAATAAGTGATTTACTTTTTAAATTGTTTCTATAGTTTTTATTTTTAACTTTCGAAATTAGAGGATTTTTTTAATTACAACAAAATATTGTTATTTAATCCCACTTCACTGGTAAAGATCATTTGATTGAGTGAAAAACATTTTTTTTTGTTTGAAATTATTAATTTTAAAAAAACTTCAAATATTCTTTTCGAAATAAAGACTCATTCTTATATAAAAAATGTAATATTAGGTATGAATTTCAATTTATAAAAATTTATCGATAATAATTTTAACCGCGGGATGAACTTTGAACTTTCTCTTGGAAATTCTCAGTCGAAAATTTGCTGTTAAATTATTTTTGCCAGTATGGCAGTCGGTAATGTAGAGAATATTCGATTTATCATAAGCGAAATAACAGTTCGCTATGAAAGACGTGAATGATTATGAAAAATAATAAAAATGAAGTGTTTCGTTTCAATACAGCTAAAAATGGTACAAAATAACTGTTTTTAACTGATATATGATGTCACGAAATCAGCATTAGTGTTTCGTATGACAAAAACAATGCTTTCGTGCTTGTTTTCAAACTGTCTCCAATGGTCTCCAAAATGTCGCCAAAGTTTGGGGACAACGATGTTGCTAGGGAATTTTCAAGTTATGTAATGAATTGAGTTGCACATTTTTTGTTTTTGTAATTTTTCATTGGCGTTTTTCAATCATGGAATTAGATTCAAATGATTTTCTAGACACTGAGAGAAAGATTTTTTTTATTCATAATTTTATTCATATTTTCAAAAATCCATACGATTAAAAGTTTTTTCCTGTACTTCCATGGATTTTGTATTAATTTTTACAATTCAAAGCTCGAAACTTATAAATTTTGGACAAAATTATATTTATGTAGATAGTAAGTAATTGTATCATTTTCATATTTTTCGAATTTTTGATTATTTACTGAATTTCAACGGATTTCCTAGTATTTTCAGATTCCTAGTATTTTTGTAGATTTTTATATAAATTTCTAATATTCAATACTCTGAAATTAAAATTTTTTTAAATTTTCAGTATTTTCATCGATTTCTGAAGAAGCACCTACATGAATTTAGAATATTTTATATATTTTCTTGTAGATATTTTTGTACTTTTTCTATTCTGTAAAATATTGTAATTTTTTCCAGTAATTTAAAAAAATTGTTATATTTATGTGGAATGTTATGTACTTTTTTTAGAATTTGATTTTCTAGAATTCGAAGTTTTATAGATTTTGAATATTTGTTGAAATTTTTTAAGCAAAGGTTATTTTATAAATTTATATGAAGATTCTGAAAATTCGATTCTTCATATTTTTATATTTTTTTGATTTCCATCATTTTGTTAAGTCCTAATTTTTCATTATTATTCGCTTGGTTGAAATAACATTAGAAATGGTCATTTTCTTCGAAATCTTAGTCAAACATTAAGAATTCCGTGCAAGAAAAAATTCTGTTGAATCCAGGATTGTTGCCATTATTGAGTTGTAGTGAAACTAAGAATTCTGAATTTCGTTCAACTTTGAAAACTTACATCAAACTTTTTGCCAAGTCCTCTAGATTTCAGTTAATACATTCAATTGATAATTTTCACTCTTTCTCATAATTAGCTATTATTATTGATCATTTCATGTTATTTGCTTTTTTTTAAGTGGTATTTTTATTATTTATTACTTATTAATATCACTTTATTTTATTTTCACACCAAATGATGATTAATCTTTCCCAAATTTCAGAAGAAATTTTAAAACCCCCTCTGCCTACACTCCTTATGTACACAATACCTAGAAATAAATTTCCAACGGTAATACCAAATTTCTGACCAAATTCAAGAATAAACAATCAATAATTTACTAGAGCAAAGATCTAAACAAGACTTTCATGGAAATTTTTTTAATTCCCAAGGTTGTGGCCAACGCAGTCGCTGCCTTGTCAGAAATCAATGAATCCAGCCCCAGTGGTCAACCTCTGGTGGAAATGAATGCCCAAACAATCAACAAACTCTTGACAGCCTTGAACGAATGCACTGAATGGGGTCAAGTTTTCATCTTGGACTCCCTGGCCAATTATTCTCCCAAAGACGAGCGTGAGGCCCAAAGTATTTGCGAGAGAATCACGCCCAGGCTTGCCCATGCCAACGCTGCTGTCGTTTTGTCAGCAGTCAAGGTTGGTTTCTAAAATCCAAAGAAATTAAGGACTGACTCTTGAAAAATCTAATTCATACCCAACGTTTTTGTTATTCAACTTGTGGCAATTTGAAATTACAGGTGCTGATGAAGCTGATCGAAATGCTGCAGTCAGAGTCCGATTTCGTAGGCACTCTGACCAAGAAATTAGCCCCACCTTTGGTGACTCTTCTCAGTTCGGAACCCGAGGTTCAATACGTGGCCCTTCGAAACATTAATTTAATCGTCCAGAAGAGGCCTGACATTCTAAAACATGAAATGAAGGTCTTCTTTGTCAAGTACAACGACCCGATTTACGTGAAGCTCGAGAAGTTGGATATCATGATCAGGCTAGCCTCCCAAGCTAACATTGCCCAAGTTCTTTCGGAACTTAAAGAGTACGCGACGGAAATCGACGTTGACTTTGTTCGAAAAGCCGTGAGGGCTATCGGACGTTGCGCTATCAAGGTCGAGCCTTCTGCCGAGCGATGCGTTTCTACTTTGTTGGATTTGATTCAAACGAAGGTAGGTTTTACGGTGTAGATTGATTTCTAAAAGTATGATATAGGAATGGTGCATTAAGGGAGTTCACAGGCAGATGGGGGGTGGGGGGGTAAGGGGTATTGAATACTTTCCTAAATTAGGGTAAAATATAATACTGATTCATGTAAACCAACCTAAACGCAGACTGCCCTCATTTTCAGGTTAACTATGTTGTCCAAGAAGCCATCGTTGTCATCAAAGACATCTTCCGCAAGTACCCTAATAAATACGAAAGCATTATCTCCACCCTGTGCGAAAACCTTGATACTTTGGACGAACCAGAAGCCCGCGCCTCGATGATTTGGATCATCGGTGAATACGCAGAGCGCATTGACAATGCGGATGAACTCCTGGAGAGTTTCCTGGAAGGCTTCCACGACGAGAATACCCAGGTCCAGCTGCAACTTCTCACCGCCATCGTCAAGTTGTTCCTGAAGAGGCCGACCGACACCCAGGAATTGGTGCAGCAGGTTCTCAGTTTGGCGACCCAGGATTCAGACAACCCTGACCTTCGAGACCGCGGTTTCATTTACTGGCGCTTGCTCAGCACCGACCCGGCTGCCGCCAAGGAAGTAGTGCTCGCGGAGAAGCCCCTCATCTCAGAGGAAACGGATCTCTTGGAGCCGACTCTTTTGGATGAACTCATTTGTCACATCTCAAGTTTGGCTTCCGTTTATCATAAACCACCCACAGCGTTCGTTGAAGGTCGAACCGCAGGTGCCAGGAAATCGCTTCCTGCTAGGGGACCTTCGACCAACGATGACTCGAGGTCGGCGCCACAGTCGCAGGTCATACCATCACAAGATTCGCTCATTGGGGATCTTCTCAGCATGGACATTGGTATGGAAATATATTTATCTTACATTATGGGGAGGCGGTAACATACGTATGTTTTTCTTCTTCTTAACCATTCTTTCATGTCTGAAGGTGGACCAACTGTTCCACAACCAGCAGCGCCAGCACAGTCGAATTTGGATCTACTTGGAGGTGGATTAGATGGCATGCTCATTGGTTCCGAGCCAGGAGCACCAGTTGTTTCCCAAACCACAACCGGACTCTTGGGCGATATCTTTGGATT
Organism: Platygaster robiniae; assembly: GCA_028476575.1. NCBI lineage: Eukaryota > Metazoa > Arthropoda > Insecta > Hymenoptera > Platygastridae > Platygaster > Platygaster robiniae. The sequence goes on along the minus strand of CM052019.1, from coordinate 48,170,004 downwards.
CACACAAGGCCCCACAGCATATGTTGCGCCAAAAGCAAATTGGCTTCCAGCAGAAAAAGGCAAAGGTTTCGACGTTTATGGAACCTTCTCCAGAAAGTAGGTTGAATTTTCAACGTTTAATTTTATTTGATTCTATCAGGTGACATCATAAAATGGTGGATGGGAAAATTTTTTTATGTGTATGTTTGATCTTTTTCTTCTTCAGGAATGGAGTAATTTCCATGGAAATGACATTCACGAACAAGGCAATGCAACCAATGCGAGATTTCGCCATACAATTGAACAAGAACAGCTTTGGTCTAACGCCAGCGGCGCCACTCCAGGTCCCTGCTCCTTTGGCACCAGGCGCTAGTATCGAAGTCAATCTGACACTTTCAACCGCAGGCGCGGTGCAAAGAATGGAGCCACTCAATAGTCTTCAAGTTGCCGTGAAAAATAACATCGATGTATTTTATTTTGCTTGCGTCGTTCCCATGTATGCCTTTTACACGGAAGATGGTCAGCTCGACAAACGAGTTTTCTTGACCACCTGGAAGGATATCCCTGCTCAGAACGAGGTTTGGAATTAGATTTTATCTTCTTTAGGTTTCATTGGTCAAGTTTTCATCGGAATTTTAAAGAATTATTAATACAGGAATGTAAAAAAAGATTCTTTTATGTATGTTTAGGTTCAATTTACATTGGAAGGAATAATGATGACCGCTGACCAAGTGGTACAAAAGATGAACCAGAACAATGTTTTTACCATTGCAAAGAGGAACGTTGAGGGCCAGGACATGCTTTATCAGTCTATCAAACTGACCAATAATATTTGGATTTTGAATGAGTTGAAAATTCAACCTGGCAGTCCAGACATTACGGTAGTAATCCAATTTATTTTTTTCTCTCTATTCTATGATGATTGAATAAGAAATGATTTTTATTGTACTTCATCTTGACAGCTGTCTCTGAAATCAAGATCTGTAGAAGTCGCTGAAAGCATTTTCCAGTCATACAACAGTATCCTGCATGGCTGAATGAACTCAGAAACCAGCATTCCAGAGATTTTGTGATTGAGGCTTCAGATGTCTATTCTCAAAAGTCACTCATATTGATAGCAGATGAAAATGCGTTTTATAGCTGATGGAATGCCAGTGAATTTATTTTTGCTGCATTTCATTCCACTTTTTACAGGCACAAAACAGCAATTAATATCCTTGACTGATGGAGAATGACACCCAGAGCAGAATAATATTTAAATAAAATATTATACGTTGGATGGATTTACATTATGCTCTAGTTACGTGTATGATTGAGAATAAAATCTATGTATAATATATAAACTTTTCTGACATTATTTTCGAACCCTTCTCATTTTCCTCCTAAATGGTTGACATTCTAAACAGATAATGTACATGATTTTTTTGAACTCTAAGATCTTTTTCTGTATCTCCAGTCCAAAAAGAAAATTATTTCATAATATGATTAATAAATGTATTTCCTAATCTAAAGAGAAAAGACATTGGTTGATGATTTTTACAATTTTATTTATTCCGTATAAATAGAATTTATTTCATACAAGCATAATAAAAATGGAAATTAGCACTGGACTTTTTTCCTGAAGGAGCATCCTTCTGTTAAGCGCGCTTTTCCACCTGTAGGCGAGCACAAAATGGTGCGGCAGCCATCGCACTCAACTGGCTTTTGGGCATGTGAAAAGATGGTTTTGATGGCATAACATCCAGGACATTTGACATCCATGAAATAAGAATTTGGCTTTTGTACAAGCCTCTTCAATTTGTGTTTCCTTTTCTCATCCAGAGGAGAAGGGTGCAAGTAGTCAATAGCTAATGGCATTCTGCAAAAGAAATTAATTTTTCTATTAGAAAATGACTACAAGAGAAATAAAGTAAGTAGTATTCGAATGATAATGCATAGTTGGAAATTTCAAACATCCAAAAATTTTTTATACTTCCTCATTAAAAGTATTCACTAATTTCCAAATTAGAAGTATCGAAATATCATTTCAACATTGAAAATGAAATAAAATTTTTCAATTGCAACGATACCAAATCTTATCATTTACTCGAGATTTCAAAATGATTTCTAAAAATAATAAAAAATCCAAGTTCTTCAGACGTTAAATTTAAAATTGTTCCAAGCAATTTTTCGCGAAAGAATGATTTAATTGAAAAAAAAAAAAAAAAAAAAAAAAACTTAGTAGGTGATTAGATGTTTAATGGTTTAATAACGAATATGTAATTATTCATTACATGCTTTTATTATCAAAACAATATAATTCTCATCTGATCACTTACATAATTTACTAGCTTACAACTTTTAAGCTTAGAAATGATTTTTGAAATTGACAAGACAAGAGGATTTTTAAAATAGTTCACAAATTTTTTACTTATATCTGAGAAAACGATATTTGAGAGTATATGAACCTGAAGTTCTGTACATTCAATATTAAACTAAAAAAATGTATCATTTGATATAGGAGAAAAAATTCTCTAGCTGCTTTTTTATTGTAAAAACAAACCAATGCTCCTAAAAAAAACATTTACTACACTTCTACTCACGAGGAAAAATAAAAAAATTATATTTTTTTTTAGTTTTATAAATTTTTAAAGTTTGGAACTTCAGGTACATGACTTTCATAAATTTTTAATTGAGGTATTTGAATGTGAGAAAAATAAAAAAATATTGAGATGAATCACGCTTACTGGCAAATTTGATAATATGGGAAAATAAATGTAAAGATAATGAACTTTATATTAACCTCAAAAATTTCGCTTCAAGATATATAAAAACTTGTATAGATTAGACATTATAGAAATAAAAAATGTCAATCAATTACTATTTTATATTTTGCAGCAATTTTGTTGTATTAATTTAAATTATCCAGCATTGGAAGTATGTTAATTTAAACATGGAATCTTTTTGGAATATTTTTATTTTGACCTATTTACAAATAATAATGACTTGTAAAGAATAAGGTATCTTTGAATGTTTTGTAAATTATACATAAGAAATAGAGATAATAAACTTTTTATTAACTTTAGTAATTTAATTCTGAGAAATGGAACAAATTGATAGTTTCGAATGAATTAAATAAAAAAAAATACCAAGTTATCACTTCCTTCATGTGTTAAACTTTTTTAAATAAACTCAGATTATTTATTATATAATAATGGATGTTAGTTTTTATTTGAAATTGTGATGCGATTTGTAACTTTTGACTAAAAATTTAATTCTTTTAATGACTACCTTATAACAAACTAGTTATTTTTTTAAAATTGTACAAGTTACATATGTTAAAATATATAATAGTCCAGATTATTGATAAATTTATAATATGGAAATAAAGTGCTGAATAATTACTTTCTTTAAATTTGTCCAAATTTTTGGCGATTAATTCAGATTATTTATCATTTGAGCTGAGCTATTTTTTATTTCAAGTTTTATGAAACTTTAACCAAATTTTTGGTTTTAAGCAAAATATTTACTACTAATAGCGAGCCAGTTAGAACCAACGTAAAAAATATATGTTTTGTATCAAACTCGAAATTTTGGCTTTGCAAGGTGAAAAAATTTCTAACTGAAACTTAATAAAATGTTTCAAAATGCTAATCAATTTTTTTCTGCAAATTTCTTGTGTTCCATCAACCAACTTAGATTACAAAATATTCAGATTGTTAGTTTTTATCTAAAATTAAGATGGAAATTTTAGTTTTTTGTTTCATGTTTACTAATAATGATAACTTATGTAAGAAATTAAATACATTTATTGATAGCTTGAACCTGAGCAAATATAAAATGATTTTTCAAGTTTCATTTAATTTGAAAATCATTTGAATGAATCAAATAATGCTAGTTTGTGTTTACAATTATAAAATTTCTAGTTTTGGACTGAATATTTACAAATAACAATAACAAAATTTTATAGCTAGGTTTAAATATTGAAAAAAATACTTAATAGGGGATTATAATTTTTTTTATAGAAACTTGTTGCAATTTTTGTCAGCTGACTTTAATCATTTGAATTTCAAAGTACGTTTGATTAATAATATATTAAAAATAATGGTAACATTTACAGTTTTTCACTCATTATTTACCAATAATGATGATTGTTGAAATCATTAATGTAAAATTAAAAATTTTTCAATTCCATAGATTTTTCAGCTCTTAGATTTAACGGCTAGTAATCTGATATGCATTTTTAACAACAGAAAAAAATGATGAACTACAGAAAGGGGGAAGGGGGGGGGATAAAAGTTGATCCGGAATCCGCATACGGGATATTGCCGAGAGAAATAAACTTATAGTTATCATATTTTCGCGTCACGAATAATTGCGCTTTCGAAAAAAAAAACATCGGTTCATAAAAAACAACGTAATTATTGAATTTAAAGGTTCAAATCGGCAGACAAAATAACGCGCGTAACCTCAATCAGCATGCATCTTGAGGAAGAGGCCGTGGTCGGGAAATCTTTGCGAAATGTTATGGAAGGTAAATCAACAAGAATATTAGGTGCAAAAACTTACTTTTTTCAGCTAGTATTTACTTCTAACTTGGAATATTTCGTCGACAGCCACGTGTTTGGAGACTGTGTTAGCGAGAAAAAGGAAATTCCAGGCAAATTGTCAGCAGAAAAGGACAGGCGTCGTTGCCAAATTTTACCGAGCGTGGCGCCAAGTCGAGTTGTGATTATTTGTGATTGCAATTGTGATTTATTGTGACATATTGTGAAATGTACACACAGAAACAGCACAACTACACAACAAAACTACACACACTACTCAACAAGACTGTACAAACACACAAGACAAAACCTGTGACTGCCGACAAAACCAGACCATCGGCACTGAACTGCACAAAACCTGACAAAACCACATAAACAAAAACAAAAACAAAAGTGAGTGAAAGCAAGTTAAAGTGAGCTACTGCAAGGTAAAACCGGCAAAACTGTTTTTGAAGCATAAACACGTTCTGTTTACTATTAAATAAATATACTTGTTTAATTTCGCTAGCGTTAGACCTTATATTTATATTATTTCAAATCAAATTTTTTTATTTCATGAGAAAATCTTATCAATTCCCATAAAAATTTTTAGGTTAGGTAAATCTTATGGTTTTTTTTGGATGCATTTTTTTTTTTGGACGATGTCGTTTCTGAACAATGTCATAGCCCCACTTATTTAATGCCATTTAATTTCAAAAATTTTCTGTGTTGCCAAATATTCTATCAAATATGAGGGTTTCTATTTAATGGGAAAAGTTTTATTAAAAGTGATTTATTTTTTTGTGTTAGGCAAATTTTATTATTTAATTTATCTATTGTAAGTGCAATGCATTATCTTATTTGAATTTCAACTTACTTTTTATTTTGACTTTTCCAAGAAGTAAAAATAGTATATTGCATATCAAGGGGGAGAACAGCGTCTTTCCACTCGTTCCGAAAATGTTGCCTGAGCCGTGACAAGACTCCCCCGTGATATGCGCTTTTTTTTGGTAGCTACACAAAATGAGAAGCGTGTTTGGCTGCGTAGCGGATTGAGCGTAGGTTCCCTTTTTCGAGTCAGTGAAAGAACCCGTGGCTGAACAACGGTGTTTAGCTACGGGTGCACGTAAACATCTTTGTTAAACCACAGGACCTTTCACCGCTCGAAAAGGGGACTCTTACGCTCAATCCGCGAGCAGCAAAACACGCTCATTTTATGTGGCTACCATAAAAAAAAATTTTCTAATCAGCAAACGAAAATTATTATTTTTTGAAAACAAAAAAACCTAGTTTTTATCATTCAGTTTTTCTTATTTAATGATTCTTAAAAAACAGAGTGTAGAGTTATACATCATTATATATATTTTTTATATAGAGTTATATATAACAATATTTAAATATAATTTGAATATTTCTATTCAAATTTAAAATCATTGTAAAACCTACCTCAATATTAATAAAAGTAATCTAACTAACTTCTATTATTTTAATTTATATTTTTCATTTTTTTTATACAGTTATTATTTATTATAATTAATTTATTTAAAAAATTATTATTCTTCAATTATTTTATGCATTATTTTTTAAAAAGCTTTATTATAAAAAAAGTTATTTGCAAAAACTTTGTTTAGTCCATAACAAGTTTTTTATTTTTTTAATGACTATTTTATAGTTTTTACTCTAAAAATGAAAATCAAATTATTTTATAAATAATTTTCAATGAACTTCAGGTAATTATTCAAAATTCAAAATTACATATTTAGGTTTTGAAAATTGGGAAGAAATCATTTCACAAAAAACAATTTATAAGGTAATCAATAAAAAAAAAATTATCGTTCATTTAAAACAAAAAACCTACAGTTTTTATTGTTCAGTATTTTCCAGTATATAATTGTTTGAAAAAGAAGTCACGTAATTTCGATCGAAATACACATCTATTTTTTTCTATTCTTTTTTCATAACAAAGAAATTGTGTTTAAAACACTTATCTTTAATTATATTACATTCGACTTCCTACTGATTTTTTAAACTTTTTTTTTCTTTACAATTTTGAAAGTTTAAGTTTGTGAACTCGTAAAAATTTTTTTTTTTTTTGTTTTTTGCAGTCTTAGATATTTCGACTTTTCGACTTTTTGCATAGAAAAATGGATAAGTCAGAAAAAAACATAAGCGACCCAAAAAATGAAGGCAAGGAACCTTCTAAGCTCTCTGAATCAGAAAAAGTCCTAAGTGAAAGGAAAGCAGACGAAACACCTCAATCCAAAAAACCATGTTGCTTGATTGTCTCGGGATTGGCAGGGACTGGAAAAACAACCTTTGTTCGAAAAATCGTATCTCATTTGTACCAGAAAGGAAAACCATACATAATCAATCTTGATCCAGCTTGTTGTAAACTCCCGTACCCTGCAAATATAGGTTTGTACACAAATTTTTCATACAATATCACATATTTCATTTTCTAAGTGAAAATATTAAAAAAATGCAACCTTTGTTATGTAAACTATAAAACGTATATTTTTATTACATCATCAGAGTTTTCAATGATTCAGATCTAACTTAGTTTACGTTAATGAATACTAAGGACATTTTTGTAATTAATATAGAAAGATTTCTATTCACTAGGTGAAATTTTTGAACTCATTTGCATGAATCTAACAACTTATAAAATTATTATTCTTTAAGTTGGAAAACTTTCAGACCTGGAATAAAAAGCTTCAAACCTATTTCAGAGAAACGAAATTTTATTATTCGCTCATTAAATTTATATATGACATAAGAAGAAATACTTTTTTAGACATCCGAGACACAGTCAATTTCAAAGAAATGAGGAAGCAATATCATCTTGGTCCGAACGGCGGCATTGTGACGGCATTGAATTTATTTGCAACAAAATTTGGCCAAGTCGTGGAACTCATCAATAAAGCTTCAAATGACCACGATTATGTGGTAATAGATACTCCCGGACAAATCGAGGTTTTCACTAAGTCAGCAAGTGGCAACATCATTACTGAACTTCTAGCATCCGAATTCCCAACAATGATTATTTTTGTCATGGATACCGTCAGGAGTGTCAGACCAGCTACTTTCATGGCAAACATGCTCTACGCATGTTCGATGCTGTACAGTACGAAGTTGCCTCTCGTTCTTGTCATGAATAAGGTATAAAAAACTTATTATTAGTATCTTTATTATTGTTTTCATTATACTAACTGAACACTTATTATAGGTTGATGTAGTCGACAGCAATTTTGCAGTGGAATGGATGCGCGACTTTGAGACGTTCCAAGAAGCCTTAGATGCCGACACTACTTATATGGGAAATTTGACTCGCAGCTCTTCTCTTGCTTTAGAAGTATTTTATCAAGATCTGAAATGCTGTGGCGTCTCTTCACTCACAGGACAAGGATTACCTGGATTTTTTGATTTGGTCAAGGAAGCCGTTAATGAATACGAAACGTAAGCAGTGAAATTGAAAATTTACCATGCTAAGAAGACTAATCACTCAATATGAGAATCAAATTAGATTATTATTTTTCAATTTCTATATCAACCATTTTTTCTTTACTTCTCCTTACGTCGACATTCTGCCTTGTTTCGAGACTCGATTAAAACCTATTGCATATAAACAATTTAGAATAATTGTTTCCAATCTTTAAAATACAATTTATTTTTTAGTGTATTTTTTCAGTTTTAACTGGCGGGCATTTAGAGTTCTACATCAATTTGGAATGTTCTGAAACTTATTGATTGTGTAAAAATCTTTCTTTTCAGTGAATATAAACCGGTATGGCAAAAATTGAAAGAACAGCACTTAGTCAAAGAAAAAGCAAAAAAGGAAAAAAAGTTGAAGGAGATAGAAAAGAGTCCTGGTGATGTTGTAGATTTTGTTACATCTGTACCAATTGGGCGGGAATTCATGGATAGCCTCCGGTTGAAAAATCCTGGGGAAGAATCAAGCTCAGACGAAGAAAGTGAAGAAGAAAGTCCGCAAGAAGCCAACGAAAAAATCGATTCACTCGGGAAGAGTACATAAAGTTTTTTTTTTTATAATCAATTGCTTTTTTTATACTTAAGATTTGTATTACGAAATCCCTCATGTCATATTGAAATATACATATTATTTCAGTTGTGAGAATAAACTATTTTTACGTGAAAATAAAATGAGGAAATTTAAAAATTATATAATTACATAGGCAAAAGTTAATTTTCTGCAACATTTCCTTGCAACATTGCTTTTCCAGCCAGGCCGAGTTTTTCCAGAAGGTATATGAAAATAGTTGATATATAAATACATGTAAATAGCACCTTCAAAATAAAATTAATTACCTTCATCTGCAGAGTTTAAATTCATCGATTTTACAATCCAAAATAGTAAAGAATTTTGAAAAAACAAGGTAACTGGTGCTGAAGCATCGACTAAATATTTTGTAAGAAACAAAATAAGTTTCATGAGTATCTGCATAATTTGAGGCTCCTTACTCCATGCAAAAAACAAACAAAAAACATAATTCTTCATCTTCCATTACATCATCTATGGAAATGAGTTCCCTGACATCTATCAATGGTTGGAAATCAAAATTTTTGACTAGAATCCAATTTCAGAACATCCACAGTTTTTCTTTCTTCGACACCACGGCGTTGCATAACTGAACAATATGTTGACTGAAATTGATTAAAATAATTTATATAAATAATACCATCAGAACTAAAATTGATATACTGAGAGTAATTCGTGTATTGAGAATGAGAAAAGACACTGCTTATTAAAAAAAAAAAAACTGTTGAACTCTTCATGAGTAATTAAGTGAGTAAAAAAAGGATGAATTGAAATTCTCTATTTTTAATAACGTGTTTTGCCTCTGAGAGTGTCAAATTTTCTATGTTAGATATATTTGATTTTATGAATAAAAAATTTTTTGCAGAGCATGAATGAGGTTTTTAAAGAAAAGTTATCAATTTTTGTAATTTTAGAATTTCTGAATTCATAAATTTAAAAGCTTCGAAATTTGTTGGAGTTTGCTATAAAAATTAACATTTTTAACTGAACATATTATTATAATGTTACACTGTTATATTATATGTCATTGTTTTATATTTGATATTTAGTATAACATACGTATATAAATAGTATATTTGTTAAATGAAAATTTCATATTTTATACATTATATAATTTGATACAACTATCAAATTAATGGTATTTTTATTAGGGTGGCCAGATCTGCATAAAGAAAAATCAGGACAGTACAAACGACCTTTTTTTTTAGCGATCAAAAAACAAATGTGCAAAATAACACCACCAATTTAAAAAAAGGGACACACGTCACGAGATTTCAGCACTGCGAATCAGAAAATATATCAATTTTTATATCAAATTATTAAAAATGAATCAATTTTTTTCTAACAAGTCCTAAGAAACAGGACAAGAATAAAAATGAAAAACAGGACATTTCGGAAAAAAACAGGACATCAGGACAAGCAGTGCAAAAACAGGGCATGTCCTGGGAAATCAGGACGTGTGGCCACCCTATTTTTATATCAAGATCATAATTCGATACTAACTTCGAACTCTGACCAGAAACGATAATTACTGTATTATTTATTATTTAATTTATAATTAATAAAATAATATGATCTAATAATTTATTATTATTCAATTATGTATTAATTATTATTTATTCAAAACGGAAAAACACTAATAAACACGTTTAATTAAAACATTATTTTCTAATGTTTTATTAACTCGTGCATGTCCTGTGCAATGAGTCCGCAATAACAAGCAACAACAAATAACAACAACAATAACAGCTGATTGAACTGGCTCAAACTGACTTGAACTGACTCAGCTCAACTCAGCTGGACTTACCCCCACCTCCCTAGGAGCAAATCATAACATAACCTCAACATCAAATGTCAATTTTGAAGTGTTTGGAACAGTTTTGAAGTTTGGAAATGTTCCAAAACTTTTTCCCTTTCTAGATTTAGCCTGAAAATTACAATTTCTGCGTGTCAACTAGAACTATTTAATTTTTAAAATGTCAGCAACTACGACGCATAAATTGATCACCGCCCTTGGCTTTCTTTTGATGTTTCACGCAGCTTACTCCGCAGCCCAACGTAAATATTTTTCTTACGTATAAAAATATTTTATGTTCCAAGATTTTTTTTAAACAAATTTTTCTGTAGATCGATCGTACTTGCGGATCACGGATCAAAAATTCACAATTTTACCTGTAGACGTGAGTGTACTTTTGAATTTATTATTTATACTATAATTATTTAATTACAGAAGTGCATAAACTATTTATTATTATAATGGTTCAACTATTTTTAAAACCGTTATCAAACATACAACTATGAATATATATGAATAAATTATATTTAACAGCAATTCATATTTTTTAATGTAAATAAACTTTTATATTAGAAACATGATTTGTACTGTATTGAAATTATTTATAATTATATTTATAAAATATATAAGTACATGAATGCCATTAAATCCTTGATAAAAATTATTTCCAATTATTGCATATTCTGCAAAATTGTTCCTTAATTTTTTATTTATGTAATGACTTCAAATAAATTTCCATTGCCTACAAAAACGTATGAAACTGAAGTAAAATGTTCTGTTTTCAACAGATAATCCTTCAAAGCCTAGCAAGTCTCTTCATTGTCATGTATGGCGTGATGTACATCGCTGGTGATTTCAAAGAAATTAGGGCCACTGTGGAACTCGAAAATAAATCTTGGGAAACCCTTAGAAACCAGCCATCGTTCCAAATTTTCAATCACCGAGGAAAAGCTTTATCACATGAATATGCCATTTATGGATGAATATTAATTCATGATTTTTTTGTTACATACTTGATAATAATATATAAAACACTGCAAAGTACAATTACAATAAATTAATTAAAAATTATAAAATTTGTTTCTTAATCGACACCTTTCTTTCAAAATAAAAAAGTCGTCAATTGATTTCACCATTTTATTAAATGAACAGGACAAATCTTTGTTGATTAGAAAAGACAACAGGCCGCCAGTCTCTTTCATACATTTTTTTTATCGTAAGCTTAAAAAATCCGTGTATACAGCGTGTTTTTAGGGCGCTTTTTTCTGTTTCTTTTTCTCTGCTTCTGCTTCCTTTTCTTTTTCAATTTCATTGACGTAATCGCCAATCGTCTCAGTATCCAACATCTGTAATGAAATGCAAAATATAATGACATTTACTTTATCTTTTTAAAATACAGAACTGAAATTATGAATGAAAAATTGTTTTACCTGTAAATGTTGACCCCTACGCATGACAGCGATTTCCAAATTTTTCTGACCAGACTGAACCACTTCCAGCAATGCCTTGATTGCTAATTTAATGGTTCCTTTTTCCGTGGCTACTTCCTCTGAAGTGTAATATTTCTCCAGGAATTCACGCACGGTCTTGGCACTACGACCAGTGGCATTCGCCTAAAAATGCAATGGTACAAATATAAAAAAAATATTTTGACATTTCTAGACATTACATAAAAACTGTCTGAAGTTGGACACATGTCAAAAAGTCAGTAAATTACTTGTAAATAACAATTACAAAACCATGAATATTTCAACTGCATCAAAACTTGGTTTTTTCAAGTTATTTTTTTCTGTTTACCATACAACTTTATTGATAACATAAAGAATTGCACAGTTCCAATTTCCTGAGATTTAGATTTGTGAAATATTCGAACCTTCCATTCGTGGTAAATGCCAGAAGGTTCAGTTTGATAAAGATGAGCACTTCCGTCATAATCAAATCCAGCTAAAAGGCAGGATATTCCGAACGGTCGTCTGCCGTTGCTTTGAGTATATTTTTGTTTCAAACCTACAAGAAATAAATAACTATTTTATCATAGAAAGTTCAAAGTTATATTTCAAAATGTGATTTATCCATTGAGCAATTTTATTACCTGCGATGTATCTCGTGATATATTCTAATGTTACAGGGTCTTCAACAGTGAGTTTGTGACTTTGACATTCTACTTGCGCGCGACTTATCAAAACTCTTGCGTCGGCTGTCAAACCTGAAAAACGTTCCTTTATTTAAAAAGTTGCTGACATGTATCATAATGAAAAATAAATCTAATTAATTTGTATTTTAAACTTGCATGAAAACAAAGATCAGAATAAAAAAGTATGAAAAGTCAAATGATTTAGTACTAAGTAATTAGTCAATAATGAAAAATTAACAAACATGGAACCAAAAAATTTTTTTTACGAGTATGTTTGACTTTTTACAAAAAATAAAAATACAGAAAGAAATGAATATTACTTATATCAAGTAAATGACAATTTTCTACAGCAGAAAATTTTTAAAAGCTTTTGTTGAATAAAAATACAAGCACGGAAATAAAAAATATTTTTGGAAAATGTCATAAAAGCTGGAAATTTTTAAGCCAGTAAACTCACATTTTAGTTAAGAAATAATAATTATAACAACCGCATTTATTTATAATGAATTAAATTATATATTTAAATACACAATTTTTTCTTTTCTCCAGAAATAGTTGTGATAAATTAGTTTAAAACAATCAATCAATTGAAACAAACTTATAATCAGTAAAATTATGAATTTTAGATAATAATCATTTAAAAATAATTTGAAAGTTCAGTTTCCCATAACACTTGTTTCAATGTTAAATAATTAAAAAATTTTAAAATACATTTGCAATATGTGCTTAGAAAATTTATACATATATAACCATGAAATCTCACAAAAAAAATCATGTAATCCTCAGGAAGCTTTTTTCATTGGCTAAAATGTTATCTATAGAAACAATTACTTACAAGTAAATTATATGATTTTCTAGAACATAGTAGAAATTTCTTTAAACAATATATTTCAATATTTATCTCATTGTAGGTATAATGAATAAAATTTATAATACTCAATATATTATGTTTAAAAAATTATAAATTTATTAAAACAATATACTTTATCAAACAAATTTATAAAATCTATCGAGAAAATTACACATTATTCCTATTATGATTAAAAAATGTCATTAGAGACCAATTCCATTTTAGTAATTAAAAGTAAGGATAGGAATACTGGGATCACAAAATAAAATTGATAAAATTAGCGAATCAAGAAAAAATTTCATTGTTATAAGCATATAAATCTAATATTTTATATTTTAAATGAAATTTCAAGATAAATTCTAAATGGACAAAAATCAAGCTCGATATTAATTTATCAATATTTAAAATAAAGATATACATTTGTCATAAACTACTGCAAAATTTATTATACCTGCGAATGCCATAACCACATGATCGTCCAATAGACAAATTTTTCGTACTGTTCGATCTTCTTGTAACTTTGCAACGGATTTTTTTTCCACTCCCAAAACAACGACATCGTTCCCTCGAACTCCCACCTGTCAAAATTAATTGTCAAAATATTGATTACAAAAATAACTCCTTCCAAAATAAAAAGGAAATTCAGAACAAAAAATAATCAAAAACTCAGGGACATTTGAAGTATCAGATTTCCATTACTGTAATGAAATTACATAAAAAAAGTGACAATGTTAAATGAAATAAAAAAATTAAAATAGTAATATATGAAATGAAAAATAAAAGTATGATGGAAATATCAGTTTTGAATAAAACAAAAAATATTTCACGATACAAAAAGACGTTTTCATGGAAAATTCGACGTTTTTTGACATCGTTTACATTTGGTTCAGGTTAGATTTAACAATTGTAATTACCGCGGTCGACCCTTTTCTCACTGCTTCCTGGGCATATTCCACCTGGAGCAAATGACCGTCGGGGGAGAAAACGGTGATCGCTCGATCATAACGAGACGACATTTTATTATTTATTAAAGATGAAAATTATATTTTTGAAGTTATGTACGTACAGACGTGACTTCGCTTTTTCGAAATCACAAACAGTCACATGCATTCACACAGAATCACAATATGCACAAATCACAATATCACAAATGATCACAAACACACATACGTACACACGTCACGCCAGGATACGTAGTTAGGAAACGTTTTTGCTCGCACACTTTGAAAATACGTACCCTGCGTCACGCACGCATGTAAATCAACGCAAAATTATAATATATTTTATAAGATTTATTGTATTATATTGATACTTTTATTATTATTTAGTTTATATTGGTTATTTCATTCAGAAGCAAAACAATGCAAAATGCACACTCTATTCAGCAGACTCAGTGATAACCGACAGCGATCGACATTATCGACACTGTCGATAATGTCGACCATATATTACCAACCACACCACATTGCACTACATTACCACTACAAACTACTACAGACAACTACATACAGAACTGTCAAGAACTGTACAGAAGTGTGACTTGTTAACTCGTTATTCTTACATTCGAAATGTTATGGAATTTAACGACATAAAGATTGTTCGATTATAATATTTTAGCGCAAATTTTATCTGCTCATTTTCAATTCTAAAATTGGAAATAATTAAGGCCTATTTTAGTATTTTTTCTAAATCTTTCTTCTTATTGTGCTGAGTTAGTATTGAAAAATTGAATTACAAACATTTTAAGATAACTTTGATTTGTTAATGTTAAAGTCAAAAATCAGAATTTTGAAAATTAAATCTTGATATCTTGTATATTTGATTAATGCTAAAGTTGAAAACATGATAATTCAAGATTCTAAAGAAATTTTTTAACACGAATAAGTCAATAACACAATCACAATTAAACTTGAAAGTGATATAATGTTAATTTTATCATAAAATCAAAACATTTAATAAATTCATATTTTTTTCTTCGCCTAAATTGTAAACACAATAGAAAATACCTTTCCCAAGTCATGCACAGAGAAAAAAAACTGGAAGTCATTAACCAGTTAAATTCTGAAAATTTTCCGTTAATAAGCACGGCAAATTTTCAGTTTAATCGATATTTTGATAATGTCGAATCTTAGGCACTTCGACATTTCAGCTATTCAACATTTCCAACCATTAATATATAAACTTAATGACATTAATTCGATGTGCAAATGGAAACTTAAAGAGCTGTTCCCTGTCAAAACTAGATTAAATATTTTCTTTGTTTTGCAAATTCTCATGCATAAATTCAAATATATATTCGATAATTAAAAGTTCGTCAGTGAAATTTCGGATTAAATCGACCAACGACAAATACATTCATTTATTTGTGACTATCCGAAGTTTCCTTGGACTTAGTCAATGTGTGAGGCTAATATTTGAAAATGATCTTTATTTTTGTAAAATGGTACATAGGTTCTGATACCACTAACGGAAACACGCAAAAAAATCTAAAATGAAGTAGCTAAATTCGTACTAACTTCCGTATATACCCTACTAGCAGGGCATGTATGTCTGACTATTCCGGTGGATTACTACTTACTATCACAAAGTTTCGAATGATTTCAGAAGAATGTTCTAATGTAACAACGAAGCAAAATTACCGAACTAATAATTTACCAAAGTCAGAAAAATGTGCCTGACTATTCCGGTGGATTACTACTTGCTACGAAAAAAAAATTCATTTTAATAAGATTATTGATGATATTAACTACATTCTATTAGTATTTAAAATTTTTACAAAGTTCCGAACAACTTCAGAACAAAATAGCTTTCCCAAAAAGAAAAAAACAAATTTTTTATTTTTGCTCAACACTCTTTTAAATAACTTTTGGTACCTTCAAGTACGGGTAAAACTTACGTAATTTTTTCCGAATAGAGTAAAAAATTAAAAAACCGCATACTTAAGTACAAAAATATCTTTGTTTAATAAAAACGTATTCCAAATTAGGATTTCGTTATCCCTAAAAACTTTCACAAAAAAATGACAGAAGATTTTGACCTTTAGCGAATCAAATATAAGTCATTTCAGAAATGACATGATTAACTATTTTAGTTTCACTGTTGCAATTCTGAAGCAAACATTTACAAGTGAACAATATAATGTTCCGGGAAAGTTAATTTTGAAACCGTCTAGTCCATTATGCTGGAAGTTTAAAGCGTACCTATTGTACGTAAATGATTATGAATTCGACGAACTGCTAATGGACAATACAAGGATTATAAGCCGGGAACGAAACTGGAACAAAAAGCGATTAATCCAATATTATTTTCTATTATTCTGAGTGTCGTTAAAAAAAGTGCAGTACTTCAAAAACCGTTTATTAGTCAGCTATTTTTCTTACAATTACCGATAAAATTTATCTTTGTTCATATTAAAATTTATGTTACTGTATTGAATATGAAGAAAATGGAAATTATTAGAGCTATAACTGAATTATATCTGTACATTGATAATGACGGTATAATCTGAGACTGACGTTGTTAACAAACAAAAATTTTGAGAACAAGGTATTGAAAGTTTAAACTATTTTCAAATTGTAATGAAATCCGAAATAATTTTGGCACTGGAAATTGATTCATTATAAAAACTGGAACCAATGAACGCCGATTCTGTAAGATCGATAAAATATGTCCCAAGGCACGAACAAATTCATAGAATTAACAAAATCCTCTTTAAGTCCCCTTCACCAAAGTGCCCAGCTAAAAAGGAAGCTCTAACGTCCCTTTCAAAGAACACAAGTTATATCCTCGATCCTTGCGTAAGGAGCCAACGCTAAGGGCTGCAGAAAGAGCGAGAGATAAGAGCAAGAAAGGAAAAGATCAAGTGGGAAGTGATAAATCAGATCAAAAATCAAGTTGTAAACGGAAGTTTTAATCAGTATTTGAATTGAAGCAGTATAAAAATGTGAGTAAGGATGAAAATTAAAGCTCCAATTCGAATCTGAATAGAGCATCGAGAAAAACACCTGTAATTATTTTTAATACTTAAGTACATTGAATTTTATAAACTGCTTCATTAAAATCATAGAAAGTTTGTGAAACTCAAGTAACACTTATGATTTATTTCCAATAATACGTTTATGTGAAAAAATTCCAAGGCTGTTATTTTTAATTATGATAAAATTTTCTAATAATATAACTACTGATTTCAACATGTGAGTTTTTTAAATAAATGTGGAAGAAACATTGAAGTTAATAGAAAATTAAATTTTTTTACAGAAATATTGCTGCAAGTACAGGAATAATAAGCAAAGGTAAATTTTCCAAGAAATAACTTTTTCTTTAGAAAATGGGTAGCTTGAGTCAAAATTTGTCTAAAACTGAAAAAAAAAACATTATTTTTCAGAAGTTTTTTGCCTTTGCGGAAGATTTTATTCCAATATAAAAGCAAAAAAACATTTTTTCTTTCATTTTGTAAAATTTGTAAACTTTTGGTCGAGTAAATGATTTTTTTTACGGACACCCTACTGTATATAACAATAAAAACATCGATTTCTCTATAGATATTTTCCTTTAAAATCTTAGTATTTACCAAGCTTGTCTGTTCCAAAAACTTTCGAATCTCAGAACTTGGTGAATCCACTAGAACAATGGCTTTATTTTCATACATATGTCAGATGTTAATGTGTGAAAAATTATTTCTAAATGTGTAAAATTTTTCTTACCTTTGAAAGTGAAGGTTTCTCCTGGCTACAAATCGATATTTATGACGAAAACTATGGAACAATTTATATATTTATAATATAACCGCACGGCTTTTCTTTCAATTTATGACGTTCCATCTGGCATCAAATTGAAACTGTCATAATTTTTGAAAAAAACCTTTTTTCGATAAAAAAAAAAAGGTATTTCGAGTCAATAAATCACGAAAAGTGAAAAAAAAAAACGTAATTTTTTAGACGTTTTTGCCTATACAAAACGACTCACTCCAAATAAAAAACCAAAAAAAAAAAATTTTTTTTCTCTAATTTCATAGAATATATAAACTTCAGCCAGATGCGTAAAATTTTTTTGAGCGAAAACCTATATACATAATAATCTAATACTGATGCTTGTTATACACTCTTAATATAGAATACAGAAATTGAATTACTGAAGGCAAAGTAAAATAATTACTATTTACAGTAGTCAAACATCTTACTATTTCAAATTTTTATGATCGTTTGACAAATAACCTTTTTCTGTAATAAACAGTTCAATATATCGAATGTTATTTTTTAAGAGACTTCTTATTATAAGCATTTTTTTTAAATTATTTTCAATTGCTTGCATAGGCAACAGAACAGTCCAATTTTTATTATTCATTAGAGCATGTCTTTGTTAATGAGGAGAATGCACAGATATAGTGTTGGAATGACTGGCTCGTGCCTATTTTTATTAATCTACTTGAATAATGAAAATCGAATTTTTAGCTACTAGAATTCAGTAAAATTTCAGTAGAATCAGAAAAATCAGTAATAAAATCAGTAGCTTGACTGAGAAGCTCGTAAATGTAGTCAAATGCTGAAAATTCAGTTCATCTGGCAGCATTGTTCATGATATCGGCAAATTTTTTAGAAGTTACTTGCACAGGCAACAAAAAAGTCGAATTTTCAATATTAACTAGAATGTACCTTTGTTAATGAGGAGGATGTAGCAATATAGTCTTAAACCACAGAATAGTGCGTCTATATCTTATTCTAGTGAAAAAGTAAGAAAAAAAATTGAGCTGCTAGAATTCAGATTTCAGTCCAATTTCAGTAGAAATTGGGAATTCAATAAAAAAAAATCAGTTGCCTTACAGAAAAGCTCATAAATTGAGTAGAATACCAAAAACTCACTAGATCTGGCAGCACTGTTCGTATACTCCGAAAAATCTTTAATTAAATACCAACCTAAAAAAGTTTTTTCTTTAATCGACCTGAATATTTTGTCATACCTACTATTTTTTTAATAATTTGACTAAATTTTTTAGCTAATATGAATTATAACTTTATTAGCTTCATATGTGACTAAATATTTAGTCAATTTTACAAAGCTTTTTGCTGCTTGTAGTATAGGCACAGGTTTTTCAAATTGCTTGCATAGGCAACAAAACAGTCTAATATTTAATATATACTAGAACATGTCTTTGTTAATGAAGAGGATGCACAAATAGTTTTAGAACGACTATACAGTACGTCTTTTTCTCATACTAGTTGAAAATAGAGAGAAAAAATTGAGCTTCTAGAATTCGGTCCAATTTCAGTAGAATTTGGAAAATCAGTGAAAAAAACAGTAGTTCTATTGGAAAGCTTATAAATTTAATAGAAGACTGAAAATTCAGTAGATCTGGCAGCACTGATTCATAATATAGGAACATTTTTTTTTAACTTGCTTGCATAGACAATAATACAGTCAATTTTGAATATTAAATAGAACATGTCTTTGTTCATAAGAGGATGCAAAAATATAGTTCTAGAACGAGTAAAAAGTGGGTCTTTTTCTTATTCTAGATTAAAATAAAGGGAAAAATTGCAGGTACTAGAATTCAGTAGAAATTGAGCAGAAAAGTAGTTCCTCTACTGATAGGCTCATCAATTCAGTATGATACTGAAAATTCAGTAGATCTGGCAGCACTGATACATAATATAAGCACATTTTTTTTACTTGCTTGCATAGACAACAAAACAGTCCAATTGATAATATTCACTAGAACATGTCTTTGTTATTGAGGGTATGCACAAATATAGTTCTAATACGAGTGAACAGTGCGTCTTTACCTCATTCTACTTAAAAATAAAGAAAAAAATTTCAGAAAAAATTGAGCTGCTAGAACTCAGTCCAATTTTAGTAGAATTTGGTAAACCAGTAAAGAAATCAGTAGCTTTACTGAAAAGCTCATAAATTGAGTAGAATACCAAAAATTCAGTAGATCTGGCAGTATTGATTCATAATATAGACTTATTTTTTTTACTTGCTTGCATAAACAACAAATCAGTCCGGTTTTTAATATTCACTAGAACATGTCTTTGTTAATGAGGAAGATGCACAAATGTAGTTCTAAAACGACCAAAAAGTGCGTTTTTTTCTCATTATACTGAAAAACAAAAAAAATTTCAGATACTAATTTAGTAGAAATTGAGTAGGAAAATTAATTCCTCTACTGAAAAACTCATCAATTCAGTATAATACTAAAAATCCAGTTGATCTGGCAGCACTGTTCATAATATAGGCACTTTTTCTCAAATTGCTTGCATAGGCAACAAAATAGTCTTATATTTAATAATTACTAAAACATGTATTTTTTAATGAAGAGAATGCACAATCATAATTTTAGAACGACTAAAAGGTGCGTTTTTTTCTCATTCAAGTTAAAAATAAAGAGAAAAATTGAGCTGCTACAGTTCAGTCTAATTTCAGTACAATTTGGAAAATCAGTGAAAAGATCAGTAGCTCTACTGAAAAGCTTATAGATTCAATAGAATACTGAAAATTCAGTAGATCTAACAGCACTGATTCATAGCATAGATACATTTTTTTCTATTTGCTTGAATAGACAACAAAACAGTCTAGTTTTTAATATTTACTAGAACATGTCTTTGTTAATAATGGAATGCAGAAATATAGTTCTAGTACAAGTGAACAGTGCGTCTCCTTCTCATTCTACTTAAAAAAAAGAAAAAAATTTCACGGATCAGAATTTAGTAACAATTGAGTAGAATAATTAGTTCCTATACTGAAAAGCTCATCAATTCAGTATAATACTCAAAATTCAGTTGTTTTGGCAGCACTGTTCATAATATAGGCACATTTTTTTCAAATTGCTTGCGTAGGCAACAAAACAGTCTAATTTTTAATATAAACTAAAACATGTCTTCGTGAATGAAGAGGATGAACAAATATAGTTTTAGAACGACTGTACAGTACGTACTTTTTCTTATTCTACTTAAAAATAAAGAAAATAATCTCAGCCAAAAAATCCAGTAGAAATTCAGAAGAAAAACCAGTATCTCTACTGAAAAGTTCATGAATTCAGTAGATCTGGCAGCCCGGATAGGCATGAACAGTTCCAAAGATTCATGAAGGCCACCAAAAGTACCATAATCGCAAATGTCAATCAAAATTCGTATGCCAAGGTCAGACTCTCCCCCTGTCATCTGGCCATGTCAGACACCCCGTTATTCCAAGAAAACTCATAAACCCAACCAACCTCGTAACAACAACAAAACCTTTCTTCGTCCCCGATGAAAAACCGCCCAACTAAAAAGCAAACTCCGGCGTCCCTTTCGAAGGACAAAAGTTATGTCCCAGATCCTCGCATAAGACAACGCTAAGGGCCGCTGTAAGAGCGAGGGAAAGCCGTGGAAAGAGAAGGAAAGCCGGAGTAAAAGCGCGTCCTGTAAAATGATAGTAAAGCATAAGTACAGGCGAAAGAACGGCCGGGCAGTTTTTCTGGAAGAATGAAATTTAAGGGTGCAAGTGCGGTGTCGCAGACGCCTGCGCCCCGTGTGCCGCGAAACAGCCACTCCCGAACTCACACGACGGGATGATCATCATTTTGAGAAGTTTCCTTAGTACGTTGTCCGCACCCGTACGTGAATCGCGTCTCGTAAAATGTCAGCCGGGAAATCTCTCGTGGTGAACAAACTTCACTTCCACCCCGAACCCCCCAAAACGAGGAGACTTTTTAAACCCAAAATTTTCGATTCGTCACACCCCAATTTCACTCACCAGAAAGGTTTTTGGCAAAATGAACGCACAACATGGGAAATCTTTGATTTCCATCGATTTTTCCAAAGCCAATAGATTAGACTTGGATGGAATTGCTTTTTTGAGTATCGTGTGTTTTCGGTAGTTTGACCCTTTGTATTTTTCATCGCCGACTCCGGAGGAATTCCGTATCGGTAGTCAAAATCAATCAAAAGTTCCGGAGAACTTGTCCTGGGCATGAACTTTTCTCAAGTGTATGCGTGAGTGAAATTCGCAGGTTGATTGGCTTTTGATTAACGGTTGGAATGTTGAAAATGAATGAAATATTTTGACGAATCGAAAGTAATGGTAATTTCGATGAGGGACTTGAGATGTTTGGGTCCGGCTCGTCGTATCGCGGAAGACAAAGCACCTCGAAACAAAGGTAAAACTTGTTTCATTACTCTACGGATTTGCCGTTTCTTGCACGGCAACAAAAGATCGCGCGCTATATTAAAATCTTTGAAGGCACTAATTACGCATCAGCGTTTTGCGAGTTTATCCGTTTCGATCGTAATTTCTACTTAAACCGGGGGTACAGCTTTTTTCCGACTTTTTTCGCTCGGAATTCATGAATCGATAAGGATGAGATATTTTCTTGGGTAAAGCTGCGAAAAAGCTTTCGAGGATTTCGTATTTAAATCCCGAAAAATTTATGTGTTCTGTTCTTTTGGTTCTGCATGGGAGGAATGTTTGAACCGAGCACGTAGCGACAAGAGAATTCAATTAATTCACAAACACGACGAGAATATTGTGGAAAATGACGTTATTTTTTATGAAAAACTTGGTGTTTTCCTTTTGAATATTTTTCTTTGTTGGAAATAGAAAACATTGTTTTGTTGTAACGATTGCCTCAGTTTATTTTTCTCTGAGAGGTATTCAAAGATACATAAATTGTACTTGAAGAACATTTTTACATTTTTGATACGTGTGAAAATTTTGAAGTATTTATATGAGAGAACAGCAATTATTCATCATTATCTGGTTTCATTTTTTTTATCGTAAGATAGAATGAATTTTAAAACTGTATTTGTTTTATATTTCCCATTATATGTACTTGAAATGGAAAAAAAATTTTTATAAACAATTATGTTAGTGGCAAAGAATTTCTGTGATCAGACTTATGGTTTCGTTTTTAATATAATTTCTTGACATATTTGACCCGGAATAAGGAAAAGAGCCTGTTCCGAAATTCGTAAAACTCTCTTTCTAAACTAGTTACACTTCAGAAAAATCGCATAAAAGTCACACTGGGTGAAATTCACCCAAGCTCGAAAAAAATGTAAATTCAACATACTAATAATGAGAAAAAAAAACTGTTATTGCTATTCTAAAAGGATTCAATAAAAAAGTAATCAATTTTTTGTCACAAAAATCAATTGTTTAAATATTGTAAAACGCTGACAAAGTGACAGGAACACAAAAAAGTTGGTTTTTAAAATAAAGAAGTGTTCTTCTAGGAAGAAAAATCCAAGAATGAAAACTGTTGAAAATTATCTTCAAAACATCCTATTTACATAAAAAATTGTAAAAATGTAAAAACAAAAAGTTAACATGTAAAAGCATAAAAATATGTGAAAATGTCAATTGCGAAAATGAGCTTTGTGGCTTATTTTTATGATGAACAATCTGATCAAAATATCTATGATGAAAATTTCGATAGTTGATGTTTATATAACAACATTCTTTACGAGAAACTTATTGAAATCTTGTGGGCGAATTTCACCCAGTGTGACTATCTGGGGTTACTCTTTTTTTTCGTTCCAGGTCATAAATACTAAAAAACTACCAGAATTACATTACAAAATTATTCCATGTTGAATTAATCATGAAAACATTTGATAATTAGCATTTTTCATAATATTTCTTTTCATGAATAACAATTATTTTATTAGAAACAGAAGCTATCATTTTTTAATCTAAAATCTAATAAACTCAAAAAACTGTACCTTTTTGGTATTTTTCATAGCTAACGACGAAAAATGTAATTTTTATTCAAGAGTTGAGGCAATACAGAAAATTTTCAATAAGATCAAAGTTCCTTATTTTTCATTTTATTTCATATATAGTTTCAAAAAAAAGTTACACTCAAAATTTAGTCGATTTTGATAGGTTTCTACATATGCTTGAAAATAAATGTCATTATACTACAAAATAATGGAGTTTTGAGTTACTGATTACGATAAAGTTACACTAAAACTTTATTCAGTATATATATTTTTCAATATTCAAATATTAATATCAACAAGAAAAAAAATGTATGAAAATGAAATTAATAACAATACTATTTAAAACCAATGCGTCATTTAACTTAAACAATTTTCTATTTATCCTTCACCAAAATTTACTGAATCCTAAATTTTTCGAAGTTTCCCTAATATCATTAACAAGGAAAAATACATTCCTAATTATAATATAATGTAATTAAAATCGCAGAGGTTTTAAATTTCACGATCCACATGTTTATCAACGTAATTATAAATTATGGAAAGTTGCTCGTGACACGCCTCAACTTTGCGACGTTGAGGAAATTGCAAGTTACTGGAGGAAAAAAGCTCACTTGTCGATAGGAAAATTAACTTACAAAAAATAGATTGAAGTGGAATTGAAGTAACAATTTCAGTTAAAGCGATTTCATTTTGTAACTATTTTCTTCTTTGAGGCGAAAAATCGTTCGAGAAGTAGAACGAAATGTATTACGTTGATTTTACGAAAAAATTTTTTATCAAATTTCGGAAATACATAAAATTTGATTTCCTCTATTCAATTATCGAATTTTACTGTTGAATAATTTCATCATGAGATGTAGTTGTTTAATAATAAGATGTTTTTTATTAGGATAATCGATCATAATTACATTTTTTTATAATAAATGCATTTTTCATTTCTTATAATTTAGAAACTAAAAGTTTTATTATTATACTTAAATCAAAACAATTTGTTTATGTTACACAAAAGTTTCAGTATTTTGATTAGTTCTTGACTATGTCATTAGTGACAAATGGGAATAATAATTAGAATCTGAAATTATCTGGTTGAAAATTTTCAGTTAGAGACGAACGTTCTAAAATATACATTTGATTAAGAACTTTCGTTCATTTTACAAAAACATAATTGAGAGCAGGGCATATTCAGGTAATTTTGCAACTTTTGTGCAGTTAGATTGAACAAACTCTTGGATGGAACATGAAATTACTTCTGTGAATACGAATTTCCACAGATCCCTTTTACAAAATTTTTATTTGGATTTAAACTAAAGTATTGAAAAAACTCTATGCCCAAAGCATAGTTTTATTATGTGAAGTATGAAGAATTTGGGATTTGAGAACTCTCCTTTGATTCAGCTGCGATATGTACAAAATTCAAGTGAAATATTTTATGCTAAAAAATAGGATCAAGAAAAAAAAAAAATGTTCAAATTAGGAAAAGAATTATACATGTTAAAAAATTTGATACGTATTTTAGTTGTGACAGTGTTCAATAAGTTTTTAACAGTTTCAACAATTTTCAAAGAATAGCAGTTCACATAAATTTTGATATTTTAACGGTTGAAAAAATTGTTTTTTAAAAGTTTTGGCAGATTCAAATATTTTAAACCGTCGTACAATTTACAACAGTTTTGAATTTGAACTGTTTGTAACTGTTGTATTTTTTTTTGCAGTTTTTTGAGTTTTTGATATTTTCGCCAGTTGTTAAAAACTTTAGCAGTTTTATATTGTGACAGATTACGTTTGTTAAAAAATATGCAAAATTTAAGATTTATTAATAGTTTTGACAGTTTACCAAGTTTACAAATAAAAAAATATTTTTACAGTTCCCAAGTTTTAACAGGGGCGTAGGCAAAAAAAATTTTCAGGAGAGGTTTTCCAAAGAAATATGTTATATTCAGGATTTTATAACCTTCGATCTTTGGCAATCTGGTTACAAGAAAACTACATATTTTCGAATTTCAGTATTTTAAATTTACACAATCTTTGGGGTCCAGAATCGCAAGTTTTTTATGTTCGTATTCAATATAATGGAATTTGATTTTTGTGATTTTCAAAACACTGAGGCTGAGATTTTTTAAAAAAATACTTTCGGCATTTTTTATAATTCTTTGGTATTTACAGTGTTTATACAATTTGCAAGTATTTCGATGTATTACTATGTAGTTTCTTAAAATTCCATGCTCAAAGAATTAAAGTTCTGAAAAATTCCGATATTTTTATAGATTTTTGAGAAAATTATAATTACACAGATTTCAAGAGTTTCATATATTTCTATTATTTACGTATGATATGTTATTTATATATAAAACTTTGTAACATTTTCCGTTATTTTTATAAAATTCTAGTATTATTGTAGATCGCTTACTAGATTGCCAGAATTCGATGCCAAAGTATTGAAAATTTCAATGATATTGAGTATTTAAATTGATTTTTCAGTTACCAGTATCATTTATACAGATCTCCTGTAATTTTTTTTGTTTTCTGATTTTTTTAGTATTTATAGACTTAGAAGAATTGTCTGGTATATTTATGAACTTTTATACAGATTTCTAGAATTATATGCTCTAGGATTCAAGGATTTAGAAAATTTTAAGAAAATTACATGTAAGGAGTTTTCGTTAATAGAAAGTAAGTAGTTTTTATCAATAGATTTACAGTATTTCTCACATTTTTTTAGCATCAATGAAATTTTCAAGGATTCTTCAGTATTTTTATACAATAGATTTTGAATTTTTTCGTAGATTGCTATGTAGATTTCTAGAATTCGATGCACTATAGTTCAAATTTCAATAGATTTTCAGTAATTCAATTGATTTCTTAGAAATTCACATCTACAAAGATATTTATTATTCTATGTTATTTTATGGACTTCTTGTATTTTCGTATTTTTTTAGTATGTAGAAGGTTTTATAGAGTTTTCTAATATTTTTTATAGATTTTCAGTATTCCTATAAATTGCTATATACATTTTTGAGAGTTTGATGCTTTAGCATTAGAAGTTTTTCATATATTAAGTATTTAAATTGATTTTTAAAGTATTGTATGTACTTTCTTAGATTTCTGTTGCTTTATTAGAAAGATTTTAGAGTATTTTTGAAGGTTTCTATGTTAGATATCTCGAATTTGATGCATGAGAATTTAAAGTTCTTTTTTAGATTTTTTAGAATTTTCATAGATTCTGATTTTTCTCTATAATTCACTGGGTTGCAACAATTTTTCAAATTTTGTTCTGTTATCCTAGCTAAAGATTCATTATTTGAATTTCGTTTAAGAAAAAATTCTTCTGAAGCTAGAATAATTATTTTCAAGTTAGTAAAATCAAGAATACTGTCAATTTTGTTTAACTTTGAAAACCTACATGAAATTATTTGTTAGATCCTTTATATGCCAGACAGTAAATTTTGAATCATTTTTACATATTCTATTATTTATTGTCCAAATTTTGTATGAGTGTTTTTTGTTCGATTATTATACCTTTCTTAGTTTTACATAAAATAGTAATTATTTTCTTCCTAATTCCGGGAAAGGTTTAAACCCCTGAAACTCCTCTCTACATACGCACTTGAATTTTGCTATTTAGAAAATTTTTCTGAACAGTTGTGACAAATTTTAAAAGTTTTGATAATGTTGACAGTTTAGCAGTGTATATAGAAGTTTTCTAATAATGTAATTGTTATTATTAAAAATGAATGGAAATCACAGTTTTGATAATTTAATGTACCCTAGTAATTTAGGTTTTTATAAAGTTTTTATAGAACTTTTTATAAAATTTCGGTGTTTTTCATAACACTCTGCTTTTTTCATAAAGTAAGTTAATAAAAAGAACAATATTTTTCAACGTTTTTATTAGTTTTTAGTCACTTTATAAAAACTTCATCAAATCTTTATGAAGTAGATTTTGAAATCCACTTTATAAAAATACCGTCATTTTATAAGGATTTAATAAAGTTTTTATACACTGAATTTATGAAAAAGCGAAATTTTATAAAAAATACCCAAATTTTATAAGGAGTTTCATAAAAATTTGATAAAAACCCAAATTACTAGGGTAGTGAGTACCGTAGCAATTATTTCTTATTTTTTAATCGAGGTACACATATTAATACTAATGGTTTGCCAAGTTAGAATAAATTAATTCGACCCAGATACTTACAATTCTAAAAACGTTTGATAATTTGCAATAATTTATTTATACAATAATTTTATTAACCTCCAACACTAAAAGTCGAGGAAAAAACTTTCAAGTTGAGTGGTCTAAAAAATCCTGAAAATTGACGACCAACCCTGAAAAATCGATATCAAATAATTTAAATGTGTTCTCTTTCTCAAATTTCCAAAAAAAAAACAAGGGATGGAAACAGCACATTAACTCTTAGAATGACACCTCAATAATTGACCAACGTTTCGTTCTTTTATTTTAGAACATCTTCAGGGTCAAGAATTCCCCTCTGAGAAAGTCGGAATCGCAAAAATTATTTTTTTTTTCTTTCTATATAATTTCAATAATAGTGAGACACAGCGTCATAAAAAACGTGGTATTCCCTCAACCCTGAAAAGTTGAGGGGAATTTTCGTAAAAGTGACCTTAAAAATAATTATTTTCCTTTCTTTTCACGCCACGTCGTCTAAATACCACGGTAACGAAATCCCGAAATTCTAGGAGAAGCGGGCTTTTAAATCCTTGTGCAAACGTGGCGAAAATTGGATCCGGCAACTTTTCTTTACCACCGTGGGCCATCCATCGGGGTTGATTCTGCCTAGTTAGCCGTATAACGCGCCGGTTATTCGAAAACATTTTGCGCGTCCGTCCTCGTTTGCGTAACGCGCCCCATGTGCCGCTACGCCCGTATCAACCCGCGCAAGTAATTTACCCAGGACGTAACACAAAGCTAATGAAAAGTCGGCAAATTAAATTTTCGGGATTTTATATCGTCCCACGAACCTAATTACGCGGGAAAACATTTTCATTCGAGAACGAACGACGTATACGCGCCGGTTGGAAAAAGTTGATGGAAATTTTTGGTTTCTTTCCAGATGGAATGTTGTGTCATGTATTGATATGGAATAATATTAATTTTTTGTTCGTGGATGGGTATTCGTTATCAATATGTTGGTGATGTTTGATGAAAAAATGAAAAGGGTTTTTCTGTGGTAACTGGTGGATTTTTTTGAGTTTTTGTTTAGTTTGAATGTTGATTAGTGCTTTATGAAGAGTTTATTGTAGTAGGTATTTGAAGTTGTTTTGTATAGGTTGATGGTATGAAATTTTCCATAATTGTGTATACGATGTTTTTTTTTTCTGATTTTCTTAAGGAAACATGATTGCATTTCTTGTGCCCTTAGAAACACAATTTTGATACTAAATTCTAAATTATTTCATTTTTCAGAAGTATATTATCATTTTTTTTATCATTCATGAGAGTAAAAAAAAATAATGAAAATGCTCTAAGTTCATGAGCACTCTGTAATGTTATCTGAATTCAATTACATGATTTTGCAAAAAATTTTCAGTTCGTTTAAAATTTATTTTTTTTAGGAATATTTACGATTGCTTTTCAGGTATTTTTGCTTGGTTAAGGAAAATTTTTACTTTGGTTCAAGCTTAGAATTTTTCTTTCAAAATTTTGGAAATTTTGAGAAAGAATAGATTGTTTAATACTTATACAAAAAATTTTTAGATTATCTTTCAAGGCTTGTCAATGTTCTTGAATCATACCAATATTCTGAAAAATCAAGAAAAATGAAAAACATGGAAGGAATATTTACAGACGAGTTTTTTTTCCCATAATTTATGGTGTACTCGAAAAAATCACATTGTGTATAAATCAACAATATTTTGAGCATATAGTATATTCTTATTATATATTATATAGGTTTTTAAAATCTATTACAACTGAATTTTGAAGATAAGAGAAAATTTAATAAGATATATTGAAAATACTCAATTTTTAAATTTTGCAAATTCAGAAAAAACTTTTTCTATTTGAGAGCTTCAAATCAGAATAATATTATATTGGGTATCCCTATTAAGCCCGAGAAATTTTCCTTTGAAATTTCTGGAAGTTGAAATATATTTCAATAATTTCCATCGAATATCACAAATTCGGTCTGGGACCTTCATGAGTACGTATTTTTTTTAAATTCATTCAGGTCTTAACCATGTATTAACCTCAAGAAATTTCAGTAAATTTTCAAAGATTTTTCGATTTTCAGTTTGATTTTGACCATTTCTAGTCAATTTTCTACTCAGATTAATTTTTAATAATTTTCACACATAAATTTAAAAATGAATAATCAAAAATAGCGAAAAAAAAAGAATATCAAAAAGTTAGCAATAGTCAAAAAACTAATCGAACACATAAACGGTATTCATGAATTCCTGAAAATTATTTAAAAGTGAAAAAAAAGTTTCAATACATATAATTTTTGAATTCCTGAAATCATCTTTCAGAATTCTTAAGAATGATCCAAAAACAGGGACAAACTATATTAAAAAAAATATTGACAGTGTTTTTAACATTTTCATTGTATCTTGTAAAATTTTTGAAAAAAAAAGATAAAAAGTAACCTTCATTCATCACTCCATTATTATTTCAATTATTCCATTTCAACGAAATGGAATATCTGAAAATTGAATTTTAATGAGAAATTAAGAAAAGGATGATATTATTTCTTTCTTGAGAGAAATGTGTCATTCCTTTTACGAGAGAGATATTGCTTTATTTTTTATGAAAAATTTTCGCTTCAAAATGATCGTTGAAATGGAATAATAAAGTAACCTAATAACCATTAAATTTGAGAGCAAGGACTTTTGGTAATTTAAGTTGTAAAAACTTGGACAATAATCGTGTATATCCTTAGAATTCTAAAATGTCGGAAACGTCTACAAAATAATAGATATTTGAATGAATGCAAAAGATATTCTAAGAATTTTCAGAATCACTAACCAAATCAGAAGAATTAGTATATAGCAATAATTCCTTCAAATCTAAAATTTTTTCGTATTCTGAGAATTATGAGCCTTATCAAAAGCCTCGTACCAAAATTATAACAATTTTTTAAAATTCGCCAGAAATCTGGCAAATCATAAAAACGAGCCCAAAATTTTCGTGATTATTTAAAATTTTTAGAAACTCACAAAGAACTTCCAAAAGTCACGAAAAATTAAGAATAATTTTGCAGATTACAGAAGAAACCGTAGTTCAATTTCCAAGATATTTTTTAACTTGTTCAAACCTTCATCGAAAAATTCTGTCATTATCTAAAAATCCGAAACTTTCCCAGATTTTCGAAATCTAGATCTAGAGACCATTTAAATTATCACAAAGCAGAAAAAACTGTGAACCTTTTTTTCATAATCATTTGACATTTAGAAATAAACCCAAAACAATAACCGCATTGAATTTAATACATCCTGTCGTTTTATCTGCTTGAGTTTCGAAAAAATCAAAATCCCTTGCAGAAACTAGCTATTTCGTAAAAGGAATGACACCTTTTTATTGAATTTCGTTTTGACGGGGGTTTATTGTGCGAAAGGCGTTTTCAATGCACCGTGAAAAGTGTTTTCGGGACGCGCATACCAGTGTGTAATCGTATGAATTAGGCGCTGGGTAATGTAATAAGATCGGTACCCATGTACACATTGTGAAATTGAGCGCAGAGAGGAACATAATACACGTTCGGGCGTTCGTTATTTTCAACGACGCGAAACTTGCGAGCAACGGGAGCATGTCTCGTCTTCCTTAACTGGAAAACTAGAAGAAAGTAGTTATTTGTACCAAATGTACCACAGATTTTCGCAGTTTAAATTTGTGAAACATAAATTTAAAAAAAATTTTTCAGAATATTCTTCAGACTTTTTAGAGTATAATTAAACTTTTTACTAATTAATAAAAAGTTTTTTTATCACAAATTTAAAAACTAAACTAAATGAATTATTTCCTAAAGAGCAGGTGGAAAAAATATTTGTTATATTTTATGAAATATATTAAATGTTCAATACATTTTTAAACTTACAATTTGTTAAGTTTATTACAGTTTAATTATTGCAAATTAAGGTCATAAGCTTTTACCTTACTTGTTTCAATAAAACAGAGTTTACTTTTTAAACACCTTTATTCTTAATAATGTGCATGAAAACAAGTTAACAAATTAGCATGTTAGTGGTGGCGGTAGAATGTGTTACACTGACAATTAAATATCACGTCTCATTTAATTAAGCAGTGTCTGTTACAAGCTGAACTTTGATAAAACCATATTTAACATCGGGTATCAGGGCGTTTTTAATTATCGCGATGGGGTCACCGTTTTGATGCACGTGAGAGCTTGGAAATATTAAACAATAACGTAATTAAACGAAAAATAGTAATACCGCCGTGTAAAATTGTTTAATTTGTTTGTTTTTGAGGTTTTTTTTTTTCATTTTTGTTTAAGGAATAAACGTCGGGTAACGTTAAAGATATTTCCAAAAATTTTTTAAGTATATTTTTTGAGTCTATTTTTTGAGTCTATTTAATGTTGTTAATTTCGAATATTTTTAAATAACATAATTTTTTCATTTTTGTCAGGAAACAATATAATAATTATTTTAAAAATGAATTTATTTGTTAAATATCATCGTCTGACTAAACAGAATATCACTACTTGCAGAAATTACAAATTTTACCATTGAAAAACACGATTCTGATGAATTTTTGGAGAGTAATTACGTTTTTGTGGTTTTTTAACTAGGTAATCGTGTTTTCGATAATGGAATTATCCATGCATCAGTAAAATTAGATTGATGATATATTTATTACATATCAGCTTTATGAATTTACGATATGGTAGGAAATTTTAGATTATACTAGCTGGCACCCGCGGGCTTCGCTCCGCATTGACACTCGGTTTGTATTTGGTCACTTGTATATTGAGTAGCATTCTTATATCTTAAATTCATGGACTAATTTTTATCATCCGTCAAGACGAAGGTTGGAAAAGGGAAAGCGTAGTCATAAAGAAGATGTTTCCAGTAATAGTTTGATGTTTATTCGACAATGTGAAACCCTTAACTCTTAACAGTCTTTTCATGTGTTGCTTATAAAATTAGTTCACTGAAATACCAACTAAACTTAATTAACTTCATTTTCAAGGAACTTTGTGAAAATATCTCCTGATTTGACATTGCACTTCATAACACAATAAACGTCGATCTCGTATTTCGATAATGTGTTTTCAAGTTTTTCAAGTGTTTTTATCCTAATGAAATTATTAGTCGAGTAAATACAAAATTCAGGCGATATGATAACATGTCTCAGGTTATTTAAAGAAAACTCTTCATAGGCTCGTATTGAACTTAAAAAATATTTAGATCCAGTAATGTTCCCTTCGAGCGTACTTGACTTAATGAAGACCTTAACGTCTGAAACGTAATCAACCCAATTACTTACGCTAATAATATTTTTCATAGGTTTAAAAGTAATAGTTATTGCGTTAAAGATTGTTCTGATCCATATCATTTACTTTATTTAAAAAATTCATGAAATTTCGATTAATCTGATGAGAAGTGAAGAATTCCATAAAGGTAAAATAAACACGAATAACACCAATATGATTTTTCATGACTTAAAAATGAAATAATCATAAGCGATAGATGAAGTTTTAATCAGTTTAATTCACAAAAGTTGCAATATAAAAAATTCTTTTCTCATACTTATACTTAGTATAATTATTTATAATTGGTATAAAAATGACTTTCTTTAAAAAATCTATTTCTTGTTTCATTACCACCATCCCGTTACTTAATCAGCATGTGTTGAGCCAATAAGAGGAAAATAGAATTAATTCGATTATAATGAATGTCGTCAACCTTAAAAATGTAAGTTATCGTTTATGAAAAAATGTGTTGTCGAAGAAAAAAATTACAATATGTTCAATGCCATAAGAAAAAAAGTAAAATTTTAGTGTCACGAATTTTTCCGGGAAAAAAAAAATTTTTTTTCCAAAGTCGACGTACTTCAAAATAAAAAATTAAAAACAAAAAATTTGTTTGGGTTGTTCAAGGTTCCATTAATTTCTAGCTACACCCTTGCTTTACACATATGAAGCTATGTATCGTGTTATTTGTTTGACCAATGACATTGCGTGCTACTCAAGTTACAGTTTCAGTTCGTTTTTTAGAAAAGCCGTTACACTTAAGCACACATAAGTATAACCAGAAAAAATTTAAGAAAATCACAATCTGTTTTCGAATTTTCAAAACACAAAATTTCAAAAAAAACCGTACAGTTACAAAAAAAATCAAAAAGGATGTAAATAAAGAACAAAAAAGTTAATTCTACTTACGACTGGCAGTATCAAATTCGATATTCAACAGAATTCTACTTCACAATTGCACTTTTTTTTTAACGATAGATAGATGATCAATAGATTATCAATTAATAGATGATCAATAGATTGTCACGTATGTTATTTATTTCTGTTGCTCTGTACATTTGTTTACATTTTACAAATCACGGACAATCAATAGAGTATCTGAACAATAATCGATATATCGATAGTGTTCTTGCCAACACGGTCAATACCGTCCGCCATATTGCTTAATGTATTCCACACGGAAACTGTGATTGATTATTATAAAAAAACCATGCAAAATTATGACTAATGAATATCACGTTGACACGTCCGGGAGCATGCATAATATGTATGCGAAATTTCATGACAATCGAACGCGGAATGTGGATTTGTACCCTGAACAAAGTTTTGACTTTTCACTTTTACATAGTAAATTTGCGAAATTTAGAGAATTATTAATAATTCAGTTTCGGCCACTCACAATTCGGAAAGGCGCGGCTTTTGATGAAGACCCCTTCTCTCTTCACCTCTTCCCTTTCTAACCTACTCTAATAGAAAAGTAGGGGGTAATTGAGGTGTGTCATGGAACGTATAATAATGATGTCTCTTATCTTGAAAGGCAATTTCGAGACAAAAAATCCTATGAATCAAAGTTTTCGTCGACTCGCCTTCATTCTAGTTAATGTTTTATCCAATCGTCACCTTTACAATGCAGTATCTTCTAATTTTTTCAAAAGAGAGATAAGAAAAGCGATTAAGCTACATTTCATTATACACACCTCAGCGATCCCACTGATCCTCATGAGAGTGAGCTAAGAAAGAGAAGAAGTCTCTTTCATGAAAAGCGCCACCTCTCCAAAAATCAGTAGACGAAATTGAATTATTAATATCTGTTCAAATGTTGAAAGTTTTCAAAAATGCAAAAGATAAATTGTTTCAGATTTTTATGAGGAATTGATGATTTTCGGATGATCTGCTGACTTTAGGACACCCTGTTTTTCATGGTTTCGTAAATTTTTATGAGTTTTTGTGATTTATACCCTTTTGTGATTTTGTGACTTTTCGTGATAATTTGCATAATTTTATGTTTTAGTGATTATAGTTTTTGTAACTTTTTGCGACTTTCACAAAATGTTATAATTTATTATAATTTACTGTGTGTGTCTGTGCGTGTGTGTGTGCGTGTAGGTGTGTGCGTGTGTGTGTGTATGCATCGTAGGTGTAGGTGGGGGTGTAGGCCATATCAGTTCCTTAATAAAAATATGCCTATAACCTTCAGACGAACATCGTTAATAACTGTGCAAAGTTTCAGGACGTTCCGTTCAGTAGTTTGGGCGTGATGAGCGGACAACATACAGACACTCTTTTTTATAGATAAGATTATCAGTGACGATGATCATGATATTATAAAATTAAATTTTTATTTCAAGGGGAAAATCATTGAATAAAAATAAAAATGAGTACATATAAATACGATGAATTGTAAAATATGTGGAATTTTATCGATAAAGAGAAATTTATTGTGTAAACTATTCAAAGTCTACGAAAAATTCCACAGCGTTATGAAATAAGCTTGTTTATGTATATGTCTGACTATTACGGCGGATTACTACTTATTGTGATCAGAAAGGTGCATTTGAACACATACAATGATAGAAACAAAATTGTATAATTACTGCCACTTATAACAAAATTTTTACGCTTGACGAAATAATGTTTTTAAAAAGAATTATATAAATTAACAAGAAAAGTCAAATAATTTTTCAATGATTGAATTTGTTTATTCAGTAACTTTGAACAAGGGCTGAATTTTCGAATTTGGCTTATAATATCATAATTGAAGAAAGATCAACCCTGTTAGTTGTGAGTGAACCAATTTTTTTTTTTAAATTTCTACAAAGATAAGAAAAATGCTTGTTCTATAAAAAATCATAAACGAATGAATAATTTCGAAAAATATATGTCGTATCGTGTAGGATTGAGAAATACAACAATTTTCAGAGTTTTTTTTTTATGATTTTCAAAACTTTTCAACAGTTCTGGCAGTTTTGAAAAAAACGTATCATTTTCGACAGTTCTGACTTTTTACTAATTTATTGTATTTCGGGCTATTTTTCCAACACAAAATTTGGAAAACTGAAAAAAACACTGTTAGATATGTACTTAAACAATTTTTATTAAGTTCTGCCTGACTATATCAGCAGATAACTACTTACTTTATTTCGGGAGATAGTTTTACAGAAAAAATTATCAGAATAAGAAAAGTTCATAAAAAATAACGAACTTTGTGTAACTCTAAAACTTTACAGATTCTTAACAAGAATGCAAAATTTAAATCCTGTATGAGTGGACACAATAATGAGATGCTTGAATCAATAAAAAATTGTGTTATATTATTCTTATAAAAATATGATACTGGAAAACTTAGTTTCTATCGTAAATGAGTTCTACTGAATCAGTTACATTTTATTTTTTTATGCCTAGCATAATCTTATCTTCAAAGTGATGATCACATTTTCATAGAATCGTAAAATTTTTGGAAATAGAAAACATGTATATCAAAATTTACGACCAAAGTACGTATTAATTATCTAATGACCAATGATTTTTAATTCAACGATTTATTCGCTAAAAATATTATTTTGGTAAAAAGCAGCTTGCCTTTATCACGATTTCTCGTGATAAAGAACATGAAAAAAAAAGCATTGAAATTCCTCAAATTTATTGCATTTTTACGTAGCAATGTACCTTTGCTTTGATTCATTAACCAAATTCATATACCAATTACACCAAATATTTCGTCGGAAACACAATATGGCATAGAAAACTTTACGGTGACTCCCAATTAACCCTTTTCGTCCCGAAAGTCCATAATTTTGACACGACTTTCCGTGCTGTATCTTTTGATATAATCCTCATCAAAACTCAATCAAGTAGGTCAATATTTATGATTCAAAGTTTCTTCTTTCGATTTCAGTAGTCAGAATCAACCTATGACTACACTGAAAAAGTTGCGGCCATTTTTTTGGAAAAAAATGCCTGTTTTGTTTACGTTTTTTTGCAAAAATCTTTAATTTCCACATCGAAAATTCCATGAACGACTATTCTAAAACATGCTATCCGCGTATTTTTGATCAGACCTTTCTTATTGCACCGGAGTTCATTCAAAGAAACAAAATGGCGGTTCCAAGATGGCGCTCGGAACTTGTCGAAAATATCAATTTTTGCTACAAACTCAAAAAATGGTCCTATTTTGTCAAAAATGTGTTTCAAGGGGTTTTCGAGGTCACAGATTTCGAAAATGAGCTCAAAAATTGAAACTTCAAAATGGCTGACCAAAAATGGCAGACTTTTCTCTAAAATCGTTCATTGTTACACCTGGGAACCTGCGATTTTTTTTCTTTTCCGTTGGTTTCCAACTTGACCTGACTGACCTAGCCAAAAACTGTGTTTAAAAGTAGAAGATAGAAGCAAATGACATTCATTCAAAAGATGATTGTAAATTTACCCGGAAAATCCTCGGTCATCCGTCAATCCCGCTAATGGACAAGGTGACTTGTTGCCCATTTGGAATTTCTGAAGATGTTTTTTTAGGCATTGAATGGATTTTCCTAGTGCAGTTTTACTTCTCAAAGGGTACCCACACAAGTGGCTGAATGAGCCAGATCCGTGGTAGAAATATGATCGGAAAATCTTCGGTGATCCATCAAACTCGCAAATGGACAAGGTAAATCTTTGTGTATTTGCCATTTCTAAAGATGTTGTTTTAGGCGTTCAATGGATTTTTATCTTGCGGACATTTCTCACCATTCAAAAATTTACCCACATGCCTGGTTGAATGCCTCTCAGAAGGGTACCCACGTATTTAGCTGATTCATACAGATCAAGTCGGATTTCAAAAAAAAAGGAAAAGAATACCATTTTTACATAGGTGCTGTTGTTTCAAGGTAGATGCACTGTATTTTAGAATCCCATATAAACAAAACTCGAGATTTTTTCAAAAGCTTTGGAAATTTTTTTTTTTTCAATGCGTCAACCTTCAAACATAGAATCATCGCGTAGTCATAAATTTCCCAGTCTCTTTTGTCCTTTTTTCTATTCCTGACTAACTTATAGAACAGTTAAAGCGAATGGCACGTTTTGAGCCAATAGCAGTGCGAGAAAGCATGCAGGGTTTTTGGAGGGGTTATTTAGTCTGCCATCACAGACTAGCATCGGTTATATTTTTTCTCAGCTAGTTGCCGTGTATCAATGCTGATGAAAATATTGAAAATATGGCTTCAAGAAAAAGATCTAGAAAAGGTTCACTGGCCCAATCAACAGCGAGAATTTTTCAAAGTGATTCATGTGAGATGTCAGAGCGAAATTATCATGTTGATGTTTCGATGCCGCCAATTGCAGAAACTTCAGATTTCGAAACTGAATCAGACAGCAGCGATGGGGGAGATGAAAACAATGATGAAGAATATGGTAATAATATCTGCAACATGTTATCTTACAAAAAAGTTCATGAAGGATACTCATCAACTCAGAAAAATCTTGAAAATGACCATGTGTATGAATGGGCATCAGGTGAAAGAGCATGTGCCCAAATTCCTGTCAATGAATTTTTATTGAAGGAATCTGAGAAACAGAAAATTTCTTCATCGTCACCAACTGAGTTGTTTGAAATGTTTTTTTCTACTGAAATGAAAACATACATAATTGGAGCAACGGCTGAAAATGGAGTTACCATGTCAATGTCCGATTTACACACATATTTCGGAATTATAATTTTGTCTACCTTCAATAAGCGCGATGCAATAAAAGATTACTGGTCAACTAACCCTTTGCTTGAATGTCCAATAGTTAGGTCAGCTATGTCTAGAAATGATTTTTGGATCCTGAAAGGCGGAATAAAGTATTCGAAACATTCTGACGCCGATTTGAGCGACCCAGCTTGGCGCGTTCGAAAAATATTTCAGATGTTCAGACAAAACATCAAGCGCTTTGGATACTTCCAAACTGCTCTTGCTGCAGATGAGATGATGGTAAAATTTTTTGGGAGACTATCAATCAAACAATTTATACGAAATAAACCTGTTCGTTTTGGCATAAAATTATGGGCTCTCTGTGGGGCTGATGGTTTCATGTTTGATTGCGATATATATGGCGGAAAAAATTTTACACAGGACAAACTGCAAAAAATTGCCTTGGGCAGTCGAGTTGTGATGAATCTTCTAGAAGATTTCTTGATGAAAACAGTGCACAGAAAGTTGTCTCAGTACCATTTGTATTGTGACAACTATTTCACTTGCCCTGATTTATTTATACACCTTCAAAAGATTGGCATGCAAGCAACTGGCGTCGTTAGGAAAGATAGGGTAAGAGAAAAAAATGACCTGGAGAAAAAAGCTGTCAGAGGAACGCACGTTGTCAAGCATGAAAAAAATAGTGGATTGAACTACATTACATTGATGGACTCCAAGGAAGTATCGATACTTTCAACTGCAGCAGGAGTGAGTCCTATGAAAACTGCAAGACGCTATTCGAAAGAGGAGAAAAATAAGAAAGAGATACCGATGCCAGCTGCATTTTCATTGTACAATAAGCATATGGGTGGAGTAGATGTTCACGATCAGTATTGCAGTAAAGTTTTGCCAACAATGCGGAGTAAAAAATGGACATTTTCAGTTTTCGCAAGATTGATTCAATCATCTTTGACTAATGCTGTCATTTTGGCAAATGCTTGCAGGCAAAAGGAAAAGAAAACAAGTATGAAAGACTTTGCTATAAGTGTTGCTACAACATATTTGCAAAGAAAATCTGACCCCGATTTCAAGACCCACATTTTCAAAAATGTGGAGTCAAGACGATATTGTTCTGGAGACAAATGTGAGAAACGAACAAAATCTTTTTGTGTTCAATGTGAAAAACATTTTTGCAAAGTATGTTTCGATATTCTTCATAAATAGATTTTTCATGTAACAGCTACTTGATGCGCTGTTCATAGAAAAACTAATAATTTTAAAAATACATATATAAAAACTTCAAAAAAACAAAAAAAATTCATAAAACAAAAACAAAAAACAAAAAAATCATAAAACAAAAAAAAATCATAAAACCAAAAAAGCAGAAAAAAAAGCAAAAGATTCTCCAAAAAGCGTTTACCTCCCCGTGGTGAGAGTCGGGCAACGGCAAAATAAATTTTTGATGGCTAAAGGGCGCAATGTCAATAAATGTGTGTTTATAGATTCTATAAATGTCTAATGTTAAATAGTCGGAAAATAATCTTCTAGCGTCGAATTAAAAGAAAGTATTTATTACTGTTCATCTAATTTATCATGTACATGTATAATAGTTATAAGCGTGGACTGGTATAGTAATCGATATCCGTGCGCATAAAAGAGATTATGCATGTTGATATAATTTCTACTATTATCTAAAAATACAATAACTATAGAATCATACACATCGATTTTTAAACTAGGATGACAAAAAATATACGGAAAATTGGTGACAGTTATTCCAAAGATGAGATTTTGTAGCCCACATTATTAATAAAATGGAAAAAAAAAAATCAATTATCAATTTTCCACTGACACACGGTAAAATAAAAAAAGATGCTACGCCCTTTCATGTCAGCTTTTTGAATTTCGTATTTTTGAACCTATTCCTGAAATTAGCAACCTTATAGATCGTATATTACAACACTGAAACAAAAACAATAAACGATTTCCGAGAAAAGTCTGCCATTTTTGGTCAGCCATTTTGAAGTTTCAATTTTTGAGCTCATTTTCGAAATCTGTGACCTCGAAAACCCCTTGAAACACATTTTTGACAAAATAGGACCATTTTTTGAGTTTGTAGCAAAAATTGATATTTTCGACAAGTTCCGAGCGCCATCTTGGAACCGCCATTTTGTTTCTTTGAATGAACTCCGGTGCAATAAGAAAGGTCTGATCAAAAATACGCGGATAGCATGTTTTAGAATAGTCGTTCATGGAATTTTCGATGTGGAAATTAAAGATTTTTGCAAAAAAACGTAAACAAAACAGGCATTTTTTTCCAAAAAAATGGCCGCAACTTTTTCAGTGTAGTCATAGGTTGATTCTGACTACTGAAATCGAAAGAAGAGACTTTGAATCATAAATATTGGCCTACTTGATTGAGTTTTGATGAGGATTATATCAAAAGATACAGCACGGAAAGTCGTGTCAAAATTATGGACTTTCGGGACGAAAAGGGTTAAGGTTCTACCATTTTTTTCTGAAACCTTTCATAAAGCAATAAACCTCTCTCATTTTTTCCACGAATTCCTCAATTACTCCAATGTCTACTCGCGTGATTTTCAAAAACTTTGTCTGATGAAATTTTCAATTTCTGGTATCCAGTGTCTGAAAATGAAACGAAAAACAAACAAACAAATAAAATAAAGACTATGGCTGTGGATCTGAAAAAAAAACTTGATGTAGAATAATATCTTTTAGACTAAATCAAAGCTCAAAAATTAAGCTTTAATGATTGTCTGGATTATTGAAGAATTTTCATATAAAATTTTTTAAAAGAATGTTTAGAGATTTTTGGAGTGAAAAATTTTTTATAGAAAATAAGAAATGACAAAAGATGAACTCTACAATGACAGGTTCAACAGTTTTAGTAGCTTTGACAATTTCGGAGTTTTGACTAGTTTGACAGCTGATTACTGTTTTGGAAGTTTTAAGTATTTTGACAAGTGACAGTTAAAATATTTGAGAAGTATCAAATAGTTTTGATGGTTTTCACATTTTTTATGATTATTGAAGTGTTTCAAAAAAATATCAACAATTTCGTCTATATTATAGATCATAATTATTTTGACACATTATGATTTTGCTCATCTCCGAATTGCTTTAAAAAATGTCAGTTTTTTTAACAGTTTTGACAGTTTTTTCAGTTCACAAGTTCCATAAAATTTCAAAAATTGTATTAAAACTGCATGTGAAAACTTTCAAAAACTGCCGAAACTGAGAAATAGGAATTGACTGGCAAAATTCAACTTTTATTAACGATTGAATTTTGAAAACTATCAAAGCTATTCAAGGCCAATCGAAATCGTTACAACTGTCGAAAAATTAAAGTGTTCGAACTTGTATAAACTATTTTCATTAAAAACTTTCAAAATTGCTGTAACTGTCAAATGAACATAAACATTTTTAAAACTAAATATTTACTGCTTAACTGTCAAAATTAAAAAAAAAACTTGCAATTGTAAAAATATTCAAAACCATCACAACTGTTGAAATTGTCATTCCTTGCAAGGCACGATTTTTCAAAAAATTGTAAAATAAATATGATTTACATAGAACTGTTTATTATTTCTGTGAAAAAATTGAAAAATGCATTTAAAAAAAAAAAAAAAAACGTATGTTGCATAATGCAAGTAATATACACGAGAAAATATCCTATTCACTTATTGGTTTTTCAAGAAATTGTTTAAAAATGATCATTGCAAAAAAGCATTATTGTATATTTAAATAAATACAAATAATTACTGTAAAAAAAATACAGAATTGCCTTTACAGTTCGTAAACCAAAAATTATTTTTTTATGAAAAAATTTCGTCTGA
Organism: Platygaster robiniae; assembly: GCA_028476575.1. Classification (NCBI taxonomy): domain Eukaryota; kingdom Metazoa; phylum Arthropoda; class Insecta; order Hymenoptera; family Platygastridae; genus Platygaster; species Platygaster robiniae. Next base: position 48,127,027 of record CM052019.1, on the reverse strand, counting down.
CTATATCGCGTATTGACTACTTGTTTTCATTTATTTAATATAACAGCTTAATACAGAAAGGAGTATAAATTTGTAAATCGTTACCAAGGAAAATCATGATCTTATGAAATGATCATATAGTTGCAGTGTAACTTTGTCACTGTTATATTCTTACTACAAATAATGCGATATTTTTTATTAATTGAAAATAAATTATTCTCATTTTTTGGAATGAATAGTTCCGAAACATGTAAAAAATTTAAGGCAATTTGCAAATATTTCAAGATATTTTTGAAAAACAGTAAGCTACTATCAAGAGATTTAATGAAATTTTATGGGAACATTCCGAAATCTAATAACAAACTCAGTGTTTGTTCTCAAATTTCGAGGGGTTTTCAGTACTTGCTTAAAATTACTAGAAAATTCTGAAATCATGATATCAATTGATTCAATATGTCTAATGAACTTTCTAATACAAACCAAATTTTCAGGAAGAACGAATTTTCTTTATATTTTGAAAATTCATGATAATTTTGAAAAATTCGTTGGATTTTAATCAAATTTTTTAATTTTTACCACTAATAGTAAGCTTAAAAAATTCAATTAATTCATTCATCAGAAGATTTTTTCATATGGTCTTTTTTCATTTGGTAATCTCCTTGAAAAATTCGAGAAATAATTGATTAGTTACCCAGATAAAAAAGCCTGCATCGACAAAGATACCAATATGTAACCTAAATATTCAACGAGATATTTCATTCCTTTGAAAGAAAGATCAAAAAATGTGCCTACAAAAATCCCACCAAAGCATTCTACCCGTGAAGATGAATAATTATATGACTACTCTAATCAACTTATCAAGAACCTAATCATCTAACTTTCAAGTAACTAACTTTTTTTTCCTAACAAAAAATCACTCAAATATTCATGTAAATAATGTTTTAAATAACATCTTTCAAAATTTCCCCTTCAAAAACCGAATTCCAAATACCCCAGAAACCCCTCTAAGACCAAACTTAACGAATTGTCGTCGTTGCGACGAAAAAAAAAAAAGAAGAAACGGTCGTGATCAAGATCGCAGCCGGAAGTAATTTGGGTAGCGAAATTAAAAGTCGTCAAAAATTAAATTCTTATCACTCGCCCTGAGGGGGGTAGGGGAGGGCGAAGATGGGGTGATAGGGATGGAAAGGTAAGGGGTGGAAGAGGGGGGGGGGTGGATTAGACGAAAGAAAAGGGGTCGGGAAAAAGAAACTGGCTGAAGTGTTCTCGGGAGTCGTATCTCGGCTAAGCTGTGCCGGGATACGGAAAGGGCGTAATCCCGGCCGCCAGCGTCGCAATTTCTTTCCATTAAAAAGAGCGCCCCGCACATTTCTTCATTTGCTTGATCATGTAGCTTTACGACGGCGCGAATACATCTTTTCGGGCCATCAAACGCCGGATTACATCGACATCATCCACCCGCTTAATCCGAAACAGTGAAAAATCGCCCACTGGCGAGAACCACTGAGTTCTTTCTAGATATGAAACAGTGAATATTTACTGATAGCTGAATAAGAGAAAAGTTATCAATCTTGTCTCTTTTTAATAAGTGATTTTTCACCAATTATTACTCATTTTTTACTAATAATCAGCTATATCAAAATCTTGTAAGGATCCGGATTTCCATACAAGTTTTTCAAATCCTTATAAGATGAATTTCGACGTATACAGAGTTCAAAGTTACTTTTGAGGGATTGTAATCTCCTTATAAGGAATCGGAGTCTTTTTATACTAAGGCTCTCAATTTTACAGTTCCTTTTAAAGATTGGCGATTCTTCCATGGGGATTTAAAATTATCTGATAGGATTATTGTGATTCTCAGTAACCTTTGGTTTCAGAAAGTGTCCACAACAATACATATATTTTTATAAAATTTCGTTGTTTTTTATAGTGACTTAATGAAATATCAATGAAACTTGTAATCAGACTTTTATTTTATATATAATATTTTTTATTCTATTTAAAATATTCTTTGTAACGATATTTACTATATATTTCATCATACTGTAATAACTTTTTTTATACTGCATTCTTTTACTTTATTGTAATAAGATTTTTTTTTATATATTACATTATTCTTCGTTAAAATATTTAATAATGTACTTTCTTAGACTGATGAATGTACATAGCAAAAAATCACTTATCGCTACTGGAAACCTTTTTTTTTATTTGTTGATTTTTCACCAATTAATAGTCGTTTTTCACTAACAATAACCCTTGTTACCCTGAGCCAAAAAAAATCTTATGAGAATCCAAACTTCTTTATAAGGTTTTCTCTTCCTTATGAGGTGACCTTATAAAATCCTTGTAATGAATGAAATCCTTGGACAATTTTCAGTTTCTACACATACAGATTTTACGATTCCTTATAAGGATTTGTAATTCCTTCAAGAGAATTTAAAAATTTTCTTTAGGGGAAATTTCAATATTATTATGATTCCCGGTAACTTTTGTTTTAAGAAGTGTCTACAAAAATACCCACATTTTTATAAAATTTCACCGTTTTTTATAGTGACTTCATAAAATTTTTATGAAACTTGAGTATAAATTATTTTATCATAAATTATTCTTTATTATTATTAGGATATTATCTATCATACTCATTGTATTACATTATTTGATTACATTTTTTATAAACTTCATTCTTATACTTTGTTATATCATATTATTTGTTCTTCTTTATTATAATAAATATTCTTCATTGTGTATTACAGTATATACATATTCCATTATTTTTAATAAAATATTTTATAACGTGCTTTCCTAGGTTGAATTACATGGTAAAAAATCCCTTATCGTTACTAAGAAACTTTTTTTAGTGATTTTTTGTAAATTAATAGTTATTTTCAATAATAGTTATACACAGCTTGTCAATAATAGTTATACAAACCTTGGAATCAAATTCTTGTAAGGTTTTCAATTCCTACGTACAAATTTCACAGTTTCTTAGAAAAAATACGAATTCTTTATAAGGAATTTAAATTTAGTTGGAGGTTCTGAATTTTTCAGTTCATTATAAATATTTGCAATTACTTTATAAGGAGAATCAATTTCCTCATACAGAAATTTTAATTTTATCATGAGTTCCAGTAATTTTAATTTTCTAAAGTATCTAAAAAAATACCTAAATTCGTATTAAATTCCGTTGTTTTTTATTGTGACCTAATGAAATTTATCTAAAACTTGTATGAAAATTATTTTATAATAAATTATTCTTTGTTATTATTAGAATAGTATCCATCATACTTGTAATATTACACTATTTCGTTACATTACATTTTTTTTAAACTTTAAATTAAATTTTTTTAGTTTAAATTAATTTTTTCAAACTACCTACTATGTTATATAATATTATTTGTTCTTCATTATAATAAATCCTCTTCATTATCTATCATAACAAATATATTTTATTATTATTTGATAAAATATTCGATAACGTGCTTTCTTAGGTTGTATTACACAGTAAAAAATCATTTATCTATACAAGCAACCTTTTTTTAGTGATTTTTCGTTAATGAATAGTTATTTACAATAATAATTACCCTAGTAACCCTTGACCTCATAAAAATCTTATACAAACCTTGAAATCAAATTCTCCTAAGATTTTACAGTTTCTTATAAAAAATACGAATTCTTTAAAAGGAATTTAAATTTTCTTATAAGATTCTGAATTTCGCTTATAAGGAGAACAAATTTCCTTTTCAAGAAATTTGAATTTTCTCATCAGTCCCAGTAACTTCGGTTTTTTAAAATATTAAGAAAAATACTCAAATTTTCATTAAATTACATTTTTCATTTTATTTTGTTTTTAGAAAATCTTTATTAAACTTGTATAAAACTGTTATTTTATAAGAAATTATTCTACTAAAACGGTTCAATCTCTATGTACACTAGTTAATGCGAGCCTTATAAAAACCTTAGAAATTCCTTATGAAAATCTGTTTCCTTTTAAGATTGTAAATTCCTTATCAGGCAAACCTATAAAATGACCTTATAGTATCCTTAAAAGGAATAAATTTGTTTATAGGATTTAAATTTCGTTATTAGGATTTGAAGATTCCTTACAAGGATTTCATTTTTCCTTATAGAAAATTTCATTTTTCTGATGAGGAATTGTAATTTACTCATAAAAAAGCAAGTCCTTATACAGTTTTATGTTTCATTATAAAGAGTCTAATTTCCCTGTAAGGAATTAAATGTTCCTTATAGGGATCGCAAATTTCTTATAAATTCCTTCTACTAAAACTAACTTTAACTGTAGCAATAGCTGAGTTATTATCTAAAGCAATTATAATAATAATATCCAAGTAATCGCCATAATTTACATACAAAATTTTTTTTTTAATTTATTATTTTGCAGAAGTGAGATGTCTCTTATAACGTTTCTCTCCTTATAAAAATTTACAGAATAATTTGAAATTTTTCAATAAATTTCGGGAAATATCGAAATTCGAAGACCTCTTTGTCTACGCCCTTGCGAAGAGTAAAGAAATAGAGAGGGCGAGAAAAGATGAAAATTTCTGAAACCGATCGTTTCGTTTTATTTTCCTGGGATTTAGTTCGCTTTTAGGGACGATTCGCGGTTTCATGAGGGGGTCGTTGAATTTTCTTTGGCCTTTTTCTCGGTTGTGAAAAATACATTTATCGAATTATGTCACCTAGAAAGTAACGGGGATAATTGAGAGCGGCGAAATTTTTATTTTCGCTCACGAAAGCGAAGATGAAAATCTCCGTTTATGGGAATAGCGGTTTTTAAGGTGGTGGTTGAGGTGCTTTTGGTTCGATGTTTCGTATTCATGGAGTTATGAAAAAAAAGGGCTCGAGGAGCGTCGAGCAATTTGGAGGTTATTGAAAAAATGAAGTTTTTTTGAACGCTTTTAACACAGTGGCCTCGTAGTGAGTTGTGTAATACGCTTTGATGTTACTTTTCATAGTAACTTTATTTTACGAGGTGATGAAACGTGACAATTTTTTAATGAAATTTCGAAAATTCAAGCAACACGTACATTTTTTTCAAATAATACAGAACTGGTTACTTTGTTCAGAAGAAAATTTTTACAGTGAGAGAGGGAGAAAATTACAAGGAAAGCAATAAACAGAATTTTCGAAAGTTAAAAATTTATTTTGTGGTAAACTGACTTTTCCTTTATTTTGAAAATGTATGGAGAAGAAAGTTAATGTTTTTTCTTTGAGAAAATTACAATTACATGTCGAAATTTGTTAGATTGTTAAAATTGATGGTACTTCAAGGTTTTTTTTTTAATATTAAGGAAAATAATGAAGTCACATGTGGGATTCCTAACAAATTTTCAAAGCGATACATTCAAAATTTATTCCAACTTCTTGTAAGTAGGTAACTTAGAAAAATATAATTAACAAAATTATGATAAGCAAAGTACGAAATATGATTTGAAACAAAAGTATTGAAATTGATAATCATTTTTGATAAATATCTTACACAAAACTGGATCAACTTGTTTTGATACTTTTCTGACTATACAAGCAGATTACTACTTACTGTTATATTTATATCGATAAAAATTATACTCGGATTCAATTTACCATAAGCGTAAAAGTTGTTCCAAGTTTATAAAAAATCAGAAAATTCTACAAGTGAACAAATAAACATTGTTGAAAGAAGTTCGCAGAATATATTGGTTTTATTAGGTACTGAGAATTCTCGATAAAATTTTGTGGTTATTACTTGATAACGACTTTTTTACATAAACATAAAAATTAAATTTGTCAAACCACAACTTTTCCATTTTCAAATAAGTTTTTATTTTAAAAATGTTTGATAGATTGCTCAATATTGTTAAAAAATTGAAAAAATTTGATATTACTGTTTTTTCTTTGGAAAACATTCTCAACATTTTTATCAAACTGTAAATTTGTTGTATTGCCAAAACTGCATACATTTCAAAATTTGTAAAAATGATTATTACTGTTTAAAACTATCTAAAGTGTAGAAGTCGTATTATGCTGTAAAATTGTCAATACTGCACTATGTAAATGAATAAATAAACAAATAGATAAGATTATAAAATTTATAGGAATAAAATGCAAAATCATTAATAAATATTCATCCAAAGTACTATTTAAATTAATATTTAAAAAATTGTTATGTCTAATTCATGAGCAGGCGTAAAAACTGTATAGAATTTTAAAATTTTAATAACTATGTAAATCCCCAAAGTATCAAAATTCATGTAAACTTCTGAACTATCGAAGCTACTTAAAAATGTCGAAAAACTGTTGACAGAATCAAAATATAACAAATTTTCAAGCTGATTGACAGTCAAAAAATTTGACACTGTCAAAACTGTATGTAATCATATAGTTGTAAAAATCATCAAAAATGCTATAAAATGTGATAGCTGTAAGAAAACTGTCAAAATCATAATGAACCATTAAATTACCAAATCAATCAAAATTGTTAGTCTGCCAACGCGTAGAAATCATTGGAAATATTCAAAAGTGTCCCAACTGTTCAAAATTTTTGAAAAACTGGCAAAAGTGTCGAGAGTGTTGAAATGTTATAAACTTTCAAAACTGTCAACACTGTTCAAAGTGATACTAAATATGCCAAAAAAAGCTGTTGGAATTTGTAATAACTGCTGAAAAAAACAGAAATTTCCAAAAATTTTCAACTATTCATTCAAACTGTCAACAATTTTGACACTGTCAAAATTGTATAAATTTCAAGTATGTAATCAAAACTGTCAAAAGTGTTATACACCGTTCAATTTTCAATACTGTCAATATTGTTTTAAATTGTTGTCACGTACAATTTGTTGCAAAATGTAAAAATTTTTGTAAGCTGTTATATTGTTCAAAATTCTTAAAAAATTGGTGAAAGGTTTAAAAGTATTCAAGTGTCATAATCTGTTTAACTTGTTAATTCTCAGAAATCTCAGAACTGACAAAAATTATACAAACTGTAGGACTGCAAAAACTGTAATTACACCTGCCAACACTGTTAAAGCTGTCAAAATTAAAAAAAACTGCAAAAAGTGTTAAAACTTTTGAATTTGTTTGAAAACTTCGCAGCATCATTTTGTGATTATTGTTATGAACTGAATATTTTAGAAAGTTATTTTGAACTGTTGAGCTATCCAAACAGTCAAAAATTTTCAAAATTGATGAGAAACTGCCAAAAAAGTCAAACTTTTTGAATTACTATAATTTAATTCATTCTCGAAAATAGAGACACTGTCAAAACTATTAAATTTTGAAATTGTTAAAGTCATCAGTAGTTAAATAAACTGTCAAAACTCAAAACTGTCACAAGTTGTTATTATTAGCATAATTTTTCTGAAACTGTCAAAATTCTAATTAATTGTTGATGTATCAATAATGTGTAAATTATTATAGACGACCATGTGAAATTCAATGAAAATTGTCACAAGTGTTATTACTTCTTAAAGTAAAAACTGTTCGAAATCGTTGAAAAAAATTTTTAAATTGTAAAACTTTTGTCAAGTGTAAAACTTGTGAAACATTTAAAATGTCAACTCTTTTAAAACTAGGATAAACTGTATGACCAGAAAAATTTCCATTAATTTACACCTGCCAATGCTATTTAAGTTTTCAAAATTTTTCGAAATTGCCAAAACTGTCGGGAGTGTTGAAACTACCAAAATTGCTTAAAAACTGTATAACTTCAAGGGTTGATTGTTATAAATTGTACAATTGTAAAAGTTTTCGTGAACTATTGAACTATCAAAACTGTCAAAAATGTTCAAAATTTTTGAGAAACTGCCAAAAGAGTCAAAACTTTTGTAGTGGTATAATTTAATTGATTTTTAAAAATTGAGACACTGTAAAAACTGTATGAAATTTTGTACTGTCATTACTATCAAAATGTTTTTAAACTGTCAAAACTGTAATGAACTGCTGAATTATAAATTAAAATTGTGAAAAGTGTTCAACAGTTTGTAAGTGTAAAACTTGTTATAAAATTAGGCAAATGTCAAAACTATCAATAGTGGAACAAACTGTGTAACTGTTGAAATTTCTATTGAATTATATCTGCTAATATGTGTTCAAGCTGTCGAAATACTAAAAAATGGCCAAAAGTGTGAAAACTATAAAGCTGTCAAAAGATTTTTAAAACTGTCAAAGTTATTATTATTGGATAAAATAAAAAATAAATGAATGGGATATAAAATAAGTAATATTATAAAGTGCTCCGACATTTTCAAGAGTTTCAAAACTATGAAGCTGTCAAAGACTTTCAAAAGAGTCAAGATTATTAAAAAAAATGTAATAAAATAGAACAATAAATAAGTAAATAGTGGAGCAAAATTAAAATGAAAAACGTAGTAAAAAAATTATTTTGTCTCTTTCAAAAGTATTGAAATTGAAGCTGTCAAAGACTTTCAACGACGTTCATTCCTCATTATTTATATTTTCGAATATAAACACAATTAAACCACTGTAAAATACAAACAATTATTTACAAATTATTTCAATAAGACAAATCCATAAATAAAACATTGCCAAAAATTATCCAGTCAATTTATTCATAAAAATTGCAAAAACCAGTATTATCAAAAAATTTCGAAAAACTACGTTCCTCAGGCTATATTTATAAATTTCACATTTTCCGCCTTCGCTTTTTCACTGAAAACGTCAAACGTTTAGTCAACGCTTATAAAAATCACGAAAGTCGCATAAATTCAATATCTCAAGCACGAAAAATTCTATAGAATGGGAGCGACACGCGTAAAAAGTTTCGTCAAGTTTGCGAGCACGCTGGAAGCGAGTGTAAAAAATGAGCCGAATCGACGTGGAATGACCCATATTAAATCAATCGTGGATGATTCGGCATTTTTTCCCGAAATTCCACGCGTAATCGAGGAAACGAGCATATCACCAGAGGGCGAATCTCGCGGATGAGCGAACAATTTTTTGTTTGCGAAAGCGGCCAGAGAGAGGACGGACAAATCCTTATTGACAAAGAAAAAGCACGCTTGGCAAAGCTCTCCGGTTTGCTGTCTCTTCTAAACGCACCGGGATGTTCTTTTAAGAATATACCGCACCCGCGAAATCTCGGCAAAAAGTGCTCGTGTCATGAAATATCGAATACACAGTGTCTTCTTCCAGTACAAGGGCAATGCGTGAGATTTCGAAGTGGATTTGGGGAAGAGATTGTGCCAGCCAAGTGACACATTTCACGGGATGTATTTCATGTACTCACTTTTCCATAAAAAGGGCTTTCGTTAAAACAATGGAAAAGTGGGTAGAAATTGAAAAATTGTTTTTTCTGGTACTATCAGGGGTAGATTCATTCGAGGAAAATAATGGGAAATTTTATAAACCGAAAGTTTTTGAGAATATTTGGATGGTTAGATAATTTTCCGAGTTTTTGTGTTTTTGACGGTTATTACAGTTGTTATGAATAGTTAACATGGTTATGAAAAAAATTTTTTTTATCAGTTTTGAAAGTGTCATCGCATTTATTATCTTTTTTACACTTTATACCACTTTCAGCAGTTTATGTACTAACAGACTATTAGTTTTCAACAGTTTTTTAGATTAGCTGTAATAACGATTTTGATAGTTTTCATACTTGAATTAGTTTATAGCAATAACAAAAATTTTTATTGTTTCTAACTTCGTATAATAGTATTCCAATTTTACACATTTTTGAAGGTTTTGAACAGTTCTGACACTTGAATAATTTTCAAAATCTGTCAAGTTTTTCACAAGACATTTCTATAAAGCTTCCATATTTTCGAGACCAAACAGTAAACTACAGTTTCAATAACGCAATTCAAAAATTTTTTATAAATATTGAAAAACTTTGTCAATAATTGTGGAATTCAAAGTAAAGCAGTTGAAATGGTTTAGGGAATTCATATATTCTGTCATGAATAATTAGAAATTTTTACGTTGAAATTTTTTTTTTCATGCAGTTTTTAAAATGATTGGTAACTTTGCCTAATTCAGTAGAATTTATATTTTAGTTGAAAGTTGCTTTTTTCGTCTGTTTTGTAATAGTTTTTTGTAATCCCAAAAAGTGCTCATGATAATATAGTGTGTTTCGTGTCTTTGTACCCATCCCTAATGAACTTGAATTTTATAAGTTTTCCAATATCTACAAAACGAATTGGGAATGAATCGACCAATTTGGACAATGAATATCAAACTCCTATGTTCAACCAACATTTCGTTCTTTATTCAGAACATCATCAGGGTTCAGTAGTACAATCTACAAAATTTAACAATAATTCATAACGCTGATCTAACAAATAATCCCATAACAAAGCAAATCAAAAAACACTCCCAGTCACTCGCCTACAAGAAGGTCAATTCAAGATATGTAATTAACAATAAAACTGATAACAAATAGTTACTGTGAGAAAACATTGTCACGGAAAACTTGTTACCTCGCCCAAAGGCGGGAACACACTAACGACTCTCCGACAATTTCAACTAACCTCGATCAAAAATATAACATCATCATAAAAAACTTAAAATACCGCATTTCAAACCAATACAAGAGTTCAACTACCAAAACACTAACGTACACACATCTCCCCAGGTATCAAAACCTTAACAATGTTCGAAATCTCTTTATTCAAAAATACTTATTAAACAAATAATCCTCCATAACATACATCAAGATTCTCAGTGGGACTCTTTATATTCAAACAAGACTTGTTATCTTTAATATGTAACATCTCACTAATTGTTCTACGTCCAAAATCTGTCTCTGGATAAAAAATCCTAGGATTATCAAAATAAAATTCTTGACCTGGAAATGCTTCTCTAACATGATTAGGAATAACTTTATCTTCTCCTCTCTCAATTCATTCAATATGTTCATTTATTCTAGTTTTTAGAGCTCTCTTTGTCTGACCTATATATATATTGAATCACAGTTAACACAATCGATACCATAAAAAGTTCCCGTTCTTTCATGTTTCTTAATCTTATCCTTCCCTTTTAACACTACATTATTCAATTTGTTCGAAAGTTTATTAATGAGATGGAGATTATTCCTTTTTAACAATTTATTGATATTATCAGAAACACCTCTATAGTATGGTAAAACTATTCTAGAATTACATGAATCTCCACTCGTCAATCTGGAATCAATGCATTTAATGTTATTCTTCTCTTCATTCTTTATCCTTCTTAATCTTCTCTCCGTATATTTATTAATGAATTCTATAGGGTATGAATTCTCAATTAAAATACGCCTCACTTTTTCTAAATTACTCTGGTGAAAGGTTAACACGTAAAAGTTTTCAAATTTCCGTCTAAGCTTATGACAAAACTTATAAAAATTTCTCAGACTTGAAAGTTGGCCGTATAAAATTTTATAAGTTTCCAAGATTTCATAAGGTAGACTTATAAGTTTTTTTGTTTTATAAGGCAGTCTATATTATAAAATTTTGGAAACTTATAAAATTTTATAAGGCCAGCTTATATGTTTTCAAAATTTTTATAAATTTTTTGATAAACATGTACGGAAATTTGAAAACTTATACTTGTTGACGAAAACTTAAAAATTTCAAGTTTACCAGGGAATCCAGGGATATTTTTGATTTTCAACGAATCAAAGAAATACTCAAAATAATTGCTGAAAAACCGAAGTATCCAAAAAATTTGCAGGTTTCCAGTGCGAAAATTTCAGATACATTATTCAATTTTTTTAGGTAATCCAATCCATGTCAGAATTTCGATAAAAATTCAAAATTGTTTAAAACCGAAGCCAGAGAATGTACCTGAGAAATTTAGTACTAGTTTACGACAACTTTTTTCAAGTTCAACTATGAATCTACCCTTGTATGAAATGTATAAACTTCTCTACTCAAAAATTGTAAAAATCACGTAAATTTGGGGGGGGGGGGGGCAAATCATAAGATCTACGACTTCTTCAAAATATCTATAAAAAATTTTTATCATGAAAAATAAAGTAAATATTTGTATCTTTTTATAAAAGATTTTTTTTTGTAAAATTTGAGAATTTTTACATTGAGGAATTGTTTTTCCTCGAAGATTTCAAATTTCTAAATTGCTGCAATAATTTTTGTGTATTACAAGTTTACGTACAAATTATCATTTTATCACCAGCACGTTTCAATTATTTGTTAAAAGAAGAATTTTTCAGATTTTCAGAACAAATATATATTCAAGTATTTTTTTATCTAACTGACTTAACAAGTTTGATTAGCAAAAAACAACTAATAAAATTTTATGATGATGACGATATTCACTGTAATTGTCTATATTTTTAAAACATCATTATGAAGTTCTAAAAAATTTCGAACTTCACTGCAATTTGCAGAAACGTTCAACATTTTCAACTTTGACATCCTCTTAAGTATTTTTCATATTTTTCATGAAAATATACCTAGGTACTGAAAATTCCACAGAAGGTATTCAAGTTTCCATAAATTTCTCAAAGTAATAAACAAGATCATTTTTCTCAAGAAATTTGAAGCTAATGTTTTACTGAAAGACAATTTTTTTATTTTCATCAAAGTTATTAAATCTTTGGAATTTCCCCAAAATATTGCAATTTAAAATTTTTACATAGAGGTTTTGAATGTATCACATAAATACTCGATTAATCTTCGAATTCTAATAAATGAAAAACATTTTTTCTTTTAATTAAAAATGAACGCAAATACTTATTTCAAAATCGTTCGTTCCGGAAAAAATCCATGGAAAAAGAAATCAAAAGATTCAGAAAAAGCTGATTCTAAATTTAGGGTTCGTAAATTGCTCACAAATCTTTTTGTCCACCGATTTTGAATTAATTTCACCAATTCAACAGAACTTGACCAATTTCTTGTCATGCCACTCCAATAAATTTTTAACATTATTTTAATTTTTGCAGGGGTAGAAAACAGAAGAAAACCTCCTCATGTAAAGATCGCACGTATTCCGACGTATCCGGAAATCGATCGGGCGCGGCAAGGAAACTAGTTTTTGATTGGTTGTAAAAATTGAGTTCCACTTCTCTCGAAAGTGAATTTCGATATCGTTATTAAGCTTAAATGTAAGATTGCTCTTTTCCAGAGTATTCAAATAAAAATAACAATAAGCCCTGCTGCAGAAATCCAATCGAAAACTCCGGTTATTTACGGAAAATTGGGAAAAAACGACGAAGTTTCTAGCCAAGTTTTTCCAAAATTTATACCTGCGAATACAGTTGGATTTGTGCAACTAAAAAGAAATATATTTATTTAGGAGAAACATGTATGACAACTTTATTACAGTAACTGGTTCTTGGTTTCAAAGAGTCGCATTTTTATATCCATCGATTACGTGAGCAGAGAGTGCATTTAGCAATAGATAAACTATCATGTTCATTCAGCATGAATAATAGGTTGGTAAATACTTGAAGTAAAATAAATGATGCTTATCATAAAAATTTTATATTTTACAAAACAAGACAGAAAGAAAAACGAGTACATATAGCCTTGTCAAATATTCGACAGTAACATAATGAATGTTAAATAAAAATATTGAAAGTATACGACAATATTTTTGTATCATATAAAATACTTCAAACTATACCAGGTGCGTAGGCAGAGGGGGATTTTGGGGGTTCAAACCCGTACCGAAGTTATAATAAAATCAATCAATACTTTATGTAAAATCGAAAAAAGTTGGATCGATAAACAATAAAAATATGTTACAAATAAATTCATGAAAACGTTAACAATATATACTTGATAAAAAATTTAAAAATTATCAAAGGGTAGGATAACGTAGAAAGTATGAATCAGAAAAATTGTTGCACCCAGTGAATAATCAAGAAAAATAAAAACCTACGAAAATGCTGAAAATGTGCAAAAATTTAAATCTTATTAGATTATCAAGTTCTAGAAATCTATAGAAAATCCATAAAAAAGTATTAAAATTTTTTCGATTCATACAAATTCTAGAAGGATATTGAAAATAATTGGATTCTTTGAAAATTGTTTTCTGAAAAATCTCGATAAATGCCTCTATGATCTATAAATTTTGGGATTCTAGAGCATCAAATACTAAATATACTGTAAATCTATGAAAATTATGGAAAACCTAACAAAATCTTTTAAATATTTCAAAAATACGAAAAAAGAATGACGATATGAAACATGAAAAATCTACATGAATCTGATTTCATCATTAATTATTGAAATTACTGATAATAGATCAAAATTCGCATTTTAAAGCATCGATTTTATAATATCTCTGTAGCAATCTACAAAAGTATAAGTAATCTATAAAAATACTCAGAAATCCTCCAGGATTTCGTATATTATACTAAAAAAATGTAAAATATAAGTTTACTAGTTTACTAGTTAACTAGCTTACTAGATTAATAATTTTCTAGCTTTCTAGTTTACTAGTTAACTAGTTCTCTATTTTCCAAGTTTACTAGATTACTAGCTTACTAGTTTAAATTTAACTAGCTTACTAGTTTAATAGTTTACTATTACAGATTTCACAAGTTTACTAGTTTACTCAATAAATAATTTACTTCTTAAAAAGTTTCATAGTTTACTTTTTTCTTTGTCACTTGTTTACTATTTTACTATTTTATAATTTCAGTAGATTACTGGTTTATTAGTTTACTAGTTCACAAGCTGACTAGTTTAGTAGCTTACTAGATTAATAGTTTACTAATTTATATTCAACTAGCCTACCAGTTTACCATTTTACTATTACAATTTTGACAAGTTTACTAGTTTAATACATGACTTATTTATTTGTTAACGAATTTCCTAGTTAACCATTTTGCTTATTCACCTGTTTACTATTTTAATACTCTATAATTTTAGTAGATTACTAGTTTACTAGCTTGTTTGATTACCAGTTTACTAGTTTACCAATGTGCTTGTTAACGTGTTTACTAGTTTAATAGCTTTCTAGTTTAAATTTAACTAGCTTACTAGTTTCCTAGTTCACAAGCTTACTAGATAACTAGTTTATATTTAACTAACTTACTAGTTCACCAGTTTACCATTACAAAAATGACAAGTTTACTAAATAACTAATTCACTTGTTAACGAGTTTCCTAGTTTACTATTTTTCTTTTTCACCAGTTTACTATTTCACTATTTTACAATTTCAGTAGATTACTAGTTTACTTGTTTACTAGTTCACTTGCTTACTAGTTTACTGGCTTACTAGATCACTAGTTTACCAGTTTATATTTAACTAGCTTACTAGTTTACCAGTTTACTAGCTGATTAGTTTAAGGTCAATTAGCTTTACTAGCTTACTGATTTACTTGTTAACGAGTTTACTAGATAAATAGCTTACTAGTTTAACAGTTTACTATTACAAATTTGACAAGTTGGCTACTTTTCTATTTGATTTTTCACTTACTTACTATTTTTCTATTTTACTATGTCAGTAGTTTACTAGTTTACACGGTTACTTGTTTACTAGCTTTCTAGTTTACTAGAAATCTTCCAATACATAAAAATTGTGAAGATATAATTTTCTTAGAAATTTATAAAACTTCATGTCCTGGAGCATATTTATTAATATAATACAAAATTATTTACCTACAATTTTAGAATTATTATAGAAATTCATATAGAAAACAATAAAAATACATCCAAGAAAATTTATACAATTAAACATACTTTCAATTGTAGAAATACTGAAAAAATATCGAATTAAAGTATTAAAAATCTTCATTAAAGGAACTTTCGTCTGAAAAATCAATAAAAATTTTCAAACTTGTTGGAAGTTTTAATACTATAGCATCATTTTCTAAAACGGTATTGAGCGATCCAAAGAAATATTGGAAATATATTGAAATAAAAGAAAATACTACAAAATTTGATGAATAATATACCATACGAAAATAATATAAATTTATGATGCATCTCTTATCTGCATGGTTAAAATTTGCTGAAAAATCGATTCAAATATAGGTATAAATTTTTTTAAAATTTTTTTTATTTTTTAATTTTTATAAATCAGAAGTCTGATTCCTAGAGCATCGAATTTCAGTCAGCTCTATATTAAGAAACCCATAGTACCTAATATCAGATAACCCTTAAAGTGGTATAAATACAAAAATTATTAGTAAACTTCAGTTACTAATTGAAAATCACAAAAACCGAATTCCATTATTTACGAACATAAAAAATGCACAACTTTGAACTCCAAAAGTTGTAAAACTTTTATGTACCTCTGGCATAGAAAACGCGTTTCTATGCCAGCTCGAGATCTCTAAACGCGTTTTCTATGCCCTCGGTACATAAAATATCGTTCGTAACAGGCACGGATGTGCGAATTTCCCCGTTTCGCCAAATTCGCACATCCGTGCCTGTTACGAAATATACTATTAAATTCCAAAATGTAAAATATTTCAAAAAGGCTCTCTTGTAACCATATTGCCAAAGATTAAAAACTATGAACTTCCAAAGGAAAAATATTTTTCAGAAAAAACCCTCCCGAAAATTTTTTCTGCCTACGCCCTTGAACTATACCAATAAAAAATCATTAAGATACTCTCTAAAATATCAAAAAAAAAATTATACTTTTTGAGAGTCATAAAAATTAGTTTGTCAATTTTCAGTAAAACAAAAAATGCAAGAAACTTCTCACCAAGGTGTCGAAATTTCAAAAAATCGAGCGAGAATCATGCGACAAAAATTGCTCACCCTGGAATAATTGAGCAGGCAATTCTAAGTTTTTGCTTTCCGGCTCGGGGAAAATTTTTCGCCGAAGCGTTATTTATTAAACAAGGCGGCGACACTCGCGCCCGCGGTTTCCGCGCTCGCTGCTTAATATTCCAAACAGCCACTGAGCGCCTTCATACATACTTATGCCACGATTTTATCGAACTTTTACCGCATTCTTCGTTAATAAATGCGGCCGGCTAAAATTGTCTCACGATTTCCACTACAAAGTTGCGCGCTTTATTTTTACCTGATGGCGCCGGGCGACGATTCGAGAATATTTTCCAGGGCGTCGAGGAGCTCGAGGTGAAGGAAGAAAAAGGAAACGAGGGATGCCTGGGAATCCGCCGAGAACACGTACGAGGGTTGGGTTGGCGACGCGTATTCTTGGGAAATTAACACACATTCACGATGTTATTGCTTGAGAATACACGTAGTTTGCCTGATCGATTTCATCTTGCAGCCTGGCACACGAGATATCCGGCCTTTCGCGAGTGAGCATTCTGCATGTATGCAAAAATTTGAGAAGTGAAAAACCCGTAGGAACCAGAAATTCAAGCACAATAATAATAAAAATCGTAATAATCATATTTAGTTTAGTTTCATAGAATTCGTTTTGAATATAATTTGATTAAATAGAATTAATTAAAATATTTGATAACATTTCTTCAAATTACTGAATAGTTCTATCGACTTTTTTCAAGAATATGTTTATTTGTTAAAAATTTTACTTATTATTTCCTTATTCATAAGTCTCAACGTAAATACTTCAAATAGGCATCAAATGTTTCAAACTTCCAAACAAGTTATTATTTATCATTTATTTTTAATACAGCAATAGGCGTAATGCCTGAAAATTTATACACTTCTCTACACCCAGTCTCATGAGACTCCATATATAAACAATTATGTCCATAAATGTTTAATTATAAAAAAATATCGCATATAATTATAATTATTATCACTGCAATAGAAGTTTAAAAATGAAAGTTCCAATGACAAAAAGATTAATTATAATTATTCTTTTAAAGACAAAAGTTCCAATTTAATGTTTTTCTAAAGTCGAAATTTCCAATCTTTGTTTTCTAACACCTTGCTTAATATCGTATGCCTGAAGTCCCAAGTGTTTAAAAGAAAACAAAACAAAAGAAAACAAAAAAAAACAAATAGATTTCAATTTTTACTTAAGATTTAATTCACAAAAATTAATCAACATTCAATTATGTTTGTTGAGTATAAATAATTATTTATTAAGTACTTTAACTATGAGAGGTAATACAAACATTGTTTTTTTGTTTTTATTCATTTTTTAATGTTTCTATTTTTATTTCATAGATATCATTTTTTGTGTTTGTCTTACATTCGATTTAAGGGGTTATATACCTTTTTGTGCGAAAAAATTGAGGATGGTTTGGAGTATCTTTTAAGGTATGTAGCAATAATGCTTTATAACACAAGTAATAGTTTTTAATAGTGTATTGTTCACTTAAAAAAACTATTGAGTATTATTTATTGAAACCTATTTATTATATTTAAGTTCTTGAACGATTGAAAAAATGAATATTACGTTTTTTTGTATGCGAGAACGTTTTCCCCGACATTTTGAGCTCTGAACATTTTATTAAAAAATTGTTATCTACAAAATGAAAACTTTTCTTTAAAAAAGCGATCGTTTGAGAACTCGATATATTCCTAGACTAATGAAATTTTTTGGATTTTCCGATTTAACTTGACTTGTTCGACTTGCATCGTGGTTACCGCAAGCCTCTTCAAAAAAAAAGTTGTTTCGTGGAAAGGGCCATAACTCCGCAAATTGTTGATATTTTTTTATGAACACATACTTGTTTTTTCAAGTGGACAATACACTATTAGAAAACAATAACTTTGGTGTCATAACATTATTGCTACATACTTTAAAAGATACTCCAAACCATCCTCAATTCGTCCGCACAAAAAGGTATATAACCCCTTAAAAAACGTATACATAAATTTAATTTCATAGATCTTCATATTCTTCATTTCTTTTGGAACTTTTTAATTTTTGAAAAGTTCATTCTTGGAACTTTTAAGATAGAGCATTTCTGAACTTGGGATATTTAGGCTTGGAATTTTTGGTGATAACTGTATAGGAACTTTTTGCTTGGAACTATTGTTATGGAATTTCGTCTGTTAATTAAATAATAAATTAATTGAATAAATGAAATTTTGAGTTAATAGAACCGTAATTATTATTTATTATGTAACTTATTTTCAATTTCTCGATACTTTTGACTTTTCTCATGAATATGTCCATTTGTTGGAAATTTTACTCATTAGTTCCTTGTTCACATAACTGACCGCAAATACATTAAATTTTCAAGTCAAAGACATCAAATTCTTCAAACTTTCAAACAAGTTATTATATATTATTATTACAACTGCAATTAAAGTTCCAAAATGAAAGTACCAATAACAAAAAGATTAATAATAATTATTCTTCTAATGACAAAAGTTCCAATTTAGTATTTTTTTAACGTCAAAAGTACAAATCAATTTTTTTTAACACCTTATTTCGCTTAATATTATGTGCCCAAAATGAAAAAATACATTAAATTTCAAATTTCACTCAAGATTTAAGTAAAAAAGTTTGTAACGCTGAATGATGTGTTAAGTATAGAAACTTATTTATTATTCCAATGATAAGACGTGATAAAAATTTAATTTTTTGTCTTCGTTTATTTTTCAACGTTTTAAACTTGAAAAACATCAAACTTTTTTTTTGAAAAACCGTGCGACATTCGATTTATAAAACATTAGTAATTTTTTTTATGGGTATCATTTTCTACTTTTTCTAACATTTGATTTTTAAAAAGTGTATAAATTCAATTTCATATATCTTCATTTTCTTAATTTCTTTTTAAACTTTTTAATTTTTGAAAATTTCATTCTTGGAACTTGAAATTTCTGAGCTTGGAATATTTGATTTGGAATTTTGGAAATTTTAGATTTGTGACTTAGGATACATACCCTCAAACAATGCAACAAAATTGACAAAATTTTCTTGGTTTTTTTTTACTGAAAAATTCGAGTCTTTTTTTTCACTTATTTTCTGAATCAATTATCGATGAAACTTTGTAATGACCGGTATTGAAATATTGTACGTACATTATAAATTCTCGAATCGTTTTCGTACACATGTAAAAAAAAATCCTCGAATCTGCGACCTTTTGTACTTACATTTTGTTGATCTCTACAGCTATATCATGTATGGCGAATGATGAATATGATAATCCAGAAATCTGTAATTAGACATTTTTGACGGGAAATTCTAATGCTCTGGATGAAAATCATGTCCTTGTTAAATTTGTTTTCACTTTACGCGCAGCAGAGTGTAAAATAGCGACGATTATATTGTAAAAAAAATGTAAATATTGCAACTAATGTGACACTATTTGACAGGAAAATGCAATCACCTTTTTTATTTTTCAAGATTCGACCTGACTGTTGACAAAAATTTTCAATTTTCAAGAAAAACTTCAGGAACTATTCTAAAATGCCTAAAATTTTATCTCCAAAAAATTACTGAAATATGTTTATTTATCTCATTTATGCACCATCAAACATAATACATATAAACTAATACACCTCAAAATTTTTTCAAGCCAAAACCTGCAGAATTAAAAAATACAAATTAATCATCTTCAACAAATGGAAAGTTAAACGAAATGAAGGTCGAAAAAAAAACACGACAAACTGAAAACAATTACTCTACGCTTTCGATTCCGTCCCTTTATGGAATAATAAAAGACGAAAAACTCGACTCGAGCCATTTTCCTCTTTTAATGTTCGTAAATAAACAATGGTCAAGAGGGTGAATCCAGCGCGCGCAGGAAATGGAATCGAAAAATGAAAGCCGCAATTTCACCGACTCATAAGACGCAACTGAGCGATCTTTTTGAGTTATTGCTCACCTTTAATTGTTGCGTTCCCAAATGACTTTGCACGAGATTAAAAATTTGATGCTTACTATTTCTTATGATTTTTTTTTCGAAATGATATCAACAAATTATGTTTCCGGTAATCTAACGTTTTGAACAAAATTTGTAATGTATAACATTATTTTAAAGCTATTCTTGAGACGTTCAAAAATTAAAAAAAAAAAAAAAAAACAGTAAATTGTAGATTAGAAATATACTTCACATAATATAGACTGTAAAAATATTAAATAGTACAACTCGTCAAGGTACACATTGTTGGTTGCATAGCAGAAAATTTTTTTCTGAAATGAAAAGAAAGTTGTCTTGGGAAAGAAACTAAAAAGTTAGACATTATTCTCAGTCATTTTTCGAAAATAACTATCAAATGATCGTTTTTTAATATAAAAATTCAAGATTTTGTAAAGCAGAATATAAGGTTTTTATACATTGGTTCTCACAAGTTATGAAAATTTTTACTAGTTTCAAAAGTTTTTGGGTTTTGACTTTTTTGACATATTTCGAATAGTTTTGACAGTTTTTCACAATGAAGCGACAAATTTTATAATACTTCTGGTATTTCTCAATAGTATTGACAACTTATTAACATTTGTCGAAAGTATCAAACTGATAATAAAGTGTAGGATTGAAAAAATTGTAAGCACTCTTTAAAACTGTCAATAATGAATAGTATTTCAGTTATTTAAAATACACCTCCCTGTGGTCAATTATAATCAATATAATCTTTTTGTCCATTACTCTATTCGTTTGACTGGCAAAACTGTCCAAAAACAGTAAAAATCGTTGAAACAGTCAAAATTTTTAAAAATTATTCTCCAAGAATGACAACCATCAGAACTATAAAAATTTCGTTTTCAGCATATTTGTCGAGAATTCCATTATTGATATAACTATTAAAAGTTTTCTCTATTAAAAAGTAGAAACTTTTATGAGTTGATCAATTTTTATACTTACTGAAATTATTTTTACTGCCCAAAATGCTTTAAAAATGTCGCAATTTTCAAAATTGTGATATACTGTTAAACTCTCAAAAAAGTCAAACATTTTATCAACTATGAATATGTTCAAAATTGTATTGATTGTGAAATCATTAATATCATAAAAACTATTATAAAAATTATCAAAATAGTTAAGGCTTTTAAAAGAAAGATAAACTGTCAAAACTGTAAAAAGAAGGATTAACTGCCAAAACTGTGAAAACAGTGATGAAATTTCGAAATTGTGGAAAGAGTAATGAACTGTCAAAACTGTCAAAAAAACGATAAAATATCAAAATTACAAAAAGAACAATTAAATGTTAAAACTGTAAAAAACAATACTTTAAAATCTATAAAAAAAAACGATGATAAAATATCAAAACTGTACAAAACGATGAAATGCCAAAACTTTAAGAATAATTACGAACTGTCAAAATTAGAAAAAAAAACGACGAAACGTTAGAAATGTAAAAAAGAATTATGAACTGTCTAAACTAGAAAAAAGCGACGAACTTCCAAAACTGTAAAAAAACGATGAAACGTGAAAACTTTTAACGAAATGAAAAACTGCCAAAACTGTAAAAGAACGATAAAATGTCAAAAGTGTAAAAAGAACGATCAATTGTCAAAACTGTAAAAAAACACTTGCGCTGTCAAAATTGCAAAAAACTGCCAAAATTTTCAATAATGTCGAAAACTGTAAGGCTGTCAAAACCTTTGAAAACGGTAAAAAGAATCGAAACTTACTAGCTTCAAACTTGTCAAAAAAACTATCATTATTGTAACAATTGTTAAAATCACTAATAAAATTTATTCATTGCTCACTATAGCTTATTTTTAGACAAATAATAATAATAAAAATAACATAATATTGTAATAATTGTTATAAAATTTTTTTTGCAAATTTACTTCGAGAAAGGAAATAGTCAGCCAACTAAACGACAGTAAATTATCAAAAAAATAGAATATCTTCAAAAAATCTTTTTAAACGAAAAAATATCCAATCATTCTTATGAACTTAAAGAAATCAAAATAAATTATTTATAAATCGTTTCACATTTTCTGCTCTCTGAAAAATCCCTTTTATATGAGAAAACAGAATACCAAAAATTATACAAAATTTCAAAACACCCATATAAGACGTGAATTTTCCATAATATACTTCACATATTCGTATAAATAAATTTATATCACTCACCTAATAAAAAATTTTAAAAAATTCACTGAGACTGTGATGAAAAGAAGTTTCAATCAAAACAAAACAAAACAAAACAAAAAAAAACATTTAGAATTCCGCAATTTCCGCCCGTATCAACAACGGAGTACAGAAATAAACGCGCGAAGTCCGTTAAATGCGAGACACTCGGAGATTGTTTTGTTACGTTCCCTCCTCGTTTTGCGACGTTACTTCATCAAGATGACGTCGATTTATTTTTCCCTCGCCAAGGGCAACTCGCAAAAAATAACACACTCCCACTACGGAAAAATAGTTTTATACTTTTTTTTCTGTTCAAATTCATATTAATTTGTGTACAATAATATCAACAAATACGACTCTCCACTAATGTACATTCAAATGACCATAATAATTACAATCATTGCAATGATGACAAGTATTATGAACGTGGAAGAATAGCAGAAATCGCGCGACTTTTTTGGGCTGACCAATGCGGCGTTTTTCTACTCGTTTCGCTCTCAATGCCGCGTACCAATCTTAAATTAAATTAGTTTTAAATTACATCGAGCTTCGGGAATTAAGTCGAGCGTGCCAAAGAAGCCACGCGCTTAATGAGTGCTTCTAATGAGTTCGCGAGTTCACTGTTTCAGCGTACATACAGCTGCTAAATTGCACCTACGCGCGAATTATCTCCGCTGGAAAGTACTTAATGACGGGAAATTTTGATTTCGGATGCGTACTTCGAGGACGTTTGGATCGAGAAAAAAGCCGAATTACTTCGACTGTGGAAATGTCGATTCGGGTTTTTAAGAGAATATTCAAGAGTTTGGGAATCGATGGAAAAGGCTCTCAAAAAGATGAAATACTAGGGAATAGGGAATTATATTTTGATTTCATTTCAATTTTATAGACATTGCGTAAAAAAAGGGTTCATGTTTTTGATATGTAGGTTTTTGACTCGGGAAAAAAGCTGTGAATGAAAATTGTTTGGGATTTTGAATTTTTTTTCAAAATAAGGTAAAAATTAGTTTTTTGAGTAATTTAAATTAGAAGCAAGAATTTTGTTTCAAAAATTAGTCACTCTTCAAAGTATATATTTGCTGTGAAAAAATGAATTGAATGATATCATTTAATGATTTAATGAAAATTTTGAATAACTGAAGTTCTGAAAAATTTTTAAAAATTTTAATTTTTTCAATATAGATCATCAGACTTCTGGAAATTTCTTTTTTTCTATAATATTCGAAAAAGTTTTAATCAAGTAAAAATCTTTCTGGTATAATAAATAATTGGTTTAATGATGTGTTATGTTGAATTTTGATTTTTTTTGTCTTATAAGTAAAAATTAATTTTTTGAAAAATGTGGATGAGGATCAAAATTTTTTTTGCACCATTAGAGTTTATATCAAAAATTGTAGTGACACTTTGAAATAAACACTTGCTATAAACATATATATTTTATAACTAAGTTGTTCATTGTCTTGAGTTTTTTTCACTTTGAAGAATATTTTAAAAATTTCAGCAAACCAGAATTTCTGTAACAGTTTTTGAAAAGTTTAAATATCTTAAAAAAATTGTTCTACTTCTAAAAATTCCTTTTTTTTTTCTATAATTTTCGCAAGATTATTTTTTAAGAAAAAAATGTGTCAGAATGTAAGTAATAGTTAGTAAAATTATATAATGTCATATAGAATCAGATTTTTTTGTCAAACTACAAGTAAAAATTTGTTTTTTGAAGAAATGTGTACCAGGATCAAAATATGTTTTCCACTGTTGTAATTTCATACAAAAAATTGTAATGACTTTTCAAGATACTTATTTTTCATAAAAAAATTAACTTTTTACCAAATTGCTCGTTGTTTTCAGTTTTTTGCATTTCAAAGAAAATTTAGAATATTTCTAACTGCAGATGAGCTGTTTTTCTGAAAATTTTGAAAAACTTTTAGTAAACCAAAAATTTCTACTGCAGCTTAAAAAAGAATGAACTTTTTTTTCTATGTAAGAATTGTTAAATTCGTAGAACGTAATAACCATCTTTCCGAACTATTTTATACTTTCCAATTTTTTTAAACCTGTTTTCATATGCTACATTAAAAATTTTAAGCTCATTTTCATAACTGACGCAAAATCAATGATAACATGTCATGAAACTTCGAAAAATTGAGCATTGCAATTCAAAATTAACAAACATTCTAGATTTTTTTTAAAAATTTTGAAGTAACATATTTTCAAAGATCAAAATATGTAAGTTACTTAATATTTTCAAATAAAGAAAAAATTCCTCACAACGTCACAAAAATAACTAACACAAAAATTGCCAAAATTAGCTTTCATTCCCGATCCAAATCTAAAAAATAACCATTCCTAGCTACAAATTCTTTTTACATCAAAATGTACAACAAACAGTATGTTTCTCATATATTACAACAATAGATGCCTTAAAATTACAATTCCATTATCATAACTACAACATTCATCAAATCCAATAGTAACGTACAAAATCATCTCTCCTACATATTCGACAAGTGCGGATCTGATAAACTGTATAATTTCTCCAACAGAAAGGTGAACAAAAAAAAATTTTTTTAATTTCTCCATCATAATTCAACTTTCAGATGATGTACCTGAAAAACTCGAAAAATCTAAGTTTTTTTCCCATCCAAAAAATCGTAAATTGTAAAACATTGTAATTATGCGACAAAACATAGAAATCAAATAATTTGAGGATTGTAAAAAAATACATAGAAACCCCACAAAATCTAGATTTTTCTGTTCTTTTCAACCATCGGAACAAAAAATGACAAAAAAAACTCCATTGTCGTCGCGAACGTAAAGGACTTGAAAAAAAAGGAAGAAAGAAAAACGTGGTCTGTACAATTGCGTATTTACACGAGTAAAATATTATGAATCGCGGTTGTCGCGTTCGCTGAAAAAAAAGCGAGCCCTGATTTTTCCGCGCCATTTCCTAAATGCTACGATTGCCGAGACTTCGCGCGACACTTGGGCTCTACAAATCGTCGTCATCGGTGTCGGTCGCTATTTCCAGAGCATGGGCTGGCATCGTTGAAGCGAAATTTACCACCGAAGATTCGGAAGACGACGCTTCTTGACTCGCCATTTTCCGACTTTCCTTCGTCCCCTCGTCACCAATTCGGGACGAATCGTCTGATTATATAAAAAAAAAGAACCGACGTTTTTTTTTAATTCCATCCTAAAACAATTTTCGGGCACAGAGAGCGAGAGGAAGGGATTTTTCCAAAATTATCCTAGAAAATTCTTCATTTTTACACTGTGAGAAATTTTTTTAATGAATTTTAGTTCATTATCCTGGAAGTATTTAACATAAATGTGTTAATAACAAATATCACTTATTTTTCAGAAACTTTCTGGGACTTTTATGAAATAGTTAATTAAATGTAATTTACTTGTAAATTGGTATAATGTATAATACAGACTCAATATATTGATTAAAAATTTAAATATTTTTTCTGCTGAATGTAAAATGAAATTGACGATTTTCAATAACACGTTTATGTAAAAAAGTTTATCGATTGTACACCATTTTTTCTAATCCGTTCTTTTGACTAATTGTTTTTTTTACCAAATCTTTTTTTTTACTGAAAAATTCTTAACTTTTACACTCTAAGAAATTTTTTTGCCAATTTTATCAATCATCCTGGAAGTATTTTACATAAACTTATAATTAAAAGTTTATAACGAATATTACTAGCATTTTAGAAACTTTCTGGGATTTTTATGATATAGTTATGTTAATTAAATTAAATTTACTTATAAATTAGTATAATGTATGATACAGACTCAATAAATATTGATTGAAATTTTAAATATTTTTTCTGCTGAATGAAAAATGAAATTGATGATTTTCAATAACACGGTTATTTAAAAAAGTTTATCAAAATTTTGACATTTTTGACAGTGTAGAGCTCATTTTCAGTAGTTTTAATTTTCTATTTTAAAAGATTGAATTCTTTCAATTTAAAAAAACCGTCTCACTGTTTTCAATATTATTTCAAATTTTAATGTTTCTGATCACGATAAACTATTATGTGAAAAATTAACACTTTAAAATTCACAATATACATATGTTATGAAAAACATTTCAAAATAATGTATAACTCATGTAATTAAAAGTTGCAATTAGTTTAATTTACAGTGAGACATATATATAACTAGATTTATAGATAAACTGCATAAAATTATGCAATTAGATATATAGTTATTTAATTTTCTGTACACTTAAGACTGACATATTTATAAAAACAAATAACACAAGATATTATTACATGTAAACGAATTTTTAATATAAAATGAAGATATATTAAAACGATATTTAGAATTTGATGGAAAACTATATCAGCACTGATTTCATATATTCAATGAAAATAATTTTTTTTAGTATTTTGAAAACTTTTTTAAAATCATCTTATTTTTTCTCCTTACAAATAATATCACCAAATTTTTAATACAACCTGACCGAAAACGAATTTCAACATGTTAAATTATCACTTACTTATCCACTTATTTACGTCTAATGTCATTTGTAACTGAAAGTAATTATAAAGTTTTGTTTGAGCTTCATAAACTTTCTGGAGTTTTCATAAAAAAGTTTATTAAATTGAATTTACTTGTATATTTGTTACAGTGTAGAACTCTCCTACAGTATATAATTAAAATTTTATATTTTAAAGCATTAAATTTTTCAAATTTAAAAATATCTTTTTATTGTTCTTTAAAAATAAAAATTCTTCTCTGTTTCTAACAAAAATAAGCAATTATATGAAGAATTAGCACTTCAAAATTCACAATATAATATGTTATCTTTAAAAACATTATGTTATGAGATAGATTTTAAATTAATTTCTCACTCATAAATATAAATGAAATGTATTATTGATTGACAATAAGAAAGATATGAATATAATTATATTTACAAATAAGTGTCATACAATCATACATGTAGTTACATATATATTCAGCAAATCTTTTATATACATAAGGATAATTTTTAATATAAAGAAATAACATAATATTATTTCATGTAAATCAATTTACTTATAAAATACAGTGAAATGAGAAAATCATTTAGAATTTTATGGTCCACTACATCAGTGATAATTCAAATCAGATGCTTTCATAATTTTAATCAATTATAAGAATTTCTCGCAATATTTTCAATACTTATCAAAGATAATATTTTTTTTCTCCTTACTAAAGAAATAACTTAATTTTCTGTAAAACTATCTGAAAATAAATTTTAACACGTTCAATCATTCTTTGTTTATTTACTTGTTAATGTCTTATCTTATGTTACTTGTTATTGGAAATCAATAATAAGCGTTTTTTTGCATTTCATAAACTTTCTATGATTCTTATGAAAAATTGTATCAAGTGTGATTTATTTTATATTTACTTTATATTAGTATAATTTTGAACGTTAAAGATTCAATATACTGATTAAGCATCTAAATATATTTCTTGCTGAAATTGAAAAGAGATATTTAATTTTAATTTACATGTTTATTTCTTTCAGTTTCTTACACTTGTTGATAGACAACAATAACACATTTTTGTATAAAATTTCAATAGCAGTTTATTGGAGTATTGGAGATTTTTAACAGTGCAGAACTCATCTCCAGGAATGGAAATTTTCTATTCGAAAAAATCGAATTCTTCAAATTTGAACATGTATTTTTATTGCTCTTTGAACATAGAAATGCTTCCATGCTTCCAATAATAATTAAATATCATGTGAAAAATTAGCATTTTAAAATCCAAAATGTAATATGTTATATTTGAATACATCATTTCATGAAATAGATTTTAAAATAATTTATTATTCATAATTATAATTTATAGATATACTTGATTTATAATACATAAAGATACAAATATAACTTGATTTATAAATAAATTTTATACAATTATATAGATAAACAAGCTCTGAGTAAATTTTTTATATACGTCAGTATTATACATCTATACAAGCAAATAATACAGTATTAGTACATGTTAACCAGTCACATATTTTATTTAAAACAGTGAAATTAGGAAATTTTCGAATTTCATGGTAAACTACATAAACACTAACTCAAATCAGATGCTTTCATAATTTAAATCAATTAAAACAATTTCCCGCAGTATTTTTAAAACTTTTTAAAGATCATCCTATTGTTCCCCCACTAATAAGATCTCTAATTTTTTCGTAAAAACTCACTGAAAATCAGTTTAAACATGTTCAATCAGTATTTATTTATTCATTTGTTAATGTATCATGTCACTTGTTATTAAAAATTATAAATGAGTGTTACTTGCATTTC
Organism: Platygaster robiniae; assembly: GCA_028476575.1. Lineage (NCBI taxonomy): Eukaryota > Metazoa > Arthropoda > Insecta > Hymenoptera > Platygastridae > Platygaster > Platygaster robiniae. Next base: position 48,097,891 of record CM052019.1, on the reverse strand, counting down.
ATAAACTTTCTAGTATTTATAAACTGTAATAAACTTGTTAGGTATAGTCAAAAATATTGAAGATTAAATATACTGATCTAGCATTACAATATACTTCCTGCTGAATTTAAGAAAGAATTAATGAATTTCAATCTACATATTTATCCATTTCAGTGTCATATATCAGGTAATAAATCAATTAAATCATTGAATTCTTCAAATTTAAAAATATATTTTTATTGTTTTTCATCAATGTACATTATTCTCTGTATCTGATTATAATAAATTATCATGTGTGAAATCAACAAACGACAATTTAAAATCTACTTTCTATAATATCACATAGAATTGCAAATATTTTTTACTCATAATTATAACTTGATTTATTAAGAAATAAAAATACAATTATGCAATTAAATATATTCAGTAAATTTTTCATGCACACAAGAAAAATGACATATAATATAAGTATGTGCAAACAGATTTACCTATAAAATCTAATTGAACTAAAAAATTATTCCAAATTCCATGGTAAACTACATCATCACTGATTCAAATCAGATACTCTCACAATTCCAATCAATTAGAAGAAAACCTCCCTCAATTTTCCATGAAAAACCTAACTTCAACTATCATCACCGCCACCAACGAGGTTCAGAAAAATCTTTACTGAGCACTTTCAGGAAAATGTCTCCCCCCTCATTTCCTCTGATTTTTCCGGCACTAAAAAACCGTTATCCGCGCCAAACCCACCTCGTAAAACCCCGGGTCGTTTTCCGAATCAAAGTTAATTAGATCCTGAAACATTGCCCAAACAAGGTAAAAAGTTGTGAGGAGTTTTACGAACCGGCGGATTGAGCGTTGTCCCTCAGCATCGCGTTGGAAAAGCCATTGGCGACGGGAGTTTGCCCCGGGCTCGCGGGGGGTTCCGGGTCCAGCTGGGAAAGTTCGGTGATGTAGTTTTGCTGGGTCTGGCCGTTGCTCGGCGCCGGGGACCCCGCTGACGCGTCCCCGGGTACATTCGCCGTACCCGGGCTCGGCGCCGACCCCTGCGTCGGCTGCGCGTGATTCCGGAAGAACAATTGCTGCAACTGCACTTGCTGCAGAATCACCGGCAGCTCGTAATGGTGAAAGAAGTACAGCATCGAGTGCTGAAAACAAACGCGCCGCGTGATTCGATTAGGCGCGACGAGTTTCATCACGCGTTAAGCGAATAATTTACCCATGAAAACGCGAAACAACGCCGAGATATATGTCGCGTAAGATATTCCTTTTCGAAAAAGGCACAGGTATATTTCAGCATGATATCTATTTATACTCAAAGATGATGCACTGTCAAAAAAAAGTTGAAATTTCAAACATCTTTTATAGACTTTTCTCTTAAAATCGTGTTTGAAATTTCATGGACATGTATATGAAAAGGATTTTGAAGAAATTTATATCAAATTTTTTGTTTTCATATGAGATATTATAATAAATAAACACTTAATTTTCATAGACATTGTCTACTTTTTTCATAGGTGCATCCATAACTTTGATAGAAAATTTATTAGACAGTATGGGAAATCTGCTTCAAAGACAGTCTCTTGAATTCGATAGAGAAATTTTTGAGAGTGAAATTACTAATACATATTAGAATAAAACATAATTTAATTCATAATATTTATAATGGAATATATATTCTGCTATTATATTTAAATTCAAGTTAATATAAAAAATAGATTCACATATATTTACTATATTATTATTTTAGTTTTAATTGCATATAATACCATGGTATCACCTCCATAATTGAAATTTTACTTACAATAGGATTTTCATGAAAAAAATATACATATGAAAGTTAGTAGTGCCCTTATTACACCTGCAAAAATTACAACTTGTTTTACTGGACAGTTTTTTAATAAAAGTTATGTTTGAACATAAGTATTTAATAAATAATAATTAATAATAATTTTTTTGTTTAAGTTACGACGTTTTTACATAAATATGATCATTTCAAATACATATTAGATTAAAACATATTTTATTCATAATATTTATAATTTAATATATTCTGCAACTCCGTTTTGAGTATATTTCAATTTATGTTCATATGAAAAAAAGATATTCATTTCTTCACTATATTGCTATTTTAGTTTCAATTACATTTAATACTAATGTATCACCTCAATAATTTAAAGTTGTCCTAGAATTTTCATACAAAAAAAAATATATATAAGGTATTAGCGTCCTTATAACACCTGCAAAAATTACAACTTGTTTTACTGTACCGTTTTTAAATAAAAAACTATCAAAGTTTACATGTAGTCTTATGGGTGTAAGCAGTTTTTTAAATTTTCAACTATACCACACTTAGAATTTTGGTAAAAAAATTTTTTGTTGGCACAAAATAACTTACTTTGTAAAATGCTTCAAACAGAATGAAGATTTACTGTACCGTTTTGGAAAAAAAAAGTATAAAAACGAAACTAATTGGACACATGCAATATCTATACCTAAATACATTCCGAAATTCTATTTTGTTAATATTTCCATTAATATTTTTTCGAAAAATAGATCAACATTTTATACTAGGGGCATAGACAGAAAATATTTTCAGAAGGTGTTATTCTAAAAAATATATTTCCCCCGAGATTTCATAATTTTTGATCTTTGACAAAGTCATTACAAGAAAACGATTTTTGTATTTTTCATAAAAATTGTTGTTGATTTTTATAAAACGACATTTATACCTTTTTAAGGATTTTCTGATATTAATATAGATTTATACGAAGCTTTCTGGAAATAGATGCTCTAAGAATCGAAGTTCTAAAAAATTTCAATATCAATAGATTTTGAAGAAAATTATAACTACAGATTTAAAATATTTCATACATTTTTAGATTTTTCGTACAGTATGTTCTTTATCAAATTTTGTAGTATTTTCTGGTATTTTTCTCGATTTCTAGTATTTTCATCAATCGTCATAGATTTATAGAGTTGGATGCTATAATATCGAGAATTTCAATGATTTAGAGTATTTAAATTGATATTTCAGAGAATAGTATTTTATACATTGCTTTTTAATACTTTTATTTCATATCTTTTTAGTATTGATACAGCTAAAAGAATGTTCAATTGTAGAAATTGTACGGATTGAATTATATGTATTTTTTTGTTTTTTATATAAATTTCTAGAATTATATGTTATATAATTATGTATAGAATTATAATAATGTGTTCCTAGGATCAAAAGTTCCATAAATTTGTAAGAAAATTATGTCTATAAAGTTTTTATCTATTAAAAGATTTTTAGCATTTTTCGCATTTTTCTAGTATCTATGAAGCCTTAGAGAATTTCGCATTATTTTTAAAGATTTTAATATTTTTGTATTTGCTATATAAATATCAAAAACTCGATGCTCTAGCATGTAAACTTCGATAATCAGAAAAAATCATATTCATATATATTTTTCATGTTTTATTAGGTTCTTGTCTTTTCGTATTTTTGACTCATTTGAAAGATTTTGTCTCGTTTTCTAGAATTTTATTAGATTTATAGTATAACTATGTGTTGCTGTAGACGCTTTTTAGAATTTGAAACTCTAGAATTCTCAATTTTATAGATCGTAGGCATTTGTTGAGATTTTTCGGAAAAAAGTTTTTTTTCTAAAGAATTCAATAACTTTTAGTATTACTTTAAAGTATGTATGATTCGAAAGATTTACGAATACTTTTATATAGATTTTATATCAATTTCTAAAATTTGGTGATAAAGGATTCCAAGTTTTTAATTTTTCTTCATTATTAACTGGGTTGCAAAAATTTTTCCTTTTTATTTAACATATATTACTAACGTTTTCATGCATAATTTTTTATAACTTATATTTTTATTATTTATTGATCTTGATTTTGCATTCTCACATGGAATAATAATCGATGTTATCAGAATTTCAGGAGGAAAATTCTTTAAAGATCTAAATTTTTTGAGATCTATCTCATATTCAAGTAGTTTTGAAGGATACATCCGATTAATTGAAAATACAAAAAAAAGCTCATCAGCCTGATTTTTGGTTCATTCCCCTCCCCTCCCCTTAAGAATCGTTTCTGGGACCACCCCTGCCAAAAGTGTATACACATTCTAATATTTTTGAAAATCATTACAAAATAAAACCTTTATCTCCCAAAGTTCCTGAGTATTGTTAATCTGATTTTTAAATCCTCAACATTCAAATTCATGGATTTTTAAATCAAACTCTCAAAATTTACTTGACTTAATCCATTTGAATCCGTCCATGGAAATTTTTTTTATGTTCTTATTCAAATTCTTACAGTACGCAACTCTTCCCTTCAAAAATACTCCCCCCATCCAACTTCGGAAAATTCAAGGAAATCCCGACCACGGAAATTAACGAACGGAAAATTTTTGATTGATTCGGAGCGCAACGAGGGATAGGAAGGCGGCGGTAAAAGAGACTCGAAGCGCAAAACGAATCTCGCGGATTAGCATATAAATTTAGTGGGCAAGGGACACGAGGCGAGCGACTCGATACATTTGCATGGCTGAATCCGAATTGTCGCAGTGTGCCCCATAAACATATTGTTCGTCACGTGAAGGTCGTCGCCGCTGGGAAACGAAGCGAGCGGCAAAACAACGACTACGATGAAAATAAAAAAAAAAAAAGAAATAAAGAAAAAAACCCGAGAACGTAACGACGATTCAATGCGATACCATAAAAAACATGGGGAAAATTCAAATCTCGTATAGCCGGAGCTCCTGAAACATTTTTACTTAAGATTTCCCGAACATCTACTTTCCATTGAAGCCTTTAGAAAAAGTTTTCTGAATACCCTATTCAAATGTTCTTGACAATGCCCTGCGAGAATATCTATCAGATTCTCTTTTGCTTCCGGTTCTCAATAGATACAGGGACTCGCAAAGGGGTGTATTGAGATGAATGTTGAAGAACATTAGGTCGTACGTGATGTAGGTGGAATTTCCGGCTTTGTGTGAGGTCGAAAACCAAAGATGGAAATACACTTTTCCGAGCTTTGAAATCGAGGAGAGGACGTCGTTTGCGAAAAAAGAGATTGGATTCGTCCTATGAGGTGATCACGTTTATTGCCAGAGGTATAGATTTTTCGGATACCACGCTTTTACGTCCTGAATAATAAACTGGAATTTGAATACTACTTCCAGCTCCACGAGAGTTTTTTTTTGCTATTACATGATAAACAATAACCTTAAGATGGATTTTTAAGTTGGGTGTTTAACAATATTTTCCGAGAATATTTACAGAATGTATATATTTTTATACAGCTTAAGTTTTATGAGAAAAATTTATCTACTTACATCGAATATTTAAATAAGACGAATAATTTTTAGCAGCGATTCTTTATTCTATAATCTAGATGTAAATAACAGAATTTCAGTAAATGTAACGTACAAAACAGAAATAATAAGAAAATTCCAGATTTGATTACTAGAAAAAAATTTTTGAAAAGGGCTTGAAGTATTTTGAGTGATAAAACGAATCGAAAAACGTCGAAGACAAAATTTTAATGTAGATAAGTGAAATATCATTATTAATTTCAAAATATTGAAAATGAAGTTTTTGGGTTGGGTGTTGAACAAAATTTTTTGAAGATCTTAACAAATTATACATTCACTTTACAGTTTTACAACTTGAAATTTATAAGAAAAAAATATATAAACATAGAGTACTAAAATAAAACAAAGTGATTCATAATTTTCAAATTTAAATGAAAATAACAGAATATTCGAACACTCAATACATAAAGCAATAATAATCAAGAAAAATTTATCTATTAACATTGAATATTTGAATAAAACGAATAATTTGGAAAGTGATTTTTCGTTCTTGAATCTCAATGTAAAAAACAAAATTTCAGTAGATTAAACTACCAAACAGAAATAATAAGAAAACTTTAGAAAATTTTAGATTTGAGTACTAGGAAATCATTTTTTTGAGAAGGGCTTGAAGTATTTTGAGTGATATAACTAAACGAACAATGTTGAAGACAAAATTTTAAAGTAGATAAGTGAAAAATCATATTTAATTTCAAAAAATATTAAAATTGAGGTTTTTAGGTCGGGTGTTACACAACATTTTTTGAAGATCTTTACAGATTATATATACATTTTCACACAACTTGAAATTCATAAGAAAAAAAGAAATCAACCTACAGTACTAGAATAGAACAAAAAAAGTGATTAATAATTTTCGAATTTTAATGAAAATAACAAAATAGTGGAAAACTTAAGACACAAAATAAAAATAATCAAGAAAAATTTAGAAAATGTTAGATTTGATTACTTTTGTACCATTTTTTTAAAAAATCTTCGGAATATTAGATGGTAAATATAAACGAAAAAATGTCCAAGACAACATTTCAAAATCAATGAATGAAAAATTATATTACATTTCGAAGTGAAGAAAAGGAAATTCGTAAGTCCACGTTCAGAAAACTAACATTTACGAATCTAAATGAAAAAAAACTCTGAAAATTCTGCAATTAGGGAAGAATCAGTCCAGGCAAATATTACATGATACAAAAAAAATGAAGAAATATTCTGGTATAAATTGCTATTAAGAAAAAAATAAGAAAAAACGTTCAAATATAATGATAAATAGTCAGAAATAATATAAGTCGATTCAACAAATTAAAATAAATAAAAAACAATTCAACAAACGTTAAAACCTTAAAATAATTAGTTTTAAATAATATTAAAGTCAATAATAATAAAATCAATATAGGAGTAATGATGTAATAACTGAGATAAAAAAAAAAAATGAAATATGTTATCAACGACATTTGTTTGAAGTTTCAAAAAGGCATAATAATTTAGGGAAATATATATGTACACACTTATATAGTTTCTAGCCTTCAATAGTAGGATAAGAAATACTTTTTATTTGAAGTGATTCCAATGCTTTCGAACAAAAAAATTTTTTGCTCGAATAGATAAGTGAAAAATCAAATTCGATTTCGAAATATCATAAATATGATTTTGAAATTTATCTTTAAAATTGACTGATATAAATCAAAATCGAAAATTGTTACAACTGTGCACTTGAAGAGAAATCGCTCAGAAAAAATTACATAACATTAAAAAATCGAAAACAATTAAAAATCATTAGCTTTTTTAAAACTGCTATGAAAAATGGATGAGAACAAACTCTGAAACTTGAAGATAAATTAATTAGACACGTAAATGTCAATGATGTAAAAAACAGTATAAAATAAATGATGTAATAACTGAGATGAAAAAATATCGAACAAGCAAAAGAATAAAAAACGTTATTAATGACATTCGTTTGAAATTAAACAAAAAGCCATAATAATTAAGTGAAATTTGTAGCTTCTCGTCTTCCACTGTGTGATAAAAAAAATTCTTCTTTGAAAGATGATTTCAATGCTTTAAAAAATATTCTTTCTGTATGTACTATTTTTAAGTTCTAAAAAATTTGAAGAACATTTTTGAAACTTAATCGTAAAAAAAAGACGATAACAAAAGGAATTGAACATAATTAAATGAAGAGTTGAATTTAAATTGAATTTCATGAAAATTGGAATTGAGTTTTCTTAAACATTTTAGGGGTCTTCTTACAAACAATTTTTACTAACTTTTTCTAAACCTTGACAAGCAACTCCATTAAGGAGAAAACTCAGTGACAAACACACACAAAAAGACCTAAGAATTTTAACTAGAAAAAATAAAAAATTCAATTGAAGACCAACAATAAAGTAACGCACCTGCAATTCAAACTTGAAGAACATGACAAAAAAAACTTAAACTAATATATCCGTGATTCATTGATAAGTATCTTTCTAGAAAGAAAAATTTAATGAAACGCGTTTGACTTTTCCTTAGGAATTTCAATGGATCGTGACATAAATCCAATTTAAAAAAAAACAAACAAACATATAAAAAGATGTTGAATAAATTAAAGAAAAAAAATTTTATCAAAAAATATCTTTCGGAAAACAAAACTTACATTTCACAGCTAACATAATTTACTTTTACAAACAAAATTGACATTTTTTGTATAAAAAACTTCACAAACATATTTATATTTATATTCATACGCTATGCACATTATATTCTATTCACAACACATTCTATTAAATATTTTATTTTCACCATGAATCTATGTTATATAACTGTAGAGATAATGTTTTTTATTCATATCATGTACCCATCCATGTAAAAAAATATTTATCATATTTTCATGTTTTCTTAGAAAAACCTAAACTAAAATTCCAATCCAATCAAAGAATTTCTCCAACCATCCAAATAATCAAATTTTCACGAAAAACAACGAAAAACCCTCTTCCTCGTTCTCCACATGACGGACCAAAAGAAAATCTCTTTATTTACAACGCACGTCAGTTCCACCCGTAGAAGAACGGCAAGACTGATTTCCCACCTTAAACGATTTTTCGATTGAGCCCGTACATTAAGTGCGCGCGGCACTTATAAAATCTCAATTTACATGGAAATTTATGTATTGATCACTTCGAGAGTGGATTTGACCCTGTTATACGTCAACTGCGATGATCGTACTTTCTCGGGGACTGAAATATATTGTTCGAATTATCCAGGCATCGACGGAATAAATTGACAAAGAGGAGGAAAAAAAAGTCCCCTTATATCTCCCAACTTTTTCTCTATATCTTTTTTCTTTTTCCTTCTTTTTTTTTTCAAAAAAAAAAACAAAGGAATGAATAATCAGCTCGAATTTCACCGGGTCAGCCGGCTCGTTTTTCCCTTATTGACGGATTTCTTTGTGCCCGAGATTGAAAAGCGAACGCGTCGAAAGTAACAAGGGAAGCAACATCTGTTCTTGACGCAAAGGAAAAGATTCTCTATCTTTTTAAACGTTCCGACAGAATCAATTTGCGCATTTTGAGTGAGTTGAAAAAAAAGTCATAAATTACGAGCGCAGATCGCACTAATTAAGGCGATGCAGTTATTTCCGCGTCAATTATCGTGCGCCGAGGGAAAGCTTATAATAATCACGAAAATATGATCTTTCGAGGCGAAGACCGAAATCCAAAACGCCTCGAGGAGTTTCTCTTTGATAACATTCTCGCTTGTGTTCGACTATTTCGTTCTTAGAAACGAGAATGCCTAATGAGTGCCTGGAAAATAGTTTGCATTTTCTCAGGTTTGCTAATCTTGGGATTTTTCACTTAATAAAGTAGAATAATCGAAAATTACTAGGGTAAGTGATACAGTGGTTGGCTTTACAGAAGACAACTTTACCATTGTCAATGTTTTTTGTATCAGAAGTTTACTTAGATGCATTCCAAAATGTGCCACACTTAAAATTATTCAGTAGTATGAATCGATATAGTCAGACGTTAGAATCACTAGTGAAATTCAAAACAGTGCATACAAATCAGTAGTCAAAAAATGATTTTTGAATATAAATTGAGAATCCAGAAAAAATTAAAAAATATTTTTTATTCTTCTTTGGGATTAAAAAAAAACCTTTCAAAATTGATCATAAAAAAAGACGATATGTGATCCTGAAGTTACAGTATCTAAATTTTCGAATTTCGATTTTAGTTAATTAAAAAATTTCGAGCACGTGGGTACTCGATTCTCAAAATTATTGAATATGAATTTTCAAGTTTGGCATATCTAATGGAAATATTGAAACCTCAAAATAACATATTTCCCGAATTTCTAAAGGTTCAATTCAGAGTTACTAGATAAAAAAATGTTTGAAAGATTTTGATGCTAAGGAATCTAATTTTCAATTTTTTTATTTAGTTCATATTTTTCATTCAGATATTTCAAAAATATATATTAAATTTTTTAAACTTTTTAATAGTTGTAAATATTTTGGAAAAACTCTAGAATCGTGAATAGTAGAAATTTATTGCTTTCCCCAAACGTTCAAATGTTCAACTTTTTTTGAAGTTGGTTTTATAAACTACATCAAAAGTTTATGTTCGTTGAACCCCAAAATAAAGTATATTTTTTTGTTTTTAGGGTTGAGGATTTGAATTTACTATAATCTGAATATTTGAAGTATCTGAATATTTAAATCTTTATAGGATTCAGCTTATACTTGCGAGTTTTCGAATTAAAATGATAGTTTAGAATTTTCAAAATTTTTAATCATCAACTTTTGAGACTGTGAAAGGCGTGTTCAAAATAAAAATTTTTGGATTTAACTTTTTTTAGTTGACCTTACCATTGCATTTAATTTTTCGAACCAATATGAAACAGAAATGTAATGTTACTCAATAACAAAAATAAAATTGTGTTTTTTTGTGTATTGCAAAAAACTCCGTAAACTTAAACGTAAAGATAAAATGTAGTCGATATTTTTGTAAAATTTCTCGAAATAAGTTTCTTCTATTTCAGGGTTTCAGAATACAAAGTATTGATACAGTAACATTTATATTTTGAAGTTTTGATATCTCAAATGATCATCTCGCATTCCGAAATCAAAAATCACCTACTTTTCAAATCGAAAGTTTATTCATAAAAAAACTTCAAAAAACTCATATTTTCAGAAATCTTGACTGGCAAATTTCGATTTTCATTTTCTAATCAGTCCAAATTATTCTACATACATAATACAATTTCAAGCTTTTCAGTTATCGAGTAAAAATATAAAAAAAATTTCAAATACGTCAATAATCGTTAACTTTTTAAACCTTAATGAAAATAAAAATTGCGAGTAGTGAAAGTTCATAATTCTACTCGAAATTTTTTAATTGCGGAAACCTCATTTTGACTTATTCGAAGTTTTTTCATGAAAACTTGTGAAAAATAATAAGATTAAAATGATTATTTTCATATTTGTAAATTTTAACTTTTTACAATCTAGATTTTATGAGCGTTTTTGTATAGCGAAGTGGAAAATTCGTGCTTTTAGTAAGGAGAATAACAATTTCCCATGTAAAAAAGAAAAAATTATCGATTTCCCAAAGCATAGAACTATTCCCAAAACCAGAAGATCAGTAGTACACCTAAAGTGAGGCCAGACATACAGAAAATGCAAAGCCAATTAGTAGTAAATATCAATCAAGTCAGCCATCGAGAATTTACATAGAAAATATCCACATAAATAAGAAAAAGTCGACGAAAATGCTTCAAAATCATGACCTCATTTCTGAATATAATAAATAATTATTTAAAGGCGAATTTTGAATGAAATTTGAAAATTTTCTGTAAGTTAGCTGTAAAAAAATTTTTGTGACACTGAAATTTCCAACACCACGAATTATTAATGTTTTTTGAATAATTAGTCTACTGAATTTAGTCAAACTGATGCAATACTTAAAATAAATATCAGTATTTAAAGTAGTTATAGTCCGCCATACCAAACATATACTAGAATCAGTGTAATAATCGACATAGTCAGACATGGAAATCACGAATTAGTTCGACACTGTTTGACACAGTGCAACTAATCAATAGTTCGAATCGCTATGGTCAGGCATCCCAAAAATATAAGGTAATTTGCACTAATATTCTACATGTTACGTAGGAAATCAGTAGTGCACTTGAATTAAGTCAGCCATACAATAGAAATTAAATAAGTAGTCAATATCAATCAAGTCAGCCATTAAGAATATACGCAAAAAAATCCACATCAATAAAAACGTTTCAAAGATTCCACAAAAGTGCCTCGGATAGTTTACTTTCTTTTAGTGTAAATTCAAATATATTTTTTATTTTCGTCACTGTCGTGTAGCTAGCAATTGCAATCAATTCGTTCAACTTAAACAAGATAAAAAGAACGATTGGAAGTTGAATTTTTGTAATTTCGTGTGGCAGAACCGACTATATTAAAAGTATTTAAAATTCAAACGAAAATTTTCTTTATTTTACTCTTAATTTCTGTAAAAATTATTTTTGTGACAAAAATGTCTAAAAACGACGAATTCTCTATGTTCTTTGTACCAGAAAATTACTCAAATACGTTCTAACACATGCGATACTTAAAATTAATCAGTAGTGAAAATTGACGTAGTCATCAGTAAAAATTACTAATATAATTATACACAATCAAGTAAACGAGTGGGTAAAATGCATATGACAGGGCATAAATAACTATACAGCAATTTGGAACTTTAAAAAAATCAGTAGTACATTAGAATAAAGTCAGTCATACGTAACATGAGAAATAAGTAGGTCGTGAACATCATTAAAAATCATTATCAAAAATCAGCTAATCAATCAATTATATTCATAATGTAAGCAAAAAATATCCACTTAAATAACACAAATTACAAAACTCCACGAAAATGCTTCAAAATTATTATCTTCTTTGTAACTAAATCAAATGGAAGGTAAGTTTTATTTCCACCACAGTCGAGTATTCAGAAACTGTTCGTATTTATTTAAACAATAGTAAGAGATAAATAAAATGATTGAAAGTCAAATGTAGAATAAAAAGCTTATGAAAATCTTACGTCGAAGAGCTGTAAAAATAATATTATGTGACACTGAAGTTTAATATACTGGATATTGGCATTGTTTATCGAATAATTACTCTACTTAAATACAGCCAAACTGAAATTATTCAGTAGTTGAAGTTGCTATAGTCAGCCATTCAAATCTAATATTGAAATCAGTAGTAAAAATTGATTAAGTCAGGCGTGAAAATCACGAGTATATTTGATACAAATCAGTAGTTTAAATCACTATGATCAGCCATACCAAAAATATTCAGCAATTCGAAATAATGTAAAAAGAAAATCAGTAGCATATTTCAATAAAGTCAGACACACAATACAGAATAAATAAGTAGTAGATATCAATAATGTCAGCCATGAAGAATATACGAAAAAAATCCACATAAATATCACAAATTACAAAACTCCACAAAAATATTTCAAGATTATCACCTCTTTAGTACATCAAATAAAAGGTAAATCTCATTTTTACCACAGTTGAGTATTCAGCAACTGTTAGTATTTATTTAAGTAATAATAAGAGACAAATAATGATTGAAAGTCGAACTTAAAATAAAAAACTTAGACAAATTTTGCGTCCATTCGCTGTAAAAATAATATTACGTTACATTAAATTTTAAACACCACGAATTCTTGATGTTTTTCGAAAAATTACTTTACTTGAATACAGTCAAACTTATGTGATACTTGAAATTATTCAGTAGTTGAAGTTGCTATGGTCAGTCATACAAATAATTATATTGAAATTAGTAGTAAAAATCAATTGAGGACGTAAAAATCACAAGTATTTTCGACGCAAATCAGTAGTTTAAATCACTATGATCAGCCATACAAAAAATATTCAGCATTCTGAAATTATGTAAGTAGAAAATCAGTAGTATATTTAAATAAAGTCAGAGACACAATTCAAAGTAAATAAGTAGTAGATATCAATTAAGTCCGTCATCAAGAATACACGCAAAAAAATTTACATCAATTAATTTTAAAGTATTAAACTTGAAAAAAAATTAAGTATTTAAATTAACTTTAAATTATTTTCAAGTCGAGTATTCAGAAACTGATAGTATTTATTTGAACAATACCTAAGAGACAAATAAGAATAATAAGTCGAATTTAGAATAAAATACTTGTAAAAATTTTACGTCAATTCGCTGTAAAAATAATATTATGTGACACTGAAATTTCAACACCACGAATTCTCAATGTTTTTTGAATAATTACTTTACTTGAATACAGTTAAACTTAAATAATTTAGTAGTTGAAGTTGCTATGGTCAGTCATACAAATCATTATATTGAAATCAGTAGTAAAAATGGATAAAGTCAGACGTAAAAATCTCGAATATATTCGACATAAATCAGTAGTTTAAATCACTATGATCAGCCATACCAAAAATATTATAGCAATTCGAAATTCAGTGTGTAGAAAATTAGTAGTACATTTGAATAAAGTAAGACACACAATACAAAGTAAATAAGTAGTCAATATCAATCACGTCAGCCATCAAGCATATGAGCAAAAAATATTCACATAAATAACAAAAATTACAAAACTCTACGAAAATGTTTCAAAATTATGACCCCTTTAGTACATCTAATAGAAGTTACATCTCATTTTTACCACAGTTGAGTATTCAGCAACTGTTAGTATTTATTTAAGTAATAATAAGAGACAAATAATGGTTTCGTCTCAGTATTTCGATCAAGTAATGATAAGAGACAAATAATTTAGAATAAAAATTTATAAAAATTTTACGTCAGTTTGCGCTGTAAACATAGTATTATGTGACACTGAAATTTTAAAAACCACGAATTCTCAATGTTTTTCGAATAATTGGTCTACTTGAATACAGTCAAACTCATGCGATACTTGAAAAAAAATCAGTAGTTCAAGTTGAAAATCAGTAATACAAATATACAAAGTCAGACGTAAAAATCAGGAATGTATTTGACACAAGCCAGTAGTTCAAATCCCTATGATCAGCCATACCAAAAATATTCAGTAATTCGAAATTGTGTATGTAAAAAATCAGTAGTATATTTGAATAAAGTCAGACACACAATACAAAGCGAATAAGTAGTAAATATGAATCAAGTCAGCCATCAAGAATATACGCGAAAAAATCCACTCCAACCAAAACAATTCAAAGATCCCACAAAAGTGCTTCAAAATCTCCACCATCTTTTTGTAATTGCCCTGGAAAACCGAATCAAACGCATTAATGCATATTCCAGTGTTCCCCGGCGCACTTTACGAAGTTTGTTTTGATGTCTAACGACAAAAGCGAGTATAAAAGAAAACTTCAAACTCGATTACCTTCGGCGCTGCGTTTTTCATGTTCCGCGGCACTTAAAAAAAAGTCACGGTCCATTCATCGATCGACGCCCAATTTTTTTTTCATCGCTAAAGTTGTCCAACGTGTGAGACAATTACTTCTCAGCTTTTTATTTTCATCGAAAAGGAAAAAAGAGCGGGAAATAAGGATCGGAAATAATTGGAAGCAATTAAATGTCTAGTTCAGCAGAACATTGTTATAGCGAGTTTTTTTCCATGTCGATGTGAGTCAAGGAAAAATGAAACTAAAGTGACGTCGGTTTGTCAAGGGAGTTCGAGTCACTTTTATAAAGAAAAGTTGACTCGCGTCCTTGCACGTTGGCACACATTTTATTCTCGGCCTGGGAAAATGGCCTTTTCTTTTCCAATCCTCGTCTGTCACTGGGACCTTTTTTACTGAATCCTTTTACATCTGATTCGTGACTTTTCCCAGGAAAAACTTGCAATCATCGACACTCGGATCAGCCCGAAAGCAAAACCGCCAATCTCGATGAATCAATCGTTTTAATTGCCAAACGTCTTCGTCTCGGATTATGGTAATCCAGGTGACGGTTTTTTTTTTCGCCAATGCCACGGGTTAATTCGGCGCGACGTCGTCGTGGAATAATAATGGAACATTAACGCGTTACGACTTTCCGGTAGGACGTCGTTTCCGCGATAACAACATCGAAACTGCCGCACACTTACGCGGATTGATCGTATCTGCCAAGTCGAATTATTTCCATCGATTGCATCGACGGGTCTCCTGTTTCGACGTATTTATATAATTCACTCGCAGCGCAGACCAACTTCGTCAGTAGTGCCCTTACGCGTCTACTTGTCAGATGCAACAATTTCCGGATAAATCGTTATCTGCCGTATTTGCAAATATAATCTAGCTCGCGGGTCGGGAGCCCTGACAAAAACATCGGGCGCTGAGAAAAATACCCAGTGACGGAAAACTACGCCAACGACGCTTCGTTAACTTTTCAAGTGTAGTACGTTTCGAGGACAGTTTTGCTATATCGTTACCAGAGAGGCAAAAAAAACAAGATGAAATTCATTGACTGGTATGATAGAAGCAAATATGAATAATGCAGAATTTCAGCGGAATTGGATGACTTTTTATGGAGTTGGAAACTGTTTATTTCTTAAACTTTTAATAGAAGGGAATCGTTCTTTCTTTGCTTTTCCTTCGACTAAATGAGCTGCAGAAAATAAGCTTACAATAAAGAAAAGTATTTTTTCTATTTTGAATTTCTTTGAATTGGACGAGAATTTGAATATTACTGGAATATGTGTGGTTTCTTTTTCAATCCCTATAGTTGTAACCAGGCGCGTAGGCAGAGGGGGTTTTGGGGGTTTCAACCCCTCCCGAAATTATGATAAAGTCAATCAATGTTTCATGTAAAATGGCAAAAAGTTAAATCAATAAACAATAAAAATATAAGTTACAAAAAAATGCATGAAAACGTTATGAGTATGTATTTAATAAAAAGTAAAAATTATCAATACTTCGGATTAAGTAGAAAATATGAATCAGAAAAATTGTTGTAAGCGAGTGAATAATCAAGAAAAATCAAAATGCTAGAAATTTACAAAACTTTGAATCATAAATCATCAAATTCTATAAATCTATATAAAATCCATACGAAAGTATTTAAATTCCTTCGATTCATACAAACTCTAGAAGAATAATGAAATCAACTGAATTCAATGTAAAAACTGTTTTCTGAAAAATCTCGATAAATGCCTCTACGATTTATGAATTTTGGGATTCTTGAACATCGAATTCTGAAGATACTATAAATTCACAAAAATTCTATAAAACGCAACAAAATTCTTTCGAATATTTCAAAAATACGATAAAAGAATAACGATATAAAACATGGGAATTCTATATTAATATGATTTCATCATTAATTCTTGAAATTACTGATAACAGATCGAAATTCGCATCCTAAGGCATCGACTTTTTTTAAATGAATAAAGGGTTTCTTAAATTAATACAAGAAAAATGTGAAAAATAAGTTTACTAGTTCACTAGCTTACTAGTTTATTAGTTTACTAGTTTACTATTAAAAATTTTACAAGTTTACTAGTTTACTAAATAGCTAACTTATTTGTCAACGAGTTTGCTAGTTTACTATTTTAGTATTTTACAATTTCAGTAGTTTACTACTTTACTAGCTTACTTGTTTACTGATTTAGTAGTTGACTAACTTACTACTTTGCTAGTTGACTCTTTTTCTAGCTTACTAGTTAACTAGATTACCAGTTTACTTGTTTACCAGTTAACTAGTTTACTAGATATCTTTTAATTCATGAAAATCATGTAGAAATAATTTTCTTGGAAATCCATAAAACTTTTTGTCCTGGAGCATAATTATTAATATAATACTATAATTATATATAATTTTAGAAATTATTCTAGAAATTCGTAAATATAGAAAACAATAAAAAACATTCAATTCAATTGATACAATTAACACTATTAAACATACTTGTAAATGTATAAATACTAAAAAAATATTAAAAATCTTTATAAAAGAAAATGCCGTCTGAAAAATCAATTCAAATCCTTAAAATCTTTGGAAGTTTCAATATAGCATAAATTTTTAAAAATCTATTGAGCGATCCATAGAAATATTATAAATATATAAAAATACCAGAAAATACCATGAAATTCGATAAATAATATACCATACGAAAGTACTATAAATTTATGATGAACCTTTTATCTATATGGTTAAAATTTGCTCAAAAATCATTTCAAATATATACATTTTTTAGAAGTTTGATTCCTAGAGCATCGAAATTTAGAAAGCTCTATAGAAACCCATATTAAATACTTAATATCAGATAATCCTTAAAGTGGTATAGATACAAAAAGTATTAGTAAAAAAAATGCAAACCTCGGTTACTGATTGAAATAAAAATCGAATTCCGGTATTTACAAACATAGAAAATGTGCAACTCTGGACTCTAAAATTTGTATAACTTTTAAATTCCGAAATGTAAAATATTTTAAAATTGCTCTCTTGTAACCATATTGTCAAATATGATAAATTATGAAATCCCGAAGGAAAAATATCCTTCAGAAAAACCCCTCCTGAAAATTTTTTCTGCCTACGACCCTGGTTGAAACGGTTTTTAAGGTATCGATGGTTGTGAAAACGACGACTCAATGACTTGCCTAAAATTGCCCTACATTTTCAATATTCAATCAATATTCATGACAAAACAAGCAATACCCAGATGTAACATCTTACACATAAAAAAAAAAAACTTGAAAAGGGCCACAAAAAACGTCAAAAGAAACGCTTTTCCAATAAAACGTGACTGGAAAAGATTGTTACAACTCCCCGAGATTGATACATGGCCAGTAAAAGATAAGCACCGTTGCACAAAGCAGTTAAATATTGAATGAAACAGAAAAGGAAACGTTGAACTTTTTCTTCTAAAAAAATTACATTGTAATAAATTTGTGTACTGAAATAGTAGGTACTGTATATCTATTATAAGGTTGTATGTTGTATAAATTGATAAAGTGATGTAATTAGCATACTAGGCACAAGTAATTAATGCTGATCGAATATTCCAAAATTAAAAAGTATACACACTGTAATTTCATTATACTGTATGTAAAGTATTATATACAATAGTTATATATCATATAACTGTATTCATAACTACAGAAATGCAAAAAATATTGAATTTTCATATTTTTTTGGAATCAATACAAAATGAAATACTGTAAAGTTATACAGTGTATAAACTTATAAACAGTTATATACTAAAAATTTGGATGCATTATTAGACACTACATTTCTACACTGAAAAAACTGACATGCAATAATAAAATATGAATATATAACTAATAAGCAACTGGATTTAAACGTCGTAAACGGAACTTGAGAATACGCGCAGTGAACGGCTCAGTCTGACTATTGCGGATGTTTCTACTTACAATTCACCAACTTTCTACGCGAGGAAATAATTTCGAACATCGTTACCATGAATTCAAAGTTATGAAAATCGCAAAACTTTCTTGATGAATCAGACCAATTTTTCACGTTACATCGATTTGTAAAGTACGTGGTATTGTGCAAGTTCGTAAATTCAAATACTGTAGTAATGTTGAATCTATACGTGTTTTTTCTCTCATAAAAAATATGTATATTATATTTCTCTATAATTACTTCGTTCAAAGGAGTATTTTTGAACTTTAAGAACTTCTGAAAAACGAACACTAGAAATTACATCTTCTGATTTTTTTTGGTTCTAGAATTAGGATAGAATCTAGAATAAACAACAACTTTTAGGAATTCCTGAAATTTTTAACTGTGAAACCTTAACCCTAAATAAATTGCAAAATTCTGTTTTCTGGTGAAAAAAAATTCGAGAAATTATTGTCAAATTTTTTACACTATCTTTAAAAATGCATTATTACATACAGGGTTATCAGAAATTTGCAGAATGTTAAATTTAACAATGCAATTGAACAATCCAATCCAACGCTTCTACTATCCAATTTAGGTTTTATTTATCTCCAATTCGAAAAATCCTTCGTAAATAAGCGAATAAAATAATCTTACCTGAATGAAAAGCCAAGACGTCACCAGCGCCAAGCTGCTATATTGGCCATTGAACCGATAATGATAAGCGTAGAACGAGAAGTGGTATAAATAGAAAAACCTGCAACACACAAAATTGAACAAACTCAATTCGATATCATAAATTTCAGCGTCTTTCACAATTTTCATCTCTTTTAGTGTTCAAAAAACACTATTCAAATTCGTTAGTTTTACTTGGTTTAAATTACAGCTACATGTATAAGAAAACTTATTTAGAGAGAAAAGGTAGAGAAAGTCGTACAATTTTTATAAAATATAACATTTTTTTATATAATACATTTTTTTGTGTGAATTTTTCAATAATTTCATATATTATTATAGACAATTGGGAACTGATACCATTCTAACAACTTTTTGGAAGTCAAATCCGAAAGTTGAATAAAATATTTGACATATTCACCAATTCCTCGAAAGCTCAATTTTTATTCGAAATCATGGTACAGTTTCATTCAAGTCCTATATAGTGACAAATAGTTTTTTTCATTGACAAAATTTATGGACTTTTTTTATTGTCTTTGTGAAAACAGTTAAGATGAAGTTTTTGCGAAACAGAAATAATATGAACGTTTCATCGAGACAATTTTTTTTTCAAAGATGAGCTAAATTTACATATAACGAAAATCCTTAAAAATGAACGAAAATAAAAAAAACTCTTGACCTCAAAAATTGTGAAAACGAATGAATTCATTCGTTTGAAAATATTAATATCTATCTTTTTCGTTTGAGAACTGTCAAAAACTGTCATTAAATGTTTTAGACTATCAAAACTGTGAAAAAAATTCGAAAAATCGAATTTTTTAGGCTGTCAAAACGTTGTAAAGAACTGTTTGAACGGTAAAAAAACTGTCTAATATGTTAAAATTGTTGCAACTGATCAGTCAACTTTTAAAAATTTATTCTGAAAACTATAACAATCTGCTCGAAAGTCAAAATTGTTGAATGTGTCAAAAATATTAGAATTATTATAAATTACATCACATTTCAGACAGAACTCCAACAAATATAAAATGTTTAGAGCTTTCAAAATTGTTTACTAACTGCAAAAACTAAAAAAAAAACAAGAACATTTTAAACTGTCTAAAACTTTCAAAACTTCTAAGAATGGAATCTTGAGTTGAAATTTTTAAAAAACTGCTAAATCTGTTGTAAACTATTGAAAATTAATAATTCATAAAAGTTAATTAAAAAAGAATGTTTAAATGTCACCAACAGAAACTGTAAAAAATGTCAAAACTTTGATTTACTACAAATCTGTCAAAATTGTTAAAAATTGCCAAACCTTCAGTACCGCAAAAACTGTTAAGAACTCTAAAAATAATTAAAAACTATCGAAATTGTTGAAAATGTCGTTGACTGTTTGAAATTTTAAAATTGGTATGAAAAATTGAACTGCTAAGTCTGATGGAAACAGTAAAAACAGCAAAAAAAAAAAAAACTGGTGTTTTCTAAAAATTTATTAAAATCATTAAAAAAAAACTCTACAAAAATATTAAAAATTGACGTTGACTACTGTCTAAATCTGAATATCTTAATATTATTCAACAGCCAAAATTCAGACTTAGAGAGATCACACTGTATGACTGTCAGAACTGATAAACTATAAAAAAATTCAAAACTGTTCAGAACTCTTAAATAACATTGAAAACGTCAAAACTTATCAAAACTGTCACATTAGACCTTCCTGAAAATATTTCCTAAATTTCCAAGACATTCTTCAAAATTTTGTGGTGGAAAATCTACCCATAATTCAAGCTTGTAAATGAAAACACTTAACTCTAGTAAATTTTAGTAATTTTTAAAAAATTGTTTTAGTAAATCTCTCCTAACTCTAATAAACTTTCCCCAGCTTACATAACCTACAAAAAACTTTTATAATCCTCCTATACTCAAAATTCTCTGTACGAACACATCAATTTTTCCTTTTCTATGATGATAAAGTTCCATGCAAACTCGCAGTTCTACCATCCTCAAACATGAAAAAATCATGATCACGTATAAATAACTCCCCATACAGCATAATAAAATTACTTCAGACTTCTCCAACCTACTCCGCGATCCAGGGCAACGTACTTTTCCCATTTTCTCGCGGCGAAAAAGAATCATTCGTCAGGCAATATCATCCACCACCGGACTCGCCGGAGAATAACGCTCATTGTATCGCCGAGGTGGTTTATCTCGGCTTTTAACGCGTTTGAATGGCGATGTAAGGCACAATAACCCTCGGAAACGATTGCGTATTCCGCGGGCATTTCGGATTACAGTCGGAAAATGATAATTCATGCGAGGAAAAGACGCTTTTCTCGTCCTCGGCAAGAAAAGGAAAAAAAAAGGAAAAAAGAAAGGAGACGACGCCTTTTTCCCGGTCGAAGCCGGTGGGGTCTTAATTGAATGAGGACATGCGTTAAAACGCGATACAATAACCGAGTTAGAGCAAGTACACCGCGAAGGAAAAGTAATATAATATCGAAGGGAAAAAGGCTGTGACGGGAAAAGGGGGAAAAGAAAAAGCGGAGTGGAGAGATCTGTTTACATTAGTCCGTTTCATTCGCCCTCTCTTTCGTTCGTCTATCCATTCGCGTGCGTCCAATGGGTACACACTTTGTGTGTGCCCTGCGGGATCCAGCTACCCCGTCGATAGAAGCTCAGATTGCTTTTATATCATAGATTGATTGACAATATACTCGAGCTAGACGAATGGCGCTGCAGAGCTTTATATAATTATCGGGTTTATTAGTACTTTATCGAAGGG
Source organism: Platygaster robiniae (assembly GCA_028476575.1). Classification (NCBI taxonomy): domain Eukaryota; kingdom Metazoa; phylum Arthropoda; class Insecta; order Hymenoptera; family Platygastridae; genus Platygaster; species Platygaster robiniae. The sequence goes on along the minus strand of CM052019.1, from coordinate 48,075,763 downwards.
CCGGGCTGTTTTATTCGCCTTTTCCGAGAGTAATGAAAACCCACGGGTGGTGTTGCGTCGAAAGTGGGTGTACCTGACAGTGAAAATTCGGAAAACAAAGGAACTGAGAATTTCCTCCAACTCTCAAGTCGATGGGTATGAAACATTTTTGATACTGGATGAATTGATGTCAGATATTTTATATTTGTTTTGGGAAAACATGAATAAAAAAGGAACTTCCAAATTGGCTTATGGATATGAAGAAAAGCGGGAAACTTAGTCATTTAAATGATTAACTGCAAAAGTGTAAAAACTCAGTGATTGATGTATGAACATTTCGAAATTTTTAAAGTTAGACAAATTGAGCATATTGCAATCTGTAAAAAAAATTTCACTAAAAAGTCTGTGATTTTTACAGATGTGTCTGTCAACTTCAACTAATTGTCTGCTTTTTCAACAGATTTTCTGTTAAATTCAACAAATTCAGATTAGGTGAGTGCAGTTGAGAAATTAAAATAAATTTTTAGAGTAGGTATATCATTTCAAAAGAAGATACAAGCTTCACTAGAAAAACTTAAAGTTTTCAAGATGCGTAATATAACTTTTTTATTATTCGACGCTGCTGCAGAATAACGGAAGCAAAAACAATTTCAAGATTTTAACAAGAATATTGATAAGAAATACTACCACTGATTTCCTAAAATGAGAAACCAAGTTTACTTAATATAAAATTTTCAATTCAGGAAATAAAACATCGTAATCATAAATACCTCATTATGAACGTTTTCAGACTCAAGGATCTAAATATTCAAATTTGTTAATTTTTAAAGACAGAAGAATCGACCTCTCGGATTTTTTGATTTCAAATGTTGCCAATTTCAATATAAGAATTCAACTTCTCTTGAGTAATCGGGGCAAATAAAAAATAAAAATTACCGAAATCTTTGAAATTTAGCATATTTGTCAGATTTATGATTAAAATTTTCCGAAAATCCCAGGTTTTCTTGCGTATTCCAATCCTGCTCACAGTTTCTTCCAAGTTTTCGAAAGCCAGAATACAGCAAAATAATTTTTTGTTCATCAAAATATGTTGAATAGTACTCCAAATTTCGATTTCTAACATGCATGCAAATTTTTTTTCTACATTTCTTTCAGATATTATTGAATAATTGTAAGTCCTATCTCTGAAAAAAAATTTTTTCAGAAGATCTGATTTTATTCTTTTTGAAAGCTGTTTTTCAGAAAAACCAGCGAAACGAAACTTCAAAATTTTGAATATTCAGAGTATTCTGACTAATAGAATGAAGAAACTTCAAAATTGGCTTCCTAGAGTGGAACGCCAAGTATCAAAATTTACTACTTGCAAAATTAAACTTCGGAATCGAAAATACACTGCTGTACAAAAGTTTTTCGACATAATTCTTTTTCATATTATATAGTAATACAGTCCAGGAAATATTTACTGATAACTTTCAAATATTGTCAATAAAACGTTATAACAACTTCTGTAATACACAATTCTTGAAAATTTTAATACATACAACATTAACAATCGTCCACATTTGACATGATGATATTCAATTTCATTAATTTTATATATACTTTTAATTAGTAAACTTAAAAGTAGTCTCCATTATTTTAAAAATTTAATTAGGAAATTTTAAGTCTTAGTTAAGTTAGAGTTGATACTTTTTTTTTTTAAGTGTCTTTAACTTTCTCATGAAAATTAAGCATTTAACACTATTATTGGTGCTTAAAGACTTTTCAACGGCATTGTATATAATTCCGAAAGTTTTTGAAACTCAGCGATGAAGATTTACGAATTTTAAAATTTTAAAGATTGGGCAAATAAAACATTATAAAATTCAAATAAATCGTATAAAAAAATCAGTCTCATACTCTCAAAACTAACAATAATTCAAAAATGAGATACCAGCTTCTTTCGATAAGAATTTAAAAATGAAAAATCAGTTTTCTGAAATAGTCCAAGCTCGTATAATACTTATTTGAGTTCTTAATGAAAATTATCTGAAAATTTCAACTTTCTCAAAAATTTCCTATCTAAATATGGAAATTCAACCTTTAAGAAATCGAACTTCAAAATACAAAAAACCAAATCCCGAGATTTTCAAAATTGAGACAGTCCTGCTATCCAAATCCGGAATTTCTAAATATACAGGGTGATCCAAACTAACCTGGACACCCAAAAAATATAGATTCCTGATAAAATTATAAGACTTTTTTATCCTTTGCTATTTTCCAAAAAACTCAAAATTTAAAAAGTTATTCAAGCTTAAAATTTAAACAATAAAAGCCCTCTCCCGACGAGTGGGGGTCAAATTCACCGAAACAAATTTTTCCTGAATTTTATTCATATTTTTCTGAATAAAAAAGTCCTTTGCCACTTTTTAAAAAACTCAAAATCAAAAAAGTTATTCAGGTCACAAGTTTTAACCAATCGGATTTCTTAGATTTTATGCTCAAATAACTTTTTTGGTTTTTAGTTTTGTAAGAAGTGGCAAAGGACTTTTTTATTCAGAAAAATATAAAGAAAAGTTGGAAATAATTTGTCTCGGTGAATTTGACCCCCACTCGTCGGGAGAGGGCTTTTATTGTTTAAATTTTGAGCTTGAATAACTTTTTAAATTTTGAGTTTTTTGGAAAATAGCAAAGGATAAAAAAGTGTTATAATTTTATCAGGAATCTCTATTTTTTGGGTGTCCAGGTTAGTTTGGATCACCCTGTACCTGTACATAAATAGTTGAATTTAAAAATAAAACAAATTTCAAAGAACACAAATCACCACTTGAAATTTCCAAAAATTTGGAACAATATGAGGATTAAACATAAAACTCTACATAATCTTTCAAGTTTACTCACTTTTTCAGGTTTACAATGCGAATTTCCAAAACAAAAATCCTAAATTCCTTTATGGCTGAAATTTTAAACGTTTAATATTAAACGAAACCAGAAAAAATTGTTTTTTACCTTTTTATAGTTAAAGTAATACATGATTATTGATATTCAACAAGTCTTTTTCTATGTTACTCACTTCAACAATTTCACGAACAATTCGCTAATAATCGGACATTTGGACGTGAATTATTAGCAAACCGTCAATAAAATATCTTATTGTCAGTTTCGGGAATTGCCGCAATTTTTATAATATATTATTTTTCCCATTTTCATTACTTCATAAACGTTTGAAACTCCAGGTACACAAGTTCCTCAAGCTTTCCCAATCTTCCCCACTATTTTTCCTCATATCACAAAAAAACCACACCTCATATATCTCACAACCTTCCATAAAAGTCCCAATCCCCACTCCCCCAACACCCCCACCACTGCAATATTAAAAAAAATGATATCTCTTCCTCCTACATACGCCCATCGACAAATTCCCGGGGAATTCACTCGATACGTCCATCATTTTCAATTCGAGTACGTACTATCGGGTTACACAGTCGCCGCGACATAATCCTGTCCCAAGGAATCGATAAACTACTAACGTTCGACGCGGTGGGTGATCAATAACGCTACATGACTAATCCATTATTTGCTTCTAATAAAACCTTTCGGGCGCCCTTTTTTTCCTCTCCCCCTTCGACCCCCATTTCCTAACCGAGGAAATGCAAAGCACGACGTTAATTCGGGCACGAGCATTAAGTTTGATTAAATTTATCGATTCGAAAAAAAAAAAAATATCCCTAGGAAATTACAATCAGGCCGCGCCGAAGCCCGGAAAAAAGTTTGATCTTTCTCTTTCTTTTTTTCGTATTTTTTTGCACTGTAGCAAAGGAATATTTCGTACTTAGAGGGATTTATTTTATTCCGGACTTCATTCGCGTGAGGCGAGTTAGCATCTCGTTCTGCCGCTGACGTCGTCTTCGTAAGCAGCAGAGCGTGAAGTTAACGACTGGTCGACATGTTCTTCCCTCAAGAGGCGCCGCGGCCACGCCTGAGCTTTTTCAATACTTGCGAGCGCGCTGAAAAAATGAAGCTACCGAAATCCCACGGGACTCGAGTCTATTAAAGGGCACTTGATTGTATTTCGATGGGATTAATTATATGATCTTGCAACAGATTTTTATTTCCGAACAATTTCAAAGTATTTTCCTGTAATGGTATTTTTTAAATCTGAAATAGTGAAAGTTTGAATTGGTAAAAAACTACTAATTAATAATAGAACTTTACTGGTTGAAAAGGTGAAAAGGGAGCAATTAAAGTTTTAGTAAAAACCTACTGATTGAATCACGGATATAGCTTACTGATAGAATTAGTATTATTTGACCGAAGAAAAAAGTGAATAACTATCTTTAAACTTTAGTAAAAATCCGGTACTACAGTAAGTAGGTTTTGACTACTCTTATTCGTGCATTATGAGTGAAAGGTAAGTATAGTTCAACTAAATGAAAAAATCAATTTTTACTTACACTTTAGTAAATAGTTACTCTTCATAATAATAAATATCTACCACTGCAATTATTGATTATCTAAATAGCATTCAAATGCTACTAATTTATTATTGTTTTATAGTAAAAAATCGGAAAAAATCATAGACGTATTTATATATTTGCTAAAATATTGATTCCTTGTAATATCAAGCTTTTAACAATTTCTTTAACATGAAATTTTTTTGCAACTAGATACAAATAATACATAATGTACAATAGTAGAATTCACTATTCTTTTCAGTCAACTTGTAGAATTCTTCTAATTTATTCGTAGATCTCTGACTATCTTTGAACTACTAATTGAATTATTAAAAATTTTACTAATTCCAGCTGAGAGAGTTGTTCGTTGGTGGTCAATGATTTACAGTGGAAAAATAACTAATTTTCAGTGGAAAATCACTATTTTAGATTTCGAAAGCAAGTGTTTCTTTTACCTTTGCAAGTTTTCGATTTTTGTGATTCGAGAAGTTTTGTTAAAAAATTTTTTAAACGTGTTAACCTAGCTTGTAAGTTTTTTTTTCTTTTCGTGAAATTTTATTGATTTTTATTTCCCCAAAACGAAATTATTTCATTATTTCACGTCAATAAAACTACAAAAAATTTATTCGGAATTTTTCAAAATGACTGAGCTTTATAAAATATAAGGAAAATTTTTCAGGAATTCTAGTTGACCTCTAATTTTTTTTTTTCAACATTTTTGAAATTCCATGAAAACTTCGACCCTCACTTCTGATTCACATTTAAAACATTAACTGTTTTCATTTTCCTTTTTCTGAAGAACTATTTCAGAAATGATAAACCAAGAATAATCTATTATGTACATTATAACATTGTTTTTTTTTTCAGGAATTCTTGTATTTTTGAAAATAAATGTTGGAATGTATCTGCACCCTGCGAAAAGTGAATGATAGCTAATGAATAATGATGTCAATTTAGAATGAAAGACAGTCAATAGGTTACGTAGCCAATTTCAACCCCTTTTTACAATCTTGCAATCAATTGTAATCAGTCAATCAATTCCTTTTTTTTCCTGTGATTACGCCAACGTTTGGATAAAAAATGTCTTTCGTCGTCGAGAATTTAATCCACCAAGTAGTTAATTTCTCAGAAAAAATACACAGGACTCATCAATGTATCTACAGATAGGAGAATATTACACAGATCATGAGGAAAAGTCTTAAGTCACGTAGAACTTGAATTACGAAAAAATTCCATCACTAGGCATCTGAAAATTTCAGCTTTTGAAAAAAAAAGTTGACGTGATCCATGTAACATGTTTCAAGTAAAACTCAATTTTCCAACGCCGAAATTTTGTGGTTTTTACGAACAATTAAATTAATCTCTGTCAAAGAAAATGGAGTTGATTTTAGCATTCGCAATTGAATACTTCAATTACTATTGTCGATAAATACTTAAATCAATTACTATATCACGTTATCACACTAATTTATTCATCCTATGATTATGTCTATCAAATGAAATAACAATAACTTGATTACAGTTTGCAGTCTCGATTTCATCATGACTCAGCTCTGTATAATATGGATTAAAATGGAATATAAAAGTTCGACGAGACACGCATAATTTCTTGTGATATAAAAATGATTTAGTTAAGAACACAAAAATAATTACTCTTAAATTCTTGAAAATCGCATCATTTTGTTGAAATGACGTAACATTGTTATACTTTTTGCAGCGATGTATTTTCGTCCATTTTTGAGATATGACAATAAGAAAAAACACGTGCTTAATATTTTTTGATAAAATAACCGTATCAGCGATTTAAAAAATTTATGCAACTTCCTGATTGTAGTTTAATTTTTCAAGAATTTTACTCTATTTTTTGTGATAAGTTCCATGATTTCCGTTTTAATTCTTTGAATATTTTTTTCTTCTAAAATTTTCATAAGAATGAATCATTCAAAAACTATGCAAATATTGAATTACTCAAAATTATTTTATTCCAAATTTTTTTAATTAGGACCTATCACTACAAAATAAAAATTTCTAAATTCGAAAATTCTGACAGCCTCTGCCATTCGTAATACCAATCGACATAAATTTTTATTATACTCCCCGATTTATTTACCATGCACATTAATATCAATCGGCAAGAAAGCGCCAACTTCCAAAGCAATAAATAAACCCAAAACACCCTATCCTCAACCAAAAAAAATTTAAGCTTCCTACACTTTTAGAAATTTTTGTGTTGATTTTAATAAACTTGTTTTTCACATAAACGCATGTTACATTCAATGTACGTTGTTCCTAAAATTGCATAAACGTTTTTGAATGTTAATAAACCTGTTTGGGGATTTTCATAAACTTGTATATAGAATATTCATGTACAAGTATAAAAAATTATAACCCATATACTGGTTTGTGAAATTTGATGCATATTTTGTTTAAGCTTTCAAAAACAACAATTTCATAGTTTTCTTCTGTATATTTTACTACAAGCTTTCGAAAATTGCGAAATAACTTCAGACAAATTTTTCGCCTCTATTAGAAGGATTTGAACCTAGAACTTTCCTACCTAAGCCTATACGTTTTGACAACTGAGATAATGTCACATCTGAATAATGTTATTTTTTTTTTTTTTTTCAAATCATACGCATTCAAAGATTTAATGCACAGGTTTAGAACTTTCAGTATGATATACTAAAAAATTATGCTTGCATTAGGGATTCGACGTACAAGTTTATACATTTCAAAGAACATGTTTATTTATATAGAATTCTCACAGAAATGAATCAATTTTAATATACTTTCATACATTAAAGTGTATTAAATTTAAGAATAGCGTGTCATTGGGATTCAATATACAACTTTACCATTTTTAATAAACTGCCTATAGATTTTAATATACGTGTATTTTTTTTGTTTTATAAAAAAGTTTACTGCTTCTACTCTAACAAACCGGTTCATTTATTTTCATATAACCTTAATATATAAATGTCCATTAAAATTAATAACATTTTTAACAGTGTAAATGATGACCACAACAACTTACAACCGCTCAACTTTCTCATATCAACGTATAATCTACTATCAAGTCAGGAAATCAAACAGCGCCGCCAAACGAATAAAAGAAGAAAAAAAAGCTCTCGTCAGTTTCTCCTCACGATTTCCGTCGTCAGTCAGGGGTAGGGAGAGGGGAGAAACTCAAAGACAGCTTCTATCGCGATGTGATGCCATTTCGTTAATGAGCATTAGCGCAACAAACAACCCCAAGGTGCGCGTCCCATGTACACCCCCCCTGCTTGCCCCGGCCCCTCTATAACCCCACGCCCCACAAACGGCCACGTGACTACCCGCCGCTTTTCCCCAATCCCCCTGTCAGAATGCTCAAGTTACAAATTAGCTTGCAGAGATCATCCATTCCCACCTTCAGGCGCCAACGCTCACTCGGATACGACTTATTCTGGAAATTGAATCTAGCGGGATATAAGAGAGAGGAGAGAGATAGAAAAAAAGAAGCCCAAGACAAATATTACTTTTATCGTTGTTTACGGGGAAATCGCAAAGCAATTTCCGTGCCGGGGTTTGAGAAATTAATATTCGGGGCTTGTTGGGTTTCATCAGTGTTAACTCGCAGTAAAAAAGTTTGGGAGTAATTCAGAAGAGTCTTGTTTTACAGGTCATTCTTCGAATGTATGATGACAATAGTATACTATTCAAGCGACGTGGGAAAGACTTTTCTACGTTAGTTTAGGATGATATTTCGGTCGAGAATCTTGCAGGATTCAAGGGTGGCTCTGAAAATCCAGGGTTTTATAGTTTAAATGTCAAATAGATAAATTGGTCTATTTTAACGAAAAACTTGGTTCATTCATATTAGAGAAACGTGATTATTGTGACAAGAGAAAGAAAAACAAAACAATTTTTTCAACTTGTCAGTGCACTATGAATTATTATATGTCAAAAAAATTTAGTCCCTGAATCGTGAAATACGAATCACTAAAAAAATGTTTTGATGCTAGTCATTAAAATAAATATGTCACGAGATCCTACATTTTTTTTTCAGTAATGACAGAAAACGTGACAGAAAACTTTTTTTGTTAGATGTTTTACCTCAATATTTATCTGAAAGTATATTATTATTGTCCGCATTTTTATTAGTAAAAATTCATTTCCTAGAAATTTTTTTATTCATTGTTGTATCAACTTGTTTTTTTTTTTCACTTTAAAATAACAGATACAATTATACTCTTAAATTTCATTAGATTTTTGGACACTACTGATTTTTGTTAATTTATGTGATGTATTAAGGGGAATACCATCTAAAGAGTCTAATTTTAAGAGGTTTTTCAGAAATTTTTCCTTTCACAAGAACGAGTCATCTACAAAATCAGTTTTTGTAGTTCATGAGTATATATAAAAAGTGTATTATTAAAGAAAAAAAAAAAAAAAAAAAAAACATGTGAAAAAATTAAAATCTGTGCAAAAAACAGTGAAATTTTTCATAATTTTTCTAGCATTAGCTGTGAAATTTTCAGAGTTATTTTATTGGTGTAACGTGTTATTACTACTGTCATTGAGAAAATTCTAAATTTGATTTTCTTTATGCCTTTTTTTATAAATAACTATGTTACATTTTCAATCAAAAAATTATCATTCATAATTTTTGCTTGCGAAGTATAGTGCACATAAATACAGGCATCTCGAGAAAATTTTGCTTAAAATATTTGTATTTTATTCTTGTGTTTTGTTATTAGAGAGGATTATTAGAATATTCTAATAATAGTATATTTCGTATCAAGGAGCAGGAACGAGTGCTCGAAGTTTTACGAGTGCGAAGTTTTGCGAGCGAGCGTAGCGAGTGAGCAAATCGCACAAGTAAAACGCGAACTATGATGCTTCTTGATACGAGAGATATTTTTCACGCTCGCAGCACGGAAATCACTTATTCTTGTGTTTACTATTGTCCCGTGAAAAACTCGTTCTCGCCGCGCGCCTTCTCGCCGTTTTCTATGCCGCTCGAAGGTCGAGCGGCATAGAAAACGGCGAGAAGGCGCGCGGCGAGAACGAGTTTTTCACGGGACAATAGTAAACACGAGAATAAGTGATTTCCGTGCTATGAGCGTGAAAAAATTTTATTTTACATGCAAATAGCCTGCCATCTGTATGTTGGAACAATAAAGGTTTCTAGGTTTGAACATTAGCATTTTTTTTAGAAGCTTATACCAACGACCCTGGCGTATTAGAACATGAAATAAGAAGAATGCTGTGTTGGAATGTCAGCAGGAGAAAAAACCGTTCATTAAAACAAACACCTTTTCTTATTATTTATTCAAAATTTTGAACAAATTTTACTGGATTTCTATCAACAATTTTAAATGCAAACATTCCATTTTCCTATAATTTAAGAAAACTTTTTGTGCTGTTCTAATCTACAAAATATATACTGCGGTAAAAGAACTTTTTACTTTTTATAAATTTCTCTATATTTTTGATTTCCTAGTGTTATTTTCAAATTATTCTAGCACAGAATGAAATAATATCACTGCATCTTTTAAACAGTACATACAATCGCATCCAACTTTTGCCTTAAATGTTATTTACTCACGACGTTAGTACTCATGGTATTCAATTATGAATTTTTATGAATAATCACTGTTTTACCAGTGAATATTCATTCAAACTCAGTAAAATCGTAAATTTCATTAACTCACCTGTGCATACTCACTTTTTTTCATATGTGAAAGATGTTTCACCGTTTTCAAGTTTAGAGAGTACACAAATGAAGGGTAGATATTCAAAATCGTATGACCGCCAATTTTTTAAAATTAATTTTTTTTTTTTTTTTTTTTCGAGACTCTAAGCTAATACCGTCATTTCTGCGATTAAAGCAAGTCAAAATTCGCAATAGTTTTGTTGTGAGAATTTTCCAAACATTGCATTTTGGTAACTGGCGACCCATCAAAGTCGTATAACAACCAATGGAAACTTATGTAATTTAATAAAAAAAAAGTAATTTAAGGTATTATGAGCAGTGAAATACTCTGAACTTGGCTCCAAGTCGTGAAAGCATCTGCCATCCCATCAAAAGTATCAAAATTACAGATTTTTTTGACCTGTAAATTGCCATGTTTCATTATATACATACCCCATATACAACATAAACTGTTACGGCAGTATTTAAAATTGCTAAATGTCAAATCAAGCAACGACAGTTATCCGAAAAAAATATTTGTGACTTTTTTTTAGAAAAACTTAATAGTGGAAATTCGTTTGGTAAATTGAAACTTGGTTGTAAATGTCCTATTTGAAGTCTGGAAAAGTTTTAGAAAAATTCCCTTATTCCTTCTTGAATTATGCATGAAAATACGATTCGCTCCCTAAGAACACGTGTAAATCGACGCATATTTTGGCATTTTTCTTCTCAAAAACTAAGTAGACAAAATAGTTGAAATTTAGCTTACACATTCTTTTCGGTTCAACTGACAAAATAAAACTTTTTCAGAAACATTCCCTTATTTTTGTTTACGTGCTCATAATAACTTAATGTTGAAAACTATCAAACCGTGCGTTTGATAATATTGTTACATAAATTCACAAACATTTTGATACAAGAAGCAATGTTATTAACAATGTTGTTAACAAAAACAACTACAAATAATAATAGAAAACGAATTTAATTATTATATTTCTATTTACAATCACAAATAAAGATAATAATAAGAAAAAAGTGAAAATTTATTGAACTGTTTCGGTTAGAGAATTGTCAAAAACGTAATAAAACCTTCGCAAAGCTTGATACTCTAACTTTCATTTAGTAAGGCTAATGGTTGATATACGACTTTGAACTGCCAAACCCCCTCGACTTATACGTGGCAAAATTTCAAGTGGTCGTGTTTTCCTCAATTTTAATCGAAATCGCGTCAAACTTGAATAAGTGATGTATTACTTTATAATGAAAAAACAATCGTGACTTTTCCAAAAAATTTGAAAAATTAAAAAAAAACGAGCGTTTTTCCGCTCTCCTGTAAAAAATTGGAAATGGCGGTTATCCACCCTTCAAATATTCAATCAGATAAGAATATCAAGTTGGGGAACATATTTTGCAATAACTTTCGCTATTAGGTCATTTTTTTTCTACCAAGATAGAAATTACCTAATTTCTACTATAATTTGTAATTCAGCCTGATGACGATCCCAAACCAAAGAATCCAAACGTTGTGATCAAAAGCACTTTTTTTTAGCAAAAATTGACTGGAAAAGACTTATTTGCTTCTAATGAACAACTTTTGCTCAAATGACACTCAGGCATTTCAGAGGTGTAAAATACGAGGAAAACGAAAATGACTCCTTGAGTAACAAGCATTTCCGATACATAGATCGCTGACGATCTTGCAGACGCTGTCTAATTAGAGTCGCTTCGTGAACGTCACAAATTGGCAACACCGTTCGTACGATTTCACGCTGTTAAACCGATCAGCCGCCGTTCCTCATAATTGGTAACCTATGTATTCTCTCGCATCAATGCTTTGAACTACTTATGAATGCCGGCGCCTCGGCAACGTTACCATGGTGCCCCCTCACTTCTCTCCGATTCCTTGTTCGCTTCGTTTCTTATTTTCGTAATTCGAAGCCCAAGACGGAAAATCGCGCGAGATCTTTCGCGCTTCCCGTAATTGCGAAAATGACGCGTGGGTGAAGATCGGGGCACTACTGTTGCAGAAGCACTTTTCTTTGAGGTAGAAGATCTACAATCTTCGATATATAACACATTTTTTAAACATTTTTTTTTTACAAACCAACCCTATTTGTTTTGCTTGTTATCTTTGAAGTCATGATTGGTGAATCGAAATCGAATGATATTCTGCGTACGTTTGAAAGATTTTTTTTTTATAATTTTCCAATTAGAATATTATTTTTACATTTTCGGAATTAGAATGTTTATGATTGTTATTCGAAAGATTATCTTCATATTCTGCACAATGTTCGTACATAATCATTTACGAACCACGAAATTTCATTACATCTACGAAACTCAACACTCGCTTTTCTCGACGTGATAAGAGCTTCCACACACACCATCCAATTTAAATCCGAAACCACATATTTTCGCAGATCATATTGACCTGAGTTAAGCTTCATTTATCCCTCAAAATTAAACTCGCCACCCTCCAATGAAAGTTGGTAAAATTGTGGTATCAAATTCAGAATTTTCGAGTTCTCACAAATTTCAACCTTTTTTTTTTTCAAATTTTGTGATAATAAATTCAAAGTATCTCAAACTATATTTTGACATGCTTTTAAAGCAATTGAGTTATTGAGAAAAAAAGTTGTTAAATATCACGATTGAATGTAACTGATTAAAAAATTTTCATACTCTGATTAAGGCTTTATTTGAAAAGGAAAAATTGAGAAATTAAAATAGTTTATTATCGTTTCCAAACCAAAATTATTGTATCCGATTTCCACGCAAATAATAACAAATTTAGACGATCCTCAAACTAAATTTTTTTTACTCTCTCTTTCAGGCAATATTTAAAAAATATTTGTAACTTGAGCAATATTTGATTTTGGATAAGAAGATTTCTGATATCAATTTAAATGTAATGGACCAAAAACTTTTTGATTGAAAATGTGATAATGTAAAAATCTAGATTTTGAATAATGTATTGAAAATACAAATTTTACACAACTTCTTAATTTTTTTGGTTTTAATTGTAAACCATCTTTTTGAAAAAAAAAGCTTTTTAATTTCTATTTATATATTCTTCGAATATCAAGTCATTTCGAATTCCAAAATTTTTAATCCTCAAAGAAATACAAAAAATTTAGGAACGAAGAAATCAAGACAAAAAAAAAAAGAACAAAAGTGTAATTCAAACGGTTTTCAAATTTTTCGAAAAAAACTGTTGATACTAAAAGCGACACTTATTTCATTCGACAACTTTTTATAAGAAAACAATAACAAACATAAAAAGAAAAAGTCTGACGTGAAATGGTACGAAAGTTCGGGAAATTCGTCTTTTTCGTTTGCTTTTTCTCTATCGTACTTTTTTCTCCAAAAAAGACCCTCACGAAATTAGAAGCTACTGGATCCCCAAGGAATATAATTGAAGTGCTCGGTCCTTTCGACACAGAAGAGTTTCGACAACTGAAGCGGATTTTGGGTTCGACTGCGGCAAAGTACATTGAAAATCGATGTTTTTATCTATTACTCGCGAAGAGATGTCGTGTAGGTAAGATATATTATTATATTTTATCAGTTAGAGGAGGTTTTTCACAGAAAAAATGTTCATTTGCACGTATTCGAATGAGTAAGACAAAAAAAAGACAGTAAAATTTAGGAAAGTAGTCCATAGTAGTTGATTATTGATTATAAACTTTTTTTAACTCGTTTTTTTTACAGATTCTATATTTTCTACAATTTTTCATACATACATCAATTTTCAGTGTACAATTTTTGGAATATTTTTTCATTTTATAACTCTATTTTTCTAAAATTTCAGCTGTTACACCTGTTACACAAATTCAAATGTTTCATTTATTCTTATCAATTTTCAGAATTTGTTAGCTTCCACATTGTAGTTTCTAAAAATTGAGTACTACCCAGTGAAAAGAAACCAAAACACATATTAATTCCTAAAAAGATTTCATTCATTTTTCGACTGATTTTTAATTTTCTTAGTTATTTAAAAACTATCTTATGTTAATTGTTCAGAGACGTGGTCATTCTAAGTTTTATTTACGATTTTTTGAATCAAAAGTCTTGGCAGTTTGATTCTTCTATTATTTACGTTTTTCGACAGGTTTGGCAATTTCGAAAATTTCCAAAAAGTTTCAAGATTTCAACAAATAATACTAATTTTGTGGGATTTCTTTAGATAGATTTTTTGAATTATAAACAAAATGTTCAAAAACTGTCAAAACTATTTAGGTTATTATAGGCTATGCTTGTTTGAAATGTTGAGGCTGTTCAAATTGTAAAGAAGTAGTTGAAACTGCTGTAAATTCTCAAAGCTATATCAAATGTCATAGCCATCAAAAATGTTGATTGTAAAAATTTTAAAAAACCACACAAATTGCAGTATCATTCGAAAGTGGTAAAAATTGAAAAAATGGAAACTTTTCTTAACCATGAAACTGCCAATAATGTAAAAACTGTTTCAATTGTCAAAACAGCAAAAAATTGTCCAAAAATGTAAAACTGTCAAAACTATTAGGAACTATCAAAACTGTTCAAAATAACAAGACTATTTATCACTCGTTCTTTTTTCATAAATTAATAAGTAAAACAAGGCATAGTATTAACACTTAACAAATTAATTTTTCTTGTAAGCACGGGGTTATATAATTTTGAAACAAAGTCAAAATTACTCCGCATTCAAAAATACAACACGTGTAATGAAACCTTTAGAATAACTAATTTTGTCATACAACGATCCCAAACAAAGAATTTTCAAATGCACCTCAAAAACTCCCAAATATACACTGAGAGAAAAGCTTTCGTCAATAGAACTAAAATTTAGTCGACAGAAATAAAAACTGCAGTAGTTTCATATATGACTCAAGATTTTAGTCGCTCCATTGAAAATTTAGTGAACAAGACAAAATTTATTATAACTTATCGCATGTTTAGTCGAATTAGCTAAAATTTCTTTCGAAAGATTAAGAATTTTTAGTCGCATACGAGCCTCCTAAACTTCATTTATTTCAACTAAATTTTAGTTACTTTGACGAAAGCTTTCCTCTCATATAAATTTCTGAAAATGGAAAATTCAAATTCATAAATAAATGACCTACAAACTCTGCATCCATTACAATAATCATCATTTATGACAATTTCATTTACAGATAACTCCTCACCGTTCTCGTAAAAAAACACAGAAAATGCCGCAATCTCAATATAAACTTCATCAAATAATTACCCGAATTGAACAATTTTCTCTACTTCCTGAACTCCCCCAACTTTTCATCATCATCGAAACGCGTACAAACCCAACAATTTTTCGCAACAACACCTAAGTATGTACGATCACATGCATAACACGTAGCAGTATTAGGACTTAATACTGTTTGGCGAAATCTGAATGAAGCGACATAGGTGAACTAATAATTTCAATTCCTGGGAGAGTTCGCGGCACAGTTGCAACTGCGTCGAAATGGATACGCCTGGATTACTTCAATTAGTACTGCTAATTGCATCGTTTCATATTCCGATATCATACCTCTTGGTTGCATTTATTAGAGCGAAAAGTTTACCTATCAAATTAATCGGTTTACGGGCGTTTTGCCAACCGTCGACGAGATTCCAAAAAAAGAAGGAACCAAAAAAAAGGAAGAAAATCAGAATAAATAAAAACCAAACGCTGTCGGAACGACTCGTAAACAAATCATACGCTGAAATACTTTATGCCGCGATTCCTTGATCGGATCTTTCGAGTCGGGATATTCCCCCGGAAATATTGCAAATCTAAGGGGCCTTTACAAAGGAACCGTCGCGAGGAACGAGTTTTATCTCATTCATAGAAATCGAATACGGTATTTCTATTTATTGACGACGCGCGCCTTAAACTTGAGATCGTATTTGACCCCCTCCCCCCTACCCTTCACCCCCCCCCCACACACACACTCTAAGGAGTTAGTATTTTCTATGAAGTGAATTTTTAGGAAAAGAAAAAAATCTTTCTCCTTTGTGACGGGCATGGAATCGAAAACCTGGGAATGATATTTTATTCCAATTTCGACTCACGCTTCCGCCTCGATAATTTCAATTCCAGTTATTGGTAAGCAAGATGTAATTCGACGCAAAGTCTGGCATTGGAAAAAAGTTGATCGGAAACGTCAGTATCCGGTGTTAATTAAGGAAAAGACACGACGGGGGTGTATAATGGGAGAAGTAATTTTTTTCTTTCTATTTTCTTGCTGTGTTGTGCTTTATTTAGCTTCGCGTTATTTTTCATTATTCCATGGTGATCTCTATTTTGGCTTTTTTTTTGCCACTAAATACTTGAATCTTCAAACTGTCATGTTGGACTATTTGAACTCCAAAGTGTGGTCTGAATGAATTGTGGAAAACGAGAAACGGTAAAAGATTATTTCTTTTTTTTCGAACAGAACAGTTTTTTTATTCAACCGATATAGAAATACGAATATAGGAACAAATATCAGAATAAATATATTATTCTCTTTTAATTACTTTCCCCAGAGTTTCGTGTCAGATCTAACACATCTTCAGGGGATAAAATTGTAATAACTTATGTTTTTAAAATACAGAATGTGAGAAATACAATCCAGAGTACCATAATTAATGAGCTAGACCTCTTTAATTTTAACAGAAAAGTACAATTTTGAGGTCAAAAAGTGAACACCTAAAGGAATTGCGGAAATTTAGACATGGCATTAGAATCAACAGAATCGTAATATAAAAAAAAGTAAAAATAAACATACTAGCAAACTTATAAAGAATAACTATTAGAGACTAAAATAATACATCTTATTGATATATTATATTTAATTATTATATATTATATTTATATTTTGATCTTTCTTAGGCCTGGTTTAACACAATTTTTGCCTAACATAAAATAACAAGTGAAAATAAACAAAATATCCTGTCTGATCATAAAATAGTCTATTAAAGTCACTATGTGCCCTTTCAATGTCGCTGTTTAAATCCATACTTTCCTCATTTTCAATATGCAATATCTCACTCAAAATCCTCTTTATGTAATCCCTCTTTGTTTCAGCACGTTTACATTATAAAAATGAAATACATGGCAAGGAAAATATTCATGAGCATCGATTGAAACAACATTATCAGATTATCATATTTACAAACTACTAAACATCGATCTTCAAATAACCGAGTTTTTACATTGCTCTTAGTTTTTCCTACGTTTTTCAACTTCATCATAATCTCGATAATTTATTTACTAAGACTAAGCCACAGAAGTAAAATTAGCTCTAAAAATTTTATCTTTACCTTTTGTTATAACGTATAGCATTCAATTCAAGGAAAAGAAATAGTTGAGAAAAATAGGCCACCTTATATTTATTGAGTTATAATTATAAGTTAAGAAGTGAGTCGACCATAAATTGTTTTTCATTCAGAACATAGCATAATAAACTAAATAGTGTCGAAATTTTTTCACAACCAAGTTTTTTCTGTATGTCAAAAAAAATTTCTTAAAAATTAAAACAAGGTTAGATCTTGACTATTCAAAAAGTTGTTCTTTTATAACGAAATAGCAGAAAAAAAAAACAATTTATCGTTTAAACGATAACGGGTGAAAATAATTGTTGCTTTATAAGCACTTCGAACAACATGAAATAACTATAACAATATCTCAGTTCAAAACAACCTTGTTAGCATTTTTCATAGTTGACTTTATTTAATATTATCACCGCATTCAATAGTAGTTATCACTGGTCTCACTATGCATATAAAATATAACAATTTTTGCAGACAATTGAACAATTTAATTGATTAAAACCATAAAAACTATTAAATCAATTGTACTTTAGTCTTGTTGGATTTCAATTTTTATTTATTGTCATAAATTCTTAACAATTTGATTAAATTTTAATAATTCTTACTATTGCCTCACATCGAATGCGTAAAAAAGGTGGACAGTCTTTTCAAAAATACATTTATTGTAACCTGTAATTCTTAGGAAGTTTTTTGGTATTTTTATTTTTACTTGTTTCTATAATGTTGTATTATAATTCATATTTTTGTATATCCTTTTGGTTTTCACTTTTTTTTATAATTCAACAATAGTAGACTCGTGATTGGTAGTACGCTGGATTGTATTTGTTAAATTTTGTACTTTGGAATCTATGTAATGTTACACTTTCATAGATCCAAATTATTATTATCGTAATGCTCCGTTTCCCGTAATTCAATGAGGTAATCAGTGGGAAAATGATTGGTTGAAATTGTTGTTTGGTCGAAATATTGAGATAAATAAAATTGGAAAATATTAAGAATTTGTGGCTCTGAGTGATCATTTTCCCACTGATAACCTCAATGAGTTACGCTTTCATTTTTTCAAGATGTGTTAGATCTGACATCCAACATTTCGCGAAGAAATTAGTAGAGAATAATTCAATGATCCAAGAAGAAAATATTCAATTCCCTTATCTCTATACAGTGTACAAAATCGGCCCAGAAAAAAATCAATACACCTTCATTTGCACCCCCCCCCCCCCCTAACGGTCGTATAGCATAGAATCAAACCTGACATAGCCAAAAACCCGTGGAAAAGAAAAGAAAAAAAAAAAATATTGATAGATCAGACAATCTAAGGAATCCTGTAAAATAAAATAAAAGGCCAAATAGTCCTGATTTAAGCTTAACTGCATAAGATATGGTACAGAGAAATCTCAAATCCCAGTATCTTAAGCAGAATTTAATTATTTTCAAGCGTCAAAAAATGTTCAGTTTTTATTAAATACTCATGAAATTCGCTGCAACTAACATACTGTTGCGAACAATTTCAACGAGGAGATGTTTGCGCTAGTCACTCCATTGGATATTAAGAGGGAAAATTCTTTCACAATTGCCATTATGCCCGGGAATAGCAAAAAGTACTGTGCGATTTTCAAAACTTCCGAAAAGGAATCGATGTTTGAATTTGCTTTAAAAAATGCACAAATCTGGTCATTTGAAGTTTAAGAAAAAATTTATTAGAATCATCTTTATTCTCTTTTTTCATCTCTTTAAAGTTGTTCAAGTTAGCCAATTAATCAATGATCTTATCTTCATGAATATGAACATTTTTTGACTCAAGGAACTGCACTGTTCAAACAACTTGTCAAAGTCAACTTCTTTTGCTGTACGACCGAATTTCAACCACTGGAACACTTTTAATTCGGATAAAGATGAAGTCCATTTCAATCCATGCGTTCCTTTTCTTTCCTTCAGCTTTTATTTTGTTGAGATTTGAAAGTCAAGTCAGAGGCAAAAACTTGTGTTTGACTCTTTCGCGCAAGGAATAAGCAACCGATTCAATGATTGAAGTGATGTCTAAAACACTGTTGCCTTCGCTTCTATTCCTGATGCTATTTTACGGAGAAAAATTAACATGAAAGATTGGACAAACAGTGGAGTTTATAGGTATGTATAGTATAAAGAACTGATAAATCGTTTCGGAACGAAAATCGTCGTTTTCGATAAAAATCAGTACACTTCGTTAAAAATTAATACATCTGGTAGCCTCATCCCTATAGCTAATTTAATTCTGAAACATTTAAAAAATATGTAACGAAGTTAAATTTTGTTTTAATGTAAGACAGAAAATTTAAAAAGAAAACATATGTTCATACATTGAAAAACGTCATATTGATCTCTCGGAGCTACCATTGAATATGGATTAAATAATCCTCAAATATTAATTCCAATCATTCGTCTATATTTCGGCTATAATTGAGCCCTCTTCAGGAACTGTACATAAGAAAAACACCAATTAATAAATAACAAGAAAATACATATAACAAACAAGGAAAACCAATCGCAAATAAAATACTACATAAACTGAAGTTACTTACAAAATAAAATTCATGGCCCCCATTACAAATCATGGTCAGTAGCCGTTGTCATCAAGTATAAAACTTAGTCAATGTATGAAAAAAACGATTCCATTAGAGGAAATCATGTCGAAATTCAATTTACAGATACTATTTTACAAAACTATTAACAGTATGCTTCCTTGTGAAAAGGCGCCAATAATAAGTGGACGAACAAGTCATACGTCTCACTATCAATGAAACTCAATACCGACTGGTGCCCGCCGAAAAAGCAAACTAGTCAACAGAAAACCAAACCAGATAAGGACGAAAATTACGATCATTAATCAGAAATCTTTCAAAGCATCCCCAGATATCTATCATAAATCCCATTTAAATTTTTCGTGTCCTCTTGTCGATTAATAGTAAGGAAGCATGGGGCATGTTGGCCGAATTTTCATTCATGAATTTTTTTAAATTTTCCCTTTTTGTTTTGAAAAATGCATTTGTTCCTATTCGATAGCTACAACCCTTGGCTCAATATTGTGAAATTTTCATTACCCTGAAATGATAACTGACATTTTGAATATTTTTTTAACACGTCGCGAAAAATCGGCCAACGTGCCCCGATCCCGGGGTATGTTGGCCGAGTTGTTGAAATAGAAGAAATAGAGAGTAAATAATTGCTCCGTGTATATTTTCAATCAAACTTCATTATTTAAAGGTGTCAGTAAGTTTTTATACGAACTTGTATTTCCGGAAACTATAAAATCAACATTTTTTAGGAATGAAATTAATGCAATGATATGTCATATTCTACAATTACTGAAATGACTTCTTAGTTATTTTTATAGTGAAATATAAAAAATTAACGTGTTTTTAAAAGTATTTTTTTTGCCTCAATTATACTCTGAAAAAAATTGAAATGAATATTTTTGAACATAGCCGAACATTTTTTTATTTTTTTAAAAAAGGTACCTGACTCGTAGTAGTTTTCAAAGTCACCAAAAATTGCCATCTGACACACGATGATCGTTAATTAATGTATGAAAACATTTATGGATAATTTGTTGAATTACACATGTATCGGAAGTACGCTATCTTTATCTAGTTATTTGCTATAAATTAAAGTATATCGTATATTCAAAAAATTTAGAGTTAATGATTATTTTCTAAATATTTATTATTACTGAATGTTAGTAAGAGAGGGGGATGGGTTAACTTGATGACTACGCTTGATTACACGAGGTAGGGATCAAAAACAGGCAAAAACGTGAGTAGGTATTAAATAGTTATTCCTCAATTTCTTTTTACAACTCGGCCAACGTGCCCCTATAAAATTCGGCCAACCTACCCTAGCCAGACTTGAAGTAAATAAATCAGAATTCTATGATGATAACAATGGGTTAAAATTAAAAGGCACTTGACATAATGATTGTATATAATGAGACATGGCGAGGCATAGAATCTTTGGGAAAACTCAAATTTGTTAAGAATTACGACGTAGATTCTGAAAATTCATTATTTTACTTATGGTCATGAAAATAAACAAATCCATGTAACAACCAGGAAATACGTGACTCAGCGATCGGTTTTCGTGAAAAAGTTCCTACCTAGACGGTGCATAAAATATGTGGCAGAAGGTATAAGTAAATGGTTTTTGACAAAGTTATGAGCACTCGGCCAACCTACCCTGCGGCCAACATGCCCCATGCTCCCCTATTGTTCGTCTTCTTTATGAAAATCATCTTAGATACACATCTTTTCAAATAATGAGCCTCATTATCCAAAATACCAACATTGTCCCAATCAAAATCATGTCCCATCTTTACTCTATGGTCAGTTATAACGGAACGAATGTTGTTAGACCTTATATTATTCTCGTGCTCTTTCAACCTGGTTTTTAAGTTCCTCTTAGTCTGTCTCACGTAACAAGAGCCACAGTCTCTACAATCAATTTTGTAAACCACACTTCGTCTATTAAGCCGTTCTAATGTATCTTTACCTCTTCTGATTATTTTCTGCTTAATCTTATTATCCGTCGTATTTTGTGAGTAACTTCAGTTTATGTAGAATTTTATTTACGATTGATTTTCTTTTTTTGTTATATGTATTTTCTTGTTATTTATTGATTGGGGTTTTTCTAATGTACAGTTTCTGAAGAGGGCTTAATTATAGCCGAAATATAGACAGATGATTGAAATTAATATTTGAGGATTATTTAATCCATATTTAATGGTGGCTCCGAGGGATCAATAGGACGTTTTTCAATATTATGCAACGGAGCATATAAACATTTTATATGTTCATACATTTTCAGATCACTCATCCTCCAAAAACACCAGAATTCCACATTCCACCTGTACCCAATTTTTTCTGATTTCATTCTACCCTATTTCAATGACCCATATCCCACTGCAAAGTGCAACTAATCTCGATAATACTATCCACGAATCTCGCTTACTCCGGCCCTTCGATCCAATCTCCAAACGACCGGAATTAGATTTTCGCAAATCCGAGGGAGACACTTTTCCCTGAGGATTTTTCCCATGATCGCCGTCGAATTTCCCGCACCTAACGCCTAATGCCGTCTTAGAGGACATGGAGGTAAGGGGAAGGGGAATGGGGGGCATTTTCGCGTTGGACTGCGGCATTTATAAACGGAAGCGACGGCGCCGTTACTATGCAAATAGATTCGGAGTGACGCGGCGCAAATGGCTATACCCAACTAACTGGCGCCCGCCAGGACACCGTTTAATAGAGTGTCGTTTCGTTGCATAGCCTTGCCTGATTCGAGTAATGAAATCTTCCGAGCGTTAACGCCCGAAACGTTTGTTCTCGGCCAATCCATCAGCATTTGGCCCCGGTATTCGCGCATCGCCGACCGACTTAAACTAATGATTCGAGACAAGTGACGCTGTTCGACCAATTTGTCAAGCGGGCATTCATTTCCGCGATCGCCCGAGCCGCGGGGTGCCTCGCAATACACGCGATTCGGCACCGATTGAAAAATGATGCGGCGCGCATTCGAATGCGAGCAACGTGTATCGGGGATTTCGAATGGTTTGGATCATTGAACGTTCGTTTGATCCCCGATGTGACGTTCGCGCAAATGGATGTGGTTCTAGAGGGATCCCCGTCGATACCTAACGTACAAACATTTTATTTGTTGGTGAAACGTTGGTTGTTGCTTTGAAACGTTTGGTCAATCGTTGATGTAACATGTGTAGACATAGACAGATATGGTTTCGATGTTGTGAATTGTCTGTTACAAATGAGGTCAACAATATTATTTTATCTTCAGTTTACAATGGTCAAAACAGGAGTTTAAAGGCTTGTAATGTTCTGATGAGGATCAAAGAGATCCAAAATGTTCGATTCAGGACAAAATTTCGACTCGGGAAACGTTCAAAAAATAAACAGAAACAAAGAAATTTGGTTTTACATATCCATCTGAGATTAAAGTCGAAAACATTGACATAGTAACATTAGGTTTAATTCGTTAAATATCAACAATTATTTATCACTAAAGCTGTGACAGGCAATAGTAACGTTTTTTGTTTTAGTTTCATTTTTAACGTTAAAACTTCAGAAAGATAAAAGTAGTAATTCAGAAGATGTTGAGGTTGATCATTCTAGTATTGGAAGGAAAAAATCTTATTATCAGAACGATGAAAGTGATGAGAATCTTCGCTTTTTATTATTCTTTAATGCAAGATTTATAAATGTGGTTTTATTTGGAAAATTGTAATGTCATAGGAACCAGGTAAATTTTTCCAAATCAGAAGTATAAACGATATTAAGGATGATTTGATAGATTGTGAATTTAATATGTTACATTGACCCTGATAATGAGAGCAAATATTGAAGATTAGTACTCAATTTGTAAAATATCTTATATTTTAACATTGGACATAAATAAAATTCCTCGATCAAAATCCGTAATTAGAGATGCAATGAATGGCATACTTATAACAAATTTTTCGTTAATTTCCCATAAAATTATTAGAAGTTCTTACCACATCCATATTGTGTATGGGATTTTTCCATAAATATAGAAAAGATTCTATGCACAATATGGGTTAAAAACTTCCAAAAATTTTATGGAAAATTTATGAATATTTTGGAATAGTGAGATATTTTTTTTCTTCTATACATTTCCTTAAAGCTCACTCCAAATTTGTCAAAGTTTTCGCTGAATGATCTAACTTTCTTGAGAAACTTAAACAAAATCCCAGAATTATCTGACAATTCTCAAAAGACAAAAAAAAGTGCTTGGCCTTGTAGAACCTTTTTGCGGAATTTTCAAAATTATTAAAAATAAAAAAAATAAAAAATGCCTGTTTAAAAAGTTTAAGGTCCAAAAGTTTCTCGGAATCTACACAAGTTGTTGGGGAATTCTAAAAAAAACTTATAAATTCTTAGATTTTATTCTAAGTTGCGTAAAATTATTATTTCTCAAAATGTTTATATACAATGCTTATTGCTTATAATGTTTTCAGAATTTTATATAAGGACAGATCAATTATAATTTTTTATATTTCAGACATAAAACAACAACAAAAAACTTCCGAAATAACTATTTATTTTTGAAAAAAACATTCCCTGGCTTTAACAGTTTATCAAAAGTTTTTTATGCAATTGAAAAAAAAAGTTAGCAAACTGAATGTCACCGTCAAAATTGCATAGAGTCAAAATTTGGCCCGACGTAAATTACTGAGTTTCATTTGATTGAATGATATGATTGATTTTTTCGTTGTTTCTTTTTTTTTGGTTTTCCATGGATTCGCTAAACAAAACTTCATGAACTGCATCAAATTTCAGCGATTTTTCACTCTGTGCCTTTATAACATTAGAGAACTACTGGTTTGCAGAGAAGAAGCTGCGAACGAGAAAATAACTAATTTGATCTTTATCATTAAGAAGGTTGGCACTCTTCCCCAGAAAATTCAGTATTTTATCAAAAGGAAGAGACTCACTGATAATTTCATGATAAGTTTTAACATTTCTAATATTTAAATGTTTTTCATTTTCTAAAACATGTAACATTGATGTACCAGAGCGAAATTTTATTTTTGTCAAAGATAGTTAACGCGTGTCCAAATAAAATTATTTATTCAACGACAGCTTGTAATGATGTTTGAAAAAAAAACTGTTTAGATAAAGCTAATTCAAACATATGATCAATTATATTCAATATCATAGTGTGAAAATCACTCAAATAGTAACCTTTAAAAAATTGCAATAATATTATAAAACAACACATAAACAAAATAATATTTTACATAAACTAAAAACTAAGAAACAAAGATTTTCACATAGATAATTTTCAGACACCCACTTAATATTCTTGATCAAATTCTCACCAAACTATCATCATCAAACCTGTCTGCAAAATTTTCATCGAAATCTTTAAAAAAGTACCAACGAAATTTTTATGTTCAGTAATTTTCAATAATCTTTTCGAATCAATTTCTATATCTTTCTCAAAAAAATCTCTTGTATCCTTTTTTTTAAACCTTACTTCCTGTCAAACCACCTATTCGCTCCCCCGCCCTGCCCCGCCCCTCACAACAAATGTTTCCCGAATTTCATCAACGATCGAGCCGCGATCGCGCTCATAAAGTTCTGCCTCCTGTATTTTTATTTCAATCCCGCGAGCAGATTTATCAAATCCATTAATTACGGTTAGAACTTTTGACAGGCCGGCAACTGCCGAGCCCGTCAGACCGGAAGATGGATGTTTTTGGAGAGGCGCGAGTGGACCAAAAGCGCGGCCACTTAAACCCTGTGCGAAAGGCCGATTAGGGATGGCATAAATTGGCGTGATAAGTTATCGATAGTATCGATATTTGTCGTTCTTTGATATCAATAAAAATAATAAGAACGTGTAAAAATGTATACATACAATGTTAAATAATTTTTTAGTGTTTGCATTTAAATTTTCGACCTTTCTAATAACGATAATTATGGATCTCAGCTATTGCTTTATCGATTCTTTTTTTTCCTCTAACACTCCAAAATCGTCGAATATCGAAGTTCTTAATTTTCTGAAAAGTGATTTTCAGAAATATCTTACATGGCATTAACCATTACATATGCTTTATCAATTTCATCTATTAAAATCAATAATTAAGAAGATTTCAAAACTTCAACATTGCATAAATACTTTTGATGGATGTTCGGTTTGTTTCCAACTAGAGACTCGTTTTTCCGTTTGGTCTTGCAAAAGTGCCTTCGCAAAAGGAAGAACTGCGCTTCGTTAATATGCCGTCTGGCCGTTCTAGAGCTTCAATTAGCCTCCGGAGACTAATTTTCACCTATAACGTTGACGATTAATTAACTATGTTGTTACCACTCGCTTTTGCGCAAAGAGAAAGAGCGTTGCAAAACATTCTTTCGGGCACTTCATTTGTCCTTGTCGCGCTTTCATCCGAAAAATGGGGGCTGTGCGGTTGGCAAAAAGATTGTCGCGTAAATCATGATCTTTTTGCAGAAAAAAAAACGGTATTGATCGTTCGTGAAAAAACTGCCACAATTTTTCTTCATTGCAAGGCAACTTTTTGTCACTTGCATAACTATGAGATTTAAAAAAATCTGAAGATGTAATAATTTTGTATTTTTGTATTCGAATTTCAAAATATGCTACATTACTTTTTATTTTCTTATTAATTATTCTAGGCAATCTAGAGAATTTTTTGAATTTGAATAAAACTTTTGTTAAACGGCATTTTTTTCAATATCATGAATACAGCGAAAATTTGGAATGTTTTTTTGAGAACTTCATTTGCTTTCAAAAATCAAAGAATTTCTACTGGATTGATAGTACATGAAATTACGTAAAAATTTCTCAAGATGGTGTACTAAGTTCCAAGATTTTTTTTTTTTTTTTTTTATTTCTAAATAAAAAATTCGTATACCTTGATCAAATTATTATAATTCCACAAGAACTCGAAAAACTTTTTCGTACTCACAAAATATCTCAAACTTGAACCTACGAGAATGTAGAACTTCGTTATTCGTAAATGTTAATCCTAAAATTCTGAAGAATTTTTAGAATTTTGTTTTTTATCTTTCTAAGCAGTCTAAAAATAATTCAAATTTGAAAAATCAGTCAATAATTAGAAAGTAACTTTGATGTTTGAACCAATTTTTGAAGATTACCCAGATTCATCAATTTTTTAGCGTGTAGAAGCATATTTAGTCAGACGAATTTTGTAAATTAGACAAAAAAAATTGAAAGTTACTAGGTAATTTCAGAAGTGTAATTTTAGAATCAAAGTTTTCAGAAGACATATAAATCAAATCTAGATTTCAAAATTCAACTCTCTAGTATTTCAAAACTCATTAATTTTCTGCGCGTTTGTCTAGTCAATGCAAATCTGGCTAACTCCTGATGGAAACCAAGTTACTGAAAATGAATTGAAAATAAAATCCACTGACCGTGTTAAAATATTACTTCTTCTGAAAGAAGGCATGATAATGTTTATTATACTTAAAAAACCTTCTTTAACAAAAACAAATTACTTGTTTTGCTATCGTCTTTTCCAAACAAAAAAAAGTCATGAACAAATAAAACAAGTAAGATAATAATTTTTCGTCAATACATAATTATTTGATTTTCACACCTTTAATAGATTGTTTTAAAAATATCTCACAAATTAAATCTGCCAATCAACCACCTTCATTTTCTGACATTTCTTTATGTTTTCCATTATTATAAAATGAAACAGATTAAACTGTTTTGTTAGTAACTAATTAAATTTCATATTAAAAATTGTTTTAAGTATCTCGATACTAATTTTCAGCGCAAAGCAAATTTCCAAACCTCTTTATTTATTCAAACTTACTGTATGAACGAGAAAAACATGAAAGGAAAATTCAAAGTTCATCAGCAACTCCAATTAATTGTTAATACTCCAATTACTGATAGACGTAAAAAAAAAAGAAAGAAGCTACAAACTTGTCAGCTTCTTTCAGAAACAAACATTTTAACAAGATGATTGATTTAATTAACAGTGTTACCATTCTCGAAAAGATCAAAGGCACCGCCTTGTTTATTAAACAAACCTGCAGAGCATTAATTATCAATTGTTTTCTGAAAAATATTTCTTGGAAGTTTGAAAGGTATAAACAAATTTTCAATGTGATGTTTTTTTCGAAGAGATATTATGCTCCAGCAATATACGTATAAAAATTCTACTTTTGAAAATGAGAAGTTTTTCCAGTGCAAAAACTTCAACTAATAAATTTTTCTCATGTTTTATATTTGATGGATCATGAAATGAAAAAATTTCAAAATGATAGCCAGGGTACAAAAAAGTTTAATCCTACCCTTCAAAAAATTCTACAATATTGCAATTCTAATACTAAATAACTGCCAATCGTTGACCTAAATTATACAGAAAAATCTACGTTTGAAACACGAAGAACGGAAATTGAAAATAAAAACTACATCAACTGGCATCACTTTTCGATCGCAGATTCAAATTGGAAACATGTCACTATCAGATGATGGAAACTTGAAAGTTACAAAAAATGTATGATTTTTATGCGTGTTTGACTTTGTTAGCCCTGATATTGAAGAATATATGGTTTAGGTGTTTGACAGTTTATGAATATAATCAATATAAATATGAATATCGAAATTTTCATCTCCTAAAATAATGTTAATCCAAGTGAATGAACGAATTTTTCTATACTCAGAGTTTCCAAATTCAAAAATGCTCTGCATAAGAAAGACTAAGTATTGATTTTCTTATTTCTAATTTCGGTTCTTGCAATTTACAAAATTTTATAATTTTCAAACTTGACTCGCTAATTTTTTTACTAAAATCTTCGATCGTAATATTTCAAAAATTTGACAGGTGTATCTAAATTTTTTTATATCTCAATGAAATCCAACATTTTTTAGTTCTATTAATCATTTTTAAACAATATAAATTTCTCATCAATATAAAGCCGACAATACCGAACTGAAAATTACGCGAAACGAATATTCGAATCTTGCCTTTTCGTCAATTAAAAGCCCCAAAGTATCTGTTTCATAAACACGATCGTTGGTAGGGAAAAAATTGCGAAATAAAGCTGCCGTTCAATGAGGGAAAAAGAGCTCAAAGCTCAATACAATAAACCGGAGAGGTCGGGAGCACGTTTTAGCCGAATTCGTAGGGTGACAATTTCGCGGCAATTATTGCCTTCTGTGCACGGCGCTTTTACGATCGGGATAGAAGGTGGTGGGGGAGTCGGATTTCTCGAACGATCGATATCGGGAAACAATAATTTATTGCCGTCACGTAGCGATCCGGGGGCGAAATTTCCGCTCTATAAGGGATCTCTTGGCTCCACTTTAAGGTCATGTTTACATTTTTCTTTCCCTTTTTTTTTTACAACTCTTCGAATTTTCACAAATCACAAAGAACAATCGTTTCGTGGACGATGAATCATATATTATTATTATAGTTAATAAGAATCATCCAATTTTTTCTATCATTTAGAGCTAATAAATTCAAGAACTAAACCAAATTTAATAATGAAACTAATGACTTCTTCAGTATAATTTTCCTATATTTTTCCTTTAAAATTTTTTTTCACTCAACCTATCATTATATCAAAACAACTTTTTTTTCATCATATACTGTAATGCATTATTTTTCTTTTTTTCTTTATTTCTACATATATATATATATATATATATATATATATATATATATATATATATATTCCTATTTTTCACTGACATCTACTAAATTTAATCAAATTTCAGCTTAATGACTATCAATTCAGGTCATGAACCTTCATTTATCTTGCAAGCAAGTTTTTGAAAATGTAATAAGATACTTCCAACTTGATTTCTAACCAAAATTTTGCATAACTTGTTGAAGTAGGTCCAAGGTTCCATTTCGACATTAGTATTCATCTCTCTGATCAAGTTTCATCTTTAATTAACTTCCTTATCTGAGGCCCGTCGAAAATGCCTGCGCTTTGCTCAGTCCAGGAAACTTCATTTTCCGAATAGTTTAAACATGTCAATTTGTCGAAGTCTGAACTTTGACAAATTCCTTCATCAACCTAAACTTGGTGTGCAACGGTGGGAGAATTGAACGGGACGTGTAATAATAAACGTGTACTCTAGTTTAAAAAGTTCTTACAGAATAAACTACGTTGAATTATGAGTGATATTTTGAATCAATTGATGAGATATTCATACACATCATTATAACTCAATCGAATATGTACATGTAAAATAATTTCACTGGAAAATGATATCACTTCAAAAGTGACAAATGATAATTGATGAAACAGCGTAATTAATGTGACGATGTTTTTTGTTCACTTTTTAAACATGGAAAGTTAAATATATTTTTTCTGATTCAAAATTTATTTTAAATGTATAATTTCGAGCATTTTACATGTTCAATTTCATCGACATACAAATTCTATACCAAAAGTATTGTGTATTCAAAAGCTCTATAATTTTTATATTACATATTTTTCAGTTTTGTAAGAACTATATTAAGAGTTAGACTTCCAAGTACATAGTTTAAATATAAAAATTCAAAAAAATTTTTGTGCGGTTTAACTTTTTCAAATTCATACATCCAATTTTTAAGATTTTAAATCGCAATTAGACTATTCAAAAAGTGAGAGTTAGTTCAAGTTTGTTTTTTGGATATTATTCAACTTACGTTGATTCATGGACTTTCATTTAAAAATTTGATTAAAATTACATATGATTTTTAATTAATTGTTTACTTCACCTCGTACATCTGTACCATGTAATATGAAAAAATGGGTATAAAAATGACTGAAGTAGAATATATTGAAATTATGTAGAATAGAAATTAAATCAAATATTTTAGTAGTATCATTAGTAGAAAAATAAGGTCCAACCATTAGAAAATAGAAAAACGTCTGTAATTAAAAATGCAGTAAAAAAATTAGGTAGGTAATCAAATTGAAAAAAAATCTAGTAGAGAAATCAAGGTAATCTGGTAATAAAAGTTATAAAATATAAAAATCATTTGTATGAAAAAGTAGAAAATCAGTTGATGAATTTGAAAAATAGTAAATAACTTAATCAGTGAAAAATTGCTGTACTTAAAAGTTTGACATCAACAGAAAAATCAAGTCCAAAAATTCTATAATAAAAAAATCACCGCATCATTTTGAAAAATAGTAGTAGGAAAAACAGGTATTCAAAACAATCAAGTACAAAACACAAAATCACGAGAAAAATAACTAAAGTAGAAAATTTAGGTGAGATGCGTGGAGGTTGAAACATGTTTTGTTTTTTGATGATGAATTTTATAAGATAATATATTTCGTGCATCCAATTACACTTTTTTTAAAGCTGCATTCTAAATACTTCATTATGTGCTAAGATGGTTTGGAAATTACACTGCTAAATTAAAAAAAATACATTCAAGGATTTTTATTAGTGAAAAGTTTCTTCAGTTTGGAAAAAGATTTGCAAATTAAAACACAGAAAGTTTGAGCAAATTGAATAAAATGGAATGTTTGGAATAAAAATTTTTGAAAAAGATATAGTAAAACTTTTTAAAATTGATACTCCAAAATAAATTTATTAATAAGAAAATGATGAGAAGAATCATTTTTGTTGCAAAACATAATTTTCTTCTTTTTGGAATTCTTATACAGTATTATTTGTATGCACCTCTGACATAGAAAACTTCAAAAACTTCGAACTCGTTTGACAGCAAGAGACACATAAAATATCGTACGCAACAATGACAGAAATTTTATATTCACTCGTGTGATTAAAGACTTCGGCTTCGCCTTGATTTTAAAAGTTCACATTCATGAATAAAGAATATGTCATAATTACATAATTAACTATTATTATTTAACGTTTAAACACACCAGGATCTTGAGTATAATTTTTTACTAGAAATGTTAGTATTCTAACTTGAAAATTGACATTTTATATTGAAATATTCCAATAATCCACTAGAATCACAAAACAAGAATAAAATACAAATATTTTAAGCAACATTTTTTGGGATATCCATACGTATGAGAAATTTCCCTCAAAAACAAAATTTGTGTATGTTTTTTTTTTTCTATTCAAGAATCGATCAACAAGGAGCCTGTCATTACAAGAAGTATATTTTTAATTTCAAATATTTACATCCATCGATATTTTCAAGCTTTCGGTTTCATATTAAGCCCTCATCCGAAAAAAGATTTTTTTTTCATTTCGTCGTCGACAGTCATAAGGAGTGTATCGTTTTGATTTGACAGATATTTTTTGATATGTGTTTTAATGCAGACCTCCTACTTATTATAAAATTATTAGTTGACAAGTTGATGAATTAATTTGAAGCCGAAAGCTTGAAACAATCGATGGATGTAATTTTTTTCGAATTATACTTCTTGAAATGATGGCTCCTTATTGATCAATTCCTGAGTGGAAATTGGAAATATAAATTGGAGGGTTTTGGATTTCGAATTGTGTATGATGATTTGTTGACTAAAAATGAAACATAGTAGGTATTAATAACAGACATAAAGAAAATCAAATTCAGAGTGTTCTAAATGACAGTAGTAATAACACATTACAACAATAAAATAACACCTAAAACTTGACAGCCAGCGGTAAAAAATTATGAAAAAATTCACTGTTCAACCTACAAGCCTCTCACCAACAAAAATTCCCATAGCCACCGATTTTTCACCGTTTCAGATTTTGAAACCTCACCCAGGAAATATCGATCGCGATCCTCATTTCCCCAGCACCGAAATTTCGAAAACTCTCCGTGTCGTACTTGGGATTACAGGTTTTCACGAGGGAAAAGTGGCCTCTCTTTTCACGTACTGCGGGGGCTTGACCTCGCACGGCAACCCTAGAACTTTGGCCGCTCCCAACCGCTCTTCATGGCGCTGAAATAACACCCCCGTCGGCCCCTGGCTCGTGCGTGCTATTTATATAATTGCTCAATAGCCTCAATTACGGACCTTATTCAATCATAATCATTCGCCGGTGTTATTTGCGGACAAGCCCAGTTGATTGTAAGCATCCAAGTGCCTCCTCCAACTGTATAGACTCGTCAACTGTACAGACTCTCTTAGCGACGCGACAACGACCACCTTCGGCGTATCATCCCCGTATCCTATATATTTTCGCGTTAGACGTGAGACGACCGCCCGCCAAATAATTCCAATTATTTCCCGCCTTTCTTTTCATCTTTTTCGGCCTCTTTTTACGATACGGGGGACGTTTGTTTGCCCCTCGTCAATAAGCCGCTAACGAGGAGCGTTAAAAAATTGCCGTTGCCATTAACGAACATTGGGAAAACACCGAGGTTCTCGGG
Organism: Platygaster robiniae; assembly: GCA_028476575.1. Classification (NCBI taxonomy): domain Eukaryota; kingdom Metazoa; phylum Arthropoda; class Insecta; order Hymenoptera; family Platygastridae; genus Platygaster; species Platygaster robiniae. Next base: position 48,042,528 of record CM052019.1, on the reverse strand, counting down.
GCGAAGTTTCGACGGGCCTTCATTAGATGAAATTCGAGGATACGTCGTTGACGAGAGCCGACCGGAAATAATACTTGATATAATAGGGAACTTTGGGGGGTTTCTCTTTCCGAACATCTATACACTTCCTATGACAATGTTTGCTTTTCATTAAATGTCGTAACTATTCTAATGTCTAGCTGAATAATGAAAAAAACGTGACGATTTTTCGAAGACCATGCTACGGTTTTTCAATAACAACAATTTAAATGAAATCATATTTATGCAATTTGGATATTTTTCTTGTAACTACCATAGAACCCAAAAAGACAAGCACAGAGGGGGGTTTCTCAAATTCAAAATTCAAGTAACCGAAAAATGAAACTTGACATTCAAATATGAGTTTTTTATTTGTAGATTCAAAATTTTTGTTGTTTTAGAAAAATAAGAGTGAATAACTATTTTTAACAATCTACTATTGACACTTCTATGTAAAATTGAGCATACTGAAAAAAGCAAAATGTTATAGCAGAATCAAAAAGTAGTCAATAGTTTTAAGGTACAAGTTTCAAAAAAATATCATTCCTGTAAAAAATAACCTTTTGAGGTTGAAAATTCAAAGAATCGATTACGTTAAACTCGAAAATTCTAGTAATTTGATGATTTCAGTACTAGAAAAAAATTAATGATTTCCAATTTCAACGCATTAAAAATTGAAGAATTCTGTTATGGCAAAATACTTCTCTCAAATTAAGATCAATTTACAAAGTATATAAAATTTAAACATGTACAACCCTAAAGTTTCAAATTAAAGCGTTAAAATTTATAACTCGAAAGACTTACAAAAAGCAAAGAATTCGTGAATAGAAATTTCTCTATTCGAATATCCAAAAAACTCTATGACAAAACATGTACTTTTAGAAAAACGGAAATTTTGTCTGTGTTCGCCCTTGATAGATCCTATAAATAGAACAAATTTTTCAAAAACATCAAATTTTGGGGCAATGCTTTATACTGTTTCAGGAAAAAACGTCAGTGATTCCAAAAAAAAAAAAACAAAAGATCTCCCAGCAATTCTAATTCACCAACTGGAGCTACCAAAATACTTGAAAATACTATTTAAGTAGTTAGAATTCTACATTTTCTAAAAGAACAAGCTGTTGTCTTCTTTCTTTTTATTTCTTCACCATTAATATCTATAAGGGTCGTTTTGAGTCGTAATAATTATTCACCCTACTGATCATTTTAGTATTTAGTTTTTATTTCCGAAGTTTCGGCGACCTGTGTGTGTCGCCCTTTTTTTTAACATAAAATTCCAATGTCAAAATACGTCCTTAGAATAAAGATAACTACTTTCATAAGAAAACACACAGCATCATAATAATTAGATCGATAGAAACATCTTTTTCACTAATTATTTCTAACCAATTCGGGGTCAGTCGTTTCACTTACTAATCAATATTCAAGAGCACATATTATACCAAACTATTGTATTCGTATCACCAATTCTTTTCCTGATGTGCATTTTTTATAATTCGTTTCTTACCTGATTTCCCTAGATTCCTCGTGTTAGATCCAGGCGAATCAGGCAAATAAAGAAACGAATCATCGAGACAGGGAATCCAACTACATTTAATGTTACTACAATACTTACTACCAATAAATAAATAAAAAATACTCAAACTCCTCATCACGTTCTGTCTTTCTGAAGTGTTTTTCCCAACCAATTTTTGCTCCAACGCCCCGCGTTACGTGCAAACAAGCTTAACCGCGCTTGATTAAACAAATGACGACTCGTGATCATCGGCGCGATCGAGCGCCCCACGCCACCAATGATTTTATCATTCGCGATCGGCTTTGATTACGGCCGATCGTGCCTGAAATTGCGATACCGCGCGCCGTCGACCGCCCACGGAATTAACCGAAAACAGAGGAATATTCGTTATCAAAAATCACCGCATCGCCCGACAAGAACAATTTCGAATTATACCCGCAATAATCGAACCCAGGGCGTGTTTCCTAGCCCGTTTTCCCGACCATTTTTATTTTCCTCCTCTGGCCAGCAACGCGCTTTTTACCCCAGCGAAATTTTAATTACCAGGGATTAGGATGTGAGCAAACTGAAACCCATACATTTCAAACTTAGCTCCAATTTCCATCAAGCTGAAATTAAAAGCGGCCAAAGTACACACGCACGTCAAAGTCTTTTTTTTTTTCAAGGCGCAAATAAGCTTGGTATAACTTGAGCTTTTTCGTCTTCATGATAGAGGAATCGACGCAATATCGCCGAGTTCTTCAACGAGCAGATTTTCTAGGCAAAGAACGAGAAGAGCTCGTGGTTGAAAAACACATATGTATCGTCGGAAAATCTTGTAAGGGAGGAGGGGGAATTTCCGCTTTTTCAAACGAGGAGACGTGAAAATGGTGTTTACTGAAGGAGTTATTCTAAAGGATAAAGGAGAATTTCGCGGATTCGAGAGTATCAAAAACGTTTGTATGATTTAACGGGGTAAACATGGGATCGCCTTTGATGCGGGGAAAAGCGTATGCGATTGGGAATGAGATGAATTTCATGCGTCCGTAAAATTATGTGGAAATGCGGTAAGATGAGAACAAATGTTACGCTGTTTCATGTGCTTATAATTAAGTCGAGGTTATGTGATTTTTCAAAATAAATGATGCCATGAGGAGATTTCACGAAAAGATTTTGGATGATCTATGAGAATAATAATTTTTTGAAGTGGCACGATTCATTTTTCAAATGTGAAAAATTTTTCAGAGAACTTATACATTCAAATTGAAACTATAGCTAATGTTGTATATTCGAAGCTCTACTTATAACAAAGTATTAGTTTTCGAAGTTTTAAATCCAAAAGTTTTGTGAGTATGGAAAAATGTTCCAGGTTTTTTTGGATTTGTTAAAATTCCAAATTTGTTGATTTTGAACTATCGCAGCGTAGAGTGAGGACTTTGCAAATTTCGTTCCATTTTACAACAATCGTTGAAATAAATGATGATTAGGTAAGAAGTCATTCAAATTTTCATGAAATCTTCACAAATTATATGTTTCGAAATTGCATATGTAGTGTTATTTTGCAATGATACAATCTTAAAATTTGTACTTGAAAAGTCTTTACATAAGTATCTTAAAGTGTACCTGAAAATTTTAGTACATTTCAAAAAACGAGAAAAGTTCCATAAGTTTGCTATAATTTTCTGGAAATCCATCTAGAATAAGATACAAATCTTATTAGTAAATTCTCTTGAACTGTGAAAATCATGGAGAATACTAAAAAGTCCGAGTAATAAAAAAATTAATTCATCTCACGAATTTCTTTACCTTTCCAAAAATTTTTAATAAAGAAATGAAGTTTTGTAAAAGGACGTAAAACCTACTAGATCGATAAAAATGAAAAATATTTTCATTTATAAGAACAGAATAACATCATTTACTTTTATAGCAAAATAATTCAAAATTTCAATACTTTAAAAAAGACAATGAGTTGGTTCTATACTCTTGAGCTTGAGAATTCGAAAATTTTGTTAGCGCAAATATTTCAAAGTTCATGATCATCGAAATGATAGCTGCATTTTTTCAAATATTATACAAATACAGATAAGAGTTTTTTCTTTGGCAGTTCAAAACTATTCAGATATAAATCTTTTTGAGTTTTAGAATTTCTTACACAAACATTCAGAAATTTACATTTTGAGAATCTCAAAATCAGGAATCGCAAGTTTCTAGTATTTTTGGATCTCAAATATTCCGAAGTAAATAACCAAAGTTACTGAGATTCACTTATCAAATTATGAGATTATCAAAAAACTTTAGAAATTTGTTACTCAAGGATGTAATATTCCTCATTCTTTCAAGTAAGTGTATTAAAGTATAATTTATTTCGAAATTCTAAATTCCGTTTAAAATGGAATTCAGAGTTAGGAAGTCTGAATCCAAAATTCAAATTTCGAATATTATTTCTTAGCATAATATCAAAAAAAGAACGTAACAAAACATAATTCAAAATTGCACTAATTTCAGCCATTGCCTCTTCATATTTCAAGATTCTTAGTTCTGTTGGAAATCGTATTCAAAATTGGGAAGTTCACATATAAAATTAAAGTTTTAAATGTTATTTGTCGCAAAATATTCACTTCCTTCACCTACCAACTGTCAACTATGAGCCATCATCGGAACAATTTTTTCTAAGCCAAAAATTTATTATTGAAACTACCAAATTAATTCGATACCTTCATAGATCGAAAAAAAAAAGAAACGAACAAAACAAAAAAAAAAGAAAAACACTGTGTGGCCAAAATAACTTTTAATTCTCTTTTCAACAAAACCTATCAAAAACAATAAATTACAGCTTTCTGAATGCTCATCTAGAGGGTTTTTTGTATTTTTAAAATAATTAGCTCTGGTCATTATATAATAATAAAAGTAAGTAATTAAATTTCAACTGTTTTATGTGCTTTCAGGGACTGAAGCATTTGCCGGTCGTAAATGGGCATATTCAATGCAGCCATAGAGGCCCTCGAAGTACATTTTTTTTGCGTGTTTTGCATAAAAAATTGTTGCAAGTGTTGTGTTTCTGTTCAGTATTGATAAACATTTCCATAAGAAAGAAAGATATTTTTGTTTCTCCATAGAATGTTTCTTTAAAGAAATGTTTCATCAGAATCCGACGGAGCCGTTCCCAATTATGAATCTAAAAAATTTAGATCTTACACAATGCCTCCAAGAAGAAAGAGTACCCTCGATCGCCGTAGTCGTCGAACTAATTATGAAAGAAATTATCGAAGAAACGGAGGTAATAATTTGCGCAAAATTCAAAATCATTCGAGCAAACAACCAATGAAAAAACAAAATCAAAAACTGCACTCACCTTAACCAATGCCTCTTAGTGATGGGCGTGTGACAGCAAACGGCGTCGTATTGATCCGCGATCCATACGATCAGGATGATATAAAAAGCCGTAGTCGTGTCGTTAAAAAACTCGGACATTATCGCTTCCATGCCTGAAACGGAGCAAAAGGCCCGGGGATTAATCTCATGCCGCACGAGGGAACAAACATCCCCGGCGTTTCGATCCGACGCGCAAACTTGGTAATCAAGCGAATTGTTACTTATTTGCCGCGCGATATATTAATCAAGCCGTAGATTATTGATCTAACGCACGAAACCTCGAGATTGTTAGTTTAACGAGAAATATCGAAAGGTAAAAGACGCGCAATTTCGAGGCAACTTACCGACGAGAGCAAGAATCACAGTCAGCAAGGAGGCGGCTGGAAACGACACGGTGACGTTGAATTCCAGCATTTGCAAGAGATCCACTGCAAAAGGCAAGAAAAAAAAAACGTGGAGAGAAACAAGAAGAAACCTTTCGATTCGATCTTATCCTTTCAGGGTTTTTTTTTTATTTCGATCCCAACGTCAAGGGTCGACTGACGAATTTCCTTCTATATTTCTTTTTTTTTTTTTACTTTGGGAATGAAGGAAATATCAAAGCGAGGAATTGAGAAAGAAACATTGAAAAATGTGAATGTTTATGAAAATGGAATAAAATGGTGATAAGATTTGAAGAATTTTATGGTTGTCTAGTCCTGAGATTTCAAAATGTTACTTCGGTATGGTTGTGACATCGATATAAGTAGCTCTATTTCAAATTTTCCAGAGAATGTTTCGTAATTTATTATAGGTATAAAAATATGCTTCTGGAACCTTATAAAAAATTACAGTAACACTCGTCACTAACTTGTAAAATGTTTTCCTCTCATTATATTGTTTAGGTATAATTCTATTTTATTCTCATATCAACAGGTCATTGAAACCAAGAATTATTTAATAAACTTTGATAAATTCATGTTTTTCTATCAATTCTCTAGCCCCTTTGGTAAATTTTGTGCATACAATTGCTGGACCTAAAGAGACCATGTCTTTATAAAATAGTCGATCATTTTTCTTCATTGTATTTTAATTGGTAATATTTAATAATTTCTTCTATTAGCATTTCTTTTACTTGGTGCAAATCTTATTGTTTATACGATTGTGACAACCAAACTATTTTCACTATGTAAATACTCATTTTTCTGTGTACTAGTGAATTTTTCCATCTTAATTGACATTTTCTTCATTTTTGTCATTTAAAATTAAATTTTTTCTCTTTAAAAAACATACTTATACTGCATTTTTCAACATTTTTACAGGTCAATCCATATCATTTTCTCTTATTTTTAGAGCTCTAGTTTGGAAATCAAATAAAAATCAAAGTTGGGATACCACAAGTTTTTTCTCGGAAAATATGAGAATCGCAGAGGGAACTGGAAATTACGTGCACTATGATGAATTGGAAGAGTTATTACAACCTCATTTGATCGAAACTTTTCGAATTTTTTTAAAATGTAATTTGAACAGTGGGAAAGGAAGTGAAGAATAAAAAAACACTCGTTCGACTTTGTATGTCAAACTGTTTTCAATTGAAATAACTGTTGGACTTTGAGAAGTTTTAGATAATGAATGGAAGATTTACTAATTCAAGTCAGTTTTTTGAAGGATTTTTGAATTTTATCCAATATTTTTGAAAATTTATTGTAACTCCTAAGAAGTTCATTTGTCTTGCATTTCAATAAAAGCATCAAGTATTCTTAAAAATTATGATTCACAAAAAACTTGCATTTTTTTTTTTACTTTTTGTACCTCAACACAAATGAATTAAAATTTTTAAAGTAAGTATCATCGAGGTTGAACTCAATTTTTGAGATGTTGCAGGAATAATTTTGGAAAAAATCCATCACTATTGACGCTCTACAAAAAAACTGGAAAATTCGTTGAGATTTTTAAAAATTTTGAATTATTTTTTCAAATTTCACTCGTTGACATTTTCAGAAAATTACACCAGGTTTTTCAAACTTTTTGAGATTTCGTAATATATCCTCTGAACTTCAATAATTTGTGATTATTTTCAAATATTTCACTACTTCAAGTTTGACGTATCTGATAAAATCAATACAAAATTTCGAAAATTCACAATGATATACAATTTGTAAACAAAATTCAATAATAGTTAAAAGTTCCAGAAAATCGCTCGAAAATCATCAATAGGAAAATGTAAAATAGTTTGCCTTCAAATTAAAAAACCTGCAGATTTTCACAAACCTTGATTATTTGAAGTAATTTTTGGAATTTTGAAAAAAAAAATTTGTTCATACAGTTATTAAACATTTTCGCAAATTTTCAATCATTTGCAACATTTTTGACAATATTCATACATACTTATTAGTCCTTAAATCTAGACGATACTACGAAAAAAGCAAAAATTGCAAAATATCACAACATTTTTAACTTCTGTTCATTTTTCGAAATTCCGCAAAAGTTTTTTGGAACATATAGCCTACACATTTTGATACTTTTTAAAATGGACGATTCAAAAAAATCAGACGAGTTTCAAACAAACTCTCAATATTCTGAAATATTTTAGTTTCATATAAAATTTTATTTAATCATCCTCAAAAATATAAAAAATCACTGAAATTTTTATCAATATTTTTTCACGTACATTCAATGCTAGTTTCACGTATCTTCTGAAAATTTTCACGCGATAAAATCTTCCGATTTCGTAACACAGAACAAAGCTCCGAGAATTCTTTCATTCAACCAGAGAAGAAAAAATCTCACATTCCCCGTTTTCTTTGACCATTTAATACCCTGTTTTCTTCTTCCATTACAATTACCTGCCTTTTTTACACAATATGTGTCAAACAAAAAGGAAATTAGCTGAATCAGTTGTCTGTAATTTTAAAAATGCACTCAAGCTAGGCGAGAAAAACTTGTAAAAAAACTGGTTAATCACTGCAAAATAATTGAAAAACTACCCAGCCTGAATTAATATCTTCAATCCTTCAATTTCAAAAATAAAAATCACTAAGTCGTGCAAAAAAACACTTACCTATAAAAATGAAAATTTGATGATGCGAGTATCGCAGCAATATCGAAATCGAAACAGTCTGAAAAACACAAAAAACGTGCTAAATAATTATCTCGCCATTTTCAAAAACGACTTAACAAAAATTTCCTCGTTCCATGTAAATCCCTAGTTCAATCTCTTCGCGAATCCGAGTTTTTTTAATACCGCTCTCCAACTTCGACAACTTTTACTTCAGACATTTGTATGAAATTGCAGAAATCGTAATTGGCAATCGAAGGAACAAAATCGAGATGAGATTTGAAACAGACAAAGTTTCCGGAACTTGTTAGAAACATTATTTAACCATGTTTCCAACTTTTGACAGCAATTTGTCGGGTTTCATTACGAGGCGAAAATTATTTCTCCCAACGACAACATTTATCCAGTGTAAGTAAAAATATTTAAATGAATATATATTTTTATTCAAGTAATTCTCGAATCGAATGTAAAAATATCGTATAAAATGGCTATGAAATTCATTCTGATTTCGAAATATCATCCTGATGTACAGAAAAAAAACCGACTTTTTCGAGCTCGTGCAATTGTGCTCGGTAGAAACGACGGCAATGATTGAATCGCTGTCTCACTCGATTTTCAAAAGGAATCAGGTGGCAGTTCAATCCGCATTGTTCTTCCAATACCCAATCGTATTATTCTTTGTTCCCGTTAATCTATAGTAGTAAGCAGTTTGTAACTTCAATGCTCGCGAGCATTAACATCTTAATTCGATTTTTATCTCGTTTTTCGATCCTGAATAATTGATCGTGATCGCGGAAAATTTAATAGCCAACTGTAATTGACTAGCAATTGTGATTTAATATTTATACTCAACGCAAGTTCTTTCACGTTAAATTAGTGGAGAATCACTTATTTCTAGTGGCTCACTTTTACTTATTACAATGAAGGTGATTTTTATGAAATTAATTTAAATTAATTTTACAACAGAATTCAGATATATTTTTGCACGTACAAGGCATCCAAAATCCTAGAAAAGTGTTGAAAGAAACGTAGGCCATTCGGAGAATTTGCACATTTTATCGATTTTTGTTGTTTTTTTATGAATTTGAAAAAATCGATTTTTTTTCATCATTTGAACTGAATCATTATCATCTTTGCACGAGTTTTGTTAACAACACATGTTTTAAAACCGTTTTACTCACTTGTTCAAAGACATAGTTGAAAACGTCAAAAAGCAAGGAAAATCTCATTTTTGTCATATACGTTGGAAATCAGTACAACCTGACAATATAACACTGATTTTCCCCTCCTGAATTGTAGTAAATTTTACATCGAAAATTTTCATGAATCAGAATTGGAAAATCGTATCATTTTTGCATTTATAATAAAAATTGGAAGATCGTCATAAATGATATTTTTAGCTTTAAATCGAACAATGATAATTTTTTACACTTGATAAAGTAATTTTATGATATATAACAATCTTTCAACTTTGACGAATTTATATTTTTTTTATTATTTGTATTTTCATTTATCACTATAAGAATTTTCTTCAACTAAATTATAACTTTATGTGTAATTACAAAATCTAATTTTTTTGTAAATCTATCATTCTAACTTCGACAATTTCAACTTTTTTTGTTCCATGATTTTTAATTTCTAATTACAAGACTTTCTTTCTAGTAAATTAAAAATTTATATTTGATATTAAGAAATCTAATTTTTTATATAAATCTATTATCCGTTTCCTTATTGATAAATCTATTCTGCATCTAACACCTATAATCTATTATACGTGACTTGGTATGAGGAAAAGTATCTGAATTGGAAAAATGTTATCATCATTACATTCTTTTTTGCATTTACAATGAAAATTGCAAATCGTCAGAAATTATATTTTTATCTCCGAATCGAATATTATTATTTTAACGCCTAGTTAAGTTATTTTATGATATCAAATAAAACAATTCCTTAACTTCGACAATTTGAACTTTTTTCTGTTACATAATTTTTAATTTATAATTACAAGACTTTTTTTCTAGTAAATTAAAAATTTGTACTTATATTAAGGAATATAATTTTTTATATTAATCTAATAGGTGTTTTGGTTAATAATGTCGATTTTTTGCCGGCAAATTGAAGCATTTATTTTCATATCACAATTAAATACCTTAGTACTCAAAGTATTGTCCATCGTTAGATATGACCTTTTTTTTTTCCCATCTTTCTGTCAAAGAATGGATTCCGTGCCAAAAGAACTCTTCGTTTTTTGAGGCCAACCATTCATCAAGCCAAATTTTCACTTCTTCGTAGGAATGAAATTTTCGTTCTGAAAGTCCGTGCTGCATTGGTCGGAATAAGTGGTAGTCCGAAGGGGCCAAGTCCGGTAAATATGGCGGGTGGGGTAGGACGTCCCATTAAATGTTTTCCAGGTAGTTTTTAAAACATTTCGCAACATGGGGCCGAGCATTGTCATGTTGAAAAATGACTTTATCGTGTCTTTGGGCATATTCTGGTCGTTTTTCCTTCAATGCTTGGTTCAATTTTATTAATTGTTTTCGGTATCTTTCGCCAGTAATCGTTTCACCAGGTTTCAACAGTTCATAATACACAGCTTCCCTACTATCCCACCAAACTCACAGCAAAGCCTTCTTTCCATGTATGGTGCGCACTGGTTGGGATGTTGAAGGTTGACCTGGGTCTGTCCATGATTTTCTGTGCTTTGGGTTTTCGAAAGAAATCCACTTTTCATCACCTGTCACAACTCGATGCAAAAAACCTTTCCTTTTTTGTCTAGCAAGCAAAATTTCACAAGTGGTTTTTTGTCTTTCAATGTCTCTTTCCTTTAATTCATACGGAACCCATTTTCCTTCATTCTGGATCTTTCCTAATGAGCGTAGACGTTTAGAAATAGTCGATTCGGCAACATTCAATGCTTCCGCTCATTGTTTTAAAGTTTGAGTTGAGTCTTCATCTAATAATGCTAGCAAATCTGGATCTTCACATTTTCTAGTTTGACCAGAGCGCTCCTTGTCTTTTATATCAAAATCACCACTTTTAAAGCGTTGAAACCATCGTTCACAAGTTTTTTGGGTTCGCCATAAGCATGTTCGCCATAAGCTTCAACTAACAATCGATAACTTTCAGCAGCCGTTTTCGGAAATTCGACATTTTCGAAGCGATGGAAAACTACTTGTTTTGGATAATGACAATTCAAAACAAACTAGCTTTAAATGGCGTATGTTCACACTCAAAAACATTACAAATTCCACTAGTCTATGGCAAAAAATGTATGAGTAACGCCATCTCTTAGCATAATCGACATTATTAACCGAAACACCTATTATTATCCGTTTCCTTCTCGGAAAATATATTCTTCATCTAATATAATCTATTATACGTGACTTGTAACGGGGAAAAGTATCTGAATTGATAAAATTGTATCATCACATTCTTTATTGCATTTATAATAAAAATTGCACGACCGTCAGCAATTATATTTTTAGCTTCAAATCGAATATTATTGATTTTTTAACGCTTAGTAGGTGATTTTATTATATTAAATAAAACAATTTCCTCAGACACTTTTACATAGGAAGAAAAAAAAGATGTATGCTTTAAATAAAATTGAAAAAAAAGCTAAAAAAATCTAGAAATACACTGTCGAAAAAAGTTTGAAATTTCATTTTTTACAGACTTTCTCTCAAAATCGTGTTTGAAATTTCATTGACACGTATTCGAAAAGGATTTCAAAGAAATTTATATCAAATTTATTTTTTTCATATTGGATATATTAATTTAAATATTTTTTACTATTATGAATTTTATTTTAAGACACAACATTTTTGAATCTTTTAAAAAATCTTTTGCATTTTATCAAATATACAATATAATTTTTGTTAGACAATTTATATTCCATACAATATAAATTTTTTGTTTCGATCAAATAGCTGTTGATAAATCAGGGAAAATCTGCTCCAAAAAAATTTACTGTGTCGAAATCCACTTGAATTTTAAAAAGTTCGTATACACATTTTCAATTAGAAATTATTTAAAGCTTAAATGATTTTAATGTCTGCTTTATACTAAATAAACGCTTCGATTTCAGAGGTCTACAATTTTCACAGACAGTGTCTATTTCTTTCATAGTTGCATCCATAATTTTAATATACAGTTTAATAGACAGTATGGGAAATCTGCTTCAAAGAAATTCAATTTCTGAGAGTGTAAATATCCCTTCTACTTGTTAAAAACAAAAAATATCCCTATCATTCACCAACAACCCCGAGAAACGTTCCAGGAAAACGAAAAACAATGATCACCATTAATTGTCAGGGCCGACAATTTCGCGACGTGATTGCTAAGCCGGAAAATTTATCAAGCGTATTTTCAATTGAATCATCGCCAGCGTTTCACGTCCCGCTTTGCGAATTGATATGCCGCTCGTAATTATTGCGCTCGAAAAGTGCAGCTCGATATTTAATTTGGAAAAGAAAGAATGGAGGCAGAAAAAAAATGATATGAAATGTGTGCATGCCGGCGCAATTGGGAATACAATTTCAGTGTAAGCAAGTGATTGAAAGCTCACGTACTGGAACACGTGAGCCAAAACGCGGCGTCCCGACGTCAATATAGATCGCCCCGGTCACGTGTACCTCGTGTATGTTCCCCGGTTTGTGTACACATTTATCGATGCCAATCCCAACGCGAAAATTTTCAATTATTATTTTCATGTTTGTACTTGCTCAACGGAATGTGTCATCCGTTGTTACAGCGACAATCGCGCATGGAAATAAATGACTCGAATCAAGTTTGTTTTCCGGGAGTAATTTGTGCTGATTTAGAACAATATATTTTCTGAAAATGATGTAACTTCCTAACAATTAACAATTCGAAAATTCTAGGCAATTAAAATATCGAATACGTCCACGTTTGAGCAGAAAATTTCATTTTGAAATTCGCGACAATATGACGAGAGACCAAATTTATCGCGCGGAAAAACATAAAAAAATGATGATAAACAATGTTCATAACACATGACCTATTTTTTTCACATGGCAAACCGCGTATCAACTTTTACTGCAAAACAAGCACACGTATGAAATAGCGACGAATAACCAAGTTTATAACTCATAAACTCTTCCAATAAATTCGCTCAAAAATTCGCGGCGACGAATTTTAATTTTTCCGTGCAAACATTTGCGTGTCGAATTTTCGCAACGCGATTCCAGTTCGATGATATTAAACGGATAATACAAAAAGTCGACAGTTGAGAGTGACGTGATCGAAACAAATGGAAGAATCATTCAATTTTTCAGAGAGCTACGAAAATGTCGATTAAACGAAGCTTTTTTTTCGTTCAGTTGGAGAATTCAAGTATAAAAAATGGAAAAATTTTTAATTTTTAAAACAAGCTGTTTTCGACGTTTTTCTATACTGAGAGAATTTTCTGAGATTTTTAGGAGTTTAAAATTTAAACCTTTAATCAGTGATTTTTTTTTTTTTTTTTGATTTTTTGAAATATAATACTTGACGAATTTCGTAAATTTTTCAAATATGCGAAGGAAGCCATGGTATCAGCAAATAATTGAATTTAAGAGAGTTAAATGTTTTTAAAAGATTATTGAAAATGTAAAAACTTTATATTATTTACAGAATTCAATTTTTCTGAGAACCAGATCAAGTACAATTACAAAAATTTCAATACTACTATATTTGCAATATTATTTTACAATTGAAAAAATGAATCATCTTTAGTATTTTAGCCTTCTTAACAAAAGGTTACAAAAATTATTATTCTCAACATTATCTGTTATATTTATGCCATAGTTCTGCGAAATTTTTTTTGGAATTTCAAATATGTATTACATTTGACGAATTTCGTGAATTTTACAAATATACAAGGAAGCTTTGATATTTGCAAATATGTAATCGAATTGTAGAAAGTTGAATGTTTTTAAAAGATAGTCAAAAATTGCAAAATTGTCAAAACTTTTATTTTTATAATTCTATTTAACAACTTAAAAATAGCAGTTTATTTTTTTTCTTCCAAACTAATTAACAAAAGGTTACGAAAATTCATGTTGTCAAGATCATCTATCACATTTATGACTTTCATGTGTGATATTTTTTTAGGTTTTTTGAATATGTGTGACATTTGACAAACTTCGTAAATTTTCAAAATATTAAGGGGTTAAATACCTTTTTGTGCGGCAAAATTGAGGATGGTTTGGAGTACCTTTTAACGTATGTAGCAATAATGCCAATTGACAAAAGTTATATATTTTTAATATTGTATTGTTCACTTGAAAAAACAAGTATTTATTCATAAAAAATATCAACAATTGGCGGAGTTATGGCCCTCACCTCGATACAACTTTTATTTTTGAAGAGGCTCGCGCTGACCACGATGCAAGTCGAACAAGTCAAGTTAAATCAGAAAATCCAAAAAATTTCATTAGTCTAGGAATATATCTAGTTCTGGAACGATCACTTTTTTATGGAAAAGTTTTTATTTTGCAGATAAGAATTTTGTAATAAAATTTTCAGAGCTCAAAAAATCGAAATCTCGGGAAAACGTTCTTGCATTAAGAAAAAACGTAATATTCATTTTTTTCAATCGTTCAAGAACTAGTTACATTCCTAGACTAATGAAATTTTTTGGATTGTCTAATTTAACTTAACCTGTTCGACTTGCATCGTGGTCACCGCAAGCCTCTTCAAAAAAAATTTGTTTCGGGGAAAAGGCCATAACCGCGCCAATTGTTGATATTTTTTTATGAACAAATACTTGATTTTTCAAGTGGACAATACACTATTTAAAAACAATAACTTTGGTGTCATAATATTATTGCTACATACTCTAAAAAATACTACAAACCATCTTCAATTCGTTCGCGCAAAAAGGTGTACAACCCCTTAAAAGAAGCCACGATATCTGCAAATAATTAAATTGTAGAAAATTGAATATTAAAAAACATTATTGAAAACGTACAAATTTGATATATTTGAAGATTTTTTTATTTACTTCGAAGACCAGATGGTATAAAACTGCAAAAGTTTCAAAATAACTATATTTGAAAAAATTATTACTTTCCTACTTGTAATTTGTATGTGTCTTTACCACTCCAAAAAATTTTTGTAATGTAAAATATCTGTAGGTTTTAAAAAGTAACTATTTCTACATCAAAAGCATTTTTGGGAAAATACTTATAAACTCCATGACAAGATATATTAACAAATTGTATGTTTTGAATAATTACTAAATTAAGAAAAAATAAATGCCAGAAAAATACCATTTTGAAGAACATCAGGAATTTCAAAACATTTATAGATTTACCTGAAAACATGTAACATTTTTCAAATTGTTCACGAATTTAGCAAAATTTATAAAAAAAAGTGTAAGCTTAAAATGTTCACAGTAAATGACTAAAAATACATATTTTATCAAGATTTCTCAAAATCACATGTTTGCAACAGTTCTCGCAACTTTTGGAAACAAATAAAATGATATGAAATTTTCATGAAAATGTGGAAAAAAAATATCACAAACATTCTAATTAGGATGCAAAGTTTTGAAATATTTAGCTAAAAATGTGAACATTGGTGTTTTCGAAACATTTCAAGTTTCTAATTATCTCTAAAATATTTAAAAACTGTCTGAAATTTTCTAATCTCTAAAAATCTATGATAAACAGCAAAATTTTAGGAGTTAAAAATACACTCCATTTTCTAATCATGATTAACACTTTGACTGAACATTACATATATTATTTTCTAGAATTGTTCTAGAAATTAAAAATTTTTCCGAAATAAATCAACTCGAGAAAATTATATGGAAAAAACTTTGGCCTCGAATAACTTGAAATGTTGTTAAACAAACAAACAAAAATTAATCCGTCAACCTTAGATTATAGTTGGTGCGAATTTTATTATTTGTGAGGTTGTGACAGCCGTAACATTTTTTGTGTGCACTAAAAAAAAAGCTGCAGTCAATTTTTCGTCTTGAATAACTCAATATTTTGAAGAAAGTCGATGCAAATTTAGCTATTTATAAAGTTATAACAAACATGAAGTTTTCATTGAACATTTCAAAAAATAGCAGTTTATCTTCGATTTTTCAGAATAATTATTTAACGAAAGAAAACAAAAAATCATTTTGTTACATTTAAAAGCCATTATTTTATCTTGTTTCTATTAAGTTTATTAAATAAATTTTGTTAAAAAAATTGAATCACAAATTTTATTCAATATAATTAAAATGCAAATTTATAAACTGCATTTTTTCAAATTAAAATTAAAAATTCAGATTAAAAATTTAATTACAAACTCGATTACTTCTGTTTGATTCATAATTTGATCAGTTCCATTTAACTCATTTTATGAATTAAATTGAAAAATCCATCTTCTTTGTCAAAAATATATTGAAAAAAGTTGCGATTTGTCATCGGTCCTAAATAATTTCTATTCGCCAAACAAAAGATTAAAGTTAATTTTAGATCTTCATAATGCATACACAAATTTATAAAAAAAATATTAAAAAATAAACTCCCCTGTAGCGAATTCGCGCCAGTTGACAACGCGACAAATAAAATCCCGGAAAAATCCCCGTTTTTCGCCAGCATCAAACGGATTAAAATATCAAACATTATTAATCTTCAAAACACCCCCCGTACACGGACGCGGGTATTATCCGTGTAATAAGCTTGAAATAAGGGTCACGGCGTGTATGTATTTCACCATAATTTGATATGAAATGACTGGCCAGGGGACGCCGCAACGAACGTGATACTCCTAATAACGTTGATTTATACCGACGGTCCAACTCTAGAGAGGCCAGCAAATACCGGTGGAAGGGGTTAAAAAGAGCTTGTATGTTACCCCAATGGATAGTTAGAATAGATTGCTATATCACTTTACACGTGCTGGGCCATCGCGCGAATATGTACGCGCATTCGTCACGATCTGACGAAAAAAAAAGGAAGAAAAGTGGGAAAAATCACGCCAACGATTTCACCGCTCGACGCTCATATTATCGACCTCGGACACGCATTTTTCCGATTATTTTCCCAGGCGAAATTACGTGAGCGAAAAATTTATTTCTCGTCTGGATAGTGACTTTTCTGGGTTAAGAGGGGGGGGGGAGGTGTTTTTTCATTGGAAAATTTTTTTAATATCTTTTGGAAAATCTCAAAGAATTTATGATCCATTTATGAAAAATATAATATTTCTGTAATTTATTGAAAACAATTATAAAATTGATCAATAAAGATAACTTTAAAAAGGAATTATAATTCATGATAGCTTTCATTTTTTTTACAATTTCAAGAAAAAATGTCAGTAACGTAAAAAAAATACTTTCTAAATACGCAAGTCAATTTAAATCTAATAAATGATTTAGAATTTGAGCTAACTTTCAAAATTATATGAAAATCGATTTAAAAATTCTAAAAATGTTCGAAAAGCCCCCATAATTTCTTGATGTGTATATAGGTTATTCTAAAAATTCGTCATTCACATTTCTAACACTTTCTAATATCCATAAAAATAAAAAATTTCAAATTCTGCAGTATTTTTTTAACATAATTTACATCTTTATCTCTTGACACAAAAATATATTTAAATCAAGCTTGGAGCAATTGGCGACTTTAAATAAAAATTATTTTATCATCTCTTTAGAGAAAAGTTCAACTATCTTCTATTATTATGTTTAATAGACCAAACAGAGTTTCCAGATACTCGGCAAAAAATCAAATAAGTCACAAAATTGTGCACTTACGAAAACGAGCATGATAAAAAACGCCGCGAGGTACGAAGTTCGAGCCATCCACATGCTGACGAAGCGATAATGTTCGCCTGTAACCACGTTCCTGCAACAAAAAGCGACATTTTTTATTGTTCCATTTATTTCTTTACATAAACAGGGTGCACAGCAGAAACTCACATTCCAGTGAATTCATACGAAATTTTTTAAAATCACAAAAATTTAGCTCAAAAATCAAAAACAAAAACATTTTGTCGCAAAAATTACTGAGAAAAATTACATCAACGGAAAATCTCAAAATTATTTAAATATTCAACATAAATAAATCAAAGAAATTCGATTATTTATAATCAAACATTTTTCTTGATTCCCGAAAATAATTTTTTAGTCTTGCATGAAAATAAGTGAAACAAAAATAAATAACCATAGTCGACAGTTTCGAGGTCACAATCAAATTTAGGAAAACCAAATTTTGTCCATTATCAAGACTTTTTGAGTTATCGAGTCAGTGAATAAATTTTTAAAAATAAATGTGAATGTTTGTTATCTCAATGTTTTTCACGAGTTTTTCTGATTTTTGATATTATATTTGATTCTTTAGTTTCATTTCGTCTTTGACAACCATATTTTTTTATAAACATTGTTCAAAACGGCACTTTCATTTAATTAATTCTGTCAGAATACTGCTGCCTGTTACAATATTGAATAATAATAATGATAATTGTTCATTCAAGTTTATTCATTTAAATTATTGCTAACTTAGTTTTAATTTATTATTTTGTTGAGTAATGTAACAACCAAATTCAATTTATTTTATAATCTTCTTCTATTAGAAATTAGAGACCCTTAATCTTCATTGAAAAATCTAAACATTTTTCGAAAATTACCCTTTTTTTTATGTTTTTTTACATTTGATCCTGATATTCCCAAATTTTAAATTACAGAATAATTTTAAACATCGATATTCAAATAGCTAAAATCTACTGAGATTTACAAAAATGAATATCCAAGACTCGCAGTTAGAAATTTTATTTTTTTTCTTGTTCATAATTTTATATTATCTAATTTAAATTTTCCGACATTTCAAAATTTTAGAGTTTTGAGATCTTCACTTCAATACTTGCTTTTTAAATATACAATGCAAAACTTCACATAAAACAGAAAAATTCATTAAGTTCACAATATGTTAGGGAACAAATTTTTTCTAATATATCTCTTGAATTTTCATTCACAAAACCTGCACTATAATAAATCGATAATTTTAGCAGTCACATCAAAATGAACAAGTAGTCATAGGTAAGTCTTTTTATATTTTATCAATGAACTTTCTGCTTAAAAATATTCTGAACAAAAATCTTCGATTTCTCATGTTAGAATTTCAGTGTCTTTTTCTTACAAAAATATTTTTTAAATCATTTTCAACGAGAAATATTGATACCTAAACCACTATTCGCATTTTTTTTTATTATTATTCAATAAACAGACAAATATGCATAAATTTCAGGATTAGCAGTAAGATCTATGAGTATACATGAATAAGAAACACTCTAAAACTGGTGTATCGTTATAATAATGGATCAACAATTCAATCATTGAGCAGAACAGTTCAAATTGATAAAGCTCACAATATTAATTATTATAATTATTATATTACCTTATATAATTAATTATAACATAATTTCTCACCTTAAAAAGCCTTTGTTGTGTTCATGCTCAGCCAAGGTTTTGATGCTCGACATCAGAAGATCGTCGTATCCCAAAAACTCATCCAAAACGAACCGAGAAAAAGAGTCGCCAAAACACTTGTCGGTGGAGGGATCCAATGTTACGATCTTCACTGGGATCCCGAGCCGGTGGCGAGTTGCAGGGGAGAGTCGCAGAAAACCATACTCCAACGAATACTCAACGATGTACTCTGTTTTAAAAATCGTGTCGTCTAAAAATACAAACCATAGGTAATTAAGGAAAAGGGGAAAGGGTTGGAACAAATGAGACTTCGAAAAAAGAGGTTTTCCTATGACTTAGTGATGATTTGAAGCCAAGTTTACCAGATTTTGATGATTTTTCTAGGTCTTCGACTGATTCTTTCCCAGGATCTTCCGTGTCTCCAGAAATCGAGTTGTTTCCATGATTTTTGGAACCATTCCTTCGCATGTCCGAAAGGATTCCAGGTTCTCTCGAGGACTGAGGCAGAAAAATATAAAATGTCAATTTTTTTTGTTTAAAAAATACGCATTAATGATTCAATCAATAAATATGGCAAATTTAGAAATGTTGGTAGACCAAAACTTCACAAATTTCAATTTTTCCACATCACGAGCAATTTTTCCGCATTGAAACATCAGTATACACAATAATTATACTTAATACTAACAGTTGCACTGTCACTATGTGAAGCTCCCCAAATTTTCGTAGGCGATAATGGACTTGTAGCATTGGTCATACTAAAATTTAAAATTTGGTTCTTTTCTGATGACGTTGAACTCCTGATTTTAGAATCTTTTTCGGCCATTTTAAACTGTTCATGATAAGTATGATCGGCATTGTTGTCTCTGTCGTCGTCTACTGCTGAAGGCTCGATATTTATGAATCTGTAATAATTTTGAGTATTTTTCACTTTTGAGAATTTATAAATAAATGGTAACATTTTTTATTAGTACAACTGAATTCGCAAAATTTTTCACTCACAAATTTCAGAGGATTAGAAGAATTTCAGATACTCATCAGTGATGAAAAAGTTTGTGAAATCAGATACTTTTTTAAATAGATTTTTTAAAATTGTGTTAATATTTTTAAATATTTTATGAATTTCAAAGAATTCTTCAGTTCTTGAATATTTTTTGACATTTTAACAAAGAAAAAGGTTTTTATGAAATTTCTAACTTACCCTTCCCTCGTAAGTAAACTTAACACACTGGTTATGTCGTCGACTTTTTCTTGTCTCAATTTCTCTTCTTTTGCATAACTTTTTTCTATGCTATAATCATCATCAGCGTTTCTTAATATTTCTACTCGAAGAATTCCGTCTCGTGGCCATTTATCTCTTACGTGCTCCAAACAATAAGTAGGTGCTCTCGAAAACACTATGTGAATGTAAGCGAGTACAAAAAACGCCATAAGAGCCTGAAAAATGAATAATCTATAATTAGGCAACAATTGATACAACAAACACAAAGAAAAAAATAATTTTTTTTTCTGTAGCAAAACAATAAAGAATTCAAATACAGAAACATTGGGAGAAAAATTGAAAAAAAATTTCATGTATAATACTTTGATTTCTAATCAGTGATAATAATGATCAATAAATAATTAATGAGTTTTCATGTATTGTTCATATAAAACATATCTTTTCAATGAACTATCAAGCGAATTCTAAACATTTCGTTTTTCTAATTTTTTTATATTACTTGTATAAAATCAAGAATATGGTGAACACTCTAGAATTCAAAATCGCCATTAAAATTGAGGCACATTGTTTAACAATACTTGGAAAATACTCTGAAAATTAATAGTTGCTACTTTTGAGTCTAATTTTTGAAATCAACTACCTAATTCAAACTCAATGTTTATAGATTTTGTGGTTATAATTTACAGCGAATAAAAAATCCTCGAATCTACACATAAATTCCTTACAAAAAAAAAAATCAAATACTGCTGTAACAAAAGTGAATGAATCTCAGTAAAAATATTTGTCGAAAACCTTGTGATTACCTTAATCAAAACTAAAAACTCGATGAATCTCCTGACAGGCTTAGGAAAAGTTCTGGCATAGATTAAAGCTGTTTTAATGAACAACGCATGGAACAACCTGTCCCTCATATTGAACAGCGGGTTTGTATTATTGTTATTATTGTTGTTCCTTGCTCTGTTGTTCAAATTGGGCGCCAGATTTTGATTACTGTCCCCCATGGTGTCGTTGTTCCTATTATTTGTAGTCGGATTATTGTCGACCTGCGACATTTCAGGCTGGGCTCAGAACCTTCCAGTTTTTCTCGAATTTTTTTTCGTTCCGCTTCAACCTCTCATTTTGCATCACGTACTCCAGTACCTGTAAAAAAAAATCAGACCATAATCTATTCAGAGGTCAAGAAATGGTGGAAAAGTTAAAAATCTGAAAACTGACAGCACTGAAATTAAAAATTGAGGGACATCGAATGTAAACAACCAGATACGAGAATTTGAATTTTGAATTAGAAATGAGGGACAGATTTTTAAAGAACTTAGTAACTTAATACCTCAGACAAAAAAACTTCCATAAATTAGGAAATCCTAAAATTTGAATTTAACAGTTTTAAGAGAAAAAAATAAATCACCTTATAGCAGAAAAAATATTGTTATCCAATTTTTTGAGATAAGTCATGAAAGTTAATTTTTAGCGCAATCATTTTTTTCGAAACAAATTCGAGTTGGCAGCAATGATTTTCGATTTTCAATGAAAAAAACAATAGCAAATGTTTTCCAAGCCTTTTTTATGTGTTAGCCTAAACCTTAGTTTTTATTTGCTGCCATGTCTGTAAATTTATAGTAACTTAGATTTTCAGTATTCTAGAGAATTTTCCAGGAAATATTATTTCTAAAAATTCATAGGGTTCATAGATATACAGTACTTCTATTACTTATGGTATTTTTAAAGTACTTCTCCAATTTAGACAAAATTTTTAACATTTTAATAGATTTTTCAAAAAATTTATAGTATTCGATGCTTTACCGTTCAAGATTTTATAGGAAGTAATTTTCTAGTTAATATGGGTATGATATCTACATACATTTTGAATATTCTATTGATTTCTGATAGTTTCAGTATTTTCCATGTATTTAAGTATTACTCGAAAGTAGTAGTTTTTTCCAGGTACTTTCTAAATATCTAGTATCTAGTATTTTAAAATAGTAATGTTGATTTCCACAATAATTTGGTGTTCAATGATCTAAAGTTTAAGGAATTTTGAATATTTCAATTAATTTTTCAGAAAACAGTATTTTGAAAGATTTTCAGTATTACAGATTTTTCAAATATTCAGTTCAATTTTTATTTTTCAACATTCATGAATTCTATTGAATTTTCTATTACTTTGACAGAGTTCCATTGACATTTTCAGAATTAGACGGATTAAAATTTCGATATATTTTTATCACCATTTCTATACATTTTTGGGAGAAAAATATCTGGGTAGAATTCTAGTATTTTAGAGACTCCTATTATTTCTTCATGAATAATCATTTCAAATTCAATAATTCCAATTCAAATACAAATTTGATATCATACATTATAAAGAAACACGATATCTATATAGATTTTCACTAACTAATTCATTGGTAGTACTTTTCTCATTTGTTAGTGATTTAATTGAAATTTAATGAGATTTTCAAAGTTCTTTGTAAATATCTAGTGCTGTCAAGCAAACCATATAGATTTTTAAAATTCGATAATTTAGTTTCCAAAACTTTATCGATATTAATACTTTAATCAATTTATTAGAAAGCAGTATATTCATAGACTTCGATACTCTCCAAAATTTCATAGATTTTCAATATTTTATTACTCTTTGCAGAAAGCACTATTTGTATAGATTTCGTGTATTTCACAGGTTTCGAGAACTTTAAGTTCATTTTGTATTTTTTTTAATATTTATACATTATTTTAAATTTTCTAGTATTATCATGGTTAATATCTAGATTTTTAGAACTGGGTGCTTAGTAATCAAAATTTTTATAGATGTTTATTACTTCTATAAATTTTCGAGGAAATAGTATCTATATTGAAACTCAGTATTTTCGAGAATCCTATTAATTTCAATCTTATAATTTTGTAGCATTTAAACAATTCGGTTGTATTTTTTTCTGTATTTTTTCTTAATTTCTAATACTTTTAGGGCCTGCTAAATAAATTTCAATGGTTTGGTGCCCTTACATTCAAATTTTTGAAGATTTTTAGTATTATAAATAATTTTACAGAACCTAGTTGTTTCGTATATTTGTAGGGTTTTGAAAATCATTATTTTTTTCAATATTTTTATTTTTTTTTTAAGTTCCATGTGAGTGCTATACGTTTTAGTTAAATAAATGAATAACCGAGAAAATTTGCAACATTATTCACAATTTTTTTAATTATTTACAATTAAAATTGATAAAATTTGGACCTGCTCTCGATTTTTACAATAGTATCTTTCAAAAACACTTTAAAACATAAAACTATCTTTTTCAAAAGTCACTATTTTTAATACTTAGGACTAAGTCTTAATTTAAGATAATTCAACCATAAAATCCATACATGACACTTACCATTTTTCAACACAATAAATTTGATAATTATTGAAATACCTTCCCCTCAAATATCAAACTCTGAGAAATGTACCTGCTGATCCAAATCCACAATTTTTTATTTCTTTGCTGACCCAAATTCAAACCTTGACCCATTTGATTCTCCAAACCCACAAATCAAAAACTTTCTCTTTCTTGTAATCTTAATAAGTAAAATAATCACACGTGTAAACAAACACTCATAACAATAGATTATTCAATAATGAAGGTTCCAAAATCTAGACGTCAATTTGAAAATGTATCACAACTCGACAAACATAAACAAAAATATGTCAAGTCGACACTTCCAATCCCAAACAAAACAAAATCCAAAATGCAAATTGTTCAGCATGTCATGAAAATCCTAAAACACAAAATTCACGAAAATTCACCAATTATGAAACCTAACCTCACCTCCCCACATATTTCACTACTCCCAAGATGCATTTCTCAAAGTGTCAAAAACAAACATCTCCTCAATAACTGTCAACTTGCTCAAAAAAACCCGACCCAAATCGAATCCACAACCAGGGAAATCAACAATGTATTCCACTTGTCCCTAAATTGCCCCGAATGAATCCATTTTCTCAGGAATTTCGCGATTGTCGTGAATCATCATTACGTAATTTGCGAATGCCGAAATCGCCGTTATTTATGCATACGAGTATGACTTTGAAAATACTCACTTACTTCGTGACGTCTGTACGGATTGTCATTTCACCGAAAAACATTTTAAGATGCGCGAATGTGCGCGAAAGTGATTAGCAGTGACGGGGAGATTTTTGATTGCCTTATTATTGCTTATTTTGATCGAAAAGTCACGGGCGCACGCGCACATTATTGCGAATCTAGTGATTTTTGTGTTCAAACGCCAACGGTTGGCAAGTTTGCGAATTTGTGATCTAGGGAATTTTTGTTCTGCCTGCAAATGTTTGTGATTGTTGTGCTTTGTCGTAACGTCACACACTGTGACTGCAGAATTCACAATAATTCTGCAATTCGCATTTCGCAACAATTCGCAACAATCATTTGCATTTGCAATTGCAAATTTGCAGCAGTGCCGAGATTGTTTGCAACAGTGTGACGTGCGTGATGAGTGGCGTGGAGGGTATCGGAAAATGTTCGCAATTATGAAAAAAGGGAGATTTGGGGGCGCGGGGCGAATATGAGCCGCGAGGACGACGGGCGCAAAGCGATTGCGAGCCCAGCGGACCCGCAGGCCACGGAAAAGCCACGCTCCGGTAAGTGTACGAAACTGTACACAACCATTGCGAAAACCAAGAACATTTTGACAATTTCCTCAGTTCCTGGTCCTGTCAAGTCCCTTTTTTCTGCCCTTCGCATCAAAATTACACCACGAAATTCGTTTAATGCCACGGTTACGCGATCTTGAATCCTACGGAATTCCATCATTTTTTCCTCGACCCCGAGTAGCATTCCTAAGGATTCGTGCTAGATTAGGTTGGGTCTCGGGCATTTAATTCTAGGGTTACCAGATGGATTACATTGATTAGTTGTCTACTTTAGCAACTTTTGCAGCGAATTGAGATGGGTATTTGAATACCGTGGGAATCGACGTGTTTTAGGGAGTTGCAAAACATTGAGCTTTCCAGCAAGTAGAGGCTTAATTTTGTGGAATTATTTGTTTATAATTCAATGTTAACATAGGTAGATTCTATATATTTAGTTATCAATGGAGATACTATTATTGTCAGTTTTCTGAATGATGGTTTTTGAGTTTTTTTTCCTGTATTCTTTAATTCATAAGTATCATAATGTCTACATATTTTTTGTTTTAATTTACTGTGTTAAGACTGTGATTCTTTAAATTTGAACTAGTTGTTGAGTCACTGAAACATCAATATTTCTTGATCATTACAGAATAATATAAAAAATTTGTTAGTTTCTTTTTTTTTAATAGAATAGAAAATGAAAAATTTTGCATGTATTAATTATTCATATAAATTAGACATTTGAAGTATTTAATGTTGCAAATTTCCAAGTACAAATTATTAATTTTTTGTTTCATACTTTTTGTCTTCTGAACATATAAACTCATACAAAAAATTTCCAGTTAATAATATTGAAACTCCCTGGTTCTCATGCCACTGATTTTTGATTCTATTGTAATGAACTTCTAGCTTTATGAAAATTCATTCTAATTTGGCTGGAAATTTTATTTATGAACTTATATCTGTCATAAGATCTAAATTTTTTAAATAATTCAATTTTTCATTG
This sequence comes from Platygaster robiniae, assembly GCA_028476575.1. Classification (NCBI taxonomy): domain Eukaryota; kingdom Metazoa; phylum Arthropoda; class Insecta; order Hymenoptera; family Platygastridae; genus Platygaster; species Platygaster robiniae. Next base: position 48,016,329 of record CM052019.1, on the reverse strand, counting down.
TAAGTTTTTTTTTTACAAATTTTCAAGAATTTTCCAATTTCATTAATCTCCAAATTTTTGACAATGATCCTACTATTTCAATTACTAACTTCTGTTTTTAATTAATTTGCCCCTATTTCAAATTCTAACTCTGTTATATTCAAAGAATTTACATAATTCAAAAAAAAGTATATAATTCTTTGCTTTTTATTTGTTTGATTGAAAATGATTGAATTATTTGAATTGAGTCGTATTTCGAGGTGTTTTTTCTTCAATTCAAAATGCACTTTATTCGAAAATTGAAATCTGTACATAACTTTTTTTTTTTTAATGAAACAATAAACATTGTGTAAATTCAATTATATAACAGTCATGCTTTGCATGTACCCAATTTTCATAAGTTGACTTCAAAATTTACGTGAAGTACATTTCCAATTCGATCACCAAAATTATGTTGATCAATTATGAAAACAGTATTATTTCAAAAAATTGACCATCAGAAAAAAATTTATATTCTTGGGGAAATTTCATTTTCATTCAAGTATTTTACACCAATTTTCGGTTGTCTGATGAATTTAGAGAAATATCGAATTTTCTTGTTTGTTTTTTGCCTGTCAAATGTTACATGAATGAGATTTATTCTTCCTATTTCTTGTTTAAATTGTCCAAAATTAGAATAGATTTTTCCTGTGTCTTTAAAATGTATTCCATATTTTCTTCTTTTATTAAACGGCTTGGTTCTTTACTTTTAATAATTTTCGAACAATTCACACATAAATAAAAGTCATTATTCAATTTTTTTTTGTAATGTCATGTTTTTGAATCATGTAAAATCTCTGATTCGTTTGCTAACATTTTCTCTAAGTTGGAAATAATGCACTAGAAAATTTTCCATTATTCAAAAATGGTAAAAAATAAAAATATCAATCAATATCCAATTTTCAAAACAAAGCTCAAGAATCTGAGAAAAATGAATAAATATTCTGTTGCTTTTATCAATCACATAAACAAAGTTTATATTATTGTGTAACTCGACAAATTTTTTTCTATTTTTTTCTATGAAGCCCGCAGTAGACTCAAGGTATTATTAATTTTCATTCATTGTGTTCTCATGATTCGTATTTTTTGATCTTCAGATTTATCACTCAAAATGAAAATATAAACTTCAAAGTTTCTTCGGGAAAATTTTATTTGCATATTTGGATTCACACTAATTAATAGGGTAGACTGTAGTAAAGTAGCATAAAATCTTGCTCTTTTTTCAACTTTGTGTGATTAAATGTAATATTTCTAGAAGAAAAAAAAAAAAAAAAATCGGACATCGCGAGACTCGCTCTATTTTTTGTCAGCTTTTGCAACTGTTTTTGGTTGAATGTTAATATGTAGACACTCTTGTGCTAACAAGGTAAACAGAGATTTTTTAATTTTTGGGGGAATTATTTCCAGTATTCAGAAGTACCATCTCCAAAAATGTCTTTATTATATGAGCTTCGTAGAAGGATGTTGTATTATGTATGTTTATTTTTTATTTTTTTTTTTTTTTTTGTTTAATTAAAAAAGACAAAGAATCTCTTCATTTAAGATTTACTGACCTTGGGTAGAAAAAAATTCATTCATTTTAAAGTTTTAATTGTTTTCATTTTTTTTTTTCCTTTCCATAATAAACTAGGGAAAAATAGCGAATTTCAAGTTTTATTTTCTTATAATTACCATCATTAAACTAAGACTACATAAATATACCCTTGCCAGATTTCATGTTGTTCTACAATTGCCGAATCTAGTCCACTTCAGGTGTCACTTCACCCCGGTCTACCCTACATTATTTCATTGTCCATACGTTCACATTTGCATGAATTCTGGATTAAACATTCCCACCTTCTCGCTATATTCATGCTACAAAATCAAAATTTTATTATGTTCAACTGAATGACGTTTTCAGAAACAATTAATACAATAAAAATTTAATTAAAATGCATGTATTCATGAATGTATTTTCCCTAAGCTGTCTACTGCAAACCGTATGTATTGTACGAAGCTTTGTCGTTGCTTGGCACATTATTATTTATTGCTAATTACAGCATGAATATTATACATAGAAATATGAGAATTTTCCAAAATTAAATCAATAAAGAAGTAGGTTTCATTTTACCTAACAGATGTTCTGATTTTTGTTACCTTTTTTTTACCTGCCATTTTTTAACCTGTTATTTTGAAGCAGAAATTTATATATCCTGACTGATGTTATAATAAAAGTGGATATTATTTATACATTAATTATTTTGTTTCACTTATGTATGTTTTGAGTTCGAAGCTAGCAAATGATTCATCGATTTTTTTATTTTGCATTATTTTGCAGTGTTTGGAAAATATAGGGATTTCGAGTCACAAAAAAAAGTAGCTTTTACAATGAATATTACTAATATAACTATTTATGTAAATTTTAGTTTGATTTAATTATTGGCTCTACAATTTATCGCTTCTCACGTTTTTTAGATTACTTTAAATTTTATGATAAGGGTAATTATAAAATGGACTTCAAATTATTGAATTACGCCATCGATTTTCGTGCAAAAATGTGCTTATTAGAAAATTACTTTGTTTTTAGACTAATTGTAAAAATGAGAAGACGAGGTATAAACTTTGTGAAATTTTATATTTCACCTAACCCTCAGCCAGCGTTGAAAAAAGCAAGTGAATATCAGACGCGACAAAATTTTCCAATACGAATCTCGCCCTTTTCCCTTGCGGACTTGGGGCTTTTCTCTGCTGCCTTATCACAGACTTTCGCAATCCCGGAAAAGCGCCTCGAGTGTTTCAGCGAGAGTTGCGACGTTGTCTTCATTAACCTATTTTTGTGGGCTCTCGAAAACCTGCGAAAAAGGTCTTCTTCGAACGCTTCCTGGTGCATTCCACCAACATTTTTCGTTCCTTCATATTTGTTCGATACGTGACTTTCGCGACAACGAACGTATTATTGTTTAGACTATATTTTACATGATGGTAATATACACAGCTCATGATTTGTAATTGATCACGAGCAAGATAATTTGCAAGGGTATTCGTTATTGGGTGATATTTTACTTCAAGTTTCAAGTTACGTTTATGTTTTGGATTTAGAATAAAGACTCTTTTCCTCGTTTTGAAATCCGGATTCCTTAGAAAATTGGGGCAAAATAATTATTATTTAATGAAAAAAAAAAAAAATACGAAAGCAAAGCATGAAAATGAGAATAGTGATAGTAGTGTAATAATCAATTAATGTAATAAGGATGAATAATGTAAATTGGAAAAATTATGGGAAATGTATTTACTGAACTCAATAACACATGACACATGGTTTTATGTAAAAATGTCGAAGGTTGAACAAATTGCTAATTCTTTATTTTTACTAATTTAAATCAGTATAATTCCTGTCCGCAGAACAATTATTTCTAGAACAGAATTCTAATAATAAATGTTTGACTAGGATAACTGAGGAAATAAGATGTTGTTTTAACAAAGTAAATAATAAAGAAAAATAAAAATCTAAAAAAACGTGGAATTTTGGAGCATTGAAATCTACACAGAAATCAGCAACAAAACATAGAAATCTACATAGAAATTCATTAAAATACATATTAAACAATCTTTTGAAACATACAATGAGCAATATTAAAAGTAAAAGACATTTACAAAAGTATGCACTGTATTTTGAAGAAATTCAAGCAATTAATTCAGATTTATGAATCTTCGTATTCCAAAGCATCAAAAAATGTAAAAAAACCTTCATAGCAATCTATGGAAATATCAGAAATCAATAAAAATACTTGAAAAACTTACAAAATTTTCATACAGAAACACAAGAAATCAAAATTAAAAACCCTCTTTCAAATGTATAAATACGAAAAAAAAAAATATTCAAAAAAAATAAAACGAAACAAAATAAAAAGTACTCAAAATACTCTTTTCTGAAAATTCAATTAGAATACTCAAAATCGTTAAAATTATTAGTACTATAGGATCACATTCTATAAATCTATAGAACCATCTATATAAATTCTAAAAATCCAAAAAAATATAAAATTTCATAAAAAAACGCATACTACGAATATTCAAGAAATCTATGGAGTACTTCAAATTTGTGCAATAATAATTTTCTCAAAAATCTATAAAAATATTGAAAATTTTCAGAATTTTGATTTCTAAAGCAATTCTGGAAAACTGTATAGGAAACTATAATAAAATTAGAAAATCCTACAAATTATATAAATATTTAAAAAATATAAAAACTACTAAATGTATGAAAAAAAAATCTAAAACCTAGTGACTTGAATACTCTAAAAATAAAATTTAATTTACATTTAAAACTTTTATGATAAGAATTTTTGTCATGTTTAAAGTTCATGATTCGAGTTTTTTATACAATATTTCAACTTGTTTGCTGTCAAATGTTATGTACATATTTTTCTGTTCTCTTTTAATAATTTATCAATATGTGCTACGACTGTGTAAGATTTATCAATATTCATTGCAGTGCATGTATTTCTGTTTTTTTTTTTTTTTTTTTTTTCTTTTTTTTACTTGTGTTTTAGAAAAATAAAAGTTTTATCTAAGATAATATAAATGACTTTTTGTAAAACCTGCTTTTTCTCGTCCTTATCTTAAGTAAAACTAAACAAATTTTCTAAAAACAAATCTTTCTATTTCAGAGATATTTTTAACAATTTCTAACGTATTCGTTTCAGCATTTACTTTGCTGATAAACGTGCTTTTTTCTATTTATTTAGAAACATATAGATTGATAAGAGATATTTTTTGGTCATTGAAAATTTGAAGCTTATAGGGTTTTCAAATTTAAAAATAAAGTTTGTAAGTGTTGACATGAGATTACAAATTTATTTCTCAAAGAGTAAATTATTCTTATATTTCAAAAATTAGTACAATAAAAATCATAAAGCTAAACTTTTGAATTTGATATTGTTGTATTTTGAATGAAAATGAGAAATTTCATACTCTCTACTCCAAATGTTCAAAAATGAGGCCCAGAAAATGTAACCACAGGAATAAATTGAATGAAATAAATGAACCATTTTTTCCAATTAACAAAACCTTGACCAATAATTGAAATAAAAATATTCTTGTAGTTACAAGAGCCACAGTTATGCTTTTCACCCAAAATTTTTCATCTTCAATTCGTTCCTTCAATTTCTACAATTTCAAATTGTTCAATTACAATTTGTTCCTCCCAATGCCAATTTAGTGGAACTGCTGTTTTTAACTTTCCTGTAAATTATCCGGGAATTCCTCTCTCACTGTACACATCGCGAAATTCCGCCTCGTGTTTGTTTGAACGAACGTCACGTAAAGAAAAAAAATCTCGGCGCATGATTTCGGAACGATCATGGAAAAGATAATCCGCGAAAGCCCTAAGTATCCATCGAAAAAAAAAAGAAGAAAAACGGGGCCAAGACGAAAAGAGAGGCAATAAAGCAAAGCTCCGCCACGTTATCTCCATCTCTTTGTCTCTCGCGAGCTTGCAAAGTCGCATCGTGGTTCGCAATCTCGAGGAAAACAATTGTCCGTGTTTCTCGTAACCGAACGTCACTATTCGCTCGCGAATCGGTGAAACGCGTCGTCGCAATTGAAGACGATTACTTTTAATTGTCGATCTTGCAAGTGAAAAGGTTCTCTTCACGATGGTTTATGAGTTGGAGTGTAAAGAGTGACGATTGACATATTACCTTGAGGAATTTTCTGACAGGTTTAAAGTTGTAAAAGTGAGTTCAACGGAAAAAGTACTCTATAAGTGGATGAATTTAGAAAAATTATTTAACCTTCCACAATTTTAGTCGACCTAATTGAACGAAAAAAAACGATGAATTGAAAGAAAAAAAAAAAAAAATTGCCCACGCTTGGATTCGAATCCATGCCTCACAGTTTGACGTACTTGTAAAGTAAACATTATGCTACGAAGTCGTTCATGTTGAAAAATTGTTCAAACTTGTTTTTCTTGTGGTAATCATTATGGAATTGGTTTCTATTGGGATGACAGGATAAAAACGAGTCGCAGAAATGGACGGCACCCGAGCGGCAGAGGTTTTGCCTCTGCTGGAGGAGCGCTTGGCCATACTGCCAGGTGGACGTGATCGGCGTGGCGGGCCCGTCCTCGTGTTTCCGACGACACCCCGACGGGAACGGGCCAAGCCCGAGGATTACAGGCGCCTCCTGCAGTATTTGCTCGCCATCCCCAGCGACGAAGCGCGGGGCCTGCGCTTCACCGTCATCGTGGACATGCGGGGTGCCACCTGGGACTCTGTCAAGCCCATTCTCAAGGTGAAATTTTATACCCGGTGATTTAATTCGAAAAACAAAAGCTTTCACTGAAAGCTCCTGACGCAGGTGTGTATGTAGAGGGGGGTTTTAGGGGTTCTAACCACTCCCGAAATTAAGATATACTCAATTATTATTTGGTGTTGAAATAACAAATTTTTTTCAATGAATAATAAAAATGTGGATGGAAAAATTATGTGAAAATAGTAATAACTAAAAATAAAATGAGTAAGTTATTAAAAATGTAGTTACTAAAATCGACAATGAGGACACAACAAATGGTTTCATTTAGTATTATATTATATTCAGTAATAAATAACATGAATATAAATAATAAATAAAGGATTTTATTAGAAACTAGATGTCACCAGCGAGCTTTGCTCCACGAATACACAATTTTTAATATTAAGGTCGTTTAAAGAGCATATATTGAAATTCAGAATTACTAATTTCAGAAGAATTTTTCCATAAAAAGAATTCTTATTTTGAACATTGGATTGTAATAACGCAGGAAATAAAAACTTTGAAGGTTGTTTCAACCAGAAAAATAGCTAAAAAAAATTAGAAGCCACGAAACTGCTGAAAATCTAACAACTTTTGAATCTTGGGGCATTGAATTCTGGATTATTACATAGAAATCTATAAAAATACCAGAAAATATTTCCAATCATACGAACTTTAAATAAAGTGAAATATTCTATTGAAAAACTGTTTTCTTAAAAATGTGGACAAACATACGATCTATAGAATTGAAACTTCTAGACTATCAAATTGTAGAAGTCTATAAATTTACTTTAAAAATATTAAAAATACTAGAAAACGCTGTTAAATCTTAACAACAGAAAAAAACATAACATGTACCAGAAATCTAGAGAACTTGAAAAAATCTGTTAGGAGATGTAGATGTAATTTTCCCATAAATCTATGAAATTGTTGAAAATCGATTAAAATTTGAATTTTGGATCATCACATTCTGAAAAACGTTTAACGATCTTCAGGAATACTAGAAATATATGCAAATACTTCATATTTCTGTGAAGTCTTGAAAATGTATGAAAAAATTAAAAAAAAAAAAAAAAACGAAAAAGTGATCTATGCTAGTACAATAAATGTAAAAAAATACTGAAGATTGCTATAAAATAAGAGATCACGAGCGGTCACGAGTGGTACCTAGTGTTCACTAGGGATCACACAACACGAGTAGCTACTATGACGTTTTTTATTTTTCAAAAAATCATAACTCAAAAAGTTCATTTTTGAAAAAATTCTTCTACATACCATTTTGAAGCTATTTGTCTGCTCTTTCAAGTAACGTTTTCAAATTCATGCTCAGGCTACAATTACAGAAGTTATTTAAAGTTGAAGCTACTACATACTTATCTGTAGTTTGAGCTACTACGTACTTATTAATAGTTTTAGCTACTATGATAGTGATTATTCTTAATTTTAGCTACTATCACGATTTTTATTTTTCAAAAATAATAACTGAAAAAGTTCATTTTTGAAAAAATTCTTATACTTACCATTTTTGAGCTATTTGTCTGCTCTTTCAAATGACATTTTCAAATTCATGCTCAGGCTATTATGACGCAGTTATTCAGAGTTTTAGCTAGATCTAGGTTTTTTAATTTTCAAAACATCATTACTCAAAAAGTTTATTTTTGAAAAAATTCTTATGCATACCATTTTGAAGCTATTCGTCTGCTCTTTTATATGACATCTTTAGATTTATGCTCAGGCTACTACGACAGCAGTTATTCAAAGTTTAAGCTATTACATACTTATTGGTAGTTAAAGCTGCTACGTGCTTATTAAAAGTTTTAGCTACTATGATAGTGGTTATTAGTAGATTCGGCTTCTATGATAATAGTTTTTTATAGTTCCAGCTATGATAGTGATTATTTTAAATTTCAGCCACTATGACGTTTTTTATTTTTCAAAAAATAATAACTCAATAAGTTCATTTTTGAAAAAACTCTTATACATACCATTTCGAAGCTATTTGTCTGCTCTTTCAAATGAAGTTTTCAAATTCATGCTCAGTCTACAATTACAGCAGTTATTCAAAGTTGAAGCTACTACATACTTATTGGTAGTTAAAGCTGCTAGGTACTTATTAAAAGTTTTAGCTACTATGATAGTGGTTATAAGTAGTTTCGGCTACTATGATAATAGTTAATAATAGTTCCAGCTACTATGATAGTGATTATTTTAAATTTCAGCTACTATGACGTTTTTTATTTTTCAAAAATAATAACTCAAAAAGTTCATTTTTGAAAAAATTCTTATACTTACCATTTTTGAGCTATTCGTCTGCTCTATCAAATGACGTTTCAAAATTCATGCTCAGGCTACAATTACAGCAGTTATTCAAAGTTGAAGCTACTTCATACTTATTGGTTGTTAAGACTACTTCATACTTATTGATAGTTAAAGCTACTACGTACTTATTAATAGTTTTAGCTACTATGATAGTGTTTATTAGTAGTTTCGGCTATTATGATCATAGTTATTAATAGTTCCAGCTACTATACTAGTAATTATTATAAATTTCAGCTACTACGACGATTCTTATTCTTCATAAAATAATAACTTAAAAAGTTCATTTTTGAAAAAATCTCTTTTAGATACCGTTTCGAAGCTATTTAACTGCTCTTTCAAATCACATTTTCAAATTCATGCTTAGGCTACAATCACAGCAGTTATTCAAAGTTGAAGCTACTACATACTTATTGGTAGTTAAAGCTGCTACGTGCTTATTAAAAGTTTTAGCTACTATGATGGTGGTTATTAGTAGTTTCGGCTACTATGATAATATTTTTTTATAGTTCCAGCTACTATGATAGTGATTATTTTAAATTTCAGCTACTATGACGTTTTTTATTTTTCAAAAAATAATAACTCAAAAAATTTATTTTTGAAAAAATTCTTCTACATATCATTTCGAAGCTATTTGTCTGTTGTTTCAAATGACATTTTCAAATTCTCGCTCAGGCTACTATGACAGCAATTATCTAAAGTTTGACCTACTACATAGTTCTTGGTAGTTTTAGCTACTGTGATAGTCGTTATAAGTAATTCCGGCTACTATAGTAATAGTTATTGGTAGTTCCAGCTTCTATGATAGTGATTATTCGAAATTTCAGCTACTATGAAGTTTTTTAATTTTCATAAAACTATAACTCAAAAAGTGTATTTTTGAAAAAATTTCGTATACAATAGTGGTCACGCGTGGTCACGAGCGATTTCAAGTTACGAGTGGTCACGAGGGTTCAGGATTGGTCACTGCTGTCACGAGTGTACCTAGTGTTCACTAGGGATATCACGACACGGGTAGTAACGAGTAGTCACGAGTCAAAAGTGTTCACGAGTATTTACGAGCGATCACATGTCACGAGTGGTCACGAGTGGTAACGCGCGGTCAGGAGGGGTCAGGATTGGTCACTAGCGGTCAGAGTGGTACATGGTGTTCACTAGGGATCACACGACACGAGTGGTAACGAGCAGTCACGAGTCAATCAAAAGTAGTCACGAGTGGTCACGTAATAAAATTTTATACCAGTAATCTATAAAACACAACAAAATTGTATACGTAGATGTAATTATTCCGAAAATATTTAAAATTACTAAAAATCGACCGAAACTTGAATTTTGTGAAATCGAATTCTAAATTTTAATATAGAAATCTACTAAAATAATATAAATATATAAAAAAATACTAAGAGACCCTTTGAATTCTAGTGCATACTAGAAAAATGTGAAAAATACTAGAAGTCATTAAATACCTTCTAAAAAAGTATGCGGGAATTATTTTATCAAAAGTGTATAAAAATTTTCATCCTTGAGCATATAATTATAGAAATTTTTATATAAGAAACCATAAAATCACCAGAATATTTATCAGATTGTAGTTATACATACTTGGAAGATACAAAAATAAAAGTATTGAAAATCTGTATAAATGCTACTGTTTGAATCGTCGAAATTTTCAATTCAATAGCATCGAATTCCAGGAATCTATAGATCGATCCATTGTTATACTATTTACTATAAATCTATAAAAATACCATAAGGCATAAAATACCACAAAATGTGATACATGATATACAATACGAAAATTCTAGAAATCAATGAAATACATCGAATCTGTGTAGATATTTTTTTTCTTGAAAATCTATAAAAATATAATATTTTAAATATTACGAATTTTTAGAACTTTGGTTTTTCGACAGCTTAATTGAAATACATAGTAATATCCAATAATCCTTAAGCTTTCATGAATAATGAAGAATTATGAAAAATTTTTAAATTATTAGAAGAAAAAAATAATAAGATTAGTAGCTTGAAATTACAAAAATCCAGTTCCATTGTATTAAATATGTACGTATATGAAAAATTTGCTATTTTTAGACTTTAAAAGTTGTATAGCTGTAAAATTCTGAGATTCAAAAAATTCAAAACTCATAATACCATAACCAAATCTTCGAAGATTTCAAGTAAAAGTTTTCATTATGAAAACCAGGAAGATCTTGCTTTTTGCAAATATTATCGATTGATAAAAGTAATTTTTGAATTCTAAAGTGAAAAACTACATTTTTTTTAAAAAAAGTGCTCACGTTTGAGCATTTTTTTTTTCAAAAAATCTAAAGGACGTTAATGAATATCAGGGTAGAGGCCAGAAAAAATGTAGGAGTCAAGACTCTCGTGTAAGTTATGCATTAAAAGAGATAAGAAATAAAGCAATGAGTGTTAGCATAAATTTCATTTGAAAATGTCACGTTTATTTATATGAATTGAATTTTCGACTTATATTGCAAGGACAACAATGAATTTATAAGGATGAGAAGATAGTCGATAAAAAAGTTTTTCAGCAATAACATCTTGCTCTCCCAAAAAATGTTTTTCGAAGACAGGAATTCAAACTCAAGATAAATATGATAAAACAGAAAAATGTAGATAAATTATTTATCAAAATATATCATTCTGACTGATGCTCGCTTTCCCAATTTAAATATTATAAACGTTAATTTTTAAAAACTGATTTAGAGCTATTTCTGCTCGTAAATGTTTTAAAACATTTAATTTGTGAGAAGTAATCTGTTCTGTTCGAGGATACTTGATTTTCATGATATGAGTGTCGTACCGAGAACTTTTAATGAAGGCCTGTTTCACCCTTTTAACGAATATTTCTACAGTTCCATTCGTTATCGCAGCAATCTAGAAAATGTTAAGTGCTGAATTACGAAATACGTAGAATATATATATATATATATAAGATTTTTACTGCAATATCTGAGAATTAGTTTTTGTAAGATTGTGAAATAAGAGTTGCCTTAAAAACTGATTTTATAAGACGATAATTAATTACTTTCACATTTTCTTTAATAGGATTCGGACGAGATTGAATTTGCCTTTTTTTTGCAACAAAGTCAGAATTTTAATTTAAGAGGCAAAGGGAATTTCATTATTCAGAATTTTTAAGCAAGGCGCTGTTCGTAAAAAACACTAAATAAAAATTACAGAATGACAGATTCCAAAATATGATTCAGAGTAAGTAGATTGCTCTGTTTCACTCATTCACTTTTTTTAAATTTTTTATTAAAAATTGAATCTCAATACGGAAAAGAAATGATAAAAAAAGTTCTGGCCAAATATATACCTCATAAAAATCGTCAACTTTCTTATACCAGTAAAAGAAATTACTATCATTCGATAATAATAAAAAATTTCTGTTTGACTACGTCATTTCGTAGTTAGGATCGAATAAAACAAATTTGTCGGACATCCCTTAAGGGCACCTTAGTTCCACCTTACATACATCTTCAATGAGAAATGTGGGAATATACACCCACTGAATGCTGGATTGGAATGATTTATTATTGACGCCTATATTCACAAAAAATTCTGTTTTGAACGACTGCCAAAATTTAGAAATTCTTCCGCAATACGAATTTGATACTCAATTTATTTAGACTGTATTTTAACGTCACGGTAAAAGCTGTGAGAGCGCAATAATCCCCAAGAGCATCCTCGTGTTTTAATAACTCTTCGCCCTAAAATGACAATCTCGAATCGATCCTAGGTACTGCACGAGCACTTTCATCGCTCTGTCCATGTCGCGTACATCATCAAACCGGAGAACTTTTGGCAGAAGCAGAGGACGTCGCTGGCCAAGCAAAAAAAGTACAACTTCGAGGTAAATGGGACGAAATCGATAGCGCTGAATAAGCATCGTTCCACTCGACGACGGCTTATTAGTGTTACACACAATAGCCCCGACCTTTGGCTATCGATATCTCGCTCGATAACGTTACGTCCCTTGTTTCATACTTGAAAACATTCGATGATATATAATCGTTCAAGAGTCTCTTCCCGAGCATTCAAGTAAACACAATTTCAGCCGTCGTAGAGTGTTTTTGCAAGTCGGATTCGCAGAGTAGAACTCGATCGATGAATTGTTTGTGGGCCATAGATAAACACGATTAATTTGGAGGCGTTGACGAAAGCAATCGACCCGTCGCAATTAACGGGCGATCTCGAAGGCACATTGCAATACGACCATGCCCAGTGGATCGACACGCGACTAGCTGTTGAGGACTTCACATGGCAAGCAGCTGATCTCCTCGACAGACTAGATGACCTCCAAGAGGACCTAAGCAGGAACGACTTCGCGGACGACGTCGGCGGCGCAAAACATGGCATCGATTTGCACAACGAAATGAAGAAGAAGATCATGAAGGTGCCGGTGGAAGAGGTCGAGGTCGTCGGGCAACGATTGTTACAACGATTCAACAATGGCAAGTTTAGGCTTTGAATTCATTTACATCACCGGAAATTTGGTTGCCAAGGCTTGAAAGGATGCCAAGTTTTGTGGTGCTGGAAGTACTGCAGTAAATATTGCGTAACGGTCTTGAACTTATTCTTCAGGCATTAATACGAATTGCGGGGAAAGCGGAAGTATCGAATCTGGAGCGAGCGGGGGTTCGGATCCCGATGGCAGGGCCTTGACAGCTTTGGTCGTTCAGCATCTAGACTCGGTACACGCGGCCCAACAGCACCTTCTGCAGTTGTGGCACATCAAGAAAATGAAGCTCGACCAGTGCTTTCAGCTCAGGCTATTCGAGCAAGACTGCGAAAAAATGTTCGACTGGATTTGCCACAACCGAGAGAGTTTTCTGCAGAATTATGTGGAAATCGGGAGGTCGTATCAGCTGGCCAAAACACTGCAGGTACGGGAATGAAGATATCATTTTTGTTCAGTTTGAGTGCAGGGATTTGTGTTGTATTTAGGAAGAACACAAGCATTTCACGATGAGCTCGATGAACGTGTACGTCAATATCAACAAGATCCTGACGATGGCGGGTAGGTTATTGGAGACGCAGCATTACGCGGCGGGGCATGTTCGGGCTGTTGCTGGTAGGCTTGATCGAGCTTGGAAAGAATTTGCAGCGGGATTGGACGAACGCACGGCGGTGCTCAATTTGAGCGTCGTTTTTCACCACAAAGCCGAGCAATATGTTGACAGCGTTGCCACTTGGAGTCAGGCTTGCGATTCGAGCAACGTGCCCAATGAGATCCCGGTTTTAGAATCTCACATCCGGCAGCATCAGACGCTGTATGAAGCAATGTGTCAGGCGTATACAGAGGTGAGGAGAATTTCCAGTGTTTTGTAGTTGTAGTAATGTGTCTGGATCATTTTTATTTTTTTTATTTAACACTTGTTGAAATTGTCGTTCTCGCCGAGAACATGACGTAAATATAACAAAAATGTGATTATCTACTGTGATATTTAAAATTAAGTTTATGTTATTTCATTTTTACACCTTTTACGTGGATTATGAGGTTTAAATTCTTTTTAAAAAAATATTGTTTTCGGGTTGCGATTTTTAAGTTTGCCCTGATGATGGCCTCATTATAGGCCGAATGCTTGGAAAGTAATAAAGTTGCAGTACTCGCACTATTTGTTAATGGGTATTTTTCCCCTAAAATTGGCTTCAAGCGACCGAAACAACAGATTATTAACTTTTTTTATACGTTTTTGGAACTTTTTTGATCTAGTTGAGTTTTCAGGTTTTTGAGACTTAAAGTGACCTTGACTTTTAACTGTAGGCAAGTTCTAATCATGAATTCCATTTTTTTATACTTTTGATCATTTTATGATATAATTCTGTTTTTATGGTAGGCTTGTTTAAAGTTATTGCGAGTAAAGAATTATGTATTTTTGCATTCTGAGCAATAACTGCAAGTTGAAAAAGCAAATTTAGTGAGCTTCATGATATGAAGAGATGAGATTTTTCAGTTGGATCCGAGTGAATTAAAAATGAAAAGTTTTTGGCCAAATGCATTTTTATGCTTTTTGGACGTTAATTTTTATGAGAATGGTTTATGACGATACATTCTGAGAGAATAATAATAATGTATTGTACTTTTACTATACCTATAGTAAAATGCTAATTTTTCGAAAATTTGATAACTCAGAATTCTCTTTGCACAATTTTTTAAGGTTGATGGTGTATTGATGTGTATTCATAGTGTAATATTGAGTCGTTTTGTAATTTGAAGAACAATTTATAAATATTATTTATAGTGTCGTGGCACCGTGAAACATCACGTCGCTTGTCCAGAATTTTTTTGAAGCTTCCCCTGATTTTGATCCAAACACTTTACTACGAAGTTTGATTATACCTTTTTAAGATTTCCTCGACTGTGTGAAGTGTCATTGTTTGTGAACTGTTTTCCTCTGTCATAAATTAGTGCAAAAATGTCAAAATACATATAAAAAAATACAATCAACAATGACGAAACTCAAAAATGAAATTCTCTAGATTCCAATCAATAAACAATGACATAATTTATACACTGTCTTCCTATCAATGATTCTAGGACAACTATGTCATTTTTAAGAACTATAATTTTTATTTTTTTAATTTGATATTGTACAGGTTTACAACGCGTACCAAGCGCTTTTAAGCGGCCTCGGCACCATGCTGCAAGTCTGCCACAGCGGCAGGGTCATCGCCAACAAAGAGGATCATGTAATAGAATTTACCTACGTACAAATCATTTGTTTCACGATCATATAGATTATCGGTGCCTGGGTCTGCTGCTGGAAACCAAACATTACTAATATCTAATTCTGATACGAGTAAAGGCAAAAAATGACAAAGATTTTACACGTTGAAAAGAAAAAGACGATGTCGTCAAAATATTGATGATCAAACTACAGTTGTATTTGACTGGAAAGACAGACGGTTTTGTGCATATTACAATTTGATTTTGAATTTTGAAGTATGATTATAACTGAATTCGATTGATGAACGTGCGGTATTCGTCATTTTAGGCCTCGATGATGAATTCATGAGATTTCTTTGATAAGGGTGAAGGTGTTAAAAAAACGAAAGAACTATTGTTTAGGTTCATAGTACCAGTAAGAAGCTTCTTTACCAACTGGACCACCTTGTCCAAGTCTGTAATCAACCTCAAGGGATCGATCACGCTACCAGAAAACATGTACGTCCATCCAAAAACACGCATGGCTTTGTTTGCACGTTTTCGCTTGTATCCTTTCCCCTTCCTTTGGCGAACAACTATGCGTAGGGCGCGGCTAAGCAACGTATGAGAAAATCAAAAGGGGGTACAGACAGAAATCGGAATTTACTGCTCACGTGAATCAAATGAAATTGCTATAAATTTGTTTTTTCTTGCCTTCAAGAGGTTCCTCCTGTTTTCTCAGTAAAGTTATATGATTGGGGGTACAAAATCAGGAGAAGAGGAAGAATAAATAAGTTCAAGTCTGCAAAACAGAACCTTATGCAAGAGAATTCGAATTTGCAGGGTATTAGAATACTTGGAGAGGAATGTAAAAGACCATTGTTTGGGGTTGCTATCTTCTGCGATGACTAAGTATTTCTTGATAGGATAAATCACAAAAATTAAAAGTTATGACAATATTGGATATTCTGTGACATTGTTTCGAGAGTGGTATACTTGATTTTTATTTTTTTTTCTTTGCATGGGATTTATGTACAATTAATTTCAAAATTATTCAAATAGCGTTTTTAAAATTTTTAGATGTTTAAAACTGTTTTTAGAATATTATTCAGGTTTTCAAATATTTTTACGTAAAATGAATTTTAAGAGATTTTCACCCAATGTTCCTTTTTTTTGAATTTCAATTGTTTACTCTAAAAAGTTAGGAAATGAGAAATTTCAAAAATGGAAATTTGAGATATTTTCCTTTTTTTTTTTTAATTTTTGGAGATTTTTACATGAAGACGTAAGAAAGAACGAATTGAAAATTAGTGGAAAATGAAATCTTTCATTCAAATAATTTCCTTTTTTTTTTTCAATTCAATACATGCCATATCAAAAAATTTATAAATAACAACTAAAGCATGATTCCGTTTTGAAATTCAGAGCGATTCAAAAACTTGAAAATATTCTGAACTCTGATCGTCCAATATTTATCAATATTTAATTTAAGATTTGGAATAGTTAGAAAGTTAGAAACGTGAAAAATCAAATAAGTTTCAAAATTCGTAGAAAAAGCTCTTAGCTTGATAATTTTAAAAATCTGAAAATCCGAAACTATTCGTTTTTAACAAACTCATATCATTAAATCTCAGGATTAGTGAAATTTTAAGATGTGACTTGTGAAAAATTCATTTATATTTTTATAGAAATAAATTAATCGAAAAAAAATCGTGAAATTTTAGTGAAAAAATTAATGAACTAAGAAAAATCTCAAAGTGAAACCGTAAAATTTTCAGAATGTCTTTTTTTCAATGATGTAAATTTTTAATCTTTTTATTTTTGAAATTTCAATCAATGTTCATTTAAACTGAATTATAATAATAATTTGAAAAGTGCTTGAAATATGAAAAAAATTTGAAAAATATGGAATAAAATTAGAGAATTTGTGCTCAAATTTCTAAGCTTCAAAATTCTGAACTAAATTTAAAAGAGAACAAAATTTATGAATTGAAAGTAAAATTTGTAATTTTTAAATGTTCTTCTTAATACTGTAAAATTTTTGAGTTGAGTGTGGGCAATACAAATTTTAAAGAATTTGCGTTTGCAAAACTTGACTTTCGACATTTCTTAAAACGCATTGAAAAATTTTAAAGATAGAATTTCAAAAATGAGAAATTTTTCAAACATTAGGGAATTGTCAGGACCAAAATCGGAAAACCCTGGATAACAAAAAAAATTTATAAATTACGAATTAGCAAAATAGAAAATTCAGTAATTGTACAAATTCTAGAAATTTTGAATTGAAATGTGTAGAAATGTTTAGGTTGAAAAATCAAAACAAGTACAAATCTCTTATAAATAAATCTTATTCTAAAATTCGTGATCAAAGTAAATTGATAAGCTGAAAAATACGACTGTTCGAAAATTCAGCATCGCCTGTAGGTAGTTGTTTTCCAAAGGCTTCTCTTATCCTCCGACATTTTTCTTTCCTTTCATCTATTTTTTTTGTCATCCATTGTCAGAAAATTCACAGCATTATTGACTTGTAAATATTTGTTGGTTTCCTGCACTTTCAGGTATCATTGCATTTGGATAAAAGCACATTTTTTTTGTTCAAGGAAAGATGTTTCTCGAAAGTTTCGTGTGAATTTTTGTTGTACGTAGTTTTTTGGGTTGCTACAGAATTCAGGAAAAAAAAGGTTTGTTTTTATAAAGAAAGAACGTGTGCATTTAAATTTTAGCGCATTCTTCATTCATTAAATATGAATTCGGTGTTGAGTTTCTCAACCAACTCAAACTTCTGTAAATTTATGGATAAAAATACTGAGTACTCTGAATCCCAAAAAACATTGACATAATTTTTTAATTTAGTTTCCGCAAAGAATCGTTCTGAAATTAAAATTACAAATAATAATAAGTCTATTTTATTCTTGGATCTTACATTTTAATCCAGGGTCCTGAGTTAGATACGAAAAATTTTCCCGAGGAAGATTTCATATACATATTTATGCCTGAGTTCAGTGGCAACTCTGTTTTTATTTCGAATTATGAAATAACAAAGGGTTCTGAATTAGAATCAAGACGGGCATTCGATTGATGGTCGTGGTGGAATGAGTGGTAATCCTGCAGCGGATTATAGTGCCGGCGCCTCACATGTACTCGCCGTCATTCACCAAATCCTGGGTCATCATAGAGCTTTAGAAGCTCGCTGGCACGCGAGAAAAATCAAACTTCATCAGAGACTGGCATTGAGGTGAAAATTAAATTTAAAAAAAATTTTAAGAATTCAATGTTATAAAATTAATTCTCAAATTTAATAATTAACTGAATGAATAAATAAACTCCATGACATTTCTCAAGAATAGTAACTTATAAACAAAATTTTCCCAAAGGAGAGGGAGGTTTTCAGAAAAAACTTCTTGAATATTTAAAAAATTTGTAAATCTTCACCTTCGTGTTTTTAATGTAGATATTAACATTCTTTAATATTGTTTCAATTGATCCATTTTCAAAAATAAAAATGTAGTAGTTTTTTTTTAGAGTTGTATATTTTTATATTGAAAAACATAATTTCGACCGAATATTGAGTAACCAAAAAAAGTATACAATAAGGTTGAATTTATTTGACTCAGGTTTTTCTTATTCACTTCGAAATTTGCCTTTATTTTATTTTTTCATATAGGAAAGTCAATAATGGAGTCAATTATTAAATTGTTCATTCATCATTTTTTTTACAGATTATTTCAGGAAGACGTTAAACAAGTGCTGGATTGGCTGACCAATCACGGCGAAGTATTCATTAGAAAAAATACCGGGGTTGGGCGAAATTTACAAAAAGCGCGCGTGTACCAAAAAAGCCACGAACACTTCGAAAATGTCGCTCAGGTAATGCTCCACTATTTTTCGTAACATGATATCATATTTTCTGGAGATTCAAGTTTTTTGAATTCTTATCGAAATTTTTCCTGAGTAATGAATATTTTTCAAGATTTATTTTTACTAATATTTCATCATTTCTCTCGCAGAAAAACGCTCTTTGCTTGCCCTTATAATATACAATTTTTCTCTGGAAAATAAATATTCTTCCTGGTTTTTTATCAAACATCTCGCGTAACTTCCATGAGGCATTAAAAAACAGCTGTATATTTTGAAATTGCTATGATTTTCATTCGAAAAAATCGATTCGAGTGAAAATTTTGCCCATCCCATCATATTGCAAAATAGCCTGAACCTTTAGAAAGAGATGTAAAAAATTTAGGTTCTTTATTTTTTATTTTACCACTCAAAATAATTACGAACACCTTTCATATACTTCGCAGGTTATATAAGACACTTGAATATTTGTTCCCAGAGCACTTTTTATTGCTTAGAGTTATGAATTTTTTATTATAAAAAAGAAATCATCTAATTACATTAATCATCTGGGGTCTTTGTTTGTATAAATGTAATCCTTTTTTACTGAGCTTTGTCAAGTATTTTTCATTTTTCGATTTAAATTTATTATTTAATCCTGAAAATACTATACTTGCTTCACTTTCGCTGAATTGTCTACTAAATAAATACATTATTCAATTTACAGTCGATTTTGTGAAATGTCTCATAATGTCCGGACATTTTGAAAAATCTTCACATCTTGAATTTTTTTTTAAGTGTCTACAAAAATGTCGAACAGAATCTGACGAATCTGATAAATTTTGTCTGGAGCTCAACATTTCTTTTCTTGCTTAAATAAAAAATTTCGTGTTTTTTTTTTTTTACAGAATACGTACACTAACGCTTCGAAATTGTTAACCGCGGCGGAAGAATTGGCGCATACCGGAGAATGCGCGCCCGACGAAATTTACGCTGTTGCTCAAGAACTCGAAGCTCATGTGAGCAGCTTTGCAGCGCGAGTGGAACAACGTCGGCGACGACTCGATCTTGCGGTTGTTTTTTACACACACGAAAAAGAGGTACACAACTATTTCGCGTTTTATAATCCTCAATCCTGAAAAAGGTGAACTCTCTTTAATCGAATAGGTGAAAAATTACTAATTTTGAGTGACGCGCGTTTCTATTTTTCAATAAGTGATTCTTCACTAACAAGAAGTAGTTGTCTAGATATATTTAGTAATTTTTCACTTATTAAAGTTAATTTTGACTAATCTTAAATAATGAAAAAAGCACTTACAAATAGTAAAAAATCTCTAGTCATTAGTGAAAAAAATTACCAATTGAAAAGGAGAAAAGTTTGTCAGTGACTTTTCATTAATTCAACCTGAGATAGAAAAATGTGATAAGAAATGGCTGGAAAAGGAGAATCGTCGATTCGAATTGCTTTACTTCATGACAGGTGACAAATAAAAAATTATTTTTTTTTTTAGTTGATCGGTTGGGTCGACGAACTCAGGCAAGAATTGTTACAAGATGAGGTTGCAGATAGTTTGGACACCGCGGAACGTTTACTGGAACAATGCGCTCAACATCGGGCTTCGTGTATCGAAGCGTGCTCTTCAACCATCGCTCAGGGCGAGGCTTTGCTCCAGGAATTGCGAGACTCTACCGAAGCCCCGGATACGACTGGATCGGTAAGAAAATCGAGTTCTACTATAACATATATGAAGTTATATAGTCATAATTCAAATATTCAAGAGCGTTGTAACTAAATTTTACATGGAGGGGCAAACTCCAATGTCAAAAGGGTCAATAGGTTAGATAACAAATATGTATACTCAAAAAAATTTGTAATAGAAGACATATGGTTTTTGTGTAAATATATTTTTATTAAATATGTTTCGATTTTTCTGTTTCTTCAAGATATCGGCAGTTGAAGCAGCGCTGGATAGATTATCAGGTTTGAGGCAAGAACTGGAGGATTTGTGGGCGACCAAGAAACTTCGCCTTGAGTTGTGCCTGAGGCTGAGGGTCTTTGAGAGGGACGCTTTGGAGGCAAGCGGACAGCTGGAAATGTGGGCGCAGGAGCTGCAGGGGCCACCCAGAGAAGGTTCCCCGGAACAGATGCTACGCGCGCACAATGACAGCGTCGCGCACATGCAAAACACCGCGTTCCAGGTTCTCCAGCAGGGACAGGAACTTGCTCAAGTACGTTGATTTTTCGTTCATCATTTTTTGAGTTTTCAGAAATCAGCATGGTAATTCTGTGAGAGTATTCCCTACGGAAAATCTTGTACACTGAAAGAAAGGATTAGTTAAATCAAATATAATATGATAACTATTAATAAACCGCGTACTTGGATATGGCGAAATAAATGTTAAGTTGAAGCAAACTTCTGTATATTAACAGCTACTATATGCGTATTTGCTATGAATATCAACGAAGTAATCACCATCAAGTAAATACCATGTTTATATGAACTCTTCGAAAAGGTATGGACAAAACTTGATATTTTAATAGTTACCATGTTGCTATTTGCAAGAAAATTTTAAATAACTTGGCTCAAGTTCGAAGTTGGTTGTTGGAAACTAAGATTGACCTAGGTTTTTTACTAAAAAAAAAAAAAAAAAAGAACTGACGAGTGTGTTGTGTGTACATAACACTAAGTGAATGTTTTTTCCTATTTCTCGGAATTCATTCCTAATTCTGTCAAGATTATAAATTTTTTTTCGACTAATCTGAGGCGCGCGCGCGCGCGAGTACCCGATGATCATCCATCCACGTAAAGGCGATAGTTACCACCGCTTGACTTAGGGAACTCGATGGACGATCTTAAATGCAACAGCTCCAGTGAACCCATCGACATTTATTTTTCTCAGGCCGAAAGATATATAAAAATTTGAGTGACTCGAAAAGTAATTAAACTCTAACTCCATAACATTGACGATGCTGGAAAGGCCACACTCCACGAGGGGAAGCTCCATTATTTTGTTAAACAGTGAAAATTTATTTATAAACTGGCACTCACAAGCTTGTCTGAGCTTGTTGATAATGTCAAAAATTTTCTACAACATTCGTCAAGTATCGGTATATTTACTGTAACTATATGAAACGGTTGTATATAAACAACATTAGTCAAGTATCAGTATATTAACTGTTACTATATAGAACAGTTGCATCAAATATAGACAGCTTATTTGTCATCATTTTTTAATTTAAAGCTGACATTGATTTCTTACGCCATTCAAGTTCAACACATATTTGATCTTAATGCACGTGAAGTTGGTTCAAGTAACTTCAGTCAAATATATGATATATTTGTCACAAATACTGCAGAATCTAAAAAATTAGTATGAACCATATAGTATCTTTATAACTAAGGTGTATATTACTAGCTGATAAATATTTGAGAAAACGACGCAACTATACGTGTATATTTGTATTGAACTTCCTGTTTTTTCAGTGTGATAGTCTGTGATTCGTGAATTACAAAACTATAACAATCGGCAGGGTAGATTCCAATTCTACCAGCTGATGATCTAAATCATTTCCACGCGCGGAATTTGGTCTCTAAAATTCCCTTCTGTATAAATTTGAATAATTACCAAAATCACATTGTTAGAGTTCAAGTTTGATATAAATCTTTCATAATTGTAATCACTGGAAGTACATTTAATTAGTAAGATTGTAGAAAAATATAAATTATACATTACGCGCTAAGAAATGATTGGGTTGATCAGTTGGTAGAATAGGGATCTACCCTGCCAGTTTTGTAATTCATGAATTACATACTAGTACAAGATTTCCTATAGGGTTCTACGTGTGAAAATTTCTTCCCATGAAATGGTTTTTTTAGATACTTTAATTTGCTGTATCTTTTTATATATGTTTTAATCTGTTTCAAGTATCTGAACAAATTAAATAGTTTTTAAATATTGTCAGGTCTCCTACATTCTATCTGTATAAAATTGCATAATAATAAAAATTTCGATTCTAAAATCATATTACTAGCGCTACCTTTTCCAAGGTTTTCGTCAGCAGGATTTTCCCGAGAAGTGTAGGAAGCCTGAACATAGTCAAAACCCATATTAAATCTCTTCAAATATATTTTTATTCACTTAGAATCACGATACAGCTATTTTAACGTGATAGAACACAAGATAAAGACGACTCGGAACCTACTGTAGCGCGAGAAAGACGCATACAATTAAAATCAATGAAGAAAAAATAGGACGAAATGAAAAAGTCTTCCAAGTCATCTTAAATCTATTCGTACCAACTCGAACCCATATTAACCTCTTTGTACCCAGTTTTGAGCCTCTAAGAATCAGTTTCAAACTTTTAAAACCTCTTCAGACCAGTGCAAACTTATAAGAACATGTTTCAATAGATCTGACTTAAAGTCCCTGTAAATGAAAGTCTGGACACGAGCATTTACGCCCGTGAGTTCAAGTGAGAACTCTCTATCCTGCTCAATCATGCTCTATTCTATGATGTCCTTTCTTCACCTCTCTTTTCGAACAGAAAACGGCAGCGCTGTGACGTCATAGATACAACCATACATTGGCAAACGTAAACCAATATGCCGCCATTTTATGTTCAACAATGGCGGCGCCTGGCTGCACCAGTCAAAAAGTTGACACGTCGTGTCCAGACTTTCATTTACAGGGACTTTAGATCCAACCTCTTTCCAACCTGCAAACATTTAAATTTCAACCTGTTGAAGGCCATAGTTAAAAAATTATTTTCTCCAGGTTCTCGACCAAGCAGGTGTCTGCATAATGGCGGATGGTCAGCACAGTGCGTCAGCCAGGGTGCAAGTTCTACTGGAATTCTTGTCAGAGCGCGAAATGGACGCGGAGGATCTTGCGGAAATGCGTCGCATCCGACTGGAGCAAAGCTCGCAGCTGGTGCAACTGCAGATGGACGCGGGCCAGGTTGCGTCGTGGATGCGCCAGGGCGAGGCGATGCTCCTGGCGTCGCTGCGAGTGCCTGAAAACCTGGCCGAGGCCGAGCAACTGCGCCACGAACACGAGCAGTTCCAGGTCGCCATCGAGAAGACTCACACATCCGCGGTGCAAGTGAAACATCGTGCCGACGCCCTCGTTAGCGCCAGTCACTACGACCCCAAGAGCATCCGCGAGGTCGCCGAGGACGTCACCAAAAGATGGCAGCAGCTCGTCACCTGCGCCGAGGAGAGACACAAGCTGGTTATGGCTAGCATCAATTTTTACAAAACTGCTGAACAGGTGGGTTTTTTTTCTATCGTACACTATTTTTACAACGATTTTGAAATTAATCTCCGGTATCTTACACTCGGAAGTTATCTCCTTTCAAAATGAAACGCCAGCCCTTTCATTTTAAAACGGTCGATGTTTGAAAGTGATAGGACCGTTTGACAGTGAAAAGGAATTTTTCTTTTAATGTAACATACATATGATGGAAAGCTACAAAAAACTACATCAAAGTAAGAAACTGTTTCAACCTAGTTAATCATAAAGAACGATTAGAATCAACACAAAGTTTTAATATTTAAATCATTTTCAACTGTAGAGCATCGAATTGTAGAAATCTACACGAAAATCTATAAAAATTCAGACTAGGGAATCTATGGAATTATATGCAAACACTGATGAAATATTAAACATCATAGGAATTCATAAAAATACTGCTCTCTGATAAATATGAACAATGACATTAGGTCTATGAAACTTTGAATTCTAGGGCATCGAATTTAAAAAAAAAGTGTATAGCAATCTATAGTGATACTGAAAAGCTTTAAATATTATTATACAACGCGATAAAATCTTATAAATAAATAAAACAAAAAAACAAGAAATCTATAAAACATCATAAATCAATATGAAGTCAATCTTCCCATGCATCTATACAGTTATTATAAATTGATCAAAATTTCAATTCTAAACCATCGATATCTTGAAATCTATACATAAAACTAGAAAAACACTTTTAATTCAATTTTTACAATTCACAAAATTTAATATTCTTTGATTTTTATGAATATTGAAAAATATTAAGGGAAATTACTGAAAATCTGCATAAAAGATAGGTACTGTTTTTCTAAAAAGTAAATGTAAATATTCAATTTCTTCAAAAGTTTCAATATTATTAGCATTAAATTCTAGAAATCTATCAATCCACAGTCATACTATGAATCCATAAAAATAAAAAAAGTTACTACAAAGTTTTACGAGTACCATACGAAAATATGAGAAATTCATTTAATACTTGAAATCTGTTAAAATTTTCTCAAATATTCATAGAAATATTTACATTTTTTAGAACTTTGACTCCTAGAGCATCTAATTCTAGAAAGCTGAATAGAAATCCATATAATAATATCAGAAAATCCTTCAAGTTATCAAATAACAAACAATTAAAAAAAATACCACAAGAATTAGAAAAAAAATCTGTACCTCAGACTTGAAAATCAGAAAAATAGAATTTCATTATTATACAAACATGAAAAATTTGATTCTAGATTCCAAAAGTTGTGTAACTTCAAAATCCCGAAATTCAGATAGATGAAAAATCGTTCTTCAGTAACTATATATTTTTAAAGATTTAAAATAATTAAATCTTTGAGGAAACATTTTTTTTTTTTTTCGAAAAATCCCTCCCGAAAATTTTTTCTGCTTACTTCTTTTTCAGTTTCCCTTGAAATAATATATAATCTTGAGTTTTGACAGCATCGATTTTTATGAACTTTACAATACACTCAGAGCAATTTCCGTTTAGGTTTGAAACGGAAAGAATTTCAAAGCTATCTCCTTTCAACATGAAACGCTAATCTTTCATTTTGAAATATTCGGTTTTTCAAAATGAAAGGACTTAGCCTTTGAAACACTAACGTGATAATATTTTGAAAAGGATCTCTCTTTCAACGTTCTCATTCCTTCTTTACGCCGCACTCTTTCTCCACCAATGTACTTCCTTTCGAAAAGTTTTTGAAACGGAATACCATTCAAATTTACTCAGGAGTTTTCTGAGTGTAATATACTATATTTTCTATAATTCCCTCGAGAATAATCCATTCCTTATATATTTTATACATCGAAAGTCGAAGTTTCTCAATCAGTGAGGAACAAAAACAAATAATACCTAAATTATGAATTGCTTCAAACTTACAAAGAAAGCGTACTCCATTTGCTTTTGACTATTTATCACTACACTTCACATCTCATCGATTTTCATTACTGCTTATTCACAAAACAGAAAAATTACACAATCACATTTTTTCCACTTCACGTATCCGCGTCTATTCACCGAAAAACATTGACTTTCGGTATTAAAAATGATTCTAAAATGATCCTTTTTTCTGCAAAAATTCTAGAAAAAGCAACATTCATGCCGTTTTAAAAAATCTGACACTCCATAAGCCATATACAAAAAAATTCCACGTAAACTTTCTTTAAATACGAACCCGAAAACCACTGATTCCAGGTTCGTTCGGTGCTGGACAGTCTTGAGCGCGAGTACAGACGAGACGAAGACTGGTGCGCCGGTGGGGAAAAGGGTACCCAGGTGCCCAACCTGGTGGGCAAGCACCAGGAACAGAAGGAAGCGTTTCTTAAGGCTTGCACCCTGGTGCGCCGTACGGCGGAGACGTTCCTGAAGTACACGAACCGGAGCTTGCAATTTCACAGCTACCAGGCCAGCAGTGCCGGCTCGGAGAACAAAGTCAAAAGTGAGGATCGATGACGATAAGAGAGCGCGATCTTTTCATCTCGCGCTTCCTCTTTCTTCTTTTCGCTCCTTTTTCACGTTGGCTTTTGTTTGCAGACATACTCGACGAGCTGCTGAGTAAGGAGAACAAGGTTTTGGAATATTGGACGCAGCGGAAGAAGCGATTGGATCAGTGCCACCAGTACGTGCTGTTCGAGCACAGCGCCAAACAGGCCCTCGAGTGGATCCGCGAAACCGGCGAATCGTACCTAGCCACGCACACGTACGTCGGCAAAAACCGTCTTGAGAATGAACAACTGCTTCAAGAGCACAACGAGTTCAAGGCCGCAGCTAAGGTGAGTTTATGTTTTCCTGGTTATTCCTTCGCAAACCATTTTTCCAACACCCATTTTTCTACTTAGGCACTGTAGAGTTTCTGAAATAATTGTGTGCTTCGAACATTGACACGCAGAGCATCGTTGATGTTGAAATTGATTGTGATTAGATGTGAAAATGTAAAATTGCGGAAAATTGAAGCATCACGAACGTGACTGCATATAAGATAATGACACACCATCCCCTGAAGAGGACCCTACACTAAGGGTTGAAACGTTGGGAAGAAAGAAACAATAAATGACTGGAAAATCGACAAAAAGTTGGTTCTTAATATCTGAAGTAATCTTTTTTAACACAGATTTTCTCGGAACATTAGTTTTTTGAATTTAAGTGAATTTATATAATTTATATCGATCAAGGTAAAGTCGGTCACTCGGGGTGAATCAATACAATCGACAATTTATTGTACTATATGATCCTTGCACGCATGTCGGGCGCGCCATTGCATTTTCATTTTTTCGTCGTTGCCCCCTGACAGTCAAACCATGACAAACACATAATTTGAAATCCCCGCACTTTTATGTGATGCGCACGCATTTTATCTTTATGTAACAGCCAACTTCAGGCAGAGATGAACATTTTCAGAAAGGATACTAGATACTGTGGCGCGCTATGCGCGTTGATTTAACATGTATTTTCTTCGCAAATAAAAACCAATTATTAGGTGAAGTTCAACCCTTGAAATTTGCACATGTTTCAAGCCACTTTCACGTGGTAATGACACTGTCATTTGAATGCGCCTAAGAAAAAAAAACAGTAACGATTTTGATTCATCTAAAAAAAAAAAAACAGGGTTTTCTATATTTTCAACATTCGCGAAAGAATTTAATATTTTTTTCATAGACTTTTTTCCTGTTTCAGAAATAGTTATTTATTAGAATCATGGCTTATTGCTAAATGTTGTTAAGTTCTTTCAAGTACTATGTATATACAATGTCATAAGGAAAAAAAAAGCACACAATAGAGATTCAAAGGTCAAGAGTCGAATTTTTCTTTAAAATGAACCAAATTGTAATAAAATTTCACTCGACAAAAAATTTGAATTCAAATGCTCCGGTCAACTTCAGGAAATTACATGTTCAAGATGGCCACATCCACCAGGACAATGGCCGCGCCCGTTGCGGTTGCTCCTTTTTCTCTTTAGGATAATTGCATTTCTAGCTTTCAGCTGGATATCACAGCTCTCTTCAGTAAACTATTAAACATAGAAAATCATACAAATATTGCCAACTTACAACGAAAATCGTAAATATCAATACAAAAATCATGAATACCTCATTATGTCTGAAGGACACGTCAATTATAGACAACATAATAGTCAGTCATTAGGAAGGAGTAATAATATTAAGGACCAATAATATCTCCTATAAATAACGATCAAAAAATCAGACCAAATAAACAAAACAATAAACAAAAAGGCTCAAAATATAAATACTTAGTTATGCAATGTGAAAAATCATGTCAAATTCAGAAATCGTCACTGTAAATCAGTCTGTCAAAATCATTGTATGTAGACTAGTTAATATGCAATTCATTCACATCCATGAAACTCACAGAAATCATAAGGAATTATATTTGGTAATCAATTACCTTGATTAACAAAATTACAGAGTAAAAAGAAAGGTGTATAAAATTTATATGAGTTTTATTACACTCCAAAATTATAATTACACAGATAATGCAATCATTTACATGTGAAAAATTTAGTTTCAGGGTCTATACTAAAAATTTTGTGTGGTTCAAAATTACAATAAAAATGATAGTAGATTGTTTTTATATGTGTTGGTGACTATTCCAAGGTAGTTTTTTGAAGAGAGTTTTTGACTTAGAAATTTTCGGGAAAATGTCTTGCTAAAAAACAATCTTTTGGAATAACGAATTTGGAAAAATGACTGATAATCAAGTTTATTTTTCCCTTCTTCTGGACTGATTTGGGAGAAGACAAAGAGTCTTTTGATTGTGGGTGATCGGAAGAACTGGAACTCTGGAATTTGTAGGGGGCCTTTTTTTAAAAATAGTGGGAACATTTTTGGTTAAACAGTACTTTGTACAGTTTGACTAGTTACGACAGTTTTTTTAACAGTTTGGGCATGGCCATTGAGAATTAATGGTTTGGACGGTACATATTAGAGTTTTGAACAATTTTTAAGTTTCGTGAAATTTTAAAGTTTCTAACCGTTTAGAAATTTGCATGGTAACATTTTACAGTAATTTTGATACTTGTTTTAACGTTCTCGAAGTAGTTTTGACGATTCCTAGCAATATCATCAGTTTATCATCAGTTTCTAATCCTAACATTCTCGATATTTCGTCTAACTAATTTTTAACAAAGTTTTTACTAGTTTATCCAGACACGATCTAGACTTAAAAATAATATACTTTTAAGAAGAATTTAATAAAATACTATAGATAGTATTAACTTTTATGAGTTTTAAAAATATTTGATTTCAAATGAACGTTTCTGTCGTTGATCATCATCATCATCAATGCCTGCATCATTCTGCTTCTGCGCAGCAGTGTTGATACTCATTTTTGAGAAACGTCGAAAAATGTCTTGTGGCATAGTATTTTTTGTATCAAGGGGCAGAAACGACTATTTTTGCGATTTCAAGATTTTGCGAACGAGCGAAGCGAGTGCGCAAATTGCACGAGTTAAAACACGAGTATGCGCCTTGATACGAACAATGCTTTTTTTATCGAGAAGATTAAACAATCGTTTTCGTTGTTTACGTGTAGAAACCTAAGGCCGCCTTTTCGAATTGATGAATTGGCCGTCCCTAAAAACTAACATGAAAATGGTGACCTCGCACTTTCACACCGTTGTTCACCCACGGTTCCGTGCTTTTTCATATTCGTAAATACAAAACATACGATTTTCCATGCGCTCAAAAACATCGTAGGGTTTCCACATGTAAACACGAAAACGCGCCTTTTAATGTTCGAGATACGAAAAACTCATTTCACTATAGTTTTAATAATCAAGAAACATTAGAAACCCTACAAAAAATCTTATAATATTGTATCTTGAAAAGAAAAAATTTTATTGCTATTTCAGGTTTTTATTATTTTATAAATCGTTTTTCTTACGTTTTTTTTTGTGCAACACAAACAAAGAGTGACGTAATATTACGTACTATCATACATTTTCGACAGTCACAAACAGTTCATAAGTTTTCACATATCTGACAATTTTTCGACAGTTTTTACAGCAGTTTGAACTCCTGCAATTTTTTGAAACATCAAGACATTGTGAATTTATTAAACTCACTGCAAAACAGAATTTTTTAAAGATTTTACAATCTTGCACGACATGGATATGGATAAAATTTTCAAAAAAGTACTTCCTTATTTGGTATGGTTTTTTTTAGTTATTTCATTATATTTTATTTAAAGACAATTTCAATAGATCGAGAAAAATCGGATTTTTTTTTGTATTTGTGTTTGTTTGTTTTTTTTTGTAAATTTTTTAATAATTTCGATTTGTTTGAATTTTCGCGAAGTTTTTTGGTTTTTGAAATCATTTTCGAATACTTAGACGTTTTATTGAAAAATTGCAAAACTGTACTCAAACTTCGGTATTTCCGTGGAAAAAATGTTGGAAGATAGAATTTGAAGTGAGTATTTTGAAACCTAAGATTCTCTGAGATTTTATGTTTTGAAATAGTTACGTTGTTCAAATTCTACTCCTTGTTTGAGTTTTTTTTTTATATTCCGTGGTCTGCAATAAAATAAACGTTTTTTAAAAAAATTCTTCGATTTACATAGTTTTTTGTATATTATCTGAAACAATAATTGACAAGTTTTTATGTTTTAATAAACGTTTTATAATCAAGAAAAAATATTAAAATGTAATAACAGATTTTTTTTAGTTCATAATATATTTAAAATTTCGAAATTATCTTACTTTTGACGTTACCATAGAAGTATTTCTGAGAATTCCACTTATTTTTGAAATTTAATCAAAGTTTCCAGGTTACGAGAATCAAAATATAAAATGTTTTAACAGTATTGTAAACTTTTTTCATAAAAGAATTGTTGTTGACATTTCATCAATATTTAAGAACACATAAAAAATTTTCTCCAACTACGTTTGAAACATGTTTCATTCAATTTTTGTAAAGATCGATGAAAGCTTCGAAACATCGTGAACCAACATTTTTTAGGTTTCTTCGTATTTATTAGAAATTTAAATATTGTTGATGTTTTCCAATTTATGCTTGTTTCTGAAAGTATTCATAAGACGCAGCTTCAAAAAAACTTCAAATTTAAGAGATTTATTGATTTAACAATTTCTATACATTGAAAATATATTTTTAAATAGTTCATCCATTTTGAAAAATTGTTCGAAAGTGTAACGAATACTAAAAAATGGATCACGATGAATAAAAAAAAATAAATTCACAAACTTGGTAAAATTTTACATACTTTCCAAGCATTCTTGATGACTTGGAATATTTTCAAGAATTCAATACAACGAAAACTGAAACGTATGAAATTCATGTCTGAGTTTATTTATTACCTTTCACGTGAAATTATCACTTGAAACTTTTTTCGTGTTTGTCTCTTTCACGATTTTAGTCATTTATTTAAAAGTTATTTTTAAAGTTATTGTGTTTCGTCCTCGTTTTCGAATTAAAAAAAAAATTATAATGTCGAGTTTTTATTCACATTTTATTATTGACTTCATTGCATGTTTCCATATTCAAATCGTAGAAAATAAAAAATATTTCTAACTTTTTATAATACCACACGACTACAATATTGAATATTATTACCATGACGCATTTTGGGTATACGAATGTTTTCATGAAAAGACGAAATCCCAAAATTGAATTCGAATTCAATAACTTTTGTATGTAATTTGATATATTAAATGTAAATTTTGTGTAAGATAATAATTTTTTTCGTTGTTTTTACTGGATTTTCATCTTAAACTTCCACGTACAAATTATGTGTTCACTTGACATTCCAAATTTTGTTTTTTACTTGAAATTCTTAACTACACAAAACCTAATATCATTGGCAAGCTCGTCGTTATAAAAATAACATACCATTAGGCTGTAAAATCCGACATTCATTTCTTACTCAATGATGAGCCCATTTGCCTTATTTTCATCTTACTATTCAAATGTCATTCTATAAAAATCTCGATTTCTAATATCGAATTAAAAATTCAGTAGTTTTTGCAAGTGATTTGTTCCATTCTGGATCAAATTTTTTCCAGTATGTATTTTAATTCTCTTACCAGACTTTGATCCAAAACCTCAAAGAATAAATTTACCTTCAATCCTGAATTTCGATGATTTCACATAGGGTAATCCACCATCTAACACTAAGTGTCAGCAATCTCATCATTGGAAAAATCCTATACTATTAGCCTGTAACACCCAACATTAGGTTACACTCGATGATGGGCGCATTTGCTTAATTCCCGTTTCAGGAAACTCGGGAAAAGGTCAAACTGCTGATTCAATTAGCGGACAATCTTGTGGAGAAAGGCCACGCGCACGCGACGACCATCAAGCAATCCGTGGCTGAGGTGGATCAGCGTTACAAAGACTTCAGCATGCGCATGGACTGTTACAAGGCGCAAATCGAAGACGATCTTGGAATACAATCGGACGACGGTCAAAAAGATTTCGCCATCGATCGCAATTCAGATCCTCTTCTCGAGGAGAAGATCAAGGGCAAAGACCTCAAGGAACTCAACGAAGAAAAACGACGTTCAGCGAGACGAAAAGAGTAATTTACAATAATTGTTCAGTCATTCATTTCCAAATCATGTACAAGTTTAGAAGAAGGTTAATCAATCTGTCTTCTGGCCTTGCTCGTGATTTCAGATTCATCATGGCAGAACTTTTGCAAACCGAAAGAACGTACGTGAAGGATCTGGAGACGTGCATTCGTTACTTTTTGGAAGAGACGAGGAATGGTAAAGGAAACGTTCCCCCGGGCTTGTTGAGTCACGAATCAACGATATTTGGCAACATGGAAGAAATTTATAAGTTTCACTGCGATGTGTTCTTGAAGGAACTGGAAAAATACGAAATGATGCCGGAAGATGTTGGGCACTGTTTCGTCACTTGGGTATGTCAGATTTTTAGGAACATTTTACGTATCGAAATTGAACGATGTTCAGTATTTGAGAAGGGTTGTGTTGTTTCATGAGTGAATAGCCTTTTGATGAATCCTATGTGTAACTGTATTGAATGGGCTCAGCCTTCGAATCGCGGTATACATATTTTTCTTTGCTTTGATGGGGAAAAAATCGATGTTTCCAGGCCACCAAATTCGATATGTACGTGATGTACTGCAAAAATAAACCGGAGAGCAACCAATTACTCGTCGCCCATGGCGGTAGCTGGTTCGAAGAGTTGCAGCGCAAACATCGTGTCGAGCATCCCATCGCCGCTTACCTCATCAAACCTGTGCAAAGAATCACCAAATACCAATTACTTCTCAAGGATCTTCAGGTAATTACTATCTTGAGGGGTTATCTTTGAGGGTGTTTGCACTGGGGTGATCCTGTGTACTCTTGATTTCTTTTTAAATTTCTCGAGGATGTGCTTGTTTAAAGGAAGGGTCCATGGGGTGATTCTGATTGGAAGGGTTATTAAAGATATTTTGAGATTTTTAGGATTTTATTTGTTTTGATGGTTTGAGTGGCTTTTTGTGTTTGAAAGATTTTTGGGAAGTTAGCGAGATGGTTGTATTATTTTGATTTTTTTAACAGATTTGGAAGTTTAGCAGTTATAAGTAGTTTTGACAGGATAATTATTTATGGCAGTTTGACAATTTTTGACAGATTTAGGAAAATCTTAGTTTTGACGATTTAAGTAATTTTTGAGTTTTGAGAAGTTTAGGGAAATTTAAAAGATTGTTAAACTACTTTGATTTTTTGAAAATATTCGGTAGTTTTTTTGACAGTTATAGTTGGTTTTGACAGTTTGTTTGTTTATGGAAGTATCTATATTTTCGGGAGTTCGAAGAAAATCTTAGATTTGATGATTTGGGTAGGTTTTTGACTTTTAAGAAGTTTAGGAAAATTGGAAAGTTAGTTGAATTATTTTGATTTTTCTAACAGATATAATTTTTTGACAGTTTAAGATATTTTTGACAGTGTAATTGTTTATGGCAGTTTGAAGAAAGTCTTAGTTTGCATTATTTGGATAGTTTTTTTTTGTTAATTTTTCGAAATCCAGGAAAATTGAAGGGATGGCTTAACTATTTCGATTTTGTAAATAGATATTGGAAGTTTTTGTGACAGTTTGAGATATTTTCAACAGTTGAATTACTTATGGTAGTTTTAAAATTTTCAAGGATTCTAGGAAAATTTAAGTTTTGATAATTTGGGTAGTTTTTCGAGTTTTAAAGAGATTTTCAAATTGGAGAGATAGTTAAACTATTTCAATTTTTTTAACAGATTTGGAAGCTTTTTCATAGTTTTCGACAGTTTTGACAGTTTGATTGTTTATGGTAGTTTTTAGATTTTCTACAATTTAAGACAAAGCTCAGTTTTGATGATTTTGGTAGTTTTTTGAGTTTTAAGAAGCCCAGGAAAATTAGAGAGATACTATTACGATTTTTTGAATAGATATTGGAAGTTTTTTTGACAGTTCTAGATAGTTTTGACTGTTGAATTGTTTATGGTAGTTCTGCAACTATTGACAGTTCTAGGAAGATTTTAGATGTGATGATTTGGGTAGTTTCTTGAATTTTCAAAAGGTTTGAAAAATTGAAGAGACTGTTTGAGTATTAATTTTTTGAACAAATTTTAAAGTTTTTTCATAGTTAAAGATGATTTTGATAATTTAATTCTTTATGGCAGATTTTCAGTTTTTGACAATTTGAGGAAAATTTAAGTTTTAATGATTTAGGTAGTTTTTAAAGTTTTAAGAATTTTAGGAGGATTGGGAAGATAGTTGAACTATTTCGAATTTTTTAACTGATTTGACAGTTTTTTGACAGTTTAACACTGTTTCTGGCAGTTTTAAGAAAACCTTTTTTTTTTAGTTTTAAGAAGTTCAGGAAAATTAGAGAGATAGTTCAACTACATATTTTCATTTTTTAATAGATATTGGAGGTTTTTTGACACTTTTAGATAGTTTTGACCCTTGAATTATTTATGGTAGTTTTACCATTTTGGGCAGTTCTAGGAAAATTTTAGTTTTGATGATTTGGATAGTTTTTTGAGTTTTAAAGGGGTTTTGAAAATTGGAGAAATAGTTAAACTACTCTGATTTTTTGACCAGATTTGGAAGTTTTTTGACAATTATAGATATTTTTGACAGTCTAACTGTTTATAAAATTTAAAAAATTTTGACACTTTGATAGCAGGTTCAAGAATTTTGATATTTTCTTACATTCTGAGGGCTTATAACAGTTTTCAGAGTTACGAACACATTTAAAATTTGGAACAGATTTTACGGTTAAACAGATTTTATAATCTTTTATCATTTCATAGTTTTTTGAAATTTTTTTATAGTTTCGACCATATTCACACAGTTTTGACTACTCTAATACCAGTACTGACAGTTTTTTTACAATTTTGATTATTTTTACAGTTTTAACAGATTCTAGATTTTATAACAGTTTATAAAGTTCCCCAACAGTTTTGACAGCTTATGGCAGTTTCAACATTTTCTAACATTTTCGAAATCTTATTACAGATTCAATGCAGTAGGTTACTTTCTTTAAAATTTTGCAACAATTTTAATACTGTAACAGATTTTTAACATTTTAATAGTTTTTAACAGTTTTTCGGCAATTTTTAATACGTTCAACCTTTTTTTGACAGTATTAGAAGTATTCTTTTCCAGTTTCGACATTTTTTGCAGTTTAGACAATTTTTAATGTTTTGACAGTGTTGACTGGTGTAAGAAATTGCAGCAGATTAGGAAGTTTATACCAATTTTTTTTTCAAACAATTCAGACAGTGTAACAGATTTTTACAAATTTAAGAAATAACAGCTATAATAATTTCTAACAAATCTCAAATCTTCACAGATTACATGGCGGTTTTCAGAAGTTTGACATTATCTAGTAGGTTCTAAGAGTTTATAAAATTTTTGAAAATCTCATAAATTTTCGAAATTTTTGAACAATTTTAGCACTCAACTACTATGACAGCATTTTTTGGTATAATTTTCAACATTTTTGCCAGTTTTTACCAATTTCGACCGTTTTATGACAGTTTTGAAGTTTAGACAGTCTCTTCATTCAAAACTGTTTTTACCTTTTTAACACTTATGACAATATCCGAAGTTTTAACAGTTTCAAAGGTTGATAATTATTTTAATAGTCCATAACAATTGTTTAAAGATGCTCGTAGTTTTAAGGCTACTCCAAATTTTCGACCGTTGAAACTGCCAGTGCATCAATTTTTTTTGTCTCGAAGAAACTTTATTTTATTTCTAATCCGTTCAAGAATAACATCTTCTCTTTATTGAACCCTGAGCAACTTGAC
The DNA here is from genome assembly GCA_028476575.1 of Platygaster robiniae. Classification (NCBI taxonomy): domain Eukaryota; kingdom Metazoa; phylum Arthropoda; class Insecta; order Hymenoptera; family Platygastridae; genus Platygaster; species Platygaster robiniae. The sequence continues at coordinate 47,979,645 of CM052019.1, read as the reverse complement.
TCATGAAACATAGTTTCGAGCAATAAAAAATGTTTCCTCTGAATTGAAATTTCAGACGTGCTGTCAAGAAGGCCAAGGGGAAATAAAGGACGGTCTCGAAGTAATGTTGAATGTCCCAAAGAAAGCAAACGACGCGTTGCACTTGAGTTTACTGGAGGGTTGCGACGTGAGATTAGACACTTTGGGCGATGTCGTTCTCCAAGACGCGTTCACGGTTTGGGACCCGAAACAGCTTATACGAAAGGGTCGGGATCGACATATTTTCTTGTTCGAGTTGTACCTTTTGTTCAGCAAAGAAGTCAAGGACTCATCAGGAAAGGTAAGTGATTTGTTATCAAGTTTCAACTTGAACTTTGCGACTAGTGAAAAAAAATTAGTGGTAATTATATTATTTCTTTGAGCCTTTTTCACTTTGTTTGGACCTTTTTTCGGAATAAATGTCTATTTTAGTTGATGATCATAATATTATTCAACGTAATATATGTATTCAAGTTTCATATACTGAATATGGATGGGCGATACATATCGATATATCGGAATATGAATATTTCTTTTTGATATGATATATCAGACTTTTGATATCGATATATTTATCAACCGATAGATTAATATTTTCGTTGCGATATTAAACGATATTACAACCTTTTTCTGTAAAAAAGAAAATTGAGAAGAAAATTTTCGTTTCCATGTTTTCTTTTAAACTTACGTATTCAGCATTCAAGTCAGTGATTTGTTTTAACATCAATTTTATTCTCCTTTTCAAAATTTTTGTTATTTTCAAAATATCGTATTGACATGGAGGGTAGTCTGTGTTTGTCAGTTTCAAAAATATAATTGCAGGAATTTTAATAGACATTAGATTCTTCCAGAACGATATTATCATGATTTTCTTATTATAAAGTTAGTATTCTTTAAAGCTTATATTATTAATACAACTCGCAACAATTTGTGTACTCATTCATCACAAATTTTTAAAATATTAGAAATTAATGAAGTAACTGTTCTATGAAGGATTTATGAATATACTTGCAGTCTATGAAACTTTAGATATTAGACCATTATATTCTAAAAATTCATATAGGAATCTACGAAAATCTTCGAATTTGATGGAAAATCTTATGTAATGAATACACAAAAATACTGAAAATTCCAATGTCATTATTTTGAAAATCTATTAAAATTCTAGAAATTCATAAAACTTTGATTTCTAGAGCTTTAATCTTAGAAGTGTATACGAAAATCTTAAAAATATGAAAAATCTGTGCATTTTCTTGAAACTCTTATAAAATTCAATAAATACAAAAAAGTTTGAAAAATACTGAAATTTCTTTGAGTAATTACTTGTCAATGCTGATAGAATTTTTTTCCGATATATATACAGAATTTGAAAATCAATGGAAATTTGATCCTGAGAGCATAATATTCTAGAAATCTATATATAAATCCATGAAAATACCATAAATCCGTTGTACAGCATATATCCTCAAAAAATATGCGGAAAATTGAAATATTTAAACTTCATATTCAAGTTAATTGAATTCTGGGGATCTGAAGAGAAATCAGAAAAAAACAGGGATTCCCACAACATTTTATAATTGCTGAAAATAGGTACTAGAAATTAAAAAAATACTTATCACCGAATGCTTATTCATTATTCCTAAAATCTATGAAAAGTTAAGAAATTATTGAAAATCTTCCAGGATATTTTACGAAATCCAATGTACAAAAGAAAGTTTGAAAAATACTGAAAATACTGAAATTTCATCAGAAATTGTAAATGCTGATTTAATTTTTCCGAAAAACTATACAGAATTAAGCAATCATGCAACTTTGATTTCTAGAGCATCAAATTTTAGAAGCATAAAAATTATATATAAACAATATATAAATTCATTAAATACTATAAAATCCTTTGAATAGTATAAATTTTTTAAAGAATATGCAAAATATTAAAAGTACTTAAAATCTATGAAATATCTCTGATAAATTAATCAGAAAAAATGGAATCTTTCAAATTTAGGACTTGAGCGCATCCACTCTAGGAATCAGAGGAATATCAAAAAAAGAAAAAAACCCGAAAATACTTCAACATTTTATAAGTACTAAAAATACAAGATATTTGAAAAAAAATTATGGAAATTATGAAAACTTTGGATTTCAGAAATCTAATAAAATAAGAAAAATCTGTAAATCTTATAGAAAATCTTACGAAATTCAATAAATGAAAAAATTCGAGAAATAATAAAATTTCTTCAGGTACTTTTAAATGCTGATGGAATTCGTTCGAAAATCTATACAGAATTTGGTAATCCATGAAAATTTGAATCCTAGAGCATCGAATTCGAGAAATCTTTACATAAGTCTATAAAAAATACCAGTAAATTCTTTGAAATGTATAAATCCTTCACAAAGGCCAAGTATTAAAAATACTTGAAATTTATGATATTTTCTGATAAATTAATCTAAAAAATAGAAATGTGTATTGCAAACTTTGAGTTCAATGAATCTGAAAAGATTAAAAAAAACTAGTGATTGTTACAATATTGCATATTACTAGCAAATACAAAAAAAAATTTTTTGAAAATTTCAGTAATATAGAATATACTAAAAATTCATAAAACTCCACCAACTAGAGAGTCGAAATTTAGAAAACAATGTTTCCTGAAACGTCTATATTCAAAAAAAGGTTTTTTTTATTCTGAAACACAAATTTCTAGAAGCCTAAATCATAGCAATCCTAAAAATACCTAAAATTTATAAAAATGCAAAAAATAAAAATTTTTTTACATAGGTGCGCATTATTAATTGAAAAATCAATGGAATTTTCAATAATCTCTTTTTGAATCCCTCATGAATTAAATCGTGTATATACATCTTCGTAAAAATCCATAGAAATACCAAAAAACCCTTCAAAGTATACATGTACTGAAAAATACTAAAATACTATAAATATATAAACTGTTTTCTGAAAAATCCATTAAATTCTTTGCGATACATCGGCATATCAATATTTTCTTCCCTATATATCGATATTGAATATCAGATGATTCCAATACATTGAATAAATCGACATTGATATTTTTCGTTTTTATTATCAACCAATAGTGCTATCAGTGGTAGTAAGAGAAATTACTATCTTGCCCCAGTAATAGCCTTCCCATTTTGACTTTTTTTTCTTTTTTTTTTTCTGACCTCAGGCAAAATACATCTACAAAAACCGGCTCATGACCTCGGAATTGGGTGTCACGGAGCACATCGAAGGCGACGAATGCAAGTTCGCAGTTTGGACTGGACGGGCGCCGACGAGTGACACCCGAGTTGTGTTGAGGGCGAGTTCCCTGGAGGCGAAACAGCTTTGGGTGAAACGCTTACGAGAAGTCATGCAAGAAACGTACTTTAGCTTGAGCATGCCCAAGAGTCCGGCCAAGAAGAGCTCGAGCCAACGTTCCAGCAGAGACCTTGAAGAATGCGCTTCCCTTGATGACAGCGTCGAAAATCTTGACAGAAATTCATTGGCTTCGTTCGGGTCCACCAACACCACAGATTCTGACAAGGTTAGTCTTATGAAATAAAAAATAATTTTTTACTAAAATGATAAGTTATGTGGTAAATTCATTCCTTATTTATGTGATTTTCAAAGATCTCCTGTATTATTCTAAAAATTCATCAAAATGGACATAAATCTTTTCAAACATTTTAAGTGACCTGAATATATTGTGTATTTTTTATATGATGGAAATCATTTTTTTAACTTTGGATTATTTTTCTATTTATATATAACACCGAGCTATCAGCTATAAACTTTTTTTATAGACCATGTTTTCATGCAATGGATATAGGTACACGTATTTTTTTCAATATTCTGGAGCGTGAATGTATTGCGTGCACACCCTCTGTCGACTTTGTCGTGCACGTTACAAATCGTTTCCAAACTATAACTGCACGAAACGCTGGGTGATTGTGAGCACTTTATGATTATATCTACGTATGTGCATTTGATCCTATCTTGTTCTGTTTACCTAGATTATGGTGCCTATGCAAAGTAAATTTTATGAACCTTTTTTTTTGAGATTGTATACTGCTACAACGTGAGTGTAGAATAAGATTTGTGATTTATCTAAATGCCAATATTTATTTCAAATTTTAAGTTGTAATTTATTCGATGCGTTACATGAAGTCAAAAGCTATGAATTTCATTGAAATTTTTGGGAATTATTGAATAGTATTTTTAAAAATGACTACTGAATGAAGTAAAATAATAAGTGATAATTTTTTGAATTCATGTCTAGAAACAGAGCAGTTTATTCAAAATGATCTAGTATTTTTGAAATATTTGTCGTCAAAATATGCATAATAAGGAAATACTACTTTTTTAAATCATACTTCATAAGAATTCTAACAGAAAAAGCGGGTGTTTATCGAAAAATATTGTACGAAGGGAATACGTAAGAATCGTGAACAATTTGAAAAAGTTTGTCTAAATACAGACATACAGTCGCCCTGGTTATAGCATCCATGAATTTCGCGAAGTTTCATGATTTTCTAACTCCAATACAGTTTCACCACCTTCCTTTAAGTACAAAAACACAAACATTTGGGCTGGTGAGTAAATAATCGGGGTGTCTATTCGATCAATGGAAACATTGGAAACTCGATACTTTTGTACTCGAATTCGTCTATTTTCAGAAGAGAATTTTCGAATTTTTCTTTTAAAATTGTTGAATTCTTATACCAGGATATTTGAGTGCATTTAAAGTATAATATTAGAGTAAATAATTTAAAACATGAAAACTTTTTTTCAAAAAAGTTTCATTTTAACATATTTGTTCTATTTAGAAGATTTTGAGCTTCCTATTTTAGAATTTTTCTATTTCGCCACTTCAACTTCAGGATTTCCTGTTTCTGACACTATAAGTAGACAATTTTTAAATGAAAGAATTTTAGAACATTGAGAAACAGAATATCTAATCTGAAAAACACAAAATTTACAACACTTAAAAGCCTAAACATGTAAATTTCCCAACATTTAAAACTCAAAAAATTCAAAACATATAAGACAAACATTTTTGGATTTCATCAACTTTAATTCCTATTATTACTCGAGTATTTTTTTAAACTAATAAGATCGGAATTTTTTCCGAATCATATGAATTTTCATCGCTTTTTGATGGCTACAAACAATTAACGGAGCATTGTAACACGAATAGGTCGTTTTCATTAGCATTGAGGTTACAATGAAATTGTTGTGAATTATGTATTGGTAATAATTGAATGCTTAAAAACTCTTGGAAAAGAGCTTGTAAAAAAATGTATGCTAGAAAAAAAATGAACTATTAAAAACTATACTACATAATATATAATTTTCAAGAAAATAAATAATTATATACTTTGGGAATTTATAATATATATATTTTGACGTAAATACTTGATAATATTGGGTAATTCACAAAGAACCATGCAGTTTTGACAGAAACATATAATTTAGAAGAATCACGATTTTGAACAAAAGGATGTTGAGATTTTAGATAAAGGATTCAATTTTAGGAAAAGACCTATTACAAAGATGATTTTCATTAGAGGAATTAAGGGATTATATACCTTTTTGTGCGGACGAATCGAGGATGGTTTGGAGTATCTTTTAAAGTATGTAGCAATAGTATTATGAGGCCAAAGTTATTGTTTTTTAATAGTGTATTGCCCCGTTGAAAAAACAAGTATTTGTTCATAAAAAATATCATCAATTGGCGGAATTATGGTCCTTTCCCCGAAACAACTTTTTTTTGAAGAGGCTTGCGGTGACCACGATGCAAGTCGAACAGGTCAAGTTAAATCAGAAAATCCAAAAAATTTCATTAGTCTAGGAATGTATCTAGTTCTTGAACGAGTGAAAAAATGAGTATAACGTTTTTTCTGTATGAAGCAAAGTTTTCCCCGAGATTTCGATTTTTTGAGCTCTGAAAATTGTATTAAAAAATTCTTATCTGCAAAATAAAAACTGTTCTATATAAAAGCGATCGTTCAAGAACTAGATATATTCCTACACTAATGAAATTTTTATATTCTGATATTACTTGACTTGTTCGACTTGCATCGTGGTCACCGCAAGCCTCTTCAAAAAAAAAGTTGTTTCGGGGAAAGGACCATAACTCCGCCAATTGTTGATATTTTTTTATGATGAAATACTTGTTTTTTCAAGTGAACAATACACTATCGAAAAACTGTAACTCTTGTGACATAGCATTATTGCCACATACCTTAAAAGTTATTCCAAACCATACCCAATTCGTCCGCACAAAAAGATATATAACCCCTTAAGAACAGAATAAATAGACAAGAGGATACGAAATTTTTGAGTTCGGTGTCTGATGAATTTCTTGAAAACGTAATATAGTCATCTCATTCGTTTTTTTTTTTTAATGGAGAAAAATTTATTACTTCTTCATTACATTAAGATTGTATTAAGTTTTTGACTAAGATATGAATTTTTGTTTTTGACGAAAGAACCTCTAATAATTTGTAAAGTGGCTTTTCATTATTGACATGAAATTAAGTGAAGTAATGAAGAAACAAAAGATTGAAATAAATTTAATTAATAATGATGATGTTTTTTGGAAAGTTTGTAATTTAAAAACATGAAATCGTAGTTCCTGATGAGCGTATAATAAAGACCGAAAGCTCGGATGATGTAGTTAGGTGGATGTTTTACTTTTATCTAATTTTACAATTTAATCGAAATTTGGATTGATTGTGTGAAAAAAATTGAGCTCTCTTTGAATAATTATAATATTGGATTTTGTATTTTGGAAATTTTAGGGGTTTAGATTAGATGTTTTGTATCCCAATATCTTTAACTTTCGTATGGTCTTTCGGAAAAACTGCTTTCGGAATTTGAGTCATTTAGAAAAATGACCAATCGGACATATGAATTCGAAAAAATGACATGTAACCATTCTATTCCTATTTTTGACCTTTAAAGTGTTCCTATTCCAAATCACAAACCTCTCTATTCCATTAATGAGTATTACAATTCTTTTACAACGATATCGATTTTTTTACAAGTGGCAAATGCAAAATGATCGGTTTAAGGATACTTGTTGTCGAAATGTTATTTCTTGCACATGTACTTGTAACTGTGAACCGAACGTCACTATTTTGACTTGAAAGTCAGTCTTAGCCAAGACGACGTAAGCTAATACAATAGTTTTTTTGGAATAGAGATTTATTATGGAATAATTTTAGTAAATAATACTCTAATATAAAACAAATTTGTCTATAAGACGTTTGTCGTATAGTAAGAAAATTTTTTTTCAATGAATTACTACTTCCTCTTTTCCTGATGACAAGAACTCAGACAGCCCCCTTTTTTTTGGGAGGGTAGGGCATGATAATTTTTGAGAATAAGAATAATTGATAACAAACCTTTCATTCCTGGATTCAAAGTTTCTAGAAAGCTCTGAACAGACTTTTTGAATGTTTTTAAATTCTATGATTGCGAAGAGAAAAAAAAATCATGGAAACAGTCCTTTCCTCTTTTCTTTACGTTCTCGTATCCCACAATATTAGACAGTATCACCCAATTTGACCTGAACCCTCTTTAACAAAAAAATACTCAAAATACAAACAATCCGAAAACTCCTGATTACCAAAATATGAAAAAAAAAAAGAAAAGAAAAAAAACGCACGCGCACGCGTCGGTTGAGACGCAACGTCGCGGGGGCGGTGGCGGTGTTCAATGCGGAGCCGCAATCTCCGGAATGATCAGTAGGGTCGCGAGCCTCGGCCGGGAGAAAAGCTCGGCCGCGAGCTTTTTTTCCTGTTTGACGAGATCCGCGCTGTTGGTCCTGTCCGTCGTCATGGCCGCGACTGCTGCACAATCGGCGCCGATCGCGTACCGCGCCTGAGGGCGAGGTCTCACCGGGATGACGTCACCGGCCGGGAAACCGGCGACGATCTACCAAAAAGCTCGGCGCAAGATCTCACTGCCCTGGTTCCGACAGGGCTCCGTGGCACCCCCGCATCCGGCCCTCGCACGACAGCACACCATCGACACGCCGGGCTCGTTTCAAGCCAAGCTCTTGCGCCAGCCCTCCCTTTCCCAGGTACTCCGGGATCCCGCCGGGGTCGTCATCGAAATTCGAGAAACTGAATGTTCCTGAAGTTCTGAACGTTTGAGAATGAATTGTGACAGGAAAAATTGTCTCCATTGGCTGCCATAGACGGAGCAGCAGATAGAGGGTCTTGGATGAAAATGGAAAACCAATTTTTAGAATTTTCGTGCCATTCATGAATGTATGGAACTTTAGGCTTATGTTTCTGAAGTTCCCAACTTTTGAGAATAAACTAGAACGAACAAAAATTGCTTTCATTAGCTGTATTTTTATAAATTAAATTTGGGTGATAGATAATTATTGACATTGAAGGAATTTTATCGAATGTTGTAACTTTGTTTTATGGTAATTTTGGGTTGGAGTATGAAACTAATTTTGACCGTTTTCGTTTATTTCTGATACGTTTGGAACTTCGGGTACGTAACTGAATATTTCAGAAGTTCCGGACGTTTGAGAATGAATTATGACAGAAAAAATTGTTTCCATTGGCTGCCATAGACGGAGCAGCAAATAGAAAGTCTTGGATGAAAATGGAAAACCAATTCTTAGCATTTTCGTGCCATTCATGAATGTTTAGAACTTCAGGCTTATGTTTCTGAAGTTCCCAACTTTTGAGAATAAACTAGAACAAACGAAAATTGCTTTCATTAGCTGTATTTTCGTAAGTTAAAGTTGGGTGATAAATAATTGAATTTTGATAACTTCGTTTTATAGTAATTTTAGGTTGGAGTATAAAACTGATTTTGACCATTTTCGTTTATTTCTGATAGGTTTGGAACTTTAGGTACGTAAATGAATGTTTCTGAAGTTCCGGACGTTTGAGAATGAAGTACAACAGAAAAAATTGTTTCCATTAGCTGCCATAGACAGATCAGATAGAGAGTCTTGGATGACAATGAAAACCAGATTTTAGCATTTTCGTTTCATTCATGAATGTTTGGAACTTCAAGCTTATGTTTCTAAAGTTCCCAACTTTTGAGAATAAACTAGAACAAACAAAAATTGCTTTCTTTAGCTGAATTTTTGTAAATTAAATATGGGTAATGAATAAGTATTGATATTTAAGGAATTTCATCGAATTTCGTTAACTTTGTTTTATGGTAATTTTGGGTGAAAGTATGAAACTTATTCTAACCGTTTTCGTTTATTTCTGATACGTTTGGAACTTCAGGTACATGACTGAATATTTCTGAATTTCTGAACGTTTAAGAATGAATTGTAACAGAAAAAATTGTTTCCATTAGCTGCCATAGATAGAGAAATAAATATTTATTGGTATGTAATGAATGTTATCGAACTTCACAAACTATTTTTCAATTTACTCGTGGATGGAAATGGAAAACCAATTTTTAGCGTTTTCGTTTCAATTACGAATGTTTGGAACTTCAGGCTTATGTTTCTGAAGTTCTTAACTTTTGAAAATAAAATTTAACGAAAAAAATTGCTTTCATTTGCAACTACGGATAGGGTAATAAATTATAATTTTTTTTAAGGAATCTGATCAAATGTTAATAACTTCGTTTTATGGTAATTGTTGGTGGGAGTAAAAAACTAATTTTGTCCGTTTTCGTTTATTTCTGATACTTTTTGGAACTTGAGGTACAAAACTGAATGTTCCTAAAGTTTCAAACGTTTTGAAAAAAAGGCTATAAAATAAATTATTTTCATTACTTCACATGGCTGAAGTAATCAATAATTATTTATATTTAACAAATATTATCCAATGTTACTAACTGTTTTTGACTTCGGTCCTGGATGTGAATGAAAAACCAATTTGTTTTCGTTTTCTTTCATTTCTTCAATGTTTGGAACTTCAGACATACTACTGAATGTTTCTGAAGTGCCAAACGTTTAAAAATTCACTATTGCATAAAAAAATTCGTTTTATCATCTATCATAGCTGGAGTAATAAATAATTATTGATATTTAAGGAATTTCATCAAATATTATTAACTTTTTTTACGGTCATCTTGAGTGGTAGCAGAAACATTTTTTTTTTCGTGTTAATTTTTTTCTTATACGTTTGAAACTTTAGTTATGTACGTAACTGAATGTTTCTGAAGTTCCTAACGTAAGAAAATAAACGACTACACAAAAATTGTTTGCATTAGCTGTCATAGCTGGGGCAATGAATAATTATTGATATTTAACGAATACTATACGGTTTTACTAACAATTTCGTACATAAATGGATAGAATAGAATAACTTAATGTTTTTGAAGTTCCGAACGTATAAAAATAAACTATAACAAAAAAATTTGGCTCCATTTGCTGTCATAGTTAGAGTAATTAATGGTTGTTGATAATATATAAATATTATTAAATAATTTTTTACTTCATTCTTAGATAAAAATGTAAAATAAATTTTTTCGTGTTCTTTTCCTTCTTAAACGTTTGAAACTTCAAGCATATAACGAAATGTTCCAGGAGTTTGGAAATAAACGACCACAAGAAATTGTTTCGATTTCCTCTCATAGGTAGAGTAATAAATAATGATTGATATTTATAAAATTTCATCCAATGTTGATAGCTGTTTTTCACGTTAATCTTGGATGGAAATGGAAAACTAATTTTTTTTCGTTACCATCTTAAATATTTGAAATTCAAAGTACAGAATTTAATGTTTTTGAGGGTTTAAATATTTGAAACAAAAATGTTAAGATTGTCTCTCATAGAGTAATTAATAATATTATTGATATTTAAAAATTTATTACACAATGTTATTAACTGTTTTTTACGTTAATCTGGGATCGAAATGGAAAATTTCTGTTTTCATTAAATTGTGGGTCTCATCTACAAAAACGGGCTCTAGAAATCAGTTAGATAACAGCTAAGGATCTCTTCAGATTTTATCTTGCTCACCCCAAAGCCTAAAGCCAATCTGAATCTAACCTGCAACCAAGTTGTACTTTGGGAATTTGTGAAAATGGAATAGTTACGTGATAAAAATTAAAATTGTTTTCTATCGTACTGAACATCTTTTGAGCAGAAAGTAGATTGTAAAAATAAAATGAGCAACACAAAAATTCAACGAAAAACAGTTCTATCACCCCAAATTGATATTTTTGTAAAAATTTAATTATGAATTAACGTTTGCATTCGAAAGGTTTGAATAACCAAAAACATTTTAGAATGAGCAGAGAAGTTTTAGGTAAATTATAAAATCAGAATAATATGGAGAATATTAGAATCATGGTTTCAATTGCTCTTGAAAATCATCCATATGTATAGCTTAACATTTTTACATGGTTCATTTTTCAACGGTAAAAATAAACGGCATTAGCATCATACGTTTATTCTTAACAATGGTTCCATTAATGATGTTTGAATGAAGATTCGGTATAAATAAATGTTTTTCATTTATTTCTAAATTTATAGCCATTTCTTCTCTTTTTCCGTGACTTTATCAAAACTTATCAAGTGATTAAAGGCTAATTTTATTTCCGTTAATATTTGCTTTCCAGAGAGCTCGAAAATCATCAAATTTATCAAATCGCAGTTATATTTATATCCAAGAAGAACTCTATTTTTAAAACATTCATAGCTAAAAATATTGCACTGTAGTTAATAACTCTAATACGATCTACAAAATTTGTTTGTTCAGGAAATTGAATGTTAAAGCACATCATGCTTTAGGGATACCAAACCTGAAACCCGGAAAGCGTCAAATTTCGTAGTTTCGATATAGCTGTCGCTAATGAAGTTTGAACTTGGATGAATTCAATTATCCTGAAGTTGATGAATTATGTACAAATATGCTTACATTACAATTAACGCGAGTACGTACTGTGTATACCAAAATATGCGAAACACGAAACACGTGATTGCAATTTTTTGTTCTGGTTATCTATATTGCAATTTATACGAGATATAATTTCGCTGCAGTTCCCGATTCAGTTGTTCCAATTAACACATTTTACAACTTTGTTGTGGAAGTTATTGTTGATTGCGAAACTGAAAATTTGACTATCGTGAATTTGATTGTTTTAAAATCTGTGAGGAAATGTTATTTATTCATTTGTACACAAAATATAGAAAACTTGTGAAAAAAATTGATGAAAATTTTTACGTTATCTTTATAAGGGTTGGATTACAATGGTAAAGTAATTTTTTTTGTAAAATTTAATAACTTTTAAAGAGACGTCAGTACATTTCAATTTCTGATTAGAATTACGGGAAATTTGGGTGATTTTTCCAAGAGATTTTAGTAATTTTAAACAATTTTTGGTCAATCATAATTATTTACCAATCTGGAAATGTGGAACTCTGAGGAAATTTTAAATTTTTATATGTCAGTAAAAATGATAGACTTCAGAAAAATTCTACTGGCACGTTGTTTCGCGTCTCTGATTCTCAATTAAGAAGATTTACTTCTATAACCTTTCGAAATCTTGAAATTAAGTGGCACGTGTTCTGATACAACACGCATATTGCCCTTCTTCCACCCTCCTTAATCTACCCACACGAGAATTACCCCAATTACCAGCTCCGCATAAGTGAAAACGAAACGACACCGTGACATGCATGTTTTCGCGAGCACCGTCTTTTGTTGATATTTTCCGAAATTTTGTTACTGATATTACGCAACATGAAAATTTTTATCCATTTCATTGTAAAACATCTTTAGGATACATGATAATAAAAACCAAGAGTTGAAGTTTATAAAGTTTGAATTAATATTTCGAAGTATACGAATTATAAGATTATTGTAAATGATTTGAAAGAACTGAATATTTCAAGAAAAAATTAAAATCTTGAAATTTTGCTCAAATACAACTAATATTAACTTGAAATAAAATTTGTTACATTTATGTATTTAAAATTTCGTTCAAGTTTTTTTTCCTTATATAATTTTAAAAATTATTTTAGGAAATGTCATGTGTGAAGACTTGACACGAAATGAGATTTTAAATAAAAAAATTAAAAAGAATGTAGACTTCGAATTTTTTTTCATTGTTGTATTTAATTTTCCAAGACTAGAAAATTTACATTTTTGAACTTTATGACCATAATACACTTACAATCGTTGACCTCAAAGTTTTATCATTTTTACACCTGAAGTTTTTATTTTGTATTTAGAAATCCGAAAAACTATTTGTTTTCTAAGTTTTCGATATTCCACTGTTGAGATATTTAAGATAAGACAAGTCGAATTTCTCATTGTCAGTTGTACAGTCAGTATTTTGAAGCTTACAAAATCGCATTTCTAAAATTTTGCAACTATCCCAAAGTTACGTAAGTACATATTTTTAAAATTGTTGGATTTCACAGAATTTTCATGCGAAAAACCCGATTATTCGATGCAAATCTTTCAAAATCTGGAAGTTTTATTTTGGTATTATAAAAAAAAGAGTTTGAAAATCTAGAGTAAGATCTGTCAATTTTTTGCCGTTCGGAAATTCGTCGAATAGATAGATACATTTATGTCTATGAAATGAGATAGAAATTTCATCGTGAAAAAATTTCAGTCGAAATCAATGTACTTGGAAAAATATAAATTCAAATTTGCGAATTTCAGCAATAATAGATATCAATCCTGGAAAACACAGAGATTGTTTATAAATCTCAGATTATCTTTATCTAAAACTTTCTACGTCTGAAAACAACGGTCACAAAAATATGAAAATTTCAAATTTGTAATTCAAAAATTCAAAATGAAAACAATAAAATTGTCGGATATTGAAACCAAAGTCCTGAAACAGAATTCCATGATTTCAAAAATCGTAGAAATTTCGTTTCTCACTACAACAAACTTTGATTTTCTTTTCTTCGGTTGATGCAAAAACTTTTTTAATTCCTCGCAAGTCTTTGTAAAACTTGAAAATATAAATATTTTAGAAATAGGAAAAAAATTTTTCTGCTTAGATCCTGAGTAAGGATGATCGATTATTAAAAAATTACTGATCGTGAGATAATTTATTATTCGAGCGCCCTAGAGCAAAATAAAAATGTAAAACAGTTATTAATAAAAGTCAAACCTTTTTTTTTCGAACAAAAATGAGGCCAAGAGAAATCTCGGGTAAAAAAAGGTAGATAAAGTTTCGAAGCCAAATTATTTATAACTTTGGTGCGAATCGCAATTTCCCTGAGGCATTTTATTATAATTTGCATTTTCGAATAATTTAAATTTTTTTTAAATTAAGGACTAGGTTACAATATTTGGAAATAAAATTTTCATGTTGTTCAATATTATATTTTCTTTTTTGCTATTGTTTGAAACTGATAAATGAACTATACGTCAAATTTTTCTAGTGTCGAGGTAAACCCACACCTAGATTATTTTTTGTTCAATTATTATACTTGTACTTGTTGTTGTTCCGATAGTCAAATATAATTTCTTCCCGACTTTGTTAAAAAAAGATTTAATGTACTTAGAAACCAGTTTGGTTGGCTCAAACAAACACTTGGTCGGTACATGACCAAACAAATATTTGGTTAGCTCGAATAAATTTTTGGTACGGTCAAACACATTATATTCAGTAGTCATAAATATTTGTTTGACTGAACCAAAATTTGCTAGAGTTTAATAAAATTCATTTGCATACACCAAACATTTGCTCGTGTCACCAAATTTTTTGTTGTTATATATTGATCAAACGTTTGTTTGAGTCAACCAAAACGGTTTCTGAGTGTGTCGTTCGGCAAACCCATAACAATTTTTACAATCAATTATTCCATTGAAGGAGCTCGTCCTAACATACTCCATACATATACGTATACACTCAAAAACTGTTTTGGTTGACTCAAACAAACGTTTGGTCGATATATAACCAAACAAAAATTTGGTTGACTCGAACAAATGTTTGGTACAGGCAAACAAATTTTGGTTCGATCAAACAAATATTTATGACTGCTGAATATAATGTGATTGTCTGTACGAAAAATATATTATGGCACACTAAAACTTGTTTGCTTAAACCAAAAATTTATTTTAGCTAACCAAATGTTTGTTTGGTCATATGTCGACCAAATGTTTGTTTGAGTCAACCAAAACGGTTTTTGAGTGTGTCGTTCGGCAAACCTATAACAATTTTTACAATTAATTATTCCACTGAAGGAGCTCGTCCTAACATACTCCATACATATACGTATACACTCAAAAACTGTTTTGGTTGACTCAAACAAACGTTTGGTCGATATATGACCAAACAAAAATTTGGTTGACTCGAACAAATGTTTGGTACAGGCAAACAAATTTTGGTTCGATCAAACAAATATTTATGACTGCTGAATATAATGTGATTGTTTGTACGAAAAATATATTATGACACACTAAAACTTGTTTGCTCAAACCAAAAATTTATTTGAGTAAACCAAATGTTTGTTTGAGCCAACAAAACTGGTTTTTGAGTGTACGTTGGAAGAGATCGACCCGAAGTATTGCATCTTCATCTCCACCTAAAGCGCCTACGGCTCTGACAGAAAACAATAGGCTCTACCATTTCCCTTTCTAGCAGCATAAAGTACTATTTCCTCGAATCCGAAGACCCGGGTACGTTGGAACCTCATCTGCAACGAAATGATCGACATTATCGACATGGGCCACCCCACCTAAGGCATCCGAAAATCGGGGAAATTCGCTGGCCTAAATAAACGCGAGCCTTCGGAGCGATGCCGCTCCAGCGATCCGCGATGTCAAAGACAGCTCTATCTCGGGAACGTGTATCGATTCCGGCGCGTGTGTCGCGGATGGTTGCCCGTCTGCAATGGTGGCCCCGCTTTGTCAGTTTTTCCCAGCTGTTTTATATATACGCCAGCGTCGATACTCGCCGATGATTTTTTTTCCCCTTCTAAAAATACCGATCTTGGGCGCTTTTGTTGCACCGCGATTTGCGATAATCGGATTTTTTTTTTCTTCTTTTCCGTTCTTTGTTTTTCCGCGCATTGGGAATTTTTGTCCGATGGTTCGAATGACGTCGGAGGGTTTTATTTTTGGTTTTTTTTTTCGTTTTGCAGACCGGGGTCGCGGAAATGACATGGGTCGTTGCGGACCATTTGGCAGCGGCCGGTACGAGGGAGTTGAGCGTGAGCAAGGGCCAGCAGGTCGAAGTTTTGGAGAACAACAGCGGTTCCGGGGGCGAGTGGACATTGGTGAGACTTAGCAGTGGTCCGGGTGAGCCACCCTTGGAGGGCCTGGTGCCCACGAGCGCCTTGAAGCAACCGCCAACGGCGTCTTGCAAGACGTCGCCCTCGAGGAAGGTGCAGGTTTCGGCTGCGGGAGCCAGCATTGCTCAACAGGCATCCGCGTCTGCCGAAGATTCCGGTAAGTGGAATCTTTTTTTTTTCTTGATAAGAGAGACTGGGGCTGTACTGAAAGTTCGGGTTGGTACAGTGTACACTGAACAAACTAGTTGGTTGAGGTAATCAGATTCTTGGTTGTTTCAACAAAATCACATGGTTGATATAGGCCCAACCATTTTTTTTGTTGCCCGTACGATTTTGACATGGTCCTTCATTATGGTTAGTAGCACTAAAATTACTTGGTTACGAATCATCAAAATAGCAAAGCTCATACTTCGCTACTTGGTTCTGTCGACAATTCTACTTGGTTGTCAAAAACATGTTATTACTTCAGTAATATTCACACATTCACCGATTTTTACCGAACAAAAAATTTCCGACAAAGCACAACGTGAAAAAACAAGAGGTTTACAGTTCACAGAGGTTCATGGCGCACCATGACGACCGTTCCTC
The DNA here is from genome assembly GCA_028476575.1 of Platygaster robiniae. Lineage (NCBI taxonomy): Eukaryota > Metazoa > Arthropoda > Insecta > Hymenoptera > Platygastridae > Platygaster > Platygaster robiniae. The sequence continues at coordinate 47,962,843 of CM052019.1, read as the reverse complement.
CCCCACACACTTCTGAGCGCATTAGTAAAAAAATTGTTCATTCAATTATGAACATGGTTGAGAGCACCATAACACACTGTTCTCAGAAACTTGTTACTTGGCTGCAACGACAAAGTTTGATGTCTCTGTCAAATTGTTCAAGTAACAGTAATTAACGTTGATAGAACTAAATAGTATATTGTGAGATCAATAAAACTTCTTTGTTACGAAGAATCATGATGTTTTTGTTAATTTAACCAGTCAAGTGGTTCTCTCAACTTAACAAGTGATTTTAGTTACCTGAACCAATGCATTTTTTTTCAGTGTAATAAAAATTGGTTCAGCGTACCGAATATTTTACTAGTAATTTTTGTTTAACTGAAACAAATTTTTTGGTTACTGTCATACTGTAGACTCAAAAATATATTTGCTTGCAAGCAATAAACTTTTGCTAAAGTTGATACAATTTCAGCTTTGACCGAAGTATACAATTTTTTTGAATTCAACTGAATTTCAATATAATACATTTTTGCTGTAGCAGATTTTTTTTTTAACAACTGTTTTATAAACAAAAAAACATTATGAAAAAAGTTTTTGCAAAAAAAAAAAAAAAAAAAAAAAACTTAAATTCTGGAGACGTCCGGATTAACCTACATAACCATTACCCTACCGAGGCTTGATATCAGAGGTACGAAATAAAAAGGTGTTCAATCTTCAAGAAAATACAAAGAAAAAAGAAAACATAATATTACATAGCCTGATAGTATTTAAGATAATTGTCAGAATACTTGATGAATAAATAATAATCATTTTGAATATAAATTGATAGTAATGTAAATAAATGTTTTAAGATATTTACTTTTAAAAATGACTTCTGTTGCCTCGTACATGAAATTTAGTAGACAAATTTTCAAATATAGTCTTTGAAAATTAAACTCATTTAAATAAAAAAGTTTAAATTGCTTTATTTTAAGAAAAGTCTATAAAAGATGTTCCAAATTTAGAAATTTTCTTGAAGATACAGTCAGGCATTCTTTTTACGGTAAATCTTGCAGTATATATGTACTAAATATTTATTTGGGAGAAGCAAATCGTAATCTACAGTGAACTCAACTATACCATATAAAAGAGAATAAGATATTTATTAAAGCATACTACAAATTTTTTGCGCAGACACAAAAATTGTTGACAGCGAAACAAAAAATTTGGTACAGACTAGCATTCCATATACGTCTAATCTTGCAGTATACTTAATATTTATCAGGGAGAAACAAATCGTATACTACAGCCAAGCAAAATTTATCTACTAAATATTTTTGCTACAGTGAAAAAACCCGAACTTTCAATGTGGAAGTTGAATTTTTTGATTGCATTTTTTTGAGGTGGTAAATATGGTTAGTCTATTAAAAACAATATCTTTTGAAAGACAGCCTGAAAAAGTGTTTACTTCCGATGAAGCTATTGCCCTTTTGGTTGATAACAATTTATCAAAAATTCAGTATTGTGGAATACGATCTGCAAGTCGTGATAAAGATTCCAAACTTTATCCATCGTATGATGAAATTGTTGCTGCTAAAAAAATTGTGCCCCCCCCCCCCCCCCGAATTTGATATATGTATAAATCTGAAACGAAAGCGCAAGTTCAATTGCAAGCTCATTTGAATATAACAATCGAACGCATACTTTTATCTCAGCCAAAAATTTTAGAAACTTTCATCAAACGAAGTTAATGATTTCAGTTTGATTTAGAAATGGGGTTGCAGATAATTTTTACAAGATTCATTTATTTCTTTGCAAATAACAGGGACATAAGAAAATTTAATCAAGCAATTTCATGTAATTTTGCAAATGATTTCATGTAGGTTGAAGATCACTGATTCGAAATTCAAAAAGTACGTTTTAGCAATTTGTGCATTCATATTCTTGGTATCACGTTCTAACTTCTCTACGTAAAATATTGATTCACGGTTATAAAACTCATTGCTGCCTTTTAGGGGAAATGTCAGAAGAAACGCAGGAATCTTGAAATAAAGTTATTTAAAAAAATTCATCAAGATTTCGCGCTGAAATGCAGTAGAAAAAAAACTGTGGAGGATGTTTTCGTACGTTTTTTTTATAAATCAGATCTTTTAATTTCTACAATGAGCATTGAAAACACGAGAAGAAAACCAAAACAACAATTGTTATCTGAAGTGATTTCTTTGTTCGATATAGATTTGAAATCTGACAGGTTGATAATTATGGGGATAATATAATAATTATGGGGGATAATATATTAATTATAGATATAATAATGGGGAACTTTCTGAATTGGGGACTCGAATAATTTTAAAAATTACCTAATTTTATTGCCCCAAAGAAACTCGATTCGAAAAACTGTTACTTGACTGCACATTCAGAAACGTAAATTTCGCATGTTATGAAAAGAAAAAATCAAACATTCAAATCGTCAACAAAAAGTTACGTTTTTACTTTATGACATTACTTATTGGCGAGTAGCAAGTTGTTCAGTAAAACACTTTGTGAAAGTACTTTTTGTCGATAGTCCTCTCAAAGCGTTATTCAAAGTGCTTTACAAACTTCAACTGTCGCTATAATTTGAGTTATACTTCACTGAAACGAGTAATTTTCTTAGAAAAGATTTTTAATTTCTTCGTCTTTTCAGGTGAACTCATAACAGTTTATTGTGAATATTATCATTTTCACAGAGTTTTTCAATACAAACTAGAATTCAAATTTTGAATTTTGATGTTAAGAAAAGTAGCGTTCAGAGATAAAAGATTTTGATGGAGTAAAACTTTAATTTTTTCGTATCTTCAAATTCAATCATGCAAGCTGCAGAGATTACAGAAAATTTCGTTGACTAAAATTGCTTCATGGCAACATTGTGAACAGAGAAATAGAATAATCGATTTTTCGACAAACGCAAATCTGTGGAATTCGTTAACAATCGTTTGTTCGAAATCTCGTTATGCTAAAACGAAACAAGACAGTAATTTTCCCAGAATGACATGCGAGACTGGACATAATTATCTGTTTGAAATCGTTAGTCTCTGCTTGGAAACAAAGTGGGTCAGCACTGAAAAAATAATGAATGTTCGGAAAATAGCTAAACAAGTGCTTTTAATATTAAAACACTGCTGCGGATCGTCAGACAATTTTTTCCTGTTTGTAAAATTCCACGTCTAAAAATATGCAATTTATTTTTACATCCTGGATAAATTCGAATTTATTTAAAAAATTGTAGTTTGCCTTATTTATCTTTATCGCCATTTCCACCAAATAATGGAGTTTTAAGTACACTACTCCATCCAATAATTTACAACGCATCGAGGAAGTTTTTTCCCGGAGCATCGAAAATCACTTCTTATCTAGCTCGTAAATCACAACTTGGTCCATTTACCCAGCATCGGAAATAACTACTAGCCATCATTCGTTTTTCGATAGGACCCGATAGAATCGCGTGGGTAGAAGTTGAAAAAGGTGGAAAAGCCCAGCTGAGAGACGAAAATAAGTACGAAAAAGTCCAGTAAATACCGGTGAGGAAGAAAATACATAAAACCCGATAAGTAGATATCCACGGATGTGGTCAGACGTGTCCTTCCAATTCAGCAGTGATTACAATCTCTCTTTGGTCAGCCGAAGAGAACGTTCCCTATCGCGCTAGTAGATAACCAAGGGTGGATCCAGTGTCGGGGGGGGGGGGGTGCCCTTAGAATCCGGAAAGAGATAGATGGTAAATGATTCCATTTAATTTTTTTAATGTACAAGAATAATTATTTCGATATTGGTCTTAGCCATTTGGAATCGATTTATTATTGTGAACGTTCTCATGCGTGTCGTCATTTGTTATTTTTTTGGGTTCCTGCAATATACAATAGGGGGGGGGGGGGTATAAAGGAACCTTTTCTGGATTTCGAAAGAAATCAACTCATTTAGCAAATATAGCAGAACAAATTTGGAAATGTAACGTGACATCCAAACTTAGATTTTTTATCTTGAAAGACGAAATTGTTGGCATTTGAGGAACATTTGAATTATTGAAAAATTTCAAACTACTTATTGTTGATTTATTTATTGTAAAAGAAACTGAAACATGGCACATAAAACGTTCAAAATAGTAGTTGTAAAATTAGGAAAACTTAGTAAATTCAACTTAGAAAACTTTAATAGTTCAGTAGGGAATTTGAATACAATATAAGTCTGTAATAATCTATTTTTTTTATAGATAAAATTTTGAGTAAAAAATTAGACTTTTTTTAAAAAGTTTCATTTTCATACGCAAGGAATTGGGTAACTAGCACGTCAACATAAAAAATACTGAATCTCTTATAATATCAAATTATTCTTTGTATTAAATTACACCTTGTAGATACACTTGTTCATTTGAATTTTATTCTATTATATATTATAAGATTTTATTATTTGATAATTTTATTAATTTTCGAACAGATGACATCTTTATACAATATCTTTTATTGAAAGATTTTTCATAGCATAATATATTTCAACATAACATAAAATATGTGAATTTTATAAGTTGATTTTTCAGTTTATAGTTTATTGTAATTGTAAACAGGGAAGAAGTACCATCAAAAAATAAAGATCGTGTATTTTCAAATTCAGAAAATCTAATAATTTCGACTCCACAATTCTAACTATTCCGGGTGAGTTCTGAGAATGAGGAACTTCTACGTTTATTTTTCGGCAAGTAACATTTTTTCAAAAGGTACACATTAAAGAAAAAAGGAAAAAAACGAACCTAAAAATCCGGAAGTTTCGATACTTCATATTTCAAAGGTTATTCAGTATGTTGCGTAATAATTTCGAAAGTAATAAAATCACTTAAAAAAAAAACTTATACATAAATGAATGAACTTTTAGACTGAAATAATACAAATCAAACTCCGAAAGAAATGGTTGTATTATATCTAGAAATATGAAGGAGAGATGTTTCCAATTTTTAATATGTACTAAACTGCACTTCGTGAAGTTTCAAGCTTAAAATTTTAGTTAAAAAATGCATGAAATTAATTTAAAATATAATTCATGGAAAAAATTAGCTCTGAAAGTTTACAATCCAAAGAATCGAACACTATAAAATTCTGGTGTTTAGGTGTAAATTTTATTACTTGAAGAAAATTGATATTTTTTTTTTTTTTTTAATGTTTGGAAAACTGCAAAACCCTATTATAAAATAACCATTCATTTAATTCAAATATTACATTCGCATACTTTCGAAAGTCAACATGTGAAACCTGGAAAATTTGACTCGAAAGTTGTCAAATTTTGAATTGGTGAGAATGAAAAAAAAAATCAGAATTTGTAGGCTAGGTAAATATTGTGGGTAGAAATTTGACCATTAAAATATTTTAGGACGAAAAACGTGTATTTTTGGGAAACCCCTCCCAAAAGTTGTTTCTATGTGAGTCTAATTCGGATAATCCAAATGAGATCTTGTTCAGGTCCTAATGATTTATTTTTTGAAGATATGAGGAACTTTCTTATTGATTTTTTCCTAATTTAAGGGACTCATGTATAATAGAAAATTTTAAACTTCAAATACTATGAAAAATATAGTAAGATTATCAGTTTTTGTATTGCATTTGTAACTTATCAATATGAAATTCAGGAATGAAATATAAGAGGAATAAGAGTTCAAACTTGTAAATAAATATAAGAATAAAAAAACATGAGTTTTAGAGTTAATTAATTTCAGAACCTAGAGATAAGAATCTAATAATCAAGCATTATAAAATCTAGGATTGCAGAGAATTAAGATTTTTATATCGTAAACAATATAATTTAAGAATACTAATTTCTATTTTAAATTATGGTAGTATTTTTAAATTTTCGATTTGTTTTCAAAATTTTTAAATATATGAAATAGAATTTCCAGATTTCAGACAATAGTATTCCGGATCTTTTATCTTATGAAAATTTTTGAAACCTTACTGTTAGAGTATGAAAATCCTAGTATGAAAATCATAGAATAGATAATAACGAACTTGAAAATTCTCCGATAGGAAAATTCAGGATCCCAGAATCCTGAATTCAATTTTTCGAACACTTCACTCAATGACCTCCCATACTGCAATATATCTGACCAACATCACCCCCTCTTCTACTTTCAAAACAATACCTGTTTCCACCCTGTAGGTAACAACTTTTCGAGGAAATCGTAGTTTCTTGTTCTTATTTAAGAAAATGGAAGAAAACGTATCAACGCGTTTCTAGAGTTTGTTCCTAATCAAAGTTGGAAAAGCTATTCGTCGAGGGTGAAAGACACGCGAATCGCGGAAACGGCATTTCCTCACACAATGAAATGCTTCTCCAATTAATTTCTGTTCTCTTCCTATTTCCTGCCACCGTCACTCGAGACCTGCATTCCATTTCTCCCTCGACTTGTTAATATACTCATCGCATTGCTTCCGATAGATCGATGACGCTGAAAAATTGAAGAGTCTTGAATTGAACGAACGGTTCGCTTCTTTTTTTCTCGAAACATATAAACGGATATATCATTATTCGAATTATTGCATATTTATCGCTTTGCCTTTGTCTATCATACTCTAGAGACGGCGAGTATCGAATTTTCTGAAAGTGGATTGGATCTTTTTCCTTATTTGAAGTGCAATAAGGAGTGAATGTAAAGTGGATTTAGGGGTGAAAAGCCTTACGAGTTTTCGAAAAATCAATGCTTCAAATCAATTTAAGTAACAGTGAAAATGAAGAGTTCTGGAGGCTTTTTATTTGATGATGTCGAATTCTCCATCATAGAATCATTCGATGACTGATGGAACTTTTGCTGAAAAATGGAGAAATGATTTAAACCTTTCGTTGTTCTTCTGAGAAAAAAGAGTTCTGATTGTCATTAGACAGATTGTTTTCAAATCGAGCGATGATCTGAGTTGACACGATGAAGATAAACGAGTTTTTCGGTGATTGTTGAAGAATAGTTCTTTCCTTAGCCGGCAAAAGGATTCATCTTGCGTCGAATCCTGCCCTCGTATACGCGTGTCCCGAGTCTGCACTCGATCAATACGCACCAAGCTGCGGCGAACGAGAGAAGCGTGTCCTTGACCAGTTCACAGCCTCCGTACGACCTATTCTACAAAGACCGGTTACTTTTTTCCTCCATTACAGCATTTCCCTTGCGGCTTTCGTGCCAAAAAACGATATCTCGAACACATAAATTCGTGGGAGTTTCGTCGGAAATGGAGCCAAAGTTTTCGCTTTCGCCGAAGCTTTCGCTGAAAATTCATGAGCTTTTTGATAGGGTATGAAGAACCGGAAAAGGATTGAGCTAACCTCAAAATTGGCACTTCGAGGATGAAAAAATCGATGCTTTGGAATGAGGATTACAAGGAGAAGTGTGTTTTTTTTGTTTTATGAAAACTTCTTGTCACTTTATTAATGAAGATATATTCGTCGGGGTTGGTGATAATTTCATTGACATTAAAATATCAAGTTCTTAAATTGACAAGAACTTTGCTTGTCTTGATGAATATATTTGGCTTCATAAAAGGACACTATAATTTTTATTGTAGTAGTGGAATTTTTTTTCATAAATATGTAATTTACTTTTCTGACATATTGTTGGTAATTCTGGAAGGGAATCTTTTTTGAGGGGAAAAGAGTATTTTTTGCAGAGTAATCACTTTATCATAGGAAATGTGTGATGTATTTTCTAATTCGAATATGTATGAAGATTTCACGAACATAATTATCAACAAATTATTATGGAACTGAGTGAGTCGAGGGATTTCTTGATTTAAGCAATATGAATTCTAAAATAGTTGGAAAATAAGATTTTTCGTTCTACAATTGTTTATTGAAGAAAGAACACTTTACTCAATGCTAATATCTTACTACAATGACAAAGAAATTCTTCTATTAGTAATTTTTAAATTGTGGTTTTGATGTACTTGAACTTTTCATTTGTGAAAAATTTCCAAATGTAAGTTTAAATTCATAAAAAATTGAGTTACTTCACGGATAACACATTTTTGATTAGAAAGTTTTGGAATCCTGAGTTTGGAGCTTTTCGACATTTGTATCTGAAATCAGACTAACTAGAATTGAAAGTTACTAAAAATTCCAAAACTCTAAATATCGATGAGTCTAATTTAAATATTTTCGAACCGATTTCTCATAAAATAATCAGTTTTTAATTTGTAATCACAAACTGTCAATTCACTGATATTTAAAACTCAAGAACTTCGTGATTTTCAAAATTCTTTGAATGTCGATTAACCTTTGAAATAGTTAAACATCGAAAATTTTAGAAAGTTCTGGAAGGCCTAGTTTAAAAATTAATGGTCTAACTTCCTAAATCAGTAAAATTTCAAAAATACTATAAATTACGAAAATATAATTTTTCATTCGTAACGACTCAAAATTTCTGAATTCACATATATTAGATTCCGAAAATCCGTTCATTTAAGTCTTCGTTATTTCATGATTTATAATATTTAGTACATGATTTTTGAAATCTCGAAACTTTATAATTGAGCGAATTTCTGACATTTCAAGTCCATTAAGCACGTTACAAAATCCATGTTTTCAATGGTTAAACTTTTTGTGATTTCGATTATAGATAAATCGAAATACGATAGTTTTTAGCACCTTTTTTCAAAAGTGTAAGATCTAAAAATAATACCAATATTGTAATAGCTGAAATCATAAAAATTATAAATATCAGTGAAAAATTTTCCATTAAAAATTGTGAAAATACTGAAATCTGAAATCTGAAATAATGAGAATTTTTTGAAATCTAACATTATGGTAAAGGGAAAATCCCTAAATTTCACTTATTCAAAAATATTGGATTCTGTGATTTTGATTCTTTTATATTGCCAAATAAAAACTTTTTAATTTAAATTTGCATTTGCCAGTTAAGATATCTATATTTTATAGAACTAATTGTATATTATCATGTTTAATTGATTATCATATGTATAATAATTACAATTGATAAAATTTTGGACAATTCTCTTTCTTACATAATAATAAATACATCATATATATTTTTTTATCTTCAATTCCCTGACTTTTTCATTTTTAAAATGAACTGAAAATGACGGAAAAATTTTGGGTGATTCAGTATTTTGTCAAATTTTTCAATTTTTGTTTTACGAATAGAAAAAATATGTGTCTGGAAGGCTCCATCATTATTTTCTCTAAAAGCGTTCATAAATTCATGAAGATTTGAAAAATGACAGCATTTCTAATTGTTAATCATACAAAAACTCTGAATAACCGGTATTCAAAAATTACTTCAAATTTTAAAATTGTTAACCAATTCGTAAACATGATTTTATGATGCGTACTCAACCCATTCTTTATATTACAAAATATTCCAACAACAATAATATTTTTTGCAGTTGATGACTAAAATTTGTTGACTCGGTCTCATTTGAATGAATATTGAGCCAATGTTAAGACTATTTTTCAATTTGTTTACTATAACTCATGTCAAATAAGAAAAATTTTTATTTGTTTTCTCCAACTTCTTATCTTTTTATGCACCATCCAGCAAAAAATTTTACACATCGAAAATTCAATAATTCGATTTCCTAGCGGAGTTTTTCCATCCCAGCCAAAAAGATATTACTTTTCGAAACGAATCTCTCGGTCGCATAACTCGCATATTCCCAGTTGCAAATTTTCAAATTTTCTTTTGCTCCTCGAAGCGGATTCCGAATTCGTTTTTACGCGGCACCTTCGTAATTTTCGATATATCTCTTCGTGAAAACGAGACCAGCAAGCTTTAACCGCATTCGCCCCGTTTTTTTATAATCGCGCGAGCGAATCAGAGGAAAAAATAACATCATTGCAAAATGGCATTTCGCCACAAATTGCATCTGTCTTCATTTCATTCCGGGGGAAAAGCGGCGTTAATACGAATTGTCGCGAGCGAACTGAGGGAACGGAAGTAATTGGGGGTGATTTACAACTTTCGAGAGAGCGGTTTCAAAGTTGATTGCTCGCGCTACGCGTTATTGAATCCGGGTGCTTTGTTTCTCGAGTGCACCATGTTAATCTTTTCCGTATTTTTAGGCGAGTCTTGTGTAAATGGGAAAACTGTCGATGTGCAAACGATGTCGATAATGTGATGAAAGCTGTATGAATTCCTGAACTTTGATATTTTTGGATTTTTTAGGAATTATAAAGTTTGTGAGTTTTTTCACTGTAATTATTTTGAAATCGATGTCTTTGCATTCGAAAGTTGCAGTATGTAAAAGTTTGTGTGAACATTTTTTCTATTATTTGGAATTTTGTCATGGATTCGATGAAAAGTATGTTATCTAAAGTTGAATTTTTAAAATAACTGCATCTATGTTGTTTATTCAATTTTAAATTTGATATCTTCATTTAAATTTTGTAATTTAAACCATATTCGAGAAGTTTGAAATTACTTATTTTACTTTATTCATGTGTACATAAAATTGACGATCTACTAACATGATAAGATGTGTAAGATTTGAAATTCTTGAAAAATTTTGTATTGGAGCTCTTCTAGATTTTTTCATGTGTTAATTTATTTTCAATACTTGAAACTCTGTTATCCTTATATTCATTGAATATGGATGATCGAAATCCAGCTTCAAAATTGATATTTTTCAATTAATTCTGTTACACCAAATTGCAGATCATGTGTAAAAATTTGATTTGTTATTCGGGATTCTAATGTGATCTTCAATAGAAAATCAGTCACCTTCACTCTTTTTAGAACTGGAATACTTAAAAATATATCCAAGCAATCTAAAATTTTAAAATAAATATGACTTTCTTAACCTTCTACTCATGATAAAATTGTCAATAAGTAACAATGTCGACAGTATGATAAACCTACAGGACTTCTCAAATTCAAAATATCTTTGAAACTGCCTATTGGGGATTTCAAAGTTTTTGAAGTTGAAGCTTTGTTCATTTTATTTGTTTAATTCCATTTCCTGTAGCCTATGTTCGCTGTTCCTTGCATTTTAATCATGAAGTATGTAAATTATGAAGTATGGACGGTTGAAATTATAATTTGAAATTAAAAATTCTGAGCATACTAAACTTCTGACTTTCTGATCATTACAATTGCAAATTTTATGTGATTATTCGGCATTCTAATTTGGGCCATATTGGGAAATCAGTCACTCAAACTTAAGTTCAAATGGATAGGTATACCTATATGTTTAGTAGAATTAGGTTTTTTATTTGTGTTAAAACTCGTATCATTTCTTATTTTATTTCATATTTTGAATTCAATGACAGTATTTTTGAATCATTATGGACGATAGTGATATTCGTGAAAAACTTGCAAACAAATAATGAAAATATGACCAAAAAACTGTGATATAGGGGTAAAACGAAAAAGTAAATAAAAAATGCACGATAATGTTTTCATTTTGTTACTTCTCAAACTTAAGAAAAATGTTGATTTGTCCATTTGAAAATTTAAAGTTTCATTTTATATATCAGAATTTGCGTAATTTTATTTTAGTTTTCTTTACATTTAAATCATGGACTAAATGAAATATATGAAATTATGAAAAATTATAATGTATTTGTCAATTATGATCTGTGTTTTTAAGTTTGCAAAAATATTCGAATTTCAGTTTTCAGAACATACGAATTGCAAATTTTCTGACAACAATCTTCCCTTTATCGATATTACGACTTGAGCTTCTATGAAAAATCGGAAAATTAGATATTTATTCCGTTATTTTTATTTGTTTATTTATTTTAAGTGTTTCTTGTAAAATTTCAGTCATTAGTCTACGTAAAAAAACATTCAGATTCCAAACATCTCAAAAATTTGTTCAGATTTTTTTCTCTCGACTTGTATTGTATTTTCTAAAAATATTTGGCTCCAGCAACCACTCATTTAGTAACATATGTTCTAACCAAAGTTTTGCGTATGACAATTAAATTTTTGGGTAGAAGAACTAAAGTTTTTACCATGACAACGAGTATCAAATTTATAAAATTTAAACTGTAGTTGACATAACCAGAACTCTGGTTGTCATATCTGAAATTTTGGTTGGTCAATTTTTGCTAATTTTTAACTATTGATTTTACAATTTTGATCAATAATTTTTACTGATCATAACTTACTTCATTTTACAGCAAATATATTTACTAATTGAAAAAGATGTGTTCATTTTAATTAATTATTTTTCTCTGATAATTCATGACTCGAACGGATACCTTATATTCAAAGTTAAAAAACTAATAATTCATTATCGAGGAATTACTTACTGTAAAAATTCCTTTTCGAAAAAGTAGAAAGTTTTCTTTGAAAAATTAGTCATTTTGTATTAACTCATCCTGAGGAAGATTACTATTCCCTTGCCCTCTATTTATAATCTCCGAAGGCTTGTGTTTCCTGTTGTTTTTACCATGCCTCCTTCATCTTTGCGACATCATTTGATAACGCTAATCCCCGGGAAAAGCCAATCATCGATCGATTTTCTGGAAATTACTCCGTCGTAAATTACGGCGCAGCGTTTAGTTTTATTGGCGGAAGGATGGCTTTAACGCCCGTGACACGTCCCAAGTCGATTATCGGGCAGAGGCATTCAAACAATGTCTCGGGTATTTCGATGGGAGCGAGACGTTTTTTTTATTCGCATAGTGAGTAGGGAAAAATTTCAACTCGATAAAATAGTAGTGGAAAAATGAAGCATTCGAAAAGTTTCAGGGATTTCGGTTATTTTTTAATTAATTATCCTGAAATCAAGTTTTTTGTGGAATTTATTGAGGTCATCTGATGTTATTTAAATTTTCTTTTTTCTTGCAAGTTGTTTGAGCTGTTTATATTTTATAGAAATACATTCTAGAAATCGGTTGAATGGTTCAGACGTTATGAATTTTTTTCTTCGAACGTGCAAAAAAGTTTGAGTGCTAATAACCTCTGGAAATTGTGATATTGAGGATTAATATTTACATATCAACTTGAGTATCGAGTACACTTCACAATCCACACAAAATTTTGAAATTCTATGATTTAGTTGAAATTTGGTCTAACGCTTGGTGTGGAACGAGTCCACTAGGATTTTTGTTTGACACCGAAAACAAATAAAGAGTTAAAGACTTTACCGATTTTTGCTATGGAATATGTTCAGCAGGTAAAAAATAGAATTTTGGGTAGTATACAATTTGAAGCTAAAATTCTCTAAGTGAACAAATCATATGAAAAATATTAGAATATTTGCCAATTTCACGATATTTAAGCTTGTCAATCAGGAAGTAGTTAACAGGTCTGAAAATTTGCAATAAGTTGTGCTTCATGAAGGATCGTTTAGATGAAAGAAATCCAAGTAATTTAGATTTTTGAAGTTTGTTTGAAAGAATGTACAACAAAATATTAAAAACAGCATACTGACTTTTCAAATATTGAGTTTGAAAATTCAAGTGATTCAAAATTGTCGTTTGGCTATGTGAAAAATAAAAAAATCATAAAAGTTTTCGTGCTGAATATAAATTAAAACGTGAAAATACGTAATAAATCAAATTTCATTTGAAAAATTGTGAAAATTGTTTGCAAATCAATTTTCAAGTACATATAAATGTATATTTCTAAATCTGTACAATATCGAAGTTGTAGTATATTGAGTATGCGAAGGGGAAAGTTTCTTTCTTTTTTTTTTTTTTTTTTTTTTTTTTTCATCTGGCTATTTAGTCACCCCATCTAAGCTATATTGAGAGTGCAGGTCATGGGGTCTCCATACATTTAATGGTCCCACACTTTTTTGACGACTTCCTAACCACCTTGCCCCTCTTTTTTATAATGTGTTAAAAACTCCTGTGACTCTTTCCGTCATATTTTATATCGTCAATTACATACATCACCTTATATATATACATAAGAAATAAGAAAAACTTTTTGTAAGAAAGCTGAGATTTTTTGTGCGTTTAGGACTTCCAAGAACTCAGAAAAATGTTTAAAAAAAAGGTCAGCATTAAAGGTTTTTTTATTCTGAAAGGAAAAACATTGCTGAAATTCGCAAATTAAGTATGCATAAAACTATTTGACTTATTCGTTCGAAAGATATACCCAGTTAATGATTTCAAAAATTAAATTTATCGAAAATCTCCTTTTCTTTAATCTTTTTTTGATTTTTTTATTCTTAGAAATATTTCATGAGGAAAATTTGGATTAAACTAGATTGAAAAAAATTTTATTACCTGAGCTATCCTTCCTGCATTTACATAAAAATTTCAAAGTTATAAACAACTATACTTTCACTTTCAAATTGACGAGTAATTGATAATCAAACACGAAGCAGGCATTATTTTCTCAGAAATTTATTGCATAAATTCTTCACCACGTAAATACCAAAAAAGTCGCCCCCCCCCCCCCCCAAAAAAAAAAAACGATAAATTTTTTCTTCTTATTCTGTTCTCTGAAAATTTGATTTGAATACTTAAATTCGTTGAAATTTTCAATGCTATAGAATGGTATTCTGGAAATTCATTGAGTGAACTGCAAAAATACTAGAAATCTATGAAAATATCAGAAAATACTACAAAATTTTATAAATATATATAATAAATAAATTCTATGAATCTACCAATACCTAAAATCTGTGCAGTTATTATTTTCTCAAAAATCGATACAAATATTTAAATTTTTGGAACTTTGACTCCTAGAGCATCAAATTCTAGAAAGCAGTATAGAAATCACAAATATTCTCAGAAAATCTTACAAGTTTTTAAAATACTGACGAAAAATGAAAAATACTAAAAGTTTATGAAAAAAAGAAGTAAAATCTTAACCTCAGTCACTTGAAAATCACGAAAATCGAATTCCATTATGTTAAAAACACTCTCTCAGTTTGGATTGGTAAAAACTACTAATTAATAGTAGAATTTCACTTATTGAAAAAGTGAAAAGGGAACAACTAAAATTTTAGTTGAAAAAAGCGAATAACCATCTTTAAACTTTAGTAGAAATCCACTACTACAGTAAGTAGGATTTGACTAGTCTTATTCATGCATTATAACTAAAAAATAAGTAGAGTTTAACTAATCAAAAATTCAATTTTTACTAATACTTTTGTAAATAGTTACTGTTCATAATAATAAATATCTACCACCGCAATTATTGATTATTTAAATAGCATTAAAATGCTTCTAGTACATTATTCTTTTATAGTAAAAAATCAAACGATAATAAAAGACATGTTTAAAAATTTGTTGAAATATTTATTCCTTGAAACATCCAGCTTTTAACAATGTTTTTTAGTAGAATTTAACTATTTTTTTCAGTCAACTTGTGGAATCCTACTTATTTATTAGTAGATTTTTGACTAGCTCTGACCTACTAACTAAATAAGTGAAAATTTCACTATATCGAACTGAGAGAGCATGTAAGAAAAATGTGCAACTCTAAGCTTTGAAAGTTGTAGAACTTATAAATCCCGGATTTAAAAAAATTAACAATCTTACTCTTCTAACCAGATTGTCAGTGGTTAAAATTATAGAATCTTAAAGAAAATATATGTTACTGACAATTTGCTAATAATCAGAGATTTGGACGTGAGTTATTAGCAAACTGTCAATAATATACTATTTTTTTAAATTCTACTGACGCCCATGTAATCAACCTGAACTAAGACTTATAGATAGTTAATTATTTAAAAAAAAAATTCAAATGTAATCATCAATCTGACTCTAACCAATTATAACTGTAATCGAAACGCTTACTGGATAAATTTCAAAAAAAAAAAAAAAATGTGTAACTTCTCGAATACTGCAAAAAATTGGGAAAAAATTGAAAAAATATATAATTTAATGTATCCGGTCTCGTGTCATATCTGATTCCCATTAAGTGGCGGCCTCCAACGAAGATGTTTAATAATATTTATAACCGCATCGCGTCCCCTAGATTTCGCAGTTCTACACGTATCGCGGCTGCGCGTGGACGCCAAGTTTTTCTCGCCTAGTGCGAAAAAAAAGTCCCGAAGAAGAGCGACGTCGTGAAACCCTCGCTTCTTCTTCTTCTTCTTATTTTTTTCACGTCGAGAAAAAGTGACAGTTTTATTCGACCACGATAAAGGATCGCTAAAGAGACATGTCGCATCGCCACCTCCCAAAATAAGCGTTTTTTGTTTCGAATGTCGACTGAAAATGTCTGCTGTCGCCTCGAGCTCCAAGAGAACAAGTCCCTTGACTCGGGTACCAGGTGATTTTTCCGCAAAAAGTGTCCTCCATGGGAAAAAAGTTAATTTTTCCCACGCTTGAAATTCTTTGACTACCTGTGGAAATTTAAAGTTTGGGGGAAGAGTTTTTTTTTTGTAAAATTTTTAACAATTTTAACTTGGTAACCGTCTGGTGGTGATTTTCCTACCCCACCCAAGTGGAGGAAAAAAAAAGAAGTTAACGAGTAAGAATTCGTCGTGGCTCTAAAGTGGATCGAATCGGTCCCTGGCCATCCGGAAATAGCGCGCGTGAAAACAACCGAATAATAACGGCACTAATAATAGTGATAATAATAAATCCCGCTTTATCGCGGCTTTGTCGCCCGAAATAATGTCGGAAAGGTCGGGCCGGAAATCGCGAGCGAAAAGCGAAGATTCAATGACTCACGGGCGCGTCGTTATCGGAAGTCTTTTATCATTCGGCTACGTCGCGGAAACGATTTCGTTTCTCGACGTCGCGAAAAAGAAACGTGTTACACGCCCGCTTCATTATATTTTTAGGCCGGTATTTTTGCTCGTTCCGATAGACGCGATTTTATTTTTTTTTTCCATCCGAAAAAAAAAGGTGTCACCGCGTTTTTTCTAATAAAGTCCGGGTGCTTGTTTACCGCGGTTCGATCGAGGGTTTTATCATAGGACGGCGCAAATATTGACTCGCGGAAACCACTTGTCATCGCGCAAAATGGTTTTATTGAAAGACGCGAAACGCTCGTTTTCGCTTCGTGATTGATGACGCCGTGAACGAGCGATTTACTTCGCGAGAGTGCGAAGCTAAATTACATTGTTTCGGGCCTTGGGAAGTAACGGGTTTTACGAGGGCCTCGGGTGTAGAATTGGTTTATTTCTTGACAAGTGTGGAAAGCGTGTAAAAGGCTTCTGATGGGCCCGGGAGTTAAGGCGCGAGTCGAAGGTGAGAGTTGTAATTTGATGAGTGAAGAAAAAGTCGAGGGGCCACACAGTGGGCCAGAATCTCAAAAACCTGGTCAAAAATCGAAGGTCTAATCAAAGCTTAACAAAACAATTTAAATAAGGGTTTTCGAAGTCACTGATTACGAATCTGACATCGAGTTTTCTAAAAACAAAATGGCGGATACTTCTATGAAAAATGTAATGACTAGTAACATATTAGTATACAAATACTAGTAACATATTGAAACTCTCAAAAACAAAATTATCGATTCAAAATGACAGATTCATTAAAAAACGAACCCCTCGTGCATGGGAAATGAGCTTTGAGAGTATGTGAGGTCTCCTGATATTGAATCTGATGTCAAAAGACCACAAAAAATATATGTTTTGTGGCCTCAACAGTTTTTGCAAATTTTTCACAATTTTAAAGTTTTTCACATTTTTCAGTAGCAAAAATTTATGTGCATTGCCCAAAAGCAAAATTGTGGATTTAAAATGGGATATCACTTTCAAAAAATTTTATAGATTCTGTGTAGATTTCAAATCTTGAGTGTTTTTCGAATTAATTTTGACAATGCCGAATCGAATTTTTTAAAAATTTGAATTTGTGAATGCAGTTTTTCGCGGTCACTAAAAAAATCCATAAAAAACTGTTCCTTGAACATTATTCTGGAACTTCGAAGTTCTGTATAGTAAAAGCAATAAGTTTTAAGTGGAAGGATATTTCGCTGATACAGCAAAATACTTGCAATTAATTTTTATCAATTATTCTATCATTATCATGTATAATAATTATTCTACTTGTTTAAAAATTGATCTATTTATGCAGATGTTTATCAAACATACGTGGTATTTCGTTATTGTATTCCTTTTTTTTATGAATTATTGTACAGTTCATTAAATATTGTACGATTCATTCACTGTCGTAAGAATCATCACTTACACTTTCATCACTTAAATCACCCGAAATTTCACTCAATGATTCTACAACTGAAGGTGGGATCAACAAATGCAAGGCAGACGGAGAAAGTGGTTTTTCTCTTTTGACTAGAGGTTATCGCAAATTTGTGATTAATAGATCTGAAGCACCAAGAAGTCTATGGAGTACATCTTCTAAATTTTTTGTCTGGCGGAATTTTTGAGCAAAATCTTCTCGGAAGCACTTTATATATTTATTACACGATTCTTGCGTTTCAATAAGAAATTCGATATCAGAGTCGTATCTGCAGCCATCTGCAGGTACTTTTTTTTAGTTTTTAAAAAGAATCTTGATAGAACACTGCAGAACAATACACTTTCAACCATAGTAAAAAGTAATATTTCACTACTCATCGAGGTGCATTATTCTACACTTTTGACAATAATTATAAATAGATACGCAAACGATTTTCACTTTTTAAATGTATTCCAGTATTACACATTAGTTAAAGCTACAAAACTTGTTTTAAGAATTTAAATTGATGCGTAAGTCTGTATTGAACACATTTTATTCCTACAAACGTTTGAGGCACTTTTGGAAGTTGGTAGTTGTCAATTTTGCACAATGTTGCAGAGTTAATTTTCTGCTACAAAATTTTAGACTAGAACCCTAAAGAACACTAATTGACACAAAAAAGGCTAAAGTAAACACATACTTTTTTTTACTTTTGGCCAAGTTTTTGGGATTTTGGCCCACTGTGGGCCATCCACTCGAAAATCGATTCCAACTGAGTGGCTCGTTTCTCATTGATTTTGATTCAATATATTTGGAGCCTAATTCCGAAACTTGTACACTGTTTATTCGGCTGATTCCGAATCAGTACAAGCTTGAATCACTCAGATTCGCTCGAGTACGATCAGAGTTTGAATTGATTTCAAGCATAAAGAATCATTGATTTCCAGAGTGGATGGCCCCTCAGAAAAATTTGTGTAAACTGGTGGAGGATGGAATTTCGTCTGAGTTTTGTGGGGTACGAGCATGGGAATAATGAGGATTTTCCCTTTAAATGAGAAAATATTCATTTGCGTGTTTTATCAAGTTCATGTAATGAATTGTTCATGATTGTTTTGTGGTCAAGGAAATTTTCTACGATGTGGTAGATAAAAAATGAATTTGGAAATATTTTTAAACTCGAATTTGTGAAAGAGATGGAAAATAATTGTGATGATAGAACAGTTTTTTATTATTGTTGGAATGAATATTGTCTTGTTACATCTGAGAAGTTTAGGAAATTATATAGTTAAAATTTTTTTCAGTTTTTGGCGTGTCATATGAATAAGAATCTTTGAAACAATTCACGTAAAGCTGTTGTTTCAGAGAAGAACTTGAACAACAAAGAACTTTAACTACTTGAATTTCACAGAATGAATGTTAAAAACTGATAAAATCGAATTCACGAGAAACAATATTAACTTGACAGTACCTTACGAAAAATGATAAGAATATACAATCATCTTTCAATTAGGAAAATTTACCGAGACTTGCAAAAATTTAAAAATCCTGGGTTAAAATGCGAGTCCATAGGTTGAGAACATAAAGTGAATTATCTATAACATTTCAAATAAAGGAAATGAGTTGATTTCTCATAAATGTCATTTTGGAAACCGAAAAAAAAATTGGAGCATTCTGAAACTCATTTTGTTTATCGCTATTCACAATGTCTACAAAAGATATTTTAAGAGCAATATAACTTTAATGGTAAGGTATAATAAATTACCTGGCTACACGGCGCAGTCACATTTTACTTGTCATTTTGTTTAAATTCGTTAGTCCTGTTTTATGATATATAAAAAAACTGGGGTATATCGAATCCTCTTTTAAATAGTTTCAGACTTATTTGTTATATTTTAATTTTTCAATCAATATAAAAGAGTATAAGTTATTTCTTGATAATTTATGTTTCACTATTTTCAATGTTTAGAGCATATTTTTTTTAAACAATGTCACTCTGATTGTTACGTATAATTCTTTGCTACGAAGTGCAGTTAATTTGATACATAATCATTTTTTTTTATGTGTAATTTGATTTAAATAAAAAAGTTTTTCATTTTGATATAAAAAAATACTAGGGTTAATCAAACTTCCTCCAAAATGAGCTTTCTTCAGATTTATTAATTAAATTTTTGTTGAATGATTCAACATAGTTTGTATACAAAGTTTATCAACGATACGGAAAAAACACGAAAATTGTAAAAAGAGGGTTCATATTCTGCTAATGAATTTAATTCTTCTTGGAATGAACAACGAACTTCAACAACTGAAAAAAATTTTCAATAAATCTTCAACACTTGGTAATACAAATTTTTAACCATTTCTATAGCTTACAAAACTTCAGAAGTAATTTATTAACAAATAAAAGTTTGCAGCCTGTCGAAAAATTCAATTGTTTCATTCAATGAATATTCAAGTAATTTTCAATTTCTCATGCGGATGTTGCAATACACTTTTTGATTTTTATAATTTTTTCAACATAAGAGTTGAGATATCCAATTACTTTGGAAATTTAAAAAGAAAAACCTACAACGTGATAACAAGAAATCAATCAACTAGAATTTGTCCAAATTTTTTATGAAAATAATTGCATTAAATTAAAATAACTGCATTCTCATTCTCATAATTTGAAAATTTTTCCTAGGTTCTCAGAAAATAACTTGAAATATGTATTTTGCTAGTCCATCATATTTTAGATTATTTATGAACAAACAATGTTCTACTATAGGTACTAATATTTTTTTTTCTATTGCATGGTATTTATCACTGGCATACGTGTTAAATCGTACATTGTGTTTCAAGTTTCAATAAGAAGATATTTTTCACGAGCTTGAATTTTCATTGTCAAAAATGTCATTAATTTTGAAAAAAATTGTTTTAGGAGTTATTTACATAAATGTGCCAATGATATTCTTAGACTAGTACATTTAACTGGAATAAATAAACATGTCGAATAATATTTATCAGAGAATATACTCATTATACCTCATCTTTAACAATATACATAACTCTATGTAAGTATATTACATTTACTAAAGTTTTTCATGAATATCCCAGAAAATTTATGAAATTCAAGAAACACTTATTATCGATTTTCAGCAACACTTTTATGTGAAAAATTTCCAAGATTATTTATGAAAGTTAGTACAAAAATTTTTAACAGTTTATCCAATGAGCAAAGCGAGAGACTTCTCAAACTTTTTTTTGCTTAAGAAGGCGAATTTTTGATTTGTCTACTTTTTTTGTCTCCTGGATTCCAAACAGTATGGGTTATACTAACATACGTGTATATTGAATTTGATAAAATTTTCTGTGAAAATCCTAGAAAGTGAATAAACTTCAAGTTACACGTAACATCAATTTTTAATATCACGTTTATGTCAAAAAATTCCAAGATCGTTTATTAAAATTATTGCAAAAATTTTTAACAGTGTAAGCAATGAGCGCAGCGAGGGACTTCACACATGTTTTTGCTCAACATGGCGAATTTTTAATGATTTTTTTTTTGTTTCTTTTTTCATACTGAGTCGTTACCAGCATACATTATACTAACATACTACTATATTAAATTTAATAAACTATTTCATACAAATACCACAAAGTTTATGAAATTTGAATGACTATGATTCATTTAAAATACCACGTTTGTGTAAAAAAAGTTCCAAAATTGTTTGTTTAAAGTAATTCATAAATTTTTATCAATGTAGTTAATAAGGGAAGTAAGGGACTTCTCAAGCATTTTTTCGCTAAAAATGCGACTTTTTTTATTCATTTTCTTTTTGCGCCTTTTTTTATACCTGCAGAGCTTCAACGGTATAACATTATAGTAACATACAAGTATATTCAATTTAATAAACCTTTTCATGAAAATCCCAGGAAGTTTTTGAAATTCAAATGACACTTGCTATTCATCATTAGTAACACGTTTATGTCATAGACTTTCAAAATTATTGAATGATATTAAAAACAAATTCCTGACAGTTTAACTAATAAGCGAAGCCAGGGACTTCTTGAACATTTTTTTGGCGTATTTATAATTTATTTGCTTTTTTTTTTTCTTTTTATATACTGAATCTTGAACAGTGATCATAAAACTGACTGACCATGAAAATTCCAAAAAGCAAATAACACGTTGATGTAAAAAACTTCCACGATCTTTTATTAAAATTATTGGAAAAAAAATCTAACAGTGTAGCTAATGAGCGAAGCGAGGGAATTTAAAAATTTTTTTGCTTAGGAGGGCCCATTTTTTATTAATTTACTTTTTTTTCGTTTTACTTGACGCGAGAGCGTTCATTCGTCTGGGGTATCCGAATTCCTGGGGTGTGTGAGATTTCTTATCGGACTTTTATTAAAAGCACTGGGAGTCAATGTCGTTGTCAATGCCGACACGTCCGGCGTCGCGCCATAGAAGGCCCGCGGCGTGCGGAAAGATTGGCCGATTCGGCTGACGATGATTAATCGCGCCGACTCGCTATTTATACTCGCGATGAAGTTTCCCGCTTTTCCAGCCGGGGAAAGGGGGCACCGACAGGGAGGTAATCGTCCACTTGACGGAAACAAATTGCGTTTGTACAGGGATTGGTTTTTCCTCGATTCCGCTTCGCGCAAGCGGATTTCTACTCGTGCGAAGTGGGGGTTTTTCATCTACATGGGAACACGAGAGTTTTGGTTGCTGCGATTTTTTATTTGTTTTTGATAAATTTTCCGAGTCATGGGAAATGGATGTATGCTGCAATGATTAGAACTACGTGAGCTGAAAAGTAGAAGAAACTTGTTCTGAAAGTCAGTGACTAGTGTGGAAAAGAGAAATATTGGGTGTTGGTTATTGCAGAAAATTTCTTTGAGAATTTTCGAAATGGAGCTATTTCTAGTGTGTGAGTTTTTTTTTTTTTTAACATGATTATGTGTTGAGTTTGAGTAATTAAGATTTTCAGTCGTGTAAAATTAAATATGAGGTTTTTTCATTATCACGTAGCTTTCGGAAACAGGAAGTTTTTTTTATTTTGAAATTAAAGATCTGCGACTATTTTCGTAGAAACTCCAAACTATCGGAGTTACTGCCAAGTACATTAAATTAACGCGTGATGTTGTAACCTCATGTACTTAATTGTCCACGCCCTGTTTTGCGGAAAATTTTAGGGTTCTATCAAATTTTGAAAATTGTTTGGAGACTTGAAGATTTTTTTGCAAGTTCATGGGAATTTTTGATTCCTTGGAAATTCTCTAACAGTGTAAAAATTGTGCAATTGTCTGGGAAATACAACACTTTTTACAGTTTTCGTCAATTTTTTTTTTGCATAACATTCTAAGAATCAAAAGTTTCAACAAATTTTAGACGTATGAAATTTTTTTATATTCCAATCTCTTTAAAACGTATAAAAAATTTTTGGTGTCCCTCAATCCTGACAAAATACTTAGTATAATTTTTACGAGTATTTTTTACAAATGATGGATTTAAAAATAAGTTCAAGGAAGATTTCTAATCTATTAAGTTTTTTTTTTTTTTTTTCAAAACGAATTTAATCGAGTGTTATAACAGTTTTTAGATGTCTAGAAAAGCGACAGTACTTAAAATTTTAAGGTAATCTGAAAAATGATTCAATTGAAAAAAAAAGTTGAATTGAAAACGAAAAAATGCCATTTGGGTTCTTGAAATTCCGAACTTAATCAGAATTTATATGGATATATATAAAATACTGATAATATTTTGTTTAAGTTTGCATAAATATTTAGAATTTTCTCGAGAAAAGAAAGACACTGTCGTATCCCAAAAATGATCAAGTTTCATTTATTTAGAAAACTTCTTTTTCCGATTTGTACTTTTTCTTGAGTACACTGTTTGATTAAATTAAATGATTCTGAATATTAGCAGATTCTTTATTTAACTAATGTATTTGATTTTTCAAGATTTATTATAATTTTTTTTCAGTGGAAAAAAAGTTATTATTTCTAATTTTGATTTCAAATCTGCATTTTATTGAACTTGAGTTTATGAAAACAAAATTTTGTTTCCAATTTTTATATATTGATATTGCATTACTTGAAGATTTTGAGCTACAATTTTAAAGATTGCCAATTTTTATGTTGTTTAGTTCACTGTATAATTTTAAAAGTTCACATATTCCTGACTTAAGTTTTTCAATTTGAAGACTTGGTATGAATATTGTTCGAAATAAAAAAGAAAGATAAAGTACAAGAAATTTCCAATGTAGAATTACTTATTTTAAATATCTACAATCAAAATTATGTTTTTCAATTCTCGAGCATTTACATCGCAGATTTTCAAGTTGTTTGTTCATTTGTTTTTTTTTTTTTTTTTTTAGTTTTTTCAAAGTTTCAAATCTGTGATATCGTAAATTTGCACTTGCTGTATTTCGAATTCCGAGTTTTGTAGATTGAAAAATTCCAATTCCATGAATAGACTTGTGTAAAACTTTTTTGTAAAATTTTTTAAAATATTATTTTTACTTCACATAGTAAAAATCTAACTATTTAATTTCAAATAAAGCTCGAAAAATGGGTCAGTTAAGTATAGAAATTTTAATGTTTTGTATTTCAAAATTATCAAATGTGGTTATCAAAACTTCTTCAGCTAAAATTTTGTCACCCCGACAATTTTTGATTTGTATTCCTTTTATTTCGAAATCCGAATATCTATATCAATTGTATTTAAATTTTTTTTAAATCTAGTTTTGAGTTTCATAGACTGAAAAATTGTTAAACCATGCTTTTTTAACTCCTCAGACTGAATTTTCACACTGCACCCAGTCAAAATATTGCTACTGAAATTGGGGTGATTTTTCAGTCTTTCAAAGTGGAAAGTCACTCTAAATTAGTAAATTTTCAGTCCCTTTTTGAAGAAGAAATTAACTAGAATTAAAGAGTGAAATCCGAATGTTTTAAGTGACGATTCATCTTTTGGAGTGAATTTCCACTCTACGCGAGTGAATTCCCACTCCCTGTTAGAGTGGCAATATTTTGGCTTGTAGTTGAGTGAAAATTTACTCTAAGAAATCAAAATAGTGCATTAAAATATCTCATCCCAATTAAATTTAAAAAAAAACCCAAGTCCCCAAATTAAACATAAAACTGATTTTTCCTCTACTTATTTGCATTTTATTGCTAATCAACTTTGACGAGTGGAATGATTTGGTCATGCCAAAAAGCCACTCGTGCCGAAGTACCGAATTGGCAGCGCGCACGCGAAAAAGACTCGCACCCCACGCGACCTTTAACCTCGATATTTCACGCCTTGGAAAATAAAGGAAGTGCCCTCGAAGGCCCCCACTGCATTTCTCATCTTTCTCGTTTCAGAAATCGCGGGAAGTGACGGTAGCGGATCCGCGAACACGAGTTCTCCGGGGAACAAAAGACGCGGCTTCAGCGGGTAAGTGCGAGAGAGTATATTTTCGGTGTCGAGGGAAAAAGAACGGAGAGGGTCGGAATTAAAAAACGCGACAGAGAGAGAAGGTGACAACGAGGCTCGCTGCCAAATCCGTGACGCATTTGGCAGCGCGGAAAAGTGTCGACTCCTCGCTCAAAAAATTCACGATAAAGCAATAAAACTTCGATATGGATAAATTAACTTGAAAGTTGGGTAATTTTCGAGTAAACAGGTTTCAAGGTGAAGTTGGATTGAATATTGAAACTATGTAGGAGTATTATGTTAATTTTTTGGAGTAAATTTGTATTCTAATTCGAGTTAAAATTGTGTAACTCCAACAGGGAGTTAAAAGTCACTCTAAAAGAGTTAATAGTCACTCTTAAAGAAGTTGAATTCCAATCTTAAATTCTAGCCAGATTCTTTTCTTAGGTTTCACTCTAAGACAGTGAAGAGTCACTCCAAGTTCAAGTAGTAGTATATTAAATCGATCTGGAGTGAAAATTCACTTTATGGGAGTAAGGGAGTGCAAAAAACTTGAATAGAGTACTATTTAATTTTGATTTTACAAGGTATTCAAAAGAAAATTTATTAAATCACTATTTAGGAATAAGACATACATTCTGGGGCGTAGGCAAAATAATTTTAGGAGAGGGGGGGGGGGGGTCTTAAAGGAGTATTTTTTTTCAGAATTTGAATTTTTTTATCTAAGACGTTCTAGTTTTAAGACAGAGATCAATCGCTTTCTGCAAATGCTCTAATTTTTACGATTCAACTTTTACGGTTCAAAGTTGCATATTTTTCGTTTAGATATTTAAGTAAATGGAATAGAATTTTGATGATTTTTAGATAACTGAGCGCTAAATTATTGTTATCATCCAATTTCTCAAAATTTAAAGGATTGAAGGTTATTCTGAATTTAATTGTTATTTCAGAATAAATGTAGAACGATTTTTGTTCTTACGGTTGGAATGTTTTATGGTGAAAATTACAAGTAATGGATAATTTTGTGTACAAAATTGAGAAATTTAGAAAATATGTAAGAATTATTCATCAACTGTGATAAAAATCATGAATTATATGTATTTTTCAGTATATTTTTATTCACTTTAAGTAATAATTTTTTTCGATAACTAAATACCATTTTATTAGATTGATGAATAAAAAACTAAAAAAATATGAACGTTTTAGATTATTGCATGAAAAAAAATCAAACCTAAATTTTGAACACCTTAGTCCCAATCTAATTTTTAATCTTATGAATGTTTTAATAATTTTGTCTATCATTGTAACTTTTGCTTTTTTTATGAGCTGCATAGATGAAAAAAATAAAAAATAATAATACTTAAGTTATTAATCTTGAAAATAAATGTAATTTGTAGTGCATAAAAAATCATACCATCCCAAGTGTAAAATCATTGAATTGTTTTTTTTTTTTTTTTTGAAAGCCCAGTGAACCTGTCAGCTCACAGCGTTTTCATTATTTCCGCCCCTTTTCAAACACGCCGCAAACTCGCCAGCGAGCTCACAGACTACTCGCCACGAGCTCACAGAGTACTTCCAGTCGTTGATAATTATTAATATATATTTCAGGAAAATAAAAATATAGTTCATTATTTACAGTAAAATGTAATCACAATGAAGCTGTATAAAAACGATTATTTAATAATAAAAAAAATTTCTCCCGGGTGGGAATCAATCCTGTGTTCTGCGGAGTTGAACACCAAAAAGTATTATATTTATTAACATGAGACATGCACTTGATTTAAGCATTCTACACAAAACTTGAAACATGAGAAAAAAACCAGCAGCTATCTGGTGAGCGCTTGGGGAGAGCGCGTGGATTTTCAAAATTTGAATTACTTTATATTCGAATTTTGAAAATTCGCGCGC
The DNA here is from genome assembly GCA_028476575.1 of Platygaster robiniae. NCBI lineage: Eukaryota > Metazoa > Arthropoda > Insecta > Hymenoptera > Platygastridae > Platygaster > Platygaster robiniae. The sequence goes on along the minus strand of CM052019.1, from coordinate 47,935,509 downwards.
TTTCCCCAAGCGCTCACCAGATGGTTGCTGGTTTTTTTTCTCATGTTTCAAGTTTTGTGTAGAATGCTTAAATCAAGTGCATGTCTCATGTTAATGAATATGATACTTTTTGGCGTTCAACTCCGCAGAACACGGGATCGATTCCCACCCGGGAGAAATTTTTTTTTTATTGAATAAGCGTTTTTATACAGCTTCATTGTGATTACTTTTTACTGTTAATAATGAATTATCTTTTTATTTTCCTGAAATATATATTAATAATTATCAACGACTGGAAGTACTCTGTGACCTCGTGGCGAGTTTGCGGCGTGTTCGAAAAGGGGCGGAAATAATGAAAACGCTGCGAGCTCGCAGCGAGTTTGATTTTCACGCTCGCCGCGAGCACGCTGCGACCTCACAGGTTCACTGGGAGTGTGCAGAAAAAAATTAATAATGTTCTGAATTTTTTTTTAACTTGCCACGATTAAGAGTAAAACATTTAAAATACATAGTACACTTTGAAAAGAAAAATTTTTCAGTGCTGTAATTAGGTTACACAAATGTGTTTTTTTTTTTTTTTTTTTTTTTTTTTTTGGATTTACCAGGTGTACTCCTAATTAATTTCCGGTTTTTTTGCAAATAAAACACATAATTCCAAAAAAACCGTAACCTTTATTTTATTCAAAGTATTTTCCATTGCTTTCTACACATTTTTCCCACCTTTCTGGTAAATTGTGGATACCACGCCAGTAAAAATCATTGCCTTTGGAGGTGAACCACTCGGTGAGCCATTTTCGTACATTTTCGTACGAGTCGAAGCGCTACTCAGAAAGATATTCTGGTCGGTTTTCCACAATGGCTCGGCTCAAATCTTTCATTTGCTGTTTGTAGCGAACGGCATTCACAGTTTCACCAGGTTTCAGCAGTTCAAAGTATATAACACCGGACTGGTCCCACCACACACACAGCATGACCTTCCGACCGTAACGATTTGGCCGTGCCGTCGATGTCGATGCTTCACCTGGACTCACCCACGATTTGTTGCGCTTAGGGTTCTCCAGGAAAATCCACTTTTCATCACCAGTAACAATACGATGCAGGAAAGACTTTCTTTTGTATCGTCGAAGCAGCATTTCACAGGTCACTTTTCGATTCTCCATTTGTCTCTCGGTCAGTTCATGAGGCACCCACTTTCCACACTTCTGAATTTTTCCCATGGCTCGCAGACGTTTGGAAATTGCTTGCTGTTGAACTCCCAACGCATCTGCAAGCTGTCGTTGCGTTTGCGTGTTGTCTTCATCTAATAATGCTTGCAATTCGGCGTCATCGAACGATTTTCGCTTGCCGGAGCGTGCGGCGTCGTTCAGGTCGAAATCTCCATTTTTGAACTGTCGAAACCACGTTTCACATGTTCGAAGTGTTAATGCACGATCACCATAAACTTCCACAAGCGCACAGTGGCTCTCGGACACTTTTTTCCCCTGATTGAACATGAAAAGCAATGCATGGCGCATATGCTCAAAATTCGGTACAAAATTCGACATTTTTGAAGCGCAATAAAAACTTACTAGAAGATTTTTTCAAGAAAATGTCAACGCAGTTCAAGCACTCGATATGACTGAACAAAGTGACATATGGTATGTGTTACCAACAGTGGTACAAAACAGAACGCCATCCATTGAAAAAACCGGAAATTACTTAGGAGTACACCTGGTATACTTTAATTTTTATGTTTGACATTTCTGTTTTTATCTTCCTGTAATTTTCAACGTACGAAAAGTTTCGTTTCCGTCGTTCATATATTGAACATTTTTAATTATAATTTTTTTTCAATTTTAACACCACAATTGTTTATTCTGAAAAAATCTATAATTTAGCCATCCCTACTGAAAATGAAATTCTTATGTTAATCTCATGTCACATCTCATATAAGATCTGATATGAGTTCTCATGTCTCACGTGAGATCTGATATGAGATTTCACATAAGTTCTGGGCGGCCAATTGCAAGGGTGAGATCTGATATGAGATATGACATAAGAAATTCATTTTCAGTAGGGATAAAAATGTACAATTTTTAATCAAATTTCGATGATTTGTATAAAAACTGGCAAAAAATAATAAATATCAAAAATAATATACATTAATAACATGCGAGATTCACATTTTTTGAACCTTGTAGTGTTGCATTCTTCTACATTCAAAATTCGTTTAATTTCATGATCTAAGTCACAAATTCTCATATTTTCATCAGATATAGTGAAGAGTGCACATACAAAATTATTACATCAAAAATTACTATTCCGAAGTTTTAAAAATGTTCAAATATGTTAGTTTAATGTTGAGTATGTAAGTATTAATTAAGTTTAAATATGTTCGAAATTTAGAATATGTTATTGTTTATAGAATTTTAATTTAATAATAAAATTCAATATGATGATACAAAATGCTATGTGTACCGTTGAAAAAAGGTTGAAAACACTTAAGTTAGTCCATAACCTTTGCTATATTGGGCTCGAAAGCTTGTTCTCCATACTTAATACACTCATTTTACTATTTTACTATTTTACTTTTCATCAATATTAAATAATATTTTAAATATTTACAAAGGAATATTTTTTGTTATTTTAAATAAAAAATTATGTCTAATTACGGATTTAAATTCAAATTAAAAATATTCTCTGTTTTTTTATGACTTACAACTAAAAATTTGTAATTAAAATTATGAAGAATAAATTTACAAATAATAAAGTCATATTTTTTACTATTTATCGATGAAAAATTATTTTTGAAAAAACCGAAAATTTGTTTAGGAGAAAATGGCTGCCCCCGCCTCTGCGCAAGCTCAGCCAGGGTAAGGTGGACAAGTCAACGTCGGATAGACCGGCGCCACCCCCGCCCCCGCCCCTGCCGCCCCCGTTGCTCAAAAAGGCCGGCTCGGACAAGCGTTTCAAGTTGCCGAGCGGCGGCAGCGGGGAAAAGGGCGCACGACCAGCGTCCGAGGGCGACCAGGTCGAGGCCGACGACGCCAGAGCAGCGCCCGCGTTCCTCGAGCAAAACGGCGCCGAGGACAACGAGGACGACGTCGAGCTGCCGCCACCCATGAAACCCATCACCGAGCCCATCCTCGTGGGCGCCGCCGGCAACGGGCCGCCTGGTTCCACCAGTGCCGACGAGTTACCTGGGAAAAGAGGAACTGCTTTGGTAGGTTTTTTTTACTAAATTTTTCTTTTTTTTTCATGAATGACAGGAAGACATGCGTAACTTGTATAAAAACAGTGAGTTTACAAGTTTGAAAGAATGTAATATTTTCTTATCATGGTATTTCATATTATTCTCTCTTGATCTGAATTTGTTGAATTCAACTGACTAGCTGTTGTAATTCTACATATTGCCCTGTTAAAATTTTCTGAGATCTGTAAAAAATGTAAAATTAAATCTTCGATCCCGATATTATCGTAAACAAAATATCAATACCCCGATATAGCGATGGGAATCGAAACGTAAAATATCGATATTGAGTCTTCCGATGTATCAAAAAGATTCGATCTTCGATCCCGATATATCGTAAACAAAATATATATACTCCGATATATCGCAACGAATGTTTGAATAAGAACCTATCAATGAAGGACATGCATGAATATGTTAAGTAAAGTTAAATGAATTCATCACATTTTTGGAACTGAAAACCACAAATAATCTTCCATTCTGGCCGAAAAAATTTTTTGTTGAATGATATTGTTAATCTACAGTTTTTGGCTGTTGCGGGTCATTTGCGAAACTCTATATATAAAAACTAGATTTTTTATCAAAGGTGGTCGACATCTAATAAACATTCTTGAAGATTTGAACGAAGTTTGAAATTTTAACTGATTTCGAAAATTCCAATAAAAATCAGAAATCTTTATAATTTTTACAAGAAATTGGTCAAATCTCCATAAAAATGTTAATTTTTTGAATTTAATTAAGAACCTTCAACTATCATGATCATCAGTCGTTCGGGCTGATTTTTTTATTATTTCAAAGCCCTTGTTTTTTCCATACGATTTATTTATTTTGCCACTTGTTCAAAAAATTTTATTCCTCAAAAGTGTCTACATTTTTCAAACTTTTTCAAAAATCTTTATATATTATAATATTAGGTCTTTCAGCCAGTTATTTGAGTATTTTCAATTTTTTCAATATGAATCGATGGAATTGTCTATTTTGATTTTTGGGCACTTGCGATTGCTCGCGATCTCTTAATATCGATACAACTATTATCGGCTTATTGTAATATTGTTACAAAATTTCCGATATATCGCAACAAAATATCGATCTTACGATATATCGATACGTATCGCCTATCGCTACTCGCGGGTAGCATGATGAAATTTCAAATTTCTGGGGTAGACTAAAACCAAAAATTGTAGTGTCCAAGGTAAAATCTGTAGTGTCCAAATCATTATTTTCACATCAGAGTAAAATCAAAACTTGTAGTGTCCGAGAAAAATTTTATCTCCGCCTTAAAATGAAACTGTAGTGTCTAAGTCTGTAGTGTCTGAGGAAAAATCAAAAATTGTAGTGTCCAGGGTAAAATCTGTTGTGCCCAAGTTATTATTTTCGCATCAGAGTAAAATTAAAATTTCTAGTGTCCGAATTTGAAGTGTTGGAGAAAAAATTGTATCTCTACTTGAAAGTTGAACAGATCTTTGGTATACAAGTCTCTATTATCTGAATGTTGATTTCTATTCGTTTCGATTGAAAAAATGTTACGATTGAGTAAAGTAAAACCTGTATTTCCCATATGAAAATGTCAATGGATGAGCGAAACGTAAATCTCCAATGTCGAAAGGGAAGGTTCAAGAAGGAAAAAAAATGTATGTTCTTCAATATAAAAAATCATACTATTGGAGGTAAACCATAATCTCCAAGGTTGATGGAAATGTGGCTTATATACAATACTTAATATTGTATATAACAAAATTTAATATTCAATATTTAATGTTGTATCGGACGAAATTCAATATTCAATATTGTATCGAAGAAAATTCAATATTGAATCTTCTGTGAAATAAAATTTACATTTCAATATTCTGTGCAGCAAAATTTTGTGTAAGGAAATATTATACAAACGTAGTGTATCGTAATGGTAATGAGTATGTGTACCATCCTGCTATAGTTTTTGAGAAAGGATGAAAAATATTTATTGATACTAGGTTATGAAAACCACACAGAATATTTTGTTTTTAACAAGGAGTTTTCTTCTAGATGAATTTACTAAATGACCTCTATTCATTCAAAATTCAACCAAAAAGCATAACATCATAACGACTTAAAAAATCTGTGTACAATATGCTTACACATCCTAGGACGAGTGCCTGCACTTTCTGTTGAATATTAAAAGATACATCTGTTTGGTGTACAGATTTTTCAGTGAAAATTTTTAATAGATTGTAATTTGTTGAGATTTAACACATTCAGATTTTCAGAGCGTAGGGTATAGCTGTGAGTATGTAGGTGTTGCAATTTTTCAATCGACCGAATAATTTATTAATAATTAATCCATATATTAGAGAAGACTAGGACTAAAGTTTAATTATTTGAATAGGGTAAGAGCGGGTACTATGAGACACTTTTTAAAAATTATTTCTGATTTTGCCTTATTCAGAAAAAAATTGATTGAACTTTCTAAATGGTTGTATGAAGCCTGTAGAATGATATTAAGATTATTGTTAGCAATTATTTTATGCGTTTGACATTTTTCTAGACACTTAAAAAAACCTTCAAGATGTGAAGATTTTGCAAAATGTGCAGGTATTATGAGATAATTCAAAAAATCGGCTGTAAAATGAACTATGTATTTATGTAGTAGACATTGTAGCGAAAATGAAGCAAGTCTAGTATTTAAAAATGTGATGATAAATTTCAATCGGAAATTAAAGAATACTTAACCAAATTTAGAAAAAGAATTACATTTTTACACACAAATACAAACAAATTAATCGTAAGAACTTTCCACCATTATTTTGAATTGATATATGACTACATTATACTTCCATAATCGCGCTCATAAACTTTCCAAAATTGTATAATATGACATTCAAAACGCGATTTTGAAATGTTGACAGTGACATTTAATCCTGACATGGACATGGTAAAAGTACCAAGAGTTTAAAGATTTCAGTATTGAGTTACACTTTGCAGCACAGCTTTTACGAGGCGAATCAGCTATTCCTCATACAAGTTGTAATTTTAGAGGTGTTCTCGGATTTCAAACAAAGTTTAACGTTACAGTGTTTTGCCTTTGATCATGCTTCATCTTTACATAATGTTGCAATATTGAATTCACGAAATAATTGCCTCGAGCCATTCTGTGGATCGCATAATTACACTCGAGGTAAAACCTGTAAAAATTAAATATTTGATAACAATGATAGAATTGTTACTGTAAATTTGTTTTCTTTGGAAACAAATGTTTTTCTCCGTGGAAGCTTTTTTTAAGTTTCTGGTTTTTTCCATGGTAATCAAAATAGTTGAAAAATTTTTATTGTAAATTGAGATTTATGCAATATTTCTTTAACGGTGATAACTTTTTATTTGTGAATAAATGACAAGTAGCGTGGATAAATGATAGAGATTAGTTTATTTGTTCTACAGTTTTCAATTAAGTGAATATCATTATTAATAAATATGAAATCAAAATCTTTTCATTCATTGCTACGATGGATTCGAAATTCATTAACTTTCTTTTATGGCCATTTTAATACTACTGATACATTTCAAACTTGTTTACATCAACGAAAAAACTTACATTTTTGGTTTTTTTTAATTTGTACAATTTTTTTCATAAAAATCTTAATATTGATTCGTAAAAATATCAAAAACTTTAGATATTCGTAAGAAATGGCAAATATTATTACTTGATCTTGCATTAAACTAAAATAAACATGGTCCTTCCGAGTTTTGTTGTAGGCCGCTCATTTAGCACAGCTAGCTTTATAATTTTTTTAAAATTGAATTTGCCTCTTCCTAGGCGTCCCTAGATTTAAGCCAGCGCTCTGGAATCAGTATGATTCGGTGAGACTTGAAACGGCAAGAACAAATAATACTTCAGAGGTATGGCAGAACTGGTTCCAAATTGTGGTCGGAAAGAAGCATCCAAGCGTGTATTATTTTCTTGAAGAACTCAAAAAAGAACAAGGCGACACCAAAATCATGCAACGTCAGCTCCAGTTGGGGCAAAAAATCAGAAAAGGGGCAGATGTAAAGAAAAAACAGCGTGAAGAACAGATTTCAAACGTTGTTGCTCAATACCATGAATATGTCGATAATGATGATATAATTCAATATCGTCACGGCATATGGGAGCGACAAATAAAACCGCGGCACTACACGGAAAAGAAAGTCATAAGAAATTTTATTATATCTTTTCGGACTGCAATCATACCTCATACCTATACCTACAAATCAGTATATTGGTATATTAAAATTTAGTATATGATAGAATACTTTTTGTTCGGACATCCACCAAAAATTGTTAAATCGTATAAGAAATTTCATAACACGTATTGTATATTTTAGTATACTGATCTACCATTTTTTAGCTATGGGCCTGAGGTATGATTCGGGCCCGAGAAGGTATAATAAAATTTCTTATATTTTTTTTCTCCGTGTATTCAGAAAGAGTACTGTAAATACACGCACTACATGACAGTTTTATAAATAAAACCATCGACTTTGATATGGCTGCAATATGTATTTCTTCTATTCAACAATGATATTTTAAGTAATATCACTTTTTTTTGGGAAACTGTTAAAAATATTATCAATTTTCATAAACTTTCATGTATCAAGGTTGTATGAAAATTGATAAACTTTTGCATTGAAAAAAAATACACGTATATTAAAATCTATAGACAGTTAATTGAAAATGCTAAAGTTGTATATTGAATCTCAATCGTACACACTATGCTTAAATTAAATACACTTTCATGTATGAAAGTATATTAAAATTGATTCATTTCTGTAAGAATTTTAGATCAATAAACATGTTCTTTGAAATTCCTTAACATGTATGTCGAATTCCTAATACAAGCATAATATTTGTAGGTTATCATCAATTTAAAAAAACTATGTAATAATTTTTTTTACTTGACCTATTATTAATTTTCATTAACTATACAGTGTTTATTGAAAGTTCCAAACCTGTGCATTAAACCTTTGAATGCGTATGATTTGAAAAGAAATAACATTGTTTAGATGTGACATTAGCTCAATTGTAAAAACGTATAGACTAGGTAGCTTAGGTAGGAAAGTATTAGGTTCAAGAAACAAAATTCAAATCCTCCTAGAGGCGAAAAATTTGTCTGGAATTATTTCGCAATTTTCGAAAGCTTGTTGTAAGATATACTGAATAAAACTGTCAAATTGTTATTTTGAAAGTTTAAACGAAATATGCAATTATTGTTTATTCAATATCACAAAACAAGTATATGGATTTTAATATACTCGTACATGAATATTCTATATACAAGTTTATTTAAATCCGCAAATAAGTTTATTAAAATTCAAAAATGTGTGTGCAAGTTTAAGAACACCGTATCTTAAATTTAACATGCGTTTATGTAAAAAACTTTCAAAACAAGTTTATTAAAATCAATACAAAAATTTCTAACAATCTCTAATACTTTTAAGTATTGCAAAATTCGGGCTTGGTACTATTGAGTGTATTTAATATTTGAAAAATTTAAGTTATAATATACGAATATAAATACACACACTTAATGACAGTTTGATAAATAAAACCATCGACTTTAATATATCTGGAATATGCATTTCTTTTATTAAACAATGACATTTTTGGTAATATTACTTTTTTTTTGGTATAATACTTTCAAGTTTTGCGAAATTCGGGCTTGGTACTATTATGTATTGCGAAATTCGGATTTTTAATTATATTGTATACTTGAAGATTTGAATTAGAAATGCTCTGGATTGGAAAATTTTGAATTGGAAAAAATGGAACCTTATTTGGAACTCACGGAATGGAAAATTTGTACCCCAATCAAGGGAATTTATTTGATAAGAGACTATTTATATAACTCAAAAGTAATTTGCAAAATTTTCATAATTTTTGTTACAGGCCACCGAACGATCGATAAAAACAATAGACGGAGCTACCACAGCAGATCTCGCCGAAATCGAACAAATTGTAAAAGAAAGAATGGTAAGTATTCCGATCACAGATCATTTTTAGCATAATTTTCGTGAATCATCATCATTATAAACTAATGTTCCATGTGCTGAATCTAAAAATTACGAAATTCCCAATTTAACTTCCATTTAATCAGCATGCACCACATTCCTGAATTCCCGCAAAGTGCCCTCTCCCTGAGTTACCGCGTCATAAAAAACTAATATTCGCGGCACTTTGCGGGAACTCGATGTACGATAATTGTCGTTGCGTCGCTACGTGGAATGGTCTAAGATTGTTGATTTTGGCTTGGAACGATGGTGCAGTATTCCGTTGTGGTTAATTTAGGAACAACACACGGAAAACCGCGGGCACCGTCAAAGCGCGCAATTGCGGCCCCAATCGCCGGATGGGGAAAATGATCGGGCCGGGGTCGCGGCCGAGGGCGAGGATCCCGAAAGCACGATTCTGCAGAAACGTCAGTTCGTGATCTGCGAGCTCGTCGAGACCGAGGGCGATTACGTCAACGACCTGCAGCAAATCGTCGAGGGCTACATGGCGATGATGAGAGATCCCGACAACGACATTCCACTCCCCGAGGACTTGCGCAGCGGCAAGGACAAGATGGTCTTCGGGAATATCGAGGCCATCTACGAGTGGCATCGCAAGTAAGATTTGTACTTAATGAGGAATTTAAGATGAGTGATGCTGTTAGCTGGGTGTCATTCCAAGGAAATGTTTTTATCCATAGAGCATTTTGGGAATTTTTAGTTGCTGCTGTAGGTTATGATTTCTCAGAATTTCTTTAATGACTCTACCTGTCCCAGCTAAGTTTCGAACAGAGGAAAACTAGACAAGATTGATAGCATTTGTACGTTGAACGAAGTTCTAACAATCGATGGAGGTATTTTCCAGAGCTTATTGATGACATCATAAGATATAGCTTGCATACTGAATGGCGTTCTATAGAAAGGTTTTTTTTTTTTTTTTTGTTGAAATAGTTGTTTCCTCAAATCTTTGGAGCACTGCCTTGAGCGACCTGAAGAGCTTGGGCCACTTTTCAAACGATACGAGAGAAAATTACACATGTACGTTGTTTACTGTCAAAATAAGCCAGTTTCGGAGTACATCGTCTCCGAGCACATGGATACTTACTTTGAGGTAATTTCATCAAAACTTTGTACATCATAAAACAATAATAATTAACCGAATATTTTATCTTCTCTTCATCCGAGTTCTGGAAATTCGATGTGGAAAATGGAGTAGTTTTTACTGAAGTTGAGTGAAATCTCCCATTACGTTGACCTGATTTTCCAGAGAATACATCTCATAACTTTATGGAATAATTAAAATCATCAGCTCGCTATTAACTTGTAGAATACCCTTGTAGTTTCAACTGCAAATTGAGCGATGACTATGTTTCGGTTCCGATAATTCGGTTAAAGTTGCACTATTCATACGCGATGTTAGACGCTGGCGTTTGTTACCGAGTGCTTAACTTTGGTATCAGGAGTTGCGGCAGAAACTCGGCCACAGACTGCAACTCTGCGACCTGCTAATAAAGCCGGTGCAGAGGATTACTAAATATCAGCTGCTGCTGCGCGAGGCGCTTCGACTAACGGAGAAAACGGGCCGCCAGTCGGAGATCGAGGGCCTTCGCGCCGCCGTGCAAGTCATGCGAATCATTCCAAAAGCTGCCAACGATATGATGGACGTCGGTAGATTACAGGGTTTCGATGTGAGTAGGGAAAAAAATTGGTGTTTTTTTTTATATTATTAGAAATGGTGATGGGTGGCGGAAGATGTGGGTATGGTGGGGAGCACTTCCCAACTGGAGAACTATGCATAGGTAAAATGTACAAAAATACCCATGCGAAAATGCAAAAATTTATTAATTGCAGTTTTATCGACTTGTTACACTTTTCATAACTCACAGAATTTATAGAGATTGTCTAAAATTTTAGATTTTTAGTTACAACTTTTTGATTTCAGAGTTTTAGAGATTACACGCAGTGTCTATAGTTTGACAGAACTTTCAAAAATTTCTATTATCTACAAAATTTACGTGCATTTTCTGAAATTATACAAATTTTTATAATTTCTCAGAATCATTCACGATCTTTGGAATTTCAAATGTTTTCAGTTTTGAAAAAAATTCGTAAAACTTCAAGGATAAAGACTATTCAATTTTTCCCAATTTATGAAAGTTTGCCTAACTCATGCACGATTTTCCTTAATTTTCAAATATTGTCCAAGTATTTCAAGTTTTTATCACAAAAAAGTTTTCACAATGCATATTTTGAAGAAACATGATAAACACAGTTCACAAAGTTGATGAAAATATTCTGAAATTCTACAAATATTTTGATTTTTCTAGACTTATTGACGGTTTTTTTAATTTCCAAAGGGTTATGATTTTCCGAAATTTCCAAAAATTCTGACTTCATATTAATTATCAAAAACTTCCATAATTTTACGAAAATAGTGCAATTTATGGAGATTTCTTGTGACTTTTGAAACTATTTCAATTTTTTCGATCTTTTTTGAAAAACTAAGAAAACACTGGCTTGCACATTTGAATGAAATAATAAATATGCATGAAAATTAACACAATATCTACACAAAATTCATTGAAATTTTATAAAATTTTACCGATTTCTCGAATTTTCTCGAATTATTGACAATCTTTTGAAATTCAAATGTTATCTGATTTTTTAAATTTTCATAATTTTAACCGTAATGCAGACTATTTGAAATTTTGAAATTTTAAGTAAATTGCGTAACTTACCAAGATTTTTCTCATTTTTCGAATGCTTTTTAAATACTGCGAATTTTCATGAAGAAATGAAAAATAAATCTTTTTGCATATTACCTATTTAGTCGAAATACATATAATAATGAAACAATTTTTAAATCAATGGATGGTGTCTAAATTCTACAAAAATTTCGATTTTTTTATGATATTTCACAGTTTTTGGGGTTTTTAATGTGTTATGGTTTTTCAAAATTTTTAAAGTATAACATCAAACTAACTACTTCACACTTTCAAATTTTTTTGCTGGTTATTTATCAAGTATTCCAAAGTTCGGTAAAAATATAAAGAATATAATTTTAATATTTCAAAGAAATAGAAAAAGAATGTAAGATACACACTTTTTCGAATAATTATGAACATTTTCTGAAACTCTATAAAAATTTTGATCTATTGAAGATTTATTGACGTTTTCTATAATTTCCAAAGTGCTCTGATTTTTTAAAATTTGCAAAGTTTATAACATGGTATTGATAGTAACTACTGAAATTTTCCGAATTTCATAAAAATTTGTGCAGCTCACAAAGATTCCTATTGATTTCAGTGTATTTTTCAAGTATTTCAATTTTTTGTTAAAAATTCGAAAAAAAAACACTATCGTGCATATTGAGAAAATACATGATTCTAAAAATAAGAGTTTACATTTTCTGAAATTTTACAAAATTGGAGAATTTCTGAAAATTATTGACAATTTAAAAAGTTTTCAATGATTTGAAAAAATTGTCCAGCTTAATAGGAATTTTCGTACTTTTTCAATGTTTTTTAAGTTTTTCAGTTTTTTATTTGAAAATGTGAAAAAATTATCGTGCGTATTTCTACAAAACACCCCCTCTCCAAAAAAATAAATAGTTGAATTATTTACTACCTACTCGGAAAAATTGTGTAATGCCGCCCCTGGAAACGGTGCCTATATTTAATGATAAGTTATTTGAACTCATATATCTTTTAAAATATTGAAGTTTGTAAGTTTTTATTGACAAACAGAAAAACTTCTGCTAATTATAAGAATTAAATATTTCGAATTTTATCTATCATGAATTTTTGACACCAGATTAATAGCTACAAGATAAGACTGAAAGGCCAGAAGTATGTATGTATGGAAATAACACTGGATAAGTTATGTATGGAAATGGATTCTGTTAATGAAAAATATGAATTCCGAAATCAAAAAAATTTTTATTTCTTTATTTTGGGTCAGTTTTATTCGAATCGACATTATGACAGTTAATGAGCAATGGAATATCTTAATTAAATTGTGGATTTCGTTAAAATTTCAGGGAAAAATAACGGCACAGGGTAAGTTGATGCTGCACGGACCACTGCTTGTGACGGAATTATCATCGATGCCATCTCGCGGTCGGGAGTGGCAAGTGTTTTTGTTCGAGCAGAACGTTATTTTCAGCGAGGCTGTGGGCAAGAAAACGCAGTTCACGAACCCCGCATATATCTACAAAGCTCACATCCAGGTAAAAAAAATTACAAAAACAAGTTCTTTTGTAATACTTTGATGTTCCTCGGCTTTGCCTCGGACTGTAGCTTTTTATTTCGCGTAAATCAACGTTGCCTGCATGTTTGGAATATATTTTTTCTTTGTTTAATTTCAAAATTTACAAACTAGAAGTCAGAATAAGGGAAGAAAGGTGTGTTTTTTTTTTTAATATAGGGCTTTCAAAAATGTCGAAATTAATGCTATTATGTTATTGATGAGATAAAAGAAGAATATTTTTGTATTATTTTGAACTTGAGGTTTTTCAAAAAAGTAGTTTGAGTAGGCAAGAAACAATTTTTAACATTCAGCTTCATGAATTAAAAAAAAAGAAGAAAGAAATAATAAATCTATATGTATAAAGCAGAATGTATGTTCGTATGTCATCCCATCACGTGAAAACGGCTGGACAGATTTTCGTAATTTTTAAAAAAATTTTTTCATTATGGGTTGCGGATGGTTTATAACTAAAGAAAATTTCGAATTCTCAGTTAGAACGTTGGGTAACCAGGAAGTAAAAGAATGACACATACACACACACACAATGCGACAAAATGTTACAAAATCATAATATGTCACAAAATCACAAAATCTCAAAATATCACAAAATGTCACAAAATAATGAAATCACTCAAAATTCTTAAGCTGTCTTATCAGTTTTGACCTATAAACCTACAAGTTCGAATTCTCTAATCATCAAAGAAAAAAATCACAAAAACTGATTGTAAATGATAAAATATTGTTTGTTTTTTTTGTTTCATAATGATTCAATCGCACTATAAAAGTTGATTTGTTAGCACAACTTTTGCGGAGATGTTTTTTCATAATTTCCATAGCTAATAGAGTGTTAGATTTGAGGTATTTTTTAAAATTTGTTTTATTATCAATAGACTCCTCAAACTTATCCTGATTTGTTACTGAAATTTTAATAAATCGATGTACAAACCAGTATGTATGATTGTATGTCACCGCATCACGTAAAAACAGCTGGATGGATTTTCGAATTTTTAAAAACAATTTTCTCATGATCTAAGTATGCTTTTTAGCTAAAGAAAATTTCCAATCCTTAGTTAGAAGGTTGACAAACCAAGAAGTGAAGGAATATGACATATACACCCACAATGTCACCAAATCACAAGACATCACAAAATGCCACAAAATATCACAAAACGTCAAAAAATCAAATATAAAAAATTAAAAAAAAATTTCACGAAATAATGAAATCACTCAAAATTACTATATTGTCATCAGTTTTGGCCTATAAACCTAAAAGTCTAAACTCTTAAATCATCAAACAAACAAAAATTACAAAACTGATTGTAAATGATAAAATATTGTTACAACATTTAGTGATTCAACCGCACAATAAAAGTTTATTTTTTAACAGAATTTTTTTAGAGATAGAGTGTGTTTTTTGAGGTATTTTTTAAAATTTGTTTTAATATCAATAGGTTTTTCAACTTTAACCTGATTTGTTACTAAAATTTTAATCAGTTTTTATTATAAAAGTTTTTCATAAAGGTAGGTTTGCCGTAAATTTACAAATTTAATTTCATCGACTGAAAAATAATGTTTTCTGTAAAATAATGTAGAATATATGTAGTGGCTAAAAATCCCGATATTTTATGAATTTTAGGAAGCATAGGGAATGGCCGCCACAAACTGGCTGTTGACCTACAAAGTGTTCATATTTACGTGTTGAATGATTTAGTGCCTCAAAAAAAATGCATTAAACTTTTAGCCACAGCATTCTCTATTGTCATCGTAACAATAACGAAATCATGGTGTAAACGATCTTTTTTTTGGCCCAATCAACTGACAAGTAATTGTTATTTGAAATGAATTACTCTGATTGCTCTGTTTGAAGGTTAACAAAATGAGCCTGGAAGATTACGCGGAAGACCCGGAGCGTTTCGTGATACGCTCGACGGATCCCCGCAAGCCCGGCCTGGGTTTCGCGTGTTGCGCTGTCGAGGACAACGGTCCTCGGCGCCAGGAATGGGTCGACACGATCACGTCGATCCTGCAGACGCAGAAGGACTTTTTGAAAGCCATACAGTCACCCATCGCGTACCAGAAGGAACTCACCAAAGACCCACTGTAAGCGTACTACTCACTCTCAAAATATCTTTTTCCTTTACTATTTCACAATTTCTCTCTCTGTCTCTTTATCTCTCTCTCTATCTTTACAACTTAACCGCTACTTCTCCTCTTGAAAAGCAACTGCTAAAGTAATAAACACGAGAAAAAGGAACAGTTAAACGCGCATTGTGTACACGAGTATAAACGATCTATTTATCTATTCTCATCAAGCTTTTCCAAGCTCGACTCTAGTCTCGTGAAATAGTGTCTTCGCTCCGACGTATTTTTGTATATTTTATATAAAATGAAGAAAAATACAAACAAAGAACAAACAAAGCTCACCGAGGACAAAAACCTGCCCGAGTAAAGAGAAATCAATGCCGAACGCTTTTTGACCCGCTGCATTTTCTTAGGCTGGATCGCGGCGTCGAAAGGACGAAAAGCTCTCTATTTTCAGACGATTTTTTATTGAAAAAAAAGAGTTCGAGAAAATAACGAGCCTGCGTCATAGTTTATTCGATAAAATCAAAAATAAGGGGGGAGAACTCGTGCTTTTTTCGTTTTGCGCAATTTTCGGGCAATGACCGGCATCCCCACCCCAAACCTTAACCCCCACCTCCCCCCACCAAGTCCGTTCCAATGTGCATAATTTACATAACCCTGTATATGTATCAGCAACCTTTATATGTATATGAAAATTGAAGGTATAAATATTATAAATAATCGAGATATCGAAGGGCGTGAAAGGGAAAAAAGTGGAGGGGAGCTCGTATAAATACATAAACGAACACGCGAAGAAAAAAAAATGGTTCGCCAGAACGCGTAAGAAAAATATATATATGAAAAAAAAAATAATAAAAAAACGACGAAAGAGTGTACGATATATTTCTAATGATTTTAATAACGTTTATAAAAATGAAGTTTGCGACTACTGTACATATTAGAGGATGCGTTTGCGTGATTTGCCGGCGAGATTGGGGCGGATCACTTGAATTGGGGAACGAGCAAAACTACCGTAAGCGTGACACTTTGTTTAGAATAAATCGTAAAATGACCAAGATCAATGTAAGGTTTCGTCATTTACTGACCTATCACCAGTTTTCGTAGCGCTGTTTTTTGTTTCCGAATTTTGCACCCGGTGAAAAATTTTCGTTTTGTTTTTTTGCTGCTGTGTTTTGTGTTTGCTTTTTTTTAGCATGTATTTTTTTTTCGGTGTTGACGCTTTTTTCGGTCGGCAATAGAAAAATGTTTGTTGAGAGTGGATGAGTTTTTTTTTGGGTGGGGGGTTATCGTATTTGATGAAAAAAAAGAAAAGGTGAATCGAATTTTTATGTATTAGGACAATTCACAATTAGTGTGATAATTGTATAGAAAAAGATAAATTGCATTTGTTGGAAAATCATTTATAGGTATAGTTTATATATTATCAAGCATGTTCATCTCAACATCATCTAAATGATCGGAATAAAATTTTAGACGGCAAAACGCGAGCGACTTTTTGCAGTGTAACTTCCAATAGTTTTTTCGATGTTTTTGAGCTTCGTGAGGAATAATTTTTTTAGTGTTAGAGTCGCAGAATGAAGAAGAGTATTTTTGGTGTAGACACTGGAAGATTTTTACCCTAAGAGTATTTTGATTCAGAGAAATTTCAAAGGAGTTGAAGCTTTTTACTTTCTTGAACTTGATAACTTATTAACTTTCTATTTAATCTATTACTCTACTCACCAAATAAAATATTAACTGTGTATTGGACTTATTAACTTTCTTGATTCCTTAGAGTGAATTTTTACTGTACATTGAGTAAAAATATTGCCATTAAAACAGGGGGTAAAAATTCACAACCATAGAGTGAAAATTGACTCTTTAAGAGGGAACCGTCACTCTTCAAGAATTCGTATTCTGTTCTTTAATTTTATTTGAATTCCCCCTAAAAAATGAGTTGAGTTTCACTCTAAGAGAAGTGAAACTTCACTACTTTCAAAAAACTTCATTTAAAAGAAAATCACTTCAAATTTAAGAAGCGCTATTTCGACTCCATTTAGAGAAAAAATTGACACTCATAGAATAAAAATTCACTTAAAAAGAGTGAATCTTTACTCTCACAGAATTTGACTTTTGCCCTAAAATTTTAATCAGATTCTTTTTTAACAAATAAGTTAAGTTTCACTCTAAAAGGAATGAAATTTTACCATTTCCGAGTGACTCAACTTCAAAAATAAAAACCACTTTAAGTTTGAAAATCAACATTTACACTCAATTTATAGTGAAAATAACTCGTTATAGGTTAAAAAATGAGTTGAGTTTTCCTCCAAGCTTAAGTGGCCGTATTTCAAATTGATATTAAGTAAAAATTCACTCCTAAAGACTCAAAATTCACTCTCAAAGAATAAATATTCACTCTTTGAAAATTTGAATTTAACTTCTATATTTTTATCGGATTCTTCAATAAAAAATAAGTTGAGTTTCAGTCGAAGAGGAGTAAAATTTCGTTACTTTTGAATGGCTTCACTCTGAAAAAATCACTCTTAATTTGAGTGGCAGTATTTTGACTCGATTTCAAGTAAAAATTATTTCTTGCTTACTAAAAATTTACTCTAAAAAAGTGAATCGTCACTCTTAAAGAATTTGAATTCCACTCTTAAATTTCAGTCGGATTCTTCTCTGAAAAATTAGTTGAGTTTCACTCTAAGCTTGAGTGGCAGTATTTCAAATTGATTTAAAGTAAACATTCACTCTCAAAGAACGTATAGTCACTCTTAGAAAATTTTAATTTCTCTTTTATATTTTTGTCGGATTCTTCAATAAAAAATAAGATGAGTTCCAGTCTAGGAGCAGTGAACTTTCACTACTTTTGAATGGCTTCAATCTGAAAAAATCACTCTTAATTTGAGTGGCAGTATTTCGACTCGATATAAAGTGAAGATTATTTCTTGTTTACTAAAAATTTACTCTAAAAAAGTGCATCGTCACCCTTAGAGAATTCGAATTCCACTTTGAAATTCCAATCGGATAGCTCTCTAAAAAATGAGTCGAGTTTCACTCTAAGTTTGAGTGGCAGTCTTTGAAATTGATTCAGAGTGAAAATTTATTCCCAAAGACTAAAAATTTACTCCCAAAGACTGAAAGTTCACTCTAAAAGGATGGATCGTCGCTCTTAGAAAATTTGAATTTTACTCCTAAATTTTAGTCGAATTCCTCTCTAAAGAATGATTTAAGTTTCACTCTGATAGCAGTGAAGCTTCACTAATTTCGAGAGACTTTACTTCAGAAAAATCACTCTAAGTTTGAGTGGCAGAATTTTGACTTAATTTAGAGTGAAAGTTCACTCTTATAGCTTGAAATTTAACTTTAAAAGAGTTAATCCTTACACTATATAATGATTTGAATTCCACTACTAAATTCTAGTCAGATTCCTCTCTTAAGAATAAGTTGAGTTTCACTTTACAAGAACTAAATTTTTACTATTTTCGAGTGTATATAATCTAAAAAAAATTTCTCCAAGTTTGAGTGGCAGTATTTCGCCTCGGTTTGGAGTGAAAATATACTCTCATGGACTGAAAATTCACTCTTGAAGTCTGAATCGTCACTCTTAGGTCACTCTTAGAGAATTTTAATTCCACTTTTAAATTTTAGTTGGATTCTTTTCTAAAGAATGAGTTGAGTTTCACTCTGGGAAGAGTTAATTTTCTCTACTTTCAAGTGACTCTACTCTAAAAAAGTAAAAAAAATCACTCCAAGTTTAAGTAGCAATATTTCGACTTGATTTTGAGTAAAAATAAACTCTGGTAGAGTGAAAATTCATTCTAAGAGAATGAATCGTCACTCTCAGAGATTTCGAGTTCCACTATTAAAATTGAGTTGGATTCTTCTTAAAAGAAGAAGTTGAGTACCACTTCAAGTTGAAATGGCAGTATTTCAACTCTATTCAGAGTGAAAATTCATTCTCATAGACTGATAATTATAATTCACTCTGAGAGAATGGATCGTTACTCTTAAAGCATTTTAATTCCATTCTTAAATTTCAGTCTGATTCCTCTATAAAAAATGAGTTGAGTTTCACTCCAAGTATGAGTGGCAGTATTTTGAATTGATTCAGAGTTACGATTCACTCCCAAAGACTTAAAATTCACTGTCAAAGAGTTCATAATTACTCTTAGCAAATTTTAATTTCACTCTTAAATTTCAATCGGATTCTTCTAATAAAAATAAGTTGAGTTCCAGTCTAAGAAGAGTGACATTTCACTAGTTTTGAGGGACTTCACTCTATAAAAAATTACTCGAAGTTTGAGTGGCGATATTTTGACTCGATTGAGAGTGAATCGTCACTTCTGGAGAATCAGAATTTCACTGTTTAATTTTATTCGGATTACTTTCTTAGGTATCAGTTAAATTTTACACTGAGAAGAGTGAAATTGTACTACTTTCGAGTTACTACACTCTTGAAAGAATCACTCCAAGGTTGAGTAGCAGTATTTCGACTTGATTTAAAGTGATAATTCCCTCCAAAAGAATAAATCGTCATTCTTAAAGATATTTTATTCTCAAATTCAAGTTTGATTCCTCTCCAAAGAATGAGTTGATTTTCACAGAGGAGTGAAATTTTACCTCTTTCGAGTGTCTACATTCTAAAAAGAATAACTTTAAGTTTAAGTGACAGTATTTTGATTTAATGTGGAATGAAAAATCATTCTAATAAATTTGAAAGAGATAAGAACAAAAATCTTACCCTAATCTTTATTCAAGATTTGATTTTAATTCAACAAAAATGTAAGATGATTTCTTGGTTATGAAAATGTATTCTTTAAAAATATCACGATAGTTTATTCAACAATTTCTTCAGTGAAAAAGGAGAACTTGAAAGAATAAAAAATCTTTTTTATCATGCTTGGAAAATCTCTGAAAATTAACTATTGGAGGTTGCACTGTAGTTTGAGAAAAAAAATCGTAGGTAGACATAGTGAACGCTTTTTATCTTATGATTTCGTGTAGGCGCCCGCGGGGGCGTTGTTTTTATTTTGTAGTAGACTTTGTTTATGATTTGCTGGCACGTATAGTAGTCGGGGAATGTCGCTGGAGCCGGCGCTGCGAGTCCCGGAGGAGCCCAAGGTCGACAAGATCGAGTCGCCAAGGAGGCAAGTTCCCCGTACGCCGAGCCCCACGAAGAGCAAGCTCAACTTCCTGGAGGGCTTTCGCAACACCCTCAGGGCAAGGTCGCCTGTCCACTCCGCCACTGCTTCGGTAAGATCCGAAAAAAAATGAAAAGTTCCTAATCAACGATGCTTATTTCAATCGCTTTATGTTCTTCCACTAACTACTAATAAATAATGATGATTTTCACAGGAAACAATTTTTTTTATTTAAGTTGACCTGCCGTGACTGTGATTCATGCGAGACATGATTTTTAATGTATGGTAGTTTGATTTCTTTATTTATGAATGATATATTGGACCGGGGCGGATTTTTTAAAATTTGCTGATTTTGATATTTTTGTTAATTTTTATAGTTTTCATAGGTTTTCGTATATTTTAGTAGTTTTTTAAGAGGTTTAAATATTGTTGACAATTTTAAATATGAAAATAGTTTTATCATTTTTTTGATAGCTGAGACAAGTTTTGTAACAATTTCAGTATGCAATAATTTCAATCATAAAGTAGTATATAATAGTTTATGAAATTAAGTAATTTTATATACTTTTCCTATTTTGTATAATTTTTGGAAGTTTTGATAGTCAAGTAATAGTCATAAAAAAAGTTGCGTTGGTTTTTTGACAGTTTTAACAAGCTTGACAACAGTTTCAATGAGCAACAATTTCGACAGTAGAATAGTAAATAAAAGTTTAAGACCCAACAATTTTTTATATTTCTATGTTACCTAGTTTTTGAAAATTTGACAGCTTTTCGTCAGATCTTATCAGTTGCGACGTATTCAAATGATAATGACTGTTGTAACAATAATAACGCTTTTTACAGGTCTTTAAATTTTTGGCAGAAATTTATCAACAATATTGACAACTCGCAACAATTTTTTAAAAGCAAAATAATTTATTATAATTTCCGTAAAAAACAATTTTTTCCCTGGTTTTTGGAAATTTGACAGCTTTTATTATTATTATTGTTATTATCAGTAGCGGTATTTAAAATGTTAATGACTGTTGTAAAAACAATAAAATTGTTTTCAGTTTTTCACATTGTTAGCAAAAATCAATCAACATTATTGACGACTTGCAACAATTTCAAAAGTAAAAGAATTCATAATAATATCCATAACTATACAATTTTTTTGTATATAAATATTTAATTAATATTTTGCCTAATTTTCACAAGTTTTCACAACTTTTTGATATTTTTTATTAGTTAAAAAATTTCTGACTGTTTATGACTATTTTTATTCTGTCATTTTTTTCATTTTTCCGAATTTCCAACAGTTTATAGCACTCTAATTTTGGCCCTTTGCAACAGATTGAAGATTTTTTAATATTTTAATAATTATATGACAGATCCGATATTTTTAAAGTTTTTATAATTTGTAACAATTTCGAAAATATATTAAAACATTTTTAACGGTTCCTACAATTTTGACAGTTCAACAAAATTTCAACAGTTTTGACAAAATTGACATTTTTACAGAACATCCGAGAATTTCGTGAGTTTATGGATTTCAGAATAAATCATTTATAAATTTTCAATGATTTTGAAATCATTTCGATTATTTGCATTTATTTCCCAGAACTTTCCATAGTTTTAATACATTTTTTGTCCGTTATTTCAAACATTTTATTATATATTAATTACAAAATAGTTCCAACAATTGAGGAAATTTTTTTGCAATTGAAGATTCTTACTTTTCCCAATTTTCTACAAATTGCTTTTATTTTCGAGATAAATAACATGAAAATTCTTGAAAAAAGCAGAGAATGTTAAAAATTTGACATTTGATGATTTATGATTACCAACAAAGTTGAAAAATCATGAAAATTTCCAGTAATGACTTTCATTAGCAGTTTTTAAAAATCAAATTATGGTTCTCTCGCTTAAATTTGACTCTGCATCCGCCCCTGCATAAAAATCCTAATTTAAAATTACATAATACTGAGTTATTGGAGAAAAAATGTGTATTCAAAATAGAGCTGTTTATAATGAAAAATCTGTGAGGCTCTTAAAAATTTCTAAGGTAATCAATTATATATTTTAGTAAGCTATCCATCAAAGAGTCAGAAAACAAACATTTTCAAGAAAATAAGCTGTTTTTGATGTGAAGAATTTTCGAACGAACTCTTTTATGGTTTGTTATAAAATTTTCATAGAATTCAAAGTTGTGAGGACACAAGTACAGTTTTATGCGCAGGAATAAAAAGTTGCATTACGAAAAGACATCGTAAAAGTTTCGATGTCTTGAAATTTCAGAAACGCGAATATTCCTCTTCCTCCTCTTCTTGACGGCTGTTTTCAGTCCTTCAATACTGCTTCGCCTTCTGCTGTTGCCAGAAAAAGCCCGCGTACTTCTACTGCTAAAAAAAACTGCCTTCTCAGATCACTCCACAAGCTTTGGCTTTTTAGCGAGAAAATAACGAGCAAAAGTAAGAGCATGAGATCTCTGACTAAAACACTGAATGGTGTCTAAAAGGTTGTGGGAGTGGAAATCTTTAATAGCTATTTCGAGGCTTTTTACCATATTTTGAAATACATTGAATAATATGAGGTTTTACGTAGAATTTTTGAATGAATTTCGAAATTTTGTGGATTTTTTGATTTTTATAAAGTCAGGAAGTTATCAATGGTGTATTTTGATAGTACATGGAAAAATGTAGGTAGGAAAAAAAATATAATAATTATAATAAAATTAATTTTATGAAAAATTTGGGGTTACTGGAGGAGGGAGAACTCACTGAAAAAAATGTCTTTGAAATTTCATGATTTTGAATCAGTGACGTTTAATAATACAAGATTATACCTTTTTTTTATTATGGTAAGAATCCTACGTGAATGCACAATCACTTTTTTGGGGCAACTTGGAGAGGATTTGAAGTTACGATTATTTGAAATTCTGGATTACACGAGTGGTACCTACACGTCACTTTTTACTCACTTGTGCACTAATATATTGATGTAGCACTGTGTTATAATTCGTGATGCACGCTTTCAACACCACCATATTCAGAAACGCGAGTAGTAAGTATGACTAATGCATCAAAAAATTTTTCTCTGGATTTCTAGTAAATTTTACTAACACAGTTAATAGTCAAAACTAATGATGAAAATTTTGAGCAGTTAGTCGAAATCCTCAACCACCACAAACACTTACCCTGAAAGCTTTATTTTATCTAATTTCGACATTCTGTGTCAGGTGGTACTCTTAAATTTTCACGAATCGATATTTTTTGATGACAGACATTTTTTACAGAACAGTTTTCACAAACGAATGATTTCAAAAAAATAAATAAATTCATTTAATTTGTGCCTTATACACTTATATAAATTATAAAATATTATATTATATTATATTATAAAAAAGTGTCCACACTTACAGTTTCAGTTCAATTTTCTTTCGATAATCGAAAATCACCACATCAATACATACATTATTTGAAAATTGCAACCTTCAAGCATTTCCAAAATGAAGAATGCATAGTAAAAGTGAATTTTAGAAATTAATAATAATAGGATTCAGAGTTCAAGAATTATGGGAATTCAAAGTTTGTTACTATGAAATTCGAAGTAATAAAATGATTTTATTGATAACGGCTTAGAATTTCGGAAAATACAGGTATTTCGTGGTTCTAAAACCAATATTCTGGCAACTATTAAAAGTTCCTCATCCACAATATAAATTTATGATTTCAGGAAATTTATGAACTCGGAGTGTTTATACATTTAAAATTTGAAACTCGGTGTACTTGGGTTTTTTTTTAATTTAGAATAATTGAAAACTGTGGATATCGAGAGTCCAAAATATCAGAATCCATAATCCTGAAAATAAAAAAATTTTCTGTTCTTTCCAACATTAATATCGTGTCACTGTAAAAAAGGTGACATTTTTTTAACAAATATTTCAAATGCACACATTGTTATGTTGGCATTTCGTAAATCTTATGATGAAAAATTCGTGTTTCAAGATGAAAAATTTTGTCATTAAAGACTGTTGACAATGAAAGAATTTTTTTGATTTTTAAATTGATCGCTATAAATATTGCATGTTTGTCAATTTATCAACTTCATGATTTATGTTCATCTGTATATTTAAAATAGGAAAAAACTCCGTGCTCAACAATTTGTAATCTACAAAAATCATATGAAAGATTGAGAAACAAAATTTTCAAGTATACAATTTTTAATGACGTTTTAATTTCACAGAGTTTCAGAAATGACAAAATATCTGAGTTCAGCAAAAGAAGTTCCAAATATTATAAAATTCTGAGAATCAGGGATTTTTTATAAATTTTTTAATCGATTTTTGAAATGTTGACATCTAAAAGTTGTGCATTTTCAAGATCTTAAATGTTTGTAGATAAAAAAAAATTGGTAATTGGCTGCTTGAAAACTTAGATTCTTGAATTTTAGAATTCTGTGAATATCGTTTTTGTATTCAGAAAAATATTTGGATTTTCAATTTTGTCATGAGAAGCGATTAGAAACTTTTATGTTTTTGAAAAAAATTTTACGTTTAATAATAATAGTGTTTCTTAGATATGGTCAAAATATAAATTGAATTCAGGAAATAAAGTTCGATATCTTGAATTTATAAAATTCTGGAAATCAAAGAAAACTTTTTTTTCAATCGTAAACATGTTCGATTTCGTGATTTTTGAATAAAGAAATCTGGAAATTGAATTTTAGAGAACATTTATTCACATATTCCAGGAATTCTGTAAATATACACATAACTTTTATATACAGAAACGGTAGTGAAGATTCTTTTTTTTTTTATAAGAAATAATTATTTACTTGTACATTTTTTATAAAACTCTTATTTGTCTACAGTTACCAATTCTCCAATAAAAAAACATAAAATTGAGAAAAGATAAATCCCTTCATTTTTTGCAAAAAATCAAATATTATTATTATTATTATTTATTCATAAATCAAATTATAAATAAATTTACACACGGGATAACCCATACTTTTGCAATAGGCAAACGCAAATACATAATCATCTGTAAGAGATACGAAAAACAAAACTTCTTCACCCATCCCAAGTACTACAAAGAAGAAAGAAATACGCACTACAAATTTGGCCTACACTTACAGGGAAAAAACATCAAAAAGAGGCCAGAAATGACCGCACATTTACTAAATTATAAATGTCCTGCCGCAGTAATCTTTAATCTAGCAAGAGAATCTGCAAACCAATCAACATCTCCACACAAATAAACACAAATATAAAAAATCACAGTAACAAAAATTACAAACAAACTTCTATCCCATATTTTTAATTTAAGCTGCAACTTATAGATGTTCATAACGAAAAAAAAAAAAATCATCTCTTACATAGCAATTTCGAATTTCCCTTTTTATGAATTTCATTTGAATTTCATTTTATTTAAAGTTTTTATTTGTGGATTCTTAAAATGTGAGTATTACTTTTTTATCAGTGAATGTCCACTTGAAGCTCAGTAAATTATTATTTTCAAACTTAAATCAGTTGAATTTCACTAATTCAGCAGTTCATATTCATTTTTTTTACAGTTCTTCTCTCATCCTGCAACATAGTAACCTTAGTCGCATTTTTACCTCGAGACGTACTGCATATATTCACTTTCTACTCTTTTCTACTCTCTCAATTTGAATTCGTAAAAAACTGCTAAATAATAGTAGAATTTCACTAATTCGAAAAGTAGAAAGGGAGCAACTAAAGTTTTAGTAAAAATCTACCAATAGAATTAGTGATATAGCTTACTGATGAAATAAGTAATGTTTGACTGAAGAAAAAAGCGAATAACTATCTTTAAACTTTAGTAGAAATTCAGTACTACAGTAAGCAGCTTTTGACTAGTCTCATTCGTGCATTATGACTAGAAGTGTTCAGCTAATGAAAAAGTCAATTTTTACAATTACTTTAGTAAATAGTTACTGTTCATAGTAATGAATATTCATCACTGCAATTACTGATTATCTAAATAGCATTCAAAAGCTACTAATTCAATAATAAATGTGTACTGACATTTGTTGAAATATTTATTCTTTGAAACATCAAGCTTTTAACAATGTTTTTTAAATGAACTTTTTTTACAACTAGGTACATATAATATATAATTTAGCAGAATTCAACTATTTTTTTCCGTCAGCTTATGGAATTCTACTAATTTATTGGTAGATCTCTGACTATCTCTGACTTACTAATTGAATTATTAAAAATTTTACTAATTCGAACTGAGAGAGTATCAATGAAAATTCTTCCATCTTGGAAATGTTAGATATGCACTGTAAAACAGTGAATATGCACTGTTTCTATCAGTGAATATTCACTCGTAGCTTAGTAAAATTATTATTTTTACTGTTGAAACAGTAGAATTTCACTAATTCAGCACTGGATACTCATTTTTTTTAGAACAAGTGGAAAATATTTTACTTTTCTCAAATTAAGACAGTGTTTTTTTCTTCCTGCAATATGGTAAGCCTAATCGCATTTTTAGCACGAGACGCAGTGCATAATCACTTTCTAGCAGTGAAAAATCTTCCATCTTAAAAATAGTAGATATGCACTGTTAAACAGTAAATATGCACTGTTTCAATCAGTGAATATTCACTCGTAGCTATGCAAAATTATGATTTTACTGTTAAATCAGTGGAATTTTACTAATTCAGCAGTGCATATTTACTTCTTTTTAAAAAATGTAAGATATTTACCTTATTTTCAATAAAAACAGTGCTTTGCTCTTCCTGCAATGTGTTAACCCTATTCACATTTTTAATCCATATCAAACGCGCCAAAATCGAAGTTAAGAAAGCAAAAACCCGACCCTGGATCACAGGTATCACCTGGTGCGAGGGTACGTTTGGCGGCGGATTGGGGGGCGTTGCGGGCAGGCGAGGAGCTCGTGGTGTCGCGACTCGACGGGAACGGCCTCGTGGTTTCCCCGACCCTGGGGCCGCGGGAGGAATCCTGGATTCCCGCGAGCCTCATCCCGAACTCGGCGACGAGTCGCGCTTGGTCCTTCAGGCCGCGCAAGCACGAGCCGAAGGAACCGCGCGACGCAGTGACCTCCGCCAAAGGGCCCCAGCTCGCGAGCGCACCCTCTCCCATCAACGCCAGCGCGGGCGAACTCGCGAGACTCGCCGTCCAGGTCGACAACGCGGAAGCGCCCGTAGTCGTTTGGCGTCGCGACGCCGACGACCGCGACATCGAGCCTGGAGAAAAGTACAAGACGAGGCACGTCGCCGGAATTTTCTACCTGGAGGTAGCTCGGTGCCGACCCACGGATTCCGGGATCTACGTCTGCAATGTGCGCTGCGACAACGGGAGCTGCTCGGCGAAAATCAGTCTGAGGGTTGGAGGTCAGAATTCTAGATATACACTACTAACTGTATATTATTGTATGTATGGTGATAATATGTTACACATTCTTGACATGATCAACACGTGCCACAAAACGACTGAAGTTTTAAATGGGGTTTACATGTGGTTTTTCATACATTTTGTTCAAAAATTCATAAACTGTGCAAAAATTATGGTAATAAATGAAACTTTGCGTAGTTTGAGGGTACAATGTTACGTTGGAGTCCAAATTTTTCTGGATTTTTCTACCGCTGTTATCTATGTTTTACAAGCTCCGAAAAAGTACATGTTTGCCTTTTTTCGGTACTTTTAGAAACTTTTAAAAGATGTTAATCAGATTGGAATCACAAAAATTCTTTGAAACAATAGAAATCTATGATGTTCTGTGTTATGAAACAGCTTTTGAAATACTAAGTAAGAATATCTGAAACTTTGAAGTTCCGAGCATGAAAATAATGAAAATTTATACAGGGAGCTACAAAAATGTTAGAAATATATACAAACACTAGAAAACACTACGATACTTCACAAATGCTTACAAAGAAAACAAATCTATAAATGCATGAAATATACGAAGATGAAAATTTATCGATAGTCCATTTATGTACCTAAAATCCAAAGAACTTCAAATCCCAGAGCATCTAGTTTTTATAATCTAGAAATTCATTGGAATATCAGAAAATCGTTCGAAATTTATGAACATCCGAAAAATATAAAAAATATTGAAAAAACAAGAGTTCCTTCAAATACTAGAAATGTACGAAAAAACTGGGATCTGAAAAATCTTTCGAAATACTGAAAATCTAAAAAACTTTGAAGTTTAGAGCAACAAAGTCTTAGAATGTACATAGCAATTTATAAATATACTACAATTTTAAAAAAATTTAAAAAAACACTACGAAATTTATAAATTCTAAAAAATATGAAAAAGATTCAAAATATTTAAAAATCTCTTAAATACTGAGATTCTATATAGGTATCATTTATTCAAAAATTTATGGAAATAATGCAAATATATGGAAATTTCCATCCCACAGCACCCGATTCTCAAAATATACATAGGGATCCATCAAAATACTGAAAAATTCAGTAAAATTTACACATATTGGAATAAAATAAAATCAAGTAAAAATTTTAGAAACCTGGAAAATGCTGAAAATCTATGAAAATACTGCTGCTGAAAAATTATACGAAATACACATAAATTCTATGAAATTCTAGATTCTAGAGTATCAAATTCTAAAAATCTATTTTTAAAATTTGGATATGTAAAAAATACTAGATGTATTGAAAGAAGCAAGAAAATCCTACTAAATCTCAGTAACTATAAAAAATATAAAAATACTAGAAATTCTACGATCCAATAATCTACTGATAATCTATGAAGATATTATTCTTTCTGAAACTATAAAATTACTTAATATTTATAAAACTTGAATCCTGGAACATCATTCTAGACATCTAAATTAAAATCTATGAAAACTCAGGAAAATCGTTCAAGTTGGAACAATACTGGAAAAAAACCATAAATACTAAATGTACAAGTGAAAATCTTATATAAAATAGTGTTACTTTTGAAAATACTATTTTTCCTAGAACATTTTTTATAATCTACATAAAAATCCATCCAAATACTGGAAAATTCAATAAAATTTAGGGATATTAAAAAATCAAAATGCACTTAGAGTTAAAAAAATACGTGCAATGCTTGAATTTACAAAGATAATGCTTCCAGAAAAATTGGTTGAAATAATAAAAATCTACAAAATTTTATATTCTAGAGTATCGAATTCCATGAAGTTACCGCTTACTGAAAAATTTATTGAAATATTAAAAAATGATAATAATCTATGACATTTTAGATTTTATATTATAATATTCTAGAAATCAATATTGAATTTTTTGAAAATACCTACTAGAAATCTATGAAAACCCTACTGAATTCCAATAATTCATAATTCATGGTCGAAAATATGATGCATATCAAAGATACTACAATCAATAAAATTCTGAAAAGTCATGTAGTCCTAATGTCCTTAAATAACTATAAAATTACTTGATATCTACAAAACCTTGAATCCTAAAACATCATTCTAGATATCTGTATGCATATCTGTAAAAATGCCAGGAAATTTTTCAAACTATCAAAATAATGAAATAATAGGATTAATACTAAAAGTATGTACTGAAAATCTATGAAATACCACTCGTCTATAGAAATACTGTTTTACTTGAAAAATTCTTCAAAATACTGAACATATGATAATTTTCAAATTCTATATAATTAAATTCACAAAACCTTGATGACGAAAAAATGCCAGAGTTATATAAAAAAATCGGAATCTAAAATTTTATCAATAAGATTAAGCACAAAAACCTGCAAAATGCACTCCATAAAATACCTGTCAAAGAGAATCCAGATTATGAAATACCTTTAATGTATGCACATATAAGTTTTTCAAAAATCGATGAAAATACTGAAAATCTTTGGAACCTTTGGAATTACAGAAACCAATATAGAAAATTCTTCCAAGTACAAGATAAGCCATGATATAGTATATTTACTCAAAAACAAATAAATAAATACTTTTAAAATATGTAAGATTCCATGATTTTCCATCTTTATGAAAAATAATATACTCCAAAAAGCAAAATCTCATGCTTGCGAATCAATTTCTCAAACCTTATGTTGCTATAATAAATATTTGATGATACATCTAAATAAATATATACAGGGTGTACCAAACTCCCCGCGCCAAAAAGAAACCCAATATTCCTCATACAATTTTGAGTCGAAAAGTCCTTTACCACTTTTATCAAACTCAAAATTAAAAAAGATATTTAAGCTTAAAATTTAAACAATAAATGTGCTCTCACGACAAGTGGTTGTAGATTTCACCACCTAAACTTTTCCCAAATTTTCTTCATATTTTTTCGAGTCGAGAAGTTCTTTGCCACTTTTCACAAAACTCAAAATCAAAAAATATATTCTAGTATAAAATCTAAGAAATCTGATTAGTTGAAACTTGTGACCTGAATATCTTTTCTGATTTTGAGTTTTGTGAAAAGTAGCAAAGGACTTTTCAACTTGGAAAAATATGGAGAAAATTTGGGAAAAAGTTTGGTTGATGAAATTTACAACCACTTGTCATGAGAGCGCATTCATTGTTTAAATTTTAGGCTTAAATAACTTTTTAAATTTTGAGTTGTATAAACAGTGGTAAAAGACTTTTCGACTCAAAATTGGATGAGGAATATTGAGTTTCTTTTTGGCGCGGGGAGATTGGTACAACCTGTATTCGCCCTCTATATATTTAATTTTGCCCCCCATATAAAATTTACTTGCAACGTCTCTGAAAATGATATAAAACGTACACAAAAGTCGAGTAACCTAAAATATTCGAAATCAGGTGGTACGGGAACCACTTGGGCCCGAGTCCTGGACAATTCCAGAATCGAGGTCGACTGGGAGGAACGCGACGTCGGTCGTTGCGACGTCGAGTACCGATCGACGCCGGCCACGAATTGGACCCCGGGACCGCAAAACGTGGAACGACCCCCGGTGATTTTGGAATTGCTCCCGGGCGCCTCGTACAGTTTCCGGGTCGTCGGGAAAAACGGCGTCACGACGTCGGCGTCGCCTGCAGTGCAGCTGCCTTTGGGCGACGCGGCCACGTGGGAAGCCGAGCAATTCGTCGCGAGGTACCTGGAGCTGGACGAATTGGGCAAAGGACGATTTTCCCTCGTTCGACGCGCCCGGGACCGGGGAACGGGCCAGGAAGTCGCGCTCAAACAGACCTCCAGGAGGAAACAGTCAAGGGAACTCACGAGGAAAGAGTACGAGCTGCTCGCATCGACGCATCATGGAAATATCGTGAGGGCTTTCGCGCTTTTCGAGAACGCACCCCAACCCGGCGTTGACACCATCGTTTTGGAACTGTGAGAATTTTTTTCATCTTTTAATCAAAGCAAGACTCATCAACTCGATGGGTCTCTGCAAGTCTATTCTATCTCGTGAGCGCGCTCTAACAGTATTTCGGGACTACGAAACGATCTATTCTATGTTTCAGCGCTCTCGAACGTTTCATCCCATCTCTGGCAGAGTTGAAACACTTCATCGTAACTCAAAAATCACAGTTTCTAGAAAACTTGATGTAAAGTTTTCTTCACTGAAGAAACAAAATGATGGCAAGGAAACATGTTGCACATGTTACAATCACATATTTTTTATATTTTTGAGGTTTCGCTACAAGATAATAACGTTACACTCATCCCCTGGCAAACAATCTTCAACCGAACTTGAACCTTCGAAGGTTATAATTGGGTTAAAGTTCGGTTGTAAATGTTTTAAGTGAAAGAAAAAGGCCTTAGGCACGATATTTTTGCAAGGGATGGCATCGGTTCATCATGTTTGATTATTTATTGGGAAATTCAATCGTCAGAAATATAAATTTTGCCTTTTAATTGTTATTGTATCTTTTTTCATGGCTGGAACTTCCTTTAAATATTTAAAAACGCAATAAGACTATAAAGACGATGGAGATAATTATAATCATTTGACACGCTCTACGTTGTAGGATGCGTTAATTTTGAGTATTTTTTATTAAAAATTGTAAGCTATCAATAGATGCATGTACTTTAGGAAAATTCAAGCCATAAAAAAAGAAAAATAACAATTAAAGGCAAAATTTATAGTTCTGGCAATTAAGTTTGCCAATAAATAATCAAACATAATGAACCGATGCCATTCCTTGCAAAAGTATCGTGCCCAAGGCCTATTTTTTTCATTTAAAAAATTTACAACCAAACTTCAACCCAATTATAACCTTCGAAGGTTAAAGTTTGATTGCCAGGGTCATTTTTAAGATTATTAACAAAATAATGTGTAACTTTTTCAAATAAAGCAGGAAAAATAAAAATTGCACCAAATTAAAATATTTTTGTTCATTCAAAATTCAGGCGCAAAAAGAATGATTTTTCTTGCACTTGCATGGAAAAACATTATTTTATGTACCTCTGGCATAGAAAATGCGTTTCTATGCCAGCTCGAGATCTCTAAACGCGTTTTCTATGCCCTCGGTACATAAAATATCGTTCGTAACAGGCACGAAATATACTATTGTGGATTTCAAAAAACAAATTGTTTACTACAATAAATAATTT
The DNA here is from genome assembly GCA_028476575.1 of Platygaster robiniae. Classification (NCBI taxonomy): domain Eukaryota; kingdom Metazoa; phylum Arthropoda; class Insecta; order Hymenoptera; family Platygastridae; genus Platygaster; species Platygaster robiniae. The sequence continues at coordinate 47,902,319 of CM052019.1, read as the reverse complement.
ACACAGTCATTGTTTAATTTTTTAAAAGAAGGCTGTAAACTTTCTATTTATGAAAAATATTATTTACCGCCTTAAAAATTACTTCTGACATAAACAGTTTCATGTATCTATCATTCAGTCTTGATAATATTGTTTATAATGATTTTTGGGGTCGTTAATAATAAATGGTTTGAATCGTAATTATTTATATTACTGTCAATAACAATTTGTATATTATAATAAAATATATCATTCGTAAGATTCGTTTACGTAGATTTCAGTGGCATATTTTGCATGTGATAAATAAAATTCATCAATTTGTTTAAACAATGAAATTTTCCTTATTGTTGCAAAAACAAATTTTTGCAAGATGCATATATTTTTCATAGTTTGTAAATTCGTCTGTTTCATATTTCATTTTATAATAATGAAATTCATTTGTTTAAACAATAAACTTGAATTTATTGTTACAAAAACACATTTTCGCAAAACGCATACACTTTTCATGGCTTCTCAATCCGTCTATTGCATATTTTGCATTAGAATAATAAAATTCATTTGTTCAAACAACAAACTGTAACTAAGTGTTACGAAAGCACATTTTTGCATACGCATAAATATGCTTTTTTCGGTTTTGAGAGCCGTTGATTGTAAATTTATGATAAAATTACTATAATTTATTTTGTTCGAACAATCTACTGTAATTTATTGTTGCCGATTTTGTCAGACACAATATATTTAATAAAACTGTAGTAACATATTTCCTATATAAAAAAGTTGAAAAACCTATTAAAAACATTCTAAACGGTCATTACTTCGAGTTTTAAGACGTCCTGATTTGTTTTTCAGTTTTGAAGGGTAAAAATTGAATATTTTTTTCCAAATTTTTTTGTGGAACATGCTTGAAGCTTTGAAAAATACAAAAATGACTTTATCGGAAAATGTCCAAATTTTGAGTTACGATGAAGTGTTTCAACTCTGCCAGAGATGGGATGAAACGTTCGAAAGCGCTGAAACATAGAATAGATCGTTCCATAGTCCCGAAGGATAGAATACTTATAGCGGCTCGGTGAAAGTTGAAATATTGTTGGAGCGCGTTCACGAGATAGAATAGACTTGCAGGGACCCATCGAACTGAAACTTGGAAAATTTCAGCGTACAGTTGAAAGGAATTGCGTTTTGAAACTTTACCCTTTCATTTTGAAAAGGGATGGCTTTGAAATTCTTCCCGTTTCAAACCTATACAGAAATTTCTTTTGTAACTGTGGAAAAAAAGTACAAGTAACTGTCAAGTTCACTCTAGTATTCTTTTTTACTTCTGTTTCAGAGTCCGAGGGCCAACGTTATTTACTTATTTGAGCAAAAAAACAGAGTATACTGAAAGTATGGCCAGCAAGTACGCGAACCAACTTCTCTCAGCTCTGGAGTGGCTCCATCGTCGCGACAAAGCACATCTGGACCTCAAACCTGAGAATGTCCTCGTCGACCAGGAAACTGGCATAGTCAAGGTCATTGATTTAGGCGAGGCTGTACGTGGCCCAGTCGACGAGGTTGTCCCACCCGCGGACCTTGAATTCGCTGCCCCTGAATCCGTCCTCGGTCGACCTGCTGGGCCTTACACGGATATTTGGGCTGCTGGGGTCTTTATCTACGTTCTTCTCAGGTAATTTGCAAAAATTTTGTACTGATTGTTGCCACGATGATGATGGGATTTAATGTTTCTGCGCAATGCCTGATGTAAGCATAGAGTAAAGGTGGGTAATATGAGACATCGGGTATTATGAGGCACTCTCGAATACGTTTTACTTGCTTTTTGACAGTAAGTATTGCCATCGTAAATTCATCTTTCAAGTAGACTAAGAAGCTTTGTGTAGCTGTTTTATTACTGGACTTTGTTTTTTAGTAAATATCTCGCGTCACTTCCATGAGACATTAAAAAAACAGCCTATTTTGAAAGTGCTATGACTTTCTTTCGAAAAAATCAATTCGAGTGAAAATTTTGCCCATCCGATCATATTGACAAATAGCCTGAACCTTCAGAAAGAGATGTAAAAACTTAAGGTTCCTTATTTTTTATTTTACCACTCAAGTTAATTACGAACACCTTTCATATACTTTGCTGGTAATGTGAGACACTTCACTGCAGCTAATATGAGACTTTCGAATAGTTATTCCCGGAGTACTTTTTATTGCTTACAATTAGTGTTATTAATTTTCGATTATAATGAAGAAATTACCTAATTACATTTATCATCTGGAGTCTTTGTTTACAAAAATTGAATTTTTTTGTTTCTAAACTTTGTTGAGCATTCTTTATTTTTCGATTGAAATTTATCATTTCATTTTCAAAATTGCTTGCTTTATTTTTGCCAGAATGTCTAATAAATACATTATTCCATTCACAGCCGATTTTTTGAAGTGTCACCTGCACATTTTCCAAAATGTTTACATCTTGAATTTTTTTTTTAAGTATCTAGAAAAATGTCAATCACATGAAATTATTGCAAACAATTATCTTAATATCGTTCTACAGGCTTCATACAATAATTCAGAAAGTTCAATGGATTTTATTTCTGAACAAGTGCAAAACCAGAAGTAATTTAAACAAAAGTGTCTCATATTACCCGCCCTTACATCGGTCTGTTAGAAGGAAAAAATATGTATAATATCAATCGTGAAATAACTACTTTCCAAGTAGCTAAAATTGGGACCTACTCTAAAAGAAGTATTTTTACTAATAATAAGCGTTGGTGAAATTACACCAAGTATGGTAGTATTATATTATGTACATAGTCGTAAAATCACCATTCGGCAGTATTTCTACAACAAGATGTAAAATTACTTATTTTGGGCAATGATTCCTTATTGAATTGAGTTTTTAGAAACTCTTTATGAAACTCCTCACAAAATTCATGTTTTTTTAAATAAAACTTGTTCATAAAGTGACTTTCTAAAAAATGTACAAAAAATTGTTTTTTTTTGTTTTTTTTTTCATTGAGTCACTGTATACAGAGCAAAATTATATTATTAAAAATCAGAAATTTTATCCGGGGTTTCATAGAGAATTAATAAAAACCCAAATTACTAGGGCTCTTACAATAATTCAAATAATAATAATTAAAATACTATGCCAAATGACATGATTTTACTACAGCTAACATTTTTATTTGAAAATCACAATTTTAAAGAAAAAAAGTATTTTTCAAATTTTATTAGGAAGAGGATAATGAAAATGAGTTAATTCAATCAGAATATTGTACAGTAGAAGACAAATATTTGAAATCTTCCAAATCGCTAAATTTTTCAAGTTTAGTAAGTATAGAAAATTACTATACTAAATACTAAAGTGTAACTAAAGTGCAGAAAATGGTACGTATATGAATCATATAAATTTAATATGTTATCATTCTATACTTAAGTATATTTTGATTTTAAATTTTCTGTACCATATATAATAATTACCAGCAGTTATGTAGGTATATCTTTACCATAAAAATTTGTTGTAATGATGTGTAATTAAGAATAGGATCAAATTACAATAAATACTATAGAAATTGACTGCTTTCGAGAAAAAGTTATTCTGGCTATAAAAAATTCCATATTCAATTTATTTTTATTGTAAACAAATACAAACCTTGGATATACTTATTGAAATAATTACCTGGAGAATCACTTTCCTAAAGTATTACAGATGAATTGTGGTGTAGTATAAATTATGTGAGAAAAATATACCATTGATATTATAAAAATTTTATTCCAGATTTACTGAATATACTATTGTCACTGGAATGGAAAGTGTTATAATTTTGAAATAATACATGTATGTAAACGTCACTTTATAAAAAACTAATTTTTTTTTTTAGCTTGTTTGATTACAAATTTCAAGTAAAAATACTACAGTTAGTGATCTTACTACTTTTTAAGTAGGTTCTTCTTCCAGGTCAGAAAAAAGTAGTACTATTACAAATAAGGCATCAGTAAAATAACAACTTTCGTTGCAATTGAGTTTTACTAGAGTTATAGTATATCTACAAACTCTTGGTAGTAATTTTACAATTGATTATATACAGTGTAGATATTGTTATGGTAACCACAAGTATTTTATGTCTATTCTATAAAATCAGGCTTTTTCACATATTGCTCAAACAATTTTCAAAACCATTGAAAACCAGGAAATTTCTTAATGCAATTTCCTAAACCCTCTGTACAAATTATCCAAGTTTGATTAACGAAAGATAGTTAAACACAATCAAGCGCTACGCGAGTTGATTAAACTGAGATTGACGCGAATAACGATTGCAAACTGTAATCAGAGGAAAAGATTACAAAAGAAATTATACAGGTAATTGCTGATAATTCCAGGAAATATTAAGACTGCTATTCATCGTGCAATATTCGAATTCTATTACATTCAAAGGCTTTGAAACTTCACATTGCAAAATATCTTAATTAAAATGTTCTGCAACCAATTTCAAAGAGCTACAGGAATGAAGTGAGCTTTTAAATTAAAATGGATTTCATGATTATTTTATAATTTGAAATTGGGAAAGTTTCCAAGCATTTAGCGATTCTGTTTTCATTCGTAAATTTTAGTGACCAAAAGTCACAAAAATTTAAAAAGTGTCGCAGAAATGACACATATTTACATGACCTTTTTCTACTCTTGGAGACAAAGAATAGAAAAAATTAGAAAACTGTCGCTTTTCTAACAAATCATAATATTGAATTTTCCCAGTGGCCTTTCACCGTTTCTCGACGATTCCGTTGAAGAGACCACAGCCAACATTCTCAAATGCGACTATTGTTTTCCCGATGAATATTTCGAAGCGATTTCGAACGAGGCGAAAGATCTTTTGCGCCGTTTCTTATGCTTACGCGGCGAAGATCGAATCAGAATCGAAGACGCTCTCGCTTCTTCGTGGTTCAAAGTAGGTTTTTTTGTTCATTACAGACAATATTTTTGGGGGAACGATGATGAAAACCGGGTTTTTGTTTAAAGGTAACAAAAGGTGCGACGATTTCCTCATCGAGGATGGCAGCGTTCACAGAACGACGAACTCATTGCTCCAAATCCCACCGGGATCACCGTGACAGTTTTTACTCGTAATAAATTATAAATAAAGCGTTACTCGTTACTGCGTTTTTGATCTGAAGAAAGTACTCTAAGATGTTACTTGTACATAATAAATATACGTATTTAAATTTTTTATTGAATAATGGGGTTTTTTTTATTCATTTCTGTGTATTTTTGTACTTTGCTCTATATTTTCAGAATGATTTGAAGAGAACCCAAATTTTTGAGGGTGGTTTTTAGTACGTGGCGAAGCCGAGCGATGGAAATAAATTGACTGTTGAAAATGCTGCAACTGCTGTCAAAATGTTTGAAATCTTTTCAATTCATGAAATAATTCATTACAAATTTTACTCGTTTTTTTTTTATAATAACGTTACGTGGTAAGTTCAACGTAAGAAGTGATATTAGATATTATTTTAGTCAGGTTAAAGAAGAATATGCAAAATAATTTGCTTACTTATTTATGTTTCCAAAAAAAAATGAAACATCTTAGTTCAACCATAATCACTGTAATCATTCATGCTTATAAAATTACACTGAAAACAGATAATGAAAATAATAAAATTAATGTGAGTTTTTTTCCTTATTTATTGACAAACTAATAACTATGCATTTAGTTCCTCGTTAAAAAGAAAAAAAAACTAGTAGTGAAATATGGCATATGCAATGAAACGAATTTCGGGTTATTTTCCAAAACTGATTTTTATTTTAAACTTTTACTTTTCAAATGCACGTGACTTTCATGAGAGTAGCCTCGCCCAAAATCGAATTTGCAACGTAATAAGGAAAGTTGATTGGAATGTTACTGCAAGCTGCTCCATAATCACCTTTTTTGTTAAGTGCGATTACAGCGCCAAAAAAGTTAGGGTAATGGCTTTTTATTCTAGTCACTGCGGTTCACGCTGCTTCATTTGGACTGGCTCTACGACGCATTTCTTCCACTACTAAAAACCTGTAAATATTTTTAATATTCTATAATTATAATTATTATACTAAATAATAAATATACTAAATTCGAACTGTCAAAAATACAAATTGATATCTCTTCATGATTTTCTTAAATAATTGAAAAATTAAACTTTTAATTTCATAATTACTTTTTCAATCTTATAACAAGTTCAGTATTTTCCAGTTCCATTGATCATACATTATTCAATTAATGTTATCATTTCGAATAGCTTTGTAATATTCATTGTTTTATGTAAATTGCTTATTTAATCATTTGAGCCGTTTGAGCCCTACGCTGGCAAAAATCGCATCATTATGTCTCCATTTCCCGTTGCAGCAGCAGCGCCAACTTCATTGTCAGCGTATGCGCCTGCGCCAGCTATTGGTGAGTCCCCGATTCGCCCGGGAATTTTGAATTTTATGCCGTTCGTCGAAGTTCCCGCCGCGATTTTTCCGTTTTTGTCAATCGCGACTACTCCGATCGTGTCGAGATTATCTGGACTGATTTTTTGATCATTTCCGTTGTTCATTTGTTGTTTAAAAATATTCTTTAAGTGGCAGGGACCGCAATTTTTTGAAGGATTAGGCTCGACGTTCTATATGAAACAAAACGAATTTTGTTAATCGTGCAAAAGGCTTTAAAATTTTTAGATACATTTATTCATTGATTAATTTATTTATTCTTTTTGAATGAATTTTTTTGGCTATACAATGCAAACAGGATTTCTGAATATTTTTACGCCATTAGTTTTTTCCTCTTGTAATATTTTAAAGAGTTTGGAAATAAATAAATTTAAGGAATCTAACGGTTCCGAGTTAACGTAATTTTTTTATAACTCTGAGCACAATAAAGTTTTTTTTTAAAAAACGATTCAACTTTCATAAAAAGTTACTATTATTAAGATTAAAAACTTTAAAATCGCATATAATACTCTACAAATGTTGATATTTTAGAAAACAAATAACGTAAATAACCTTCCAATAATTTCCATTAGGCTGCCTTTTTAGTTGAAAAAGTTGAAAAATTTAACATTAATCTTATTTCTTATAGCTTACAAAAAAAGTGTCACGAAACTAATTGTAACTAATTGCACTGAAATTTTTAAGTTATTTAATTTTTTTTTAATCAAATCTAATAGAAACGAGAGATGCCATCATTTTTTTATGTAAAATCTTGCGTTATTTTTGTCGCCAGTTAAGAAATTATTACATTTTGAATAAATGAATGTTCAGTATACAAAAAGTTGCGATTTTTATCGAAATTTGTTATAAAAATACGTATACTTACAATTCATTTACGACTAGAATAATTAGAGAAATTATATTGTAGCAGGTAAAATCCTATAACTTAGCTTTTCTAAATTTACCAATGAAATGTGTAGTTTAACCCTAAATGGTCACACTAGTTAAAATAAGATTTTATTAAGTTTCTCTTAAAGTATGTCGTTATATAAACATCAATTGTGGAAATTTTCATCATAGATATTTTTATCATATAGTTTATCATAGAAATAAGCCACAAAGCTCATTTTTGCAATTAAAATTTTTACGTATTTTATGCTTTTACATGTTAACTTTTTGACTTTACAAACTTACCTTATACAATTTTTCATGTTAATAAGATGTTTTGCAGATAATTTTCAACAGTTTTTATTCTTGGATTCTTCTTCCTAGAAAAACACTTTTTTATTTTAAAAGTCAATTTTTTTGTGTTCTTATCACTTTGTCAGCGTTTTTCAATATTTTAACAATTGGTTTTCGTTACAAAAACTTGATTTCATTTTTTTTAGATCCTTTAAGATTAGCATGACATTTTTGTTAAAATTATTAGTACTCATTGTTCAAAATTTTTTGGAACTAGGGTGAATTTCACTTAGTGTGACTTATACGATTTTCCTGAAGTGTGACCATCTAGGCTAGATATTAAGATAAAGTTGATACATAATTGATGTAATATTTTAAAAGAAAAAAAATGTATACTCATACTTAGACTGTTCTCTTTATAAATTTAAATATCTTGAAATATCAAGTGTAGTGACATGTAAGTACATTAATTATAATTAATCATTGCAGTTTGTTAAAGGCATCTAATTTCATTTTTCTCCGATCTTATATTAAGATAAAAAGTTTAATGACCTTTTTAAATTATTGTAATATAGTGGCTACTATCAAAAATGCTTTAACCTATGTAATGCATAATCGTCTCTGAATTGTAATTTGTGCAAAAAAAATATCCCATGACATTCAAATCCGATGCAGAACAACATCAAAAACACCCTACCAACTACCCTAGTATCAAGACTTAACAAAAACCATAAAAAATCCAAAAAAATTTCCAAAACTATCAATAAATCAAAGACCTCTTCCAAAGACGCGAAACCCATGTCCACCTCGAACCAAAAAAACCCATCGAAAGCACCTGCACCTGCGAATCAGGAAAGCGAAAAAGGCACCAAGAAGAAGAACTCGTCAGGTTACGTATCAACACTTTTTTTTTATTTCAGGTAACAACAAGAACAATTTATACAAGACACCATTAACTCAGATACTTTCTAAAAAAAAAAGTCCCCTCGGGAATCCCGAAGTTACGACCACGCAAACTCTCACTCACATATCAGTCACATCATCGATCATCCGGTCGCAATGCCCGGATCATCGTCATCATCAGTACACGTAACCTTGATGCGTGTTCTCGCTCGGCTTCCAGACTTTCTTCACCACGGGCTTGAACGTTTTCTTCACCACCGGCTTCCAAACCTGTTCCTTGGCCGGAACCCAAAAGCTCTTCCACTCTTCAGTCGTGACCTTCTGCTTCTTCGTGATCCAGATCGGCACTTTCACATCCTTCCACTTGTCCACTTTGACTTTCTTCCATTGCTGCTTCCACTTCATTTTCGTCTGGCTCTCCCAAACCTGCTTGAACTCCGGTTCCCAGGTCACTTTGGTTTCGTAATGACCGCTGCTAGCCGGGTTCGAAGGCGGAAGATAAGTGTTCTGGGTCGGAGGTGGGCCGTATTCCGGGGCCGGAGGGCCGTAGGTAGGTGCTGGTGGAGGTCCGTAAGAAGGTTCGGGTGGAGGTCCGTAAGAAGGTTCGGATGGAGGCCCGTACACTGGTTCCGGGGGGCCGTATTTGTCAGACGGTGGACCGTACGTGTCCAGAACTGGTGGCCTAAAGAACGAGGTTGGATCATGATTGATACGTGCACTGAGAACGTTTTTTAGCATTTTTTCGTATAGTTTATGTCAATTTTGGTCATGGGCGCAGGCAGGTAAAATTTTCGGGAGGGGTTTTTCTGAAAAATATTTTTCCTTCGGGATTTCATAATTTTTCATCTTTGACAATAAGGTTACGAGGGAATGATTTAGAAATATTTTACATTTCGGAATTTGAAAGTTGTACAACTTTTGGAATCCAGAGTTGCACATTTTTCATGTTCATATATAATGGTATTCGATTTTTGTGATTTTCAATTAGTAACTGAGGTTTAAATTTTTTTACTTATACTTTTTGTATTTATACGACTTTCAGGATTACTGATATAAAGCATGTAATATGGGTTTCTAAGCAGCTTTCTAAAATTCGATGCTCTAGGAATCAAACTTCCAAAAATTTACATATTTGAAATGATTTTTGAGCAAATTTTAACCACACAGATAAAAGGTATATCATAAATTTATACTATTTTCGTATGGTATATTGTTCATCAAATTTCGCAGTATTTTTTGGTATTTTTACATATTTCTAATAGTTATATGGATCGCTCAATAGATTTCTAAAAATTAATGCTATAGTATTAAACCTTTCGACGATTTTGAATATTTTAATCAATTTTTCAGACGAAAGTTTCTTTTATATTGATTTTCAATACTTTTATTCCATATTTTTTCAGTATTTCTAAAATAAAAAGTATGTTTAATTGTGTTAATTGAACCTATTGAATTGTATGTATTTTTATTTGTTTTCTATATGAATTTCTAAAATGATTTCTAAAATTATATATATTTATAGTATTATATTAATAATTTTGCTACAGGACAGAAAGTTTTATGAATTTCTAAGAAAATTATTTCTACGTGATTTTATGTATTGAAAGATATCTAGTAAACTAGGAAGCTAGTAAACTAGTAAACTGGTAAGCTAGCAAACTTGTAAGTTAGTCAACTAATAAACTAGTAAAAAAGTAAAAAAAAAAAAATAGTAAGCTAGCAAGCTCATTGACAAGTAAATAAATTTAGTAAACTAGTAATTTTGTCAAATTTGTAATAGTAAACTGGTAAACTAGTAAGCTAGTTAAATAAAAACTAGGAAGCTAGTAAACTAGTAAACTCGTCAACAAGTAAATTAGTAAACTCATTTTTCACATTTTTCTAGTACAATATACGATACTCTGGAGGGTTTCTATGTATTTTTATATATTACTGATATTTTTGTAGATTGTCAAAGAGATTTAAAAAACTCGATGCTTCAAAATGCAAATTTCGATCTTTTATCAGTTATTTCAAGAAATATTGGTAAATTCGCATTCATACAGATTTTATATGTTTTATATCGTTACTCTTTTTTCGTATTTTTGAAATACTTAAAATATTTTGATGCTTTTTCTAGAATTTTTATAGATTTATAGCATATCGAGAATTTGATGCTCTAGAATCCTAAAATTTATAGATCGTAGACGCATTTGTCGAGATTTTTCAGAAAACAGTTTTTTCATAGAATTTCATTGATTTCATTGTTCTTTTAGAGTTTGTATGAATCGGAAGATTTTTAATACTTTTATATGGATTTTATATAGATTCTAGAATTCGATGATCTGAGATTCAGTTTTGTAAATTTCTAGCATTTTCGTAGATTTTCATTTTTCTCGATTTTTCACTGGGTTGCAAAATTTGTCTGGTCTATATTTTTTATTAATAATTATTAATTAATAATTTTGACATATTTTAAAAAATCAGAAAACATTTGAAATGCTCAAGCTTGCCAATAATTCAAAAAATTCGAGAAATCGGTAAAATTGCATTAAATTGTAATGAATTTCATGTATCTTGTTAATTACCGTACATATTTATTTTTTCTTTAAAATATGCGTCATAGTGTTACTGAAATTTTTTAAGAAAAATCTTTAAAAAATTGGAAAAGTTTTATAACATCACAAGAAATTTTCATGAGTTGCACAATCTTGCGTTAAATTCTGGAAGATTTTGATAGTTGGTATGATGCCAAAAATTTTAAAAATTTTGGAAAATAATATAACACAATGAAAATTCTAAGAACTGTCAAAAATTCCAGAATAATCAATATTTGTGTAGAATTTTAGAATATGTTCATTAAATTTCTGAATTTTGTTCATCATGTTTCTTCGAAATATACTTTAGGTAACTTTCTTTAAATAAAAATTTGGAGAACTTGAAAAGTATTTGAAAACTAAAGAAAATCTTGCAAGAGTTAGGCAAATTTTCATAAATTGCGAAATATTGAATAGTCTTTTACGTTTGAACAGAAAAATTTGAAATTCCAAAGAACGCGAATGATTCTGAAAAATTATAAAATTAGATAATGTCAGAAAATGCCCGTAAATTTTGTAGAGAATACAGAGATTTCCGAAAATGCCGTTAAACTGCAGAAAGTGCGTATTAATCTTTAAAACTTTTGAAATCGAAAATTTTTCCCTAAAAATCTAAAATATTACATAATTTTTACAAATTCTGTGAGTTGTAGAAAGTTAAACAAATCGATAAAACTGCAATTAATAAATTTTTGCATTTTTGCGTGGATATTTTTGAATATTTTACCAATGCAAAATATTTCAGGTGGGTAGTGCTACCAACTAATTCAGGGATCAGTGAACTATGGATACTTTTTTCAATTTCTAATTTTTGACATCTTATTTATCAGCCTGTGGACCTTACGTGTCCAAAACTTTATTGGTAGGCTCAATAACAAGATATGATAATGATATTGATACATGGTTCCATAGATTTCCATTAAATGCCATGTGTGGGATGTAAAACTAAAAGTGAAATAGAGAAATCGATAAATAGGAATGTTTTGAGATGGGAGAAATGGAGATTCGGGGATCAGTGAACTAAGAATATTTTTTTAAATTTATGATAGTTCTGACATCGTATTTATCAGCCAGTGGAGGGAACTTGAAAAAATTCTATTATGTGTATACAGAAGTGAAAAAAAATTGATAAGAATTTTTTCGTTTATTTATTAATTTCATTTTGCCGGGAGATACAGAGAGTTTAAAATTGTGGAGTAGGAGGGGGGGGGGGGGGGGGGTGAGGTCAAGATCCATATAAATTTCTATCGTTTTTTGATGGACAAAATATTTTTTTAAATCTCTGTATCTCTCTAGCAATTTTTGTGGTCTATCAATAAAAGAAAAAAATATGTGTTTTTTTCTTTTCTAGTTTACATCTAAAGTGGATTCATAAAATTTGTACGATTCAAGGTCTCTGTTGGTGGCCTAAAAAACGAGGTACGATCATGATATTAATACGTGGTTTCGTAAATAGATCTCTATTTGGTTTCAGAGCCAATAGTTCAATAGAGGAATCGATAAATTGTAATGTTTTGAGGGCGGGGTAAGAGGGCTTCAGGGATCGATGAATTATGAACACTTTTCGAGTTCTGATAACGTTTTGGAGTCAAGTATTTAGAAAGTTGTAGGAATAAATTATTTTGAGGAGCGGATTTTTTTCTTGAATTTTAGGGAGAGAATTATGAAAAAGGAGAGAGAAACGGAAATCTTTGAATAGCTTTGAATAAATTGGTGAATTTTCTGTCCGACTTTGTAGATATTAAAGTTGTGGGTTTTTTCATTTGATTGAAAAAATATATGATTTTATTATAGGATGATAAGAATTTTCAAGGTAGGAATGAATAAATGAAAATTAAAAACGAATGGAAAAATGTACGAGAATGTATTCTGAAAATATAAATTTTTTGTACGACCAAAAGTTCTTTGATATTTTAATACCATTAAATATCCAAAAGAACGTGAAAATAAGAAGAATATTGTTTTGCAAATTTTGCAGAAAATAATACAAATAAACACAAATATTTTGAAAAATTTTGAATTGTTGATTATAAAAATATCAAAAAATTCTTCTGTACGATTGAAACTTGACATTTGAAAATCATAGAACGTCTAAAAATACCGTAAAAATGGGAAAATGTTATTTTTACGAAGTGTGCAAAGAATAGTAGAAAACAAACACAAACTTTCTGATAATTTTTAAATTATTGACAATGAATACCAAGAAATTCTTCTGCACAATTAAAACTTCCTTCATTTTTGGAAATCATAACTTATCCAAAACTACCCTGAAAAAAGACATGTTTGTTTTGAAAATCGTTAGCAAAAATGATGATAAATGGAACAAATATTTTGAAAAATTTCAAATTGTTGATTTTGAATCTTCTGTACAATCAGAACTTTCTCAGCTGAAAATAATCAAATGATCCGTCATTTATCCGGTCATTTGACTGATCATATGGATAAATGGGCATTCTAGCCAAATGACTAGAACAAATGGATTTCCAAATGATCGAACAAACGTCTGACCAAATGGAACATCCAAATAAAATGGACAAACGTTTTTTTCATTTGGGAACGTTTTGAAAAATTTCAAAGTTTTTCAACAAAAAAAATTACGTCATGATTTTTGCTCCTCTGTCGATTTAGCATAAAAAAAAGGTTTTTTTTACACGCAGCCATGTGACCAAGTCATTTGTCTAACTGATTGTCCATTTTATTTGGCTGTTCGATTTGGTCAGGCGTTTGGCCGATCATTTGGAAATCCATTTGTCGACCCATTTGGTCTAGTCATTTGAGCAGAATGCCCATTTATCCATATGATCAGTCAAATTACCGGATAAATGACGGATCATTTGATTATTTACAGCTGGGTTACATTTGAAAATCATAAAATATTGTATTGTAATAGGAAAATGTTGTTTCGAAAATTGAGCAAAGAGCAATAAAAAACAAACAAATAAAAACTCTGTAAAGTTTCCAATTGTTGATTATGGATACCGAAAATTTCTATACAAATTTTAACTTCACATTTAAAAATCAGAAAGTATCCAAAAATACTACATAAATGGCGAAATATTGTTTTGCAAATTGTAAAAAGAATAATAGAAAACAAGCACAAATATTCTGAAAAGTTTCAGATTGCTGATTTTGAATACAGAGAAATTTTTCTGTACAATTAGAACTTCACATTTGAAAACCATAAAATACCCAGAAATATCGTACAAATGAGAAAATATTGTTATAATAATATAATAAAATATAATGATATAATAAAAGCACGAATTTTGAAAACTGCCATACAGACTGTCAAAAAATTTAAAACTGTTATAAACATTTAAATTGTCAGAAATTAGTATTGAATTCGTAGAAGTTAATGAAAAACTAAAAAATCTTAAGATTTCATGATAAATTTTGAAAAATAATTTTAAAAACTGATAAGTGTATTAAATACTGGAAAATCAAGGAAAATCACAGTACGATTTGTAGAACCATGCTTAATTTTAAGAAAAACCATATAAAACATTCGGAAAAACATGAATATTTTCTAAAAACTCAAGAAAATCTTAGAAAATCATGTAAAGTGATCACTGATTTATTCTAAACCACTGAAAAAGAAATCCCCTCTTCATTAAAATTAACGAAGAAAATTTTTTAAGCACACTTGAACCGATTCTCGAATGTTAAGAAACATCGAGAAGTTGAAGGGAGAAATCGTAACATATTTTTCTCATGCTCGTAACATTTTGGAGGGATCGACATTACTTGTAATTCAAGAGGTAAAGTCTTGGCGTGAAAGCGATTTCGTGACAGATTTCAAAAAATAGAAAAAAAATCAAAAAACAAATTTTTATGCCGTAAGAAATAGTGTGATATATCATCTATCTCAAATTTCATGAAAATGGTTCTCAGAATCATAATTTACACCATTTTCCTGACACAAAAATTTTCGAATTCTGAAACTAATTTCATAAAAACTGAATCGTTTACAATATAAAATAATAATGTTTAATAAATTTGAATAAAAAATACCCAATTTATTCATAAATTTTATAGTATATCAACTTTGAAAGTCCATGAATTTCGTTTTAAAAACTTACAATCTTTTTAGTGTAATAATGGATCGATAAACTAGAAAGAAAAAACAGAGCTAAAGAGACACTAAGTTTTATGAGGGGTGATTAAATAGTCATACACACAGAATTAAAAAAGTTACGGCAGTAGAAAGTTTTGGCATGAATAATTGTGATGTGTGAAAATAATTGCTGCCTGTTTTAAATAGGAGCTCCTGTTAAGAAAAATTTTCAATGTAATAAAAAGAATTCTTTGATTGTGGTAAATGAACACGTAGCTGAAAATTTGCAGAGTGGGTGAAACCACGATGATTGATCATATCCTGATGGAAGGATTGAAATGTGAAATTTCAGTGATTCTCCAGACAAATAAATTAAATACCATTTCATGCTGCTTGGAATTCGACAGGAACTCCCAGATAAAAATCGAAACTTGTTCAATTTTCGAAACATTATTATGCACTCAACTTTCGACACTGAATATACAAATGATGTGCCGTCACACTTTCACCGAAACCGCAAAAAAGTGCAAAAACAAAATCGGCTCGCCTTTCATTTTTTGCGAATAAACTTTTAATGACCACGAGCAAAAAATTTGCGAACAATTGTACTTGAAATTTTTACTTTTTTTGGGATAAATTATGGAAAACTTGAAAATTTGATGGACTGAAAAAAAGTGGAGGATCTTGAAGAGTAAAATTTTAAAAATTTCATCTTTGTAGAAATTTCATTTTTTGAGGCATTTCATAAAAATGTGCACTTTTTTGGAATTCTGAAAATATTTTTGGGAATAAACTCGTTAAGTTATATAAAATACGATTTTTCAAATTTAAACTTTCTTTTTTTTTTTAATTTTGAAAATTTCAGGTTATTTTGGATCATAGTTATAATTTCTTTAAATTTTTCAGGATTTAGAATAATTTTGATAAACATATTCAGAAAATTCAGCGGATTAACAAAAAACTTAAAAAGTTTGAAAAGATTTATTTTTGAAGGAAGTCTACTTTAAAGAATTCAAATTTACAAGGTTGTAGAAGGATCTCAAAATTCCAATATTCAAATTTTTGTTCGGTTTGTTATCGTATTTTTGAATTTTCAATTTTTTCAGTAAATCTTGAAAAAACAGAATTTTCACGTGTTCTTTGATTTTTCTTAATTGATTTTTACTTCTCTTATAAAAAAAATTGACAATTTTGTCTAAAACTGGATATCAGAGAATTTTTGGGAGTATTTTTCAAAATTTTGGGACATCGTGTTCCGAATTACCGAAGTTGGAAGATATTTTGAAGAATAATTGAGCATCCGATACGTCGTACTTAGTTCTTCGAAAACCCTTTTTTACGATTTTTCGAAATTTTAAGGAATTTAGATTTTTTTGGAAATTAAGATATTCCATACAAATGTGAACTTTACTCTTAGTAATTCTGACAATATATCTTAAAAATAGATTTTTGGACTGAAATGGAACATGATTTTTGAAATTAAGCTTCCATACATTTTTTGTAGTTCTTTCGAATAACAAAAAAATTTTGTTATTGGATTATGTTAGATCAAGTTTCTCAAGTTTTTAAACATTTCAAGTAACTTATATCTATTTGGAGAATTTACTAAATTAAGGGAAAAAATGAAAACTTCTAGATTAATTAGATATTGTGGAAATTGTACCAGACTATTTGAATTTACAAGAAATCAAGAGAATCTCAATATTTCGAAGCTTGGTTGCATTTTTGAGAAATTTTCAAAGGATTATGCCAAATTCGTAAATTTTTTTCAATCTACTTATTCAAATTTTATAGATTTTTTCAGTGAATCTGAAAGTCTGACATGATTTTTCCTGATTTTTGAAATTCAAATCTTAGATCGGAATTTTATCAAATTTCGTAGTAAACTAAACTTTAGAGAATTTCCAGAATTTTTCGAGAAATTTCGGAATAAAACTTTCCAAGCGTTCGGAATTTGAAAAATTTGAAAGCAAAAAAGAGTATTGATTTCCATAAAAAATTTCCCCAAGATTTTTATAAACTTCTAATTTTCTCCAAAAGGCACAAAATATTCTTCAATTCCCACAATTTTTTTCCATTTTCACAGATATCCAATTCATTCAACTCGCCGAAACTATTCACGATGCTTAAAACTCAATCTATTTCGATAAAATATCTCAAAAATTTTTCAAAATTGCATGATCTTTCAAAATTTTAAATATAAAAGGATTATTTCAAAAAACCTTACTCTCTCTTTTTCCTTATTTCATCCGCAGAATTTGAAGCGACGAAGCAACTTATCACGATCACCTAAAATTTCAACAACAAAATTTGCACTGGTTAAAAAAACTGACACACTTTTTTCTAGCGAAAAGCAAAAAATAAAAAAACAAAAAGAACACTAACCGAAAAAAGCCGTTGAGCAGTGAGGGCTCCCATTGTGTCAAGCACTTTTTTCGCGATTCGTCACGTATCTGGTGTGTACGGTAAGGCCCCGGCGCTTTTATACAAGGCCCGCGGATTCACGTGTCGAGTCTCATCGCGAGATGAAAGGAGGGAGTTGGGCCTCACGTGCGAACAAGGCAGTAAAACGCGTAAACGCGGTTTTGGATAGTTTCTCGCATACGCTTACATTTAATTTAATCAAAAAGAGACGCCGATGATGTTTCGCGAATTCGGAATTAATTTATCAGCAGTGTCGGTTGTCGCCATCGGAATGTTTTTCGTTGCGGATGAATGATTGAAACTCGGTCATAAACTTCTGGAATTTCGAAAAGTTTTGAATATGGATGTTGAGTTTGTCAGCATGTCAGTTTTTTGACGTTAAAGTGAATGAGAAAATGAAGGAATTTTGTTCACGAATCTGGGATTTTATTTTATGCACATACTCCCTAATGAGGTTCAAGTAATTTTTTTATATTAACCTAGATGTTCAAATTTCTAATGGAATTACTTAGCATTTCATGTAAAAATAGAGAAAAAGTAATTAATCGGCATACTAATTGATATAAGATATAGTGCATGGTAATGATTTTTTTTATGACATTAGTAAAAATTATCAAAAATGTACTAACTGAAATTGAGATAGTGTGACATATGTTTTCATGTAAGTTATCAAGGTTGAAAAATATTTGGAATTCTTTATTTTACTAATTCAAAAAATAACAGCAATCGTGGCTTCGAAAAACATTTTTCCTTACGAAATTCAAATTATAAATTTTTGGCTGCGATTAAGAAAAATAAAACTTTGAAACAATATTTTAAAACAGTGAATTGTAAGCAAACATTATTATAATCTACAAAAATCTTCAAAACCTAAAGAAGTTCGAACTCTATGTAGCATTGAATTCCAGAAAATCACGTTGAAACCCAAGAATATCTTTTAAATCATACAAACTCTGTAAAAAATCCGTAAAATGAAAGAATTCTATGGAAGAACTGTTTTGTGAACCATTTTAACAAATACCAACGATGTATAGAACTTTGAGTTCTAGAGCATCAAATTCTAAAAAATTATTCAGCAATTTAGAGAAATACTGAATATCTATAAAAATGATGAAATACGCAACGAAATCTTATAAATACTCAAGAAATACGAAAAAGCAAGGGAATCTACGAAACACGAAAAATCTATGTAGATGTTATTTCCCTAGAAATACATAAAATACTGGAAATCGATCGAATTTTGATATACATATTGAACATTTATTATTTCTGTAAATTCGTCTAGCAATCTGAAAAAATACTAAAAATTTATAAAACTACTGAAAAATCCTTTAGTTCCATGTATACTAAAAAATGCAGGAATAGCTAAAAATCTTTGAATGCTCTAAAATTATATGTAAGTATGAGTTTCTCAAAAATTTATTATATTTTGAATCCTAGAACATATAATTCTAAGTATTACATACAAAAATCTGAAAAAATACTTGAAATGTATAAAGATATTAAAAATCTTAAAAAAAATGTGAGAGACTAAAAAAGTTTTAATACTTACTATGTGACATGTAGTTTTCTCACAAATTTGTAAAGTTTTGAATCCTAAAGCATATGATTCATATATAATAATTCACAAAAATACTTAAAGCCTATAAAAATACTAATAAATCCTTTTGAGTTTCACAAGTAATAGAAAAATCCGAGAAACACTGAAAATCTTGTCGTGCTTAAAAGCTATGGAAAAATAATTTTTTCAAAAATGTATTAAATTTGGAATCCTAGAGGTTATAATTACATAAAAATCTGTATAAAAATCCAGAAAAGAGCTGGAAATATATAAAATTACACTGGAAAATCCTTGAAAATATCATAAATACAAAAAAAAAAGCGAGCAACACTAGAAATGTTTATACACTAATAAACTATGCACGTATCATTTTCTTGAAAATATATAAAAATGAGTATCCGAAAGCATATTACTCTCAAAAACTTTATAGTTTAATACTAGAAATCTATAAAAGTTAAAAAAATCCTTTGAAGGTTCATAATTAATAAAAAATGCAAGAAACACTAACAATCTTTTAATGCTTTTAAAAACTATTAAATATAACAACATTTTCGAACATTTATTCAACTTTCAATTCTAGAGCATATGATTCTAGAAATCTATACATAGCAATCTACAAAAATACCAGAAATCTATAGAAATACTAAAAAATCCTTTGAAGTTCCATAAATACTTAAACAATGCGAGAAATTCCAAAATCTTTTAGTGCTTAAAAAACTATTTAAATATATTTTCTAAAAAATTTAGAAAACAGATTTCCCAAAGCATTTGATTGTAGAAATCTGTATAGCGAATACTAGAAATATATCTGTGGCTTCCCGGAATAACAGACAAAGTCACTTCTGCCATAAGTCTCATTTTACATATTTTGATAAAATTTTAAACGTTATGGCATTTATGACTTTATCTGTTATGCCGGGAAGCCACAGATATAAAAATCATAAAAATACAAAGAAATCCTTTAAAGTTACGTAAATACTAAAAAAAATGCGAGAAACACTCAAAATCTTTTAATGCTTAAAAACTATTGATATAATTTTCTCAAAAATTCGTAAATTTTTGAGTCCTAAAGCATACAATTCTATAAATCGGTAGAGCAATCTACAAAAATACTAGAATATAGAAAAATGCTAGGAAATTTTTTAAAATTTCATTTCAAAAAACATGTGAGATCTACTAGAAGTCTTTTGGATGCTTAAAAACTATTAATATAATTTTCTCAAAAACTTGTGAAACTTTGACTCATAAAGCATATAATTCTAGAAATCTGTATAGCAATATATGTAAATGGGTCATTCCAGGTAAGATTTACACCCCCCATCACAGATATCATTGATATTATTTTTTTAATGTTTTTCAATACAAACAAATCGATACGTGTTTTTTTGTTTAGTGAAAAAAAAATTTTTTCACGGCTGTACGATTTTTTAAAGTTTGAAAAAACGCCGATTTTTACATGAAAGTAGCATTTTTTAGCGCCTAAAACTCGAAAACGGTTAATTTGAGACGAAATTGTTAAGAGTAAAAAAATTTTACTTATAACTTCACTTTTTACGTGTAGAAAAAAAAATTGTTTAAACATTTTTTACTCAACAAAAGTTAAAAATTGTTAAACAAATTGATGTATCTCAAATATATCAGTAAAATGTTGATTTTTTTTTTCACAGTTCGAATCTCTAGAGATAATCGAACAAAAAATTTTTTAGTTTAGAGTGGCTTTCGAAGTAGTTCAAAAGATATAAGAAATAAAAGAGCGACGCGCGCGACTAGCACGAGCTGCGCTTTTCGTACCGCGTTGAGGTCTCGATAAGCGCACAGTGTTGCTGTTAGGCAAGGTTAATATGAATAAAAAAATTAAATGATCTTCGTTATGGATGTTTAAAAGTTGTTTATTACGGTACCGTGATATAAAAAAAATTGTAATTGGCTTCAAAGTTAAATAACTCGACCAAAGATTGAGTCTAAGCTCAAGTATGAATTCTTTGGAAACTCTATTTTGAAAAGAGAATTGCTCGACAATTAACTCTTCAGTGAACAATGCAGTTGCCTTTTTTCAATATTGAAAAAGAAAAAAGGTTTAAAATATGCCTGTGCAATAACATTATCGATTTCGTAGATATAAAAAATAGCTGAATTAAAAAGGTATAAGAAGTTTTTTAAGTTCACAGTAGAGAAATAGATAATTTTTAAACATCCATAACGAAGATCATTTGATTTTTTTATTCATATTAACCTTGCCTAACAGCAACACTGTGCGCTTATCGAGACCTCAACGCGGTACGAAAAGCGCAGCTCGTGCTAGTCGCGCGCGTCGCTCTTTTATTTCTTATATCTTTTGAACTACTTCGAAAGCCACTCTAAACTAAAAAATTTTTTGTTCGATTATCTCTAGAGATTCGAACTGTGAAAAAAAAAATCAACATTTTACTGATATATTTGAGATACATCAATTTGTTTAACAATTTTTAACTTTTGTTGAGTAAAAAATGTTTAAACAATTTTTTTTTCTACACGTAAAAAGTGAAGTTATAAGTAAAATTTTTTTACTCTTAACAATTTCGTCTCAAATTAACCGTTTTCGAGTTTTAGGCGCTAAAAAATGCTACTTTCATGTAAAAATCGGCGTTTTTTCAAACTTTAAAAAATCGTACAGCCGTGAAAAAATTTTTTTTTCACTAAACAAAAAAACACGTATCGATTTGTTTGTATTGAAAAACATTAAAAAAATAATATCAATGATATCTGTGATGGGGGGTGTAAATCTGACCTGGAATGACCCAAATACTAAGATATCCTTTAAAATTACATAAATAATTTAAAAAATGCGAGAAACACTAAAAATATTTTAATGGTCAAAACGAGGTAAAAAAAATGTAGATAAAGTTTTCTCAAAAATTTATTCAACTTTGAACTCTATAGCATATGATTATAGAAATTTATATAGCAATGTACAAAATTACTAGAAAAGCATACTGAAAAAATCCTTTAAAGTTTAGTAAATACTTCGAAAAATCCAAGAAATGATAAAAATTTGTTAATGCTCAAAAACTATGTACCTAATGATTATTTTCACAAAAATTTATTAAGCTTCGAATCCTACAGCATATGATTCTAAAAATTAATATAGCGATCTACAAAAATAATTGAAATCTATAGAAATACTTTAAAATCTTTGAAAGTTTCATAGATATTAAAAAAATGCAATAAGTACTAAAAATCTTGGAATTACCAAAAACTATACGTAGACATGATTTGCTCGAAAACTTATAAAACTTTTAATCCTAGATCATAATGTTCTAAAAATCTACAAAGGAAACAATTAGAATCCCGAGAAATTTTTCTAATAGTATAAATATTCTGAACATACGAAAAAATATTAGAAATCTATATATACGAACGATGTTTTCTAAAAAATCAATATAAATACCCAAAATCGTAAAAATTTTCATTATAATTGCATCAAATGCTAAAATTTATAGAGCTATAGTATATAACTACTAAAATTCCATAAAAATACCAGAAAATATAACAAAATTTTTTTAGAAAAATACAATACGAAAATACAACAAATCTATCAAATAACTGTAGTTATAGTTTTCTCAAAAACCGATAAAAATATTAAAATTTTTCAGAATTTTGATTTCTGGAGTATGAAATTCTAAAAAGCTGAATATAAATCCATAAAAATACCAGGAAATCCTTCAAGTCGTATAAATATCAAAAAATTATGAAAAATACCAAAAGTAAAAAATTATAACCTCCAATGACTTTATAACCATGAAAATGTAATTCCATGACATTAAATTGGCATAATTTTAAAAATCTAAGACTCCAAAAGTTCTATATCTCAAAAATCCAGAAATTTTCGAAAACTAAAAACTCGTACTCTCGTCCCCAAATCCTCAAAAACGAGAAATTTCAAAAACCCAAAGGAAATAAATATTCTCCATAAACCCCTCTCGAAAATTGTCCCTGCCTACGCCTCTGGTAATAGACAACAAATTTCGGCTCAAATAACTCCAAGCTCGAAATTTCCTTAATTTCGACATCCGAAATGTCGAAAACTTTTATGCAAAACAAGAGCTCATTTTTCAATTCACTTTGGGGGATCCCATTAAAACGCATAGTCTCTCTAATTGAACCGAAAGTGAAAACAAGAATAAAGATTCTTAATCGGCGATAAATTACGAAAAAGGAAGCACAAAAAAAAAGGCAAAATTCTCGCCGTGTCCCGCGGGCTGATAAAACCGCGAATTAAATGCGAATCCGGGCGTATACATCCCTGTCACTTTCTACCGTGAATTATGCATCGCCCTGTCGCGAGGTGAAGGCACGTCCACAAATACGCGACTACACATGGCTTCCGAAAATTTAATTAATTTTAGACGCGTGATGTAAATGACTCGTTTGAGCCATAAGCGCTTTGTCTTCGTTTCAATTACCAAAGAAAGTTCAAATAAATTTGCCCGCACGAGCAAACAATTATCCGCTCGCGGTTTGCGCAAGTTTTCGCGGAACGAGGTTCTTTTTCGTTACGACTGTACTCGCGTTTCACGTGACATAATTTGAGTAATCCCGACAGCGAATGCGTTTTAATCGGTCGTTTAATTAATCTCATGTGTTATCGGGTTATTTATTCCCGAGCCTTTTTTCGAGCATTTATTTTCCAGGCGAGGAAAGACGATTTGTCATGGGTTTTTTGAGGATGATAGGAATAAATAATCATGTCGTGGTTGGAAATAATGAAATTGCGTGTGTTGGAAAAATGACTGATTACACTGTGCGACAAATTTCAGATCAAGTTTTGATCTGGGAAAATATTAATGAAAATGGGATCTACACTGAATTTGAAGACATACGTGTTCCAGGGTTTCGCTGAATTAGCTCAAAAAAGCTTTCCATTTAAACCTTGAGGTGCAAGAAGGACACACCTACTAAAGTAATGCGCTAGAAAGAGATGAAAGATGAAACAAATTATTAAACATGCCAATTTTGCGACCTAACTTATAAAAATCATAAGACACGTATATCCTCATATTTGGTGTAGATTTCATTTTTGCTTTTATTTTCCGAGATCAAAATTTTTGTTGCACAGTGTTATGAATGTGTAGAAAGATAAAATCGAAGAAGTATATAAAATATAGAATTATTATTTGAATAATAATAATCACGAAAATGAAAATTATACTAAAGTAGGTAGATTTTTGTAATGGTGACAGATGTTCTACATATTTTTAGTTTATTGTAGTTTTGAAAGGGTTTTTACTAGTTTGTTGTATGTTTTTTTTTGTAATTTTTATAGATTTTGGGGTGAAAATCACTCTAAAATTCATGATTAATGAGGCTGGCGAGTTTTTTGGATAGACAAGTACAAAATATTGCAAAAAAATGAAAGATTTTAGTGAAAACCGGTGCGAATTGTAAGTCGAGAAAAAGATCGAGGTAATGTACATCATTAGTTGCGTCATTACGTGGACTATATTTGGTTACATAAAAATGAAAACTCTTCATTTAAACGCTAGTTTTGTAAAATAATGGACTTGTTTTTGGATTTTCGAAATTTACGCTTTCTAACTCAGAGTGTCATAATTATATCTTCATGTAACATTTTCGTAATATTCTCCTTTCTTTGTAATTTTGTGCCTATCTTCTGCTAATTCAGCTACACATTTTCATAGCGTTATCGTTACTGTAAATAACAGAGCATAAAGAAAGTAAATTATAAAAATATTGAAAAATCCTTCATTTTCATGAATACTTTGAAAAATGCGAAAAACATTAATAATCTTCTAATGCTCAAAAACTATGTAGATATAATTCACTCAACAACTTATAAAATTTTGAATCCTAGAACATAATAATAATTCTCGAAATTAAGATAGAAAACTATTAATATACTAGGAAATTTGTTCAATCGTAAAAATAATATGAATGAAAACTGTCCTGGAAATTAAGATATAACTTTTTTTACTGGTCATGTTAGTGTAAATAATAAAAACGTAAAAAAAAAATAACTAATCTTTAAAAATACTAAAAAAATGCGAGTAACACTAGAAATTTTCTAATGTTCAAAAACATCTAGATAGAAAATCATTAAAATACCAACAAATTTGTTCAATCGTATAAATATTTAAAAAATATGAATGAAAACAGTAATAGAAACACAGATTCACATTTTTATACTATTTTGGTTTGCGTAAATAAGAAAAAAAAAAACATTAAAAAAGTAACTTATTAACATATCCAAACGAGCCCTTTAGTTTCATGAACACTGAAAAAATGCGAGAAACACTATGAATCTTCTAATGCTCAAAAACTATGTAAATAACTTATTGAACAATGTATAAAACGCTCAACTCTAGAAAATATAGTTCTAGAAATTTAGATAAAAAATAATTAAAACACAAAGAAGATTTTTTAACCCTATGAATACATACTGAAAAAAAAAAACGAATGAAAACAGTACTGGAAACACAGCTATACATTTTTGTACAGCTTTTGTAAGTGCAAAAAAAACATACTGCAAAAAATATGTAATTTACAAAAATACTAAAAAAATCCTCTAAAGTTTCATAGGTACTAAAAAAATACGAGTAACTTTAGAAATATTCTAATGCTCGAAAACTATATAGATATATAATTTACTTTATAAATGATGAAACTTTGAATCCTAGAGCAATCCAAGAAATCTGGATAAAAAATTATTAAAATTCCAAAAAATTTTTCAATTGCATGAATACAAAATAAAATATGAATAAAAACAGTGCTAGAAATACAGCTGTCATTTTTGTACTGTTTTTGTTAGTGCAAGTAACAAAAACATAATAAAAAAAGTAATCTGTATAAAATACTGAAAATTCCTTTGTACAAAAATTATGTAGATATAATTTTATTAACAATTCATAAAAACTTCAAACCATACAGCATATAATCCTAAAAATTTAGATAAAAAATCATTAAAATATCTGAAAATTTGTTCGATCGTAAGAATAATATAAAAATACGAATGAAAATAGTATTGGAAATACAGCTATGCATTTTTGTACTGTTTTTAGTGTAAATAATAAAAAGATAACAAAAAAAAGTATTCAATTCGTATACTAAAAAATACTTTGAAGTCTCATAAATATTAAAAAAATGCTAATAATATCAGAAATCTGGTAATGCTCAAAAACTATTTTGATATCATTTACTTAATAATTCATAAGACAGTAAATCCTGAAGAATATAGTATAAAAACGAAAAACATCATTAAAAAATGAATTATTTTCAAAAATACTGAAAAATTCTTTGAAGTTTCATAATTACTAAAAAAATGCGAGTACAACTAAAGATTTTTTATTGTTCAATAAAAACTATAGTGTAAATAATTTACTTAACAATTTATCACTTTAAAATCTAGAGAATAGAATTCTAGAAATCTTAATACAAAACCATTGAAACAACAGGAAGTTTTTCCAATCGTATCAAGTATATTATAAAAAAGTAATGAAAACAGTACTGGACATACAGGTGTAAATTTTTCTTCTGTTTTTGTTAGTGTAAATAACAAAAAATAAAATAAGTAATCTATAAAAATACTAAAAAAATTTTTGAAGTTTGATAAAGACTAAAAAAATGCGAGTAACACTTGAAATCTTTTAATGTTTATGAACTATGTAGATAATTTATTTATCAATTTATAAAACTTTCAGTATTGGAAATCTATATACAAAATATTTTTTTCAAAAAAATCAAGTTTTATACTTAAAATTGTTAGAATTTTCGGTATTATAGTATCAAATTCTGAGGTTTTTTGAAGTTTGAAGTATTCCCATTTTTCCAGTGAATCTTAAAGATTCGATAAAATTTTTAAGTAATCTTTGAATTTTCTAGTCTGACAAGATTTTCTCACACAAAAAAATTACGGATTTCGTAGAAAAATCGACTTGAGTTTATAAAAACATGTTTTTAAACTTCGGTACAACATTCTTCAGAATTTAGAAATCAAGAATAATTTTGAGAAATTTTTTAAAAACTCGAAGGATTTGTATGCAGATATGAAATTTAATACTATTATTCATGAATAAATTTTCGTAAATTTAAATGGATTTCAATCTTTATTCAAAGAAATAAGATCGTTTATCCATTTGGAAAATTTTTTTGATCTTCAAACAAACAAATTTTAAAACATTTAATCTTCACTGATCTATAGAGACATCCCAGAAAAATTTCAAATTGGATAATTATCTTGAAAAATTAAGTCCCTGGAATATTTGACAATTTTCAAAATCGAAAATACATCAAAATTTTACAAATGCAGCTAACTACTCAAAAATCATCGATGAATTTCATTACTCTTTTCACAAAAATAAGAACCAAAAATGATACCTTGGATTTAAATTCTCGATCGATAAAAAAAAAACAATTTTCCTATTCTCTACTCAAATTATCTCATATTCAAAATGGGCTAATACAAACCACATTGCACAATGGCCAAAGTAAAAGCTACGACTCTTCCAATACGGCAAATTCTCAATGTACATGAAAAAAGCTTACCTTCTGTGAAAAATAAAAATTTTCCACGCTGGGTACTCGGACGACAAAAAATAAAAATTATTGACAACGAAAACAGGTTCTGTGACAATCGGAATCCAACTTTCTCTGCCTCTAACGAAGCTTCCATTGATCAATTTTCCGCTGCACCTTGTGGGAACTGGTCAAAGTGTGCCAGCGATGCAAATTGCGTCAGTTTTATGAAAAAAAAAAAAAAAACACGCGACAAGCCGTGAAAAGGAACGAAAGCCGAGGTTTTTAAATGCGACTTTTTATCGGCCTCTCAAAAGGGGAAAATTACTTTTACTTTCGTTGTTTGGCGAAAGAAATGCAGGGAAAAAAATGCGCGGAAGCCGCGGGACTTTGGGAGCGAGCAAATTTACTCACCGACGACACGTAAATTGAAAAACGCGACAAGCGAGGAAGTAAATTTAGAGGCTCCTTTCGCTTTTCCCAGTCGGGAAATTGACCAAGCGAAAAAAAAGCGAGATTTTCAGCTCATGGATTTCGAAACGATTCGTCATTTCTCAGGATTTGCGAAAAATTTCAAATGAGAAATGCTCCAAGTTGCAGTAAAGTCTATCAAATGAAAAAAAAATTAATTAGGTTGGGAAAATCGTTTCAAAGAATTATTATTAATTTTCAACTTACACTTTGATTAATGATAAAATTTTGCTAGGAACAGCATAGTTATGAAATATTCTGTATGTCTGTCATTTTCTTTCCCTTTTTAGAAAAATAAACTGATATTTTTTTGGAGGAACTTTAATATAAGAATGTTCAAATTCGTGCTATGTATCTATGAATGAGAAGAATTTTAATTATAACAATAAAAAAATTTGATATGAATTGTAAATGCGTATTGAAAAAATCAATTTTTATGGAGCACGTACATGGTGAAAAAGATTAAAATTCCACTGTTGCTCATAAAAAATTGGATAGTACAAAACAATTATGAAGAAATTTTATTCAAAATAAAAGTCAATAAAAATGTACCGTAATAATAATAATAATTCAATAAATATGACATGCATGATAATACAATGTAAAATCTAAGAAATAAACAAAGTTACTGTTAACAATAACGTAATTTCATGTATACTACGAATTCAAGAATTATTATAAAACAAAAAAAAGGCTTCGACACTTGCAGTAAAGGAGAAAATAATAATATTGAGATTCGTATTATGAAATCATAAATAATGTGCAAAATTAAGATTTTTCGGCTGTAATAAAATATGATATGATTGTTACAAAATTTTTTAACAATAAATTATACTTTTTTTGCACCCTGCATAAATTCTCAATATTCCGTAATTTTTACATATTTTCTATGTATCATGATTAAGGTTAAATAAATGTCATATTTTACTTCTTATTTATAAAAAATAACTATATTATTATTCATAATATTTATAATTTTTTTATTTATTTATTTATTTATTTGAGTGCATAAGTGCAACAGGTTGTCGCCCAATTACAGGACTACTATAGAAAAAGTCACATAGTATCTCATCAGTCGGAAAATTGAACAATAGTTATTGAAAATTATGAATAGAATTATAGTACAATACAACATTCTGAGTAAAAGCATTCGTTCTTATTTATAATAAATTTCGTAATCATATAATCAATAATAATAAATGTTATGAATAATAATTATGATATAATGATACATTATATATAATCATCATATTTATATTTTGTATTTATAATACATTTTTGTATATGATAATAAAGGTCTTTAACAATAATCATGATAAAATGATAGTATCATTTTTTATTGTACATACATAATTCGATGTATGTTGTGTGTTAAAATTCCTAGAATAATTTTAAAAATTTTTTTAACAGCAATTTTCAGTGTTTGGTAAATTCAACGTTTTTTTATGAATCAAAGGTAAAATAAATCTCATGCTTGATTTTTCATTTGTAATAAGGAATTTGTAATAATAACCATTATATTTATATTAGTTTTTTTATAATCAATTTTCTATAATGAACGTCATTAAAAGTAATGATGATGAGATAATACTCTTGTTTTCTTTTATTTACATGGTTTTTTTTTTCAATGTACGTATATGTAAGGTTAAACTTCACAAGCTCCTAGAATTTTTTATAATTTTTTTGAAACATTTTAATTTCTCATTGAGTTATAATTACTTAATTCATTTTAATTACAAGATGCTGTGAATAAACTCGGAATTTATGAAAATTTTTACAAGTTTCTAGGTAACAACCTCATAAATAATTAAAAATTGTATAAATATTTTTACGGTTTCTTGAAAGTTGACGTAAATTTGGGTAGAAAAATTACAGAAATTCAAACTTGAAAATATTATTAAATAGTATTATAAAAATATTAGGTATTGGAGAATTTATTTCAATATTATTGGGTATTGGAAAAATTGGGCTGCGAATTCTCTGGATGAAAAATTTTTTGAATTGAAAAAAATGACCTCAAAACCTCGCAAAATGGAGAATTTGTTCCCTAGTGAACATTAGTTATTACGTAGAAAGTAAAAGCGTATTGTCATGGTAACAATACCCAATTCCCAGTACACAAGAAACCAGAAAAATTCATGAAAGTAATATTCCACAAGCACACATGAAATCCCAAAAACTGCCCATTTCCTGTAAAAAAACATTTCAAAAACGACCAGGACAAATAAGAAACACTTTTCTTCATTTTCCTCGTATATTTTTTCTATAAAAAATAACATGATATGTATACATATTACGATATGGCCAGTGCCATATAATTGTATGATTTTCAACAGCGATCAGTCGTTTATTTTTGATAACTCTAAAACTTTTAAGTACGTTTAAGTACATTCAATTGTCTCACAAACGTTTCTATCGATTACGTACATCGACAGAAAAAAATACACGGCGAATTCAATAATGTCGACGATTAAAACTACGGTGTAATAACTATCGTAAGATTACATTTTTTTCGGTATCGAAAAGGTCAAACCGGAATGTTTCAAGTCTCAGAGCCTTAGACGTTAATAAAATAACTTACAACCGATGATAATAAAACGATCGTACGCAGAAAAAAAGATCACAACCCAGAGAGTGAAACGTAATACTTGGCCTAAACAAGATTATCAACGTTTTAATCGATCGCACAATATTTCACCTTAACGAGAATTAAGTACATTGAATAAAATAGTTGCCGTTCAAATTAATGCGAATTTCTATTTGTAAATATCCGAAAATTCGAAGATATAAAAGAAAGACCGACACAAAAATTTTAAAAATATACCGACAGATATCAAAGCGATATTTATTTGAATAAAAATCTTTTTTGACGGTAATGCGGTTTGTGGTACGAGGCGAAGGCGAGCACTGGTGTTTCCCTAGCCAAAATCAAAATTTATATTCTATATCATCAGTACTCGAATAACAAAAATTTTAAGGATACATTGTGTTAAAAAACACAATGTATCCTTAATATTCTATATAATTAACAATAATTTACAATAAACGAGTTATGTTATTTTATTTTTGTGTTTCTAGAATTGTAATTTTTGAAATAACTTTTTCAACATCTGAAAGTGAAAATGATGAAATATGTATTATATTTGAAAGCTTCTTATAAAATTCAATTACTATAATTACACAGTTTTAATCATTTCAGTTTATATCAAATTTTGAAATAAATATAGTATCTTGCACATTATATAGTACAATTATTTATTCACTTAACTTTTAAATTTCGTATTTCTTTTTTTAAATTTTACTTGTTCCGAAGTTATAAAAAACATAATCATAAGTTAATCTTTTTAACTAATTATTTCAAAATCTTTTAATACTATAATTCTTATATTCGACCATTCGAAAATTGTTTCTCATTCGTGAAAAAACATAGATTTAAGCGCTCACTACTGCCTCGTGCAAAAACCACATAAAAGCATTATTCTTCCACACGAAAACATTTTTTTCCTTTTCAGTGCATTTCAATTTTTATCGACATTGAAACAACAAATTGTTATAAAACAAATCGTTGATAAATGATTTAAGATACAATTTTTTCCTTTAATGCAGATTATTTCGAATGATCGTAATTATAAAAAATTGTCGTTTAACTATTTGTAAATAACAAATACATGGTATCTCACTTACGAACAGATTTTTACACGTTTAATTTATTCGCAAGTGTCTGCACTCATACCCTATTAATTTTTTTGTTTCTTCAAACTTTTGATCGAAGTGGATGTGATTTGAAAAAAAAAATTCGGTGTAAAATAATGACTAATCATTACTTTCAAATGAATAATAATTGAATCACTGAAATAATTATTGAAATGTTAAAATATTCTTCGAATACATTTTATACAATCAAATTTCAATATACATATTACTACTATAGTTTTTTGAGCAGAGAAAACATGTAGAAACGTTACGTGTTTTACTATGGAAAAATTTAAAAAAACTATGATTGAAGAGATTTACAAAATTATTGTTGCATACAAAAATCTTCATAGAAATCGAGTACACAATGACTTAGAAACTATAGTAAAGACACGAGTAAATATATAAAAAATACAAAAAATGAAAAATGTCTCATGATTCAAAGAGAAAAAATGCATTGCTCGTAGATTCACTTTTTTACAAAAACTTCGAAAAACATGATGCAAACATTCAAGAAATTTTCGAAGTACCATCTCACCATATAAAAACTAAGCCTTACATCTTTCAAATATAAATAAAATTTTTTAAAATTGTATACAA
Source organism: Platygaster robiniae (assembly GCA_028476575.1). Classification (NCBI taxonomy): domain Eukaryota; kingdom Metazoa; phylum Arthropoda; class Insecta; order Hymenoptera; family Platygastridae; genus Platygaster; species Platygaster robiniae. Next base: position 47,869,944 of record CM052019.1, on the reverse strand, counting down.
ACCGTATAAAAATTGATTAAACATTTATGTAAAACAATTCCCGGTCAATCCAAAGCATCGACAATAATTATTATTTTTAAAAACGGTACAAAATACTGTACAAAAGACGATATTAAATTTCCTGTAATTATTAAATTTTTATAATAATAAGGACCATGATTACAAAGATGTCACGCTTTTTAGGAATTTACTACCCCCCCCCCCCCCAAACTAACTATAACTTATGCCGCCTAATTTTTTCATTTTCAAAAATAATTTTCAAACATTTTCAACCTGAATGTGACAGCTACGTATACTTTCGTGTTTCAATTTTTTAAAATCTATAGTAATAACGTTATATATGGTTAAATCAACAATATGAAAAGTTGTAATTAATGACATTTCAAGATATAACGGTAACGTTGCGTGTTACAATTTTCTTAGTAACTTTTTAAACCCTGTTTATACTCAGTTGTGCCTATGAAATAATATGTAACATTTTGCCAGTTTTACGTCTATTACAACGATCAAACAATACTGCTTGCAATGTATGGTCATCATGCCAAAAAGGAAATTTAGAGGTTGTGGGAAATTTGAAAATGAGCGAAGTGAGTCTCATGAATTCCCACAAAAAAAGTCCTCGAAATTATTAGAAAAAATAATAAGAATAATCTGTTGATAGAATAATAGAAATAATTTCTTGGTTCCAAAAGATACCATTCGACCCTTTGACCATATTGTACCATGTACGATATGGTTTAAATTGCGGACCGAATCCAAACATAGGCATTATAAAAGACCGCTAGTACCTTACTGTAGCGATGGAATGGGAATCGAAACCTAAAATATCGATATTGAGCCTTCCGATATATCGAAAAGATTCGATCTTCGGTCCCGATATATCGTAAACAAAATATCGATACTCCGATATATCGCAACGAATGTTTGAATAAGAACCTATTAATGAAGGACAAGCATGGATATGTTAAGTATAGTTTATTAAATTCATCACATTTTTGAAACTAAAAACCACAAATCATCTTCCATTCTGGCCGAAAAAATTCTTTGTTGAATATTGTTAATTGATATTGTTAATCTACATTTGCAAAACTTTGTATATGAAAACTAGATTTTGTATCAAAGGTGATCGACATCTTATAAACATTCTTGAAGATTTAAAACGAAGTTTGAAATTTTAACTGATTTCAAAAATTCCAATAAAAATCAGAAATCTTTATAATTTTCACAAGAAATTGGCCAAATCTCCATAAAAATGTTAATTTTTTGAATTTATTTAAGAACCTTCAACTATCATGATCATCAGTCGTTCGGGCTGATTTTTTTATTATTTCAAAGCCCTTGTTTTTTCCATACGATTTATTTATTTTGCCACTTGTTCAAAAAATTTTATTCCTCAAAAATGTCTACATTTTTCAAACTTTTTTAAAAATCTTTATATATTATAATATTAGGTCTTTCAGCCAGTTATTTGAGTATTTTCAATTTTTTCAATATGAATCGATGGAATTGTCTATTTTGATTTTTGGGGATTTGCGATTCCTCGCGATCTCTTAATATCGCAACAAAAATACCGATACAACGATCATCAGCTTATTGTAATATCGTTACAAAATTTCCGATATATCGCAAAATTTCACTTGCCTTGCATTCATTTTCAGCGCGACATCGATACATCGCAATAAGTGCAATAATCGCCCGACTCGAAATCAGAATCAGAATTATAACCAACTTGAACCTATTAGATCGGATTCAAAACCTTAATGACCTGTGAAATCTGAAATAGAACGCAATAATCCTCGTGAGTGGTTTTTCAAATATTTTAACCTACGTATTCGAAATCAAGATCAAAAGTACAACCAAATTGAACCTGAGAAAAACGAAGGCAAACTTTCATTACTCTCTGTTTTTGAATTGAATAAACACTTTGAAAAACTCGATTATTGAAAAGACTATATTGAATGATAATTTTCTTTTCCTCCAAGTCGAAAAAATTTATCACATTACTTGCGTTTGCTAATTATCGCTGAATTGAAGGAGTATACATTTTTATCGTTATTTTGAATAAATACGCGAATATTATTGCATTGTACAATGTACATAAGTTTATTCAATCACGTTTGATTAGCGGATATTCTAAAGTATACAATATCGTCAATTTTCATGGATTATATTAGGGATAATGTGATTGCTCTATCTTAAAAATGGGGGTCTAGCTGAGTTGACAGCTTGTCACACAGAGATAGGGAAAGGAGGTATCAAGAAATCCTGAAAATCGGTTTGTTTTATTGATGAACAGCCCATTTAGCACGTAACATTTCAGAAATATTTCTTAAACATTTGAAAATATTTCAGAAACATTTCGGAATATTTAATGTCGACTGGGAAATTTGAAAACAATAAAAATCTATAGATTTCTTTTTGAACGAACTAACTTCTCTTCTAAATTTTCTTTTCTGACGCTGTGACGAAAATTGTATGTTGACAAGAGAAGAAAATTCATTCTGATCAAATTAAATTTATTTCTTATACATTGCAGAATAATAATTAAAAATAATTCATATTTAAAGTGAAAGTTAATTTATATTTATAGTACAATTTAACGCCTACCGCAATCTGCTGTACTTACTTTTTCACGGCTTTTTGCATTCCGGCGCATTTCTGACCCAGATCGTTTTTTGTTTTTTGTTTCGATTTCCATTTTATATGTCAAATGTCAATACGCGTTAAAAATTGTTTTCGAGTGTTAAAAGTTCATCAAAAGTTTGAAAAATGAGCTGAAAAAAAATTGCTTTCATTTAGTAAATAATTAGGAAAACCGAACATTTTCAGGTCAAAATCGTCACGATCGATGGTGAGTTAATTAAATTACTGTCAATTTTCAAGTATTCGTTAGAAACGTTCTTTTGAGTATGTTTTTTTGATTAATGTCCCCATGAGGAAAACTGGACAAACGAATATTTTTGAGAATATTAATGGCATATTTTTATCATATTTTGCGTTACTAGAGCTTGTATCATTTTGAGAATGTTGAAAATTGCCGTGTATTTCATGTCCAAATTGCACATGCGCAATGTAGCAGATTTTTCGCCGCTATTGGTTATAAATGGTTTAAATGAGGTTCAAAATAAAACCTAGTTTAGGCGTAAAATCAATAGGAACTGCCATGTTTATAGTGTAAAGTTGGTTGAAAATGAGCTTAGTTATCCTCGATTTATTTGGTTCAAAGTTTGATTCTAATTTCGACTCGGGCGTGAAAAAATAAACCTATTGCATAAAATACTAATTCAATATAACTCTAAAGCGTGACATCCTTCATGGTCCATCATCGAACTACGACGAACCCTCGTGAAATCAGCCTCGATTGTTACGGCAACATTCTGATAACCCTAAAAAGCTTACAAAAGAAAGTTTCGGTACGAGACCAAAGAGCGTCCGATTTTGATCACAGAATGTTACGAAAGAGTGTTACTGAAAGATGAGATTCAGGCCGAGCCTTCGAAGCAGCAAAGCCATCGACGCCACAAAGGTACCGGCTTCCTGTGCCTCTGGAAAAGGCGCCCGCCCCCGCGTCTCGCGCTCAGAGCGCTCACGATTGCCTCATCAAATGCTTTCTTCAATTTAATTTAAAAAAGCATCGTTTAGAACAATTATCATTCATAGAGAGTTTTTCCCATCTCTCAAGCGAATGATGAATAATGAATGAATTCCAGTTAATCATGCAATAATCTCAACATCATGACCGCAACGAGAGAAGACTCTTCGAGTAATTTTTATAATAGGAACTTGAGAACTGGGTTCCAATTATTGTTATGGAATTTTTTCGCACTTTTCTTTGCCTTGAACCCAACCCTCGTTTCCATAAAAAACAACGTTCACTATTTACATAATAACTCACAATTGAGGAACCACAATTCTAAAGTTCACTTCTATTCCTCTAAGCATCTTCTCTTTTGCGCACATTTTAAATAATTCAAATTTTCAATATTTCATCATCTGTACTTTGCATGTTAAAGTTTGACAAATATCTTCTATTTTGTATTACCTTAAGCTCTTGTTGCGTCAGTGAAGACGTCTCTACGTAGCTTACTGCCCCGAGTCTTTCCGCTAGCCTGTGACCTTGAGACGTGGTGACTGGTGCTTGCCCATACCTCGCCAACTGAAGGATTAACCTCACGTCCGATCGCAGGTCGCACTTAGTTCCCACCTGGAATCATAAAATCCTCTGTTAAGTAATTTTTCATCATTTTCTGTAATTTCTCCGCCCATATTCAATAAAGAATCTCATATACATATATCAATGTACAGAAAAATGGTACAAATTAATAAAAATACTAGGAAATCCTGCAACATTTTATACATACTGAAAAATACGGAAAAATTTGAAAATTTTGAAAATCTGGCTGGTATTAAGATTCTCTCTAAAATCTATTAAATTTGCGAATGTTTCCTTGTGGCTAACTTTAAATAAAATGTCATTCGGAAATTCGGCGAACTTGAAAAAAATATAAATATTTGAACAAGCTGATTGATTTTTTTTCGGTGTGAAAAAGTACGGATTAACATTTTGTATTATATCTGAAATGAACAATTTCTATAAAACAAAATCACAAGTACGTTAATATTGTTATTTTCAGCCTTAGGTTTTCGGTCTCTTGTTATTTACATTTCATTTATTCTAAAAAGTAACGTGAAAGTAACAGGACGTTACTTTTTCAAGTGGTAACGGCAACGAGTTACTATTTCTTTTCAAGTAACGGTAATGTAACGTGTTACATTCTTTTAAAAAGCTTTCCAAGCACTGCATAATACTAATTTTTCGATTTTTCTTTTTTTTTCAGTAAATCAGAAAGAGCACGAGAAAAAAATTGAATTTTTAGACTCGTTATTGCAAAATTTATACGAAGAATTAGATTATTTACCCAATACAATTGTTCAGAAGTTAGAAATATTCAAATTTGAAAATTACTAGCTAATGACTCATTGATATTGTAAAATACTATTTTTGATCATGATGCTTAAAATTATAATTATTACGTAGGCTTAAATCCTCTTACGTCCATTTGTTTTTTTAAGAATGTTTATTTTTTTACAGGGTTTTCTTATATTAACTGATAATAATACGTTTTTAACTACATAGAACAAAATTATTTGTTTTTAGGTGAATATTTTGCTACTTTTATTTTCGTCCACTTATGTACAGTAACGAAGTAAGTAGATATAAAATTACGTCGGTATATCTGCAACGAGTTACTCAAAATTTCGGTATTCAAATTTTGAATATTTAGAGAACAGTAGTTTGTGAATTTTAATTAAAGACAATTAAACATTCAAAATGTGAACTTCAAAATTTTCAAGGTCCAAAAAAACTTTCCAAGTATACTTGACTCGAACTATAAGTTATCCAAAAGTTCTAAGCCGATATATTTTACTTTTTAAAAAGATATTTGTCAAAAACAAAACAAATTTATAACATAAACATCGGAAATTTAACTCTGGACTTACGAATTGATTTAAGAGAGAAATTTTTGAGATACAAATCAGAAATGGTTAATGAGTCAATTTTGTTTTCATCACTCTCCCTCACGCGATCGGGTTCGGTGAAAGTAAGTCAACGAATCAAGTGTACAATCATCATCGAAAGTTTTACATGTGATTCCATGTTCCAAAAATTAAACACATGTCGCGACACGAAATAAGTTGTCATCGACAACTTCTTGATCGAATTTTTTTTCAGGCTCTACGAATGGCAAAATTCGCGAATGAGCTAATTTTTCTTCATTTTCACAGTCCACAGAAAGTTACAAAATTTTCAAGACTTTTTTTTAGCAATTTCTATGAATAATCAAAAAATTTTCGTAAATTCACAGAACTTATAAGAAACATTGGTCATTTTTTTCGTTATTATTTGTAAATATCATACTTTATGCAAAAATATTACAATCATTCAAAAATTTACAGAAACTCAGAAATGCGAAATTTTCGACAGATGAAATTTTTTTGCAGATAATCTAAAACAAAATAATTCAATGTATTTTTTCAATTTGGAAAAAAGTGTTTCAATATTTCTTAATCTATACAACTTTGTTTTCGACTCCAAAACAAATTCTTCATTATAAAAAAAAAAAAGCATAACAGTGTCATTGACTAAGAAAAAATCTTGTAATTTCGATCATTTTGGGATCCAATTTTTTCATATTTCATAACTTTGAAATTCCAGGTCAAAATTTACTGAAAATTTCACAAAATTCGAAAAGTCATAAAAATGCACATCACTTACTTTCACTTCAATCCCACCCATATTCCATAAACAAAATTTTAGAAACTAGAATTATCCATGGTATAATTTATCGCCCAAGAATCATTAACCAATCCCGAATCAATCAGTTTCCAATAATAACGATCTATAAATATCAGCCAACATTTTCCGTAAAATTAAAAAATCACACATGAAAAGATTACATAACATCAACAACGGGCAATAAAATCGTCTTTCACGTCGAGTAAAATTTATTTCACCGAATTTTTCAGCACTTGGATAATTCTTCAAAATCCCTCAAAAGGATTCTTTCATGGTCTTAAAATTCTTCAGAGTACTCATTCAAAAACTTTGAAAAATTATAAAAATAGCGGAATGAATATACTCAACACGAAGCAAAAAGATTTAAACCAAGTGAAAAATGGCGCAGGTAACGATTAATCGGACGATTACTTTCGGATCTATTTATCACTCGGTTGATACTTGCCCTGGCACATTCATAAAAAGGAAAGAAAAATAGCTTCGAAAGGGAAAGAACGAGTTGTAAGATGTACGGGACACGGTCTTTGGCATTGAAATTCAATTCTTTCGCGGTCTGCAATGTGAAAGCGAGAATTATTGAGTGGGCATACGATGTCAAAAGTCTGACCTAAAATTCAGTCAGGGAAAATGGAAAAGTCAGATCATAATTTCACCTTTCTACCTTTTTTCTTTTTTAAGGAAAAAATTACAATAATATTCTAGACTTTGGTAATACATTTATTTTTTCGTCCTCTTCAGGAATCATTTCATCCTTATCAGGCAGGCGTGTAGGCAGAGGGGGAGGGGGGTTTAGGAGTCCAAACGCCTTCCAAAATTCGGATAAAATCAATTATTGTTTCATGTTAAATAAAAAAAAGCTACACCAATAAGTAAAAGACAAAAATGTAAGTTATGAAAATAATGCATTAAAATTTAATAATAGAATTACGTGTAAACTATAAATTTAAAAAGTTGTTTCAAACCAGTAAATAATAAAGAAAAATTAAAATCTACGAAGATGCATAAAATGTAAAAAACTCTGAATCTTAGATCAATGCAATCCATATAAAATGATAAGTGAATCTTTCGAGTCATACAATTCCTGAAAAAATACTAAAAGCAATAGTAATCTATGGAAAAACTGTTTTCTGGAAAATCTTAAGAAATAAGTACCTAAGATCTATAAAACTTCAAATTCTAGAGCGTTGAATTCTAAAAAGCATAGAGCAATAGATACTTATACTATAAATCCATGAAAATTCTAGAAAAGGCAACAAAGTATTTTACATGATAAAAAAATACAAAAAAACAAGAACTTATTAGAACATGAAAAATCTATTCAAATGTGAATTTTTCATAAATTTATATGATTTCTGAGAACAGATCGAAAATCACATTCTAACACATTAATTTTTTAAATCTACGTAGAAATCTGCAACAACAAAAAAATATATACAAACACTGAGAAATTTTCCAAGATTGTATTTGTACTAGGAAATTGTGAACAACGCTAAACATTTTTCAATACACACAAAAAAAACATGGGGATGTAATTTTCTTAAAAATTTATAGAACTTTGAATCCTAGAAAAGGTATATAAATATAAATATATACATAATTACATAGCTGTATACAATTATAGTTTTTATTTTAAAAATTCATATTAAAATAATAAAAACACATCTAACTGAATTTATACAATTTACACAATGGTGAATTTTTTCAATTGTACAAATATGAAAAACATGTGAAATAAGACTAGGTATTCAAAATATATATAAAATACAGTTTTCTGAAAAATTAATTTAAATACCCAAAATCGTTGAAAGTTTCAATACAATAGCATCATTTTCAAGAAATTTACTACGCGATCCATAGAAATGATGAAAATTTATGAAAATATCAGAAAATACCACAAAAATTAACAAATAACTATACTCTACGAAATTTCTAGAAGTCTATGGAACACCTATGTATGGTCATAATTTTCTCAAAAATCTATTAATATATTAATTTTTTTAGAACTTTGATTCCTAGAGCATTGGAATCTAGAAAGCTGCAGAAAATCCATTAAAATATTAGAAAATTTTTCAAGTTGTATAAATATTACCGAAATTATAAGTAAAAAAATTTTAACCTCAATAACTTACTGAATATCACAAAAAACTCTGAGCTGGAAAAATTGTATAATTTCGGAAACCCGAAATGTGAAAATTTTTTAATCATCCTCTTGTAACCATAAAGTCAAAAAAGAAAAATTTTGAAATCCGGTAGGAAATATATTATTCATAAAAAACACTGCCGAAAATTGTTTCTGCTTTCAAGACTTAAATTTGTTGTGTAATGAAGGAATATTTATTATAACAATCGTACAATGTCCGACCGAATTATGTATAGAATTATAATAGTATATTTCGTATCAAGGAGCAGAAACGAGCGTTTTTACGAGTGCGAAGTTTTGCGAGCGAGCGTAGCGAGTGAGCAAATCGCACGAGTTAAAGTTAAAGCAACAAGAATGTCATTAATAGATTGAACTGAAAGTTAAGAATGAATTAATTTTTAAACTGATTTAAGCTAAAAAACGAAAAAAATACCACACAAGAAAATTGAGGGACTTGTTAAAACTAAAAAAGTTGAGAGGAATAAAATCTATACATAGGAACCTTTTTGAAGTAAAACTACTTAGGCAGCATTATTCAACTGACTTACAGTTAAGAAACCAAAAATACTACACAGAAAAATTGAAGGATCTGTTAAAACTAAAAAAGGTTAGAGGTATCTAAAAATCTATAGATCGGAACCTTAAAGAAAGTAACATGAGAAGTTTTACTTCTAACACGTGTTGATTCAACACGCTCCAATTTTAATATAATACAATAGTTATATATAATTTCAGAAACTATTCTAGAAATTCATATAGAAAACAAACAAATTACATCTAATTCAATTGGTACAATTCATACAATCAAACATGCTTTAAATTGTAAAAATACTAATAAAATACAGAATAACGGTGTTGAAAATCTTCATAAAAGAAACTGTCGCCTGAAAAATTTATTTAAATTCTCAAAATCGTTGAAAGTTTCAATACTATAGCATCAGTTTTTGAAAATCTATTGAGCGATTTATAGAACTATTGGAAATATGTAGAAATACCAGAAAATACTGCAAAATTTGATGAATAATATACCATACGAAAATAATATAAATTTATGATGTACCTACCTTTTGTCTGTGTGGTTGAAATTTGCTCAAAAATCAATACAAATATAAATATTTATAGAAATTTGATTCCTAGAGCATGGAATTTCAGAAAGCTTTATATTAACCTATATTAACTTACATCAGATAATCCTTAAAGTGGTATAAAAACAAAAAGTATTATTTAAAGAAATAGAAACCTCAGTTACCAATTGAAAATCACTAAAATCGAATTCCATCATTTACAAACCTCAAAAATATACAACTCTAGATTCCAAAAGTTGTACAACTTTCACATTTCGAAATGTAATGTATTTCAAAATTTCTCTCTTGTAACCATATTGTCAAAGATCAAAAATTATGAAATCTCGAAGGGAAAATATTTTTCAGAAAAACCCCTCCCGAAAATTTTGTCTGCCTAAGCCCCTGGAAAAAAGGTACTGAATTTCGCAGGCTCACCAAAATTATGGGGACTTTGGGGCAGTATTTGCGGACTTCCTCTGCCCATCTTGAGGCCACACTGTGATAGGAAGAAGGGCAAACAACGCTGAAGCAGACCAAAAAAACGTCGGTTTCCGGATAACACAATGACCTCAAGGGATCGAAATCGTCCTGTCCCGCGGTATCGCAGAGTTGCACGTTCACGGGTTGCCCATCAACGTTCACGACAACTGTAATGAGCACAAATTTCGGCCATGTCATTAAAATAACTTTCGCAATTTCGCTTTCGATCGGTACTGAGCTAGAAATCCGTGAAATCGGGCGGACAATAAATAACGATTTCGCGAATTTCAAAAGTTCTCGAGGTCTTCGATAATTATTGTTTATAGAGTAGGTAGGTAATTGGATTTCGAGCTTAATCATAGTCGAAATTTCACGTCTGAGAATATCTTAATTAGCTACACATCCTCAAAATGCCGAATTTTTCTCTGCAATTATTTTGGGACATTTTTATTCGTTTTATGTAATTCCGTTCCATGAAACAGGTTTTGGCGATATTCAAATTTCAAAATTTTTTGAAATATTAAGTCAAGCTTTTTTTTGTCAAATTTCTTGCAAATCAGGGTTGAAATGAGTTTTTTGAAATTTAGTAGAGAGCATAAGAAAAAAGCAAAGGGCGGAAAGTTACCATATTGCGGAAAAAAAATAGAACAGAAAATTTCGAATAAAAAAAAAATTCGAACTTGCTATGTAAAAAATCTTTTTTTTGTTATAAACAACTATAAGTTGCAATTTTAACTTCAAATACAACTAAGGATTGATGTATATTTGCGATTTTTGTAATTGTGAATGTTTATATTTCGATCTTTTGCAAAAAATTAAGGAATTCATTATTTCTCAATTCTTTTTTTTTTCCATAGACGAAGCAGGATCTTCAGATAAATAAGAATTGTAAAAAAAATTTACAAATAAAAAATTACTTCTTACAACAAAAATAGAGACTTTTGAACACCGTTGCTATAAATTTAATTTATGTGCATAAGTACTAAATTCATAGAATGTGAAAATTTATGCTTTCAAACAGTCAATTACTATGTATATTTATATTATTTTTTTTTTAATGCATAAAGTTTCATATTTACGATCAAACAATAAATTGACAAACAAATAATTATTCAATGATTTCCGGAATTGTATCAATTCAAGATATCGAACAATAACTTCTGAGTTAAATTGATATTTTTTACGATATAATAACCAGGACTTTTGTTAAACATAAAAATTGTATTAAAAATGTGAAAGTCACTTAATTGCTTCTTATGACAAAATTAAAAATTTGAACATTTTTCTTAATTTAGGTAGGATATTCACAGAATTTTTAAATTCGACAATCTAATTTACTATTTTACTAAACAGCCAATTTAAAATTTTTTTTTTTACAAACATCTAAAATCCTGAAACAGTACAACATTCAATATTACAAAAATTCAGAAATCAATTTAGAAATTTATCCAAAATCAGTCATTTCCGCAATTATATAATATTTTCAACTTTTTTTTCTGAATTCAGATATTTTGCCATTTACATATGTCTGAGAAATCAACGTCATTCGAAACAATATACTTGAAAATTCGGTGATTTACAATTTTTCGCTTCAAACTTTCGTAAATTATAAATTGTTGAGATCAGAATGTTTTCTTATTTTAAATATATAGATTAATACATATCCTTAAAATTTATAAAATGACCAACGAGCAATAACTAACATAAAATCTTGAAAATGCACACCATTTAATATTCAGAAAATTCAGAAATCAATTTAGAAATTTACAAAAAATCGTTCATTTTCGAATTATATAATATTTCCAACTTCTTTTTCTCCGATACTTTATCATCAACATATTTCTGGAATTCTTAGAAATCAACGTCATTCAAAATAATATACTTAAAAATTCGATAACTTCTAATTTTTCGCTTCGGACTTTTGTAAACTACAAATTATTTTCTTAAAATTAATAAAATGACAAATAAGCAATATTTCACCATCAAGTTCAATAATCACAAAATTATGTCGTAATAAGAAATTTCTTAATTTAAAAATAGAAATTTAATATCACGAAATTTTAAGATTGCACGGCGTGAATTTGGGATATTTATTTTGAAATTTTTACCTTCTTTCACAGTGACATGATTTTAATATTTTGAAAGGATAGAAAATGTAATGTGTCTCAAGTTACAAAAAAAGAAAAAAACAAAAAAACAAAAATTATTTTCATTGCCTCTAATAATTAGAGTAGAAAAGCATTATTGATATTTATTAGATACTATTCAATTTTATTATTTTTCACTTCCATCGTGGGTGAAAATGAAAAACAATTTTTTTTTACTATCGTTCATTTCTTGAACGTACATAACTTCTCGCACATAAAATTTTTAAATTTCCATGATATATAAATTTTGATATCTTGAATTCTCAATGTCCACAGTTATCAATTTTTTTTAATTATGAAAAATTCATGTATACCTAGGTTGAAATTCTAAATCAATGAACACTCTAAATTCATGAAATTCCTACAATCAGAAATTACGTGCATATATTCCAAACGTTTAAAATTAAAGGAAAGAGTAAAAAAGACGTGTATTTGAGAAAAATAATTTTCTGATGCTGTAAAGGAATCTTTGGTATAAACAATAAACTTTATGCTCACCAACAAAATATTTTACACAATCCTCCACGTGACGAAAAATCGAAAATTCATTACATTTTTCTTTCCGTTTGATTTCAAACGTTTGGAACTTGGAGTACATCCGAAATTTAAAATAATTCAAATATGGAATTATCGATTATTGCCAAAATATCGGCGTTAAAAGCACAAAATACCTATATTTTTCAAAATTCTAAATCATATTATCAATGGCATAATTTTATTACTTTTTATTTCATAATAAAAAACTTTGAAATCTCATGTTTCTTGAACTTTGAATTCTGGTATTATAAATTTTTGAAATTTACTTTTACTGATCATACTTGAACTTTAAAATACTAGAATATTCCAGTTTTTCAAATTATGTACAGATATAGACGATATCACTATTTTCGAATATCGAAAGAAAATGGAACTGAAATGGAAAGTAATTATGTATATTCTCATTACTGAAGTAAAAAATCAGTATGTTTCGTACAAGATAAGACAACTCAAACGTATGACATGTCCTGCTAAAGAAGGACGTATGGTAATCCTTCATAAAAATTCTATTCCACTCCCTCGCAGCATAATGTACTATTATTCAACATGTTTTAAAATAAAAACGGGAGAAAACTGCTCGAAAATATTGGAAATTTCCTTAGATTTCACGTTTTCGCAATGTATCTTCATTAGTAGCAAAAATCACTATCAATGAATGACCAAAAATCTTCATTAAATTCGCCTTACCGATTCTGCACAAACAAGTTGTTGTTTTTCATAAAAAAACAGTTTTTAATAGCAGCATCTGCTATATTATTCAGACTAAGCACTCTTCAGAAAAACAATCATCAAAAGTGTATAAAGCTTCCGTTGGGATTCCCGATAATGTTTAATTATTTGTTATCAACTTACTATTTAATTGTACATAACAGGTATATATATAGACACTCTTAGAGCTGGCATAAGCCATTTTCTAATCGGAACAGCACAAGTCAATTCCTAGTTCATACAAAGTGCATAAAATCTGATCCAAGACACAAATATGGAGAACTACATGAGTATGTCAACCCTTTCTGAAATGGTCCTGAGACAAAAATCGGACGAAGAAATTCCAATGAAAACAAAAAATACGGGAAACGGAGATTATCTATGCATGTCAAGAATTTCTGAGAACTTTGATCATCAACAAAATAAAAACGAAACAAGCATAAAAAAAAGAAGACATACGAAAAGCGGAGGTTCAGACCATGAAAATATAAAAATAATCAGCGAAATAGTGCAACGTCAAAAAAGATACGAAACAACTGTCAAACAAGATGAAAAAATGGAGAATAGAAGATATCAAGGTATGTCATAAAAACCTTAGATTTTTTTTAATAATCTACAAAATTATGCATACATGTGTATATGTATGGTGCTGGGCAGGGCTTGAAAGTTCTTGGAACTTTAAGTTGCTAATATTCCGGATTTTTTGCAACAGTTATCAAGAATCTACTTGTTTTGAGAGGAATTGAAAAAAAATCGATTGAAATTGTATAATTTACGTTATTTCTTGTTTAAAAAAGTTTTTCGATTATTTTAAATATTGAACTTATTTTAACAGAATATTTAACTTGTTTTAACTTATTTTAACAGGAAGCAAAGTTTTTGTTGTACTTTGTCATTGCTGAAAATATATTGGAAAGAGATCTTATTCAGGTATAAGTACTGAAAACTACACTACTGTTTGAAGATTGAAGATTAAAAACATTTTAATCACGAATTTTCCTTTACCAGTTCTCACTGTATTTTTTCTGCAGCTTCAAAACGAATAAAAAAATTTCAGTGAGAAGTAAAAATAGATGAAAATAATAAGACAAATTTATATCGTTTTTTATGATTAAAAAAATTGGCGATTTAATATTTTGCCTACATATTCACTTTGAAAAATTTAAGGGATTCAATTTCAAAAATTGGAATATTATTAATTTTTTTTTGATAATTATCAAAAATGCATTTTAATTTAGGAGATCCAAGAAATTTCTTCTGACTAAAATTTTCACGTTTTCTTGTAAATTTCCATCATTTTTGTGCAGAATTCTCAATTAAAAAACATCCAATGCTTCTCATTATAAGGACATCAAATATATGTACCTAATTATTTTGTTTTTCTAGACTTTTGTTGACGTAAACTCAAATTATTCTTCATTTTTACTCACTTAGTGCATGACTTAAGTATTTTCTAACTATGCAAAAATTGACTTCTAGTGTTGTTTTTCACTTTTGGAGTGATTTTATCGAAAAATTGCCATTGTCAGCACAAATTGCCCTATTACGATGATTCGTGGATCATTTAGATATTGCGAAATTGTTATCAAGTCTGAACACAGCATTCAATGAAAAATTATTCTTAATGAGTAACATAAGTTCATAAGGTACATGCTCAAGATTTTGTTCAAAACTAAAAAAATTGTAAATTAGGAGTGTAGGAAATATCCTTAATAACAGTTACATAAACTTCATTTCTCACTAGTAATAAATAACTTTAATTTCGAAACTGAGTTGAATAATTATTCAATTCTAAGGGTATAGGTAAAAATTTATTACGGCTTCAGAATTTTTAGAATAATAAAATGAAATTTCAAATTCTTTTAATGATCTCGAGTAAATATTAAATAAATATGCAAATATTCTGAATTTTCATTCATAAATAATTTTCAAGCATTTGTGGAACAATTTTATTTTGATATAAAAATTTCATAGAATTTCCAGTAGTTTCTAGTACTATTGTAATTGAAATTATACTTCATTATTATCGATTTTAAATAAGTAAGAGGGTTATATTCAAATTTTAGTTTATTTAAAATAACACCGGTTCTAACTTGAAGTCGAATTTCACACAAAAATGTAATTCAGTGTGAAATAGTCGTACTTAAAAAACTCATAATTTGTTCAACTCTTTTGAAATTGTTTCATGTTAAAGAAATATTTAATCGAGAGTTGCTCCTAATCAAGGACATTAGTTGTTTAAAAGTTCATGTTATAAAGTTTCAACATACGTTATAAAATCACAAAAGAGAGTAAAAACAATAGCAACAAGCTAAGCAAAAAATAAATAAACTTTGTTCTTCACAAACAAACAAAAATTAACGATTTATTACAACTTCCTTACTTCAAATTTATTTTCCAAAAGCTGAATACTTCTATTCAAACATGAGTTGAAAATATTTAATTGAATTTTGAACATCACAAAATATCCTTCCAATGTTGAGAGATGTAATTTATTACTGATAAAAAAAAATTTATTATTTACAGATCCTTTAGACGAGAAGTTATACCAAAGAGCTCTAAGGGCCATGAAGAGGTTTCAAAAATCTTTACAAAAAACGAAGAAGAGTAACCTAGAAGTGGAGGAGGCCAAAAAAATAGTAGAGCAGAATCTTAAGTCAAAGTCAATGAAGGTGAAAGCATAAGATCTCAGCGAATGATGAAAAAACTAAATGATTTGTTCGCCAACATGTACATAATATATACATATAGAATAATAAATAGTTTAAGTTACAAAATCAACCAAGAAATTTTTACTTCAAAATTTCCTTTACTTTCGATCTTTTGCAGTCAACATAATGAATATGCAATGAGGTCGGTTCATTTTCTCAAAAAAGAAAAACTTCAAACAGTAACAATTATGTCAAGTGATATTGTCAAATTTTATTTCTACCGAACCTTTTGATTCGGCGAGTATACTCAGGAAAACAAAAAAAAAAACTTTTTATTTCTAAGTATTATCGGAAAAAAACATCGGTAATAAATTCGCTTTTAAATGTTTAAATGATCAAATTCGAAAATCTACATTGATTAATACAGTAATTAATAAGGAAAATATAAACTTAAAAATTAATTTTAAAATTGATAAATAATGTATAAAACTTGAAGATAAAAGATGATAAAGATAAAAGAAAAATTTTCAAGGGGTTTTTCTGAAAAATATTTTTCTTTCGGGATTCCATAATTTTTCCTCTTTGACAATATGGTTACAAGAGAGTGATTTTGATATATTTTGTATTTCGGAATTCGAAAGTTATACGACTTTTGGAATCCAGAGTTGCACATTTTTCATGTTCATAAATAATGGGATTCAATTTTTGTGATTTTCAATTAGTAACTGAGGTTAAAATTTTTTTATTTATACCACTTTAAGGGTTATCTGATATTAAGTATTTAATATGGGTTTCTATAGAGGTTTCAAAAATTCGATGCTCTACGAGGGGGGACCCAAAAGTAACGGGAATTGTGTTACAACTTTTTTATTGACAAATTTTTTCACACACAATTTTTATCACCTTCAAAGTAACCCCCATTGACTGTAATACACTTGTTCAATCTTTTTTTCCAGTGTTCAAAACAGTTCTGAAATTCATTTTTTTCAATGTTTTTTAAACCTTCCAGCGATTTTTGTTTCACCTCTTCTACAGTCCCAAAACGTTTTCCTTTCATGTCCCTTTTGAGTCTAGGGAACAAAAAAAAGTCACAGGGGGCAAGGTCCGGTGAATAGGGGGGGGTGAACAATCGGTGTCATGCCGTTTTTGGTCAAAAATTTCTTCACGGACAGCGCTGTGTGGGCAGGTGCATTGTCGTGGTGGAAGAACCAATCTCCTGTGCGCCAAAGATCCGCTCTTTTCTTCCGGATGTTCTCCCTCAACCTTTTCAAAACCTCCAAGTAGAAGTGTTGGTTGACCGTTTGGCCTGGAGGAACAAATTCTGCGTGCACAATACCTCTGCAATCGAAGAAACAAATGAGCAATATCTTGATGTTGGACTTCACTTGGCGTGCCTTTTTTGGACGAGGCGAGAGAGGTGTCTTCCATTGGCTTGATTGCTGCTTTGTTTCGGGGTCGTAGCCATAGCACCATGATTCATCGCCAGTTATAACCTTGAGAAAAAAATCTGGGTCTTCATCCAACTGATTTTGCAGCTCAAGACAGGCCTGAAGTCGACGCTCCTTTTGATCGTCGGAGAGAAGGCGAGGAACAAATTTGGCTGCAATCCTCCTCATGCTCAAATCTTCAGTTAAAATCCTCTGAATTGAATTCCATGACAATCCAGACATCTCACAAAGTTGATCGATGGTTCAGCGACGGTCTTCATGAACAAGAGTGTTGATTTTTTCAATGTTTTCGTTCGTTCTTGAAGTCGAGGGGCGCCCAGAACGAGGTTGGTCTTCTATTGACATCTCTCCATTCTTGAAACGCGAAAACCAGTCGTACACACGCGTTTTACTCAAAGCATTATCCCCATAAGCTGTTTTCAGCATCACAAGGGTTTCCGCGGGTGTTTTTCCTAACAAAAAACAAAATTTTACAGCCGCGCGTTGCTCTCCGCACTCAGCCATTTCACGTTTTCGCCGAAACGGAAAAAGTCGTTTCACTAGAAAAATTCTTACGGACGAACGAATGCACTCACAGCAAATGAACTTTGCACACTGACTTGGGAGAGTAGCAGCTTGGAAGAGAACCAGTGGAGAACCCGATCCCCCCCTCCGCGGTCCCCCCACCACCTAATTCCCGTTACTTTTGGGTCCCCCCTCGTAGGAATCAAACTTCTAAAAAATTTATATATTGGAAATGATTTTTGAGCACATTTTAATCACACAGATATAAGGTACACGGAAAGAAATGTTTGGTTCCAGCAACCAAAGCAGTTAGTAAAATATGGACCAACCAAAGATTTTGATTTAAGAACCAAAATTTTGGTTGTGTCAACCAAAGTTTTCGTTATGAAAATTGCATACTCGTTGTAATAACTAAAACTTTGGTTGTCATAACCAAAACTTTGAAATTCATGCCCAAAACTTTAGTCGGTCCATATTTTACTATATAATTGGTTGCTGTAACCAAACATTTCTTTCCGTGTACATAATAAATTTATGCTATTTTCGTATAGTATATTATTCATCGAATTTCATGGTTTTTTCGGGTTTTTCTATATATTTCTAGTATTTCTATGGATCGCTCAATAGATTTTTAGAAATTGATGCTTTAGTATTAAAACTTTCAACGATTTTGAATATTTCAATCGATTTTACCGACGACAGTTTCTTTTATGTAGATTTTCAATTCTTTTATTTCATATTTTTTCAGTATTTCTACAGTAAAAAGTATGCTCAATTGTGTAAAATAGAATCAATTGAATTGTATGTATTTCGATTTGATTTCTATATGAATTTCTAGAATAATTTATAAAATTATATATATTTATAGAATTATATTAATAATTATGCTCCAGGACAGACAGTTTTATGAATTCCTCAGAAAATTATTTCTATGTGATTTTTATGTATGAAAAGATATCTAGTAAACTGTTAAGCTAGTAAATTAGTAAAATACTGAAATTGTAAAATTATAAAATAGTATACAAGTAAAGAAGAAAAATAGTAAACTAGCAAACTCGTTAGCAAGTAAATAAATTATTCAGTAAACTAGTAATTTTGTCAAATTTGTAATAGTAAACTGGTAAACTGGTAAGCTAGTAAACTCGTAAGCTAGTCAACTACTGAACTAATAAACAAGTAAGCTAGAAACTAGTAAACTACTGACATGGGAAAATAGTAAAATAGTAAACAAGAAAAGTAGTAAACTAGCAAACTTGTTAGCAAGTAAATAAATTATTTAGTTAACTAGTAATTTTGTCAAATTTTTAATAGTAAACTGGTAAGCTAGTAAACATGTAAACAAGTAAACTGGTAAGCTAGTAAACTTGTAAGCTAGTCAACTACTAAACTAATGAACAAGTAAGCTAGTAAACTAGTAAACTACTGAAATTGGAAAATAGTTAAATAGTAAACAAGTAGAAAAGAAAAATAGTAAACTAGCAAACTCGTTAACAAGTAAATGAATTATTTAGTAAACTAGTAATTTTTTAAAATTTGTAATAGTAAACTGGTCAACTAGTAAGCTAGTTAAATAAAAACTAGGAAACTAATAAACTAGTATGTAATCTAGTTAACTAGAAAACTAGTAAGCTAGCAAACTAGTAAACTAGTAAACTCGTTAACAAGTAAATTAGTAAACTAGTAAACTGCTAAGTACTAAACTAGTACTTACTAAAGTAAGTAACTAGTAAACTGGTAAGCAAAACACTTAGTAAACTTATTTTTCGCATTTTTCTAGTACAATACACGAACCTTGGAGGATTTCTATGTATTTTTATAGGTTACTTATATTTTTGTAGAGTGCTACAGGGATTTAAAAAAACTCTATGCTTTAAAATGCAAATTTCGATCTTTTATCAGTAATTTCAAGAGTTATTGATAAAATCACAATCACATAGATTTTTTATGTTTCATATCGTTATCCCTTCTACGTATTTTTGAAATACTTGAAAGATTTCGTTGCTTTTTCTAGAATTTTTATAGATTTATAGTATATTTAGAATTTAATGCTCTAGAATCCCAAAATTTATCGATCGTAGAGGTATTTGTCAAGATTTTCCATAAAACAGTTCTTTCATAGAATTTCAATGATTTAATTGTTTTTTCAGAGTTGGTATGAATCGAAGATTTAAATACTTTTTCATGAATTTTATATAGATTTCTAGAATTTGATGATCTAAGATTCAAAGTTTTGTAAATTTTTAGCATTTTCGTGGATTTTTATTTTTCTCCATTTTTCACTGGGTTGCAACAAGTTTTCTGATCCATATTTTCTACGCAATCCTACGCTTTGATAATTTTTCCTTTGTCATTAAATATATGCTGCTATCATGCATTTATTTGTGCCTTATATTTTTATTGTCAATCGATATAACTTTTTTCATTCTTACATGAAATATTTATTGACCTTATCAGAATTTCGGGAATTATGTATAATATCTGATAATAATAAATAATATCTGTGTATAATATCTGATATATCTATATTTTATATACTCTTATATACACTTTAAACATTCAATATCTAGTATGATAAATAATCCGATGGCCATGACGTAAAAATGACCATTTTTTTTTTTAAATAGAGGCATCTTTTCGATTTTTAATCCCGATCAGAGTTTTTTTCTTTGTATGGCGGCCCTTGCCATCTGTCGACCCGCAAATTCCGAGCTGGAAAGTCGCCATGATTCCAGCGTTTCATCGCTCACAAAAGATCTCTCACGGATACACTTGTGGTAATTTTACTGTACCTATACGAAAGTCATTAACCAATACCTTGTGGTGAAATTTTACTATAATTTTACTCTAATTTTACTATACGCAATTGGAATTTTCCAGTTTATTTAAACTAATATTTCATATTTTAATGAAATTTTCCTATTTAAGTATGTGAAACATCAAAGGATAGTAAATCTGCAGTACCATAGTATAGGAAATTTCCGTATTTTTTTTACAGTGTACGTAAAATGCCACCCGAGCATACTTTACTCGCGATTTACATTATCTGCATTTCATTACATATTTCTCACGTGCCAAGTTTCTAAAATTCACTCTCGTTTCAAACACCTTTACGGAAAGATTAAGAAATTTCAACACGGGGGAATTGGGCAATCTAGTTTTCGACAATGACGGTTGAGAAATTTGGTGCTTCGCGGTTTCTCGATTTCGCAAGTAACAGAAATAAAAATCAAAAATTATTTTGTATTTACAATTGTAGCATCAAGAAATCAGGACATTTCAAGTTTCTCGTTTTTTATTGATAAGGAGAATGCAATTTTCAAAAATTCAATGCAACCAAATCTTTGACTCAGAAAATTTTTTTTAAATTTGAGAATATTTATAACTACCGGAGTTTTTCTTAATTTACGTACACACAAAATTTGAGCATTTGAAATCATTTTGCAACTTGCGATGTATTTCATGGAAATCTGAATATTTTGAAAATTTTTGAATTAATTAAGAAACGTGCAAAAATATTTCTTTTGAAGACGTTTTCCAAGTTTTCAAAACTTCAAATATTCTTTTTCTTATGGAAAAAGTATGAAAAACTTTTTTATACTACTAAAATTTTCAAGTTTTAGTAATTCAGAAAAATATTTGCAATAAAATTACCAAAATTTGATTTACCTTTTTTCATTCTTACTTTTCGACAAATACTGACCAAAGATATTAAAAACTGACTAAAAATTCATGAATTCTTCTTCAAAAGTCACATTTTCAATCATTTTGGCCGTTGTATTTCAAGGCATGAGAAATGGTGTCAAGCTAAAAATAAAAACGATTCATCTCGTTAAAGTAGAAATCAAATTGCATCTGCCCAGAGTTTAAACGTTTCTGTATTGATTTATCGATCTTCACGATTTTAAGAATCGATTTTTGATGAATGTAACATACTTTTAATTTTATGTGAGACGAGTTTTTTATCGAATAAATCTTTTTCGAGTTTTGGTGAAAGTATCAGAAATAATTATAATATTATCATTTTTGAGATATTTATCAATTGATTATAAAAAATTAAGATTCGTGGATTTAGTAAAAGAATTTTTTGTTCATAATTCTACTTTGATTCTTAATCAATTTTTGAAATAAAATAACAATGTTACAATTGGGTCACAAAGAAAATTAATTTTTTACCTGCATGATTACGAAGACTTTTTTTTATCATTAAAAAAAAGTGCAAGTTTCGAGAAATGATTTCATCCAAGTATTAATCATTCTTTTTCACGTTCAAACTTTATCAGCATCGATTTGCAAGTTTATCAATGCAGTTGGAAAATATAAGTGAGATAATAAAAGTTATCATTTAAGATAAAAAAATGGTGCATGATGTTGCGTATTGGAAATGTCTTTATTTCATAATTTATCATTTTGTTCGTAAATAAACAAAGAACAATGAGAAAGTTGCATTTTTTTTTCTTTTTTTTTTGAGTGATCAAACGAACATAACATACTTGGGCCAATGTTTATTTTTAAAACACCAGAAATTTTTTTCACGTAGGAGTTATGTGATAATTCAGGTAACTGGCAATTGTTGAAATTTCATCGAAATACATTGAAAATAAGCGCGACAAATTAATTTTTCAGATTTCTGAAGAGTGAAATCGAAATTGTAAAACTAGTGCAAAATTTCAAATAAAGATCATTCTCAATTTTTTAATGCTAATTTGACAATAAAATAATTATCATTTTCTGTTAATTCTTTGTAACAATACCTTTTAAAAATATAATTATTATGATTTATAATTGTAGATATTAACTACATTTTGAACATTTTGGTAATTATTTGCAACAATTAAGTTGTGAATATTTTCTTACAATTATTATCAATGTTTTGGGGCTTTAGTAATTACTTTTTGAAGAACCACAAAAAATTCTTTTGGCTGTTGCTTTCTAAGATTTAAATTAATATATGTATAACTTTGTAATCTATATGATACTTAATATTGATATGTACAAAAATAAGCTTTTGAAAAATATTCAATAAAGTTCACATATTTTTCTTTTTTATGGCTATTATTGCATCCTTTTAATCATTATTTTAGTTATTTCTTTTTAAATAATTAACTTTGAGCATTTATATCATTCTTTGTCACAATTAAATTTCAATTAACTCTGAATAGTAATTATTCTATCCTCTGTGACTCATTTATCTTAGAATAACTTGAATTACTAAACTCTGTCAAGTTCTTTGATCTGATAGTGAATCACCTCCTGATTTTCTACATACTTTCAAGTGAGACATTTTTCAATTCTTCTTCCAACAAAATAAATATCTTTGATATCTTTCTATACGAGTCAGATAAATTTGAACTGGTTTAAAATATTTATATCTATTGAATATTTCGTATCCTAATCAAAATACTTCATCATCTTATCACTAGCCTATGATAATCCATATCTGTGATAAGACTTACTATCACACATTTCTAACAAAAATTCAAAATATTCCCCAACCGTCATTTTCCAAAATTTTTTATGAACCCCAACCCAAACACATGTTTTTTAGGTTTTCCAAAAAAAAAAAAAAAAAAAAAAAAAACATAAACAAATAAACTCTATTAAAATTTCTTTGTGCAGAGAAAAAATAAACATAAATGAAGCAAATATAATAAATCGATTCTGTTTGTGAACAAGATATATGATTTTATATAAATTTACCATTATAGTTGTCGAAAGCAGTTGGAACATATTCCCCTGGAAAACCGTTTGTGGAATACGAAACGATGAGACTCGATTTTCCAACTGCGCCATCGCCAACTATAACGACCTTGATTCCCTTGTCCAGTTTCGCAAGTTGATCGCCATTTTTGTGTCTGCTATTTTTGCTCTTTCTCATCTGTGTCTGCACCTGACCATTTTTCAACAGCGGTTTCGTCCAGGGTGAATACGAGGATGGCGGCATCGTGTCACTTTTTTTAATTGCCTTTTTCAAGCAATGAAGAAACATTCAGTTATAATCCGTCCATTGGTAATTATGCCATTTTGTATTGGATATGCAGAACTGGTGGATTGATGGAACGAAAATTCAAAATATTGAAAATTTTAGAATTCGAAGGATTTAAATAAGTGTAAAGGCCGAGTTTCAATACTCAAAAATACCCAGTCATTTGAATTTAGAATACAAAATTTTTTAAATCCTTGTTTAGGCAGAAATGATAAGAATATGTAATTTTGTGAACTAGAAATCTAAATTCATAATTTTTGAAAATTGTTTGAGGATCAAACAAAAATTTATAGGTTTCAAAATTTCACAACATCATGAATCGAGTACAACAAAATAAAACTCTTGAAACCATAAAATTTGAAATTAAATTCGAAAATCAATGAAATTGGCTTTAGCACATTACATGACAAAAAATTATTACAAATTATAAAAATATAGTAAGAATTTAATACCTTCAAGATTGACAAATTAGGAGTATGCAAATTAATCGTATGAAAAGATCTAAACAATCAATACAAGATTTATTATTTCATGTCAAGTCAGAAAAATATTTGAAAACTCAAAAAATGAAAAATTTATCTCATACGAATAACGAATCTCAACAATACAAGATTGCTTTTTTATTTCCAAAGGTTTATTTCTAGAAGCACGATCAAAATCACTTTTCATTGAAAAGTTATTCCCAGCGCTTAAAAATAAAAAGATATTTTTAAAATTCTGGAAAATTAAGTCAGAGAATTTGATCTTAAAAATTCATGCTACATGAAAAATTTGTTTATTCGCAGTTTAAATTGGTACATTACAATTTATGAACATATATTGGAATTTAAGCTTCAGAAAAAGGTTAAAAATCTACGAAAATAATCTATAAATTAATGAATTGTTTAAAAAACTGTTTGAAATGTTTCAAGTTTTGAAAGTATTTTTTTTTTATATATATTATTGTTTTGAAAACTTCGAATAAAACAATAAAATTACAATTTATAAATCTTGAATACATCTAATATTTTTATCAATCGTCAAAGATTATCGAAAAATTAATTTAAAAAAATGGAAAATCAGAGAGTAAATAATGATGATTTTGATTGGAATAACTTTGTTTTTATTTTATTACAAACGCACGGGCATATGCTCTTTACATAATCTACTTTACAAAAGGTTTGATAAAAAAATATTTTTGCAATCAAAAATATAATGGTCAAATAAATTGAATTAGAAGGTCAGTATTTACTTTTATAAATAAACATATCTTAGTGAGATAATATAATGATTAATATATACCTATATATTAGTATGAACAATTTAGAATAAACAATATCAATAATAATGTATAAGGAATAATGTGCAAAATATAAACAAAGAAAGTTAACATTAGAAAATTACGAGAATTCCTATAATGAATGGGAAAAATTTGTGTAATCTTTGGAAACTTTTTGGCATGCCAAAATTGGAAAACGTTTAAAATATTTTTAATTGTCAATCATTCTAAATAATAAGCGGAATTGCTGAAATTCCAGAAAATGTTTCGTATATTGTGTTCAGAAACAGGTTTTTTATGAGTATGCACGATGTTTTATTTGATTAAAAAAAAAAATTTGGAATACTTGAGAAATATGTATAAATCGAAAAAAATCTCAATGAGCTTGACGAATTTTTATCAAATTTTGAAAATTCGAGTAACTGGTATGAAGTTAAAGATTTTGCAAATTTTGAAGAATCAGAACACATTGGAAATGTAAAAATATGTCAATAATTCTAATTGGATAAAATTTTCGTAGAATTTCAGGAAAGGTCCATAATTTTATAAATTGTGTTCTTCGTTATTAAATCTCTTTAAAATATGCATGGTAATATTTTTTATATTTGCAACGAAAATTTAAAATACTTGAAAAGTATTCAAAATCACGAGAAATCTTTGTAAGTTGTACAAATTTTTAGAATATTTTGAAAGTTCAGAGTAGCTGGTTTGACTAAGTGTCAATTACTATACAAATCAAATTTTTTTTAGAATTTCAGAAAAAGTTTACCAGTTTTGTAAATTGTGTTCATCATTATATTTCTTCAAAATATGCATACAAATATTTTTTATAAATTTTTGGCTAAAAATTTGTAATACTTAAAAAGTATTGTAAAATTTAGAGAAATCTTCATAAGTTAGACAAATCATCAGATACTTCCGAAAATTTTGAATAGGCTATATTTCCTTTCAATTTTTGAAAATTTTTAAAAGTTAAAAGTTTTTGTGTATTGTGTTGTTTGTTATATTAATTATTTCTTTAAAATATGCATGGCAATGTTTTTGAGTTTGTCTGAGGAAAACATAAAAAACTCAAAAAGTATAAAAAATCACAAGAAATCTTCACGAGTTGGACAAATTTTTAGAATATTTCGTAAGTTTTTGATAGTTGATATGATGCTCAAAATATTTAAAATTTCTGAAACTCGGAACACGTTAGAAATGTTGATAATTGACAATATTTATAAAAAAATCAAAAGTTTTGTAGAATTTCAGAATATGTTCATTAATTTTGTATACTATGTTTACTATAATTCTCCGAAATATAAAGAACGATACTTTTATTTCATTTTTTTGTGAAAATTTGAAAAACTTAAGTATTCAAAAATTAAGAAAATACTTGCATGTGTTAGATATATTTTTATAAATTCTGAAAAATGTAAGTCTATAATGTTTAAAAGTTTAAGAATTTATTAGAATTCAGAAAAAATACGATATTTTAAAGATTGTCAGTGATTCTGAAAAATTTGTAGAATTTCAGAAAAATAACGTAAATTCTGTAGATTGTAAAAAACTTTGAAAATGCTGTGGAACTACAGAAACTGTGCGTAATCTTTAAAACTTTTACAACTAAAAAGTTTTCAATAAAATCCTGAAATTTCAGACAATTTTGATAAATTCTGTAAGTCATGAAAAATTTAACAAGTCTATAAAATTAGAATCATGAGAATTCTGAGAATCACAATAATAATTTAATGATTAGACTTTTAATGATTTGTGACAGAGTATGATTTTGTGACGATTTAACATTGTGATATATTCTGAATTTTTAATAATAATTTGTTATTTCTTATACAAGGTGTCTTAAAGTTGGCGGATCATCAGAAAATCATCGATGTCTCATGAAATTCTGAGACACTTATGATTTTGTGACTTTGTATTTTTTATTTTTGTGACTTTTTGCATCTTTTGCAAAATTATGTAATTTTTTTACTTTTTGTGTGTGATATTTCAACAGTGCAGCAAGGGTGTAGGTGGGAGGGAGGGGATAGGCCATTCAGTTTCAATAACTGTGGAAAATTTTAGTACCTTTCGTGCAGTAGTTTTGAAATTTTAGGCGCACAACTTACAGACATTCACATTTATAGATTAAAAAAACAATTAATAGACAAAGTAATACACGAAAATTACATGCTTATAATGACGACTTGTAGAAAAAATTGTTTTTAGTGACTGATATTGTTCTAACATTAGTTTAGAAGTTTAAGCAATATTATTTGCAGAAAATCAAATTTTGACTTATTGAAAATTAGATTTTCTTTTGAGTCTGGAATTCATAATAAGAGAGCTCACAGAGAAAATGTATCTTGATATTTGCTATATCCTGACGTTTAAAAAAGTAGATACATACAATTTTTAATTGACAAAAATATAAAATTTCAATCTGAGTAATTATAAATAATAAATAATTAAATGTAAATATATTGAGAAAAAAATTTGATCTCATTGTTATGCATTATTTTTTCATTGTAAACGGTAATTTTGCAGATCCTACCAAATACAATTAATGATCAAAAAATAGAAATACAATGTTGATTATGTTCAATTTCATAGATCGATATTTTATTACAAAATACACATGACAATCCAAAAAACCTTGCCATAAACAAAATTCATTAAAAATCCTGAAATTTAATGATAAAATCATCAAAAAAAATATAAATAACTTTCCTTATAATCAATCTTTTCTAGGAACGAGTTGTCATTTAAAAAAATCAATGTTATCATTTAATATTCAAAAAATAAAATCAACTATTCTGCCAAAACTCAACTGTCAACAACTGTCAAATCTTAGGTTTGGTTGGGTTTTGTTTCTGAACCCAATCAACTTAATTAACCAAATTCCATCATAAAAGTATACCCTTTATCATCATTATAAACAAACATAACAAAAGATTCGCAAATTATTTTAACAACAAAAAACCCTTTTACAATTCAATTATGTTTTAATCAAATTTTACATATAAATTTCCTCCACACTGCACAACCAAATAAACGACATTTTCGGATAATCTTATATTCTGAATTCTCAATGAAATTCTATCAATTTACACCATAAAAACCAGTACAATTATGTACCCTTGTAGCAGGTCCACCAATTTGCACCCTCGATCTACTTAATCACGCATTCGTAATTATCGCTTAATTTCTAGCAGCTCCGCGAACCTGTCACATTCCGCGAGGAAAATATCGCACGCAAATCACTCGCGAGAACATGAAAAGCTGCGAAAAACACCGACCGATTTTCGCAAGACAATGAAATTCGATCGCAAACGCTGTGTTTGTGTGCGTGTGCATCGAAAAAAAAGGAGGGAGCGAAAGTTTCTCGTGGTTCAATCGCATTGGAGCGAGAGAGATGAAACAGGTAATTCATCCACCTGCAGCGATTGAAGAGCCACCTGTTGGTTGTTTCGCTGTTTTTTAAACCGTGAGAAAATGCGTGGATCTGTGCGAAAAAGGACGAAAAAGGTTTCGCGGAATAAAAAAACATGAAAATGAAACCCTTTTGTTTTGTTTTAATTCTTGCCCTTTCGAAGATGCGCAACGATGCTGCATGTACAGTGGCGTAGAAATAAATATTTTCAGGGGGTGACGGGGGAGACGCTTCATCATGTTAGCGTCCGTTTTTAACGGGTTTGAATGCAGAATAATGAAATATTTCAGTATCAAGTTAGTTTTCAACATGTATATAATAAGTATTACATAGATATGGTTTTCATATCTTGAAAAAGTTAAATTTGAAAATTCGAATGCCTCACCCCTACGCCTCTGATGAGACATGTATTGTGTAATTTAAAAAAATGAAACAAAAATCATTTTTTTAGCTGAAAATTGCAGGTCGTACTAGATGCAATATATTCATTGCACTACTTTTAATTAACATATTTAATTAAATTGAACAGTACATTACATTCTTTTCTAATTAAAAAACGAACATCACTTCAATGTCTGCTGACATCAGTTTCCAGACATCAAAGCGACCTATATAAATAGACGTCCAGATGATTGGATTAACATTTTTTCGTCTGCTAGATTCCCGCACAATAACAAAACAAAAGTTAAAAAATTCGTAAAAATGTAATCAAAATTGACAATTTGATCCAATTTAAAGTCTTCACGACACTGAAGCGCGATATCAATTAATTTTTTTTTACTTATTCTTATAACACGAGTTAAAAAAAGGCGGATCAAAGTTCAGAGTCAAAATCATCGAACCGCTTCATTTATCTCGCTTGTTTATTTCTCATCCTAATTCGTGAATGTTCGCAAGAATCGCGACTGTGATAAGCTAAGCGATTCCATGAACCAAATAACGTTTTGACGCCTCGGAACGATCTCCAACTAGATATCACGTCTTAATGAAAAAACCGTAGAAAAAAATTGCTTATCTACAAAGTGAAGTTACGTAAACATTGTGTTAAAATACATAGAATTCTCACGGTTTTTGAAGGAAATTTTATTGTGGTTGAGAAAAAATCCATGACAAGTGGAAATATTTGAGATTAATTAGAATTTTGCGAGAGAAAATGGAGCGAATAAACAAGGAATTGGTTCCTATGAAGGCGCACTATTTTCTATTTGCTGCTGGTAAGTTTTTTTTAATTTTTTTTTTTTTGTTTTCATTTAAATTGATTTATTGTTTACCTTATTATCGAATGACATTGACAATAAATTATTTTTATAGATGATTTTTCAAATTTTTCATCTTCAATTTAGGAATTAACAGATAAAAATATTTGAAAACAACAAACAACAAAGTTTATAATTTGAAAACGAAGTTTAAAATGAACTTCATCATACTAGAAAGTGTGAAAAAAATTTTGAATATTACAATAATTATCTCCAAAAAGTTATATTTCAAATGAATGTAATATTTTTTTTAATATTTCCAATTTTATCATAAAATTAAATTATAATTTCATTATATTTTATTTTTGCTACATTTTTTTAATATACATCATTATTACATTATATTGTGACGAGCGAACCCAAAACAGATAGACAAACCAACGTTGAAATGCAATTATAGAAAACTCCCGAATTGGGTCCACTTTCACAGACTAGGACCGTTGTAGGAGGCTCTGCCCTACACGACCCTAGGTTCCCCATATATTTATGGACCAGAGGAAAAGAAATGTATTGAGGGTTTATCAATGAAACTCAGGAAAATGTTTAAAATGCCAACATGCGTTAGCGTATATTGAATCGAAATTTCCAATTATTTACCATTACACATTACAATATCTCAATAGATCAATTCACAATGCTTTCTTTGATTTCCAATAATTATTTACATAATAACATAACTGATGGCTCTGACAATGCTTGTTGAAACAATTATTTCGAACTTTATCTAATACCGAATCTTAAACACTCCCAAACCTTTATGTGATGCACCAACTTTCCAGGGTTACACTATTTTAATTTAACTGTTCTTAGTATTTTTATTCACAATTAAAAATAATTTATTAGAACTTTATCTATCATACTTTTATAAAACAATCGATCAGAAAAATGTTGAAATGTAACTTAACTTAGAACTTGGAAGAATACTACTGTGAGTGCCGAATTTTGAATAAAGAGCTGGGTTTATGTACCCTGAATATAAGTATCGTGTACTGATAACATGAAGGGAAATACGTGCAGGAAGTCACGTATTTCGTCATCTACAATTTTGCGATTATTGCTGCAAATATCTAAATCACTTTCCTGTTGTTCGAAAAGTAAAATGAGTAATCGATTTAGTTATAAGGACTGATAACAAGAAATACATGGGAGTAGTGACGCATTTCGCAGTTCGTGATTGAAACATCATTTTAGAAAAGATACCATTAGTTAATAGCGAAATGATAAAATATATAGCTCTCATTATTTGGTTCGTGCACCGGATGTGTCATTATGATATAGAATAATGCTACATTAGGTTTCATGATTCAGACGTCGATTATGAAACTTTTGATATTCGAATGAAAATTTAGTTTTTACATGAAATTTTGAAATATTGATACATGCTTTTATTTTATACAGGAAATAGAAGAGTGGGTAGTTGCCCGCTCTTGACAATATATTGAATAAATCAAAGATTTTTAATAATGAAAAAATTTATATAAATAAATAAATGAAGGTTATATTTGGAATTTCTACAAGTAGTAAATTAATTAAGAGGATTTTTATTTGTTTCGAATACATTATAATTTTAGATTGTAACAACGTTTGAAATATCTCAAAAGAAGCAATCGTTTTTGTTAAAATTAAATAAATTGTTATTCAGTTTAAATGATTAGTTTTGAAACAAATGTTTGAGCAATTGTAAAACTTATGGAAAATTATGATGAAACAATTTTGTTTCTCAATATTTCGCTGTTTTTTTATTCTAACAATTTTTTAAAATTAGATTCCATGTAATCGTAAAAGAAATAAATTTTATGAGCTAAAAGTAATTTTTTATTTTCATTATTAATAAGGGTAGAGATTTGTGATAATTTTGAAAAGGATCTTAAAATATTTTTTTTATTTTGTAAACAATTTTCGAGTAGCTTTATTCATTTTCGATGATTCTATTGAATTCATGATAATTATTATGATTTATTTTTGTTATCAAGGATTGCTCAAATTTTTACTGGTTTTCCTTTACATTAGAGATTTATTTTCACTTTCCAAATTTTTTACCTACTATTGAACTTTCTTTTCAAATATATAATTATTTAAAGATGGACTTTTATATGAATTTTCAACCTCTATTTTAAGAACAGACATATAAAAATATTTAAAACTGTTAATCAACACATTACAAACTTGCGAATAAAGTTGATAAAACTTTTTCTTACAAAAGTGAAAAAAAAATCAATAATGTGTTAACTTTTTTATGATTAGCATATAATTTTGATAATTTTTGAGTAATTTGAAAATTGTAACATTTGTATATTATCTCAAAAGGTTCTTTCATTTTAAAAAATTATTCTTTAACTCTCTTCTTCAAAAAACTTGTTTAAATTTTTTCTTAGGGTTAAGAACTTGTTTAAAAATATATTTTAAAGTACTTTTGAAAATTGTAAAGAATGAATGACACAATTTTATTTTATTATATTTCACTATTTTTCTAAACTTGACATTATATTTCTTGATTCCATGCATTAGAAAAAAATTTTTTTTTACTAGCTGAAGACTAGTTCCAATCATTACTACGAATTCAAGAGAATTTCCATAAATTTTTAGAAGCATCTTGAAATATTTTTTTCCATTTTAGAAACAATTAATGGCAAGTGCATTTATTTTCTATGTGTTTTTTATACATTAATATACATTTTATTTGGAAAATTAAATGAAAATATATTGATTACCTACGGTACGTTTGACCCCCTCTAAAGTGGTCTATTTTACCCAACATTAAAATTTCATATTTGAATTATTGTTATTCAACTTCCACTTAAGCTGTCATTTACAATAAAATAATAAAATACATGGAAATTTCGACAGATTTGAATAAATAATCTGCCAAAATAGTTACTTGTGTAGATGGAAAATTATGAATAAAATAAAAAAAATACAAAAAAAAATGTTCAATGTCACAGCTCAGTGACAATCAAATCAGAAATCGAACTACAAATAGACTGATAACTTGAAACTTTTAGTAGATTCTAAATATTGCTGAATACATTTTTGATTTTGAAAAAACTTACTTTTCAAGAATCATAAAAATAACCAGAAATTTTTACGAACCATGAAATTAAACTCAATTTTATTAAAATATTTTCATGAAAGCTGTAAAAAATTGTTTTTCCATCCAACCAAGGTGGAAAAAAAAGGTTTTACTCTAGCTGTAAAAGGCAATGGAAATAATTTTTTTTTGTTTTCGTATATTTTTAAAAGTTATAATTTTAGAAACAATATGATCAACTTCAAATCTCATATTAAAAAATGCTCAGTTAGAAGCTTCATTTTTTTTCTGCCCAACGTTTTCTTAATGAAAACTTCATTAGACCATAATTTTCTGCAAAAAGCATGCATAATAATTGCTTATTATAAATTTGCATTGATTATAATTGCATCAAAAATATTTGTACAACTATTTGTTGATCATTCATGCGATGTATGAAGACATACTACTCCAAATAAGATTTTCGAAATGCTCGATCAAAAAAAACTTTTCAAGTATAAGACACTTTTCCCTGAATTAAGTAAATTATCGAATCTTAAAATCTCAAAAAAAAAACACTCTTTCTTGCATTGCAGCCACGGGACCATTAATGCAATTTATGCCACTGATCGGGGCCCAATTAGGGTTCAGCGCATCAATGATTGGAATCGTTTACACAATACTGCCAATGACTGGATTGATCGTGAAGCCGTTGTTTTGCGGTTTGGCCGATAAATTCGGCCTTCACAAAGCCATTTTTTT
This sequence comes from Platygaster robiniae, assembly GCA_028476575.1. NCBI lineage: Eukaryota > Metazoa > Arthropoda > Insecta > Hymenoptera > Platygastridae > Platygaster > Platygaster robiniae. The sequence goes on along the minus strand of CM052019.1, from coordinate 47,836,289 downwards.
ACTATTCCAAGCAATCTTTTGTATCGGATTTTTGATCGTGCATTTTATTCCTGCTGTGGAGCCAATGTCAAAGGTCAAATTATCTTGCGACAAACCACTTAGTTACGTTCTTTTTCCCGTGGCACCTGATTCTGGCGATGAAAAATTTGCCCCACAGCAGATTTATCCGAGCAACTCATTCTCAAAGTGCGAGGTTCGATATGTTTTATGATGAAATTTTAGAAAATATTTTCTTTTCCTTCATCATTTTTTGAACATTGTAGCTCTCTTGCGATGGAATTCCCCAAAGTTACAAAAAATCTTGTAAAAACTCAACGACCCTTTCATTTTGCGCTCTCGAACCTGGCATGGTTTTTAACACAGAGGTTTCACTTAAAATGGATAAACTAGTGGTGAGTGAAATCTGTTTTTTAATCAACTGAATTATTACTTTTACATACTTTTGAATGTTTTGACAAAACTGCATGTTACCCCCCCCCCCCCCATTCTTTCTACAATTAGTCTAACAATTAGAACTTATGAATAATTTTAGGTTGAAAAGTCAGAAAGAGTGAGCATTCCTATAGATAAAGCAGCTATTGCCAATCGGTCGGAGGAGCATTTAGTCTGTGGCTCGTTGTTATACGTTTCTTGTCGAGCAACTTGCTCTGAAGATAAACTTCTTCAGAGACTTCTCTGGAACGTCGAATTGAAGGGAGATGATGTTATTACCCCTGTTTCTGATAATCGTTTCCATTGGTTTATAACAGCTGCCATGATAAGTTGGGTGGGGATGGCAGTTGTTGTCAGCGTAAGCGACTCCATTTGTTTCGCGATTCTTGGTAAATTGGTGTTTCAATTATTGAATTAAGTGACTTGCAACTCAGTGACAGATTCCTAATATTTCTGAATTTATTTACAAAAAAATTACTATATCAGGAAGCGACAAACACAAAAATTATGGAAAACAACGAATGTGGGGAAGCATTGCCACTGGAATATTTGGTATCAGTGGAGGCTACCTGATTGATGTATTTAGTGCCAATCAGTATCTCAAAGACTACTCTTGCATTTTTTACATCCTTGTGATCGCAGTGATTTTTGACATCATCGTGTCAGCTTTCCTAAGAACCGTAAGGAAAAAATATTTTTTGATACTGCGAGATTATCAAAAACAAAAAAGCAACTATTGAGAAAATATGTGCATGTCTTTGCAGACGGATATTACTCCAAAAGACTCGGAACCCTCGATATTGAACGAAATGGGAACTTTGTGCAAAGACCCTGCAATTTTAGCATTCGCATTTTGGTGTGTTGGAGCAGGAATGTGTACAGGCGTAGTTTGGAATTTCGTCTTTTTGTACGTTTACGAACTGGCTAAAGAGCCCCAATTGGAGCATATCCAAACAATCCTAGGTCTGATGACTGGGATCCAAAATTTCATGGGCGAACTTCCGTTCAATTTTATTGCTGGGGGTATACTCAAGAAGTTTGGCCACATTAACGTCATGAGTCTCGTGCTCCTCGTTTATGCAATGAGGTTTTTATTTCATATCCTTATCACATCTCTTATGATAACGCAGTTCATTTGTACACTGTTAGTAGTAATTGTCATTGTGATGATGAAATTCTGCTGGGAAGCATATTGTATTTATTTCTGTGCATGTTTTCATCGTGACAGTAGCCACTTCAGAGTGCAGTAGTATCCCAATAACATTTTCCCAGATTTTCATTTACTTCCTGGTTTCAGATTCATGGCCTACAGTCTCATCACAAATGTTTGGCTGATCTTAATAGTGGAACTTCTCCATGGACCATCGATTGGACTTTGCTGGCCTGCGATGGTCTCTTATGGTGAAAAAGTCGCTCCTCCGGGAACGAAAGCCACGATTCAAGGACTAGTTGGAGCCGTTTTCGAGGGAATTGGTTAGTACTTGAACTCGGTGCAGAATTCTCAAGACAAATTGGGATATAAAATTTGAAATGAAATTTCAGGAGTCGCGTTGGGCAGTCTCGTCTGCGGTATTCTCATGCAAAATGTGAAGGGAGTCGATACGTTCAGGATATTTTCTGGTGGCGCCCTCGTGTGGCTCGCCATTTACTGGATAACGCAAGTTATTCTGCGCAAAGCCAAATCGTTCCCCATTCACCAAGGCCATAACCGTAAGGACGAAAGCTAATATCGAATTAAGCTTGATATTTTTTTACGCATTTTGGTGTATTTTTTGGTGTTTTGAGCTCCCCGTGTTGCCATGTTTACTGGGAAATCGACATTTTAAAAAATTTTATGGAAGTTTTTTGGGTTTTTGCGTTGGATTCAGTTCAAGATTTTTCAAAATTATTAATTACACCCAGTAAAAGCTGAATGGCAACAAAATTCCAGTGAATTACTTCATTGTGATTTTTTGTCTGTGCAGATTTAGCAAGTTACGCCCCCCCTGACGATGCTCTGCTCATGACGATGAGTCAAGAAATGCAAACGTACTGATTTTGTCGGCGTCACTTATTTTCATTTGTACGTAATTTTCCATCCCCCCCTTTTTTTCCCAGTGATAAAACTCAGTGTATTAAATTTCCAGTCAGTATTATTTATATTAGAGTACGAATAAAAAGTTTTGTACATCATACGAACATCGTCTAGAAGACATTCTTATATTTTCCTGAAATCCGCAAAACGATGAAAAATTGGTAAATAAATATTTGTCGCGGGACGGTAAAAACATCGCGAATATATATACAAAAAATCGACGGTTTTTTTGCGAAGCCGCAATTTCGCGGATTCAGAATCGTCGATTTTTTCGACTTCGCGCGATCGCGTTTCTTTGGGCGAGAACCAGGCCGATTACGGCGAGAACGGTGAAAAGTATGAGCGTTACGCCGAGGGCGATCAACATGTCGTTGCTGGATTTCATCTCGATTTTTACCTCGGCGGTTTGGAACATCATTTTGGAGACGAAGGGTGATAAAGCGTCGCAAAATACGCGTTTTTTTCTTTTGTACCAATGTACGAGACGTGTGTTGGACACGTAATTTGGTTTCGCGCATCTGTAATGAAAAATGAAAGGTAAGGTAGTTATAGCACTTGAAATAAATTGAAGTTAGTCATACAGTATTGCGTGGCAAACTTCATTCAGTTCCGAAATTTTTGTTCGTACACTTGGCAACATTGCAACTGTTTTTTTGTACCTCGCTCAGCGTATGTAAATATTTAAACATGTTTACATGCGTAGCAATAACCGTAGTTCATACATGTAGTGTTTTTGGTGATTTATTTCAAATTTTTAAATGATATAAATATGTCAAAAATAACCTAACTTAACCATTGCGTCTTTCAATACGGCGTTGCCAAGCGTACCACCTTGGTTGCATGGTCCGTTGAAAAGTGACAGTTATATGTTATTTTTTGCAAATTTCTCAAAAAATAGTGCGGTACCCCTTGTTAACGTTTTTCAAGGTTGATTTTTATGATACATGTAATTTTTAAGAATTATTTCAGAATTAAATATGGAAAAGTTTTGAAATATAAACACAAATAGGAGATGCTTTTAATTTCGATTCAACCGGTGTATTTGAGACATGATTTTATTTTTCAACGAAACTGAAATATAATTCTTTTTGTATGAAAAAATGAGAGATACATTTTTTTTTTGCCGAAAATAATTTTTTTTCGGGAAATTTCGTTTCAAGAGCAAAAATTGATATTTTCTGTTTACAAAAAGAACTTTTATGTACCTCTGGCATAGAAAACTCATTTCTCGTCCAGTTTAAAATCTCTAAATTCTTTTTCCAGCCCTTGGTACATAAAATGTACGTAACTAGGACAGAAATTTTGTAGTCATTCGTATAATTGTAAGCCTCGGCTTCGCCACGGTCTACAAACTTCACACTCGTAAATATAAAATTAGAGATTATTTATGCGCGCTCATCGGTCACGCCATTGCATTTTTCTTCTTTTTTTTTGTTATTGCCTTCTGACAGTCAAACCATGACAAATATATCATTTGATCATTTGAAATCCCCGAACTTTTATGTGATGCGCGCGCATTTCATCTCTATTTAACAACCAACTTCAGGCAATGATGAACATTTTAAGAAAGGAAAGTCCTGGTTACGTAGTATACTATTTTTTCAAACGCTCATAACTTTGTGAAAAATGTATGGATTTGGACAGTTTTTTATTGAAAGTGTCTGAAAATAATTTAAAAAATTTCGGAGCTTGTTGACATACCTTAAGTTTTCTAGCAAATGTGTATTGCCAAGAACTGAGTAAAACCAAGGCAAAAATTCGTCTAAAATTATCTGCGAATTACAGTCGCAATGAATTGGGTTTCCCTGGAAATCAATTCCCAGTTTCACACTCCTCCAGTTACTGGGTTTACGTAAAAACGCATGGAAATGTGTGAAATTGTTGTAACTCAGGTCCAACTGTAATAAAAAAAATTGTAACACTTTCAATGTTCTTATCAACGTTGGATTGATCGCATTATCAATATTTGAATACATGAAGTAAAAGCCTTTCACAAAATAAATTAATAAACAAGAAAAAAAATTTTTCAAGTTAAAAATTTCAGAATATTAAAAAAAATCAACATCAAAATCTCAAGATAAAATTTTAAGATTCTAAATATGAAAAACCGGAATAATCCTCAAGCTGAAATAATAATTAAAAATATGAGAATCTAATTAATAATTATGTGCCATCAAATTTATATAAACTTACGTAGCAAACATTCAAAGAGCTCAAAATAGCGCTATCGAAAAATTCAAGTTTCGAATTATTGCGCAGAGTCAAATTCAGGCACTCATTTTCGTGGGTTCCCAGATTTTTTAGCGATTCGGCTTTGATGCTTTGAATCGTAGGAATTTTCACTGCTTTTAAACTCCGTAGATTCAATTGAGACGGAAATTTGAAAGTCGTGAAAGCGTTTTCGGAGATATCGAGTTTTCGCAATACTGGAAAATTTTCCGAACTTAGGTAACCGGAAATTTCTGTGAGTTTGTTTTTGCTGAGATCGAGAACTAAGAGTTCTGGATATTTGGAATCTGGGAGAGAAGATAATTCGTTGCCACTGAGATTTAAGAATTCCAGACGATCGAATGATGAGTATAGATCGATCCATTGTTCTGTCGCGTTGAATTCTGTTAAATTCTGTATTGAGAAGATTGGTAGAATCATTAGAAAATTTGATTAACATGTATCATAACTTAGGGATGGGAAATATCGAAGAAAATCAAATATCGATCAAATCGATTTATCGATATATTTCTCATCTCTATACACGGCAACCTGCCCTGTGAAACCTATCGAAATTAAACGATATATGACTTTTATCGATACTGTCGATATATATCGATAGGTTTCCCATCCTTCCCATAACTATACATTATGTTTTGAATGGGAATCATAAAAATTTTTAGAATTTAATTTTAATGGAAATTTGGACTCTTACAATGACAGGAAAAAGTTTTGTCAAATTTACAGATATTTTTCTGAAGCTGGATTTTTTATGATGAGAAATTAATTCATTTCATTGAGATTTTTCACAAGTTTTTGCAAACTTTTCAAGTTTTTTGTATTTTTCAAAAAATAAAAACAAACATACGTATTTTGAAGAAATATGATAATGAACAAAGTCTACAATATTTGTGAACATTTACAGAATTTTTTAAAAATTACTAGCAATCTTTGAAATGTTCCATTTTTAAAAATTTTTCGATATTTCAAGCTTGATACAAACTGTATTCAAAAATTTCGAATTATATTGATGTATTCCTCAGAAACTAAAATCCAATGGAAAATATATAAGATATAAAGACGGAACTACAAAAACAAAATAAATTCTAAACTGTTATTGAAGAATTAATTAAGCAAATCAATTTGAACGCGAAATATTTAAAATTGATTAAAAAAACATAAAAATTTGAATTTAGGTATGCAAAAATCAGAATTTCAATTGTTGGAAATTCCAAAGTAAAGTTCTGAAAATCAAAATGCAGTCAAAAATTGAAAATAATTTTACATCAAGTGCCCCAATAACATAAAAAACTTTTTTTTAAAAACTTTTTATACATGAATAAGCTTTTTTTTGTTGATAAACTCTATAAAAAAATTTATACATTTGAAAAATTCGCTAGCAGATATTTTATCGTAGTCTATACAAATTTCTCAGTTCGAGAAGTTTGCAGGAAAAGGCTTCTCCGATAAAGTGGGTATAAATGAAATCATTTTGTAAACAAATAAAGAATCAACAAGATTTGCAATTTGGGTCATTTCGTCGACGTCAACGCGAAAAGTATTCTACATTTGTGTAAAGTCTTTGTCAATGTTGTTTTTATGATAGACGAAAGAACCATGAAAAAATTTTTTTCTCTAAGTCTCAGTTGAATAAATTCTTATTAAAGAAAAAAAGTCGTTAGATTTTTTAATTTTCTATTTTTATTTTTAGCCTCAATCATAATTTCATATTTCATATGTAATAAATTTTACAAAAATACGAATTTTTACAACCTGAAACAATTCTTTTAATCAGACCTAAAAATTTAAATAATTGTTGTTAAGCAACGCAATTCAAAAAGTTAACAATTTGACTTGTAGAGTGTGATGAAAAAATATACAATAACTATTTTATCAAAGGGCGATTTTCAAAATTAAAAAAAAAATCAAATTCCAAACTCACGTGGTTCTTCGGCATCGTCTCCATTTTATTATTCTCCGCTCGAAGTTCCTTCAAATTCACCGGAAAAACCGCATCCGAGATCACATTATACCCAATATTCAAAACCGAAAGACTCGACAAATCCGAAGTTGACAAAATCCCAATCGCGTTGTGAGACAAATCCAAAAAGGCCAATTTCTCAATGTACTCAAAATACGAACTGTCCACAAAAGTCAGCTTATTCCACGACAAATCCAAGCTGACTAAACTCGACAATTTGCTGTTTTTCAGCTCTTCCAAATCCTGAATCTCACAGTGACTCAAATTTAGCCTTTGCAGGGTCGAAATAGAAATCGGAGAGTCTACACTGCGAATTCGATTCAGCGACAAATCCAAATTCACAAGGTTCGTGAAATTGTTCAAAACTCCGCTCGTAGAATTGATGAAATTGTTGGATAAATTAAGGCTCTGCAAATCGGGAGCATTTCCTAATTCTGGGATCTCAGAAATGCCATTCTTTGAGAGCACTATGCTCTTGATTGAAACATTGCGATCGATCTTGAGTAACCTTAGAGGGAGCATGTCATGCCCTAATTGACGATCTTTGCAATTGATGTCGACGCTGTTTCCATTGCCTGAAATCAATTTTTTCCTTTTTTTTTTACGGATTTCTCGAAGTGGAGGACATTTTTTGATCCCAGGGTGTCTTAGAATTGAGCCATGGTTAAACTGTTATACTGGTTGTCATAACCGAAAGTTTGGTTGGTCAAAATTAATGGTTGCTGAAACCAAAGATTTCTTTCCATGCAGAAAAACTGGGAAAATTCATGAAAAGATCTTGAGAAAATACTCTCATGAGACGCCCCGGTTGTAGAAAAAAACTGAAGATGGAAGAAAAACGAGGCGAAGCCTCATTATCTCCCTAATCTTTCGAGAACAAAGAATGCTCGTTGTTTACGTCACCTGAATACCTGCAGTAGCAAGTCTCGCAGAGTTTGAACCCGCGGCACCTGACCGCGAGGAGGAGCACTAGGAGCAGCAGGGACGCGGCGAAGGATTTCGGCGTCTTCATTGTGCCAAAGAATAAAAAAAAGGGGGAAAGCCTGGGTTTCAGGCGGCCATACTATCGCATGTACCTTCGCACGAACACTGGGTTTTATCAGAAAAAAAATTGCTCTCGCCCAATCGGGAGATATCGTATCTGATAAGGCACGTCGTTTCTGTTTCTCCATTTAAATTGATAAGGGGTATCTTCTACCTCTCCCGAGCGATCTCGATTTATAAGCGCAGCCTTGTTGCGAGCCGATCGATGAGATCATGGAACATATCAAAAGGGAATTTTAATGTTTAAATCATCGTACCCTCCTCTCTCAATTCCAAATAGTCATATTTGACTAATGTTCCTAGCGAAAAGAAGGCTACCAGTAAATAGTCAAAAACGACTAATTGAATAAGTCAAAAAGCATTTACTACTGAAAATAGTCAAATTTACTAATTCAAAAGGTTACAATTCGATTACATAAAATCGTTAATTTAATATTAAAAAAAAATTTTCGGTGTTTTCGTGAGATTATTAACTCATGGTTATTAATTATTTTATCAAATCGACACGATATTTTTTTATTTATTGGAAGAGATGACAATTTTACCCGAAAAAACTTTGCTTGAAGTCTGGTCTCTCGAACCCAGAACTTTCTGATCACATGTCCTGCGTGGCTATCCACTCACCCATCCCTCGTGAAAAAAAATATCTTGTTAATGGCCGCCAGTAGATAAAAGATATCTAATCGATATCTTTCCAAAGATATCTTTTTTAAGATGTACAGTATATGTTTCTCAAATGTCTTACATTGGATATCTTTACATGTACAATAAGAAAACATTGAAAAGATATATTTTATCGGAGAAATTATGTCTACTTAACATCTTTCTTAGGATTATCTATCAGACATTTTGCTCTCGACATTGGGAAGATATTTTTTTTTGTTTATTCTTCCTCTGAAATTTCAAAGATGTTTCCCCGATGTCTTTTTAAAATATTTTTCTTGACATCTGTACACATCAGCTGAATAGGAGCTGTATAATGTACTTATATATAAAAATATTCACATTATTCGAATTAATATAATGGAATTCAAAAATAAGAAAAAGATCCAAAATCGAATAAGAGCTTCAAAATATTGTGCTCTAAAACGAGCTAAAGTTGAAACAGAAACTCTCAGCAACTCCATTTTGCAGGAGACTTACGAACGCGTCAACATTCGTTTCTCGTCAGGTTTGCTATCGCAACACCTTTATTTATATTACATTATGCCGATAAACAATCATTGATCGTATAATGTATATATGAAATGATTCATTGATTCGACTTTTATAAGTCGCTATGGAATATTTCAGTTCAATATCTGCTAACCTCATGAAAAAAATTGTTGACAACCGACGACTTCCTTTGATTAAAAATTTTTCAAGAGGATACGAAATACATGGAAAAATTTATTTATCTGAAAAAATATATCTAATACTTGTAAATACGTAGTATCTACATATTCAGAAGAATATCTTCACGATATCTTTTTAAAACAACCGTCAGATACCTTTTTTAAAACATTTACTCTATATCTTTTTCAAAATGTTCATTCGATATCTTACTAAGAATATCAAGTCGCCGTGACCCAAAGGTGTCTACTCAATATCTTTCTACTGATTATCTCGAGATATTTAGAAGATATGTACTAGACATCTAAAAGATAATTTTTTTTCACCAGGGATTGAAGCAGTCCACTACATGTCCTTCAATAATTGCTTCCTGTGTTAAAGACTTACTCTGATCGGATATTTCTGGCTAAGGTCAATAATCGAAACAGCAGCAGGACATAATGTTCATTCCTATAGATTTTCCAAACTTTCGAATACCGTAGTAGAATTAGAAGAACTCAAAATTATGAAGTTACTAAAATTTTCTATTTTTGCAATGAAATTTTTTTCCATCCTTGGACAAAACGAATTTTAACTCTTTCACGACGTTTTAGATTTTTCCAGACTTGAAAAAATTTTTAATTTTTTTAGCAATGATAATTACTTCACCTTCAAATAGTCCGACTGTTTTAATATTTATAATCAATGTATATTCATAAACCCTGGCGATCCCGAGGAAGCCACCATGGACTCCTTATGATTTTGTAAATTTTCATGTATTTTAGCCCAATACTTTGCACAAATAATCATCGCAAACACATAGGGAATATTTTTGTTCATAAAAATTTTACATACATATCGTAAAAAATCGTAAAAACATAAAAATAGTCACGTGCAAACGCAATGTCATCCTTCACGGAAAATGCTGCCTTTTTTCAAAACAAAAAATCTTCTTTAATTCATTTCGCAACTGTGCTGAAGAAATCTTTGAAAATTCACATTTATTAGAGTCTTTATTGAATGAAACACTTCAATTCTCACACACACGCATTTGGACTCCTTTTGGATTTCTTAGGGGTCCAAAAGGAATCCACGGTGGACCCCTTTTGGCTCCCTTTTGGACTCCTCTGGACCGTCCGGGAATGACTCATTATTTCAGTAAAGTTTCAACTGATTCGTTGTCACAGGATTGACTTATTTTAATAAGTCAATTTTTGAATAATGTGAAGAAAATATTGCTGTTATAAATAGTCATTCTCGTTCGAAATGACTATTTTAATAGTCAAAGCTGCAATGACTTATCACAATAGTCAATGTTTGACTAATTCGACAGTCAAAAAATTGATTATTGTTGGCAGTTTATCACGCGAAAACGACTTTTTGAGTAGTCGAAACAGCAGTGACTAATTCAAAAGGACAAAATTTGACTATTTGAAATTAAGATATGTCTTCTATACACTCTAAACTCGTTTTTTCTTGCCTTCAAGGGTTTCTTTCTCTTGTGGAGTCACGTTATCGGGGATTCATGAACAGGAGAAGAAGAATAATAAAAAAGTCAGAATTATAATAATTGCAAACCTTAGAAAAAATTTACAAAAAACATCGTAGCGATTTTCGATTTATTATATGGCAATCTTGAAAAAATTGTGATGATTTTAATCCCTTAAAAGGTGGCATCATAAAATGCTTATAAGGAGCGAATTCTTTATAAGATTTCAATTTCCTTATGAAGATTTCACATTTAATCATAAGATTGGAAAATTTCTTACATCATCCTGAAAATAAATTTAGTTATAGCCGAGTGGATCAAACGCGTGAGATACAAAGTAGCTTTTAGAGAGACCTGGGCTCGAATCTTCTTTCCAATAATTTTTCTTTTATATTTATCATAATTTTTTTATAGGGTAAAGGCGGGTATAATGAGACACTCCCTCCTACGTTTTGCTTACTTTTTTTACAGTAAGTAGTGCCATCGTAAATTCATCTATCAAGTGGACTGAAAAAGTCTGTGAAGCTGTTTTATTGCAAGACTTTGTTTTTTATTAAATATCTCGTGTCACTTCCATGAGGCATAAAAAAAAGCCAATTTTCAAAGTACTATGACTTTCATTCGAAAAAATCAGTTCGATTGAAAATTTTGCCCATCCGATCGTATTGACAAATAGGCTGAACCTTCAGAAAGAAATGTGAAAAATAAAGCACTTTTTATTGCTTGGTACTATTAATTTTTGATCATAAAGAAGAAATTACCTAATAAATTAATCATCTGGAGTCTGTTTATAAAAATGTAATTCTTTTCCTACACTTTGTTGAGTATTCTTTATTTTTCGATTAAAATTTATTATTTCATGTTTACAATACTATACTGGCTTCATTTTCGCTATAACCTCTACTAAATAACTACATTTTTCAAGTTTACAGCCGATTTTTCGATGTGTCTCATAATACCCGCACATTTTGCAAAATCTTCACATCTTGGATTTTTTTCAAGTGTCTAGAAAAATGCCAAACACATGTAATAATTGCAAACAATCATCTTAATATCGTTCTACAGACTTCATATAGTCATTTAGAAAGTTCAATGAATTTTTTTTCTGGATAAGGGTAAAACCAAAAGTTATTTAAAAAAAGTGTCTTATATTACCCGCCCTTACCCTACATTAATCTAACTTCAAAAATTTGAATGTAAATCGAAACTGATTCTCAATTAATTGAAATAAATTGTTCATACAAAATATTTCTATTTTGCAGGAGTGAGATTTTTTTTTTCTTATAAGGATTCACAATTTTTTATAAGGTTTTGAAATCCTTATAAAAAGTTCATCTTTCCTCAGAAGTATTTGTCGTGTATAATCCTTCTAAAAGTTTGAAAAGGTTACCTTATAAGGATTTCGATTATTTTTAAGGATTTTTTAAGTAAAATCTTTTTAACATTTTTTTCAATGTATTCACAATATTATTGTACATTAATCTCACTCAACTAATGAATTTGAATATAAGTTGTAACTGCAATTCAATTAATTATTTATGAAAATTGTTTATACAATACTTTTATTTTCGAGAAGTGGGATTTTTGTCTTATAAGGATTCGCACTTTCTTACAAGGTTTTAAAATACTTATTTAATAAAAGGTTCTTCTTTCCTTTCAGGAATTTGTCTTCTATAATCTTCATCAAGATTTTAAAAGGTCGCCTCACAAGGATTTCAATCCTTCATAAGGATTTTGTAAAGTATCTTCTATCTAACAATTTTTCCAAAATATTCATTATAATGCATTAATCTAGCTTCATTAAAATAAATTTTAATACAACTTGAAACTGCAATTGAATTAATCACTAGGAAAAAATTGTTCATAAGATATTATTATTTTACAGGAGTGTGATTTTTTTTTAAAGTTTGAACTTCATTATAATTATGTTACATACAATTTTATTCTGTCCTCTTTTTTTCCTTTTCAAATTTTCAACGGTTTAAATAGTTTAATAACCGTAAAAAACTTTATAGTTAATTTAAATATAACTTGTAACTAGAAATAAATTAACTAAAAATTGTTTCCCTACATTTTTTATCTTGCACGAGTAGGATTTTTGAATAGATTTTTTTCCTTATAAGGATTTGAATAAAAAAATCCTTATAAAGATTTTTTAAGGTCACCTTATTAGGTTTTTATTAGGTTCAGAATTACTAGGGCATTTGTTTGTGCTTTTACATAGATAACTTCACATTCAAATTTTGCCATATGAGTTTAAGATTCCGAGACTTTTGGATTCGATCTTTCAAAAATTTAAAAGAATTAGAAAATAAAATTCCTACACTTTAGATACATGGTTTTAATAATTTTCATACTTTGGAATCTCAAAATTACACGTACATATTAAAAATTCCAGCAAGGAAGTTGCAAATTTTATCGAAATTCTCATAATTTCCATTCTGTATGCTAGATTTTGAAAACTTATCCATTTTTCAAAATTTCCATAAATAATTATAATGTAGTAACACCATATCTCGTGACACGGCAGAAGGCTAAAGAATAGAACTTATTTCATATGGTCATCTTCTAAAGTAAAATTATAAAACAGTATAAAATTGGGTACCTTGCTTGATGCAGATCATGACAGTAATTATTGATCTTCGAAAACAGATCATTATCGGTCTTTGTTTGAAGTAATTGTTTTTAAACACCTCGAACAGCGTGCAATTAAGAGATAGAGGTTGATGATGCTCATGATTTTGGTCGAGTTCAAAGACTTTATTTGAAGTGAAGTTACTAAGTTTACGTAGTTTCCGCGTGATTCATCGAGTTTATAAGCGAAATATTGCACGTCATTGCCGGGGAATTCAGTCAGGGTGTCTCACAGATCATGAAAAAAAAATTGAATATTTCTGAATTCACGTTGCTTCAAGAGAATACTTATTACATGAAAATGTAGAAACTGAATTCGATTTTTTAAACCACAAGGAATGTATTTTTTTTAAAAAAAAGGAATCCACTGAAAAGTTCATTTTCCAATAACTTTTTATTGTAAACAAACTCGAAAAAAATCCTGATTTGTATGAATTCTAAACCTCCTAAAATATTTCATGCATAATTAAAAATTTTTGGTTAATTTGTTTTTCTGTACTCACCAAATTCAGTCATTTTATTATCTTGTTGCAGCATACTTAGACAACAGATGATTCCAGAATTCCTCAACATTAAACACATTATATTGTGACATTCAAATATATAGTAAAATAGAAATATTTAAACTGTTTTACATTTCAAATTTTTAATGCACTGCTTTCGATTTAAATTTTCTCATCCTTGAATCACACTTTGGAACCTGAAAAATTAATCAACTTTCTGAAAAATCGCATCTTTTTATAATAACTTTACCAAATTATTACTAAAACCGACCAGTCCAACTGAAAAATCACTAAGCACATTATATCCACTAAATTTACTTTATTAAACAATATTAGCATTCACAGTCGATTCTGATATAAAGCGATATAACTTTGGGCCTTCGGTTCATTTAAAAAATAACAAAACAACAACGAAGAGTAAAATGACTTAATGATCAAAAATTGCGCCGTGCCATCGAGCAAATGTGAAATACCAGTAACACTCTAACCTCGAAATTTCATGATTTCCGTCAAACGTTAATTATGTAACAGTCAATTCCAAATCAAAATAATTAAATCAGTCGGAACAATGCATTAAAATTCGTAGATCAGAAACAGACAAATTGAGATTGAAATTTCTGAATATTTCACATGCCTCAAACCTAACGGATTTTGCAAAAACTCATAGGTTTTTTGAGCTTTGAAAAAACGCTTTCAAAAGTCAGAAACAAAAAAACTGATGCTTTGCTACTGATTTGATTTCATTAAAATTGACAGTTGACAGAATTCGAAGGTTCATACTTTTTTTTTGGTATTAAAAAGGATATTGTTTAAGAGTAAAGTGTGGAAATTGAGATTTTTGGCATGACTTGAAATTTTTTTTAAATTTGTAAATCTTCGAAATTCCTATTTAATTACAAGTTACGAAAAGTTTCAAAACTTTTTAATTTGTTTTTTATATTATGTTCATCCTAAATCTAACTAACTTAACTTTTCCAAATTCTAAATAATCAATTTTTTAAATTCCCGATTCATCATACGATTCTAATTTTGACTACCCACTTCCAAATTTTTGGTTTTTGGCATTTCAACCTTCAAAATTCCTACATAAATAAATTCTTGAAACCTATCATTCGTAACCATCTAAATTCCCAAATGACTAGCTTCCAATTCCACAACCTTCAAAATTTCCAATCAGCAAATTACGCAATTCTCAAATAAGAATTCCCGTAAAACCAACTCCCACAATTCCTATCTCCTACTCTCCCACTTCAAATTTCAATTCCAAAAACGTACCTATTCATTTATACGAATTCCAAAACAACTAAACAATTGCCAAATTCCCAGACCGAAATACCCCAAAAATCCAAATTCCAAAAACACTTCTGCTCGCTGTATTCCAGTTTCAACAAAAAAAAATACCCTTCAAAAGCTTTCTTCCAAAACTCCAAACAATCACGGGAAAAAAACAACCGCGCAATAGGTTCTTTCGGTTTTTTGAAAAAATCCGTTAAGGTAATAATAAGTTCATCATTAAAAATGTTGTCCGATAAAATTTCATCAAGATTCGTCGGCCTCGGACTGTTTGGGTAATTCGACGATCGCTTGAAGGTTGGGAATTTCGCCCCCGGGATTGCAGATTTCATTCATGGCGGCCCCGGGTGTGCCGCCTGCCTGCACGTAGAGGCTGCCTTCGCTCGAGGAAGAGAGTGACGACAACGGAGGCGATCGTTCCCTGGGCGAAGCCAGGTTAATCGCCGCCGAACTGGAACAACCGACTCGTCGACTCGTCGACTTGGAAGCCTCCAGCATCTCGTGGGAAGTCTCCAGCATACCGTGGAGTTCCAGGACCCTCGCTTGCATGAACAAATTTATCTGTATCTGGCTCCTGTACTTGGACTCCAAGGCCTCGACTTCGCAGGCGTGGCGCTTTTTTTCTTGTTGCAAGACGTGATCCCTGTCTAACATTTCCATCTCGTAACCGTGGCACATCGCCTCCAACTCGGTTAGGCGGCTTCGTAAGGCCTCGATCTGGGAGTTTTGGGACTCCAAAAGTCGGTTCTTGCCTGGAGGATTCAATTTTAATATTCAAAATTATTCAAAAATATTCAAATTCAAATATGTATCGAACGTTCAAAAATGGTTCCAAACATTATTAAATTATTTAAATGTATTACACAACTAAATATATTATAAAATTATTTCGATCTTACTTAAATAACAGGGAACAAATTGTAAAAATGAATGAAGTAAAGAGTGATGTAAGAATTGTCAATTGCGGGGTTCCTCAAGGAACTATTCTTGGCCCTATATTTTTCTTAATTTACACTAACGATTTTCTTGTAAATAATGAAATGGGGAGTATAGTGTTATTTGCAGATGACGCAGTTATATTAGTCAACGAGAGAACTTGGATAAATGTTAGCAAGAAGGCTGAAATTGAACTGAAGAATGTAAGAGATTGGTTTGATAACAATTATTTATCTATTAATATGGAGAAGACGGTATTTATTGCTTATGGCTCGTATAAAGATAGTATTCCGGACTTTTTAACAATTAAGTTTCATTGTGGTCAGTGCAGACGAGAGTTTTGGGATTCCTGTGATTGTTCAAATGTTCGTAGGGTATACAGTGCAAGATATCTAGGTTTAATAATAGATGATAGATTAAAATGGAACGAGCACGTGACGACAATTACTAGTAGAACTAGGTACCTATATTTTATAAGTTTATTTTCTATAAACTTAGATTGGTATTGAACCGGAAACAATTGCTCGGTATTTATTATGCACTATTTTGGACCTTAGTGACTTACGGATTAACAGCATGGGGAAATACTGATCGAAACACGATGAAACAGTTGGTCTCTGTACAGAAGAACATTATAAAGATAATCTTTCATAAACGTAGGGAGTACTCATCGGATTTACTATTTAAGGAGGAAGAAATTTTGGATATCAGGAGGGGTTACATTCAGAGGACTATCCACCATTTTTTCTCCGAATTGAGTAGAAGATTCGATGAGGAAACTGATTTTCGGAAAAGAAGGAGAGTAATCGATGCGCCTCGATTTAGAAAGACTGTTTTTCGTCGATCGTTTTGTTGCACGAAATTTGAAATATTTAATCGATTACCTGATGGAATTAAATTGAGGAGAGATACATACCCAAAGAACAGTATAAGACAGTGGATTGTGGATTTAGATAATACGGATGTAGATGAAATATTGTATTTATTATAGAAGGAAATTTTTATGGAAGTATTGTATGCTCAGATGATGCGTCTATTCGTTGTCAATTGACGTGAAATGGAAAGAGGGAAAAGTGTGTGAAAGAAAGGGGATTTTTTTTTTGTTTTTTGTTTGTTTGTTTGTTTGTTTGTTTTTTTTCGAAAGGCCTAGAAGCGTGTATTATGGATTTTGATAATTTTACTTACTCAGCGTTTGGGTTTATGGGATTTAGATTTAAGACGGCCGTGTACAGAAACATTAGTTTCTAAACGGGTTTTGTAACGGAATTAAACCGTCAATAAATTACAATTACAATTATGCGATATTATAAAATATTTAGAAATATTTTTGAATTTCAGGAACTAACATATAATATTTGAATATGTGAGGAAACACCTTGAAACATTTGGAAACGTTCTAAAATATATTACACGTTTAAAAACGTTTTTGAGTATTCTAGTATTCTTTACAAACTTTTCGAGATGTTTATGAACATTTCGAAAATTGAAAAATATTGCCAAATAATTTGAAACATGCGGAAACATTTCAGGCTACATTAACCATTTAGGAATGTGTTCTATAGCATTGAAAGACATTTGGTAGCATTGAAAAATGTATCGAATATTAAAAAACGTTCCCAGAGATTTTGGGCATAGTTATGACTTTGAATAATATTTAGAAATATTTTTAAAGTTTTGTAAATAATATAGAACATTCTAATATGTAAGAAAATAGTTTGAAACGTTTGAAAAACATTTGGAAACATTCGAAAATATTTGGAACATATAAAAACGTCTTTTTACATTCTATACAAACTTTTCGAGGCGTTTATGAACATTTCGAAAATTGTAAAATATTAGTAAACATTTGAAAACATTTCAAACTATAAAGACAATTTGGGAATAGATACTTTCCAGCATTGAAAAACCTTTGGTAACATTCTAAAATGTATCGAACATGAAAAAACATTCTCAGAAATTCTATGACCTTAAATAATATTTAGAAATATTTTTTAAATTTAGTATATAATAAAGAATATTTTATTATGAGAGGAAACACTTTCAAATATTTAAAAACATTTGGAAACGTTCGAAAATATATAAAACATATAAAAACATTTTCAAACATTATATGCAAACTTCTCGAGACGTTTACGAACATTTTGAAAATTATTGTTGAAGATTTAAAAACATTAGGAAACATTTCAAAACATTTCACGCTGCATATACCATTTGGAAATAGGTATTCTTTAGCATTGGGAAACATTTGGTAACATTCTAAAATTTACTTAACATTAAAAACGTTCCCAGCAATTTTTTGACTTTGGATAATATAAAGAAATATTTATCAAATCAAATAAAAAAATAGAACATTTGAATATGTAAATAAACACTTTGAAACATTTCAAAACATTTAGAAAACATTTGGAAAAGTTCGAAAACATTAAAAACGTGTAAATCGTTTTTCAGCATTTTATACAAACTTTTTGAAACATTTATAAAAATTTCGAAAATTGAAGAATATTATAAAAGATTAAAAAAATTGGTAAACATTTCAAAAAATTTCACGCTACATAGACCATTTTCATAGGTATTGTTCAACATTGAGAAGCATTTGGTAGCATCTTAAAATAAATTGACCATTAAAAAACGCTTTGGTACTTTAGATAACATTTGGAAATATTTAGAGATAATATAGAACATTTGAATATGTAAGGAAAAACTTTGAAATGTTTAAAAACATCTGGAAACTTCCGAAAATATTTCAAACATATAAAAACGTTTTCAAACATTCTATACAAACTTTTCAAAATATTAATGAACATTTATAAATGTTAAAATACTTTTAAATATGAAAAAATATTGGCAAACGTTTCAAAGTATTTCGAAAGATTTCAAAAAACTTTATACAATTACAAAATATTCTAAAATATTGTGAAATATTTTAAAACATTGAGATACACTTCAAAAAATAATAAAAAATTGTAAAATATTTTTGTCATTGTTAAACTTTTTTCAGTTTCAAAAGTAAAACCTTGAGAACTAGTTGAACAAATTAAAAAAAAAAAATTTCAGCATCTTTCACAACATTCCGAAAATTTCTGAGAGCATTTTAAAATAATAAAAATTTTCAAAAGTATTTTTAACGTTTAAAAACATTGATGAACATTTGTAAAAATCAAAAACATCAAAAAATACACAGAAACATGTAAAGACATTGAAAATATGTAGAAACACCCAAAAATATGAGATAAAACTGACAAAAATCTTTTTAAACATTTCGAGCAAGTAAAAATTACTTGAAAGTACTCCGAAACATTTAAGGATACAGAAAAATATATTGAAACATTGCAAAATGGAAAAAAATGCTATATATAAAATATGAAAAATACTGTTTAACGTTCCAAAATATTCAGAAACATTTAAAAATATTTTTTACTATAAAAAAACATTCAAAAACATTTGGAAATATTTGTAGATATTGGGCGCGTTTTGAAATCTCATGAATCACTTTTTTATACTCAAAACTTTTGAAACTTAGGAACATGTGAACATTACAAAACATCAAGAAGTGCTTGGAAATATTTTTTTACATTCTAAATTGTTTTCCAATTTTATAAAAATTTTGAAACATTTAGAAATAGTTTCAATCCAGCTGAGCAAAGTTGAATTCATAAACACATTCGAAAAATTTTCAAAATTTTTTGAAAGCATTTCAAAACATTCAAAAATATTTTACAGCATTAAAGAATATCTGGAAACATCCAAAACATCCAAGAACATGTGGAAACATTGTCAATATTGCAAAACATTTAAAAATATGTTAAAAGAAAAAATGTAAATGAAAAGAAACGATCTCCGAAAAATTCACTTAATTACATTCATTTAAGCTATATGTAATGACAAATTCTCAATATAATTCAATATCCAAAAATTTCTTACCTGACAGTTCCTCGATGTATGATTTTTGAATCAAAGAGGCCTCTTCACTCGCCATATTCACTCGGCTGATTGAATGCTCGTTCATCTTCATTTGGGCCTGGAAAATATTTTAAACAACATTTTTTTATATTTGCATGAATATTGTACCGTTTTCTATCTAAAAATTCACTATTAATTACAAGACTCAGAAAAAACAAATATAAGAACATGCATTAAATATTATTACATTGTTATGTTCATTTAAAATTTATTTATATATTTATTATATTTATATAACTATAGATAAAAATATATTGGAAAAAAAAAACAAATACGTACCTCCTGGACTAACAAAAACTTCAAGCGCTTAACATAAGCATCTTTCCGAAGCATTTCGTTATGACTTGCTGCTTTCATGGCATACTTCAATTTGTGCTGAACGTAGACTAACGCCGCGTCAGATTTGTGTTTATCTCGCATACACTCTGTTAGTTTTTGCTTTTCACTAGCGAGCTCTATTTCCAAAGATTTCACGCGATCTTTTAGCTTCCTATTCAAACTTTCCTCCTCAGCACACTGAAAAATGAAAGGAAATGTGTCAAACAGTTTTTTTCGACTTTTTTGTGACTTTCACATGAAGGGAAAATAAATAATAAAATTATTAAATGAAATAACTTTCAATCCATGAATTGCAGGTAGATGTAAAAAAATGTTTTTTCGAAGGTCTCAAAATACATAAAAATCAAATTGTTCAAAATTGCAATGAACCGTCAAAATTATTATAAATTTTATGATAATTGTTATATATAGTAGATTTACATTGATTAAATAGAAAATAAAGTTTTTCAGACGTTTGTTTGTTCTTCTGTGGTATCTCAATATGTCTTGAAACCATGAATTTGAGTGACATGAAATGTAAATTTTACATAGAGGAAAAAAGTGTAGAAAAGAAATTACCAAAATAACATATTGAAATTATTGAATTAAATATTCATAAAAACAAGAACCACAAGATTAATTAATTTATTTAAAAAGATGAGAATGATTCATGAATCGAAAATTATCACCAAATATCCAATAAGGCTTATAAGTCATGAACTGCCTAAAATCTTCATTAGTTTTTTCCACCAAAACAGTGCATTTTTTTTCAATTTTCATTCAAATCAGTAACGAAAAAATACCTTGTGTTGCCAATTATGCAAAGCTTCGAGGATTCTTTCCTCAGAAACTTGCGACTCCTTTTTGATTTGGTTAAGCTCCGATTTCAACATTTCCATGTCACGTTCTGAGTTTTTCAGTCGATCCAGCTGCGAATGAAAATAATGATTTTCCATAAACATCTGCTATAATAAAAAAATTATAAATCAAATATCAAAAAAATCAACACAGTAAAATGCAAATATAATATGTGATAATTTATAATGTAATATAACATAACATAGCTTAAAATAATATAATACGATATTCAAATTTAGAAGAAAAATTCATTTGGAGCTAGATTCGTTAAATTCGATTTAATTCGTTTAATTAGTTTTACAAAAGAATCTGGCTCCAAGTGAATTTTTTTTAAAAATCTGAATTATTTATGAAGCATGCAGTCATTCGATAACGACTTGAATCAAAATTTTAAAATATAATAAAATGTAATGTATTACAATATAACATAAAATAAAAAATGTAACAAAAAATATTTACTGCATTTACTGCAATTTACTCCATTTTCAAAAAGCTGCAATTGCAATATGATTTTAGGATTTCAAATTTTTAAATTCCTAGATCAAAAATTTGATCGCTGAATGTGTAAATAAGATAAAAAATAACAAAGTTTGATAGATAAATTGGAAAATCACACAATTAAAAATTTTCATTTCAAGAAAGAAATCGTGATATACTTTTAAATAAAAAAAAGTACA